>CM049850.1:13606292-14868792 GCA_027422415.1 Schizothorax lantsangensis | reverse complement strand
GGAGCTACAGCCAGTGTCTTTCGTCAGATTTTGGAAGGCAATGTCATCCATCACATGCTCTAATTCCCGATGGCCTCCCATTGAGAGTTTGAAATGTGCATGTAATTTAATTTGAAGCCCCCCCGGTCACTCTCGGCATCCTCCCTGCATGTTTGTCAATGTGCTGTAATCTCATGCTCAGTGGGACTTTAAGTGCTGATGAAATCAGATTGTCGAGTGTCACGTCATTAAGGAACGCTGCAAATCAAATGGCGAGTGAAGTGTTAAACACGTTTTATCACTTTGTATTTCAGCACCTTGTTACAGAGATATTTGCCTATGGCTGTTTGTTTAAACGTTGCATTCTTAAAGGAAAGGTTAACCCAGAAATGAAAATAAAAATGCATTATTTACTCATGCTCATATTCCAAACATATATGTGACCCTGGACCACAAAACCAGTCATATGGGTCAATTTTTTGAAACTGAGATGTATGCATCATCTGGAAGCTGAATAAATAAGCTTTCCGTTGTTGTTAGGATAGGACAATATTTGGCCGAGATACAACTATTTGAAAATCTGTAATCTGAGGGTGCAAAAAAAAAATCAAAATATTGAGAAAATCGCCTTTAAAGTTGTCCAAATGAATTCCTAAGCAAAGCATATTACTAATCAAAAATTAAGTTTTGATATATTTACGGTAGGAAATTTACAAAATATCTTCATGGAACATGATCTTTACTTAATATCCTAATGATTTTTGGCATAAAAGAAAAATCGATCATTTTGACCCATACAATGTATTTTTGGCTTTTGCTACAAATATAAGCGTGTTACTTATGACTGGTTTTGTGGGTCACATATGGTGTTATCTTTTCTGTGGGACACAGTAATTTTTTTTTATGTTATTTATTTTATTTTTAAGTAGCTCTTGTCATACAATGAGATAGATATGTATAAAGGTTTTTAGAATAGAATTTGTTGTTTTTATGTAGTTTTTTAAACTTGAAAGCCGCAGTTCGTCAAAAACACTTTTTTGTTCAATGGGGAAAAATATGGGCTTGGGAAAACATGCTGATTTAATGACTTATTTTCTATTACATATAGTGTATATATATATATATATATATATATATATATACACACACACACTGTGTGTATTTTATTTGAAAATATATATTAAAAATTATGTTTAAAAAATTATATAAAATTTTTATTTTTTCACATTTGGGGGGTGAACTATCCCATATGTTATGCAGCAATTCATTTGAAATTTTGAGACTTTTTCCTGCTAAGTGTTGATTGTTGTGGAATGTGCATATTATATTACAATTACGAGGTTTGCGGGTCAATTTGACCTGAATATAAAAACATTTTTGTTTATTTTGATAAGTAAGTTTCTCAACTACCCTCTGAGGGTATTTGCATGCATGCATTTGGCAGATGCTTTTATCAGGAAAAAACTTGCACTGCATTGACGTCATTTTTTATCAGTTCACACATGTTCTTGCCATTGCCAGCCCCATACTATACTGTTCGAGTATCAGGAAGTGTTTGTCCTCCATTCTTATATGTAAAATGTTGTGAACATGTTTAAAAATTGTTACAATACTGTTTATAATGTGCACACAGTAAAGTTGTTGAATAGTTATGATGTGATAATGACATTCACATTATTATTTTTTGTAATGTGTGAGAAGTATTAATGTTAAAAAAATATCTTACTTTTCATAGTGTGTTTTTGGTTTATTGTATTGAATCAATTTGGTTGTACCCAGATTTTTAACCTAATATAAGTTTAAACACTCTTAACATCCATTTATCTAAGCAGAGTGATGAGGTTAGTAACAAGCTTCAGTCTCATTCACATATCGACATCCACCACATTCCAACGTTTCCTCGTGCTCCCCTGTCCTGTGGGCCCCTAAAGCAATACGGGATCACACCGATGCCACCACAACATGGTGGCTTTTCACACATGATTAGTTCTGCCATCAGCAGCAGGTCTGAGACAGGAGCACCAGTTTTCTAAGCAGATTTTGTCCTGTAGCTGACCCCATCATTAGGCCCTAATAATCCAGTCCTTCACTGAGTCCGCCAAACCACGGCCCGGGAAATGCAGCTCTCAGCCGTGTCTGGTCCTGATGACAGCAGGGCTGCGGGAGGTTGTGATAAATAGCGACGGGAGTCATATTCGGGACACAATGACAAGTTGTCCTCTATCATTAGTGCCGTGTGGGTGCTGGTAGCTGTGGAGCGGGGTAGCGGGGCACGCAGATGGTACTGTAGGAATGGCAGTGAAGGGACTCTGTTGCTGTGTTTGCTCGCTGTTGTAGCTCATCAGCACTGACCACCTGATCACATGTGTTACATGTGATGTACTACAGTATACGCTATTATGGTCAAGCCGCTATAATTCAAAATCTGTTTCATGTTCTTTCACATAAAAATACACAATTACACATTTTTCCCCCTTCAATTAATAAAAATACACACAATGACTTGAATATACCTTGTATGATGAAAATGTTTTTTAAATTCCTTAATTAAAATGTATTTATTTATTTAAAGTTAAAGTCAGAAATACCAGGGTGATACAAATGTGCTGATATCATAATAAAAAAAAAACATTATGTAGTTTGGCATAATCTTTTATTTAATAATATTCAATATTAACACAATTTTTCTAATTTTATTAGTCAATGAAACAGTCAAGTTTTTTGTTGAATAACAAAATAAATTTTTCTAAGCAGAGTGATGAGGTTAATAACAAGCTTCAGTGTCATTCACATTTCTAAATTTTGTTAATATTGAATATTTTTTTGAATATTTGTTCAAATCAAAGTCATGTGGTGCGACCAACAAGCAGAAAAAAAAAGTATTTAAGAAATTATGTCAAGTTATGATGTTTGGGTTAAAATCATGTAAAGTCATGTGGTATCAAAAGTGCACGAACTCACAATATTTATAAAAAATACCTTCTACGTGAAAAATAAATCTATTTAAAAATAAAAAAAATTAACACGTATGCTCACATGTATTCAAGGAATAGAGAAAATATTATAATACATTTTACTTGATGGTTACACCACATGACTTTTCAATAAATTGAAACTTTTCAAAATGGTATAAAAGTTTTTTTTTAAAAACTAGGTATGGATATTTATAAATTAACAACTCACAATATTTATAAAAAATAAATTCTATGTGAAAAAAAAATCTATTTAAATATTAAAAAAATATGATTAACACGTGTGCTCACATGTATTCAAGGAATAGAGAAAATATAATATTACATTTTACTTGACGGTTACACCACATGACTTTTCAATAAATTGAAACTTTTCAAAACGGTATAAAAGTTTTTTAAAAACTATACGAAGCCAACATGAATAGAAATAGTGTTTATATGAACTTGGCACATGTTTTCTTTTTCATTCATTTGAATCAGTTTTCATTATTAAGCACAATTTTGATAAAATGTATACTTTACAGATTGAGAGAATTAAGTCACTTGGTATAAAAGCATTTTCTAATTGAATAAATTAATAAAAAATAATCATATAAAATAAAACAGTTATTAATGCAAACTATCTTTTAATTGTCTCCTATGATATTTTATTTCCCCAGTAGTTCTCACACACTATGTACACAGGTCTTCCTGTCATTTAAACATAGTGCGCTGCGAGACAGCATCTCCGTTATCTTCACTTTGACACCTTTAAAAGTAAACCATTAAAATAACAATAAACAGATGCAAAAACAAAACAAAAAAGAGCCAAATGTCTTTGATTTACAAAAGCAAGGCTTCTTGTCCTTAATTTTAATGTTGGGACCTTTGATTTCCTCTTGAATGGAAGGCTTAACTGATGCTAAGAGTATAGGGCAGTAACTGAAGACAATGAGAGCTTTCAAAGTTTAAGTGCCCATTCAAATGCTAAGAAAGCAATGGCTAATTATATAGTTCTAAGACGCTTGAAAGTCTCTTATCTGTCTTACATTAATGCCGAGTCACTGATGTGCTGTTTATTTCCCAGCAGTCATCTGGTTTCCTGCCCAATGAATGACAAGAGAGGAAGAAGGAGGTCCAAGCCTCTAATGATTCCAGTGAATTTAGATTTCAATAGGGCACTGCTCTTAATGACATTCTTCACAGATTTGCTGCATGGGAGAAACCACACTCTTTCTTTACGAGGTTTCATCTGCTGTCATTTTACAAACATCTCTCGTTTTAAAGAGTTAACCAAAGAGTTCTGGCTTAGGCAGTTTCTTGTATTTTGATATTGGGCAAAATCAAACCAAAAATGCATCAGTGTTTGCCTTGACTATCTAAATGAGTGCTTGGCACTCTGACATGAATGAAGTCATTCATCTCGCTCATTATCTCAGGATCTACTCAATTATATTAGCAAGTCAAAGCTGTTTTTAAAGCAGTTTGCAATCTTTCTAAGTTCTAACATTCAGTGCTTTACAATACACTTCCTATTTTCACTGAGCCTTTTAAGATAGTTTGTTCATTCTTGCCTTCCAAATTCCTTATTTTTACACTCTTAATATCTAAAGACTGGCTAATTTCTAACCCCTCCGGCTTTCCAAATCCCCCGTGAGTTCTCCCCAGGGATGCGGATGTGCAAAACAATTTTCCTTTTTTCCAGCCAAATAAAAAAAGTACCATACCACACAAAGCCATCTTAAATTAGTTGTTGCCAAGCAACCAGCATCAAAAGGTCCATTGCTTTGGGTTGAGGATGCCTGTAATTTAACACTTTGTGGGCACACTGAAATCACAATCAGCTAGCCGGAGTTTTCCGCAATTAGACCATCCCCGCACCCCAATTTACCACCGCTGCCTATAGAAAGTGTTCTGTTCAGACTGAAAGCGGTTCATGCACTGAATAACAGAAAGATGGGTATTGATGGTCACATTTACCAATCTGATACCTTAACAGATTTCATTCATATTCTTTTTTTTTCATTGTGTGTGTGTTTCAATTTTTACACATTACGATAAACAATATACACTCTTAAAAATAAAGTTTTTTTATTGGCATCTATGATTCCATAAAGAACCTTCAACATCCATGGAACCTTTCCATTGCACAAAAGGTTCATTAGATTATTAAAATGGTCTTCACATGCTCAAATATACACTTTTAAAAATAAAGGTTCTTTATTGGCACCTTCAACATCCATGGAATCTTTCCATTGCACAAAAGGTTCATTAGATTATTGAAATGTTCTTCACACACTCGAATATACACTTTTAAAAATAAAAGTTCTGCATCTAAGGTTTCATGAAGAACCTTTAACATCCATGATTCAACCTTTCCATTACACAAAAGGTTAATTAGATTATTAAAATGTTCTTCACATGTTCTAATATACACTTTTAACAATAAAGGTTCTTAATCGGCATCTGTGGTTCCATGAAGAACCTTCAACATCAATGGAATCTTTCCATTCCACAAAAGGTTCATTAGATTATTAAGCTGTTCTTTATTGGCATCTATAGTTCCATGAAGAACCTTCAACATCCATGGAAACTTTTCAGTCCACAAAATATTTCTTATAGTGGAAAAGGTTCAATATATCATTAAAATGTTCTTCACACGTTCCAATACTTTTAAAAATAAAAATAAATGCTTTATTGGCATCTATATGATTCCATGAAGAACCTTCAATATCCATAGAACCTTTCCATTCCACAAAAGTTTCATTAGATTATTACAATGTTCTTCACACATTCCAATATACACTTTTAAAAATAAAGGTTCTTTATCTATGGTTTCATGAAGAAACTTTAACATTCAGGGAACCTTTCCATTCCACAAAAGGTTTTTTTTATAGTGGAAGAAGTAAAATGTTCATCCTGCAAAGCTAGCTAAAATGTTCTTTGGGGAACCAAAAAAATATTCCTCAATGGAATCACTGTGAAAGACTCCCTTTGGAACCTTTAAGTATATAATGGGAATTTGGGTCTTGGATTTATTGTCTGTCTTCTCTGTGAATCAATTGCAAGGACATTATCTTATACAAAACAAACAAACAAACAAAAATACAACAAATGCATTGTCATTTGCATAGTATAAAATGTTTCTGTTATGATGCAAATCCTAATTTACATCTCTCGCAAATCATGTGAACATTTGTTCCATGATATCCTAATTTTTTGTAAAGTTCAGCTTGGTGATTATTCTCCTGCTGCCCAGATGAAGATTGTTTGTTGATTGCACTCAGTATTTACGTCTGGCCTGTCTGATGACAGTAGATGAGGCCTTGAGCTCCGGCTGGGACGAAGATGCTTGCTGCAATCACAGCCTTTTACTCTCCTTATGAAAATTCAGTTTTGCTGTGGCCAGCCTGCTAAACCAGACTGGGCAGACGCGTGTGGAGGTGGTCTGGAGGTACATTGGAGACTGGAGTGCTTTTCTTCCCCCTGTTGATTGACTCATCAAATCCCAACAGTTATCTAGCTGTCTGGTGGGACTTGTTTGCTATTGATTGATTTGATGGGAGAAAGAAATCATTAGAACATTGAAAGCAGAGAAGGAAATCTTGTGATTCGCTGAAGTGGTCTGAGTGAGTTGATGATACACAGACATTTACAGAATATTTTATGGGCTGCTCTTTGACAGAAACACCTTATTGTAGCTGGCTGTGCTTTTATACAACGTTTTACAATAGACATGAACTTTGAGAGATTACATTGAATCTGATATTGTCTTCTGTTAACCAGAATTATTGTGCCGTCTCAGATTTTTAAGCCATATAGATAAATGGTGTGAAACATATTGTTAAATATTATTACAATTTAAAATAAATTTTCTGTTTTAATGAATTTTCAGCATCATTACTCCAGTCTTCAGTGTCACACTATATTTCAGAAATTATTCTAATATGCTGATTTGCTGCTCAAAAACATTTCTTATTATTATCAATGTTGAAAACAGTTCTGCTGCTTAATATTTTTGTATATTTTAATATTCATGATACTTTTTTTTCAGGATTCTTTGCTGAATAGAAAGTTGAACAGAACAGCATTTAATGGAAATATAAATATTTTGTAACAGTGTATATATCTTTACTGTCACGTTTGATCAATTTAATTAATAAATATAACCCGAATTCCGGAAATGTTGGGACGTTTTTTAAATTTGAATAAAATGAAAACTAAAAGAATTTCAAATCACATGAGCCAATATTTTATTCACAATAGAACAAAGATAACATAACAAATGTTTAAACTGAGAAATTTTACAATTTTATGCACAAAATGAGCTCATTTCAAATTTAATGCCTGCTACAGGTCTCAGAATATTTGGGACATGCTGTTGTAATAGCTGCAGTATGTGGTTTTGCATTGTCCTGCTGAAATACACAAGGCCTTCCCTGAAATGGACGTTGTCTGGAGGGGAGCATATGTTGCTCTAAAACCTTTATATACCTTTCGGCATTCATAGTGCCTTCCAAAACATGCAAGTTGCCCATACCGTATGCACTTATGCACCCCCATACCATCAGAGATGCTGGCTTTTGAACCGAACGCTGATAACATGCTGGAAGGTCTCCCTCCTCTTTAGCCCAGAGGACACGGCGTCCGTGATTTCCAACAAGAATGTCAAATTTGGACTCGTCTGACCAGAGAACACTTTTCCACTTTGAAACAGTCCATTTTAAATGAGCCTTGGCCCACAGGACACGACGGCGCTTCTGGACCATGTTCACATATGGCTTCCTTTTTACATGATAGAGCTTTAGTTGGCATCTGCAGATGGCACAGCGGATTGTGTTTACCGACAGTGGTTTCTGGAAGTATTCCTGGGCCCATTTAGTAATGTCAATGACAGAATCATGCCGATGCAGTGTCGTCTGAGGGCCCGAAGACCATGGGCATCCATCAAAGGTCTTCGGCCTTGTCCCTTACGCACAGAGATTTCTCCAGTTTCTCTGAATCTTTTGATGATGTTATGCACTATAGATGATGAGATTTGCAGAGCCTTTGTAATTTGACGTTGAGGAACATTGTTTTTAAAGTATTCCACAATCTTTTTACGCACTCATTCACAGATTGGAGAGCCTCTGCCCATCTTTACTTCTGAGAGACTCTGCCTCTCTAAGACATCCCTTTTATAGCTAATCATGTTACAGACCTGATGTCAATTAACTTAATTAGTTGTTAGATGTTCTCTCAGCTGAATCTTTTCAATTTTTTTTTGCTTTTTCAGCCCTTTGTTGCCCCCGTGCCAACTTTTTTGAGACCTGTAGCAGGCATCAAATTTGTAACGAGTTCATTTAGTGGATAAAAGTGTAAAATTTCTCAGTTTTAACATTTGTTATGTTCTCTATGTTCTATTGTGAATAACATTTTGGCTCATGTGATTTGAAAGTCTTTTAGTTTTCATTTTATTTAAATTTTAAAAAAGTCCCAACATTTCCAGAATTTGGGTTGTAAATTTATAATCAAAAATGTAATTTTATTTTATCCATTTGTCATGATTTATTTCATTTATTACACCAAGTGGGCCAGGATTGCCACTGTTGCCCTCTCAAAATCGTTGCATGTCATCTTTCGTTAAGTCTGGCCACACAGTTCAAATCAAATCAAATCACTTTTATTGTCACATCACCACAGCACGAGTGCCTTGGTGAGTGAAATTCTTGAGAGCGTGCTCCAGACAGTGCAAAAAAAACAAAACAATTTACATATAGACAGTACATATTTACAGACTGTACAGAAGACAATGTGCAAAATACACATACTCAATACACACAGTATACTATAAAGACAGTCTTAGTTACCAATACACTATGTACACATTTTACATTATGTACACTTCTATACATAGTAATATGTTAAGGTGCAACAGATTATAGATTTACAACAGAGTAGTTGTGCAATAGATAGTTGTGCAAAGGTGCAACAGATTATACATATGCAATGTCGTGGATGTGCATTGTATGGTATCCAGTGATAGCAGATAGGTTGTATTATTGCAGTGTGTGCGTGTAGTCCAGTAGAATGGCGGTAAAGTGCAGTGCATGGCATGATGTGTGAGTGGGAGTGTGATGTAGGGTGAATTAGTTCTGACTGTTCATTAGCCTGATAGCCTGAGGGAAAAAGCTGTCCCTCAGTCGGCTAGTGCGGGATCGGATGCTGCGGAGACGTCTCCCTGAGGGCAGCAGAGATAGCAGTCTGTGGGATGGATGGCTGGAGTCCTTGATGATCCTCCTGGCTTTCCTTATACACCGCCTGGTGTAGATGTCCTGGAGGGAGGGAAGCTCACCTCCAACAATGTGGCGGGCAGTTCGCACGACCCTTTGCAGAGCTTTGCGGTTGCCAGCAGTGCTGTTTCCAAACCAGGCGGTGATGCAGCCGGTCAGGATGCTCTCCACAGTGCAGGTGTAGAAGGATCTGAGGATGCTGGGGCTCATTCCAAACTTCCTCAGCCGTCTCAGGAAGAAGAGGCGCTGATGTGCCTTCTTCAGCACTGCATCTGTGTGAGTGGACCATGTGAGATCCTCGGTGATGTGAACGCCGAGGAACTTAAAGCTGTTTACCCGCTCCACAGGTGTCTTGTCGATGGAGATGGGTGTGTGTTCTCTGCTCTGTCTCCTGAAATCCACCACCAGCTCCTTGGTCTTGTCGATGTTGAGTGAGAGGTGGTTCTCCTGGCACCATTTAGTCAGGGTACTCACCTCCTCTCTGTAGGCCGTCTCATCGTTGTCGGTGATCAGGCCTATCACCGTTGTGTCATCGGCAAATTTGACGATGACGTTGGAGCTGTGTGTAGCTGTACAGTTGTGTGTGTACAGGGAGTACAGGAGCGGGCTGAGAACGCAGCCCTGCGGAGCACCAGTGTTGAGGGTCAGCGGAGATGAAGTGTTGTTGCCCATTCTGACCACCTGACTTCTGCCTGTCAGGAAGTCCAGGATCCAGCTGCACAGAGATCTGTTCAGTCCCAGAGTCTGGAGCTTCTCAAACAGTGTGGCAGGCACTATGGTGTTGAATGCTGAACTATAATCCACGAACAGCATCCTTACATAGGTGTTCTTATTTTCCAGGTGGGAGAGAGCAGTGTGCAGGGTGAAGGCAATAGCGTCGTCTGTGGAACGGTTTCTGCGGTATGCAAATTGTAGTGGGTCCAGTGAGGCAGGCAGCACAGAGCAGATGTGGTCTCTGATGAGCTTCTCAAAACACTTGCTGAAGATGGGTGTCAGAGCAACGGGCCTCCAGTCGTTCAAGCATGTGATTTTATTTTTCTTAGGTATGGGCACAATGGTGGATTTTTTGAAGCATGAGGGAACCACAGACAGAGAGAGGGACAGATTGAAAATGTCTGTAAAAACCCCGGCTAGTTGGTAAGCGCATGCTTTGAGCACACGGCCTGGGATGCCATCCGGGCTCACAGCTTTGCGGATGTTCACCCATTTGAAAGATCGAGTTACATCCGCGACAGAAAGGGAAAGTGGACTCACCTCTTCTGCAGCAGCCGTGGGAGCGCACTCTGTGTGGGCGGTGTTATGAGCCTCGAAACGAGCATAAAAGGTATTCAGCTCATCCGGTAGAGAGGCCGCAATGTTCACAGTAGCTGGTTTATTCCCTTTAAAACCTGTGATGTTGTTGATGCCCTGCCACATGCTTCTTGGGTTGTTGTTGTTGAATTGTTCTTCAATTTTGTTTTTATATTGTCGTTTGGCTGCTTTGATGGATCTCCTGAGATCGTAACTGGCTTGTTTCCGATCGTCAGTGTTTCCGGATTTAAAGGCAGATGTCCGCGCTGACAAGGCTGATCGAACATCGCTGTTAATCCACGGTTTTTGGTTGGGGTAGATGCGTATTATTTTGGTCGGAATTACATCCTCTATACACGTCCGTATGAAACACGTTACAGAATCTGAGTACTCCTCTATGTCGTCATCAGACGCTGCCCGGAACATGTCCCAGTCCACGTGATCAAAACAGTCCTGTAGTATAGCGTCCGATTGGTCCGACCAGCATTGAATTGTCCTGAGGGCGGGTGCTTCACGTTTCAGTTTCTGCCTATAAGCAGGCAGAAGCAGAACGGAGGAGTGATCCGATTTGCCGAAAGGTGGGCGGGGGAGGGATTTGTAAGCGTCCCGGAAGGGGGAGTAGCAATGGTCCAGTACACGATCACCACGCGTGTTGATGGTGATGTGTTGAAAGTATTTTGGAGCTATTGTTCTGAAGTTGGCTTTATTAAAGTCCCCCGTAATAACAAACGCTGCATCTGGGTACGCGGTTTCCTGCTCGCTTATATTCCCGTACAGTTCCCTGAGTGCCTGGTCTGTGTTGGCTTGAGGGGGGATGTATACAGCTGTGATTATGATCGCTGTAAATTCCCTCGGTAGCCAGAATGGTCGACACAGAAGCGTATGAAATTCCAGATCAGGGGAGCAGAAGGATTTAATAGAGTGTAGATTCCTTTCATCACACCACGAGTTGTTGATATAGAAACAAACGCCCCCACCTTTGCTTTTCCCTGTGAGCTCTTTCGTTCTGTCCGAGCGGTGCACGGAGAAGCCCGTAAGCTCGATGGCTGAGTCTGGAACCATTGCAGACATCCAGGTTTCTGTGAGGCAAATAACGCAGCATTCTCTTGTTTCTCGTTGGTATGAGATGCGCGCACGCAGTTCACAGAGTTTGTTATCCAGTGACTGAACGTTAGCCAGCAAAATGGTTGGGAGAGGAGGTCGAAAGGCACGGCGTCTCAGTCTGACGAGAACGCCAGCTCTCTTCCCTCTTTTCCGGCTACGTTTCTTTCGTCGTGGTCGTGCGTTCCAGACAAAGGGCTCTGATGCGGTGTCTGTAAACAATCCACCAGCGTTCAGGAACTCAAAGTCCGGTTTGCGTTGCGCGACGAAAGAACCGATATTTAAAAGCGTGTCTCTATCGTAGACAGTTATACTAACAACATCTAACACGTAAAACAACAAAAAAACGAACAAAACATACGAAAACCTGTAAAGTTTTATCGGAGCTCGCAACACGGCTGCCATCCTCGGCGCCATCTTGAATCATTACTCGGCCATCTGCCATCTGCCATCCTCGGAGCCATCTTGAATCAGTTAAAAGTGCTTTGACATGTTTAACATGTTTTTGTGGGTGTGCCGTTTTTAAAAGTTCCTTTTTGAAGGCCTTATTCTGAGTCACTGTGCTTCACCAGGAGGAAATTTACTGGGCTGTAAGTGGTAGGTAGCTAGCATGAAAAATTACAGGAAAGGAAAAAAGACAAATGAAGCAGAGGAGCATGTTTTGGCATGTGTCTGTGGTGTGTGGAAATGTGGTACGCTACATCTGGGAGAGACAGATCCTTGACGCCTCGCTTTTCAGTTGAAAGCCGCAGAAAAAATGCCAACTAGTTGGAAGATTACAATGAATAAAATTAACATAACCGAAAATAAACTCTTGTATGTAAAATAGAAATGGGTGCTCAGACAGGTACTTCCTACAGGTGATGCATCTTTGTCTCTCTTAGACTCTCTGACTTTGGTCATAACCGGTTGAGGATGATCACAGGGGCCGCCGCTACACACAAACCTCTGACCCCAGCTTCAAACGGAGAGCAACAGTAAATCATACACGGCAGATGCCCTTATACATTCCCATTGCGCAGCCAACTCCCCTCGGGCCAAGCTTACAGGAATGCCAGTAATGTTAACCGACTACCTCAAAAGAGCCTCAGGTGAGAGACCAGAGAAAAACTCTACACACTTTTAGAGTGAATTATAGTCTAGCTGCTGTGTTTTCATGTTACAGTAGTAGTTCTACAATTTATTAAAAACAAGTGACAAATGTATATGTGATTTCACAGTGAACAGGAGACGGAAATGACTGCGGTGTTGTAGAATCACAATTATTATCTGTATCTGTATTACAGTAATCTCTTGTATATTTACTGTTTTGATCTAAAATTCTATTTGTTGAGCCTGGTTGACAACTCATACTAAAAGTTCACACCTAACAAATATTGATAAAGTAAAACAGTATATTATTATATATTATTACAATTTAAAATAACAGTTTTCTATTTTAAAATTATGTTTATTCCTATGATGGTAAAGCTGAATTTTCAGCAGTCAGTACTCCAGTCTTCAGTGTCACATGATCCTTCAGAAATCATTTTGTGCAGCTAATGCTCATCCCAATTTAACCAAAGCAGATGTGCTCTGCAACACTATTGAAGTGAAAGTAAATGGTTAAAGAAATAGTTCTTCCAAAATGAAAATGTATGAGTTTAGTTCTTTGTCCAAACAGATTTGGAGTAATTTAGTATTACATCACTTTCTCACCAATGGATCCTCTGCAGTGAATGGGTGCCGTCAAATTGAGAGTCCAAACAGCTGATAAAAACATCACAATAATCCACGCGACCCCAGTCCATCAGTTAATGTATTGTGAAGAGAAAAACTGGGTGTTTGTAAAAACAAAACAAATCCATCAAGAGCCCGATTCGGACGGTAATTGTTTCTCATATGGACGTCTGTAAAAATAAATTTACATATCACCTCAGTGATAAAACTCATGGATTCGGATGGCGATTTATTCACAGTGGAGGAGCGAGTTCTATGAACCCGGGAACGCCAGTCAAATGATTGTCTGCTGTAAATAAAATTAATTTTATTTACAAATTTATTCTTATTATTGTGTAAAATGTATTTAAAAATACTTATTATTATGTAAAATGTATTCTTATTATTCCAAGCATATTCTAAAATATATAATCCTATTTATTATTTGATTATTTAAATCTCCTGTTTAAAAATAGGAAAATTGACGTGCTATAGTTGTTATATAATTATACGCGATATATATCTGTTTATAATACACATTTTAAAATGCTGCCTAATAAAGACCCATTTCGAATGTGTACGTGCTTTTCTTCTCTTCCTGCCGTTGTGGTGTAGCAGTCATGAAGTATTGTTCTTTTAAATACTTTCCAGCATTTCAGAAATAAATATGTATGCAAATTAGACCGAAGTACAACAGTTACTGTACGATGTTCGTGAGTGCTCAAAAAGGGATTAAACACTGAATTTTGAATCGATTTCTTCTCGTAAACTCAGAGATGTGGATACGGACGGCAATTAAATTACCACACGACCTTGGTTTTGGTCAAAAAACAGTAGGTAATTCAGCCGGGGATTTTTATAGGGGTGGTGAGAGAAAAACACAGACATCCTGGATTCGGACAGCAATTAAATCACCGACTACCCCCTGTAAATGGTGAAAATCACTTACGTCCCCCTGAGAAACAATTACCGTCCGAATAGGGCTATTGACTGGTGGAATGATCTTCCCACCCCTATCCGGAATGCTGGATCCCTGTCAATTTCCAAGCAACAACTGAAAACTCATCTCTTTCGACACTACTTGACTTCATCCTAAACTTAAAAAAAAAAACTTTATCTTTCTCTTTATTTATTCCTTCCCTTGCTAGCTTGTACTTATTTGAACAATGCCTGAGACTTGTTGTTACAAGCACTTCCTCTGTCTGTTTGCCTCTTCAAGATGAATCGCTTTATGTATTCCCCAATTGTAAGTCGCTTTGGATAAAAGCGTCTGCAAAATGACTAAATGTAAATGTAAATCATAAAGACATTTTTAAAGAAGAGTGAACCTAAAATATGAGTCCTCCAGTGAAAAAGTAATCTCATCAGAATCAGGAGAGAAATATGCACAGATCAAGCACATGCAAAAACAGTTCTAGACAAATATGTCACTGGATTTTGATGTGAGGAATAACAAGGGATGGAGGAAAAGTTATTGTGGATTATGGACTCGTGTTTTGGCTGGGTTATGGTTAAAAAAGATTTGTTTCTTACAAACATGCAGCTTTTCACTTTACAAGACATTAACTGATGGACTGGAGTCTTGTGAATTACTTGTTTTTAGCAGCTGTTTGGACTCTCATTATGACGGCACCCATTCACTGCGGAGGATCCATTGGTGAGAAAGTGATGTAATGCTAAATTTCACCAAATCTGTTCCGATTAGGAAACAAACTCATCTACATCTGGTCAGAATTTTTTTATTTTTGGGTGAACTATTCCTTTAATAAGTTAATAACAAGTTCCCAACTGCCAAAGGTTAATCACAGTAATGGTGACTATTCAAATTAAACTATCATGTTATGTTTATGCAAAATGGTTATTTTTCTTACAGTAAATTAGATGTTTTCACAGCTAGCCTGCAGAGATTAAAAAGTTACATTTTTAATATTTTACTCAATAAATGACTAACTTAAAGCTCTTTTTTTGGCATATATTGTGTCTGGTTGCATCTGTTTACAGTGCACACAGTCTCATCCTTTGATAATTTCAGAAAATAAGCTCATATATCTAACAGTGGGGCCATTATTATATGTCGTTTTGATGTTTCTAAAGAGCAGTCTGCCGTGGATAAAAAGATGCGACTACATGACCAGCACCGCTTACACTTGAACTCACTCAAAAGCAGGTTGTCGTGATGGTTTAGGCCTCCACTCTACTGTCACTTCTGTGGATGCTTCACTCACAGACATCATTCAAAGAGCCAAGGTCAGCGAGAGTCCTCTGCTTTACATACCTGCATAGCAAATGAAGGGCTTTCAATCAGACGGGAGAGTGTGTGCCTGACCACAAACAGGCCCGCCATGATGGATGAAGGGATAAATCAGTTAAGCTTTAAAAGAGGCCGCAAGCTGTCACATTCACACTCGCCGCGTAAAGTCTGTTGCATACAGTACTTTCATTAACATATTGCAGCCATAACATTTATTAAAAGTGATATTCTGATTCTCGCACACATGCACCTGGCAAGTGTCTAATACAATCTGTAGCATAACTTCCAAAGCGATATACATATCGGACAGAAAAATGAGACAATCTTGTGCTACTTATCAATTCAGAGATGGACAAATTGAAGTCTTGCTCTCTCATTTGTCAAAAGTTTGTTCAATTTTTATACTGCACAAGAGGCCAGCCGGCGCGCACAAGTCCTTCAACGATCGATACATTATCTCCAGCCAGGCTTTGATAAGCAAGGTCCTAATACCCCTGTTTTTTTCCTTTCCTTTTGCTCAAACCGAGTAAAACAAATTAAAAACACAACAAGTCAGTAAAAGACCAATTCATAAAGGCACAGCAGCTGCCTAAGGCCCATGACAGGATGCTGAGGTGAAAAATCAGCACTGACCTCTCCCCCGGCTCATCTATCTCCTCTTACTGTCCACCAAAGGGGCTTCACAACACTGATTTATGAGCCAAAGAAAAATGCCACGCTGGAATGGGCTTTTGATAAAATTGTTCAAGAGATTCCAGGCTATAAATCCTGATCTTTTACGTCCAGGTCGCTAGCTACTTTCACATTCTTCTGCCATCAATAAGAGGACGCTGGACATGACAACAAATCCATAATGGTACAATATTCCTGGCACTTTAGGAAAACAGTAACATTTATATTTCTCTAGTAAAGATTCTGTGCTTATGGATCTAGAATGGATGTCTGATTTAAAGTTGAAATGATATGTGCTCAGATTTTTGTAACATTCTATATATTGCTTGAGATATTGTTTGAGAAGCAATATATATTATAATTAATAGCCCAGAAAAAAACAAAGAACCTGTTCATATATTTAGGGGGAAAAAATTATATATTGTATATAAAAGTGATGTATATATACATACGTACACACACACACACACACACAGATATATCTATAAAATATAATGTAAAAAAAATATGTATTAGAAAATATGCATATTTATGTATTATATAAAAATGCAAGATACACACATAACTATTAGAAATGCATATAATATATATATATATATATATATATATATATATATACTGTATATAATGTAATATAACAATGTATACTTAAATACACATTTATATATTATATGTTGCATATAAAAAAATGACTATATCATATCTATAAAATACATATAACACACACACATACACACACACACAGCACACGGTGTGCTATCATATATATGTATATATATATTATTCATCCATTACCATCCAGTTGTGTCCAGTGTTTGTATACACACACACACACACACATAGTATAAAGTGTTATTAATATAGATTTGTATGTATTATACATACATAATACACACAAACACACACACATATCTATAAAAAAGCAACACATTTTCTATAAACATTACATATATAATCTATACTTGAATACACATTTATATATTTGCATATAAAATTACTATCATATCTATAAAATACATATAACACACTCTCACACACACACACACATGAAAAAAAAACCTGTATACTAAAACTTGCAAATTGCAATGCTGGAGATGTTGTTTTAATGTCAGAAACCTGTCGGTCTGTGTAACTGAAGTGCAGTTCACATATTTGCGGTCGCCTCGAGCCAAAGCTGTTGAATTTATGGTGACAGGTACGATTAGCATCTGGAAACTCAAGTCCTCTGCATCACATGACCAGCTTTTTAAAGTGGTGGCAGGAAACATACCGTCAGCGAGCTGGCGCCAGAAAGGAGGAATGAGTCAGTGAGAGCCTCCTGCTGTCGTTTCTTTGGTCTCTCAATCTTTATGATCGAAGGATGAGAAAAACAATGAGACAACCACTGCGCACAGGTGTTTCGAGTAAGGAGGGGACGTGTAAAAACAGGTAGCTGCACCAGGATTCATTGTCTCTCATAAAAGAGAGGGGGGGGGGGGACAGAAAAACAGCCCTTCCAAGAGAGCTCGGCGCTGGCTGTTTTCCCAGGGTAATTGCAGTTGTAAGGGATTGTAATTTAGTTCTGCCGAGCTATGTTGAGTTACAGTATGCAAATGTAATTTCCCTCCATCATCAGCACAGAGGGACAGCCAAGACTGAAGCGGTTCACTCAGGCTTCAGTGATAAACATTTGGCAGGAAGGTAACTGATCGTCACCGGGGAATCATATGCCCCTTCCAATGAGATGTTTTCTTAAGAGCCATTTTAAAAGACAATGACTTGGGTAAACGAACTGGGAGGACGACAAACACAGCAGGGCTGGACTGGAGTGGCTCAGCCGAGCTTGGCGAATAGAAACGGCATAACTTGCCGGGATGCAGAGGCGGGGGGGACAACAGTGTCCTCAATGAGAAAAGGAAGATGAAGTGGCTAATCTACAAAAGTGAGTTTGCGTTTCAGATTAGGGGCCCTGCCAACAAGCACAGGGTAAAGACGCTACTGACAGGACAAGGAAATGAAATGTTTACTGATGGGAGGGGGGTGAGGACGACACACGTCCCAGCTCTGGCTGTGCTCGAGTCCTCTGGTATCATTACAGAATGAGAAAGAGTGGAGAAGAGGGGGGAGTGATGAAAACAGGTGTTACAGGAAGAGCGGGGGGCTGTTTTAAGTACAAGATTCCTGAAATCTGCCCATTTAATGACTTCACATCTCAGCCAGAAGAAGAGTGAAGTCAGCTGAAAATACTCATTGAAGGAAAACAAATTGGCAATAAAAACAAAATGGTTTAAATAATAATTTTAAACAGCATTACCCTTGTAAAAAAAGAACACTTCAGCATACTTAAAAAAGTGCACTTAGTATGGAATTAATATACTTTAAAAGAATATACTTATGTGCAAATTGAATGTTTTTGGAGACTTATCTGCATATAAATTGTAATTAAATGAAAGTGTATTATAGTGTAACATTTTGACCTAAAACCCAAGACTTATGTACACATTATATGTAATTTCATAATTACTTCTATTGTCTTTTAAAGTATGGTTAAAGTATACTGCCGAATACTGAATATTTATGGTGATCTAAAATATACTTTACATACATTCAATTAAGTTGAAATTTACCGAATTTCAAATACATTATCTTTAAATGTAATATGAATAACAAAATTCAATTAAATTAAAATTAAATGCTTTACATGTGCTTCATTAATTTTAGTAAGCATAAAATTAAGTGTACTTCATAAATATTTACTTCTTGGATCTAAAATGTACTTTAAAGTAAAACTTTTAATCTGACAATATTATTAAGTGCAATTTTTAAAAGACAGTATGTTTAGAAACAGTCATAAAAGTGTTCTTCCTTTAAATAGACTTAAATGGCTTTTTATTTCATTAATTATTTGCAAGTACAGATTTTTTTTTTGCTAGTACAATTATACTTTTAAGATTTGAAGTGCACTTCAAGTGCACCTTCAGTACATTTAAGTGCACTTCCTTTTCACGTCGGTGAACACTGACAAAAGAGTAATTTCTAGCTTTGTATGCACACTTTTCACAAGCGATGTTAGCAGTCGTCATATTCGTGAATGGAGGGGAACAGAAACACATCTGTGTCGTAGGTTAAATGACAATAGCAGATGTTGAATGTCCAGAGTGTATTCATACAACACACATGCATACTTACAGAATGTATTTTCACATGCAGAAGTAAATACTACATCAAATGTAGTACATCAAGAAGCAAAGGTTTTCACAAACACAGTCTAAAGAGTCTAGTGATGTGACCTGAAATTGCTTACAGAGTAGCTACTACATTTGATTATAAACTAACTTTGCGACCATAGCAAAACTACTGTCGATATAATATCAATGTGTGTAGTATGAATGAACTCCAATGGCCCACTCCATGTAGAATGTACGTACAATTCATTTTTAACCTAAAAAACCTTTTGAAAATCAGGATGAATTACATGAGTGCATCTTTAAATGGTGGTAAAGTGTATCACTCAGTGTGTGAGAGACATAAAAGCTATATAAATTACTATTCATGATGGAGTCCATGCACATATATCTTTCATTATGATTGTCACAGAAGCAGGTGACATAGTGCTGCAATAGATCATAAAGGCTGATGGCTTTAATGACTAACAGACAAAACAATCACTTCTTGTGGTTTACCTCAAGGTCTATTTGTGCAAATTCTTGCTTTCTTCAGTGATATCTGGATGTGAATCAAAGAACGTGTCTTGAAAGATAAAAGTGCAGATGAAATGCCTTAACATCCTCAAAATATCAAGAAAAGATTGGTTGTCAACACTGGATATCACATCTTTGTACAGGCAACCTGCAATATTTCACCCTCAAACCTATCCATCAATCACCAATCCATTAATCTAACAGGACAAAAAGGCTAGACCAAAGGAAAAGTCTTGCATTCAAGCCTTTCCATGAAGAAATGTGAGTTCTGGAGCAATTCTGAAACAGAAAACGGAGAAGTTTTCCAAATTCAACAGGACAATTTTTAGAAAACCATCTATTTTGTAAGTTTACAGTAACTGAAAACTTGACTGTCAAGAGAAATAAGTGATTTTCTCAACGCCCTCTTGAACGTTCACTGAGGATGAAGTGAGAAAAGCGCTGTTAATTTCATCTCCCTCAGCCCAGTGCCACTGCACTGCGTGGAAAACACCAAACGCTCTGAAGGCGTCTTTGTAATCACAGTACTGAGAGCAGAGGCCAGACGTCCCCTGTGTCTCATCTCCACACTAATCTTTCATTTCCGAGTCTGATGCACCATATCAAACACCCCCCTTGCATACACACACACACATACACACTCAAACGACTCAATTTGCATGGCAGAGGGGGATTTGTAGCAGGGGCAAATCTGGTGTCAGCCTCGATTAAATGTTACACCGGTGTGCTATCATAATCAGGCAACTAATGAGCGACGTGAAGCACAGTGGCTTGACATTAGATGGAGGGAATTCAGCTTGCTGGAGTTTGGGATTAAACCCTTTCTGCTCTCACCAGGAAGCTTTGTCGTTTGATAAGGAACCATGTCCTGTCAAGATGGCGATCTTGGGGCAACATTTTCACAAACAAACTGCAAAATGTTAAGACTTTTGGTCACTAACTTGTGACAGCCAGGCTTGTAAATACATTTTTGTGCATAAGGGCAGTGGCATGATGCACCTACTGTATTATTTTTTTTATTTGTTACTTTTTGAGAGGGCCTGCTTACTTAGTGTCACAGTCATAATATAAAAAATATATGCTAAAAATGTAGGTTTAAGTTCTTTATTAAGGTATAAGACATTTCGGTATAGCGGTACTGTACTAATTCAGTACCTGTGGACCTGGGTTCAAATTAGAATATGAACCTAATTAGAATTAAATAAACAAATCTATTTTATACAGTTAATAAGTTTATACAGTTTATATTTTTCTACTTTTATTTAATATATTTATGCATTCAAATTGCTTTGAAAACCAAT
Organism: Schizothorax lantsangensis; assembly: GCA_027422415.1. NCBI lineage: Eukaryota > Metazoa > Chordata > Actinopteri > Cypriniformes > Cyprinidae > Schizothorax > Schizothorax lantsangensis. The sequence continues at coordinate 14,847,597 of CM049850.1, read as the reverse complement.
GTTACTATGAAATCTGAGGGGGCTTCTGGATCAAATTCAGTACCTGTGGACCTGGATTCAAATTATAATTTAAACTTAATTAGAAATTACTAAATAAATATATTTCAGTACCTGTGGACCTGCGTTCAAATTCTGACTTTTTAATTAAATAATCGATATATTATTTTACTTATTAAATGTACTTTCTTTATTTATTAATAGAATATATGATTTTTCTGTTCAAGTTGCACTGAAAATCCACAAGGCTCTAAAATCTGAGGAGGCTTCTGGATGCAATCATTATTCCGTTTTTAGAATGCAAGAAGCAATATATATTTACATACAGATGTAGATTGGACACTCATAATCATAGCAGGAGCACCTGACGCTTGGATCTAACGTGCCAGTAAACACAGGACCGAAGCTTCCTTCTGGAACACAGAAACCTCAAATTAGAAAAGATTACAGTGGGCAAAAAATAATGTGTACTTGAGATCAAGAACATTTAATTAATCAAATGAGTAAAAGTAATTGAATTTAATTGACTCATCCTGAAGTACCTCACCTGTATTGACATGATTAGAGGGTGAAAAGTGAAGAAAGAGGAAGTGAAAATGTTCTTTTCACAGGGATTTCCTCCCTTCCCGTCTTCACTTTCACCTCCCTCCTACTAAAATACACTAACGTGTGCAGTGTTTCCCCTCTGCCTTTCTCTCGCCTCTCGACGCTGAATCTAAACTGATGCTAATGTCCCCGGAAACCGGTTTTGAGTCCCCCAGTCCACACGTCCCTTTCTGTCGCTTACCACACACACGCATCGCTCGGATGACCCCTGCACACTGTACCGAGGGTCCCTCACAACCCAGAATCTGTCAGCAGCCCCCTTCCCTTCCCATGAGTGGCCCACACAATAGAGAAAGGGTCCCGACTGCGGAGTTCAGTCGCCATTAACCCCCACCAGCTGTTCCTGCTGGGGCCATTGGCCGCTCAATACGCCCCCCCCCCCCAAGGGGGGCCCTCACGTTGCCTAATCTAGCCATTGTTGGCCAGGAATGCTGACAGAAAGAAAAGAGTTTTTTCTACTTTTCCTTGTGTCCATGCAAGCGTGTGTAGCCAAGTGTGAGAGCGCAGAGAAGGCAAGGGCTAATTTCTATAGTTGCCCGTGAAGGAAGGGGGCTGCCATGGAGAATAGGCCTGTTTAGCTGCTTGACAAAATTCTTTTTCTCTGTCTTTTTTTCTTTTTTCTCTCTCTCTTGCAAATGCAGTGTGATTGTTAGATGCGGATTCACCCCCCACCGTCCGTATCTCGTAATTCCTTTTTGGGACTTTTGGCAATAGAATTAGATTAAATGTATTAAAAGGTGTTTTTTTCCGTTATCAAAAGCCTTTATCTGAGCTAAAAAGATCATGAATCCATTATTTCGCAACAATACATGGAAAATAAGAATTGTAATTTCTCAGAAATCATGGAATATGTGCGGTCACCTCAACAGCTGGGCAGTGCTAATATCAAATTTTAATCAGCGGAAAAAATTAAACTAATAAAACTGGCTATTTTTTTGTAATTTACTGATTGTTATTTGCCACGTAGAGCCAATATGATTTTGACAGAAATCAAAATCCCATTTTAGTTTGGTACTTTCGCCTTGTGAATATATTAACAATTAGTCCATTTCAATTAACATGAAAATTAAAACAGCATTTTCCAGTCAATTTAACCTCGAAGCAGTTAGGCTGCCATTATGATGAGCACAGGCAGAGGCCTCTGCAGGGTTTGAACATGTGTGCCACAGTCATTTGTGCACAGCAGAACAAAAAACAAGCTCTCAACACTTGCAGAAAATCATTAGATGGGATATTTTCCAACTTTTTTGTTTTAATTACCCAATTCGGAGATCAGGGAGAAGGACGGTGATAAAACTTCATAGATGGTCAAAGGAGTCCCATTCTGAGACGCTTTCACATCACAGATGGAATGAACATGCTTTGATTTCAAAACAGTGAAAACGTTGCGCATTCTAAAAGCTACAAGACTTTGGCGAGAGGCTTACGTGCTAGCTGCTTCGAGTTTCATCTCAATCCAACGCCACTGGTTAAAACACCACCGGGTGACGCAGCACTCAGATAAGGATGTGGGAGGAAAAGCTGCGAGCGAATGGAGGAAAGAGCGCAAACTGTTAATGGAATGTGATGGGATGTGTTTGTATCATGTCATTGAAGGTGGAGGGGTGGGGATGGGGTGTACCGTGTGTGTGCCGCGCTCAAGGAACTGTTGTGACAGACTCTGGGGGAGTGATAGTTGAATCTGCCTCAGTCAATTATCTGTCGGCGCTAGACGTTTTTGTGCTAATGAGCTCGCCGGGTCCCGTGGGCAGACTTCCCCTGTCTCGCGGCTAAAGATCACTTTCATTGCTTTTGCAGAACTAATTCAGGCCCACAAAAAGTGGGAGCTTCACCGGCGCGGCCCCCTTTTACTGCTCCTTTTGTGAAGCTTTTAGAGGCGTGCTGAAGAGAGTGAGGGCTCTAACGCTGCCTCCTCTTCATCCCCACTCCACTGCCTTCCATTAACATACATATCCATATGAAAAGTCAGGCAAGGCCTGAACAGCTGTCCGGCAAAAGCACCCGCAGAGAAAGCCAGGTCCTAAGGCCCCTCCTCTCCCACAGGCCTAACAGAGGATCACTTTAGTCCTCAGTGGGCAATAATATACCACAGCCATTTAAACAGTCTTTGAGGGAGAGAGAGAGTGATGGGACCAGAATGCAGTATTTCACAGGCCAGCGGAGATCCCTCATTGGCTGGTTCTGCCCTCCGGTCAGCCCCCACAGAAGTCAAGAGAGCGAGGGAGGGACAGCCCAATTGCCCACACAATACCAAATCCCCCTATCTCTTTAGAGAGAGAGCAAAATCCCCCCATCTCTTAAGAGAGAGAGCATCATGAATGGCAATTGTGTCCCATTAATCCCTTGTTTTTGAAAACCTCTCAACAATGAGAGGAAATGTTTCATATCTTATCTAGAGTCACGTAATGACAACATTTATGAAGACTGATTGAAGTACAAAAATAAATAAAATGCAACACTTTAACTAGTAAACATTTTTCTAAGTCTAGGATACAGAACGCATTTAATAATGTAGTTTATAACACTTGCAAGTGCACTCTTTATATTCATGCTAGTTTCATATGGTTTTGAGGAAAAAAATATACAATTTTCAGGAAAAGTTTAAATTCAATGACAAAAAAAAGTCAGGTGGTGTAACACTTTGAATATTAATCATTATTTAAAAATAAAGACATAAAAAAATATATTACATTTAAAAAAAATAACATTTATTATTCATTAATGAATATCCAAGTTTTAGGGAAGTCGCACCAATTGACATTTTACAACCTGAACTGCATTTAAATTTATTTTTTAAATAAATAGATCCAGATAAAAAAAAAAAAAGACAAGGAGTGTCATGTCACTGACTTTACTAAAAAAAAGCTTTTTATCAACTCAGAATTCCCCTAACATATACACAAACCATAGCTATATAACCCTCATTTGTCATTCCAGAGAGATGCCATTCATGAGGGATTTCCCAGCTCAGATATTTCAGCTCTTCCCACCTACAGCGCTCAATGAACTGGTCCGGGTGGGACCCCAAAAGTGCATCAAGCGTTGAAATCCCCTGTGTTAGCAAGGCTTGCAGGCACAGTGAGGGGTTAAATGAGTGGCCCGGGGTCATTCGGGGAGTCTTTTAGCAGGATGGGATTTGAGCACCTCACCCTGCAAAGGTCTCCTTCATGCTGGGATGATGAGGAGGGTGATTCCCCATCAGCACTGCCGCAGACAAGCTTGTGCGGTACACTCCCGCTGTGATGGGCGATGTTAAGTCGTGAGTGATGTCATGCGGGGCAACTTAAGACACCTTGTGGGTAATTGCAAATGATCTCCGATCATTATTGCTCTCCATTCCCATGTGTTATCTTATCATTTATTCTAATGCCTGTCCTGAAGTCTGTAATTTATAATATTTGGTCTCAGCTACGTAGTTTTAGTATGGTTCAGGTGTGCTTTCTTCTTCTGAGAGGGAACAAAGAGAAAATAAGACAAATGTAGATCTAATGAAAATGGAAAGTCAAACCTGCTTGGTTTCTTCATGCACTAGGACAGGAAATAAGTGTGTGTGTGCTAAAGTGGAGGTCCTGTCCCATAAATCCGAACACCCTACACCCCCATCCTGCACAAAGCAACTGACCCCAGAGTCATCACACACAAAGCCCTGCACCTTCTCTCTCCGAATGTCCATTTTAAAATGAGGAGCAGTGAATCTGAGTCCATTATAGTGGCTTTGACATGCACCTGATTATAGTGAGCTTCCCGCCCAATAGGCTTACCGGCCACTCGACCACTCCAGCCGTCCTTCCCATCAAGACCTGTTGCTTTCTCCCGATCGGTCGGAAGCGTTTCTCCATGCGTCGCCCCCGGCACTTACCTACTCCACCTCCTCAACCAAAACCGCATTGAACCTGCAACCCTGTTTGTTGTCTTTGCATAACTGTGCAACTCAATAAAAGAAAAAGGAGGGTGAGCGAGAGAGGAACGGGGGTGTAGGAAATGGACTCGAGGGGGTGTGTGGGATCAGAATGACTTCTTGAACGCATCTCTCCCTTTGGCTGCAATTAAACAAAGTACGGTGGTGATTAGTTCAGCGCAAGGAGCACAGAAAGAGACACTCTTGAATCCAAATGGAGGGACCTGACTGGCCTTTCTAGGGGGACAATGGGCTGAGTTTATTGCAGAAACCTGCTTACCCTCCTGCATGGCAAACCATGGGAACTCCAGTCAGGTGGAAACTTTTCTCTCTTTCTTGCTCTTTCTCTCCCCCCGACATCCCTCCCCTCCTTCCCCGGTGACTATGGATGTTCTCAAGGGCCACAAGGGTGAGGGGGTAAATTCCCCCCAACTGCAGGGTAGTTTTTTTTTTTTTCCTATTTTGGAGTAACCTCACTCTGTTTTCCTCTGTCTTTCTCTCTCTTCATCCCACTCTCTGCTATTGTTCACACAAAGCTAGTTAATTATTAGCCTTCCCATCATGTTTTCTCTCTCGAAAGCATCTCTTTCTCTTGTTTTCTCTCATTTTCCAGGCTTGGAGCTTGTTTAAGTGAAATTTCTCTTTTTGGATCCTGTCGGAAGCCCTCGCACGGCCCGCGTGTGAATGCATAATGAAAACAATTTTACGCTTCTGAGGCAAGTGGGGACCAATTACAGACCTAACAGCCACCTGCAGAATCAAAACCCTTGTACCCCACCTCTCCTCTCCACACCAGCCAATCCCCCTCCCTCCTGTCCTTAAGCTCATGAATATTTAATAGGCTGATGATGTTATGAATGGCTGGGCCAGGTGAGGAGGGGTGGGAGTAATAAGTCTCCCAGCTGGAGGTGATGTAGTGGGCCCCCGTCTCCCTGCGCCAGTCCTTGTAGCCGGCGTTCTGGGACAGCTGACCCCGGGGCAGGAGCGGTGCGTCGGGAAAGGGGGAGTGAAGTGACAGGGGCGTGCGATGCCGTGTGGTGCTCCCTATCCCTAACCAGCACCACCCCAAATCTCTTGTTGGCCGATTTTACACATGCTGCCTAGTCCAAAAGGAATGGCCGTTAGTCCTGACAGAACCCCCCACTTTAATTTGATAAGAAGCACACCCAATGGGAATTAAACAAGTATTACACGCTGCAGCTCTCGCTCACTTGCCGTTTATCCACATCCCTCTCTCTCTCTTTGCACAAACTCTTGAGGGGGCTTGTCCTTGTGATTAACATGCTGGTGATGGTCATAAATAATCTACTGAACACAAGCACCAATTGTTACAAGATTATGAGAGAGTACAAGAGGGAATTACATTTGTATTTGATCTGCACTCCCTGGAGATTCAATGTCAAAAGTACAAAAGCACAAAACTTTTCATACAGTTCCATTCAAAGAGGATCATTTTTTTTTGCAGTGTATATACCAGGTATTAAATATCAAGGGCAATCATTTAAAAACACGTTTCCCACTAGTGTGTCTAATTTATAAATAAATACTGCTGAAAATTTTCTGACATTTCCACCAATGTCATTTCTGTCATATTTCAAATCATGTATTGGGTTTAACAGCATTTTTGCTAAAGGTTAATTATATAGCTAGGATTTTATGTATCCTGAATATACACAATTAAATATAAATTTATACTTTTTAATTACAAAATGGCATAGTTTGACTTGATGCAAAATTGTGCAAAATGACAATATTCTAATCCAACAAATTTATTTTAAGGACAGTTAGAATTTTTGACCTTTTTTTAAAAAAGTTCAAATCTTTATGATGGTTTTTCACAGTTTTCATAATACTGAAAGTCTACATCTGACAAAAGGTTAAAACAATAAAATCTATCAATAAAAAAACATTTTAATATATTAACATTATTATTAATTTAGTTAATAAAGTAAAATAGTTTAAAAAAAAATAATATGCAAAAGTACCAGACGCTGAAGACACTTTGATTTAGATATTTTTTTATACAAGTTTATTTTGCTTAATATGATGTACTTGTGTCAGCAGATAATCAGTATTTCTTGGGGGTCCTGCATTGTTAAGCTGCCCTGAAGAATGCCTGTATATTTCAGAGGCTCTCATGATTCAAAGCATAACAAATATCACTTGTTATCACTTGTCTAGACATCTGCTCTCTATGTGCCTGGAGAATAAACAGCTCTGTCCCTTGAAAAATAGCTCCATAATTCTAAGAACAAATAAAAAAGAATGGAAAAAAATAGGCCACACATAAAAATGATTAAGTTAATTAAGCAATTAAAATATTTATGTGTATTTATGATTAAGCATTTTGTTGAATACATTTCAATTAAATTAAAAAAAAAATTACCATCCCAAACTAAGTAGTGAAGGCCGATCCATGTGGAATGTCAGAGAGATTTACTTATTCACTTGTCACTGTATATCGCATAAGCGTGCGTGTATTAATATTTGATAAATGAGTGGTGCTCTTCAGAGCACACACTCCCACACAAACACACTCCCAAGATGAGTCCACATCAGAAGAACCAGTAGAGGCAATGGGTGAAAAATGGCCCGGAAAAAGTTGAGATTATGCAATGGTTTTCTCCCACCATCAATCCAGTGAAGGCATGACGAGCACGTTTAGCACGAGTGTCCCGGGTGGAGGTGCGCTATAATAGATGAGCCAGTGAAGGTTAAACAGGGGCCCACAAGGGAGCGCGGCGCATCTCCAACGCAGCGATACAAGAGGTGACAGAGCAGACAGAGAGCGGAAGAGGAGAGAGATGAGAGGCACTATATTAATCTTCTCCTAATCTCAGCATCGCCGACAGCCGAAAAACACCGCTGACTTTATTCCATGTAACAACCGGAGACAAATGAGCACGCTTGTTACATTAGTTCTGATAAAGGATGCTCGTGAAAGACAATGGCCCTCGATTTTTGATTTAATCAACCCCTCGGTGTGATTTATTTTGGCAAATGATAAAACAGATCAATCAAGGTGGATGAGACACGAGAGGGGAAAGGGGCAAATATTTGATTTTAACATGTCGGCTGATATGGATGAAATATACACGGTATAATGAAGAGGCCTCTGCAGACGGCGTGTGGGTCCGGGCTAATACAGCGCGCCAGAGATTGAAGCCGGCTGCAGGTTCTGCTAGTCAAACCCAGGCAAGGCGGGATTGATGAAAGAGAGGCAGGGTGAGATCTGTGGAGTCTTAATCTATCTCTTCAGAGCGGCTCATTCGTTACAAAAATGACAGTGTCTTCTTATCGATTTTACACTGAGAGATCAATCAGCTTCTACCCCGCAGCAGGCAAAATTTACAGTCTAGGCCCTGAAGCCCAGACACACACACACACACACCCTGTCTGAAAACAAATCAAAATTAGCTAATCTGAGCAAAGGAATCTGTTGCTCTGGGGTTCAGCCTGCAGGAAAACACACATGCGCAGCCAGCCCCTCTATCAATCACACAAACTCACAAATAGACACACACACAGCATATTATTTGTGCCATTGCAGAATAGTTATTGAAGCTCTCATCTCTTCCTGTTACCATTTATTATGTTTTCAAAGCAGTCCAGCTCAGCTTCACACTTCTGCAACATAAACAAAAATCACTTTATGAATAGACAGCATGTAAGATTATATAACAAACCCCACTACATAATATGCCTTTTATAACTAGAGGCTAACCTGTTAACCCTGACAGTGAATTTAGAATAGGGAACACATATTCACTATTTATTAAGAGTATTCCCTCAATAAACTCCTCATTTGCTGCTTATTAATAGTTAGTAAGGTAGTTGTTAAGTTTAGGTATGGGGGAGAATAAGGCATTAATATGTGCTTTGTAAGTACGCCTACTAATAAACAATCAGTATGCTAGTAATATGCATGCTAATAAGCAGCTAGTCCTTAAAATAAAGTGTTAATATATTATATATATCAGGAAAATATATTAAATCCAAGCATTGCAATGGGATGCATATATGCCTCAACATACATATTGCAAACACGGTGATAATCAATAAAAGTTAATTCGGTAAAAATATAAACTCTGCGTTATATGACAGCTAACTAACTGTGATGACAGCAGCAGTAGTATAAATTAAGCCAGTAAAATGTGAAGAAGATATCATTTTTAATAATGGTCACCACTTCTTTCTTTCTTTTCCAAGTATATGGTGGGAACTTGCACAATATAGTGCAAGGTAAAACTGTTTGATGGCTCAATTTAGAAAGGTGAGACGACATTCTACAACATTTTCATACTACTGTAAGTAAGGTAAACAAAACAACTTTTGTTAAAAATGTGTTTAAAGAATTATTGTTCAGTTCAAACCAAATAAACTTGATTCTTACTAAAAATTAATTTGTTGGAAGAACTTTTTGCAAGCTTGGTAGGGCACCTCAAAGTCATGGCTAAAACAATCACAACATGACATTGAGTGTCTTATTGCGGTCATAAAATGGTGACCACATGATTCATACAGTATATTAAGGATACAAATTTTCCTTCTTAATTATATTGTATTTTAAAGCTCTGTCATAATTTACATAATTTAAACCGAAGACAATACTTTCAGACAAAACAATGAAACATTTGAAAAAAATCTTCTTTTGTGCTCCACAGTGGAAAAAAATGCATAAATGTTTGGAACGACATGACAGTGAGTACAGATTATCACAATTCATCTCACCATGACTTTAGCAAACTCTATTCTTACATCTTGTTTCTTACCACACACACACACAAAAAAAAACGTGTCTTTGGTGAAAGTATAATGTTTGCACTTTTAAAAATCTTAATAATTATAGATCTTGATTTACAGCAAGTGCTTTTTTTACAACATACATAAATATGAGACACAAAGCAGTCCGATTGCCGAGAGTAGATTAAATACACGCTTTACCATAGATAAAACATTCATTCGAATCCCGAGCTAATATACTTGTTTTCAAGAATCTGACAAAATATTTCACCAGCTGAGGCCGTAATTGGTCCCCGGCAAGGGAAAGCGGTGCTAAATGAGGGGTCAGTCAAAAGCAGGGCACGACTTTGTGGCTTTTGCGCCTCCATTTGCTTTGACAGTCTCAGCCTCAAAGAGCTTTCAAATGCAACATCATAGCAAACAAATGACTCTTTATCCTCCATCAGTTATATAAAGAAATAATTGGAATCTGAAAGTTCATTTACAAAGGACTAGCCATCGCAATCACCGCTATAATGTATGGGTGTAGGGCGAGAAAAAAAGGCATAATTGGTTTGGTAAAGATCGCTTTCCATTACACCATAAAGCACTACACAATAGAAAAGGTCACCAATTAAGCAATCATGAATACCAAGTACTGTGGCTGATGAAAATAGGCCAGTGGTTTAAATAGATTTGCAAGCAATTTACCTTTTCACAATGTTGGCAATCTGATGCAATTTGCTTGCAATTTTGCCGGCTTTCAGTAGCACTCCAAGCTGACACTACATGGACCAAATGGCCGAGCAGCGCGCGCAGAGAAAATGTAAAACTATCTTGGCTGCATCAAGGTATCAGGACGCCGCTTCATCAGGAAAATTACAACAATTAGCATAAGTGGTTAGGAAGCAACATTTTAAATGTCAGCCACTGAGGCAGTGGCGGAGGTTTGGGCCAGGGACAGACGAGAGAGCGCCGTGTCCTCTCCGATGGACTCACGGGAAACACATGAGGCAATCACCCATCATGCGGTTAGCCGTGATGGGCCCGCAATTGCCGTGACATTCTACTCATCGCTGGCTGTCATTCCCTGCCACTCACGTTTTTTTCCTTCTAGCTGACGCTTTCCTGTTTTCTTTTGCTGCAGAATTACCCCACATAATTGTGAACGCACGGACGCTTCGGAAGCCTTTTCCTACATTTGTGGCTATAAATGTCCAAAACTTCCCCTGCGATGTGTGACACTTCAGCACTTTTGTGCCTCAGGAAACAATGCAGAATCGGTTTTGCAAACTAAAAGCAGTGGGTCACTGGTGAGCTGCTTTTCTGGAGTAGCTACATATGATTAAGCATTTAAACTAATTTTATTTTTAAGTTTCTAAAATGTCATTCTATTTCCTACTATGGGTAAATGTAGCTTCAGCTGCAGGTTCATCTCATTCTTCACAAAGGGATTTACAGCAACAGGACCTTATGACATAATAGAGCTGTATGCATCTCATTAGCAGAAACACCAGAAGTTACTATGTAAGAAACAAACCCTCCAGTTAGACATGCATTTTTACGATTTTTGTTCTTTATTCGGATAGGAAAGTATGGAGAGTGGAAAGGGACAAGTCTGACAATAAGAGGAGGATGGGATCATGAAGAGCTGGGATTTGAATTTAAGTCATCCAAAGAGCAACACAAGACTATCAGCTTTGACACTGCATTTAGTGCTACAGGGTTAACGTACATTATTTTTGCAGGTCAAACCCTGAAAATTACTTCTAATTTTTGCATTTCAGGTTTGCATTTCCAATTGTTCAGAAGTTAATGGTATTTGGTTAAATGGTTGGAAAAAAATATCTATTGTTAACACAAGCTCAAGATATTTTCAAGTTTTTATTCTATGACATAAAATACAGTAATACCCCTTCTTTAAAAAAAATGCTTTTACATATAAAACTAGAAGGTGGCTAAAAGGGACTACAGAGGTTGTTGGGGACATTAAACATTATCACACTGAACAGAAAACCTCATCTACTCAGTTGTCTGCTTTCACAGGTCCTTGCAAACTATTCTAACACTCACATTTTTTAGGGAAAATTAATTTTTAAAGACTGAATGAGTTAAAAAGTTTAGTGATGGTGACTCTTAAGTCATGCAACTGTGATGTATACAACAAAATCTGTAAGATGTATAAACATTTAATGGTCACAGAGCTTATTTTCTGCAATAATCCAAAAGCCACCTGAAAAATCATATTGGGAATTTGTAGAGGAACTGCTGGGTGTGCCTACAAAAGCATGTCAGCGCTACAGCGCTCTATTACCAGAGCAATAAGATTCCATGTACAATCGACCCTTGAACATCACTCTAAAAAAATTTATTGGATCTAGTAAATAATGCTGAAAACAATATAGTATTTACATGCAATAAAATAGCATGCAACTTTCAAAATTACAAGTATAATGCATGATTCTGCTTGCCTTTTACTTTTTAAGTCAAACCAATAAAGCTTCATAGAATAGACAATTGTTACAATGATGGCAAACATTAATCATGGCAACTTTATGTTTTAGCTTCAGTAAACATTTGTGGAAGATGAATTGAAAGACAGTCAAACTGTTGCACTGTAAAACACCTCATTTGTTACAGTCCACATACCATAATCTCAGGAACAATTAAAGAAGAGACTTCCAAAGTACATTATTTCAGATGCCAGAGATGGCATCATCTCAATTTTTCATAGTTTAGGTAACATCTTTAACATCTCCATGGACTGATTATGGTCTGTCAATCAGTGTGCAGGTGCCACTGAAACCTGTCCATAATGCCAGCGGCGGAGCCACAGTTTAAAACCTGTTAAACATGATTAGGGTGAAGATGTACACAATATGGTGACATAAATTGAGTATTTACGCTCATGTGCATATCCTCATGTGTGTGTCAGGTCTGTGTGACACGGACCTTGAAGCTTCAAATGCGTTGTTATTGACATTCTCCACAGTGCCAGCACAGAGCATAAATGCCTAAGATGGCCCTAATAGCTTTGCTGTAATTATGTTTCAGCGGTTAGAGATTCAAGCCTTACGTGAGCCAAGTAGGAGGTCTTGACTCGTGTCATGGTGAGTTTAAAAGCAAGCGTGGGCAGTGCTACAATTACAGAACAACAGTTCTCTTCATCAACTTTTTTTTTTTCAATCTAATAACCGCTAGTGGAGGATTATCAGTGTGTGTATCTTGCAGGGTTAGTGGTCCACTTGGCCCTGGTAGAGAAATCTGCCTACTGAGGGTCCTTGATTAAAACATATGGATTTACAGTAAGAATCAAGAGTCATCAATAGGAGGAGGTATGTTTGTGTGTTTCAAGTAATAAATTATGGCAGAAGCTACAAACTTCCTATAGTAGGGTGTTATCGGTCAATGACATAAGAGTATAGATGAGGAAAATTCTAGTTTAAAACACGTGGCACGTTCTTAGAAATGTACTTTTTGTGTGTGTGAGTATATGTGTGTGTGTGTGTGTGTGTGTGTGTGTGTGTGAGTGTATAGACAGACAGAGAGAGAAATAGACAGACAGACAAAGAGATAGATAGATAGACATAGAGAGAGCTATAGATATAGATAATGATATATAGATATCACCAATTATTAATTCAATAAATATCATCATTTTTGGGGACCAGAGTTTAACCAGAATTAATTATGCCTTGTCATAAAAAGATCAAATTATCAGAATTTTTAAGAGAGTCTACAGGGGGGTCATTATTTTTATGATATAATTTTGTATTTTACTATTTACTGTCTTTTTTTTCTGAATATTAGTTGGACCATGTGAATTTTGTTGGTTGCACCACATGATTCTGTGCACAAAATATTAAAAAATATAATTATAATATCCGTACATTGTATCACCCTGTCATTATTTACTTTACAACCCGCCCAAAAATAACAAAATGTACTTTAATACAGAAATTAAAGACATGCATATTATATAAGAGGTGTATTCAAGTAATCTTTAGCATTTTAAATGTATTTTTGAATAAATGAACAGATGCACACAAAAAAAATGTCACTGACCCTAATGCCATTTTCAATAGATACAAGTAATTACACTTCTACAAATCAGCTCTTTAATGTTGAAAGATAGAAATTCAGCTCAGATCAAATGGTGCAAAAGTTGGGATGGGTCAACACGGTACCCACAGTTCCCATGTTTCAGGGTTAGTATGTGTATATGTGCCTGTACAGATGGACATATCTTGTTCCCCTCCATTCTGCTCTTTTGTGTCAGTGTTCTCCATAATTACATCTGATGAGTGGTGGTAGCAGGGGGAGGGAGGGCAGTCGGGCAGGTGACGGGATGGGGGAGAGGAACCTGTGGCAGCCCCCTGCGCCATCCGGTACACCGTATCCCCGTCTGACAGCTAATTAGGACAGACACGGATTTCTCCCCAATGTAACAGATGTTGCCTAATCAGTCCAGCTTCGGAGCTGCCGGCGCCAGCTACATTTCATGCACAATTTAACTATCTAAAAGGAACGAGAGACTTAATGCATTGTAAGGCCAGCACAGCTGTTTTGCTTAGCAGAGACATAGAGAGAGAAAGACAGTGAGAGAGGGAGAGAGAGGGAGAGAGAGAGCGAGAGAGAGAAAAAACGCATTGTCAAAAGAAAAGTGTGCTTTATTTAATTCAAACAGGGTGTTTATAATGTCATAATGCTATAGTGCGGTAATAACAGCACTGCAGGTGCCAAAGATTTCAGCTCCGCTGCTCATTCTTACTAGATACTAGAGCTGTTCAACATAGTTTTTCTGAGGAAAAAAAATAGTCCTACAGTATTATGATTTTTTTTTAAAAAGAAGAAAGAAATATCAAAAGTGGCCTAGACAAACTGGATTCAGGGCAGATTATTCAAAACCTGTTTACAAACTGAATACAAACGTCAAATGTAATACGAGTGCAGTCATCTTTTCTTAATCAACGCTTTACACAAAGAAACGTGAGAAGTAAAAAATGTGTTTAATACCATGAAGGACTAAAAAGCAGTTTTATTTTACATAGATCAGGTTTCCAATGAATACTACTGGCTTTTGATACTTAGCTATGTAATTGGACACTTTCATTAAAGAAACTAATTAATCATGCCTCACTGCAAATATATTTCAACAATAGCATCGGTAACTGAAAGTTTTAGCTTTTATGATCTACATCCACACCACTAGGTGTCAGTACAATGTCCAAGAATGTCCAAGATGATTATCTTATCAGTTAGTGCAACATAAATAAAAAAATAATACTGAGAGCAACTTTGAGCAGAAGACATGCAACACACATCGGATATGACAAATGTGTCTCTCTGACCACCCACCACTTCCTCGACTGTCATATCAGAACTGCTGCTGTTCTCTTGCTTGTTTATCTGACGCGTCTGACAGCTAATCTCTCTCCAACTTCCAACAATTGCACTTGTAGAGTGTAAAAAAAATGCAGGGGAAAAACTCTGACTGATGAAATCAGTTAGTAGTTATCGTGCTAACCATTACCTGTCGGTTCCTCTGCTTCCATTTAAAAAGGCATCAATTTCTGAAGAGGAAACCACGGGTGAGAAGAGAAAAGGCAATGACAATGGCCTTGTATTTTTCTTCGTATTTTTACTTTATGTTTTTTTATTTTGATGGAATGTTTGGAGCTTGTAAGAGCTGGAGGAAACTTCTTAACCTCGTAGACACAAAAATGATAAAGAAGGGAGTTTGTATTTCAGATGAAGTGCTTATTCATATTCTTGAATATTTTCCTGAACTGAAAGGTAATTCACTTAAAAATAAAATAAAATGTCTCTGTATTTGTGTCCCAAATGATGCAGTATACACTGTGCACTTGTTCTATGTACTCAAACGTTGAGTGTATTAAAGGGATAGTTCACCCAAAAACGTAAATTCTGTCATTAATTATTGTCATTAATGAGGGTTCATGTTGTTCCAAACCTGTAACACCTTCGTTCATCTTCGGAACACAAATTAAGATATTTTTGATGCATTCTGAGAGCTCTCTGACCCTCCCATAGACAGCAAGGATCCTACCACGATCAAGGCTCAAAAACGTAGCAATGAGATCGTTAAAATAATCCATGTGACATCAGTGGTTCAACCGTAATTTTACGAAGCTACGAGAATACTTTTTGTGCGCAAAGAAAACAAAAATAACGACTTTATTCAACAATTTGTCTCCTCCGCGTTACCCTATAGCGCCATTTCGGAGAGTATCACATACGTAAACAACTTATGCTGTTCTGTGTCAGCAGCACCATACGCAGATACATTGTTTACGCTTTGATCTGAACGTAAACAACGTATCCACGTACAAACGTTGCATACATTGTTTATGCTGGACTGACCGCAGTCCGACAAAAACATGCTTTGCATTTGCAACATCAAGCTTGCATTGCCCTGAAAAAACCCTCAAATGGATAATTCACCCAAAAACTCTGTCATTAATTAAAATGAATAAAAACTCTGAAAATTCTGTCATTAATTACTCACCCTCGTGTCTTTGTTTTCTTTGCGCACAAAAAGGATTCTCATAGCTTCATAAAATTACAGATGAACCACATACTACCTACTAGACCTTGAACGTGGCAGTTGTGTTGCTGTTTATGCAGGGACAGAAAGCTCTCGGATTTCATCAAAAATATCTTAATCTGTGTTCTGAAGATGAACGAAGGTCTTACGGGTTTGGAACGACGTGAGGGTGAGTAATTAATGTCAAAATTTTCATTTTTTTGGTGAACTATCCCTTTAATATGGAATTTACATTCAGGCATGCTTAAATATTAAATTAATATTTTTGACCATTTTTCATATAATTTATTGTATGAAATTAACATCTTAAATTTATAGGCTAAATTGTATCAATTATTCTATTGGTAGTCCATAGTGTGTCCTTATTTGAAATCTGAAGTCCTTATTTTACTTGTGCAGTTAAAATTATGAATTATTATTATTATTATTATTAATATTATTTATTCTTCTCATGCACAAAACTTTTCTAGCAGTGTAATTAAAAAATAAAAACCTAAACATTTACAACTGTGTTTTTCATTTTGCACAAGTGAATGCCAAGTGAATACATTTCCAGTACAAATGCTTTTTCTAGGCCATTTATACATTTGCATTCTCTGTGAGCTTAAATAAAATTCTATCCTAATTCCTTCTAAGCACTTTTTGCCATTTCTCGCCTTGACTTCCGCATATAACGTTACAAGGCAAGTTTGCAAATCACTTCTGGAGAAGAACTAAATACCCCTTCACTTTCTTCTCTGATTGGAGTTGTTATGGAAAGACACTGGAAATCCCCACAACACGAATACAGAGCCCATTTAGCAAGAGGAAGAGCGGTAATTACATGCTATGCCACAGTCTGACAAGATGAGGTGTTTATACCTGAAAAAACATGCTGCCAATTATGTTTGCTACCAGGACCAGCCACGTAAACCAGCATGACCTTAACCTCTCTGAGCGTCCCGCTGAGACATTCACGATAATGCATGCAATATACAGAGCATCAAACCCGTCACACATACCACAACAGGAAAGAGCATTGCTTTTTTTCTTTTTCTTTGCTATTTCTGTGTAGGAATTATGTACAGAATCACAGGAAATGCAATCCAGGTAGAGAGCGCGTTTCATAACCTATAGATTTAGACTTGCTCCACCATTATCTCGAGTTACTCATACTCTTCTGGCTGTTTTTCTTTCTCTTTCCATATTATTGATGACAGCAGCTCGCTCACGGTTAGTCAGAGCTTTTGACGCTTGACCCTGCTCAGTAGTTGCTCTCTATTCATAGCCACTGATAGCTTTTTGTTTGTTATAACCACCCAATTTATGCCTCTCTGGATAACCGAGAGCATTGATTGACTGACAGTGGGTTCAACACAGATTGCCTGTAGGTGAGGAGTGCCTGTAATGGTTCTGCTCCTCCGTGCATTAAAAACTGCAACACATCATCCAAATCACTTCGAATCTCAAATCGCACATTATTAAGTGCTCTGTCTATATGAGGAATCGATGGTATAATAATTGCATTTGTTTTCGGCAAAAATGAAAAAGGTCCATTATGTCTTGGCTCTCGGTGCGATGTTGTGGGCAGATTATAGTACACCGTTCACTCTTTCGTTTTTGTTTTTTCTCTCTTCTAAATGTTCACTAATCGTTAAGTTTTGTAGCGCCACATGCAGCTGTCAGATGAACTGAACACATCCTCCTACACTCTAATTGACCCAATCTCAGTTTCTCGTGACAAACAACATGACCCCATGGCCTCTGAAATTACTACTTTGACTGCAAAACCTAAAAAAAGAACTAATTGCTACTTTAATCCACTTATGCCATGCACATGCACGCATGAAGTTTGACTTTAATTTCATTGAAACAAAAAAAAGTGGCCAGGATTAGTTTTGCAACAACAGTTCATGATCTAAATGAGCACAAAAGCGAGTGCTCAGATTCTTCAGAATAATTAACTAATTTTTTGATGGCCAATATGTTTGTGCTTGACTGCAAATCAATGTAATCAATACTGTTGACTACCATAAGGTTAAAGGGTCAATGGTGTATTCCAACGATAAAGAAAAGCAAAAATCTTTTAAAAATCTAGTGTTAAAAATGTTGGTTTCATATGGTTTTAAAAACCTTTTATACCATTTTAAAGAACAGTTTCAATTGAATCATTCTAAAAATGTCTTGTAGTGTAACCATCAATGAATACAACCACATGTTAATCATTTGCAAAAATGTCTGTCGATATATTTTTCAGGGTATTTTTTTTACAAAATCAGTAATTGTTAATTTATGAATATGATTTTGGGGAGTCGCACCAAATGACATTTTTCAACCTTTCAAATGGTCAAATTATGTGATAATTTAAGAGACTTAGTGACCTTGGCACACAGTCATGACTGAGGATCTCTATCATATGATACTTCCAGTTATTTTTTCAGCATGTTGGTCGAACCACATGACATTGATTTTGCTAAAAAAAACATGTTCAAGTGTTCATCAATTTTAGCAAAACTGCATGTGTGAAATGCATTTTTAATAGGCTACGTCTTTGGTAACAGGTAGGCCAAAAAAGACAATCACGTCACTGACCCTAAAATCAAACAGTTAAATAATCTAATTTTATCTTAACATACTCAAACAACAAAAAAACATTTAAATATGCACTTCTGCCCTTATATTCAGCTTTGAGCATAACGCACTTGTTAGTGTATGTGTGTGTGTGTGTGTGTGTGTGTGTGTGTGTGTGTTTGTCTTACTGGGACCACCCCTCCACTCCCCCTGGCTGTGTGTCACACTTAACAAGATTAGCCCTGTGGGCTCCCGACACCCCTAACACCCCTGACCGCTCCCGCTGAGCCAATCACCCATGGTCCCATTCATACAAGCAGCCCCCTCTACGCCTCACACGGGGGCCATTCAGATCACAGACCGTACGCATCTTGGTTACCGTCGAAGTCAATATGGAGCTCCTGTCTAACCTCTTAGCCAGAGTGCTTTAACCAAAGTCACCTCTTTAAAGACAGAGGATGATGGGTAATAGATTCTCTAGAGACCCATGAGGGGCTGCAAACGGTCAGCAGGGCAGTGCTCTAACCATTAACCCTTGAGTGAAACTCACACCTCTGCACAATCACAGCTTGTTACGAGCTATTTCAGGTCAAAAAACTCATACGTTCATCTTCTGACATCCGAGAATCTGTGATTCCTTCCGAGACTATCAAAGCCCTTGCTTGTTCTCCGACATGCATAACGACGGATCCTCCGGCCCTGCGTTATCCTCCTCTGCGCTGGTGTGAAGAGTCGAGCGTAAAATGGAAGCGATTTATTAACGAACCATTAGGGACTGCTTTATAAATGCCCCTTCCCAGCATGCTCGGCGGGTGGTGTGGCCAGGCGGATTAGGCCATGCCGGTTTCGGTGACATGAGAAAGGAAGTTCCCTGCCGTGCATGTGAAGAGCGGCAAGGGAAACACAAAGCAGGGGCCGCCCTTTCCCCCTACTCGCTACAGGGCCCTGGGTTCCAGGGGCCTCACAATGGGCTGAAGGGACATGAATGAGCTGGCCAGGCCGGTGGCAGTGGAGGTGGCTGGGTGACAGGGTGTGAAAGGGGCCAAGGAAGGAGAATAGCACAATGGGCCAGATAATGAGGTAGATTCCACGGGTCAGCAAAGCATTACATTCACCTTCAGAGGTTCACACACACAGATACACCCGCATATACCTGTGGGACTCTCGGCGACCGTTCTTCATTCACAAAAAACGGGTGTGTGAGAAAGTTTCCCCCCAAAAAAGATGCTCATCGAGCCAGGCCTATGTGCATTGTGGCACCTCCTTGGCGTATTTTCCAGACCTGTTTATTAGAACAACCTCGCTGCACTGTAACCAAATGCAATAAAAACAAGCAGCGACTTGCAGACCTGTACCTGCAAAGGAAAAACAAAATTTTGGACTGCTTTTCCGCACTGACAGATTGCCATCAGGCTGTTTAGGACAAAGTGTGGCAGATCCAGTTTAACCGACAAATCAGGCCGCAGTCTAAGCATAAGGGGAAGGATTAGCCAAACTGAATGGCTGAAAGAAACTCAAGGCTATCAAATAGCACATGTTCGTGCAGCGCTGTGCAAAATAGCCACATTAAGAGCTTTAGACAGGGGAATTGGCGCTTATAATGCTTTTAGTATGGAGCTTTTGTCATTCCGTTCAGTTCAGGTGATTCCAAAGCGGTCACATTGGAGCCGGGTGTTAAAATGGTTGTCATCCAACCTCCTTCATCGGCCTACTTCAGATAAGCGATTCACAGTAAGTCCGACTCATCAAAATTAGACACGGTCGCTAGGAAGCGCCGGCCGTCGGTATCATCATAATCCTCCTCAAGAACATGAGGAACGTAGCGGAGATGCCCAGACATTGTGCTCTCCGGCTGGAGAGGCCATGAGATAATATGGACAGACGAGATACGCCTCCTCACTCTAGACGGGGCCTTTACAGCGCTCTTAATCTAATTAAGTAAATAACTTTATAAGTGATCACCTCTGTGACAAAACACTACTGAGAAAGCTAATTTGCTTCTTCCCTAGTGCAACAGATAATGCTGTTTTATTACACAAAGGTCACAGGGGAAATTAACTTCTTTCCAACAAGCAGATAAAAAGAGAATGCACAGGCACCCAGAATAACAAGTGCATACTGATTACATTCAACCCGGTGAGTCCCAGATGGGTTACAACAAGTGACCTTTCTCTAAGATCCTACAAAAATGGGATATGCAAACGTCAACTCGCCGACAGCGCATGCGAGCCGGTGTTTATGGGTAAAGTAATAGGGAAAGGCAAGAACTACAAGGTAGATTGTAGGGATTGTTGATTTGTCAGTGTTTGATCACTTTTTGAGGAAGAAATGAGATATAAGATTTTGTTTTTCCTCTGAAAATACCTGAATGAATTGCATGACCGGAGTGAATGCACAACACGTTTTCTATTCTTTTTTTGTTATGTTGAGTTTGTCTGATGTTTAGACTGAGATTAATCCGCTGGACTAAAGCTATTGTCTTTGTTCAGGTCAGAATGGAAGACTTTAAACACAAAACTCTGCATTTTCTTACTCTCTTTCTCACCATTATTGAATAAAATGCTTCAAGTTTGACTGAAACTGCTGATATATGTGCTTGAAATATACACAAATCTATACAGATTAAATATTCTGCTTGCACAAAATACAAAAGTTTGGGGTCAGTAAGATATTTTAATGTTTTTAAAAGTCTCTTATGCTCATAAAGGCTGCATTTATTTGATCAAAAATATGGTAAAACAGTAGTATTTTGAAATATTTGTACACTTTAAATAATGTTTTTTTTATTTTAATGTATTATAAAATGTAATTTATTGCTGTGATGGCAAAGCTAAATTTTCAGCAGTTATTACTCCAGTCTTCAGTGTCAGATGATCCTTCAGAAATCATTAATATGGTGATATGGGGCTCCAGAAAAAAATGTCTTATTATTATCAATGTTGAAAACAATAATGTTGCTTAATAAACCGGATTCTTTGATGAACAGAAAGTTAAAAACATTGGTTAATTCACTGTATCCTTGCTGAATAACAGATAGTAATTTCTTTTAAAAAATCTTACTGACTCTAAACTATGAACAAACTATGTTTTTTTTTTTTTTTTAAGTTGCTAATAGAACAAAGATTACCGGATTTTGTTTTACAAGAAAATACTATTTCAGCCTTTCTACTTCAAAAATTCTGGTTAAATTCAACGTTATTTGCTGTTTCTTTGTAACTGCTTGTAAAAAAAATCTGTGCTGATACTATTTTAAAAATAAAATGACATTCATATGCTCTGTATTAGTGACAACCCCAGGTTTTTCCAATCTGTATTAGTCAGCATTTGACATTTGTAAGGATCAGAGGGCAGATATCATCATCATCATCATCTTTATATAAACCCGATAGATGTTAAAAATCTAAATTGAGCTTTCGCAGGCTCCGAATGTGAAACTTTTCAGTGTCGTGACAATATCTCCCTGGCCTGAACTATTGCATGTTTCAATCAATGCAGGCTGGAGTAAATAAAAAAGCATGGGGGAAGATTCACCGCCATTGATCGCGGCTCAACACAGACCCTGCTGACAATCTAGGGTTTGCTCCAGTAATGTCCGCAGTCATCGACAAAATCAATGAAACTCATCCTTTCAATAGCATCCAATTATTAGCACAAAGTAAAGGCAGCCATCCCTGATAAATCACACATACTTCATTGAGAAGACACTGACAAGATAAATGTTAATTGAAATGCAAATAATTCAGCCTTCAAACAAGCTACATCATGACCAGTGAAAGTCAAAATAAATTTTCAAATATGAAATGAAGATCTGGTGGAGTTTTATCAAATATCAATTTCGTGTAAATGATCAGAAAACTCCAAAAGACTTAAATAATGAAAACATGCTTCTCTAACAACTGTATGTGTGCCAACTATTACCGAGCTGTGATTCTGGCAAGAGTGCAGCAAAATTCCACCCTTCACCACCAGTGATCTTGATAACACACTACATCTCCCATTCTAATCATCATTAATATCTCATCACGGTTTGTGTTAATTAAAAGAGCTACAAGGCTGATGAGTGTTAAATGTGATCTAATGTTCATTGGTTCGGCTCGTCCCATCTTTAAGTGATTTTATAAATGTGCCAAATGTAATCAGATGAAGCAAGATGACTTTGTCTGGAAACTTTTTTTTTTTACAAAACTATTAAGCTACCCTGAAGAACATATGAAAGAAATATTACAGTTCAGCTATGACAACATCATCATTATCGTCTACACATGCTTTGGAAAACTATTTGACCTACACTGCAATCCTGATAGATCTTCAACTTAATTAAAATATAAAAGTCGGATTTAGAGTTTAATTGTTACCTACACAGAAAGCATAGGAAATAAAAACATATTGGCACAATTATTTAATATCAGACTATAACATAAGGCTGTATAGATTTGGCATCAACATACAAAAGATGGAACAAAAAACATTCAGCATGGTGGAATATTTCATTTAAAAAAATCAGTAATTTAGATTGTTAACATTATTATTATTATTGACATATTAAATATCAGTTAATAACTATTAAGTAGAGCAAAAAAAATTATGTGCATTTATTCCATACATAAAAAAATATAATAATAATTCCTTGATATTGTCACTATGACTTATTATTATGATTATTTTCCAACTCTGCAAAGGTTCTTACATGATTACTGAAATGAAAAGGGACGACCCCAGCGATCTAAATTAATATACAGTCATAACATTTTAAAAATCACTGGCATATGAGAAAAAAAATTAACCCTGCACATTCTCCAGGAACTCATTGCTTTTGCCAAAAAGCCCCAGTATTAGACTCGGCGAGACTCCATATCAACAGCATGAAAACATTTCTTCTGCATCTTCGCTAATGTTAAATATAGAGGCACTGTTTGTCTAACATTTTTGGCTAATGAGCCATGAAACACATTTGCTACTGTTGACCCAGTAATTTTAAGTAATATGGCTATTAAAAGCCATTATGTGTCAGTCAGCTGGAACAGAGTGGGGTTGAACTGTTCTCAGAGGGGTTTGAAGAGCACTGGTAATTCAGATCGACTGAAGCAGCCCCGCTGTTAGCGTTGTGTGATAACCTGACTGAAGGTGTGCGGGCTGACCAGGGCTGGAAGTTTCATTTAAAGCTTGTATCCACATGCCACACATTAGGGAAGAAAGTAACCCACCAAGATCATTGGTACCCAGTTTAAAGCAAAAGACAGAAAGACAAATAACGATTCATTCATTTTGAATCTAAACACTGCGAACGTGAAATATTATGTACGCATTTACCATATTCTTCTCCCGATTCTCCCTCGAGAACCGTCAGACGTTCGAAGAACTAATTCTCTTCCATATGCATGAACCTCGATCACACACACACATCCATACACGCACTAATATCCTCCCAGACCTCATTAATACAGTGTTGTGGATGACTGCTCTACAGGGCCTGACTTAGAATCACAGTGGAAGGCAAGAAAATCAGATTAAACAATTAGTGTCAATTAGCCCCGGCCAAATCATTCCACAAACAATTGGTCTCTAGTGCCCCGCTTAATTACGAGCGACTCTCAGCGCCTTATCAAGAGCCTCGTCTGGCCCGTGATTCATGTCCGACTCTCCACTGTCCCGCAGGCACCATCAATTATCCTCCTGTAAACAAATCCTTGATAATAAATGACATGCCTTGCCGAGCTCTATTAGCATAGCCTTATTTATGCCCGCGCACTAGCCCCACTGCAAAACTGCAAGTGATCATGAGGCCCTCCTGATTAGAGAGGGCCGGACATTGGGGGAAACTGTGAAACGATGAGGATGTTAATAGAAATGCCAGTCGTCCCTGCAGAAGTGATAGAGTGCACTTGTTTGTCACTATCAAAGTGATAAAGTTGCTTCCAATATTAAAGATTTCAAAATGATATGGGAGTTATTTAACTATGGGGACTTTTATGACAAAAAGTTTGACTTTTATTAACACTAACAAATGAAGGTCACATTAAAATTGTCTTGTAATTTTTTTGTACTGCATCTTCATAATTTTGATACTTTTATATGTGTAGCTGTTATTGTTTTTGCTTTGTACCCACATTCTTACTCATAAAAATGTATTACTGAGCTAGCACATAAAAATCCATTTTCAAAATCATATTCTTGCCTTATCCAGATTCACTAGGGTAGGCCTACAATAACGATTTGTATTTTGAACTGTCGGATTTCGCGCGAAAATACATAGCTTACGTCATTCGTTTTTGTCTATTTACACCATGTCTGTAATAAAAACAGGGTACTCTTACTATCCTGTGTGGTTTGTAACTACAATAAATAGTGTTGTTGTGTATACTTTGAACTAATAAGAGAACTAGAACCTGGTCACTTCTCAATAGCAACCATCGTTAACCTCTATGGAATCATCCATTGTCAAAACAAAGAACTGCAGAGAGTCAACAGGAGAAAGTGCCAAAAGCCTGTGCCAAAGCAAAACTCAGATAGCCTATCATAGGCAGATATACTTACTTGCTACAATTACTTTTTTTCTGAAATACACTTGAAATGCATTACAGATATTTTCTGACATGGCGATTCATGCCTAAGCACTGCACAACTAACGTAAAACAGGTTACTATGCAAGTAACATGCAATTCCATTTTTTCAACCACAGATGGCGATAGAGAGGCCAAGGTTCTGTCATGCAGCTCTAAATAGGCCTATTACATTTTGAACACGAAAATATTCTAATCAAATGTGTGAATGCAGCATAAATTAGCCTATTTCAATATCTGTGGGGTGAACATTTATATAAATGTTTAAATAAATCCAGGCCTCATCACAACGCACAATTTTGTGTATATCAATATCAATTTTGATATACACTATTTGACATTGTTAAACACATTAAATAAATGAGTGAAAGTGTGAAGTGTGTTTTATGAGATACAATGCTGCATATCATTCCTCACAATATAAGATCAGCCAACACCCAAACCGACACTGATTCTTTGATGTACAGTGTAACCATGACAAAAAGCACACACAATCTCACACCCCCCACGCACACATAAATACACGTGTTGCAGGGGGAGACAGCAGGCGTGATGACATGTTAAATTACCCTAGTGATGTATGGTTTAATGAACCCCCTTGTGTTGATCATGCTCCACATTAATCAGCCGGCTCCAGCAGATTCCCTTATTTTCTCAATGCTCCCCTGATAAACTGCAATTTCATTTAACCTTGGACAGCAACTTTAATAGCTTCCACAGGACAACTGTCAATACTTGCCTGGGTATACAGTGATTAAATTGCATGGCGAGAAGACTGTCCTGACTTCCTTTATCAAGCCCCTCCTTCGTCCCTCCGTTCCACAATTCTCTCATTTTTACTTCTTCCTCAATATGATTTTTACTTAAAGGGTTACTCCACCCCAAAATGAAAATTTTGTCATTAATCACTTACCCCCATGTCGTTCCAAACCCGTAAAAGCTTTGCTCGTCTTCGGAGCACAATTTAAGATATTTTGGATGAAAACCGTGAGGCTTGTGACTTCCATTGACTGCCAAGTAAATAATACTGTCAAGGCCCAGAAAAGTATGAAAGACATCGTCAAAATAGTCCATCTGCCATCAGTGGTTCAACCGTAACGTTATAAAGCTATGAGAATACTTTTTGTACGCAAAGAAAACCGAAATAACGACTTTATTCAACAATTCGTCTCCTCCAAGTCAGCGGAGGAGACGAATTTTTGAATAAAGTCGTTATTTTTGTTTTCTTTGCGTACAAAAATATTCTCGTAGCTTCATAACGTTTCATAACGTTATTTACTTGGCAGTCAATGGGACAGTTGCAAGCCTCCCGGTTTTCATCCAAAATATCTTAAATTATGTTCCGAAGACGAACAAAGCTTTTACAGGTTTGGAACGACATGGGGGTAAGTGATTAATGACAAAATTTTAATTTGGGGGTGGAGTAACCCTTTAAGGCCAGAAGGGAAATGAACATGGATTTTTGAATGCAAGGCTGGACAATTTAAGAGGAGAAAGAAAGATAGAAGCAAGGTTTATACACTGCAAAAAGGATTTTTGAATCAAAAATCAAACTTCATCCTGCTGCGTTTTTGTTCAACATTATTTTTCAGATGAAACTGCTGAGAACATCCAGGTTATTCAAATTCAGCGAGATCTTGGCATCTGATGGTATGAGATTCAAACCAGCAATGTTCTCGAGGTCTCAGTGGCATCTTTCTGGTCAGCGCCTGGGAAAAAAAAATCAAATCAAAATTTGAGATGTTTTGAACATGATAGACATTGGATAGATCATAAAAGGGTAGCAAAATAAAACTATAACTCTTGGTTTTTAGAGCTACTTAGTAGAATATTGCTCGTAGGATTTAGTTTTTTTGAGTACAGGAACATCTTTTTGTTGCAATGACATGCCGCCACATGTCACATGCTTATCTCTCTAGAGTCTAGCACTGCAGGTGCCTGCTGACCTCAGCACAGTTCCAGCGCCTTTCTGTCTGTGACATCTAAATTCTCTTCGTGTCAACTGAGCACAAATTATAAGCCAAGAGACATCAGCTGACTGATTAAAAACAAGTGTCAGGCTATGGAAGGACAAAGGAATGTCTGCGAATACAAAAAATAATCAATAAGCCTCCCTTCCCGAGTGAGCAGTGTTAGACCATATGGAGAGCATCAACTATAACATCGTCAAAACATAATAAACACAGTTTAAGTGTAATGATTAAGATGATCAGTCAATGATTGAATAAGTACATTTTATACAGTGGTGGCCAAAATTATTAGAACACCTGACAGATCTGAAAATATTTACCTCCAAAACATGATTTCATTTTATAATGTTCATGAAACATGCAGATGGTTGCTCTGAGCAAAACAAATATCAGATGAAGTGAGTCGTGCTTTTTTATCCACTTTTAACTTTAATATTTGGTGTGTCCACCTTTTGCAGCAATGACAGCAGCACATCTCTCTGGCATAGTGTAAATATATTTCCTGAGAACTTCAACACTAATGTTATCCCATACCTTCTGCAACTCAAGCCAAAGGCTTTCCTTTAAATGTACAATAGATCTGTCCAGTTTATTTTCCAACTCACCCCAAATTTGCTTGATGGGGTTGAGGTCAAGACTTTGAGGGGGCCAGTCCATCATTTTCAATATTCCAGCAGATTCCTTCCGTCGCAGGTAGTTCCGGCAGTAGTTCAGCAAGAGTTCTGAAACCTCTTAAATATGCTAAGTGTTCTAACAATTTTGTCCATAATCATTAAACAAAGGCTACGTTCAGAATGTGGCCCATATCTTTTTTATTTTCCTCACACGTGACACAGATCTGACACAGAGGACTGAATCACAATATATTAAATAATAATAATAACAACAACAATAATAAATTTAATATTAAAAGTTCTATGAATCTTTGTGTTGAGAATTTTCTGGTGAGTTTTATGTTTTAATATTAATGCTGTCAAATGATTAATTGCGATTAATCGCATCCAAAATAAAAGTTTTTGTTCACATAATATACTGTGTACTGTGTATATTTATATATGTATATATAAATACACACACATGCATGTATATATTTAAGAAAGATATGTTACGTTTATATATTAAATATATTTGTATATGATATAAATTATATGAATATAAATATATACATGTAAATATTTTCAAAATATATGCTGTATGTGTGTGTATTTATATACATAATAAATATACACACATATATTATGTAAACGAAAACTTTTATTTTGGATGCAATTAATCGTGATTAATCGTTTGACAGCACTATTTAATATACTATATAACAACATGATATATTAAATAATATAACATTAATAATTATAATAGTAGTAGTAGTAGTAGTAGTAGTAGTAGTATAGTTTGTTTGATCTTGATAGAACCTAAAAGTATATAATTCTGGATGATTTCATTGTCTAATAAGTCCAAGAGGTCCATGAAACACTTCACAAAGTTAAACTAACAAGAAGAAACCCAGTGATAATGATGCAGGCCCCTCTCAGAATGAGTTTGCTAACTTAAATGTTTTGTCACAGTGACAAAAGAAAAAAAGAAGTTGCTATTGTGTCACTGCAATGACATAATGAGGTAGGCAAATACTTGTCTCTCCGCCCTGTCTCTCCCCTGTCCCTTCCCTCTCTTTCTGTAGTGGTGACAGGCACACGCTCTGGTCTCCATTATGGCTGTGGATGGACAGAATGGGCAGTTGTGGATAATTACTGAAACTGTAGGAGTCAGGGCTGACTCTCAGCACTTTACTCAGTGCCACTGGCTCTAGTGCTGTCCCTCACGCTGACAAACTTGCACACACACACTAGAGTAATGTAGGGGACAGTCAGAAAAGTCTGGGAATAAACCGTGTATTAAATAATTGTGATGTTTAATTGGATTTGTGATCAGACTTGTGTTCATTCTAATGGGATCGTTCTAACTTTAGAAACAGTTCAGGTCTGCCCAGCTTAAGTACAAAGACAATATTTGATCTATTGTGTTGGACCAACTTGTGCGATTCAAAATATTCAAAATTTAACAGTAATAATCAGACTGTGTTTCTGTAAAAGTGTATATTGTTACTTTAAAAGTGCAATCAATTATTTTTCCTCAATAAAAAAAAATATTAAAAAATGCCAAACATTACTGTAAAAAATAAATCCGTAAAATAACAGAAAAAGTACTGGCAGCTCATTACACATGACATTATCCATTCATTTTTACGGACATTTCTGTTAACTCTAAAACACAATGCAATGAAGTGTAAAATTCAAAATACTGTTAAAATACCTGTAAAAATAAATACCGAAAAAAATCCTTAAAATTATACAGTATATTGTGCCCTATGTTTACAGATTTGTATATTAATCTTAATTTATTTATTTACTAAATGAACAATATTCTTGAATTAAATCAAATTCATTGATTTTAATTTAGATGCTATTATGCATGATTTTTTAGATTAACTAATTCAGAGGAAAATAAAACAAAAAAGTGCTTAAACATGCCTTTTCTCACTCACTGCAAACATTATTTATTTATATACTGTATTTACT
Organism: Schizothorax lantsangensis; assembly: GCA_027422415.1. Lineage (NCBI taxonomy): Eukaryota > Metazoa > Chordata > Actinopteri > Cypriniformes > Cyprinidae > Schizothorax > Schizothorax lantsangensis. Next base: position 14,818,150 of record CM049850.1, on the reverse strand, counting down.
TCTTTCTTACTTACTGAACAATATTCTTGAATTACTTAATTATTGAACTGAATTATTCTTGATGTTATTATGCATGATTTTTCAGACTGACATTCTTAGTGTATATTTAATTCACATACTGTTTGTGGTGAATATTTTCCTTCACTGACATGCACACATTATCAGCTCAGTTAACTGTCTGCCAACCGTCAGCTACACTTGAAAGCATTTTTTTTTCCTTTTTGTGCCTTAATCTTTCAAATAAAGAATCTTACCTAATTAACTAGACTAACCTATAACTTAAAGGATGAGAAAGCCTTTTATAAAGAAGCAACACCCCTCTATCCAACACACACAACACACACACACACACACACACACATAAACTGCTACCCATCCCTCCCAGCCAAAGGGGCTCCCATCCAGGCTGACAATAACCCAGTGGCAGCTGGTCGATCGATACCCGACAAAAGCTCGGAGGTTGGGGCAGTCAAAAGATTGTTAACTAGCCATTTCATCTCACAGACATTTAGATGATTGTTTGTGCTTCACTGCACTCCTTCAGCGAGGGCTGCTGTCACACCTGTGCAGGGCCTTTACAAAGCCTGCTTCCCCGCTCCTGATGACCTCACTAAAGCACTGCTCCTCAGAATGCATCATACTTAACTGTGTTTTCATGCATGGCTGAACGAACACAAGCCATAGATACTGTATTTGGCATTACCATAATGTTGTTAAACTACTATTTTATTAGTCTGTGTGGCGTTATTTATTTATTCAATTATTTGTATATACATGTATAATCTATCTTTATCTCTTATTTAAATGTTGATTTATTTAATATAAATATATATTTAATTTCTATCTATCTATCTACCTATCTTATTTATATATTGATTTATTTAGTATAAATTCACAATTTATTTTTTATCTATATTTCTTAAATATTTATTTATTTAGTATCTATCTATCTATCTATCCTAATTAAATATTTATTTATTTATTTATTCAATTATTTTTATATGCATGTATAATCTGTTTTATCTCTTATTTAAATATTGATTTATTTAGTATAAATATATATTTAATTTCTATCTATCTATCTATCTTGTTTAAATATTTATTTATTTAGTATAAATGTATCATTTATTTTTATTTATCTATCTATCTATATCATATTCATATCATATTTAAATATTTATTTATTTAGTATAAATGTATCACTTATATTTATCTACAGTATCTATCATCTATCTATCTATCTATGATCTGTCTGTCTTATTTGTTTGTTTGTTTTTAATTATTTATTATAAAATATGTATTTATTTATTTATTTTGCACTTTTCTTTTTGACATCTGTGTAGTTATATTGTCAGTGAGTTTATAATGTAGATCCTAGAAATATATGTAATTTTGCTTGTCTCCTTATGAAACTTCCAGTTCAAATCATTTCAGATATTCATCAGACATTTCAATCCAAAGGATTCACTTTTGAAACATTAAAATGCCCCTTTAACCCCAAAATTAGAGTTTATGATTAAAACAAGTCCCTCGGGTCATAGCAAGAGCTGACCCTGTTGTCATATTTAAAACTTAAGAAAATTTGCATCTGTCATTCAGTTAAGTACATTGGCTCTAGTATACTGTGATACATTAGCATGTGATTTGTTGGTTAATTAGAGGGCTTATGATAATGATAATGACCACATAGCCCATGATGCCACATTTCCAGGTGTTTAGCTTTGGTGATTAGCCGCTGGATGCCTCCTCCCCCATCTAGTGTCCACACAACACTGATTAAATCAAGATGAATGAGTTATTGGACACGGGACACACACAAGCAGCGTACGCTGGTGTATGTCATATGACAAACACCACCTTATCTGGTTAATGTGAATTCATTAATTATCCAAAGCAGCTGGTATTCATTGCCAACAGGGTGTTTTAAATATACAAGAGCCCTAAAAACATTATAAATGTGTTTTTTGCAGGACTAACCTGTGCATGTGTGTGAGCTTTCTGCTTAAACTCTGCACACTTGTCCTCTAGTAGTGATCATATGTCAGTGTTTACACTCCTGTGATCATGTCTATGGTTGTGTGATCCAGCAAAAAGTCAGCACATGGTCCACGGCCCTGCTCTAGTAGTTCATTGGGGTTGTGGGACATGGGCCGAGGGGTTGGGGCTGGGATGTGGATGTGGACTGGCGCTCTCTGAGGTTCATCCAGGCAGAGCCAGGCTTCCTGCTCCTCCTTTGTCACACCATTTGGGCTCTTGTGTCTCGGGCTCCACTGCCCTAGCCTCACTTGGCAGCCCTGCACACACAGGGACATCTGGTCTCTCTGTCCCACCTCCTGCTGAAAAGAAAGAGTCCGGCCATGGCCCCACATTTATATGATATTTTACAAAAGCATTACATTGAACTATTAACAGTTCATAACGCTTGAAATAATTTGTATAACAAGTAATAGAGAGAGAGAGCGAGAGAGAGAGAATTCATAACATATACAATTATTTGTTATATATATATATATATATATATATATATATATATGTGACCCTGTACCACAAAACCAGTCTTAAGTAGCACGGGTATATTTGTAGCAATAGCCAACAATACATTGTATGAGTCAAAATTATCGATTTTTCTTTTTTTGCCAAAAATCATTAGTATATTAAGTAAAGATCATGTTCCATGAAGATATTTTGTAAATTTCCTATCGTAAATATATCAAAACTTATTTTTTGATTAGTAATATGCTAGTGACTTAATTTGGACAACTTTAAAGGCACTTATCTCAATATTTTTTTTTTTTTTTGCACCCTCATATTCCAGATTTTCAAAGATTTTCAGATTTGTGTGTGTGTGTGTGTGTGTGTGTGTATATATATATATATATATATATATATATATATATATATATATATATATATATATATATATATATATGAAATTATAATTAAATAGTAAATTATATATAAATTAATCAGTTTAGATTATATATATATATATATATATATATATATATATATATATATATATATATACAACTGTAGATATAAACTATATTGAAAAATGTTATGAACCTGTAATCTGGTACAACACAAACTGATTCCTTGTAAATAAACTCAGGCAAAACTACATACTTCTTTAGGCTTATTTAACAATAGATTCTTTCGAAATAAATAAATAAATAAATTTAAACGTATAATTAATTGTCTTTCTGCAAAGTAATAATTTATTTATTTACATCTTATTTTATTTCTTTTTTTTTTTAACTCGATGCTTTCAACGCAGTCCTAAATCTTTATTACTAGTTTCGAATTCCGGCAATTAGTCCACTGATGTTTCGCAGGACTCGGACAGGTAGACCACTAGATTATCAGTTTTCCTGGATAATCATAAGATTAAAGAGGAAAATGCTCCCACCATCTCCGGGACACAGCCGCTGACTTCCCCTCTTTTCTTTTCGCAAAATTATTGAGAGCACGCAATATTAAACCCATTTTGTTCGTGTGCACTGGGCCAGAATAACGCGATGATTAGGGCCACGAATGGGACAGGTTTCTTCAGCTTGATTTCATGACGGTAATGTAGCGCATGCATGGGAGAAGAAAGGCAGAGATGGGGACATCTGTTCAATACAGGCCAAAAAGAGCCTCGGTGGCCTGTATGGCATCTCGGGAAAGAAAGCAACAGGATATTACACGCGCGAACGTTTAGTTGTTGTTTTTGACTGCTTTTATTATCATTTAATTTTTTTTCGTTAATTTATTAAATTTCATTATTACAATATTAAACCTTTGATATGAATCATAGCCTATTCCTAAAATCACGAATTCAATTTTAATTGCACATTTTTTGGCCAAGTATACGTTCTAACCTTTTATTCTTTTTGAAATAATTTATTTAAAAGTAATACAATTGTGAAATGTGTTTTCTGTAGCATTGTTTTCGCTGTTGCTGCGCTTCCACCTCATCCTCTCTTGCGCATCTCTCGCGCTGTCTTGTCAGAGGACATGAACACATGTTTTGATTACACCACCGGTGGCCGAGCGGCTCCTCCGTTATTCGTAATTAAACTCAATTCCCAAAGTAACATTTATCTTCCAGGGTCTGCGCGTTCACTGTGCGCGAGCGCCACTGCCTTCTGCTGTGCGAGAGGAGATGCGCGCGGGGTCAATCAATAAAGCGAGGACACAGACACGGTATGTGCATCATGCATCTGTTGCAGTCAAACAATGCTGCAGTTTATGGGACATTTGTTTGTGTGTGTGTGTGACATTTGTATTTTGGAACGGGTTGCGCGTGCACGTTGAGATATGGAAATGTATTGCCGTGAAGTTTCACCACTTTATTTATTTTTCTGTTAGTCTTTACATGCTGATTTAATATCAGGGATTTTTTTTAAACTCTGTGTGGTATGAAAACGTTTTAGTGTTGGACATATAGATTCATTAGTTAGTTATCATAATCTCACCATCCACAAACCAAAGAGAAAAGTTCAGTTATTTTGACATGCTGGATGTTTGACACAAAAGCTGTACGTTTGATTGTTTTAACTTAATTTTTTATTCATTCTGTAGAATTAACTTTACAAACTGTACATGTTTTGAATTACATTTAAAATTTGCGCAAAGTATCTTTTTTCCCCCGATGTGCCTTGCTTCATTTTTTGTTGCGTATTTTTCTCACTCTCAATTTTGCGTTCAACTGCTTCTTTGAATTAGAAAGCGTAAGCACTGCCAAGGAAACAACAGAACTGTTGTGCAAATCGAAGAAACAGAGAAATGAATCTGATCCGCCATCTATCACTTCCCGCAATAAAGGAGGCGACGCGGCGGAGGCAGATGATTTGATGAATAATCTTCGGTCGTTTTAATTAACTTTTTGCTGTCCCATAATGACCAAGTTGGTCAACGGAGCCGGTCAATAAGAATGTTAATATCAAACAAATAAAACTTCTCATGATTAAAAACCTCCTGCTTTATTAAATTTGAAATTCAAATGAAATTTATGCCTCCAGTCCACGACGCATGTAAATAGAGTAGCCAGGGCTACATCATTATCCTGAGAGCATTTCTGCATTCATCGTCCTGATAGCAATAGCTCGAGACTGTATTGCTGTTGAGAGTTAACAGAACACAAAAGCCAGATTCCACCACGTTTACATGCATTATGTGATTATTTTTTTTTATACTGACCAACAAGTTCACAGTTAAATGCTCGCAATTCGTAATACATGCGTAATAATAACAAAAATGTCAGAAAACACACCAGTCCTGCGTAAAATGCTGTGTGTTACTGTACTTGTCGTGTGTGTGTTAATAAGGAGACAGCTAAAGAAAGAGATGGTATGTTATAATATAGCCTAAAGTTATGAGAGTAGCCTATACATATTGATTTCGTTAATTTGCAATGAATGCATATCAATTTTTAAATCAATCGACCCACAATGCACGCTTGTTTGAATGGATTAAATGTTTGTCTACTAAAGGAACGTTTTATTAAACGTGTTCATTTTCGAAACAATGGTCAAACATTTAAAGAACAGTTGAAATTATTTTAGCCTATAAAAATAAAAGCAACCTGTTCGTTTTGTCTTCTTGACCCGTACAACATAATTTCTTTACAATAGTTTATGGGAATCTATATTCTACAAAACAACCTGTAAGACAATGACAACGACTTGTAAGAGTGATATGATATACAATTGCTATTTTTTCCATTATCACAACTTGTAGCATAGCCTAATAATACTAATAATAATTCATAACAGATCAGGGGATCCAGTAACCTCGTTAACCTCTTTATACAAAAGAATAGAAAAGTTTTCCCTAAAACTTCCAGTCCTACTCATTTAACTTGAGTTTTATTATGAGGGGGGTGTTGGAAGGGGTGGAGATCTTGTCTGAAGTGCTCTATCGATGACCTCACGCTAGAAGGTACGGCTCTTCCTGATTGGTCGCCCGTGTCACAGCGGCACTTCAAAGCCGTGAGAGGAGCTACAATTGTGCTGGAATGGGCGGACCACATCATTGTATTGCACACCTCTAAAAAACAGTGCTCTGATTCATAAATATAAAAAGATCCTCTGAGGAGGGCACTTTTGTGATGGCAACTTCACTTCTAGGGGTGAGTCTAAGGAGTTTCGTGCTGGTTTAATTAGTTTCCTTTATTGTCCTGCCGTGGGGATTAAAATTTCTTGGGTCAGCCGGGGAGAGAGTCACTTGATTATGTTTTAAGCGAGAGAAACGAGCAGGACTTCCATTTCTCAACTACGACATTGTATGTATAACTTATCTTGGTATTTATATGTTGTGTTTCGCTTTTGTTTTGTGTTTGCGAGTGGTTGTATTTCAGTGGTTAAGATTTCGTTACTGCCATACTTCAGGCTTGCACGATAAAAGACAGCGAGTTAAAAATGTTAATCAAACGCACACAGTTCCCAAATCTACCATCTTTACTTACCTTCTAACTTCTTTTGTTCCAGGAGGAGCCGAGATTGGGGTCGACTCCTTTAGCCATGTTGGCTGCGACGTGTAACAAAATCGGGAGTCCGAGTCCGTCTCCTTCCTCTATTTCGGATAACTCGTCTTCGTTCGGAAAAGGATTCCATCCGTGGAAACGAGCGGCAGCCAGCAGCTGTAGTTTGGGATCCAGTTTATCCTCTTTCGCTCGGAACGGTGGTGGTTTAAGCGACTCTTTTGGCACGAACACTTCCACGGGATCCAGTGCCTTTTCCTTAACTTCTGGTACTTCATCCAACTCCCACTTCGGAAACGACTACTCCGTTTTCCAGGCGTCGGTTTCCAACAACTCCCAAGAGCCCAGCCACCAGCCCATGTTTATTTCCAAGGTGCACACGTCCGTGGACAGCTTGCAAAGCATTTACCCGAGAATGAGCGTGGCCCATCCCTACGAGTCGTGGTTCAAGTCCTCGCACCCTGGCATACCCGCTGGGGATGTGGGCACCACGGGCGCGTCCGCGTGGTGGGACGTGGGAGCCGGTTGGATTGACGTGCAGAACCCGAACGGAGCCGCGCTCCAGACGTCCCTTCACTCCGGTGGGCTGCAGACTTCCTTACACTCTCCTTTGGGGGGATACAACTCAGACTACTCGAGTTTAAGCCACTCTGCCTTTAGCACCAGTGCGTCCCCGCATCTGCTGACCACAGGTCAGCATCTCATGGACGGATTCAAACCCGTGCTCTCCTCGTACCCGGACTCCAGTCCCTCTCCCCTGGGTGGAGCGGGAGGTTCCATGTTGACAGGGTGTCCGACGGCCTCGTTGGCGGGATCTCCGCGGTCCTCGGCGCGGCGCTACTCGGGCAGAGCGACGTGCGACTGTCCGAACTGTCAAGAGGCGGAGCGCCTGGGTCCAGCTGGCGTGAGCCTCCGCAGAAAAGGTCTACACAGCTGTCACATTCCCGGCTGTGGGAAAGTGTACGGCAAAACGTCGCACCTCAAGGCTCATTTGAGGTGGCACACCGGAGAAAGGCCGTTTGTGTGTAACTGGTTGTTCTGTGGGAAGAGGTTCACGCGCTCCGACGAGCTCCAGCGACATTTACGCACGCACACCGGCGAGAAGCGCTTCGCTTGTCCCGTGTGTAACAAGAGGTTCATGCGGAGCGACCACCTCAGTAAACATGTCAAAACGCACAGTGCCGGAGGCTCGTCAGGGTCGGGCTCTGGGGCGAGTGGAGGGAAACGAGGGAGCGACACCGACAGCGAGCACAGTGTGCCCGGTAGCCCCTCGTGCCACTCACCTGACCTGTTGCAACCTCCCGAGTCTGTCCCGACGACGGGCATGAACGGCCGTGCAAACTCCCTCGATTAATCCCGTTCAAAATGCACGTACACGAACCTCGAATGGACTAGAAACTTATCTGACGGTTCGCATCGCAAAAAAGGTCGTGCTGTTCGTTCGGTAACACTTTATAAAAACTTTCAATAATTCCAATTGTTAACAAACACTATCAGATCGCTAGTTAATGCACATTCAATTCTGAATATCCTATGTGAAACAATATAAACCAAAGTTTCATCTCTTTTTAGCTATTCGAGTGTACGTTAACTAGTTTTCTGTTAAGCATAAAGTGAAAGTTATTATAAAGTGTCACCTGGTGAAATAACCGTGTGGCCATTTCACTTGGATGTTGTAAAGTGATTCAATTTACGATTAAAATGTAATTTACAATGAAGTAAGCCTGTTTTGGTCTGCACAGATTCTATGTGACATGAATTTGGTAAAGTAAGGGAATATTAAAAAGGACATCATCTGATATGTGCATTCTGATGGGTATTTGTCGAATAGTTTTATTTTACTTACTGTTGTCATGAAACAGAAAAAATGTATTTTACCCATCAGTGAAGTGGCCTGTCATTGCTAACTTTTTGTTTTTCTCAAAACCAAACTGTGGCACTTTATTCATGAACACTATTAAAATCCAATTTCGTAAGGATAAATTGCCGTAGTGTTGAATAGACTTCGTTTTGTCATTTACAAATTCATTTCTTTAATATTCGAAAAGATAGTCTATATATCGCACATTGGTCTTTGTCGAAACTACAGACTACAAATCCTAAGTTTGTGTGAAATGTACTTATTTCTTGTTGCTGCAAAATAATGTAAATATTGAAAATAAAATAGAATAGACTAGAAGGTTATTCCAATCCACACTGATGTAAAACTTGGGTATGTATTTTGTTCATTTTGTATTTTTAGTTGCATATATTGACTCTAGTAAATATCCAAAACTGTACGGGAGTGTTTTTTGTTTTTTGTGAAGAAAAACGTCATATTTATCCACGAGTTGGAGTTGATTTTTTTTTTGGAGGTCTGTCATAGACGCACTTTGAAATGATTTGTAAGATTTTAAATTCAGAATTCAGTGTTTAATCACGTTTTCTAATTTATGTAAGCATGCACATGTAAGGTGAGCGTTTATTTCACATCGTTTATTTGAGAAAATTGGCTTTCTAATTGAAGCCACTCAATAAAGTCAACATGGATTCATCCACAGTGAACGCTTTGCCGTTGATATTACTGCAATGTCCAATTTCTATGAAATAAAATGTGCTCTAGTGCAGGACCTGTTACGCCATTTCAATACCAACTGTAAAAAATAAAAATGTGTTCATATGTTAAAACTGCAGTTGTTGTGAAACCCACGATATAACTGTTTGCTACAATTATAACACTTTTTATTTATTTTTTAGAGTTGTATTCATTCTCTAAAGTAGATTCCAGACAATAAATATAAACTTCTGAGAACATTTTATATGAGATAAAATAACTCTAACATGTAAAAATTATTCAGCACTCAAATGTTGAATTAAAAAACGGTGACTATAATTTTAGGTTTGTGTTACTTTATGAAAGACAGCTATACTTTTGCAGTCACTTTAAAATAAAATAGCCTATATAAGTCTCAAAGCACGCCAACCAAGGCCAGTGTTTTTCCGAATGTGTCTTTCTAAAATAAACATTATGAAGAATATTATCAGCGCATAATTGTGTAGAGTTGGCTACATACGAAAAAAATAATTAATAAAAATTTACCGCTAAAACATGTGACCGTACAAACAAAATTACACGCACAAAAAGTAAAAATATGCTAGTCCAGAGAAGAGAAATGAAATTTACTTTAAACAAGTTAGCTTTACTTTAAATAAAAAGTTTAATTTAAACATGCGGAAAGAACGACAGCGGAAAATGATTGATAATTTATTTTATAAAAATCGAAAAAGCATCTTAACAATAAACATTGCATAATATTAACAGGAATAATACAAGAATAATACCAGTTACTGTTCGAAAGACAATAAAGTTAAAGCCTGGGCAGAAAAAAAGGTCCAACATGTTGGAGGCTCAAATCACGAGCAAATTGCGCCCCCATGCGCCGAGCACAAACTAAACCAATATTCACATTCAAAGGGTTTATGCCACTGTACAAACACATACAATCTTTAAAACATTAGGTGAAAGTGCTGTTAATTACCTGTTAAAGCAGATACGTACAGGGGGGTACAGATTTTTACTGTACATTATTTTACGTACAATAAAATAGCACTACTATAATATTTACAATGCACTGTATATGACAGACAATATTTGTATATAAAAATTGAGAAAAATAAATCTATAGATATAAAATATATTTTCCTTTTTATATACGAAAAGTATCTTTCATTGTAACAAAATAACTAAATAGCAATATCCCACTTTTTTGTTGGTTTGTCAGAATATTTAAATGCTTCTTAGCTTATCAACGTAAGCTTTTTACATTCATAGTCATGTTGTGATTGCAACATTTAGCCCTAAAACAAACTGAATATTTAGTGACAGAGGAGATTTCAATTTAATTTAAGATTAACTGCACCATTTAATCATTTAACTTTGGCCTTCATTTTAGATATACAAGCACTAGAATAAATCAAAGGGAGTTTAAGTTAGTGAGCAGACACTTGTGCATTCACTAGAGCATAGTAGGCCTCTTGTTTGGCCATGAGTTGGGCATGCGTTCCCTGCTCAGTCACCTTGCCGTTCTGAACAACCACGATGATGTCAGCATTATAAATAGTGGACAAGCGATGGGCGATGACGATACATGTGCGGCCATGCCGAGCGTCATCAAGGGCCTTCTGCACAATCTGTATAACAGGAAAGAAAGAAGTGGCCAAAACTTTAAACTATAGAGGTAAATGGATATTTACAGCAACACTTAATGAATGAGATCTCTTGACTTGAGGCTTAGGTTTGATCTTCTTTTGTTTTCTTTTCAATATGTAATAAGACATTAAACCTCAGGGGGTATGTATGTAGAGTGTACATTTAGGATTTTAAAGGTATTCCCTCAAACCAGCAGGATCTCAGGCGCACAAATTCAAACTATCAAATGTGCCACCTGCTGGTTGAAGACAGAAATGCATACAGTCCATTCAGCATCAAAAAAAGAAACAGTTTTAATAAATAAAATGAACTTTACTAATGAAATAGTTTGAAATAGTTTTGAAAATATGTGTAAGAGCCTGTACAAACCTTCTCGCTCTCTGTGTCGAGTGCAGACGTGGCCTCGTCCAGCAGAAGAAGTTTGGGATTACGGACCAGAGCTCGAGCGATGGCTACCCTTTGCTTCTGTCCTCCAGACAGCTGAGCCCCTTTATCTCCAACTCGAGTGTTGTATTTCTGAAAGGATATTATATATGTATATAGATCATGTAATCAGACAGTTTTTATTGGCAGCTTAGAGCATAATATATAATATATATATATATATATATATATATACACACATTTTTATTTTTGGAAAAAAAAAAATACTTTTATTCAAATTGATAAAATTTGATTTATATTGATCAAAAGTGTAGACATTACAATATCATAAATTGTATTTAAATAAATGTTTTTCTTTTAAACACTGGCTACTTTATTATCATTAAGACACTATTATAATTTTAAGAAATATTTTGAATTAGTTTTAATTTTTAACTTTAGTTAATTTTAATTTTAAAGTTTTAGTAATGTTATGTTTTTGTAATTTTTATTAGTTTTTATAATATGTCTATATAGTTTTCATTCATTTATATTTCAGTTTCACTTATTTTAGTACGTAAAGATAAACTAAATGAAAATGAGAAATTTTATGGCAATTAGCTGAAATACAATAAGTTCAAAGTTTTTTTTATATATATATATATATTTATTGTATTTCAGTTATTTAAATTTTATTTCAAAAAACAAAAATTGTTTTATGGTTTTAGGTAACTATAATAACCTTGTTGAACATTCTATTTAATAAAGAATCCTGAAAAAAAAACTTTATGGATTCAACAAAAATACAACTGTTTTCAACATTGACAATATTAAGAAATGTTTCTTGAGCAGTAAATCAGCATATTAGAATGATTTCTGAAGGATCATGTGACACTGAAGACTGGAGCAATGATGCTGAAAAATCAGCTTTGCCTTCAAATAAATAAATAACATTTTAAAACGGTAATAAGTGTAATGATATTTCACATTATTACTGTTTTTACTGATTTGTTTTATTAAATAAATAAGTAGTGAACTTGTTTGTAAAGCAAAATGCATAATCACACACATTAACAGAGACATCATGCATACCTCTGGAAGGCCAAGGATAAAATGATGAATGTTGGCCTTCTTCGCAGCTTCCTCGATCTCCTCCTGGGTGACGACGCGGCTGTTGTCTCCATACTGAATGTTCTCAGCAATGGTGCAATCAAACAGGATGGGCTCCTGAGACACCAGCCCCATCTGTGTGCGCAGCCATGCCAGATTCAGACTTCTGCTCTCATTCCCATCTACAAACTGTGCGACAAGCAAAAACCAGACAGAACGTGAGGCATAATAATCCCTTGAGCCAAAATAATGGCTTAGACCTCTAGGCACACAAAACCACCTGATGAACTCACCACTTGGCCTGCTGCAGGGTCGTAGAAACGCTCCAGAAGCTGAATGGTGGTGCTCTTGCCACAACCACTGCTGCCCACCAGCGCCATCGTCTGGCCCTGATACACGGACACATTCAGGCCCTGCAGGACTTTCACATTCTGACGCGTTGGATAGGAGAATTGCACATCTCGGAATTCAATATTCCCTGAAAAGTTTGTCTGAAAAAAAAAAAAATTATATTATATTATATTATATTGTGCTTGTTGGTGACTACTTCTAACTGTTTGAAAATGTCATGCTTACTGGTCGGTGTCCAGACTCGTCATAGATATCGATGGCTGGTTTCTTTTCTAGCAGCAGTATGATCCTCCCAGCTGCTGCTTTGGCTTTGGCAAAGTCAGGGGCGAATGATGAGGACTGACCAATGTTCATTGCAGCAAAGACAATCACAGAAAACACCCTGTGGAAGACGAACCAACACATCAATGTAGTAAAGAGCATGCTTGATATTTAAAATCTCACAGACACACACACACACACACACACACACACACACACACTCATATATTATATATATATATATATATATATATATATATATATATATATATATAGTCTTAATAAAAACTGTACTTACAGGAAAACATTTTCATATTCTGTTAAGCAGCGTGCAATAAGCCAGGCTCCGAAGCGGAAGATTGCGGCATTGACCAGGTAAGGAATGGCTTGGGCAAGAGCAAACGTGATTCCGTAGATGGGTGCTTTACACAAACTAGATCTGAAATATCACATATTGCTGTTTGTAAGATTTGGCTGAATCAGATTTAGCATTAGCTGAGCACTTTTGTTGAGCCACGGATAAAATTAGCTGTTTGCAGTTTCTGAGATTTCTCAAGTTTTAGTGCTTAGGACCCCCGAATATAATGATTCCCTTGTGAGCAGTGTTATTTTAGTATTATTTATATACGATTATAGTTGGTATTACTTTTTTAATTAGTTTTTATTTTTAGATTTTCAGATTTCATTTATAATTCTGTTGTGTGTGTTTTTTTATATACATTTGTTTAGCTTTAGTGCTTCATTTCAATTGATTAAGTTAACAATAACAACACTGCTTGTGAGGGACACCTATCCTATCCTAAAATATTCATGTACAAAAATATATTTATAATGCATAAGAAAAAAAGTATTTAAAATATTTTCAAAATTAAGTAATAATATTATCACTGTACTAAAGTCAAAACAAATTATTATTAAAAGTTGATTTATTATTATAAACAAATTATTATAAAAAAAAATTTGAACAGTAAGATATTTTAATGTTTTTTAAAGAATTCTCTTTTGCTCACCAAGCCTGAATTTATTTGATCCAAAATACAGCAAAAGCAGTAATATTGTGAAATATTTTTACTATTTAAAATAACTGCTTTCTATATATTTTAAAATGTAATTTATTTCTTTGATCAAAGCTAATTTTTCAGCATCATTACTTCAGTGTTCAGTGCCACATGATCCTTCAGAAATCATTCTAATATGCTGATTTGCTGCTCAAGAAACATTTTTATTATTATTATCAATATTTAAAACAGTTGAGTACATGTGTTTCCAGGATTCTTTGATGAATAGAAAGATCCAAAGATCAGCTTTTATCTGAAATAATAAGCTTTTGTAACATTCAAAAGCTTGGAGTCAGTATTTTTTTATTTTTTTTTTGGGGGGGTGGGATTATAGAAATTAATCCTTTTATTTTGCAAGGAAAATTAAATTGATCAAAAGTGATGATAAAGACATTTATAATATTACAAAATATTTATATTTCAGATAAATGCTGTTCTTCTGAACTTTCTATTCACCAAAAAAATCTGAAAAAAAATCTACTTAGCTGTTTTCAACATAATAATAATAATAAATGTTTTTTGAGCAGCAAATCAGAAATATCAGAATGATTTCTGAAGGATCATGTAACTGGAGTAATGATGCTAAAATTCTGCTTTGAAATCACAGAAATAAATTACATTTTAAAATCTATTCAAATACTAAGCAGTTATTTTAAATAGTAAAAATATTTCAAAATATGACTGTTTTTGCTGTATTTTGGATCTAATAAATTCAGGCTTGGTGAGCAAAAGAGAATTCTTTAAAAACATAAAAAAGTATTACTGTTCAAAAACCTTTGACTGGTAGTGTATTTTTAAATATAAAAATGTAAATATTTAAAATATTTAATTAATAATTATTAAATATATATTCTTCTATCCTTTTTTTAAACCCCCATTACAGCAATATTTTATTACAGTAATTTTTAAAGCATTTTCAATTTAATGCTTTTAATTCAAATATAATTGCATTAAACAATTTTTAAATGAAATATTTTAGGTTAACTTTGACAGCCCCTAAAGTACATTTTGTGAAATCTTTTTCTTTTGTCTCCTGCTTCAAATTTTCCATGGGGCCCTTAGCGCCACCTTGTGGTCCCCAGACCCCAGTTTGAAAACCCCTGTATTAAAATGTTTAGTGTTAAAAATGTGATTTTACCGGTATGGCTTGCTCAGGCTGTCAATAAACTTGTGGAAGAAGACGTCTTCGCGTGTTAATGCAACAACCGTTCTGAAGTTCTCAACAGTTTCTGTGGATATCTGTGTGGAAGAGTTACCACTCAGTTATACATAATCCTTTATTGCATGTATTAAATCACATAAATTGAACAAAACAAAACCAAAAAAAAGGGTAAATGACCAGTATACTGTACCTTGCCAGACATCTCCAGTGCACTCTGATCTTTGGATGCGTGTCCTGCCATGGCTCTCATCTGGATGAAATTTGCCCCCGTGAGGAAGGGGACACAGGCAAGGATAAGGAAGGTGAGCTGCCAGCTATGGATGAAGGCCACAATGATAGCGATGCCAAGAGCACAGATAGTGTTTGTGGCTAGACCTAATCTGGATCCTGCAGCCTAGAGATGAGAAAAAGAGAGAAGAAAAAAGTCACTACCCAACTAAGCTACATTATCAATAAATATAATATTTAAATACACTCCTGTGCAAAAGTTTGGTGTGAGTAAGGTTTTTTTAATCTGCAAAAATGCTTTAAATTGATCAAAAGTGACCGTAACAATATTTATAATATTACAAAATATTTATATTTTAAATCAATAATGTCAAAGAATCCAGAAAAAAATGTATCATGGTTTTTACAAAAATGCCATTACAGGACTAAATTACATTTTAAAATTTATTCAAACAGAATACAATTATTTCACAATATTACAGCTTTTACTGTATTTTTGATCAAATAAATTGGTGAGCATAAGAGACTTTTAAAAATATATTACCGACCCCTAACATTTGAATGGTCGTGTACCTGTGAATTCAAGCTATTAATACTAAAAGCTGCAGTCATATGGATTAGCTCTCACATAAATACGACTGAGAAACAGATTCAGCCAGGCCTATAACGGTTTAAAGAGATGGATGTAATGAACCAGATCCAAAAATCCACAGTGAAAGCTTAATTACTGGTTCTGATGGCAAATCACTGTGTTCCACTCACCCCTTTAACCAGAGACGCATCTGTGGCTAATTTAGTGGTCAGGACTCCCACTGCATTGTTGTTGTCATCAAACCAAGCAATCTCCTGTTAAGAGAAACAGGCTTGAGGATGAAGCACACATTTCAATAGCTATTTGTTTGTGCCAGATTAGTTCTCAACTGCATAGAGTAATGGAACGAGAGATGCGGGAAATGTGCGATACCTGTCTCATCATGGCATTGAAAGCCTGACTTCTCAACCTCATGGTTAACAGCTCCCCAGATTTACCAAACATGAAGCCCTACAGGACAGAGCAACAGATGTGAAAATTACATACACCATATATTCAACAAATATATTAAGTAGAACAACTGTTTTCAACACTGATAATGAAAATGTTTCTTTAGCACCAAATCAGCATGTTAGAATGATTTCTGAAAGATCATGTGACCCTTGAAGATGCTGAAAATTCAGTTATGCCATCACAGGAATAAATTGCATATTGAAATATTTCATTATTTTTTTTTATTTTATATTACAATAATATTGTACTCTTTTGCTGTATTTTTACTTAAATAAATGCAGCATTGGTGGACATAAGAGGACATAACTTAAAAAAATTCTTACTAAATTCAAAATTTTGAACGGTATACTGTATGTATATATATAGTTTATTTATAAACTAGTTTTATTTATTTATTTATTATTTTAATATGTGTATATATTAGTGCTGTCAAATGATTAATCATGATTAATCGCATCCAAAATAAAAGTTTTTGTTCACATATACAGGTGCATTTCAATAAATTAGAATGTCGTGGAAAAGTTCATTTATTTCAGTAATTCAACTCAAATTGTGAAACTCGTATATTAAATAAATTCAATGCACACAGACTGAAGTAGTTTAAGTCTTTGGTTCTTTTAATTGTGATGATTAAGGTTCACATTTAACAAAAACCCACCAATTCACTATCTCAACAAATTAGATTACTTCATAAGACCAATAAAAAAATATTTTTTTGTGAATTGTTGGCCTTCTGGAAAGTATGTTCATTTACTGTATATGTACTCAATACTTGGTAGGGGCTCCTTTTGCTTTAATTACTGCCTCAATTCGGCGTGGCATGGAGGTGATCAGTTTGTGGCACTGCTGAGGTGGTATGGAAGCCCAGGTTGCTTTGATAGCGGCCTTCAGGTCATCTGCATTGTTGGGTCTGGTGTGTCTCATCTTCCTCTTGACAATACCCCATAGATTCTCTATGGGGTTCAGGTCAGGCGAGTTTGCTGGCCAATCAAGCACAGTAACACCATGGTCATTGAACCAGCGTTTGGTACCTTTGGCAGTGTGGGCAGGTGCCAAGTCCTGCTGGAAAATGAAATCAGCATCTCCATAAAGCTTGTCAGCAGAAGGAAGCATGAAGTGCTCTAAAATTTCCTGGTAGATGGCTGCGTTGACTGTGGACTTCAGAAACACAGTGGACCAACACAAGCAGAGGACATGGCAGCCCAAATCATCACTGACTGTGGAAACTTCACACTGGACTTCAAGCAACATGGATTCTGTGCCTCTCCACTCTTCCTCCAGACTCTGGGACCTTGATTTCCAAATGAAATGCAAAAATTACTTTCATCTGAAAAGAGGACTTTGGACCACTGAGCAACAGTCCAGTTATTTTTCTCCACAGCCCAGGTAAGATGCTTCTGACGTTGTCTCTGGTTCAGAAGTGGCTTGGTAGCCCTTTTCCTGAAGACGTTTGAGCATGGGGACTCTTGATGCACTGACTCCAGCTTCAGTCCACTCCTTGTGAAGCTCTCCCAAGTGTTTGAATCAGCTTTGCTTGACTGTATTCTCAAGCTTGCGGTCATCCCTGTTGCTTGTGCACCTTTTCCTACCCAAATTCTTCCTTCCAGTCAACTTTGCATTTAATATGCTTTGATACAGCACTCTGTAAACAGCCACACCTTTCAGTAATGACCTTCTGTGATTACCCTCTTTGTGGAGGGCGTCAATGTTCGTCTTCTGGATCATTGCCAAGTCAGCAGTCTTCTCCATTATTGTGGTTTCAAAGAACAAGAGATACACAGAATTTATACTGTATGGATGGTAATTTATTGAAACTCAAATGTAAATATTCTAATATTTTGAGATACTGATTTTTGACTTTCATGAGCTCTAATCATCAAAATTAAAACAAAAAAAAACTTTTGAAATGTTTTACTTTACATGTAATGAATCTAAAATATATGAAAGTTTCACTTTTTGAAATAAGTTACAAGAAAAAATGAAATTTTTCACGACATTCTAATTTATTGAGATGCACCTGTATATGTGTGTGTACTGTGTATATTTATTATGTACATATAAATACAAACACATGCATATATATATATATAAGAAAATATGTTATGTTTATATAAAAAATATATTTATATATAATATAAATTATATAAATATATACATGTAAAAACATGTAAATATTTTCAATATATATACGGTATGTGTGTGCTTTTATATATAAATAATAAATATACACAGCATACACACATATACAGGTGCATCTCAATAAATTAGAATGTCGTGAAAAAGTACATTTTTTCTTGTAACTTATTTCAAAAAGTGAAACTTTCATATATTTTAGATTCATTACATGTAAAGTAAAACATTTCAAAAGTTTTTTTTGTTTTAATTTTGATGATTAGAGCTTACAGCTCATGAAAGTCAAAAATCAGTATCTCAAAATATTTGAATTTACATTTGAGTTTCAATAAATTACCATCCATATAGTATACATTCTGGGTATCTCTTGTTCTTTGAAACCACAATAATGGGGAAGACTGCTGACTTGGCAATGGTCCAGAAGACGAACATTGACGCCCTCCACAAAGAGGGTAAGTCACAGAGGGTCATTACTGAAAGGTGTGGCTGTTTACAGAGTGCTGTATCAAAGCATATTAAGTGCAAAGTTGACTGGAAGGAAGAATTTGGGTAGGAAAAGGTGCACAAGCAACAGGAATGACCACAAGCTTGAGAATACAGTCAAGCAAAGCTGATTCAAACACTTTTGAGAGCTTCACAAGGAGTGGACTGAAGCTGGAGTCAGTGCATCAAGAGTCAACACGCTCAGACGTCTTCAGGAAAAGGGCTACCAAGCCACTTCTGAACCAGAGACAACGTCAGAAGCATCTTACCTGGGCTGTGGAGAAAAATAACTGGATTGTTGCTCAGTGGTCCAAAGTCCTCTTTTCAGATGAAAGTACATTTTGCATTTCATTTGGAAATCAAGGTCCCAGAGTCTGGAGGAAGAGTGGAGAGGCACAGAATCCATGTTGCTTGAAGTCCAGTGTGAAGTTTCCACAGTCAGTGATGATTTGGGCTGCCATGTCATCTGTTGGTGTTGGTCCACTGTGTTTTCTGAAGTCCACAGTCAACGCAGCCATCTACCAGGAAATTTTAGAGCACTTCATGCTTCCTTCTGCTGACAAGCTTTATGGAGATGCTGATTTCATTTTCCAGCAGGACTTGACACCTGCCCACACTGCCGAAGGTACCAAAAGCTGGTGCAATGACCATGGTGTTGGTGTGCTTGACTGGCCAGCAAACTCGCCTGACCTGAACCCCATAGAGAATCTATGGGGTATTGTCAAGAGGAAGATGAGACACACCAGACCCAACAATGCAGATGACCTGAAGGCCACTGTCAAAGAAACCTGGGCTTCCATACCACCTCAGCAGTGCCATAAACTGATC
This sequence comes from Schizothorax lantsangensis, assembly GCA_027422415.1. Classification (NCBI taxonomy): domain Eukaryota; kingdom Metazoa; phylum Chordata; class Actinopteri; order Cypriniformes; family Cyprinidae; genus Schizothorax; species Schizothorax lantsangensis. The sequence goes on along the minus strand of CM049850.1, from coordinate 14,798,473 downwards.
ACCTCCATGACACGCCGAATTGAGGCAGTAATTAAAGCAAAAGGAGCCCCTACCAAGTATTGAGTACATATACAGCAGGGTTCCTTAACTCTGGACCTCGAGGTCCACTTTCCTGCAGAGTTTAGCTCCAACCCTAATCAAACACACCTGAACAAGCTAATCAAGGTCTTCAGGATCAATACAAAATTGCAGGCAGCTGTGTTTAATCCAGGTTGGAGCTAATCTCTGCAGGAAAATGGATCTCGAGGTCCAGAGTTGAAGACCCCTGATATACAGTAAATGAACATACTTTCCAGAAGGCCAACAATTCACTAAAAATTTTTTTTTATTGGTCTTATGAAGTATTCTAATTTGTTGAGATAGTGAATTGGTGGGTTTTTGTTAAATGTGAGCCTAAATCATCACAATTAAAAGAACCAAAGGCTTAACTACTTCAGTCTGTGTGCATTGAATTTATTTAATACACAAGTTTCACAATTTGAGTTGAATTACTGAAATAAATTACGTTTTCCACGACATTCTAATTTATTGAGATGCACCTGTATTATGTGAACAAAAACTTTTATTTTGGATGTGATTAATCGTTTGACAGCACTAATATATATATATATATATATATATATATATATATATATATATATATATATTAAAATAATAGATACATTTTTTGCTGTGAAATAAAGGTTAGGGATTTGTTCATATCTCTAACCCAAAATATGAGCAAAAGCAATGCTAGCAAACATAAACTTTGTTTCCATTACCCTTCAAATTGCGCAAATTGAAATTGCGAATTGAAAATATGCCTAATAGAAACACATAAATTTCACAAAAAAGTTTGTGCTTTGCTAAAGATACACGCATACGTCTCCTTCGACTAAAAATAATGGCTAGTGCGATGGCTGCGATATATGCAAACCTACCAACATCTGTCGCCATGACTTATTGCGAGAAGATAAAATTATGTTTTAGTGGCATAACAACGGGTAATGGAAACAGTTATTTCGCAATAGTTTTTAGCAACATTTATAAAATAACGCAAAAGATTTATGCAAATCTGTAATGGCAACTCACCTGGAAGAAATAGGTGATAAAGGCCACCGCTCCTATTAGTAGAAATAAAAGTGAGAACATCAAGGTCTTCTGTCGCTTTACGTCAGGGTCAACCTCTGCAAACACCTAGAAACAGATGAGATTCTATTGAACTGAACATTCTGATTAAATCATTATAAATGCTCTGTGCTTATGGGACTAGTGTAAAATCCAATCCAAATTTTTAAATGAATTATTTTGAAACTATCATGAGCAGATGAGCTGGAAGCAAAATCTACACAATAGAGATTTTTGTTCAGAGATGTGCGAACACAGACAAAGGACACTCACACCAATGATTTTGGCAAATAGAATGGCCACACAGGGATAAACAGCTCCACCCACAAGGCTGGCCAGCGTGCCCACCAGCAGGTATGGCCATTCCGGCTTGTTCAGAGCCAGAATTTTAGTGAAAGGTATTTCGGGAACATTTTCTTTTTCCTACAAGAGAATTTGAAATGAGGATCCAATTACTCCATTTATGAATCACCAGTGTGATTCACTCTGTAGCATCAAAGAAGAGGAGTGCATGTACATTTTTGTCTTTTTTGGATTTCTTGCTCTTCTTCTTTGAGGACTTCTTTCTGGAGGAACGTCTCTCACTGCCACGTCTTAAGCTTCGTCTGAAGGTTCCATTCTCTTTTTGCATTTCCATTCCTCCCTCAGGAGTCTCTGTTTCAGAAGATTCCTCACCGGTTTCTCCCTCAGAAACATCCTGAGAATCATCTTCATTGGCATCAAGATCATCATCATCATTTGGTCTCCCAGAGGTCTGGTAATGTAAATGAGTAGAAAAATAAACAAATAAATAAATAAACATTATGCCAAATAACTCTAAATATGGTGGCCTTCTTGCGAGAGACCCCCTTCCTAAAGGATACAGGTGTTTTTATATATATTTTTATTAATTTAAGTGTATAAAGACTCCTTTATACTGAGTGACAGAAATATTAAGCATATTATAATGGTAATATTCCATTATAATTGCCTTTTATATTTTCACAGTACTGCCAACCAACACACACACACACACACACACACACACACACACACACACACACACTACTGTTCAAAATTTTGGGGTCAGTATAAAAGATTTCTTTCTTTTTCAGTAAAAGATGATTTCTTTCAAAAAGATTAAATCTTACTGAACCCAAGTTTTAAATAAATAAATACACACACACACACACACACATATATATATATATATATATATATATATTCTGTATATATATATTTGAATAAAATGATATCTTATAATTATAAGAAAAAAGATTGTAAACACACACACACACACACACACACACACACACACACTACTGTTCAACATTTTGGGGTCAGTATAAAAGAATAAATCTATATTATATTAGATTAAATCTTACTGAACCCAAGTTTTGAATAAATAAATGAATAAATAAATGAATAAATATAATATTTTAATAAAATTATATCTTATATTTATAAGAAAAAATATTGTCAAAAATAAATAATGTATACTATATATATATATATATATATATATATATAGATATATAAATATCTATATATATATATATATATATATACACACACACACACACACACATATATATATATCATATTTGAATACAATTATATCTTATAATTATAAGAAAAAGATTGTCAACGTATCTTTTTTCTACTAACTGTAAGAATAAAGAAATAATATGTATAATCCTTTAGTAATAATAAAACATGTCTCTTACTGGTATTACTGTTACAAATAGTGGCTGTCAATGGAATAAAATAAATTTGATTAATTACATGATTTATAGTTTAGAAAGCAAAACAAAAGTGTAAGAATGTCAAAGTGTAAGAATTTGTTAAATGTGTTAGGTTTGAAAACTATGATTTAAGGAAACAACAGCATAGAAATTCAAAAAGTCAGTTCTATCACACTATTATTACACAGTTACCATGTAGAGGGACAAACATGTACCTGTTGCATTACGAGAGAATAATACACTCCTTTCTTGGCCATGAGTTCTCTGTGAGATCCCTGTTCCACCACTTTGCCTTCATTGAAGCCAGCGATTATATCTGCTGAACGAATAGTTGACAGGCGGTGTGCAATCACAATGGTAGTACGTCCTGCTCTGGCCTAAGAAACAACACACCCAATTATTAATCTGCAGTGCTACACATTTTTTTGGTAAATATTCTGTTAGCACAACAAAAAGTGTAATAAAAGACATTTATACCCATAATAAGCAACTGTAACCTGTCTATTCCAGTACTCATGGAAATGTACTATGTTTTGCATACCTTGTCCAAAGCTGCCTGAACGATGGACTCACTCTGTGTGTCCAGGGCTGATGTGGCCTCATCCAGCAGGAGGATTTTGGGGTTTTTGACGAGAGCTCGAGCAATAGCGATCCTCTGTTTCTGGCCTCCGCTCAGCTGAGCACCTCTCTCTCCAACCATAGTGTTCAGCTTCTGTCTCAGAGAAAAACGACTTTTTTTAAACATCTAACTCCCTTTCAGACTTAACACAACTACACTACAATAAAACGGTTAAGAAATGACTAGTAATTTTCACAAACAATTACAAACAAACAGCAGGTAACACATAATTTAAAACAATCAAAAATCAAAACATTTCTAAGTAGGGATTGACCAATATTAAAATTCTGGCCTATATCGATAAGCAGATAATTAATTTTAAGTTATGGCCGATAACCGATACAGAACCGATATGAAAAGTCTACTTTGTCTAAATTAAAAACAGATGAGTTTCTTTTTGCCTTCAATTTTTGGGGGCTGAACTGAGTCAAAACCTTTAATAAAAAAAGTACAGTACAGTACTCACATCTGGTAGTTTGGAAATGAAATCGTAGGCATTGGCCTCTTTAATGGCTCGTTCAATGTCCTCATCAGTGGCGTCTTCACGGCCGTAGCGTATATTCTCAGCGATGGTGGTTCCAAACAGAACAGGCTCCTGACTCACGATACCCATGTTCTCCCTCAGCCAGCACACATTCAGAGAGCGGATATCATTACCATCCAGAGTCACCTGCAATTGTACACATTTCATAAAATAAACAGCTCTTCTTTCCTGAGACTGACTGAATTCCATCATTTTTTGTGACGTGAAGTATTGAAGGAATGCAGCTTTAACTGAGAGGTGAAATGATTCATGGTTGTTCATTAGTCAGTGTTACCTCTCCTGAATCAGGGTCATAGAAGCGCTGCAGAAGCTGAATTGTTGTGCTCTTCCCACAGCCACTGGCTCCAACCAATGCAATGGTCTTTCCATGAGGGACTTTCAGACTCATCCCCTGTAGAATCTGCACAGGGACACATTGAATCAGTCCTTAGTAGGTTATCATTTCTATAGATGCACAATATATCACTACCATACTGGTTATAAGGTAACGTTGCAGACTTAAAGTACTCTCCTCATGTCGTTCCAGGTCCGTAAGACTTCAGAACACTAATTAAGATATTTTTGATGAAATCCGAGAGCTCTCTGACCCTGCATAGACAGCAACGCAACTGACACGTTCAAGACCCAGAAAGGTAGTAAGGACATCATTAAAATAGCCCATGTGACATCAGTGGTTCTTTTTGTGCGCAAATAAAACAAAAATAATGACTTTATTCAACATGTTCAACTATTTTGACAATGTCCTTGCTGCCTTTCTCTGTCTTGAACGTGGTAGATGCATTAGGGTGAGTAATTCATGACAGAATTTTTATTTTTGACTGAACTATCCATTTAAATGTATCAGTATTAGTCAATAATGGATATATCTATATACATTATTGATATATATCAGTGTTACTCATTGCGCGGCTCGCGAGCCTCATGCGGCTCGCCAGATTTACTTTGTGGCTCGCATGGCAGCAAATAATACGATGATATTATCATGCAGTCAATCCAGATATTTCATAAAAACATTAAAAACAAGCAGGGCTATAACATAACCTATTAAAAAACTCACACCATGTCTGCACCGGACGCGAGTGGTGCGATCCGACAAAAGACAATAGAACCCATCAGAGTATGTGAGCAGAGCGGAGTGGGAGCGGAGCGGTGTCATTTTGAATGGAGGGAGGAGCGGATATTTTAAAAGTCGAAGCGTCGTGGTTTTCACTCGCTCCAAGAGCGCTCCATCACGAGTACAATTCATGCCAACGGCCTGTAATATAACTGCATATTTAGCAAGAATTCACATGTTAAACATATTTAGCTAGCTTGATAGAGAAGGATCACTCAAATAAAAAAGAATGTGAAGGCTATGATGACGTGAGCGGGAAGTTATAGTTCTCAATGAATTTGTAACTTTGTTCCTTCTGATACTGAATATTTTCAGCTGAAAGCATGATTTAAACAAGTACTACAACACATATTCACACACAATCACTCTCTCAATAATACATTCAAACAAATGTAATCTTACAGTGCTTCTTCATCTGTATCTGATTTCGAATGAACAGAAATCTGTAAGATATGAAGTGATCCGTAGGTAAAATAACTCACGAAAATGTACTGTTCTTTTCATCAGAAACAAAATTGGCACTGCAAAAATCTGCAATTATACCTTTTAATGCTGATTTTAGCTTGCCATGTGGTAGGAAAAAAGTTTTCACACTTCCAATAAGCCACTTTTAAACTCTCCTGTTATTTTATTTTCCTCTCTTCTTTTAATATACTATGAACAGAACTGTGATACTTCAAACATACTGAAATACTTTAGATGCGGAGCGAAGGCGGAGCGGTTTTTCTGATATCAGTGAGCGAGGAGTGGAGCGGGAAATGGTGAACCCGGAGCGGAGCTGGAGCGGAGTGATTATTAAAAGCTCGGAGCGCGGAGAGGAAATTGTTGGCGCTCCACTCCGCTCACATACTCTGGAACCCATGTTGTCTACACTGGATGCGTCGCGATGCGACACGATCCCCATCAGTAAACTGATGCCTCGTTCCATTTATGAAGAACTGTACTGGCACTAAGTTCAAATGATTTGCAAATGTCGCTTTTTCGCATCAAGTGTAGACAGACTTTTAGCGCAGCGGGGCAACTGTCGCGTCTGGTGTAGACACGGTCAGACAGTGTCTGCTCTATTACAAATAATTTATATTTAAAAAAAATACCTAAAACAGCGACATTACAAGATGGAAATATAGACTAGAGATATTTACACTTGCTCTGTCCTATGTCCATGACACTGACTCACTGCAGAGTTGCCAGTTTTAATCTTAACAGCTCTTAAAGCCGAATGTGCACTTGGATGGTTAGATAATAGATACATGATGGACTAGTATAGAAAAAAATAACTTAAGGTCTTCCCAGCATTAAGGTAATCCTGCTTTTTTAGAAATCATCTTGTCCTAGTTACAAATTTGACTGGTAAATGATAAAGAATGATAGCCCCTTTTGTATTACATTGCTTTGCATATCAGGGATGACAGATTGATAAAAAGACATGCTATTTATGACTGGATGTAACTTTTGATACTTTTTGATACTTTGCGGTAAAAGTGGCTCTCCGATTGACTTTGCCCTATCAGTGCGGCTCCCATGAAAAAAATAGTGAGGACCTCTGATATGTATGATTCTGAATCTTTTTGTGTGCCTTTTCCTTTATTTTTACATTTAAATTACCGTTGCCAACATCTAATGCTCACTTTGAGTTAAGTTAATCTTTAAAAGCAATAATTTATTAACCAATTTATAATTAATTTATTATTAATTAATTATGTAATCTCAAAATGAACATCCATTTTCATTTTATATTTTACTGTACTGTATCTTTTAGCATTTAAAATGACAAATGTTACATTTTAGCATTTTTATGTAGACACATACATTATCATTGATAAAACTAATAATAATTATTTAAAAAAATAATCATTAAAAACAATATTTTATTAACTAAAAATTTCAACACATAGAATGTACAGTATCAATAATAAAGTTCCTGACTGGTGGAAAAATATGCAACTCTACCTTCACATCTTTTCTGGAGGGATAGTTGAAGTGGATGTTCTTGAATTCAATATCTCCTTTCACATGATCTGGTTTGTGACCTTCTTTTGAACTGCTGTCAATGGGACGAGGCTGCATCAGGTAACAGGAACAGAAATAAGTCATCCAGAATAACAATACGGGTATAAATATAATAAATATGAACTTCATTATAAAGAATGAAGACAGACTGAAAGTTTGTACCATGTCAATTGTTTTGTAGACCTCATAAGCAGCACCCCGGGCCTTAGCGATGCTCTCCAGGTTTGGAGCTCCCTGACCCAGAGAGAATGAGCCAATCATCACAGAGAAGAAAACCTGTGAACAAAAGTAACAAAGCGGGTAGTTAAGAAACCCCTCCTGCTGTGACTTTATTCAGAAACAGATAAATCAGATAAATAAAAGTTTCACAAACTTACAGTGATGACCTTTCCAATTGAGTAATTCTCTGGCTCGTCCACAGAGAGTTTTGTCCCGTACCAAAACGCCAGCGCATAAGTGCCAAATATAATGAACTGTGTCAAACCCATGGACACATTAGTGGTAATGGCTTTCTTTACCCCAAAATTCTTTGCTTCTATCAAGTTCTTCTCATACCTAGAATACCGAAAATAGTTTGTCACAGAAAACCATTTATCATCTTATACGGACACACTCAGAACAGCTCGATCACATTCTTGACATTTAGAAGAAGGCCCAATCTTATCTCCCCTGTTCAAGTGACAAAATAGTTGTGAACTTATGGTGATGAGTGAAAAGTACAGAATGTGCTCACCTTTCCACCGCTTTCTTCTGTCCATTAAATGCCACAACAGTCCTGATAGCGACCAGAATCTCTTCAGCTACTGCTCCTGCTTTAGCATATGCTGTAAGCTCCTTACTGGTCAGAGTAGCAAGAATCTACAGGCGACAAAAAGGGAAGGTATTTACAAATAAATTAACAAAATTAATTACAAAATAAATTATTAAAATAAAGATATTTAAAAATGATAGAAAAATAGAACATATTATGTAGTATATATTTTTTGTCAATATTTTTATTTATATTTTTATAATTATTATTTATATTTATAATTTAATTTAATCATCACAAGAATCTATAGGTGACAAAAAGGTAAGATATTTACAAATAAATAAAAAAAATATTTAAAAAAAAAAGATAAATTATTAAAATATATTTAAAAATTAAAGAAAAAATAGAATATATTGTGTATTACATAGATTTTATCTTTATTTTTATCTTTATTTATATTTTTACATTTTAATTTAATCATAATTTAATAATCACAAGAATCTATAGGCGACAAACAGGTAAGATATTTACAAATAAATTAATAAAATAAAAAATATAAATGATTAAAATAAAGATATTTTAAAATTATAGATTTTTTATTTTAATAATTTATATTTTTATATTTAATTTCATTCATTTATCTATGTTATTCATCAAACCATTTGATCTAAAAAATAAAAATAGACAATTAAACATCATACATACTTTAGACCAAACAGCTGCTGATCCTGCCAGCAGAGGACTGACAGCAAGAATGACCAGCGTCAGCTTCCAGCCATAGACAAAACCAATGACGAAACCAGCAATAAATGTGCAGAAGAACTGGACAAACACACAGATTTTGTCCCCGAGGCCATCGTTGATTGTGTTTATATCACTGCATTGGGGGAAAGAAGGGAGATCCATAAATGTGACACTTAAACACCTGAGATGTAACCAAAGAACTGATCAGGTGACAGAAACGAGCCTGGAACCTGGAACGTACTCAGTAAGTCTTATGTTCAGCTCTCCGATCTGATGCGTGTCAAACCATGACATCTGCTGGTGGAGGATGGCATGAAAGTACTTCTCCCGGATCCTCTTTGTTTGCTTGGCAGCAGTTAACAAGAAAAGCATTACCTGGAACGTTCCCAGAACCAGGACCGCAGCCCCAATCGCAACAAAGTAATAAGCGTGTCTGTGTAAATAAACCAGCAAATAAGGTCAAGGTTCAACAAAGAAGTGAAAGGTGAAACGTGGATGATTCTAACATTTCAAATACTGCACTAATGTTAAACATAATTAAGAAACTTCACTAAATTATTAACACGAGAACTGAATGAGAATGAATGTGACACCAGATGGCTCCTCACTCTGTCATTTTATCTTCAATGCCTATTTCAGGAGAACCAGCCAAACATGTAGAGTTCATGAGGGTGAAGGTGAAGTTTCCTGCAAACATTTGAGAGAATCCTAAAACCAGTAGAACCAGACCACCACATTAAAGTAAATATTTATGAGATGAATACTGAGCTGTAACACTAATGGTAAGGTTTACATTAGAATTTCAAATCAGTCCATTCTATGACAGACTTTTGAGATATATTTGACAAGGACTTATGTTTCAACCACATGAATTCACGCATGCTTACACACGCATTTACATGGATGTTTCTTTATTGTTCTATTAAATATACCTGTCAGATTAGAGCTCTGTCCACTCGACACAAAGCTGTCCGTCATTTCTCCAAAAACCACGCACATGAGAGGCAACGCGACGCCATGGGCAGCTGAACACAGCAGGCCAATCAGCATAAGCAGCACCTCCAGACAGGTGGCATACCGAAACTGCATCACAATAAACATGCGAGTCAAACACGTGACCGCTGTCCTCAGGGCTTATCACTGCATATCACTGCTTATAACAGCTGCAAATTAATTCTGTCATGTAGAAGAGATGCGCACTTACCAGCTGAAAAAATCCAACTGTTTTCACTGGCTCGTTCTTCTTTTTTGACTTTTTTTCCTTTTTGCTATTTAAACAAGAAATAGTCAAGGTTACAGATTGATTGATTGATTTACTTATTTATTTAATTAATGGCAAATATTTAAAATAAAATAATTATTAAGTAAAATATTCTTTAAATACGATCATTTTCAGGGGATTTTTTTTTACCTTTATGAAGGCATATTAAGGGGCATATAAAAGATAAGTCATCCATTTATGTAAATAATTGATACAGTCACTATGGTGTCTAAATCCACAGCCAAAATAGAACAGAATAATATATGGAATAAAATGTTAGACCAAAAGTTTGCAAACTGTATGCCTTCTTCCTTCTTTTTTAATTAAGTAATTGTCTTTTATGTTATAACCAAAAGAGATTATTAAAATATTAACTGACTATTAGATGTAATTAGTTCAATTCAAATGTTTTTGAATGTTGCTTTTCACAATAAATATAGTTCCAAAGTGAACAAAAGAGCAAGCTGGTGACAATGCCAAAGAGAAATTAGAATATTTTACATTGTTTTTTGATTTGGAAATACTAAGCAACACTAACAAATATTTGTGTTACAAAATTACAAGCAGATTTATTTTTATTTTTAGTTAATTTACCATTAAAAGTATGGCTCTTGAAAAATATAAAATGAAAAAATAATAAATATCTTGTTTTATTTTATAGTAAAATGTGTTATAATAAAATAACATCAATGTCATGACTTCTGACATTGAAAAGGCAAAAAATAATAATAATTAAGGTCTAAGTTAGATTTTAAGGCAAAATGTATTTCCTAAAATTGTACACCGACTGCTTGTCCTTGCAGACCCCTGGGGGTACCCGGTCTGAAACCCCTGTATCAGTTAAAAACACTAGAGGTGTATTGATGAACATTTTACATAACTAGAGAAATCTTTCTGGGGAATTTTTGCCCTCAGCTCTGGTTCATTTCTTGACTGTAGTTTATAGACACATTTGTTTTTTATCAATGAATCTTACAAATTACAAGATTCATCTAATAACAATCTAATACAAATCAGACACATCCAAAACTACAAAAACTCTGCTTCTTGGTCACATTTACCCTTTGCCCTTTGATTTCCCAGAGGACTCCGGTGGCTCCTCTGGTTTGTCGTCCTGAGGTTTCTCATCCTGGGTGTAAGCTAGGTTAACAAAGCCCTCGGGGATCACCTCTGCACAAAAGAGGTTTATGTTTACTTAAAGAACAGGTGGCGTAAGTCTAAGGTGTCTGTCGAATATAAATAATTAACTCTAAATGAAGCAGCATTTTACAAATTAGGCAAATTATGTAGATATACATATTTAGAATTGCCATTTACTGAAATGCCTTCTACTCAAACTATACCAATCAAATTTTTATTTTAGACTTGCCATTGTGTACTATGAAATTGTTGGCTGCTAGTCATTTTGGGAAGAAAAAAATCTCTGGCAAATGAATGAAATGTAAAATGTAAATGAATATATTGAACACACCTTGTAAGGAAGGTGGAGGGTCTGTCGACTGAACGCTCGGCTCTTCTTTCATTGTGATAGCACAGTGTTTGTGTTGCTAGATAAAAAAAATTATTAAAATTAATTAATTAAAAAACACAAATAAAAAAGTTGCTGTAAGCAAAAGGAGGTACACATTTAAAAAAGGTTTTGTATCCTGATTATACCATTTTAAAAACTTTTTTATTCTGATTTTTTTTTATGATGCAATGCAATGTAATTGTGATTTAAAAGGGAACCAAGACACTCATCTGAAGAACTTATAAATGTAACATCTAGAACTTTTTAAATCTCCAAAGAACCTTAAAAGGCAACTCAAGAAGCCTATATAGCCTTAAATAAATAAATACATATTTAAATAAATAAATAATATTTTTAATTTTTTTTTTCATTTAAATAAATGAGGGGATGAAACAAATGGCATTGTTGCAATGAACAGATTTATAATTGAAAAACATATTACTGCATTCATATTTTATAAATACAGGACCTTTAACTACTCATAAAGAGATGTTTTACATGTTTTATTGTCATTATCTAGCATGTTGGTGTTATTATTACATAAGCTCATCTCTGAGTTTAAATTCATTCAACCCGCATGTGTTACCTAACCGGTTACAACCAACAAGTGTATTAGCCTACAAGTGAAATATGATATGATCGGAAACGCATAGGCTACAATAAAATAATTTTAACTTTAAAAGTTAAAAGTTAGTTAGGCTATTTTAATTTTAAAAACTCTGTCTCCCATATTCACATTTGTAAATAAAAAATATACCATTTGAATGGTCTGTGATATTTACCAGAAAGTCCAGACTAGCTTAAATGAAACAGTACACAAAAAAAGCATTTAATACACAAATAATAAAAAAGATCGGTTTACCCCATGTGGTGATCACAAAAGCTCCAATCGGACAGACAATATGTAGATACAGCAGGCTGAGCCTCTCGTTCTGTCACATGATGTTTTATAGCTCATGGTGATACCTGGACACGCCTCCTCTCGAGTCAATACTGCACAAGAAAAAACATCTAGGCGTGCAAAGGAGAAAAAAATCTGGGTTAAATGAGGTTATATGGAAAATAAAAGATGAACTGATAAGAAGGCACGAACTTAGTTCCTCCTAAGAGTTCAATATAGCTACGTTACCTTCAAAGCTTTCTGTTATGGTGCGCTTTCCCTCCATCAGTGTTCATAGATCAGTGTTCTGATTAAAGGTGACGTTCTATTTTTTTCGATGTAAAAATACTTCCTATCCAACTTTAATGTGCAGAATCAACTAGATATGAGATAATTAAACGCTATGACTCAGCGTTTTCAAGTAATTGTTCTGTTTCTGCTTTTTTGAGCATCCGACAAGAGCATCCAATGGCGTGAGTTTGGGGGCGGGATTATCTGTTTGATCGACCAATGGCGACCAGTGGCGCAGAAATGACTTCGTGTTGGGGAAATGTTCAACACAAACTTCATGTTGTATTTACAAAACTTTGACTTTAATGAAACAAGACTCGATTTTAAGTCATCTTAGGTCCGTCTTTTTGTCATCAACATTACATCAACAACATTCTAAACCAGATTCTGAACATTCAATTGAGAATTTCCTACTAAACTCTGGTGACCAGCAGTACAGTGGTACTTTGATTTATACCATGGTGCATTTACAAAAAACATGGTAGTAGTTTTTTTTATTTTGTTAAGCATTTTAGGGTGATTTTGTGGTTTTGATCATTTGATATAAGCCTGCTCAAAAACATAGCACACCAAATCAGAATGCTTGAAGGACTGGATTGAGTTGGGTGGACATTGCTTGATGGCTGTACGATATAACAGGTTTATGCTGAACATCTATGTATTAATAATATATAGGCCTAGCATATAGACAAACTGAATTGGTACAGTTCCAATCGACCCAAAATCCCATCTTTTTTTCTGCTTTACATTTTGTCCCAAGATTTTAATTTTCGATATGCAGGTAGCAATGGCTTTTATTAATTAAATAACATATATCATTTTTACATATACCATAATTCATACAATATTGTTATTCTTCTCAGTGCTCTTTATATTAACAACATTTCTGAGAGCAAACCTAAGACACTGTCTACAGAAAGTTATTTTAAGAGTTGTTTTTAGAGCTGCATCGACCTCTAACACATATTAACAACAAACATGCGGGCATACCCAGTCTTAGCGTGACTCGTCCATATTTTGGCGCCACATGCAAACCAGTCTTTCTATTTATATAACTGTGGCTTTATGAATAAACTCAGTAGCACTTGTGAACTTTAATACAGGATCTAAGAGATAATTGGCATATTTGTCTCTATGATAGCCTCACAGGTCAACCAACATACTGGTTTGACAATCTTCAAACTCGCATGAACCCGCATAAGAAAGAATGCTCAGGGCGGAATTCCTTTAAAATATGCATGACACCTGTACAGCCAGGTTTCTCATTGAACACAGAGTGTTTCACAACAAGATACCGTAAATTTATGTTAAGATTAAAAAAATAAATAACTTATCTATTACACAGGGTTATACATCAAGAATTATTATCAAGGTTATACATCAAGAATTATGAATGTAATTTGAGTATGTTAACTTTGTCCTTTATAATTTGCATTTATATCTAGATATTTCTCCCTTTTTTTCAAGTGTGTTTATGAACATTTTATATTTTAGTTTTAGGCAGTAAATCTATCATTTACTGCAGAACCAATTAAATTAGAATTTTATAAGGAAGCAACACACTGGCACCCGTGACCGATTTATCTGTTTCTGATCAACTGTTTAGGAGCCAGTGTTCAGGAAATAAAGACATTCTTTCTTATACGACATTCCGACTCATATGATCACGTTAAACTCGGGCTGATGGTGGTATGAACTGTGAACACACTTGTTATTAATTTTGAGTGTTAGGGCAGCATTATCAATGTAGATCTTAAAATGTCAAGATCTTTGCCTGGAAGCATGCATTTGTTATCACCTTTAAACTTGTTAACCTCTGACTTTTTGACTTATTTAATAAATGTACCATGCACTCTTTCCAAGTTGTGTTAGTATGTGAATGTGTGTGTGCACTGTAAACCCTAATAAGTTGAGACTACTCAAATGATTTGAGGAAAGTGATTCTCTCAGTTTAATTGAGTAATGGGAAATTGACAACTCAGTTTAATTGAGTTCACCTAATGTGGTCTTCTCATTGAATTAACTTATTTTTTTAAGTACAGATAACTTAAAAGGCAAACAGACTAAACTCAAACTTTCCAGTTTATATATTGTTGTTTATTGGCTTTAAAAAAATTGATATATCATTAAAACAATTTTTTCTTCACATCAACAACATTATTTGGGTTACACTACATAGATGAATTTCGATAATGTATACTGACTTAACTGCATAATAACATTTAATAAAAAAAAATACAATTACAATACTTGGGAGTATCAGAACAATTAAAAGCACACTGAACAACAACAGTTTGTCACCTACATTACTTAACAGAAACAATGCTTTTATAAGAGGAAGCTCATATTGTTAAGTCACATTTTCAACAGAAACATTTTAATAGCCACCAAAATGTGAATCTGTATGGAGCATAGAAATTTGCACATTATTTGTGAATGGTAGTAGCTATTCAAAGTGTGCAAAAAAAAAAAGGTTTATTAACCAAATAGGTTTGACAAAGACTGTATTTTAGGCTGCAGGTCTTTCTGCCCCATGGAAAGTAGAATACATTGAACACATCAAGGATCATGCTGCGATCATCGGACATCTAGAGAAGATGAATAAACATCAACAAATTAAAATTAATTCACATGCATCCAAACTCACGTACATTTCAAAAGGTGCAAAATAAAGGGATATTTCACCCAAAAATGAAAATTTTCTGTTAATTTACTCACCCTCAAGTCAAGCCATCCAAATGTAGGTGACTTTTCTTCTTCAGTTCAACACTTAATAAGATTTTTAGCTGGAACTGTGGTCCTTGGTGATTCATATAATGCAAGTCAATGGCTAACCAGCACTATGAGAGTCAAAAAAACATACACAGGAAAAAAAATATATATTGTGGCTCCTGACGATACATTGAGGTCTTATGATGCAAAGTGAATAAATTAACAGCAAATTTAAATTTTTAGGTGAACTATCCCTTTAACCTACCAGCATACTTCAATGAGTCTTTATCACAAGGCTCTCTTCCCTCCTGCTTCAGGATGACCGCCTGTCTGCTAGTCCTGCTGTCGGAGGAAAACAGGAAATTGAACAATATAATTCGATACTGATAATTGCCATGATAAATGTCAAATCTTTATTTCTTTCAAGTTTAGTGGCAGATTTTTTGCTCCTGGGTGAAAGTTGTGAAAAGTAGAAAACAGACAGTTAATTATAGTTTTATTATACACTACTCTATTCAAATGCAATACAAATAACACAAATACACAAAACTGATATAGCTTAATAACTGTAATGCTGTAATTATATTCCATTACTCCTTTAATACATGCAATGCCTACAAATTCAGAATTTTATAAAATTAAATATGAACTTCCTACATTACTGCCACAATAACATGGTTACAGACAGTTAATGTTACAGTAAATCCATGGTAAATGCTGGCGATTTATATATATTTGAAAGCCTTCTCCTGTTTTCCGCGTCAGTGCTGTTGGTAATGTAAGCGTAGTCTGATCAGACATTAAACTAGTTTAAATATCAGAGACATGTATTTTTTAAATCGGAGAACTCGTGCGCTTGTCACTGGATCTCGCAGCGCTGTTTAGTGATTGCATGACCGCGAACGGTCAATGAATAAGTTAAACGCATTCGCTCCGAGCTCTCCGCGGTGCTCTTTTCTTTTGGGCCGAGTTGATAAACGGTCCGTGTGGCGATTCAGACGAGTAGCGCTGTTTCGTTCCGCTTTTGGCGCAATTGCCATTTAAAGGTGCTGTATGTAGGATTTTGACTCTACTAAAGCATAAAAATACCATAATATGCTTGCAGATATTTAAGAAACATGCTAAGTTAACATACTTGTTTATCTGAAAAACAATGCTACAGTCAGTTATTCTCCTTTGAAAATGTGCGTTCTGGCCGGAATGTCTGTGTTTGTTATGGTTTGTGAAACCCGCCCACTGCCAGTTTACCCAATTGTATTTCGGCACCCCGGGTTGCCAGTTGGCGGAAAACACAGCGTATTTAATTTCATTCATCGTCATGTGCGCTATTTTCTGTTGGTGTCCTTAATCTGGCAACCTGTGTGTGCATCAAGTCTGAGGAGGAGGGGCTGGTGAAAAAAAAACATCTCCAATATTTTGAATTTGGACTGCAATACCTAGTTCAACCGCTAGGTGTCAATCCTACATACAGCACCTTTAATGTTGTTTGCGTAGTTCATGAACATTATAGAACATTTCGAGCATTCATTATCGAACATTTATCGTTTTATCGTCCAGCCCTACTTGCAAATCACACTAAAATGAAAACATTTAGAAGACAACTAAGCAAAATGTACACATGTATTTTACCATAAACCTACCAGCATACTTCAGTGAGTCTTCATGAGGGCTCTCTTTCCGCCTGCTTCACGACGACCGCCTGTCTGCTAGTGCCGCTGCCGGAGAAAAACGGGACATTTGCAATTATACCTTTCAAATAACATTACAATGAAACTCGTAAGGTAATTAAGAAAATTGTATATATGCGTTTTAATATCTACTTACCAATTTAACGTTTGATTTTCATCTTAGACGGCTCTCTCTGCCAGTGCCTCTGGTCCACTGCTTCAACGACCAAAAACTTACCGCCTTGTGTTATATCGACCAATCAGCGCGTTTGTCAAGGCAGAATTTCAAACACGACCAATCATATTAAACAGAGACACAGAGCATAATTTAAATAAATTGAAATTTTGAGTTCATTACACTTAAAATCTTAATTCGAAAGATTTTTGCTCCAAAATGTGTTAATTAAACATACCTGTTTAAGTTTTGACACCAAAACTTGGCATTTTAAGTAGCCTAATGTTAAGTTATGATAACTTGATTTCTTTATTAATGATAACATTGGGGTTTACAGTGTGTGTGTGTGTGTTTATGTGGTTTATGAGGACACAAATGTGTATAATAATGACATGGGTATGACGTAGGTATTACAACGTGAAGGTGATTTATGAGGACACTTTCGATGTCCATGTAATTCAAAAGGCTTATAAATCATTTAGAGACGCTTTTTCCAAAGCGACGTACAAATGAGGAGAACAATAGAAGCAATCAGACCATCGAGAGAGCAACAGTTAATCTAAAAATCTAGCACAAAGTTTATATATTTTTTTTATTATTTTTTTAAATAGAATAGGTAAGTGTTAGTATTAGTTGGTCAGGTGCTGGCGAAAAAGATGTGTCTTTAGGGAAAATGTAGACTCAGTTTAAGTGGGAGGTAGAGTCCAGGAAAAGGTCCATGGTGTTTGGTACCTCTTTGGGCACCACAAGATATAAACGCAAGCTTCTGGAGGGCGCATGGAACTTTATAATTGGTGCAAGTTGTGGTCTTGTACAATTAGAGTCCCGGTAAGTGTAACCATAAAAACGTGAGCAATGTGTGTGTGTGTGTTTTGCATGTGCGGCTTGCTCTGACAGGAAGGGCCTTCAGTTGTATAAGGCAAATCTGTGTATTCTGTGAAGCTCCTGATCACAACTCCAAGTTCCTGGCTGTCCTGGAGTTATAAATCATAGTTCAAAAATGCAGTTTCCTGTGAGGGGTAGGTTTAAGTGTAGAGTTGGTGTAGGGCGATAGAAATATGGTTTATAAAAACAATTAGAGTCCCGGTAACCATAAAAACCAACGTGTGTGTGTGTGTTTTGCATAAGCGTGTACCTCCTGGTATAACAGGACATTTTAAACATATTTATAACAATAGTCTGGCTGTTTAGCATAGATTTCTATCTATCTACAGTATCTATCTATCTATAGAGAGAGAGAAGAGAGAATGAGAGAGGGAGATATTATAACACCTTTATTTAATACAAAACATAAAATACAAAACAATGCCAAACAACTACTACATTATAAATACCCCATTACAAACCTCACAGCAATTCTTCAACAAAAAGCAATACATCATCCAATCCACCACAACATTTTTTTTCCTACACAGCAGACCTCTTCAAATGTTTCTAATTTTTCCATATATGTGAACAGAAAATGAAACGAAGAGAGATAGAGAGAGATGAAAAGTGTAGTTATAATGTAATCTAGGTTACTCATTTTAAGTAATGTATTCTAAGTGCTTATTAGATTATTTTTCGATATCACCTTTATAAAATACATTAAACAAACAGGTCAGCTCAAACTGTCCCCTCACAATTATTCTGATCTATAGACCACCTAAACAGCAAAACAACCTTTTCTCAGAACTCAGCGAACTACTAACACTTGCTTGTGCATCATCAGCCCAGGTCATCTTACTTGGTGACTTTAACATCCATGTTGATACACCCTGTTTTAATAGTACTCAGTTAAAGACTGTTCTGGACTGTTTCGATCTTCATCAGAATGTCAACTTCCCTACTCACTCTCATGGGCATACGCTCGACTTAGTCTGTACATCAGGTTTAAATAATATCTCTATCAGTGGACTGGCTACTCCAATTTCTGATCATAAGCTTATTATTTTTGACTTTATAAGAACTTGCCCAACTAAACGTATTGAAAACAAAATCATCTCTTATCGTAAGTTCAGTGCTATCAATGCTGATTCACTTACTGCCTCTATTGCTTCATCTGTCATTTCTGATGTATTCAATTTTACTTGTCCATCTAAGATATATGATCTGTATCACTCTGCTATTGCTGATGTTTTGGACGAGCATGCTCCAATCAGGACTAGGTCTGTTCCCATGTCCCGCTCCGCTCCATGGTACAACAATGAGCTACGTGCTATGAAAGCCAAAGGCAGACAACTTGAACGTCTTTTTAGGAAAACAGGTTTAACTGTACACTTTCAGACTTTCAGATCATGTTAAGCACTACAAAACTGCCTTGAACGCAGCTCACTCTTCCTATATTTCCAAAACTATTAACACATCAAACAATAAGCCAAAATCACTTTTTAGCGTGGTGAACCGATTAGTTCAGCCTCCTATACGTAATGCCTCTCTACGAGAATCAGACGACTTATGTTGTTCTTTTTTATGCTACTTCCAGGGTAAGCTGGATGCTTTATGTGGGACATTTGGTGCAGAATTGACCACTCCTACTTGTGAGCTAGATCGTCCAATTCAACTGCTTGATAGCTTTTCCTTGACAAACCCCACTTTAATTAATGAATTTATACTGAAATCCAACTCTTCTTCTTGCCGTGTTGACCCTGCACCTACATTCCTTTTGAAACACTGCACCTCTGCTATTTCTGGTTCTATTTCACATCTTGTAAACATGTCTCTTATTTCTTCTACTGTTCCAGTTTCACTCAAAACTGCTGCTATCACTCCTATTCTTAAAAAGCCAACTCTGGACCCAGTTGACTAATTATCGTCCAATCTCCAACCTACCATTTGTCTCTAAAATCATGTTTTAAATTGTTTCCACTCAGTTGCAGTCATTTCTAGCTCACAACCAACACTTTGATATATTTCAGTCAGGTTTCCGCTCGCAACACAGTACTGAAACTGCTTTAGTAAGGGTTACAAATTACCTCCTTCTTTCTGGTGACTCGGGCAATCTTTCCATACTCTTATTACTTGACCTTAGCTCAGCTTTTGACACTGTGTCTCATAATCTACTACTCATGCACCTCTCAGAGATTGGAATTTTGGGAGATGCGTTAGCCTGGTTTTCCTCCTATTTGACGGACAGACAATATTACATCACCATGCATAACTACAAATCTCCCACTGTCCCTCTTAAACAGGGTGTGCCACAGGGCTCAGTTCTTGGGCCATTATTATTTATCATTTATATTATGCCCCTTGGACAAATTATTCATCGCCATGGTTTTCAGTATCACTGCTATGCCGACGATATTCAGATATATACTTCTTGCCAACCTGACTCTATTCACCAGACTGCTACTCTATTGACATGTGTCAACGAGTTAAAAACCTGGCTTAACTCCAACTCTCTCATTTTGAACTTGACAAAAACAGAAGTTTTACTTGTCGGTCCCCCAACTGTAACAAAAAACATAACCGACCCCCCTAAAATTGACCTTGAAGCTACATCAATTTTTCCAACTGCCACCGTCAAAAACTTAGGTATCATTCTTGACTCTTCACTAAATCTAGACGCTTATATTAGCAAACTCTCCAAAGCTGCATTCTTTCAACTTCGACATATTGCCAAACTCCGTTCCTTCATGAGCCCAAAAGACGCTGAATCACTAGTACATGCATTTATCACATCTCGCCTTGACTACTGTAACGCTCTTTTTTCTGGAGCACGCTCCATCTCCCGTTTGCAATATATTCAAAACTCTGCTGCAAGAATGTTAACGTACACCAAACGGTCTGCTCATATCACTCCTATTCTTTTTAACCTCCACTGGCTACCCGTGTCCTTTCGTATAATTTATAAAATTCTTCTGCTTACATTTAAGTCACTTCACGGTCTTGCACCTTATCTCTCTGACCTACTTTCTCCATATACTCCTTCTCGTTTACTTCGATCATCTGGAGGGGAACTTCTTTGTGTTCCTAGATCTCGCCTTTCATCTATGGGAGGGAGATCTTTCTCTGTTATGGCTCCTAAAGTTTGGAACTCATTGCCCTTGTGTCTCCGGTCAATAACCACACTACACGAATTTAAGTCCAAACTCAAAACGTATCCGTTTAACCAATATTATCGGTCATTACCTGTTTATTCTTAAACCGTTACGGTTTAATGCTGTATCTGATTGTTTGCTGTACTTGACTATCTGTATTATTACTATGGTTTGCAACTGCAATTGCTTGTCCTGGAAGTGGCAAATGTCTACTGTACATCTATGTATTTACTGACTGTTTATATTGTTTTGTCATTGTGAAGTGCCCTTGAGCTTGGGAAAGGCGCTATACAAATTAAACTTATTATTATTATTATTATTATTATTATTACATTAGTGAGTTGATAGGTGAGTTCATTAAAGCTAATAATTAATTAAATCATAAAAATGTAAAATAAAAACATTTGTGAATGTAGTCAGAAATGACATGACAGATTTTTGTACAGGAAAATGGAGAATCAATAAAATATGAATTATTTTGTGCAAATAACGTGTAATATGTAATCCATTAAAAAATTAACTATAATCTGATTATGAGCATTGTAAAATGTAATATACTCTGAATAAAAGTACTTCATTTTTGGAATCTGATTATGTAATCCAGATTACATCTTTTTTTATATACATAGGTAGAAAAAAAATAGTTACATGCATTAGGTATTTTGAAATAACAATGAACAATAATTTTACTGCATTTCTCTTAGAGGTTAATGTTAGTTTCTATTTATACTAAAACAGGGCTGTCAAACTCGGTCCTGGAGAGCCACTGACTGTCCTGCAGAGTTTAGCTCCAACTTTCCTCAAAACACCTGCCTGTAAGTTTCTAGTATGCCTAGTAAGTGCTTGATTAGCTGGTTCAGGTGTGTGTAATCGGGGTTGGAGCTAAACTCTGCAGGATGGTCCTCTATGAGCAGGATTGGACACCCTTGTACTAAAACATTTGTAACATTTCAAGATGTGTAAAATAATTGTTATAGTCTTATGCAGTGGTCGAATTGTAAAAAAAAAAATCAGGGGGGATGGTGTGGTCGGGGTGTGGGGTCCTGTGGCTAATTTTACACAATGATTACAAAATTGGTCTCATTTTTAAAAAGGTTTCTATTTAATGACAAATTAGCCTTATTAAATTAACTATTATTTATTAAAAAAAAAATCCTTCTGGGGCCTGAAATTGAGGAATTTTGGTCAATATTGATAATTAAACAATATTTTGCTGAATGTGTTTTTGTGCTGGCCCCTTGGCTGGTTTAGGTCTGTCATGGATAAATAAATATGACAATAAAACCACCAGTAGGTGGCAGCAGGTCCCTGTTTTAATAAATGACATAGCCTGCGGCCCAAAGTGCATACTATCCATCCTAAATTCTATGTGATATTAGTCATTTTCAATACTATTTAGGGCAGATAGGGTGGATAGTATGCACATTGGGACGCAGGGTTACTGAATCATTCAAATTAAAGATTAGTTCAAAACTGCTGATTCAATAGAAACTGATTCATTCACGGAATGAAACACTGTGTTGCTATGCACTGTTGTATAAAACTAATAACACATTTGTGCTCGCGGCCCTTACAGAAAAGTACATTGTTTGTGCAATGAATTTTCAAAGCCGGATAATGTCAGCTCTCCTATAGTCTCTCAGTCCCTCACAGTCACACACATTATATCAGGAGAACGACTTTAAATTCTAATCAAGGAAAATCATACCTTCTGTTGTCTTCTTTTTAAAGAACTTCAAATGTTGAGCTTGAACCATTTTGTGCGAAAAATTAAGAAATTGCTTCCGCTTAGTTCTGATTGGCAATCGCCGTTATTTAGTTCATAAATGATCATAAGTAGAGAATTTTAACATTTCATGTGCATGATAAGTTTTACGTAATACACAAAATTAATAATCCAAAGGGGATTTGGAAACCGTGGTCCTGTGAGGCACGACACTTGAACTTGAATTTGACTTGGATGGTAAGGGGGAATGGTGGTTTTACAGAGGGGATGCTTTTTGTCATTTTTTTCGACCAGGTGGATATCCCCCGCTGAACGATAATTACAATAATATTTGTAAATTATCATTAACCTAGATAATAAAATTATTTAAAAAGTATTATTAATTGTTAAATCAATAGTGTTTACGAAATGAGCTACCATGAATTCATAGCTGAACTAGCTAAAGTTAACCACTAGAGGGTGGTCACTGACATTTAATCGTGTTAATGAGCCTTAAAATATCATTTCAAATGATGTTACAAGACTCCTTCACGGACGTTTACGTCCTAAGTCAATTCTGTCTTGAATAAAAAGGAAATAATTTGAATTAAAGGCATGCCCTGTGTTTGTGCTTATTAGCCTACATAATATTATGTCCATAAACATGGTATGTTTGAGTACATAATGAAAGTGCACTTTCAATGACATTTAAAATTCACAATGTAAACAATATAATAAATAAGTGAAAATTAATGCAAACATTTTTAAAAATGTAGTTTCGATCATGCATTTCTTTTTCCACACCAAAAAACTGCCTTTCAGTTTATTGACATCAAATCAAATCAAATCACTTTTATTGTCACATCACCACAGCACGAGTGCCTTGGTGAGTGAAATTCTTGAGAGCATGCTCCAGACAGTGCAAAAAAACAAAACAATTTCATATAGACAGTACATATTTACAGACTGTACAGAAGACAATGTGCATAATACACATACTCAATATACACAGTGTACTATACAGACATACTTAGTTACCAATACACTGTATGTACACATTTTACATTATGTACACATCTATACATAGTAATATGTTAAGGTGCAACAGATTATACATATACAACAGATTAGTTGTGCAATAGATAGTTGTGCAAAGGTGCAACAGATTATACATATGCAATGTCGTGGATGTGCATTGTATGGTATCCAGTGATAGCAGATAGGTTGTATTATTGCAGTGTGTGCGTGTAGTCCAGTGAACGGCGGTAAAGTGCAGTGCATGGCATGATGTGTGAGTGGGAGTGTGATGTAGGGTGAATTAGTTCTGACTGTTCATTAGCCTAATAGCCTGAGGGAAAAAGCTGTCCCTCAGTCGGCTAGTGCGGGATCGGATGCTGCGGAGACGTCTCCCTGAGGGCAGCAGAGAGAGCAGTCTGTGGGATGGATGGCTGGAGTCCTTGATGATCCTCCTGGCTTTCCTTATACACCGCCTGGTGTAGATGTCCTGGAGGGAGGGAAGCTCACCTCCAACAATGTGGCAGGCAGTTCGCACGACCCTTTGCAGAGCTTTGCGGTTGCCAGCGGTGCTGTTTCCAAACCAAGCAGGTGATGCAGCCGGTCAGGATGCTCTCCACAGTGCAGGTGTAGAATGTTCTGAGGATGCTGGGGCTCATTTTCAAACTTCCTCAGCCGTCTCAGGAAGAAGAGGCGCTGATGTGCCTTCTTCAGCACTGCATCTGTGTGAGTGGACCATGTGAGATCCTCGGTGATGTGAACGCCGAGGAACTTAAAGCTGTTTACCCGCTCCACAGGTGTCTTGTCGATGGAGATGGGTGTGTGTTCTCTGCTCTGTCTCCTGAAATCCACCACCAGCTCCTTGGTCTTGTCGATGTTGAGTGAGAGGTGGTTCTCCTGGCACCATTTAGTCAGGGTACTCACCTCCTCTCTGTAGGCCGTCTCATCGTTGACGGTGATCAGGCCTATCACCGTTGTGTCATCGGCAAATTTGACGATGACGTTGGAGCTGTGTGTAGCTGTACAGTCGTGTGTGTACAGGGAGTACAGGAGCGGGCTGAGGACGCAGCCCTGCGGGGCACCAGTGTTGAGGATCAGGGGAGATGAGGTGTTGTTGCTCATTCTGACCACCTGACTTCTGCCTGTCAGGAAGTCCAGGATCCAGCTGCACAGAGATCTGTTCAGTCCCAGAGTCTGGAGCTTCTCAACCAGTGTGGCAGGCACTATGGTGTTAAATGCTGAACTATAATCCACGAACAGCATCCTTACATAGGTGTTCTTATTTTCCAGGTGGGAGAGAGCAGTGTGCAGGGTGAAGGCAATAGCATCGTCTGTGGAACGGTTTCTGCGGTATGCAAATTGTAGTGGGTCCAGTGAGGCAGGCAGCACATAAAGAAGGGCTATTAACAAATAAATCTATATGAACAACATCTGAAAACATATGACCGTTTCATCAATTTTAAAAAGACTAGTTTTAGAAAATAATATATATATATAGAAAATAAAAAATACATATATTTAGAAGATAAAAATGCTGTAGTTTATTCCATTTTTATTTTGAAACAGAAGCATTTTTTCCTCATGAATTTGCATACCGAAACCACTTTTTCCTTGGAGTTTCAGGTGTTGCAATGCTCTGTGCGCACATAAAGAGGAGGCTTGTGGGTGCTGAGTCTAACTGAGAACCTGAGAATGAAGTTCAATACAACTGTTTGACTGTTTGGTACTACGTATCCCAGAGTGCACTTCTCCACTATTCAAGTAGAGAGAGGCACGTAGAAGTGAAGGTGTACAGTTGGAGTAACACTCCCCGACGATTAAAAAGTTTGCATAAAGACTGAGTGGGGAAACTACCATGTTCCAGGTACGTATTTTAAGTTTAAATATTTTATATAAGTTATATAGGCTATTTGTCCAAACTAAGCATGACTATAAAAAAGGCGTATTGACTACATGAAGTCTTTCACCGCAGTCAAGTGAGCCGCCACCTGGATTTTGCTGCACGTCTGTCGGACGAAGCGGCCAAAAAGCTGATGAAGACCAATATTTCAGCGGTTATGAATTAAATGTGCCCCAAACCACAAATGATAAAATATACAGTTATATTGTGTTCAAATATATTATACTGTGGAGTTTTCCATAAAAATAAAGTCTGCTAAAATACATTATAGCACTGATAATTTCCTACTATTTTCTACATGCATTATTCAAATTCCTTCAGAGTTGATACGAAAATGTCAATAAATTATTTTTCTGAACGACCAAAGTCTCTATCTGTGTCAACTTTCCCTGCGTTTTACTGTCGAATTTGGGAGATAATGAATGGCAAATCTGTCACAATGCTGACAGACCTGATGGGATTACTGGCCGCGTTCTGAGATCATGCGCCGACCAGCTTGCTGGTTTGTTTACTTCCATCTTTAATGAGTCCCTTGCTACCTCTGTGGTTCCCACCTCATTTAAGAAATCTGTCATCATCCCTGTGACTAAGAACAGTAAACCCTCTTGCCTGAATGACTATCGCCCAGTTGCCCTCACATCAACAGTCATGAAGGTTTTTGAGAGACTTTTAAAGAAACACATATGCTCCTCCATCCCTGCTACTTTGGACCCTCTCCAGTTTGCCTATCGCCCAAATAGGTCTACTGATGATGCCATCTCTCAGGTACTGCACTCTTCCCTCACACATATTGACAGCAAAAATGGCAACTATGTCAGACTGCTATTCATTGACTATAGCTCAGCTTTCAACACTATAGTCCCCACCAAGCTAGCTGTCAAACTCTCAGACCTCGGCCTAAACACTTCACTCTGTGACTGGATTCAAGACTTCCACACCGGCAGACCACAAGTGGTGAAAATGGGCCAGTTCACCTCCAACTCCATCACCCTGAACGTAGGAGCCCCGCAGGGCTGTGTCCTGAGTCCCCTGCTCTACTACGACTGTGTGTCCTCTCACAACTCCACTTCTATTGTTAAATTTGCTGATGACACTGTGGTTCTGGGCCTCATTTCCAACAATGATGAGACCGCATACTTGGGTGAGGTAGAGAGACTTACATCATGGTGCCAGGACAACTGTCTCTCTCTGAACGTGAGCAAAACTAAAGAGCTGATTGTAGACTTCAGGAAGAGACAGCAGCGGCCCTACATTCCTCTTATGATCAGCGGGACCCCCAGCAGCTTCAAGTACCTCGGTGTAAACATCTCCGAGGACCTGACTTGGACTGCACACATTCAAACACAGGTCAAGAAAGCCAGGCAAAGACTGTACCATCTGCGACAGCTGAGGAAATTCAGGGTCTCACCAGCAATCCTGAAAACTTTCTATTCAGGGGCCATAGAAAGTGTATTGACTCAGTGCATCTCAGTGTGGTATAGTAACGCCACAAATCAGGACTGCAAAGCTCTGCAGAGAGTCGTGCACTTAGCTGAGCGCATCTCTGGGTCTGCCCTCCCCTCTCTGCAGGACATCTACCTCAAACGCTGCAAAAGCAGAGCTGCAAAAATAATCAAGGACTCAAATCACCCCGGTAACCTTCTTTTCACTCTGCTGCCATCTGGCAAGCGCTTCAGGAGCATGATGGCAAAAACTGAGAGATTGAGGAGGAGCTTCTTCCCTCAGGCCATCAGGCTCCTAAACTCAGTCTCATAACATCTACAGGACTCAATTTAATAAACTGTAAAAACATTCATTATTCTCCATCATCCGCATTGCTGCTATGTGTACATACCCGGTACAACCTGTTTTGCACATTCCTCTTGCACATCCCTGTTTATATTAATATTTATTAAATCCACAGTAGACTGTATTGCACATTTTATTTTATTTCATTGCACATTCTACTCATTATTTTAGTTTTATATTATTATTTTTCTTATTTTTTTATCTTACTCTTACCTATATTTATATACTTGTGTTATGTTTCATTTTTTATTAAATGTTTTTGCACTGTCCATTGAGCGGACCTGTCCTGACCTACATTTCACTACTGATTATACCCTGTATGATTGTGTATGTGACAAATAATAAAGAACCTTGAACCAAAGTCTGTCACAATGCATTATAGCACTGATCAATTCTTGACATTTATGCAGTCATTATTAAAATGCCCTTACAGTTAACATGATAATTTCAATTGATCCTTCTTCGGGACGCCCAAGACTCTGTCTGTGTCAACTTTCACTGTGCTTTACTGTGGAATTATTGAGAAAATGAAAGGCAAAGTATGTCACAATGCATTATAGCACTGACTATTCCTTGACATTTATACAGACATTATTCAAATTCCTTCAGAGTTAACAGGAAAATTTCAATTCATTCTTCTTCAGGACGCCCAAGACTCTATGTCTATGTCAACTTTCACTGGATTTTACTGTAGAATTTGGAAGAAATTTAAAGGCAAAGTCTTACAATATGTATTACAACATTGATCATTTCTTGATATTTCTACAGGCATTAATAAAATTCCTTAAGAGGTAACATGAAAATTTCTATTCTTACTTCTTCAGGACACCCAAGACTCTGTCTGTGTCATCTTTCATTGGGTTCATTTGGGTTTTACTGTAGAATTTGTGAGAAAATGAATGCCAAAGTCTGTCACAATGCATTATAGCACTGACATTTACTTGAAATTTATACAGGCATTATTCAAATTCCTTCAATACATTCTTCTTCAGGATGACCATAACTCTGTCTGTGTCAACTTTCACTGGGTTTTACTGTCGAATTTTGGAGAAAATTAAAGACAAAATCTGTCACAATGCATTATAGCACTGATCATTTCCTGCTTTTTCCACCAGTATTATTAATATTCCTTAAGAGTTAACATGGAAATTTCAATTAATTCTTCAGGACACCCAAGACTCTGTCCATGTCAACTTTCACTGGGTTTTACTGTAGAATTTGGGAGAAAATTTATGATAAAATCTGTCACAAGGCATTATTGCACTGATCAATTCCTGCTTTTTCTACATGCATTATTAAAATTCCTTCAGAGTTAACATGGAAATTTCAATTAATTATTCTTCAGGACGACCATGACTCTGTCTGTGTCAACCTTCATTGGGATTTACTTTCAAGTTTTGGAGAAAATTAAAGACAAAGTATGACACAATACATTGTCACTGGTGTGCGTTTCCCGATAACGTTGCCTCCCAGTGCACTACGAAGACTCTAAAGGTATATCTTAACTAAAGGTATACCATTTCTAGGCGTGTTCCCTGAACTATACCTTTGGAGGTTGCTTAGAGGTATACCTTCTTACGTGCGACGTTACCAGATGCTGTCCATGAGGGTGGTGCTGAAATGGTTGATATCGATGGATCGAGAATAGATTATTCACTCTATGCAGGGGCTGCTTCAGTGTGTTATGTGAGAAAGTGGTGTTCTTTATAAAATAAGAGTTGATTTTAAATAAAGACACAAAACTCTTTCCTGTTAGAATGCAACAAACTTGCATGAAACTTTTACTTTCGCTTTGCAACAAACATCATGTCAGGGAACAAAACCAAGAAAGATATATGCCCAGAGCACCTCCCAGTGGTCACCACATAAAACACAAAGAAAAAAAAAACTATATGCTTCACTGCTTAATAATTTAACAGCTTTTAACAAAAGAAAGAAAGAAAGAAAACTACTATGGAGGAGAAAAAAAGAGAGAAAGAGGAGAGGCGCCAGCAGCTGAATTTTGGGGCTGAGGAGGTAGAGCTATAGCTCCATCGAATTTGTGGAACAGACAGACAGGGACCATGGCAGAGCTGGGAGCTCTGGAAGCCATGGCGGTGCAGGGAGCTCAGGAGGCCATGGCGGAGCTGGGAGCTCTGGAGGCCATGGTGGAGCTGGGAGCTCTGGAGGCCATGGCAGATGGTCTTCGGGGGCCTTGGCCTCGGTCCCCTCGGCCCGGCCCCTACAGCCGGAACTCTTACTACCCCCCCCCCCCCCCCCAAAAAAAAAAATTTCCCTGGGGAAGTGAGGGGGTATCAGGAGCCCTCCGGGACTAAACAGACAAGACAGTACAAAACAAGACAGGAACGCCCTCCAGGGCCAGACAGACAGGACAGGACAGCCCACAGGAACCAGAAGCTGGCTTGGAGGCTGAGGCTTCTTCTGGGCATGACCAGGAGTCAGAGGCCCACACAGGGTCTCTCAGCGACCGCCTCCATTTCCGCGGCAAGGGGGCTAGGGATAGCAGCGGCCAGCGGGCATGAGTCAGCGGCGATCCGGCGGGCATGAGTCAGCAACGATCCGGCGGGCTTTGAGTCAGTGGCGATCCGGCGGGCATTGAGTCAGAGGCAGGCCGGCGGGCATTGAGTCAGAGGCGGGCCGGCGGGCATTGAGTCAGCGGCGATCCGGTGGCGTGATCTCCCGCGAACGGCGCCCCTGGGGGAGCGGCAACCCGGGAACCCGCCGGCGGGCTTGGGAGAGCCACCGCCGGCGGCGGATATCTCCCGCGATCGGCGGGCATGAGGGCTCGCGGCCAGAGGACTCGCGGCACTTGCGGCGATCCCGCCGAACTCCCATGCCATCCTGCAGTGGGCTATGGCGGGAGGACGAGTGGCGACTTCCTTGCCACGGGACAGACAAATACAGGAACAAATAAAAACTATTCAAAAAACGAACAAAACGGGGTGAATGGGCGCCACTTACGGTTAGGTCTTCTGTCACGGTGCACACACGAGGGAGGAACAAGGACACGCAGACGAGGACGTAAACTCAAATAATAGTCTTTAATCAGGACATCAAGGCAGGACAAGACAAGGCAGAGAGACAGGATACACCGGGAAGTCACAAGTAGACCAGACCAAATCAAACTCAAAAGACAAGACTAATATACACAGGGTAATTAACACATAACGAGACAAACACAGCTGGAACATACTACTAATAATGACATGAAACAAGGACAGGAAACAAACCATATATGGACACAAGAGGCGGGAACACATGACACACACAGCAGACTAAAATTTTAGTGCACATAATAACTCAGCAGACGGCGCTGTCTTTGATTTAGCTCAACCATTCCCTGTATCGCTGCCAAACTCCCCCTTCAGCCCCGAAATTCAGCTGCTGGCGACTCTCCTCTTTCTCTCTTTCTTCTCTGCCATATAGCTGTTGATGAAGGCATAAAACCAGTTAGTGATATGCATGATTAGTTTGTGCATGAGGTTGTGGGTTTCAAAATTATATAAAATATCCAGGGTTGGATTTAGTTTGCAATTTGGATTATTTTTATAAGATCGCATGATTCCTGATAAATGCCATTTCAACTATTTCTGAAGTGCTTCTTGTTGGAAAGCAATCTTACCAGAATGTTTTTCTGTTGGACTTGTGTAGGCCTATGTTTTGTTTTTCTTTTGTTAAAAGCTGTTAAATTATTAAGCAGTGATTCAAGTAGGTTTTTTTTTATTTGTGTTTCATGTGGTGACCACGGGGAGGTGCTCTGGGCATATGTTTTTCTTTCCTGATTTTGTTCCCTGACATGATGTATGTTGCAAAGCGAAAGTAAAATTTTCACTCAAGTTTGTTGCATTCTAACATTAAGGAGTTTTGTGTCTTTATTTAAAATCAACACTTATTTTATAAAGAACACCGCTTTCTCACATAACGCACTGAAGCAGCCCCTGCATAGAGTGAATAATCTATTCTCGATCCATCGCTATCAACCAATTCAGCACCACCCTCATGGACAGCACCTGGTAACGTCGCACGTAAGAAGGTATACCTGTAAGCAACCTCCTAAGGTATAGTCCAGGGAAAACGCCTAGAAACGGTATACCTTTAGTTAAGATATACCTTTAGAGTCTTCGTAGTGCACTGAGAGGCAACATTATCGGGAAATGCACACAAGTGATATAATGTATTGTGACAGGTTTTGTCTTTAATTTTCCCCAAAAACTCTAAAGTGAAACCCCGTGAAAGTTGACATGGACAGAGTCATGGTCATCCTGAAGAACAATGTATTGAAAATTTCATGTTAACTCTGAAGGAATTTTAATAATGCCTGTTGAAATATCAAGAAATGTTCAATGTTATAATGCATTTTTTCAGGTTTTGCCTTTAATTTTCTCCCAAATTCTGCAGTAAAATCTCGTGAAATTAGACACAAACAGAGTTTTGGGCATTCTGAAGAAGTATGAATAGAAATTTTCTTATTAACTCTGAAGAAATTTGAATAATGCCTGTATAAATGTCAAGGAATAGTCAGTGCTATAATGCATTGTGACATACTTTGCCTTTCATTTTCTCCATAATTCCACAGTAAAACCCAGTGAAAGTTGACACAGACGGAGTGTTGTGTGCCCTGAAGAAGGATTAATTTAAATTTTCATGTTAACTCTGAAGGAATTTGAACAATGGCTGCATAAATGTCAAGGAATGGTCAATGATGTAATGTACTGTGACAGATTTTGCCTTTCATTTTCTCCATAATTTCACAGTAAAGCACAGTGAAAGTTGACACAGACAGAGTCTTGGGTGTCCCGAAGAAGGATCAATTGAAATTTTCATGTTAACTGTAAGGGCATTTTAAAAATGACTGCATAAATGTCAAGGAATGGTCAGTGCTATAATGCATTGTGACAGACTTTGCCTTTCATTTTCTCAATAATTCCACAGTAAAACCCAGTGAAAGTTGACACAGACAAAGTCTTGGGTGTCCTGAAGAAGAATTAATTGAAATTTTAATGTTAACTCTGAAGGAATTAGAATAATACCTGCATAAATGTCAAAGAATGGTCAATGATGTAATGTATTGTGACAGATTTTGCATTTCATTTTCTCCATAATTCCACAGTAAAACCCAGTGAAATTTGACACAGACAGAGTGTTGTGTGCCCCAAAGAAGGATTAATTGAAATTTTCATGTTAATTGTTAGGGCATTTTAATAATGACTGCATAAATCAAATGCCAGGAATTGATCAGTGCTATAATGCATTTTGACAGATTTTGGCATTCATTTTCTCCCAAATTCTACAGTAAAATCTCATGAAAGTTGACACAGACAGAGTCTTGGGTGTCCCGAAGAAGAATTAATTCCAATTTTCTTGTTAACTCTGAAGGAATTTGAATAATGCCTGTCTAAATGTGAAGGAGTGCTATAATGCATTGTGACATATTTGCCATTCATTATCTCCCAAATTCGACAGTAAAACGCAGGGAAAGTTGACACAGATAGAGACTTGGTCGTTCAGAAAAATAATTTATTGACATTTTCGTATCAACTCTGAAGGAATTTGAATAATGCATGTAGAAAATAGTAGGAAATAATCAGTGCTATAATGTATTTTAGCAGACTTTATTTTTAAAGAAAATACCACAGTATACTATATTTGAACACAATATAACTGTATATTTTATCATTTGTGGTTTGGGGCACATTTAATTCATAACCGCTGAAATATTGGTCTTCGTCAGCTTTTTGGCCGCTTTGTGTCTCCGTACCGTAATACCACAAACAGACGTGCAGCAAAATCCAGGTGGCGGCTGGCTTGACCATAGACATATAAATACCTAGACGCCTCATTGGCCGCTTTGAGCCGTTGCTGCGATACGTCAACGCGTCCGCCATGTTTGAGAGGGCAAGAATGCCTTAAAAACAAATGGAGGTAAACGGGGGAGCTGCGGTTTTCTCGGGATAAAAACACGATAACGTTTACATTTATCAACCGATATCAGTGGTTTGTGATCTACATGGAGTTAAAAATAACTCTGCCTCCAGTTATTTAGTTAGGCTTGGAAAATTATTAATTTTCTTAAGAAATTGTGAAAGCTCACACTTACACTCGTGTTGATTTGGTTGATTTTTTCGGTTAACAATTCTAATATTAATGTAGTATAACTGTGACATATACATGTAATGTAATTTTAATGTGCATTAAATTAAATTAAGTTGTTTCATTGCTTTCTCTGTCTTCAACCCCACCATTTTAGCTTGTATTGTGCCTCAGGTCAGAACACAGCTCATTCCTTTGAAATACTGTGAATACAAATCAAAAAGTGACACACTGGTAGTCTGCTTTTTATTTTCATAGCACTCTATACAGATATAAACTCCACAACAAACAATAACAAGTGTAACTGATAATCCTTTATGGATCAAATAAAACTTAGTTACAGCGGTAAACTAATATGCACTGATACAGTGCACAGTAAACATATAGTAAAAGTGATATGTAATATTAAAAAGTATATGTAGTACAAGTTGCAGTAAAGTGAATAATATAAAACGCGAGTACAACAGCACAATAACATAAGTGATATAATAGGTTTATAATAGCACAAATTATAATTATACTACCATAATAAATAAATGAATAACAATAGATGAATAATAGCAAGTAGAATATGTAATATCATGGGTGGAATAATACAGAATAGACAATAATGAAGAATAAATTAATAGTAAATTAAATAATCGTGAAAAGTTTTATAATGGTATTTGTGTAATAATTGTTAAACAAAGACACAACTAATGACAAGCCAAAAATGTTGGTCATGAATTCCAAATTGTGTTTAATTAATGAGCTCCTTGAGTATAATATTAGTTGTGACGTCAAAACCTGACTAATAAAGACTAATTCTCCACTGCTTCCCTCAAGATTTTCCTATATTTTATAATGGTTTTTTTCAATTAATGAGTAAAATAATGTAAACATCTTGACAAAGCTTGACATTTTGCTCTACAATGCAAATTACACTCACCCATGCAGAAAACACAAATTTTGAAACAGTTGTTTATTTTTGAATATATGTTACTACATAGGAATGTTTGTGGTGTGAGTGTGCAGTTTACGTTGGACAACAAAATGTCAAAGTATAGTTATGTTTAACACAGACCAGAATATGACATGCTCCCCCCAAAAAAACTTTCTATTAATCAAAATTAATAATCATTATTACAACATAAAGAGCAATAATCAACAATGATCTTGTCATGATACTGCAGCTTCACTCACTAATGAGTTCCTGTGTTTTTAATTTCTAGGCTATTTACATGATACAGTTTTTGTGTAAATGCACATACAGTACATGATCAGCATTAAACAGCCTGTGTAAATAATTTTAAATGCAGTCTATAGTATTGTGATTGACTGAAGAAACTGGTTATATTTAAATATTTGACAAAAACGACAGAAACATTTAATAAGATAATTATATTGTTATAAAAAGTACCCTTACAAAGGTTAAAAATGCTCCTGTAAGTGTGTTCCGGGGAGAGAGAGTGGTTTGAATATGATCAGGGTCATTCTGGTCATTCATTCAGGGCTATTCTGTGTTTTAACTACAAATACAACATTAGGCTGTGGAGGTATAGTCTAGTCTCTTGGAAATGCAGAGAACAGGCTTTCTTCAGCTTTCCTTAAGGCTTGCGTTGTCCTGTTTGCAGTTGGCTAAAAAAAGAAAAAATATAATCAGTCCACAGTTTTATGATAAGCTATGCAATCCTTATAATCTAGTGATGATAAACTTACTCTTTGTAAACGAGTAGTGAAATTAAAGAGAGATGCTTTAGCTCCATCCCTATTCTGACAGCCTGACATGTCTTGTCAAAGTGCTCACTGTATTGTGCTCATAACACAATTTACTTTATGATATAAACTACAAGTTAAAACTTAATAAGAATTAATTTAAACTTTGATTTCTTATAAAGTCTCAGCTTTCACAGCTTACTAGCGATATCGCTAACGTTACATTTTAATAGTCTGACACTGGTGGCTAATTAAGCTGACAACATAATGCTAAAAATGACCAAAAAACATCCAGAAACAGCTGTTCAGTCTTACCTGTGAAAGATAATACCCCGAGATCTGTTTGTATTGATGTGCGACGGTCTGTAGATCCCCAAACTGCCGACGAGTCAGGTATGTTTTCTTCTGTCCCGATGTGAGATTTATGGAGAGTTGCCCGCACCAATATGGCGGCGCCGTTGACGTGCGGTCGAGCGGCCAATGAGGCGTCTAGGTATTTATTATGTCTATGGGCTTGACCGGGTGTTCACAGATGGCGTAGTCTTTCACGTGTTTTGATTTAAATAGATTAGGCTTGTTCGACTTAATGCGGCGCCGCAAAGATCGGCTGCCGCCTGACAAAAGCAATGCATTCTGGTTAGAACAATTGTCCGACTTTGATCGGCGCTGCAGCCGCCTTTATGTATCGAAAGCCAAATGGTTCAGAATTCGCGTGGTTTTCACCGTCGTATCAATATTAAAACGCCGTTTGCATAACGCCGCTAGGCCTTAAATTAGCGCCGTCAGGCGATAAGTTAACGGCAGACGCCACCACGCGTTAAAATAACGCCACGCGCCGAGCGACATTACATTAACGCCACACGCCACTTAAGATGCAGATTTATTCGCTCATCTACATGGACACACCTCTCATGGCTACGAGGAATCTACGGCAAGTCGGAGCATCCAGTTTGGAAGAGCGCGAAGATGGCAAGGACAGCCCTTACAATTATATAGGGGAAAAAATGCCCCTGAATGAGCTTTTGTCTCATAAAGTTATCACAGGAGTCTTTTATCACACGAATGAGTGCAAATTTGGAAATGATTTTATACAGCAGTTAAATGAATAAGAAATTAATATTATTATTTTATTATTATTATTATTATTAGGCTATATTGTATTTTGAGTAGGCCTAGGCTATCATTTCAGTTAAAATAGTTGGGGATAGTTTCACAAAAAATGTTATTCTGTTTACATTTACTCACCCCGATGTTGTTTCAAACCTAAATGTCTTTATTGCTTTTGAGGAATGTAGGAAGATATTTTGAAGAATGCTGGTAACAAAACTGTTTTAGTCTGTAAATATATGTCGATTCAGATGCAGCTTCTGAAAAAAAAAAAAGTATAGCAGGTGTAATTCTAAATTAATGACATCTTACATCCGGGACCCCCCCCCCCATAAGAAGTAAAAAAAAAAAAAAAAAAAAAAAAAATAGACTTAGGGGGTCCCCCCAGTCCCCAGATATTGTATATTAGTATCCAAAGACAACAAAGACAAATCTGAAAAAACTCATGCAGTTAGTGCAGGGAGTGAATTTCGATCGTGAAAAGCAGACTGCAGTTTTGTCATTCATTATAACAAACAAAGTGTAGAGACAATGTAAATAATAGATTCAGTGTGCAGTGTGGGCCGGCGCAAGCTCAACTGCCGCTCTAGGCAAAACCCTGCCATGCCGCCCCCACTTCACTCTCACAATTACATACGATTTTAAAGATGCATGCAGGGCCGCTGTTGGCCAAATGGGTGCCCTAAGCAGGATTGTATTGTTGTGCCCCCTCCCTCAGATATTATGGAAGTAAAAAAACACCTACTATAGGGGGTCAAAATAGAACTTATAAACTTATAACTTATAAATATAAAAGTAAATACATTGTAATTAAATTGTATTATTTACTAATTACTATTGTATCTCTAGACAGTTGGCTACATATTGCTATGATTTTATTAATACATTTGTCTGATTGATTTTATAGTCATAAGCATTCAGAAATCACACAAAAGAAAATTAGGCAGTTTTATACGATAAAACCATGGTTAATTTTTGTAAGGTTGTGATGTCCACATGTTTTTTTTGTTGAATAAATTATAGAGGCTGTGTCATCTATAGCAAAAAGGTGGCCAACAATAAAAAAATTAAGTGGATATTTGAATTAAATGTTTGGTCAATAGCCTATTAAACAAGGCAGGGGCGGACTTACCCATTAGGCAAAGGTAGGCGACTGCCTTGGGCCCCCAAAAGCCAAGGGCCCCCTAAAATGCTTTTCATATACGAGATGCGCATTAAGCGCGGACACGCGAACGGTTTCTGTTTAAGCTGTTTATTACCACGACAACCGTCTGCGTGTCCGAGTTGAACGTGCTTCTTGTGTATTCTGGTTGTAGCAAATTAAAATATTATGCATCTGAAGCTGACTGCCGCACGAGCGCGAGGTCTCTCTTTCCCAGCGCGCGCACACCTTCTCTCTCTGTGTCTGCTCTGTTCAGCGAGCTGCGCTTTCAGTTAAACACAGATATTTTGCTTCTCTAATTTTACATGCAAGTATAGCCGAAATCACAGCACAGCTATGGTCTTTATCTTATGTGTGGCCTATTTGATTTTATCAGACGACAGCTGGATTATAAATCAGGATTTTTGTGCAGATTAACATCTTGGAAGGGAGAGCTGGTGTCTTAATGGGTCGCGTTTCAGTCACTATTTCATATTCATTCCGTTGTCTGACAACAGAAACAGTAAAATAAATTAATGAAAACAGTTTTAATGCTGCCTTCCAAAGGCATTCCAAAAATCCACCCACATAAATCAGTTTTAAATAATATAATAATTTATACTTCTGACTCAGCCCTTTTCTTAAAAAAAAAGGTTTAAATGTTCAATTGTGAGGTTTATCATTTTATAATTTATTTAGTTTTTTGTTAAAACTTGTATCTTAACGGTAAATTGCTATTTCGTGGTCTACAACATGAAAGAATAAAAGTGTCTGCAAAATGAATAAATGTAAATGTAAATGAAAGTATCCCATTATAAAATGTACATGAAAAATGTAGAAACATGGGGCACCATTGTGCAGCAGCAAGCATCACGACAAAAAAGGAACCTCAAGGTTGATCTAGGTAAATGTGTGCAAATGTATAGGGCCCCATTACTATATTTGCCTGGGGCCCCTAATTCACTAAATCCGCCCCTGAAACAAGGATATGATCGTCCTGTAAGTGTAACAGCAGCAATTACCAGGCCTTTGTCTCCCTTTGGAGGCATTTGTAATAACATGTAATGTACATAAATTGTTTATTTTGTATTACATTATTTAACAGTGTTATTCAATGAAACCATATAATTATTAATTAACCAATAATAATTTTTATACAATATATTTTTATACAATGCATTTTAGGTAATTTTAGTTTGTTTTTATAACCACAAAAAAATATTATCTTAATACTTCTTTGTAAATTATTATTTGAAGTAACAAAACCATGGTTAATTTGCGGTTACTTACCATGGCTACAAGAACCATGTTTTTTTTTTTTCGTGTTAAAACCATGGCTAATTTTCTTAAGGGAACATAGAAACTCAAAGAGAATATTAGATGCGTTGGTGGTGGTGAAATTATTACCGACATAAAACCACGTTATTAATGTCAACAACCAAAAACAAATTCACAGGATGAATGTTCCTAAAAGTGATGCACAGGCTTCGTTTTCATCTTTTTTTTTCTTTTTCTTTTTTTTTCGGCGGCGGGTTGCTGATGTCTTTTCACTGGCATCACTGCACTGTGTGCAGGTGCCAAGTTCTGTTGGAAAATGAAATCTGCATCTCCATAAAGTTGATCAGCAGCAGGAAGCATGAAGTGCTCTAAAACTTCCTGGTATACGGCT
Organism: Schizothorax lantsangensis; assembly: GCA_027422415.1. Classification (NCBI taxonomy): domain Eukaryota; kingdom Metazoa; phylum Chordata; class Actinopteri; order Cypriniformes; family Cyprinidae; genus Schizothorax; species Schizothorax lantsangensis. The sequence continues at coordinate 14,759,236 of CM049850.1, read as the reverse complement.
GTGTTGACCTTGGACCTCAGAAAACACAGTGGACCAACACCAGCAGATGACATGGCACCCCAAACCATCACTGACTGTGGAAACTTTACACTGGACCTCAAGCAACGTGGATTCTGTGCCTCTCCTCTCTTCCTCCAGACTCTGGGACCCTGATTTCCAAAGGAAATGCAAAATTTACTTTCATCAGAGAACATTACTTTGGACCACTCAGCAGCAGTCCAGTCCTTTTTGTCTTTAGCCCAGGCGAGACGCTTCTGACGCTGTCTGTTGTTCAAGAGTGGCTTGACATGGACCCTGAAACCCATGTCTTGCATACGTCTGTGCGTAGTGGTTCTTGAAGCACTGACTCCAGCTGCAGTCCACTCTTTGTGAATCTCCCCCACATTTTTGAATGGGTTTTGTTTCACAATCCTCTCCAGGGTGCGGTTATCCCTATTGCTTGTACACTTTTTTCTACCACATCTTTTCCTTCCCTTCGCCTCTCTATTAATGTGCTTGGACACAGAGCTCTGTGAACAGCCAGCCTCTTTTGCAATGACCTTTTGTGTCTTGCCCTCCTTGTGCAAGGTGTCAATGGTCGTCTTTTGGACAACTGTCAAGTCAGCAGTCTTCCCCATGATTGTGTAGCCTACAGAACTAGACTGAGAGACCATTTAAAGGCCTTTGCAGGTGTTTTGAGTTAATTAGCTGATTAGAGTGTGGCACCAGGTGTCTTCAATATTGAACCTTTTCACAATATTCTAATTTTCTGAGATACTGAATTTGGGGTTTTCATTAGTTGTCACTTATAATCATCAAAATTAAAAGAAATAAACACTTGAAATATATCAGTCTGTGTGGAATGAATGTATACATTATACAAGTTTCACTTTTTGAATGGAATTAGTGAAATAAATCAACTTTTTGATGATATTCTAATTATATGACCAGCACCTGTACTTTTCAAACTGATCTAATTGTCTTAACAAATACATGTATTAGGATTTCATTTTTTGGTTGTCCTGACATTTGATATATTCTCTTCTCTTAGGGGGCTATGGTTATGAGATTGGAAAAACCTCTGAGTGGCCTGTCCTACCGAAAGAAATTGAAAATCCAAAACAAACTACCAACCCCTTCTGGAATCAGCTGGCCAGGTCAAATCCATTCTTAAATGAAATCGTCCATGCCAGCAATTACGACTCTGGAGTGTCCATGCTGAAAGAGGATCCCTTATCTCTGTTCGACAGTATTAATGAGGACTCACTGAGCACATCCTCAGATGAAACAAACTTTGCCCATCTTTTAGCACCCAGACAAAACAATTTAAATCGATCTGGGAGGTGGAGAAGTGCCTCGGATATACTTGACAGCCTTGAGAAGAAGGAAGATAAAAGGACGAAGAGACTTAACTCTCAAGAACCCTTCCTGAATCCTGATTTTGAGTGGTTGAAGAATGACAGAGAAGCTTACAAAATGGCTTGGTTGAGTGATAGGCAGCTAACCAGGTCCTGTTTGGACCTGAGCCTAATGAAACAAAGTCCTGGATGGGCTCAGATCGTTCAAATCTTCTGCAAGATCGACCACAACGATCTTGTGCAGTTGCCAAACTCCGATATCACTGCCCATATTCCTCACAGACACGTCCCCCCAGGTGAGATTCAAGAAATCGGCCTGAAAGTACTCCACGGTCCTCCCGCTGGAATAAACAACAACTAAACCACAACTCTGAGTCCTCTTTTAGAGGTCAGCCTCAGTAACCATAATGTTTCAGGGGGCATTTTGCTGGAGATGACAATGGCTGCCAAAGTAAAAAGTGACTCCACAAGCCACGTCCTGACCTCATTCGTGGGTCTAGCCTCTCAATGGAAAGAAGGACCTTATCAAAAGATAAAAGACTGTTACATATACAACGACATGTTCAAGTCAAGTCAAGTTGAGCTTTATTGTCATTCCGCTACATGTGGGGACATACAGTGGAACGAAATGTCGTGCCTCACAGGTCCACGGTGCTACATAAACAGGGTTTGAAATTAACACCCGCCAACCCGCCAAATGCGGGTAAAAATCAGCTGTGGCGGGTAACGCTGTCAAATCACTAGCCAATTTGGCGGGTTACTTTTTGTAAGTTATGTTCACTCATTATTTTCTTGGGGAAGTTCATGCAAGTCAAATCTGCGCAGGTTTAGCGCAAATACTGAACTCATGAGACATCATGACATTATCGAGTATGTTGCAAAAACCAAATAAAACACACAGAATGCACGCATACGCGACTATGATGAAGTCTGGTTAGACTAACTTAGTGCGCGTTCTTTCACTGCATGATTCAGTCTAATATGCATTAAGAATCAGTAGCGGTTTTTGGCATGGGCGAACCGGGCAGTTGCCCGGGGCGGCATTTTTTCATGATACATGGGGGGCGGCACGAGCAGTTAAAAAAATAAAATAAAATAATCCTCTGCGCCGCCGCAGTTTTTTATTATCTATCATTTCACTGTGTGGAGAATTGGCAAATTGGCTTCTGCTTGCTGAGAAGGTGCAGTGCACAGAAGCTGTGTGAGAAGGGGAAAGGGGCACGGCGCAGGGGACAGTTCACCTCTGGGTCTCTCCCAAATGGGGGGGGGGATCCACTATAGAGCAATACTCTAATGGAATTAGTGGGCTAAAGTCAGTCACACCTCGACTTTCTTCCAAATAACGCACATTTCATCCATAATACAGGCCTAGTTCCTGCACATTTTTGTTTTTCTGAATTGTGTGAAATAGCTAATAAAAATAGGTAATACAAAACGATTATGTGGTCACCAAGGTGAATTGGTTTAGTCTTCTTGACTTCTGGTCGTGTTGGGGGGATGGGAAATCTGTTGATTGTCGAGTGCCAAATAAACACAGAGATGGACAGGAAAAGGTCAAAGCCATCAGGTGCCCAATTTAGAAAAAAAAAGAAAAGAAGAAGAGGAGAAACGAGCAAAAGATAAAGGTATGCAACTATGTTCTCTCTGTATGATTATTACGGTATCCATGTCATGAATGAAGGGCTAATGTTAATTGGTGGGTATAACTCTTAAGTTTGTTAGCCTTTTTGCTGTGATGCTTGCTATGCTTATACAACAATAATTCGGTTTTAACTCAACAAACACGAGATCTAATTTCACCATAATATTGTGCTTTGCAACAAAACTGTAACAAGTTCAGTTATTATTTATTTCCATCAGTTGGGTTAACGTTAGGCCCTGTAATTAGCCAACGGAATTTTCAAATCTGTGTAATTATAATTTAAATCAGACTACTTTTCAAATTGTATTTCATAAACCAACATCTCAGACGTTATGTCAAAACGTTATGGGGTTTCAAAGCAAAAAATAACTTTCTGTTACAGAACAGGGCATTGATTTCATACATGTCCACAAATCATGTTTATCAGGCATTTTGGGAGACCCAACAAGTGAATATGGAAATAAATTATACATCAATATTCCTATGAAATATCATATACTCGAAGGGGGTCTCGCCCAGGGTGTAATTCAATGTAGAACCGCCATTCAAGATAAAGGGGCAGAAAATGCATAGGTCTATATCAGTTCATACAGTTATTCAATATCACACGAAGAGTGCCGTTTTTTTCTTAAAAAATCAGCATGGTTACAAATGTGATATTGATTTTATACAACGGTTCAAAAAAAAAAAAAAAGTTAATATCAAGAGACTTACGTTTTAGACACAATATTGGCCGGTTTTGCTCTATTTCGCCAACAAAAAACATTCTAAACACAGCCACAGCACTGTTTTGTGTCTCTGAGCAACATGACGGCGTTTCGCTCCTGAATGAATCAACCGTTTAAATGATTCGGTTCAGTCGCAATGACTCACTTAACAGTGACTTACTGCCACCTACTGGTGGTTTTAACTTTACACTTAAAGTATATTTTCCTTTTAAAATAATTTCAAATATCAGTATTCAACATTTCATGTTTAAAATATCAAAACATTATTTATGCATTTGTAACTGTAGGTTAAAGCATTCCATGTCTCTAAGCTGCATTAACATGTGAAAATACATCTAAATGCCATAAACTTCTGCAAAGATGAATTTTCTCGATACTTATTTCATTTTAGTAACAGCCTAAATGTGTTATTATTATAATTGACTGATTAAATGTAAGAATTTGACTCAAAAGATGATGCACACTTTTAGAAAAAATGGCTTTATAAAGGTAAAAATGCCCATAAACGGTTAAACTCAATTTAATCTTATTGGAAAATATTCATTTCTATCACTGCTGTGAACTGACCACACAGAATATGAAGAATATCACAAACTTTAGGAGTCAGCTGTCCACAGTAGTCCTTAAGATATCAGCACAATAACACACTCAGCAAAATATTGTCTAATTATCTTTATTGATAAAATCCCAGAAAATATTGAGATATTATTTTTTGTCAATATCGCACAAGCCTTAGTAGCCTAGAACGTCCAGTGTAGACAGCCTCAAGCTGTTGGTTTATTTCTGTATTTTTTATTTTTTTTTGGCTAGTAGAAGTTATGAATGGCCGGTAACTTAAAAATCTAGTAGACAAATTGGCTGGTGAGTGAAAAAGTTAATTTCAATCCCTGTACATAAATACAGACATACAACAATGAAGTAAAACACTATAAACCTATACACAACTAACCTACTGACTGTGTGTAGAACACTTGAATTGCACAAAAAAGTTAACAGTTTTTTCTTTGGTGTGGTAAGGTTGAGGGGTGTTTGGAGAGGGGGGGAGAGATGGTCCATGTTTCAGGAGGTAGGGGTTTGCATGGGATTTTTTAGAGGAGGGCGGGGTGATTTGGGTTCAGGGTTCTCACAGCCTGGGGGGGAAAGCTGTTGAGCAGTCTGGCGGAGCGGGCTCTGATGCTCCGGTACCGTCTTCCTGATGGTAGGAGCTGGAAGAGACTGTGGGAGGGGTGGGTGGGGTCCTTCACGATGCTGTTGGTTTTGCTGGAGCATCATGCAAGGAAAATGTCCAGAATGGATGGGAGAGGGGCACCGATGATCTTTGCAGCTGTATTCACTGTCCGCTGGAGGGTCTTGCGGTCAGCAGCACTGCAGTTACAGTAACAGACAGTGATGCAGCTGGTCAGCACACTCTCAATGGTGCCCCTGTAGAATGTGGTGAGGATGGGTGGTGGGAGACTTGCTCTTTTCAGTCGGCGGAGAGAGTGTAGGCGCTGTTGTGTCTTCTTGGAGAGTGACATGGTGTTGGTGGTCCAGGTGAGATCCTCCGTGATGTGCATCCCCCAGGAATTTAGTGCTGCTGACTCTCTCCACAGTCGAGCTGTCGATGGTCAGTGGGGGGTGGTCAATGGAGTTCCTCCTTCTGAAGTCCACCACAACCTCCTTTGTCTTCTCCACACTGAGGGACAGATTGTTAGCGCCACACCATTCAGCCAGCTGTGCCACTTTCTCTCTGTAGTGCGTTTCATCGTTGTTGCTGATGAGACCTACCACTGTTGTGTCATCAGCGAACTTGATGATGTGGTTGGAGCTGAACTTGGCAGTGCAGTCATGGGTCAGCAGCGTGAAGAGCAGCGGGCTGAGCACACAGCCTTGTGGGGCACCTGTGCTCAGTGTGGTAGTGCTCGAGGTGTTGTGGCCGACACGGACTGACTGAGGTCTTCCGGTTAAAAAGTCCAGGATCCAATTACAGAGGGAATTGTTAAGGCCCAGCAAGTTTAGTTTATTTATGAGCTGTTGTGGGATTATTGTGTTGAATGCCGAGCTGAAGTCAATGAACAGCATTCTAACACAGGAGTCTTTATTTTCTAGGTGGGTAAGAACCAGATGGAGGGTGGAGGAAATTGCATCGTCCGTAGAGCAGTTTGGACGGTATGCAAACTGGAGTGGGTCGAGTGTGTTGGGGAGGCTGGTTTTGATTTTTTGCATGACTAACCTCTCAAAACACTTCATCATGATTGGAGTCAGTGCTATGGGACGGTAGTCGTTTAGACAGGACACAGATGATTTCTTTGGTACCGGTATGATTGTTGTGGATTTGAGACATGTGGGAACGACTGCCTGGCTCAGCGAGGTATCTGTTAGGACATCCGTCAGCTGTGCAGCACAGTCTTTCAGTACACGGCCAGGTATGTTGTCAGGACCCGCAGCCTTTCGTGGGTTAATCCTGGACAGGGATAATTTTTGTGCAGGTATGTCATTCTGCATTTCAAACCATGAATAAAAGTGGTTGAGTGTATCGGGAGGGATGGATCATCATCATCACAGGCCTGTGGCGGGGGCTTGTAGTCAGTGATGGTCTGAATGGCTTGCCACAGGCTCCGTGTGTCTCTGCTGTCCGTGAAGTGATTGTTGATTTTTTGAGCATATGACCGTTTTTGCATTTTTGATGCCACAGGACAGATTGGCTCTTGCGGTTTTGAGGGCTGCTTTATCTCCTGATCTGAATGCTTCATCTCTGGTCTTTAGCAGCCCACGAACCTCTGCTGTCGTCCACGGCTTTTTGTTTGCACGTGTGGTGATGGTCTTGGTGACTGTTACATCATCCATGCACTTTTTGATGTAAGCAGTCACAGTTTCAGTATACTCCTGCAGGTCTGTGTGGTTGTTGTAGGTGGCCGCCTCTTTATATGTTCCAGTCTGTGCACTGAAAACAGTCCTGTAGTGTTGAGGTAGCATTATCTGGCCAAATTGTGATGAGTTTTTGAACCGGTTTGGCGAGTTCAGAAGTGGTCTATCTGCTGGGATTAGCATAACAGAGATGTGGTCTGAGTACCCGAGGTGGGGCGGGGTACAGCCTTGTAAGCGTTCTTTTCTGTTGTGTAAACAAAGTCCAGTGTATTGTTTCCCCTTGTTGCAAAGTTTACATGTTGGTAGAACTTTGGCAAAACTGTCTTTAAATTTGCGTGGTTGAAGTCACCGGCTATGATGAAAAAGCCATCGGGGTTATTTGTTTGTTGTTCACTGATGGCGCTATACAGGTCACGAAGCGCGTCCTTAGCGTTTGCACACGGTGGAATGTAAACTGCGACAATAACAATGGCCGTGAACTCCCGTGGCAGATAGAACGGTCGACACTTCACAAACATAGACTCCACCAGCGGTGAACAGTGTTTTGATAATACCGCAGCATTTTTACACCATTCTTTGTTGATATAAACACACAAGCCACCACCGCGGCTCTTACCAGAAAGTGTTGTGTCTCTGTCTGCCCGGTAGCAGGTTAGCCTGTTCAACTAAATGGCGGAGTCCGGGATGTTGTCGTTTAGCCATGTTTCAGTGAAAACAAACACACAACAATCCCTTGCCTCATGCTGTGTAGACCGACTGAGTTGAATTAAGTCCAGTTTGTTTTTCAGAGAACGAACATTGTAACGGATGTTACAGATGAAGCTCTTTGATTTAAAACTGTGCATGTATGTCATAACTGCTGCCGAGGCCACTGTTTTGGAGCAACCTGCTATGTCAGTATGGGATTACTTAGATCGCCATATCACGGTGGCCATCTACGGTCCCAAGCACATACACCCATCGCTCAAAGTAGTGCTGGTCATATCGAGCCATGATAATATTCCACCCAGGCTCCCTTTCTCAGATATCCAGAGGGGTGACAGGAACCTGCCTCCTGTTGTCTTGGAGCTTTGGGGAAAGCGTCAGTTCAACCCACATGGTCTTAAAGATCTTCAGATTGCTTCTAGAGTCTTGGATTCAAACCTTGAAGTGAAACCAGTGGATCTGAATAAAGAGGTCACGCAGGAGCAGCTTATAGCAGGAAAAGTGCTTCATCTACCGTTAGATCTGGTCAAGGTGAGTGGAGGTGAAATGTGCCCCTTCAAACTCAACATTGAGGTGAAGGATCCAAAGAGTCTCACTTTGGGCAATTTCTATATCACCTCCCCTGAAGCTGCCCCTCTGAGGTCAGAAAAACACAACCACAGGCGAGCAGATCGGCAGAGGGAAGTTACTCGTTCCATGCCAATTCCTGAGGAATCGATCCCAGAAGTACTTACCCAGAAGTTTCAGGACAGACCTGTGGATTTGCATTGGTATGGGGTAGCAATGAAATCGATTCTCAGACAACCGAGAGTGGAATATCTTCTGAAATACTTCAAAGGTGATACAATTGCTTTGCTTTCTAAAGAAACTGTTAGATCTGTAGGTCAGATGAAGGTTAAGGAATGGTAAATTGGCTTTCTTCGAGGAAGAGTTGGCTTGGTGCACTGCAAGAACTTGAAGTTCATAACCAAGGATCAAGTCATCAACTTCACTGGAATTAATCTCACCACACCAGTCCTCTTGGACAATATGACAATTCCTTTTAAAAAAACTCACCTACATGTACTCTGCTATTCAGACCCTGGTCACAGAGCATGTCAAGTGCTGGAGAACCTTCGCTGAGGCTCTCGGTTACTCAGAGGTCACAATTGAAGCTATCTCCATGAGACACGCTGACACGGAGGCAGAGAAGGTGGCTTGTGTTCTAGAAAAGCTCAAGGAAGACTGTCATGCAGAGATCAAGAAAAAGTTCCAGCGTGAGCTTATCATAGTATGCATCTTTTATTCTGACATTATGCGTAGAACAAATATCTGAGGGAAACAAGTTTTATTAATGATTTGTATTCCCCACAGGGGCTGTTAAAGATGGATGTTCGAGGTGTAGTAGCCCATCTCACCCAGGATATAGTGATACAGGATACAGCAGTCGAGCTGGGAGTGCAATGGCGTGAACTTGCCGAGACTCGGGAAGCTCTCCAATGCCCAGATTGCTGCTTATGGGGCACCACACAAAGGGAAAAATGGAGAAGTTAGTGCCCAGGTGAGCTAAAATAAATAAAAAAACGTACAAGTAAAGTTAATCATTAAAAACCTTGTTCAATTTATTACCATATTACTCACTTATCATTGACATGATCAACAAAATAAGGTCTAACCCAATCCTAGTCATGCCATTTGACATGTCTACATCTAAATATATTTTTTAGATTTGATTTATTGTTTTACCTCATTCAATAGTCAATGTGGAAGCCTGCATATGACTTCCTGTATTCCTGGAGTAAGCGGTATGGGGATGGCTACAGGGATATGATCCAGGACCTTCACCTGGCCCTGGATAAAATGAAGAGCCCAGTGACCAAGCAGTGGAGACAGATTACTGGAGCTCTCATTACTGTCAACTGCATGGAGGTCCTAAGGGCATCCGCCTTCCTCCGAGATTAGGAGACGACTCCTGTTTGGCAGAGGAGAACCGGAAATGCTGTAGGTGACGTCAGACGCTGGAGACTTGGCGGAAAAACTGAATGAGCAGCGAGGACAGCGAAGAAAATTTGGAAACTCTTCAGGAATACATCGACTGGTGCTTCGACGTTATAGTCATGAAGAAAAACCAAAATGCATGTTCCCCAGCCAAAAGCGAGACGCCGTCTTCCAAAAGAAGTCGCCCGGCAGACTCGCCTGAAACAACATCGCCGACGGGTAAAAGCTTTACCGACATCCTGGATTCAATCGACAAGCGGTTGTCCAGCTTCGACGCGAGGTTGTCCCTGGTCGAGATCCTGCACCGTGAATTTAAATCCTTGAGGGAATCACTGGAATTCAGCCAGCAGCAGGTGGAAACACTCGCTGCTGAAAACGCATCACTACGGGACTCGGTCAAGTCTCTAACTGAGAATGTGACCCATCTAAGTGAAGATAATAAAAAAATAAAAGAGACTGTCATCGATCTCCAGGCCCGTAGCATGAGAGATAACCTGGTGTTTTCAGGCATCCCGGAATCTGCCGAAGAGGACCCAGAAGCTACGGTTAAAACCTTTATCAAGACGTACCTGAAGCTTCCGGAAGACACCGTGGAAAACATATGCTTCGAAAGAGTCCATCGGATGGGAGCGAAGAAACCTGGAGCCCCGAGGCCGCGTCCTATTGTGGCCAAATTTGGATACTTCAAGCAGAAAGAGCAGGTGAAGAGTCGCGGCAGGGAGCTGAAAGGAACAGACTTCAGCGTTAACGACCAATTCCCCAAAGAAATCTTGGAGCGACGCAAACTTCTGTTCCCAATCCGACGCAGTCTCATCCAAAAGGGCTCCCGAGCTGTCATCGCAGTGGACCGGCTCTACGTGGACGGGCAGCTCTATCGCAACCTCCGTACCACTCCGTGGTTATATTAACACCACTCCAGATAAGAATCCGTTATATTTTTCTTTTTTCTCTTTCCTCGCTCGTTCTTGTTCTTCCATTTACCTCTATCTATTTATGTTATTTCGCTAATTTAATACGATATTATAACAAACACGATACCGTCAGTCTCCACAGCGTTTAAATGTTGTTGCAATGTTTTCGTTTCTGTCAAGTTTTTACTTTCATCCCTCTCTGCTTGCTTCTTTGGATGTCTTTCTTACTTCCAACTCCTTTTACTGCACCGATCACCTGCTTTACTACACATACAAATACAACACCCTATATCACACATCTGCTCGGCACGACCATGTACATATACACTCAGCGTTAAAGCAAGCACTCCGACCTTACAGCACACACAGACATGAAAGACATACTCGCATACAAGCGCGTACACGCCCGCTCATATCTTACTCATTTGAGCATCACACGCAGCGAGCAGCATTAGCTACACACACACATCTATGGGCGCACTGAGGTTTGTTACATGGAATGTGAATGGAGCTGGCTCCAGAGAAAAGAAGTTAAAAATATTTAGCCATCTTAAAAAACTACAAGCAGACGTTGTTTTGTTACAAGAGACTCATAGACCTGCCACAGATACAGATCAACTTAAAACAACTGAGTTTCCTAATGTGTTCTCAGCCTGCTATAACTCTAGGCAAAGGGGGGTAGCAATTTTAATACATAAAAATGTTAATTTCACTGTACTCAACACAGTTATAGATCCAGAAGGTAGATTTCTAATCATTAAATTATCTATATTTGACAAAAAGTTATGTATTGTTAGTATATATGGTCCAAATATTGATGACCCCTCTTTCTTTCACGGTTTTTTTACCGCACTCTCTGAACACACAGATTGTGCACTTGTTATTGGGGGAGACCTCAACTTTGGACTAAATAAAGAAATGGACAGGCTAAGTACAGCTGGAACTCAGCGTAATTTGGAATCCACAAATATAGTTAAACAGTACATGAGTGACTATGGACTTTGCGATGCATGGCGTTCTTTTCACCCCAACCGTAGGGAATATACTTTCTTCTCACATGTCCATCACTCTTACTCTCGTCTGGATTATTTCTTAGTCAGCAGCTCACTGCTGAGTGACATTTTAGACACAGAGATAAACCCTATAGCTGTCAGCGATCATGCTGCTGTTTCTTTAACTCTAGTAAATAAGAAGGCCACTCCACCAAGTAATAACTGGAGATTCAATACATCATTGCTTAAAGACGACGATTTTATTAAATATTTTAAAGAAGAGTGGACTTTATATTTAGACTATAATGACCTGCCTGGAACATCAGCATCTGTTCTCTGGGAAGCAGGTAAAGCTGTGATGAGAGGTAGAATAATCTCATTCTCATCGCATAAAAAGAAAAGAGAAAATAAATGTATTCAGGAATTAGAAGAAACTATAAAAACTTTAGAAGAAGCCTACGTATCCTCCCAGGAACAGGAAATGCTGAAAAAAATATGTAAAGCAAAACTAGAATTAAATGAAATTATTAATAAAAAAACTAAATTCTTAGCACAAAGACTTCGCTGGAAAGAATTTGAATATGGTAACAAATCAGGTCAATTCCTAGCGAACCAGTTAAAAATAAATAAAGAAAAAACAACTATATGTGCTGTTAAAGATTTAACTGGGGAAACAGTATATGACCCTGAAAGAATAAACAACACTTTCAGGGACTTTTACAAATCTTTATATTCTCCACAGATAAACCCATCTAAAGACGAAATTGACCAATTTCTTGACAATATAACTCTTCCGAAATTATCAGACAGTCAAGCGATGGCATTGGATTCTCCACTAACATCAGATGAACTTCAGGAAGCCTTGAACAGTATGCCCAATAAAAAGGCTCCAGGCCCAGATGGCTTTCCTGCAGAATTCTATAAAGAATTCTGGGCTATTCTGGCTCCAACATTCTACAGAATGTTGCAGGAAACCAAAAAAAATGGCAGACTTCCACCAAATATGAATTCTGCCAACATTAGTCTCTTGCTAAAACCAGGCAAAGACCCTGTATTGCCTACTAGCTATCGTCCAATATCCCTTATTAATGTGGACACTAAAATAATCTGCAAAGCTATCTCAAAAAGAATAGAGAAGATAACCCCTCTCATAATTCATTCCGACCAAACTGGTTTCATAAAAGGGAGGCACTCCTCAACAAATACATGTAGGTTACTTAACTTGATAGACTATTCATGCAATAGAAACCTTCAAATTACAATATTGTCTTTAGATGCAGAAAAAGCTTTTGATAGGGTTAACTGGAATTTTCTATTTGCAACTTTACACAAATTTGGTTTTGGAAACTCTTTCATAAACTGGTTAAAAATATTATATAACTCTCCAAAAGCATGTGTCAGGACAAATGCTCAAACGTCCTCTAGCTTTTATCTTAAGAGGGGCACCAGGCAGGGATGCCCCCTCTCCCCCTCACTGTTTGCAATTTTTATTGAACCACTAGCAGCAGCAATTAGACAGGCAACAGTGATTAAAGGCATTAAATGCAAGAATGTAGAACATAAAGTTAGTCTTTACGCAGACGATGTGTTACTTTTTCTTCAGCATTCACAAACCACTCCCTCTGAGGTAATTACATTAATAAACTCTTTCTCAAAAGTCTCAGATTATTCAATAAACTGGTTAAAATCAACAGTTCTTCCAATTAATTGCTCCTTCCAGAATTCTTCCACTCCACTGCAATCTGGTAATATTAAATATTTAGGTATTAATGTTTCTCCTAGGCTGGCAGATTTGATTAAATTAAACCACATCCCACTTTTAAAGAAGGTAGAAGATGATCTAACCAGATGGAGGTCTCTACCCATATCACTCATGGGAAGAGTCGCCTCAATAAAAATGATGGTTTTGCCAAGAATTAATTATTTATTTGCAATGATCCCGAGCAAACCACCACCTGACTGGTTTAGATCTCTGGACTCCTCCATCTCTAAATTCCTTTGGAAAGGTAAACCCCCGCGTATTAGCTTAAAAACGCTGCAAAAGACCAAGGATAAAGGAGGACTAGATTTACCTAACTTTCACCACTATTTCTTAGCAAACAGGCTTCAACACATTTCAGGGTGGTTAAAACACACCCTCTTAGATGAACCTTGGCTAGATGTAGAACAGGCATTATGCAATAATATAGAGATTTCGGATCTGCCATTCATTAGCCCGATCAGCAAACGACACGTATGCTTCAAAAGCATCAGTATCAGCTCTTCTCTGACAACATGGTGGGAGTTTCTAAAAATGACGGAGTCTTCACTAATCCCATGCAAACGTACCCCCATCTGGAACAATCCTGACATATTGCTAAACAACAATATGATAAACTTCACAGATTGGAGTTGTAAAGGTATTAAATACCTGGAACATATATTCGAAGGGACAGACTTTATCCCCTTTGACAAATTAGTTAAACAATATGGGATTAATAAACATAGATTTTTAGAATATCAACTAATTAAATCTATTGTAAAAAGGAAATTTAAGTCTAATCATATCAATTTACAAATACCACCAAGTGTGGTAGATTTTCTTAATCTCAAAACCCCCAAATTAATGTCTAAAATATATAGGGCACTTTCCAAAATAGATGAATCAGTATCACTTCCTATTGCAAAATGGGAGGCAGATCTATCAGTAAGCAGGGACAAAAAATTCTGGTCTCAGATATGTTTAAAAACCTTTGAACTGATTAGAAATCCTGGTTTACAATTAATACAATACAAAATCCTGCATAGAGTGCACTACACAGGTCATCGGATGTTCAGGATGGGTTTTACAGCTTCCAACAACTGCTCACACTGTAAAGGTAATACACCTGACAATTATATCCACGCTCTATGGTTCTGTCCACCTGTTCAGAGGTACTGGTACAGGATTTGTGAAGACTTATCAAAGTGTCTTAAATGTTCTATTCCAGCCTCTCCTTTAGTCTGCTTGTTGGGCGACCTAGATGGTGTCACTACAGAAGGTAACACAATCCACATGGCTTTCACTGCCCTATGCATTGCTAAGAAGACTGTCCTCATGAACTGGAAAAATAAAAATAATCTTAATATCAACCAATATAGAGATTATTTGTGGGATTATATTAGTCTTGACACAGTCTCTGCTGCCACATTAGATCAATCTCTCTGGGCTCCTTTGATCAGCTCCATCACCTAGTGTGAGTGGGGGTCCCGATTCTGTCCGGCTGTGGTTTTTGTTGTTGGCGTGGGGTGGCGATGTGGGCCTGGGGCATCTGGGGGTTCCCTGGGGGTGGGTTTCTTGGGGGGTTCGGCGCTGGGGCTGCGGCCTTGGCCTGGATGGGGTATTGGTGACTCTTGGGTGCTGTTTTTCTGGCGGCTGCATGCAGCGCTGCTGGGGATGCATGTGCCGGCGGACGTAGGTTACCAGCCTGGCGGCCGCACTGTTCCGGGGTTGGTCCGGGGGGGGGCTTGGGGTTCTGGGGGCGCTCTGCCTCCGGGTTGGGGTTACGGCTGGGCCTGGGGGGCTTGGGTCCTGGTTGGTGTGCCGCCGGGAGCATGGGTTGGTGCATACGCTTGGGCCCGGCTCTGGTGTGGGGGTCTTCGATGCATCGGTGCCTCCGTAGGGGGGGGTCCAATAGAGGCGGGGTAAATGGGCTCTACCTGGGTGTCTTATTGTCTTTTGTAGTCTGGGAGCTGACTGAATGATGGGGTGGGGTAGTTTTTCCTCTGCTGTGGGGTCTGATGGGCCGCCCCGGGCTGCCATGGGCCCTGGTCTGGATGGGCCTGGGCCCCCCGCCCTGGGCAGATTTGGGGTAGCAGGGGTGCCTATGGGGGTCAGCGGGGGAGCTGACTCCAGAGGGGGGGGTATTTTGCCCCCTCTGATGCTTTCCTCCCCATCCCTAGGGCTTCATTTCTCCCGCTCCATCACATCAACACATAGGTAGGGTTTTGAGGTGCGGGTGTGTCGCTGGGATGTGGGGGAGGTGGTATTCCTCTGTTTCCTCGTGGCCGCCTGCATCTCAATCACACATTACAGCTTAGACATTCTCATTACTTACTGTCACATGACACATACATATAGGGCCTTGGGGGTGGGCACACTGAATGGCATCCGGAGGGCGGTCTGTTCATTCAGCCTTCCCTCTGGTGCCAGTGCCCACTTCTCAATTTTAAGTTGCACATAGACATTGAGGGCGCTAGGGAGGGGACGAGCTGACACAAGCTTGTAGAGGGTGCCCCTCCCCTGTTTTAAAGCACCACTGTTTTAAAGCACCTTAGAACAACACACACCAACACTACATTTGAGCGGGTGAGGTGAAGCTTGGGGTCTTTTTTTTCACACCCCTGCTCTCTGTTCTCTGTCTGGGGCCGGGGGCTGTGAGGATGAGCTGGCCGCCCGGTCGGGGTCTGGGCTGTTGGTTTTCTCTGCTGCTGCGGGGACCGGGGTGGTCCTCCTGTCCCCACGCCGGAGCGAAGGGGGTTCAGCTCCGGGATCGGGCGCTGGCTTCCCCTCTGGGGGTGGTGGTGCCTGGATCTAGGAGTATAGAGTGCATATGGGGAGTGTGAGTGTGGGTACCTTGTCCATTTTTGTGTGTCTACATGTGGGGCGAGGGTGTGAATATTCGTTTGCGTGCATGAGGGTGGGAACGTATGCTTGTGTATATGTGTGCTTGTTCGTCTACGTCTATGTGTCAGGTCGGGCATTAGACTCCGCCTCACTCATCATCTCAGCCGACCCCTACCCCACCACCATGCACTGCCGGTGGAGGATGTCGCCGGTGCGTTGGTGGTTTCTCGCGCCGGGGCAGGATGCTCGGGTGGGCGCCGGCCCGCTTTCGGCGGTCGCTTGGCGGGGCCTGGCCCTGCTGGCCTTGCTGGGCCCCGATTGGGGGGTGGGGGGCCTTTGGATCTCCGGGCCCAGGGCCCGGTCTGCCCTGGTGTGGTCGGCTACCGGTGGAGCCTGCGGGCTTGCCGCCACGGCACCCTGGGGCGTCTGCAATGTGACTGTCGGAGGTGCCGCCTTCGGGCTCTCCTCTGCCCTTTTCTGGGTGGAGGCGGCGGTTATCCCTGCGGTGGTTCTCCTGGGAGTGCCGTGCCCTGGGGGGCCCCCGGATGTTTGGGGCCCGAGTCTTTTCCGCGCCTGCTTCATGCCTTGCGGGATGGAACTGTTGTGCCCCACACACACTATTAAACATTTACATGGAGGAACCTTATGAACACAAGCGCGCTCACACACACAGGTGTACACTCAAGCAGTCACATTGGTGTAAAAACAGGTGCTCACAGACACGCTTTGTCTTGATCTGCTGTTGCTTCAAAACTTATTTTGTAATATTAGTTATGTGTGCTGCTCAATAACATTTAACATTTAGAATTTATTGTGATTCATACAGATGTTGGTTGTTGCTGCAGTCTCTATGATGTTGTGTCTTCTGTTGTTTTCTTCTGTTGTTTTCTCTTTGTCAGCAGGTATCGAAGCAAATTGTCTGGTTTTTTTTGTTTTCACTTTTTTTTCTCTTTTTTCTCTCTTTTTTCTTTCTCTCTCTTGTTTTCTCTGTCCCCCGGGCTTGTCTGTCATAGTGTGGTTAAATAAAAGGGTATATAAAATTAAATTAATTAAAAAAAAAAAAAAAAAAAAAAAAAAAAAAAAGGCTGTGAATGATGATAATATAGCTACACATACGTACTGTCATGTGTTATCTGTGTTACTGACAGGCCGAAAAAAAAAAAAAAAAAAAAAAAAAAAAAAAAAAGGAGACGACTCCTGGAGCACCTGCACGTCATATTGAGGTGATCCTGCTGAGTTCATACTAATAGCAGTGCCATATTTTTGACATGATAAATATCGACTTAAGGTGGCATCTACCCTGTTATCTGAAAAGTACTGAATATTTGTTACTGTGCACCTGTCTGTATATTTTATATGTTGTATTCATGTGGAATTAACTGTGACAATGAAATTGTGAAAACTGTTGTCTGGTTCTTAAAAGACTCTTAAGTCCCTTATGCAATGTTAAGGCTTTTACGGGTTGCTGGTGGAAAGAGAAATATGGAGATTTGTTCATTAATTTTGATAGAGATGGAATCTTAAACATTTTCATTCTAGATGAACTGCCTCAAGGTTACCTACTTTCTTTGTTTTACTTAAGCAATTTTGCTTGAACTGTAAGTGTCTGTATCAGTACGTTTTAATATTTGAAGCTGTATGTGGAATATCTGGTATAAGTGTTACATGCGTTTAGGCCCTCTTGGAATGTGACTCATTATTCATCTGTGCCAGTGTATATTGATAATTTCACTATCCAAGGATGTACCGTTATATTAGGTTTAACATCTAATGTCATATCTTTGTATGATACTGGAAAAATGTATTGATCTATTTTTATATTTTGTATTTCTAGTTGTCATTTTAAATGTACTAACTACAGTGTTTAAGAGTGAGGGTCCTTGTATAATTGCAAACCTTTCCTGTGTTAGAAGAGTCTTTAAAATCTATTTTGTATTGCTGTATTTTTTTAATGCCAATACATTTTGAGATTTATTATAATTGAACTTTGACCTTTTGTCATGAAGGAGCTCTAATAAAGGGCAACGTCATTAATAATACAAATGTTTTAATGTATTCTAATCTTGAAATTACTTCAGTAAACATTGTTTAAAAGATCGTATCATTTGATTTAATAGGAAATGCACAACATGCAGCATCATAACCACACATGGCACTATATCTGCATTGCATTCTGAGTAGTGCACACACAGAAAAATAAGGGTTTAAAATGGTACCTTTTGGGTACAACAGCTTGTCCCTGGAGCAGCACCCTTAAAACTACATATTTGTACCTTTTTTTTTTTTTTTACCCCTAGGTACATATTAGTACCTTAAGGGTACATACTACTACTCTAAGGTACTAATATGTACCTATTAGGGGTAAAAAAGGTACATACATGTCCTTTTAAGGGTACTGCTCCAGGAACAAGCTGTTGTACCCCCAAAAGGTACAATTTTAAACCCTTATTTTTCTGTGTGCAGTGATGTGCAACTCAGCCTCAAATCTGTCACTTCTTTTCAATGATTTAAAAATGAGGTCATTATCTGGGCACCAGAGGACTCTCCAATGACAATGTCACAGCCTTATTTACAATACAGGATATTCATAAAGCTCATTAGCCTTCAGCCATGCTATACTATCTGAAGTACGGTCCGTTGCTTGGAGATCTCAAGTGCTCTCAGTCACACAAAAGCATAGTCTCTTCAAATTCCCAACCTTCCCTAAACATGCTAGCACATCAAAATGTCCTTCACTCTTTCCTGTGGTATCTGTTGCTTATTTAACTTGCATGTTTACCTAGGCCTTATCCTGCTAAGCATTTCATTGTTCAGTGTCACCCTCTAAAAGTTTGGTTAAGCTGTATTTGGCCTTTTACCAAGTCATGATTGTGTAGTACTAGTAAGTATAAAAGCCCAGGAAAAGGTTAAGTATGCCATAGGAATTGGTCACCAATAAGAGTCAATCTTTGAGAAACAGATGATGTTTGCCTTAAAAGGACAGTTCACCCAAAAATTAACATTGTCATCATTTACCACTTCACAGTCTAGAATGAAGCTTGCATGATGATAGATTTTTCATATTTAACATTTTGAACATTTTATATGAGATAAAATAATAACTGTAATATATAAAATTATTCAGCACTCAAATGTTGAATTAAAAAAACGGTGACTATAAATTTAGGTTTTTGTTACTTTATGAAAGACAGCTATACTTTTGCAGTCACTTTAAAATAAAATAGCCTATATAAGTCTGAAAGCATGCCAACCAAATAGCACTATACTGTTACATGTTCAGTAACCACGAAAACAATTCATGTTCCAGGGTTTCAGTGTTTTTCCGAATGTGCCTTTCGAAAATAAACATTATGAAGAATATTATCAGCGCATAATTGTGTAGAGTTGGTTCAGACGGAAAAAATAATTAATAAAAATTTGCTGCCAAAACATGTTTGAACTGAGCAATATTTAGTGACAGAGGAGATTTCAATTTAATTTAAGATTAACTACACCATTTAATCATTTAACTTTGGCCTTCATTTTAGATATACAAGCACTAAAATAAATCAAAGGGAGTTTAAGTTAGTGAGCAGACACTTGTGCATTCACTAGAGCATAGTAGGCCTCTTGTTTGGCCATGAGTTGGGCATGCGTTCCCTGCTCAGTCACCTTGCCATTCTGAACAACCACGATGATGTCAGCATTATAAATAGTGGACAAGCGATGGGCGATGACGATACATGTGCGGCCATGCCGAGCGTCATCAAGGGCCTTCTGCACAATCTGTATAACAGGAAAGAAAGAAGTGGCCAAAACTTTAAACTATAGAGGTAAATGGATATTTAAAGCAACACTTAATGAATGAGATCTCTTGACTTGAGGCTTAGGTTTGATCTTCTTTTGATTTCTTTTCTAAATGTAATAAGACATTAAAATTTAGGGGGTATGTATGTAGAGTGTACATTTAGGATTTTAAAGGTATTCCCTAAAACCAGCAGGTTCTCAGTTCAAACTATCAAAAGTGCCACCTGCTGGTTGAAGACAGAAATGCATACAGTCCATAAAATGAACTTTACTAATGAAATACTTTTAAATAGTTTTGAAAATATGTGTAAGAGCCTGTACAAACCTTCTCACTCTCTGTGTCGAGTGCAGACGTGGCCTCGTCCAGCAGAAGAAGTTTGGGATTATGGACCAGAGCTCGAGCGATGGCTACCCTTTGCTTCTGTCCTCCAGACAGCTGAGCCCCTTTATCTCCAACTCGAGTGTTGTATTTCTGAAAGGATATTATATATGTATATACAGTGGCGTGCACAGGCCTCCGGAGGGGCAGGGGCGAAATGGCGTTACAAGGGCACAATCGCGGACCCCCCCCCCCCCCCCCCCGGCTAGGGGTATCACGATTCACAAATTTAATCATGATTCTTTGTCATGTTGGTTTTTCTATTTTGCAAGCTGTTTTACCATTACATCCAAACTAATTTCCCTATTCAGACAAAGCCTTTCAAGGTAACAAAATATTAAAAAGTATGGCAGATATTTAGGCTGACAAAGTGGGTGAAGATAAAAATATTTGTCATTTTATCTTTGTTATAAAAAAACGAGAACAAAGATGCACATTACTAGTACACATAATATACAAATAAAATAAACAGTGTTTTATTTTCAGGTAGGCTACAATAGGTGTATTTAGTCAAGTCAAGTCAAGTCAAGTTGAGCTTTATTGTCATTCCGCTACATGTGGGGACTTACAGTGGAACGAAATGTCGTGCCTCACAGGTTCACGGTACTACATAAATACAGACATACAACAATGAAGTAAAACACTATAAACCTATACACAACTAACCTACTGACAGATTTTGACTAAGTATACTATATATAAATGTTTACCCTATACAACTAAAGATAAAAGATAAAAAATACAAACTATGCGAATGCTTCACATAAATATTGTACATGTGCAGAGAGAAACATTGTGAGTCAGCAGCTGGCTGGGGAACAGTACAAGATGATTTGTAGTAGTGCATGAGCATGTAAACATACATATATTGCTGAGTCTTTTGTGGGATTGTGTACACATAGCAGTGTTAGGAAAAGTGTCTAGTGCATACAGGCCCACTCACCTGTGTGTAGCACACTTGAATTGCACAAAAAAAGTTCACAGTTTTTTCTTTGGTGTGGTAAGGTTGGGGGGTGTTTGGAGAGGGGGGTGGGTGGTCTATGTTTCAGGAGGTAGGGGTTTGCATGGGGTTTCAGAGGGGGCAGGGGGATTGAGTTCAGGGCTCTCACAGCCTGGGAGAAAAAGCTGTTGAGCAGCCTGGTGGAGCGGGCTCTGATGCTCCGGTACCGTCTTCCTGATGGTAGGAGCTGAAAGAGACTGTGGGAGGGGTGGGTGGGGTCCTTCACGATGCTGTTGGTTTTGCTGGAGCACCGTGCAAGGAAAATGTCCAGGATGGATGGGAGAGGGGCACCGATGATCTTTGCAGCCGTGTTCACTGTCCGCTGGAGGGTCTTGCGGTCAGCAGCACTGCAGTTCCTGTACCAGACAGTGATGCAGCTGGTCAGCACACTCTCAATGGTGCCCCTGTAGAATGTGGTGAGGATGGGTGGTGGGAGACTTGCTCTTTTCAGTCGGCGGAGAAAGTGTAGGCGCTGTTGTGCCTTCTTGGAGAGTGACATGGTGTTGGTGGTCCAGGTGAGATCCTCCGTGATGTGCACCCCCAGGAATTTAGTGCTGCTGACTCTCTCCACAGTAGAGCTGTCGATGGTCAGTGGGGGGTGGTCAGTGGAGTTCCTCCTCCTGAAGTCCAACACAACCTCCTTTGTCTTCTCCACATTGAGGGACAGATTGTTAGTGCCACACCATTCAGCCAGCTGTGCCACTTCCTCTCTGTAGTGCGTTTCATCGTTGTTGCTGATGAGACCTACCACTGTTGTGTCATCAGCGAACTTGATGATATGGTTGGAGCTGAACTTGGCAGTGCAGTCGTGGGTCAGCAGCGTGAAGAGCAGCGGGCTGAGCACACAGCCTTGTGGGGCACCTGTGCTCAGTGTGGTAGTGCTCGAGGTGTTGTGGCCGACACGGACTGACTGAGGTCTTCCGGTTAGAAAGTCCAGGATCCAATTACAGAGGGAATTGTTAAGGCCCAGCAGGTTTAGTTTATTTATGAGCTGTTGTGGGATTATTGTGTTGAATGCCGAGCTGAAGTCAATGAACAGCATTCTAACATAGGAGTCTTTGTTTTCTAGGTGGGTAAGAGCCAGGTGGAGGGTGGAGGAAATTGCATCGTCCGTGGAGCGGTTTGGATGGTATGCAAACTGGAGTGGATCGAGTGTGTTGGGGAGGCTGTTTTTGATTTTTTTGCACGACTAACCTCTCAAAGCACAAAACACAGGTGATTTCTTTGGTACCGGTATGATTGTTGTGGATTTTAGACATGTGGGGACGACTGCCTGGCTCAGCGAGGTGTTGAAGATATCTGTTAGGACATCCGTCAGCTGTGCAGCACAGTCTTTCAGTACACGGCCAGGTATGTTGTCAGGACCCGCAGCCTTTCATGGGGTAATCCTAGATAGGGTCTTTCTTAGGTCGGCTGCACACAGACAGAGTGCCTGGTCGTTGGGAGGTGTGGGCAGTTTTTGTGCAGGTGTGTCGTTCTGCATTTCAAACCATGAATAAAAGTGGTTGAGTGTATTGGGGAGGGATGGATCATCATCACAGGCCTGTGGCGGGGGCTTGTAGTCAGTGATGGTCTGAATGGCTTGCCACAGTGTGTCCCTGCTGTCCGTGAAGTGATTGTTGATTTTTTGAGCATGTGACCGTTTTGCATTTTTGATGCCACAGGACAGATTGGCTCTTGCTGTTTTGAGGGCTGCTTTATCTCCTGATCTGAATGCTTCATCTCTGGTCTTTAGCAGCCCACGAACCTCTGCTGTCATCCACGGCTTTTGGTTTGCACGTGTGGTGATGGTCTTAGTGACTGTCACATCATCCATGTACTTTTTGATGTAATCAGTCACAGTTTCAGTGTACTCCTGCAGGTCTGTGTGGTTGTTGTAGGTGGCCACCTCTTTAAACATGTTCCAGTCTGTGCACTGAAAGCAGTCATGTAGTGTTGAAGTAGCATTCTCTGGCCAAATTGTGATGTGTTTTTGAACCGGTTTGGCGAGTTTCAGAAGTGGTCTATATGCTGGGATTAACATAACAGAGATGTGGTCCGAGTACCCGAGGTGGGGGCGGGGTTCAGCTTTGTAAGCGTTCTTTACTGTTGTGTAAACAAAGTCCAGTGTATTATTTCCCCTTGTTGCAAAGTTTACATGTTGGTAGAACTTTGGCAAAACTGTCTTTAAATTTGCGTGGTTGAAGTCACCGGCTATGATGAAAATGCCGTCGGGGTTATTTGTTTGTTGTTCACTGATGGCGCTGTACAGTTCACGAAGCGCGTTTAGCAGGAGCATTCAAGAAACTGAATGAACAAATATAAAAATAAAACACTATATAGATTGATTCCTATTAAAGAAACTGATTTAAAGTTTTTCAGTCAAGAGTTGTGAGTGATTTTTCTCTTTGTGTTTGGTGTTTTATTAACATAAAAGGAATAATTCACCCAAGAATTAAAATAGGCAAGTGTTTTATTTTTATACCTTCATTTACTCACTCAAAAGTTGTTTTAAACCTGAGTTTCCTTCTTCTGCTAAACAAACGCTATTTTGAAGAAGGTGGAAAACCAAACAGTTGCTGGTCCACAGTGTTCCCTACTGCCAAAGTCAATGTGGACCAGCAACTGTTTGGTTACCCAGATTCTTCAAAATATCTTCTTACTGATGTGAATGTATGTGACGCTGTACAGTATATTGATACGGTGGTGCCAGAACTGCAGCTGATAGAATGTGCGCTGTAGCACAATACTACAATATTTTTTCAAAAGCAGATCGTGGAGGGGATCACGTGACCCTTCGACGGCGATGCAGGCTTAGTCTTTCGCTCTGCTCACTTTGCCACATATTTTGTGATCCTGTCAGTAAAATTTAAACCACTCTGCATTGAACCCATCATGAGTGCTTCGGCAGACAAAGGGGATCGGAAAAGAGAGATTGAGCAATCGCCAATGAAGAAAAAATTCAAGGATTCCACCATCTCCAGAGAGAACCTCGACGATGCTATTGCTAACGGTGTTAAGCTAGCACTTAAAGAACAGCAAAGCACTTTGAATTTGGTTGTGAATTCGGCAGTAAGAGATGCGATGGACTCGATGCTGATTCCAGCATTGCACGAACTGCGTGAGGACATGCAAGCGACCAACAAGTCTGTTAAAGAGCTAAGAGAGGAGTTTGAGGCCATAGTTACCACGGTGAAGCAGACACGTGACCACGTTGATTCTGTTCAGGCAGATACACGTGAGGATAGAAGGACAGTCACGGACTTAAGAAATAAGCTGGAGCGACTCACCGAGAAGATGATGGATATTGAAGATAGGGGCAGGAGGAACAATATTCGTCTGGTGGGGCTGCCAGAAGGAATGGAGGGTACCAATGCAGCTAGTTTCCTCAGAGTTAATCTTTCCAAGTGGATTCCTTCCTTGAGGGGCCGTGATATTGAGAATGATCGGGCGCATCACGTGTATGACGGAGGAAGGGGCTCCGATCGGCCGCGCACTCTCACCTTCCGTGTACTGAGATGGCATGACAGATCAGATAGGTGCCAGGCAGGCTTATCCGGTGAAATGCGCACAGGACAATGTCACACTTCTATTTTTTCCAGACTTTAGTCCAGATACAGCGATCAGGAGAATGGCATTTAATCCGGTTTTGAAGAAGATGACAGTGCTTGGTCTCCAGCCCTTCCTCATCTATCCGGCAGTAATTAAGCTACGGCACAAAGGGGAACAGAAGAGCTTCGAAACAGTGGCCGCTGTTTCTCCGGCCTGGCAGGAGGGGCTTGTTGGCCGGGATGGAGGCGGTCCTAGCTGCCCAGGGGGGGAAGGTGGCAGGATGGACATGGACACTTGCTAGACCTGTTTTTTGCCTTTTCTTCTCCCCTCTCTCCTACTGGGATATTGTCCCTATATATCCGGTACAACGATCTCATTGCTGGTAAGATTGACACTCCTTTATTTTTTCTTCTTCTTTTGGAGGGGACTAATGGAGAGTAGGTTTAATTAAAAATTTATTTTTTTTTGGCTGTGTGAGCCTTTCGGGGGACATGTCTTGCGTTGGAGTGGATCGGTCACGAACCATCACTATTTTTTGTTGCTCAGTCAGTCCTATGTTCTTGGTAATGTGCGGTCTGAATTGTTCCTTGTTTATGGTTGTCAGTTGTTCATGTTTTTATGTTGTTTTTATTTTTTACAACAGACATTTATACTTTTGTTTATTTTACCTTATTTCTAAAGGGATTTTTCATCTAGGAGGTTGGGTATCTAAAATGCACATCAGCGTTTACATGCTATTTACAGAATGGAGGTGCTTCTGTTTTTTTCATTTATTGAATACAATCTTGGGATTGTGAATATTCAATGCATACTCTAAATATTTTATCACTGAATGTGAATGGTTTAAATTCTGCTGTTAAACGAACCCATGTGTTAGAATATTTACACCGTAAATCTATTTCCTGTGCCCTAATTCAAGAGACACATTTAAAACAATCTGACGTGGCACATTTCCAGAATAAGTATTATAAATTAGCAGGTTTTTCCAGCGCTCAAAATAAAACTAAGGGGGTGCTTATCCTTGTTAACCGGAAGTTAAATTTAACGACCTTGGTAATGATGAGAAGGGTAGATTTGTTTTTATCCGATGCAAGATATATAATAATAGGTTAGCATTGGTCTCTATTTATGGTCCGAATGAGACAGACAGTGCATTCCTTACACAGATTTCCAAAACTCTACTTGAGGAGATCGATTGCCCTTTAGTGGTGGGTGGTGATTTTAATGCTGTCATAAATCCTGCTTTAGATAAATCTCAATCTGATACAACAGCCAATTCATCCTCTAAACTGCTGAATAAATTTATCACTGAGCTTAACTTAATCGATCTTTGGAGAATTCAGAATACTAAAGCTAAGGACTTCACTTTTTTTTCTAATAGACACAAGACTTTCTCTAGGATAGACTACATATTTCTCAGCCCATCTTTAATTTCGTCTAATTCCTCCATCTCTATATTACCAATTTTATTATCTGATCATTCTGCTGTGGTGTGCAGTGTTCCTCTTTCCGGTGTGAAAGCCAAGTCCCCTAGATGGCGCTTTAACATATCATTATTAAGTAATCAAACTTTCATTACTTCTCTAAAAGAATATATTAAGGAATTTCTTGAAATTAATATGCCCTAATATGACAGGCTAGAATGGAATTATATGTGGGCAGTTCTGCAATGTTTCGGCTTCGGTGAACACTTCATTTCTATGATTAAGACATTATACCACTCACCTGCAGCATCAGTCATAACTGGTAATATTATTTCCCCCTCATTCCCTTTACAGCGGGGAACGAGGCAGGGGTGTCTGCTTTCCCCCTTATTGTTTTGCCTATCTCTTGAACCCTTAGCACAAGCCATCAGGAAATCTGAAGTATCGATTAAGATTCATGATCATAATCATAGTATTTCATTATACGCTGATGATATTATTCTATATTTAGACCACTTTGATGTTTCAGTCTCTAGTATAATTAAGGAATTTGATAATTTTAGTAGCCTATCAGGATATAAAATAAATTGGAGCAAATCTGCTTTAATGCTAATTAACAATGTTAAGGTTAATTCTTCTATTTCCTCATTTATCCCTATTAAGGAATCTTTCATCTATTTGGGCATTACCATATATAAAAACATTCATAAGATTGCCAGAGACAATTTTAATAACATTTTAGTTAAGGTCAAAAATGACATTCAAAGATGGAAGAATCTTAAAGTCTCTCTCCAAGGAGGGATCTCCACTGTTAAGATGAATTTGTTACCTCGATTTAATTTTTTTTCTCTATGCTACCACTTTCTCCCCCTCCAGGTTACTTTAAGGAGATCAACTCCATAATTTCTAAGTTTATCTGGAATGATAAATGTTCCAGAATTAAACTTAACACATTACAACATCCTAATAGTGCAGGAGGACTGGCTGTACCAAATTTTGAATTATATTATTGGTCGTTCCAGCTTAAGGCTCTTCATAATTGGGTTGATCCTCAATCTACAGTTTCATGGAGGGTGACTGAAGCTTACAAGGTTAAACCAAATAGACTTTAAGATATTTTATTTACTGGCACAGGAAAAAAGGGGATAATTATAAATTTGGTCCGGTTGTGGCTAACTCTATTAAAATCTGGAAAACGGTTGAACGTCGGATAGGTGGACCCTTCAAATTTTGTAACAGTACTCCTTTATGGCACAATTTTAATTTTGTATGCGGAAATCGTCCATTTGTCCAACCCTCTTGGTCTTCTTTAGGTGTAAACACGTGCGGTGATATATATGATAACCAGGGCCTCTGTTCATTTCAGACATTAAGAACCAAATTTTGTCTACCAGCATCCGCATATTTTGTCTTTCTTCAATTACGTTCTGCTCTCAAAGCGTATGGCGTTCCATGGGCATCTTCTATTTCCTCTCATCCTATGCGGGACTGGATTACACCATCTGCTGGTCGGCCATCCGTTTCCTTAATATATAATAAAATTATTGATTGCATTACAAAACCTCTTTCTATTAAAACTATTTGGAATAGGGAATTATCTGACCTTAGTTTATCTGTCGACTGGGAGAGAGTGTGGTCTAATCTCAGCTTAACATCTAAAAATCTGTCTCATCGTCTTATTCACTTCAAAGTCATTCATAGAGCATACATAACTCCTTACAAAAGATTTAAAATGAAACTACAGTCAAATTTGAACTGCCATATATGTAACACTACATCATCAGGCACTTTTCTGCATATGTTTTGGGAATGTCCTGTCGTCATCAGTTTATGGACACATGTAAACCAGGTTTTGTCATCATTACTGCGAATTGATTGGTCTGTTAACCCAAGTTTGTGTCTTCTTAATGATGATTCTGGTCTCTGTATTAGTTCAATGCAAAAGAGAATGTTGTTTGCTGGTTTTACAGCTGCGAAGAAGACAATAATCCAGAACTGGTTTGCACCACACATGTGTGGAAAAACAAATTGGATCCATAGACCCCTGCAAATAGTGACGTTTGAATGTGCAAAGGCGCGAGTCGGTGGGGCCAGGCCTTCGACCATTGACACTTGGCAGTGTTTTTGTTTGATATACGTGATTATATAAAGGAGTGACTTTTGTGTTTTTATTGTCCTTCCCTCTCTCCCTCCCTTTTGACTGGACTTTGAGATGTTGAGTATGTGTCTGTTGTTTTGTTATATTTTGAATGCTGTGTTGTGTTATGTGTGAAAAAAATAAAAAAATGTTGATAACAAAAAAAAGCAGATCGTGGAGACATTTTTATCAGGGCCGCTGCTGGCCAAATGGGTGCCCTAAGGGTGGGGGCAAGAGAGAGACTCTCTGTACTTGTCATAAGCTATTTCATAACTATTTGGTGATTTTTAAACCGCGCGTGCGTGAGAGAGAGAGCCTGGAAGTACCACTAACCGAATATATTAATATACTTTCAAACATACTGAAAAATTAACATGTTAAATATAAAAATATTTAAAACAGCTAGTTCATATTCGGATACAGCAGTCATACATAGGGTGACCACCCGTCCTGCAATTTGCGGGACAGTCCCGAAATTGTAAGCTTTGTCCCGCAAGATGTAAGATGCGTCCCGCGTTTCAATTATGTATTCTGTATTTTTCTTTCATCCAGAAACTGAAATACCAAAATAAGAAATACATTAAAACTGTGACTGGCATTTAAAAATCCATTTACGCAGCCGTCATGTTCTAGCTGTGAAAATAACCAACCGACGCAGTCGTAGAGAGGGTTTTTTTCCACTGATGATGACTCTGTGGACGGCACAAAGTATGTGCGGTCCTCATCAAGTGCTCGAGCACCACTGACGGAAATGGTCGAGCGCACACGGAAAAACATGATATTCTCCTTTCATTTAAAAAAAAAAAAAAGCTTGCACCTTTCAGACATGACTTTCTTCTCATTTTAATAGTTCGTTTGAGGCGGTTTCTATGGCGTTATTTTAATGACAAGTGTCCAGAGCGCATTATTGTAATGCGAGAGCGCAACAAATGTCTCGGCTCGCAGTATTCTCTTCACTCGCACACAAAACAGATGCGCTCTCTCTCTCGATCAGACATTAGGCCTACATGTACGTGCTCACACTTATACTCTCTCCTGGATTTAATGTTGCCAGAAGCGCAACCTGGAGTGTGGGTAATGGGCATCCACCGGCAGAAACATAAACCGGCGCACAAGACAACGGATGTAATGTAAATCAGTATTTAAATGGCATAACAGTAGTAAATGTATCTGTCTCACACGTGTCCCGCATTGTCCCGCAAAATCATATCTACTGTCCCGCAACAGATCTAATGCCAGGTGGTCACCCTAGTCATACAATCGCTATTATTAGGGCCGCGCGTCCTACTGTGACAAGTTTGCCGCGGAAGTTATCAGTCTAAAAATCAGTCAAGGTGAAAATCAAAAGTAGATTTATTTTAAAGACCAACAGTTTAACACTAAATGTTGGACATAAACGAACACGTTAAAGATAAAAGTATTTTCAGGTAAGTTCATATTTTTGGAGTATAGGCTAAAGTTAAATTAAACGGACCGCGCGCCCCATGACGAGCCCAGTTTTAGACTGATAACTTATTAACTGTATATTTTTATAATAACAATGATGAAAAATAAGCATAATAAGCAAAACATGTGTTTTGTTAATGTGCTGTAAAGAAAACGAAATGCTGCCGGTGCAGTTTCGTCATGTTCATTCATAGCTCGAAGCTGTTCAAGAAGATGTCTCTTTTTGCACTCTTGACATAGCCTAATTTGTAAATAAAGTTTATCACCCTGCAGTTCAATTTTGATGTGGGCTTAGTTTTAGAGTCTGTTTTTAAAACATTTCCAATGAGGAGGAGAAGACTAAAGGCCTGGGTATACTTCACTTTCCGTGTTCCGTTCCGTCTCGCGCACAGCCGCGTCCGCTTAGCATTCAAAGTATACTCAGCCGCAGAAGAGTGCGGACGGACGAGCTCAACACATGCACAGGACCACCAACTTGACTTGCGCGGTCTCAAAAAATTGCCTGCACTCGGATGGGGTGTGCGACTGTCTGCGAGCCCTCTTGACGACGAAAATTACATAAGGACGGTGCGCGGACGGCCGAAGTAGGTCTATACTTTGGCCTTAATCCTCATTTGCGTGTGTGTGTGAAGTGCGGCGCTGAGGTGAAATAGGGCAATTTGATAGATAGCCCAATAATAATAGGCTGCCTAACAATAATAATAATAATAATAGTTTTATACATTAATAGGAGAATGAGCCTAATATCGTCTTGACTATCGACAAAGACATTTGCTATGGTCGATATCTCTGACTATCGTCGATACACGATACTATCGTCTATCGGCACAACCCTAATATATATATATATATATATATATATATATATATATATATATTGTGACGAGTTGGCTGCCTCCCCCTAATTATCAGCATCTCCCCGTCCCTTAATCGCCGCCCTTCACCAGGCTCCCGACGGGAGTGGGTGTGTGAGAGAGGAGGGGCACTGAAACAGCCAGGTCTGGCGGCGTGTGATGAGGCACACCTGAAGTGAATGGAGCCTCATCACCGCCGCTGTTATATGCCGAGTGCGCCTCTCCTCTGGAGACCGGTCTCTTCCCCGTGCATGCACGCTGGTGTCCTCGTGGGTCCAGGAAGGGAGTGTTGAGAGAGCAAGTGCCGCACCCGTTACACGGCTGACGGGCCAGGATGCCGGGCCGTATAGACCCCGGAGGTGCCGTGGGCCGAAGGAGGATGAAGCCGCTAGGAGAAGCCGCCGCCCCTCGCGCTCCGGACCCGAGAGGGGAGCCCGTGCGGCCGCCGGACTCCGCCCCTTACCTGGACCCTTCCTTCCAGAACACTGCCCCTCCTTCACAACCCGTGCAGCATGACGAGGACACCAGATCCCCTGTTTATTTTGGACACTTCATCCCCTTTGGACACTTTATTTTATTATTTCTGTTCAATAAAAGCCTCTCCGAGGCCTGACGCCACGCCCACTGTGTCTGTCGTTTGCTCCTCCCGCCACAATATATATATATATATATATTTGATTTGTACTTATCTGTATTTTTACGTTCTACTGTTAGTGTTTAGTGTTATCTGTATGCACCAGGGAGTAAGAGAGTAACGCAATTTCAATTCTCTATATGTATGTACGGTACATGTGGCAGAATTGACAATAAAGCAGACTTTGACTTTTTGACTAACAGAGACATCATGCATACCTCTGGAAGGCCAAGGATAAAATTATGAATGTTGGCCTTCTTCGCAGCTTCCTCGATCTCCTCTTGGGTGACGACGCGGCTGTTGTCTCCATACTGAATGTTCTCAGCAATGGTGCAATCAAACAGGATGGGCTCCTGAGACACCAGCCCCATCTGTGTGCGCAGCCATGTCAGATTCAGACTTCTGCTCTCATTCCCATCTACAAACTGTGCGACAAGCAAAAACCAGACAGAACGTGAGGCATAAATTGATCCCTTGAGCCAAAATAATGGCCTAGACCTCTAGGCACACAAAACCACCTGATGAACTCACCACTTGGCCAGCTGCAGGGTCGTAGAAACGCTCCAGAAGCTGAATGGTGGTGCTCTTGCCACAACCACTGCTGCCCACCAGCGCCATCGTCTGGCCCTGATACACGGACACATTCAGGCCCTGCAGGACTTTCACATTCTGACGCGTTGGATAGGAGAAATGCACATCTCGGAATTCAATATTCCCTGAAAAGTTTGGCTGAAAAAAAAAAGATATTATATTATATTATATTATTTATTACATTGTGCTTGTTGGTGACTACCTCTAACTGTTTGAAAATGTCATGCTTACTGGTCGGTGTCCAGACTCGTCATAGATATCGATGGCTGGTTTCTTTTCT
Organism: Schizothorax lantsangensis; assembly: GCA_027422415.1. Taxonomy (NCBI): domain Eukaryota; kingdom Metazoa; phylum Chordata; class Actinopteri; order Cypriniformes; family Cyprinidae; genus Schizothorax; species Schizothorax lantsangensis. The sequence continues at coordinate 14,727,450 of CM049850.1, read as the reverse complement.
AGCAGCAGTAAGATCCTCCCAGCTGCTGCTTTGGCTTTGGCAAAGTCAGGGGCGAATGATGAGGACTGACCAATGTTCATTGCAGCAAAGACAATCACAGAAAACACCCTGTGGAAGACGAACCAACACATCAATGTAGTAAAGAGCATGCTTGATATTTGTAAATTTTTTGAGATTTATAATCTCACACACACACATACTGTGTATATATATATATATATATATATATATATATATATATATATATATATATATATATATATATATAGTCTTAATAAAAACTGTACTTACAGGAAAACATTTTCATATTCTGTGTAGCAGCGTGCAATAAGCCAGGCTCCGAAGCGGAAGATTGCGGCATTGACCAGGTAAGGAATGGCTTGAGCAAGAGCAAACGTGATTCCGTAGATGGGTGCTTTACACAAACTAGATCTGAAATATCACATATTGCTGTTTTTTAAGATTTGGCTGAATCAGATTTAGCATTAGCTGAGCACTTTTGTTGAGCCACGGATAAAATTAGCTGTTTGCAGTTTCTGAGATTTCTCAAGTTTTAGTGCTTAGGACCCCCGAATATAATGATTCCCTTGTGAGCAGTGTTATTTTAGTATTATTTATATACGATTATAGTTGGTATTAATTTTTTAATTAGTTTTTATTTTTAAATTTTCAGTTTTCATTGTAATAATTCTGTTGTGGTTTTTTTTCATATACATTTCTGTTTAGCTTTAGTGCTTCATTTCAATTGATTAAGTTAACAATAACAATACTGCTTGTGAGGGACTGTAACGCCAAGCCAGCAGAGGGAGCCCTCACCCGAATACTGAACCTGGCCTGCCCGCTCCCTCTGCTGTCACTTCCTGTTTGACTCTCATAAATACTGAGACCTGTTCACGTGCTAGTCGCGAAGTATTGCCAGTCATTCTGCCTTACCAAGCGTTATTCCTTCTACATTTCCTGATTGCTTACCTGTTTATGATCCTGCCCGATATCTTGACTCACGGTATTTGCACTCTCTGCCCCTTTGTTCTGACGCCTGGGGTTCGTTCTTCGTACGTCATTAACTCAGTTAGCTGGATTTGTTTGTTGATGATTTCGCTTGATCTTGGATCATTTGGTTCTTCGAAGCTCATCCTGGACTTGCTGTCATAGCAACAGGTCCGTAAACTTAAACCTGCTCAGGAGCAGGCTTATTTCATGTAAACAGGATTAGATTGCTTCTTTTTAAGCAGAATTGATACTTAATATCTGCCCCAGCCACCGCTACTTTATTACAAGAGTACCCTACTGGTCCAGGGACAATAATTTAAAATAATAATCATTTAAAAAATACAACTGTAATTTGAAAATAAGACGACAATGTTGTGTAGTCTATAATACTATAGACACAGCCAGTTTTACTCATTGAAAGATTTATTAGTGATGAAATAATTACTTTATAATTGTATTGGAGTCTTACACACATGCTATACAGTTAATCTGAGCCGTGCATTAATCTGAGTGATGACATATATTATGGGATGTGGCTTGATGGAGCGCAGGAGATGCAGATAACTCTAAGAAACTTTAATTAATGCTGTCACGTAACAGATCTGCTTCAAAGATAAAATTAAATGAATTGCTAATTACAACATTGAAATAAAAATGTAAAGCCTGTACAAATACTAGAAGTCATAAATAAATATAAATAATTGGGAATCATGTAAAAAAAAAATATTAAAAACAGTGCCCATTTCATTTATCTATTTACATCTCATTTATCTATTTATATCTATATATTTAGTTTTGTTCGCTTGGCTGTTTCCTTATAAAGGTCCAGAAATGTATCAAGTTTTTCGTCAGGTGTCTTTTTTAATGATATGATGTCATTACGTTGCTGTCTTGCCGCCAGCCAATCGCTGCATTGCTGATCGTGGTTTCGAGTATCGATACATCTGCCCTTTTCGATGAACACTAGAACGTGCAGTAATCTTAGACAATTTAATCCAGATATTTTAATCTAATATGCAAATTCGTTTGAAGAACCAAATTAGCCAGAGATCAGTTATCACGATTAAAAGATCTGGCATCTTTCAAATCATCTCAGATGTATTAAGCGAGGTACGAAGAACGGACCCCAGATCTGACTGATGTTTGTGTTTGGACCCTTTGCCTGCCTTATCACTATTGTCTCTGGTTTTGCCCCTGTGTATGACGAACTATCTGCTTGCTTCTCTGGTTTGACCCTCTGCCTGTTTTGCTGACCTCTGTTTAAAGCCTTGACCTCTAATAAACTTCCGCTTATGGATTCTAACCAAACTCCAGCGTCTCTGTTACAGAATACTTCGCCCACTATGAATCCAGCGGAAGTGTCAAATCTGCAAGCAGCAGTCTCATACCAGACGGAAATGCTCCAAGGATAACAGGAACAACTCACCCAGCTGCGGACCATCAACGAACACCTGACGCACTACATTCGATCTCTCCCTCCGCCCACGCCGAAGACCGTAAGTTTCGCACTCCCTGATAAATTTGACGGAACAGCTGAACAATGCAAGGGCTTTATTCGCCAAGTGCAGGTTTATCTGGATCACCAAGGAGAGAGATTCGAATCAGAGGGGAAGAGGTGCGCTTTCATCATGACACTTTTGACGGGCAGAGCTATCGATTGGGCAGCAGCCGTTTGGGACTCGGATTCCCGACTGAGGAGTTCAGTGACGTACTTCATTCAACAACTCCGCGAAGTGTTCGAATACCCTCATGGCGGAAGAGATGTCTCGACACAGCTCATCAATCTGACACAAGGTAACCGCACCGCTGCCGAGTTTGCCATTGAGTTCAGAACGCTCGCTGCCCAGAGTGAATGGAATGATGTCGCTTTAAAAGCTACATTTAAAAAAAGCCTTAACTGCGACCTTCAGACAGAACTAGCATGTAAGGGTGAGGGATCCTCCTTCTCCGATTTTGTCACGCTCGCCATCAGGATTGATAACCTCATGAGACAAGCTCCTAAAAAGAAAAGTGGAAAGGGTGGACATACCAACATTCTTACTCCTAACCCTGTTGAAATGTTTTCTCCTGAGGAACCCATGCAACTAAACACATCCCGACTATCTGAGAGTGAGAGAGAACGGAGACGACATCAACGCCTGTGTTTTTACTGCGGTGAATCAGGTCACCGCAGTTTAGGATGCCCCCACAAGCTCCAAAGCAATCCCCGGGTGAATATTGAACATCTTGCCCTTTTAAGTAACAAATCATACACACTCCCTGTTGTCTTAAGATTTGATACCCTGTCTCTTGACCTCACAGCGATGATCGACTCGGGAGCTGCCCTGAATCTAATCCACCAGGATATTGTCATAAAACATCAAATCCCAACACAACCATGCACCCCACCAATCCAAGTCAAGGCTATCGATGGTGTACAGATAGGCAAAGGCATCACTCACCAAACCAAGACGCTCACACTCCAGGTTGGAACTCTTCATAAAGAATCCATCATCGACTCTCCTAAACACGAATTTGTTTTAGGATATCCATGGCTCTCTACTCACGACCCCGAACTCTCATGGAATCAAGGTGAACTAACACGCTGGTCATCCTTCTGTATGAATCATTGTATCACTGCAAAACCTCAAGCATGGCTCACAACCAGTGTGGAAAGTCCTGAAACACACAAGAAAGTTCATATTCCCCATTACTACCAAAATCTCTCTGACGTATTCAGCAAGGTAAAAGCCACTCAACTTCCCCCACATAGACCATGGGACTGTGCCATCGACCTCCTGCCCAACACACAACCCCCAAAGAGTAAAGTATATCCACTTTCTCGAAATGAAAATCAAGCCATGGAGGAGTATGTGGATGAAGCTCTGAACTCCGGTTTTATTCGACCATCAACCTCCCCAGCAGCTGCAGGATTCTTCTTCGTGGAGAAGAAAGATGGTGGTCTAAGACCGTGTATTGATTATAGAGGACTGAATAACATTACCATTAAATTCCATTATCCCCCTCCGTTAGTGCCATCTGCACTAGAACAACTTAGAGAGGCCAAGATCTACACCAAACTCGATCTCCGAAGTGTATATAATCTCGTCAGGATCAAAGAAGGGGATGAATAGAAAACAGCCTTTCTCACCACCAGGGGGCACTATGAATATCAGGTAATGCCGTATGGGCTTGCAAACTCTCCTGCGATATTCCAATCTTGAAATCTTCAACGACTTTCTGAATAAGTTTGTGGTCGCCTACATCGATGATATCCTCATCTTTTCCAAGACTGAACAGGAGCACATCTCTCATGTCAGAACAGTCCTTTCTCGACTTCTAGAGAATAAATTATATGTAAAGGCTGAAAAGTGAGTTCCACGTCAATCAAACCTCCTTCCTGGGTTACCACATCAGCTCACAGGGCGTCAAGATGAACAATCTCAAAGTTCAGGCAGTCACTGAATGGCCACAACCACGAACCATCAATGATCTGCAGAGATTCCTTGGCTTTGCCAATTTCTACAGGAGGTTTATTCGAAGTTATAGCATGGTGGCCTCTCCTCTCACCTCGCTCCTCAAGAATAAACCGTCAAAACTAGTTTGGACATCAGAAGCTGACAACGCCTTCAACGCATTAAAAGAATGATTTACGACAGCCCCTATCCTTAAGCATCCTGATCCGAACGAACCATTCATACTAGAAGTGGATGCCTCAGACTGTGGCATAGGTGCGGTACTCTCACAGAGACAAGGGCAACCAAGCAAATTGTATCCATGTGATTTCTTCTCCAGGAAACTGCCCCCCGCAGAGTGTAACTATGATGTTGGAAATAAGGAACTACTCTCCATGAAAGCAGCTATAGAAGAATGGCATCACTGGCTTGAGGGAGCTCTTCATCACTTTCAAGTGATAACTGACCATAAGAATCTAGAATATATAAAAAGTGCCAAACGTCTTAACCCCTGTCAAGCCCGTTGGGCATTATTCTTCACGCGCTTCAACTTTACAGTAACTTATCGACCTGGCAGCAAGAATGGTAAAGCAGACGCTCTTTCCAGACAATATGACCCCTCCTCAGAACACCACACCTCCGGTCCCATCCTACCCAGCTCGATCATCCTAGCCCCAGTCTCCTGGGATATCATGGAAGAACTAAGAGAAGCACAACAACAAGACCCCTCACCTGCAAACACACCACCAGGAAAACATTATGTACCTCAAGTTTTAAGACCACGAATCATGCAATGGGTTCATACTTCTCTTTGCTCTGGTCATCCAGGTATCTCTCGAACCCTCCAACTATTACAGAACTCTTTCTGGTGGATTAACATGGCTTGAGACGTCACCAACTATATCAAGTCCTGTCAGATCTGTGCTCAGTCAAAAACCCCAAAGGAATTGCATTCAGGTTTACTCAAACCATTACCCATTCCTCAACGACCATGGTCCCATCTGTCTATCGACTTTGTCACTGACCTCCCACCATCAAATAATAACACCACTATCCTGGTCATCATCGACCGTTTCTCGAAGTCCTGCCATCTCATTCCATTACCTAAACTACCCACTGCCATGGAAACCACTCAAACCCTCTTCCAATACGTCTTTAGGATCTATGGGCTACCAGAAGACATAGTCAGTGATCGAGGTACCCAATTTACGTCTCAGGTCTGGAGGGCATTCTGCAGCCAATTGGATATCAACGTCAGTCTAACGTCAGGTTATCACCCACAAGCCAACGGGCAAGCCGAACGGCTCAACCAGGAAATAGGAAGGTATCTTCACAGTTACTGCAGCCGTGAACAACACAGATGGTCGGAATACGCCCAAAACTCTCTGACCCACTCATCTACAGGTCTAACTCCCTTCCAGTGCGTCCTGGGGTTCCAACCGCCTCTGTTCCCGTGGTCTGGTGAACCCTGCCTTATCACTATTGTCTCTGGTTTTGCCCCCATGTATGACGAACGATCTGCTTGCTTCTCTGGTTTGACCCTCTGCCTGTTTTGCCGACCTCTGTTTAAAGTCTTGACCTCTAATAAACTTCCGCTTATGGATTCTAACCAAACTCCAGCGTCTCTGTTACAGGGACACCTATCATATTCTAAAATATTCATGTACAAAAACGTATTTATAATGCATAAGAAAAAACAAGTATTTAAAATATTTTTAAAATTAAGTGTGATCCTGTGGCTCAGTGGTAGAGCATTGCGTTAGCAGCACAAAAGGTTGTGGGTTCAATTCCCAGGGAACACACATACTGATAAAAACTGTATAGCCTGAATGCACTGTAAGTCGCTTTGGATAAAAGCGTCTGCTAAATGCATAAATGTAAATGTAAGTAATAATATTGTCACTGTACTAAAGTCAAAACAAATTATTATTAAAAGTTGAATTATTATTATAAACAAATTATTATTAAAAGTTTTTGAACAGTAAGATTTTTAATGTTTTTAATGAATACTCTTTTGCTCACCAAGCCTGAATTTATTTGATCCAAAATACAGCAAAAGCAGTAATATTGTGAAATATTATTTAAAATAACGGCTTTCTATAAATTTTAAAATGTAATTTATTCCTTTGATCAAAGCTAAATTTTCAGCATCATTACTTCAGTGTTCAGTGCCACACGATCCTTCAGAAATCATTCTAATATGCTGATTTGCTGCTCAAGAAATATTATTATTATTATTACCAATATTTAAAACAATTGAGTACATTTGTTACCAGGATTCTTTGATCAATTTTTAAATGAAATATTTTAGGTTAACTTTGACAGCCCCTAAAGTACATTTTGTGAAATCTTTTTCTTTAGTCTCCTGCTTCAAATTTTCCATGGGGCCCTTAGTGCCACCTTGTGGTCCCCAGACCCCAGTTTGAAAACCCCTGTATTAAAATGTTTAGTGTTAAAAATGTGATTTTACCGGTATGGCTTGCTCAGGCTGTCAATAAACTTGTGGAAGAAGACGTCTTCGCGTGTTAATGCAATAACCGTTCTGAAGTTCTCAACAGTTTCTGTGGATATCTGTGTGGAAGAGTTACCACTCAGTTATACATAATCCTTTATTGCATGTATTAAATCACATAAATTGAACAAAACAAAACCAAAAAAAAGGGTAAATGACCAGTATACTGTACCTTGCCAGACATCTCCAGTGCACTCTGATCTTTGGATGCGTGTCCTGCCATGGCTCTCATCTGGATGAAATTTGCCCCTGTGAGGAAGGGGACACAGGCAAGGATAAGCAAGGTGAGCTGCCAGCTATGGATGAAGGCCACAATGATAGCGATGCCAAGAGCACAGATAGTGTTTGTGGCTAGACCTAATCTGGATCCTGCAGCCTAGAGATGAGAAAAAGAGAGAAGAAAAAAGTCACTACCCAACTAAGCTACATTATCAATAAATATAATATTTAAATACACTCCTGTGCAAAAGTTTGGTGTGAGTAAGGTTTTTTAATCTGCAAAGATGCTAAATTTGCTAGTTCAAACTTATGCGCCCTCCAGAAGCTTGCGTTCTGCAAGTGAACGATGCCTTGTGGTGCCATCCCAAAGAGGTACCAAATCACTCTCACGGACATTTTCCTGGACTGTGACCAGCTGGTGGAATGACCTCCCGATCTCAATTCGAAAAACATTTTCAAAAAACATCTAAAAGACATCTTTTTCGCCAGCACCTGACTAACAAATACTAACACTTACCTATTCTATTTAAAAAAAAAAAAAAAAATTTTTTTTAAAATTCCTAGCTACGTGTACTGTGCTAGACTAACTGAGACTTGTCATGGCACTTGTATACTGTTGCTCTCTCGATGGTCTGATTGCTTCTATTGTTCTCCTCATTTGTACGTCGCTTTGGATAAAAGCGTCTGCTAAATGATTAAATGTAAATGTAAATGCTTTAAATTGATCAAAAGTGACAGTAAAAACATTTATAATATTACAAAAGATAATATTATTCTATTTTAAATCAATAATGTCAAAGAATCCTGAAAAAATTTAGCATGGTTTTTACAAAAATATTAAGCAGCACAACTGTGTTTAACATTGATAACAATAAATATTTCTTAAGCAGCAAATTAGCATATTAGAATGATTTCTGAAGGATCATGTGAAATTTGAAATTCAGCTTCGCCATTACAGGGCTAAATTACATTTTTAAATTTATTCAAACAGAATATTACAGTTTTTACTGTATTTTTGATCAAATAAATTGGTGAGCATAAGAGACTTTAAAAAAAAATATTACCGACCCCTAACATTTGAATGGTCGTGTACCTGTGAATTCAAGCTATTGATACTAAAAACTGCAGTCATATGGATTAGCTCTCACATAAATACGACTGAGAAACAGATTCAGCCAGGCCTATAACGGTTTAAAGAGATGGATGTAATGAACCAGATCCAAAAATCCACAGTGAAAGCTTAATTACTGGTTCTGATGGCAAATCACTGTGTTCCACTCACCCCTTTAACCAGAGACGCATCTGTGGCTAATTTAGTGGTCAGGACTCCCACTGCATTGTTGTTGTCATCAAACCAAGCAATCTCCTGTTAAGAGAAACAGGCTTCAGGATGAAGCACACATTTCAATAGCTATTGGTTTGTGCCAGATTAGTTCTCAACTGCATAGAGCAATGGAACGAGAGATGCGGGAAATGTGCCATACCTGTCTCATCATGGCATTGAAAGCCTGACTTCTCAACCTCATGGTTAACAGCTCCCCAGATTTACCAAACATGAAGCCCTACAGGACAGAGCAACAGATGTGAAAATTACATACAGCTACTATACGTACACCATATATACAACAAATATATTAAGCAGAACAACTGTTTTCAACACTGATAATAAAAATGTTTCTTTAGCACCAAATCAGCATATTAGAATGATTTCTGAAAGATCATGTGACCCTTGAAGACTGGAGTATTGATGCTGAACATTCAGTTATGCCCTCACAGGAATAAATTGCACATTGAAATATTTCATAATAATTCAAACATATTTATTTTAAATTTAAATGTATTTAAAAAATAATTATTATTTTATTTTATATTACAAGAATATTGTACTGTTTTACTGTATTTTTATTTAAATATATGCAGCATTGGAGGACATAACTTAAAAAAATTCTTACCAAACAAGTTTTTTTAACGGTATATGCATAAATATACTTTATTTATAAACTAGATCCTAGTTTTATTTATACATTTGTTTATTTATTATTTTAATATGCGTATATATTAGTGCAGCCAAATGATTAATCGTGATTAATCGCATCCAAAATAAAAGTTGTTCACATAATATGTGTCAGACCTGTGTTCCCCATGTCACGTGTTTCCCCTCCTCTCGTGCCCATATTTGGTCTTCCTGTTCCTGTCCTCGTTTGTCTTCATTAGTCTCCATCTCTGTTTGTTTGCTCCCCACCTGTTTCAGTTCTTCCTCGTTTGATTTCCTTCTGTTTATAAGCCCAGTGTCTCCTGTGTCCTGTGTTTGCTGTTAAATGTCTTCATGTTTTATTAAAGTCTATGTTTGAAGATTCTCCTTGTCTCCTCGCTCCTTGCTCCCCCGAGAGCCTGACAGAACAGCGAACCAAAGCAGAAAGAAGCGGCGTTTCTCCTCCCTCGTTTTTGTTTTCTCGTTTTTGAAAAGTTTTTTGTTTCCTGTTTTTCTGGCTCCCGCGGCGATGGAAATCGCTGCCCGCTTCATCACCCTTGCACACCGAGATCTCCCTTTCCCCGAGTACTCCTGGGTACTCTGTTCTCTCTGTTCTGGCACGGGGCCAATGCCCATCGTCCCGTGGACCTCTCAGACACCACTGGACTAAAATGGAGGGAAGGGATCCTACGGTGTCTGGAGAGTGTCTGGGCCCGAGCCAGAACCAGCCTGCCGTCGTCCGCGGCTCCCCCAAGCCTGCCAACGCGGCCTGCGGCTCTTCCTTGCCTGCCGGCAGAGAATATGGCAAGCCCAATGATCCTTAATCCTCACAAGTGCTCTCCAGTGCCCGCTCCTTGACAGCGTCCTCCAGTGCCTGCTTCTCCAGGGCCAGTCTCTCCAGAGCCCCTGCTGGTCCCGTCCAGCTCTCCAGAGCCCCTGCTGGTCCCGTCCAGCTCTCCAGAGCCCCTGCTGGTTCCGTCCAGCTCTCAAGAGCGCCCCCAAGAGGCAGCTCCTTGCAAGTGCCCTCCAGTGCCCGCTCCCCGCAAGTGCCCTCCAGTGCCCGCTCCTCGCAAGTGCCCTCCAGTGCCCACTCCTCGCAAGTGCCCTCCAGTGCGCACCCCAGAGCCCGCTCCTCGCCAGTGCACCCCAGAGCCCGCTCCTCGCCAGCGCACCCCAGAGCCCGCTCCTCGCCAGCGCCCTCAAGTGCCCGCGCCTGCCGAGCGCCCTCAAGTGCCCGCGCCTCCCGAACGCCCCCAAGAGTCCGCGCTTCCCGAGAGCACCCAAGAGTCCATGCCTCCAGTGCGCCCCCAAGTGCCCGATGGAGCCCCTATTTTCCCCAAGGAAATTTTGGGGGGGGGGGGTAGTAGGGCTCCGGCCAAAGAGACTGAGGTGGGGGCTGGGGCCCCGGTCTTGGAGGCGGTCCCACCAGGGCCTCCCAAGCTCCCTGCTCCGCCATGGCCTCCCGAGCTCCCTGACCCGCCATGGCCTCCCGAGTCCCCTGACCCGCCATGGCCTCCCGAGTCCCCTGACCCGCCATGGCCTACCGAGTCCCCTGACCCGCCATGGCCTACCGAGTCCCCTGACCCGCCATGGCCTACCGAGTCCCCTGACCCGCCATGGCCTACCGAGTCCCCTGACCCGCCATGGCCTCCCGAGTCCCCTGACCTGCCATGGCTCCCAGAATGGGCGCCGCCCTGGAGGCCTCCTGTCCTGTCTCCGTGTCCCTTAAGGCCTCCAAAGCGCCCACCCCCCCTCCCCGTTGGATGGTGTTCGGTGCGGGACGCACCGTTCGGGAGGGGGGAGTACTGTCAGACCTGTGTTCCCCATGTCACGTGTTTCCCCTCCTCTCGTGCCCATATTTGGTCTTCCTGTTCCTGTCCACGTTTGTCTTCATTAGTCTCCATCTGTGTTTGATTGCTCCCCACCTGTTTCAGTTCTTCCTCGTTTGATTTCCTTGTGTTTATAAGCCCAGTGTCTCCTGTGTCCTGTGTTCGCTGTTAAATGTCTTCATGTTTTATTAAAGTCTATGTTTGAAGATTCTCCTTGTCTCCTCGCTCCTTGCTCCCCCGAGAGCCTGACAATATATGTGTGTACTGTGTATATTTATTATGTATATATAAATTCAAACACATGCATATATATATATATATATACACAAACCCGATTCCAAAAAAGTTGGGACACTGTACAAATTGTGAATAAAAACAGAATGCAATGATGTGGAAGTTTCAAATTTCAATATTTTATTCAGAATACAACATAGATGACATATCAAATGTTTAAACTGAGAAAATTTATCATTTTAAGGGAAAAATAAGTTGATTTTAAATTTCATGGCATCAACACATCTCAAAAAAGTTGGGACAAGGCCATGTTTACCACTGTGTGGCATCCCCTCTTCTTTTTATAACAGTCTGCAAACGTCTGGGGACTGAGGAGACAAGTTGCACAAGTTTAGGAATAGGAATGTTGTCCCATTCTTGTCTAATACAGGCTTCTAGTTGCTCAACTGTCTTAGGTCTTCTTTGTCGCATCTTCCTCTTTATGATGCGTCAAATGTTTTCTATGGGTGAAAGATCTGGACTGCAGGCTGGCCATTTCAGTACCCGGATCCTTCTTCTACGCAGCCATGATGTTGTAATTGATGCAGTATGTGGTCTGGCATTGTCATGTTGGAAAATGCAAGGTCTTCCCTGAAAGAGACGACGTCTGGATGGGAGCATATGTTGTTCTAGAACTTGGATATACCTTTCAGCATTGATGGTGCCTTTCCAGATGTGTAAGCTGCCCATGCCACACACACTCATGCAACCCCATACCATCAGAGATGCAGGCTTCTGAACTGAGCGCTGATAACAACTTGGGTTGTCCTTGTCCTCTTTAGTCCGGATGACATGGTGTCCCAGTTTTCCAAAAAGAACTTCAAATTTTGATTCGTCTGACCACAGAACAGTTTTCCACTTTGCCACAGTCCATTTTAAATGAGCCTTGGCCCAGAGAAAACGCCTGCGCTTCTGGATCATGTTTAGATATGGCTTCTTTTTTGACCTATAGAGTTTTAGCCGGCAACGGCGAATGGCACGGTGGATTGTGTTCACCGACAATGTTTTCTGGAAGTATTCCTGAGCCCATGTTGTGATTTCCATTACAGTAGCATTCCTGTATGTGATGCAGTGCCGTCTAAGGGCCCGAAGATCACGGGCATCCAGTATGGTTTTCCGGCCTTGACCCTTACGCACAGAGATTGTTCCAGATTCTCTGAATCTTTGGATGATATTATGCACTGTAGATGATGATAACTTCAAACTCTTTGCAATTTTTCTCTGAGAAACTCCTTTCTGATATTGCTCCACTATTTTTCGCCACAGCATTGGGGGAATTGGTGATCCTCTTCCCATCTTGACTTCTGAGAGACACTGCCACTCTGAGAGGCTATTTTTATACCCAATCATGTTGCCAATTGACCTAATAAGTTGCAAATTGGTCCTCCAACTGTTCCTTATATGTACATTTAACTTTTCCGGCCTCTTATTGCTACCTGTCCCAACTTTTTTGGAATGTGTAGCTCTCATGAAATCCAAGATGAGCCAATATTTGGCATGACATTTCAAAATGTCTCACTTTCAACATTTGATATGTTATCTATATTCTATTGTGAATAAAATATAAGTTTATGAGATTTGTAAATTATTGCATTCCTTTTTTATTCACAATTTGTACAGTGTCCCAACTTTTTTGGAATCGGGTTTGTATATATATATACATAAATATATATTTAAGAAAAATATGTTATGTTTATATAATAAATAGTTGAGTACTACGTTGAGTAGCTTCTGTCATTATCAAAATTATTTTATTCGAGTAGACTTGGTGGTATTCCACCCTAACAACATTCATTCCCCACTCAGTTTACTGTCTTCGGAGGCAGTGACAAAAAGAGATGATGCTCTGGCCAGAGATGGGGGTGTGAGAGTGTGTGAAAGTGTGTTAGTGATGGTGCACCAAGGCAGACAAACTGCCATGAACAGCTGTTTTAAAATTTTCAAAGCGGGCATACAAGGTAGATTATGCCCGAGAGATAATGGCTATGGATTAATTTGGCTAATTATCCTGGCCTAGGATATTTTTGTGGCAGAAAGAAAAAGTGCCACACCTGCGCAGGGTAAAAGATGGGAAGGCAGAGCAAGAACGCTTGCCCTGTCCACCCCACACTTAACTTTTTTCTCTTTCAGGATGCCATGATGGACTTCATCAAATTGATTCTGTGTCAAATGTATGAAATACATTGTGCTTGTTAACATGTTACATGTGGGATGAGTGTTTCACAGAAAAACTGATATTAATGAGTGAAAAGCCCAAGAAGAAAAGGGCATGCTTAAGAAATCATTTGATGATAGTGAGACACCTTTAAACGAAGTGATAATTGAGTTGAATTGAAATGTAGTGCATACCACCTAGACGTGGTATACAGGGGGAATGTAAAAGAAATCAGATAAGATTATAAATGATATTGACTGAAATTGGAATGATTATGGGTTCCAGCCCTGTCAATCTACTGGTGTTATTGGGAAAATGGACAGCCCTCAGTCCACATGAAGTTAGTCTTCACAGGTCACTGCAAAAAAAGGATCGATTGGATGATGAGTAAACGTGTTGTCTCTAACAAAAGCATTTTGAGATCTCCTTTCACAGGAAGAAGTAGTTCTTCTATTACCAAGGATGATTTACTCTGCTAATCTGGACTGTCCGAGTGACAGTGAGATACATGGTTTCAGTGTTCCCTTAACGTTGATGAAAGGCGGAACATCCTCAAGTTCAAGTTTTTTATTTGTCACATACACCACTATACAGAGAGTGTATAACCAGCAGTGAAATGTGAGTCAGGTCCGCTCCATGGACAGTGCAAATATTGTAGAATACAACACAAGGGAAGTATACATAAAATAAAATGAATAAAAATAAGATATAAAGAACAAAATATAAAATATAAAAGAATGTGCATGACAGTATACTGTAGACTTAAATATTAAGATAAGCATGACTGTATGAGAGAGGAATGTGCAAACAGGTTGAACATGGTTGACAACTGTAGCAGCAATCTCAAAAATAAATAAAAAATAAGATACCAAAACACAGAAAGTGTTGTGTGCAAATGACACTGTCAGTATGAGTTCACAACCAGGCGTGCCTCTAACTCTGGCAGGGGCAGAAGAGTCCCCTAGGGGGACCAACGAGGAGAATGAGCAAACTCAACTGGTGGCTTAAAAGCCCGCTGTTTGCTCCAACTGATAAAGAGCCTGCCGGAATCAAGGAAAGATTGAGAAGCAACTCAGTGTTTGCAGAAAAAGGAGAATGCACGAGCGACGGATTAAATCATCATGATCCTGACTTCATCCTGATAAAGCATGCAAGGAAGAGATTATGATGTGGTTTAGATTCATCAAAAGATTTGTTTTGTTTATTTTTTATGACATTATTAATGATGTTGTTGTTTTAGATTACTCAAGTTACTGCAATAGTCTATAGTATTGATATAGACTTTAAAAGTTAATTTAATTTTACAATGGATACATTGCTATCACAGGCTAAAATTAAAGTGGTAGCATAAATTATACGAGTGGAAAAATTGGACCACATCTAGAAGGCCTCCTGACACAGGGGTTAGTTCTTATATTGGCCCAAATCTGACTGTCCTGGTTAAGGTCTCATACCTTACGGATATCTAGTTGTAATAAAGAGGTATTCATAACCTTTTAGAAACCAAAGATGTGAACAATGTAATACAAAGCATTGAAATTTTTGCAATTTAATAAATTACGTTTTGAAAGAGAATTATGTGAAGGAAGAAACTTAGAACTTGTAAGAATAATACTAAAATTATTAGGTCATGGCTGAAAAAAATGGTAATATGCCTGGCTGTACTGAAATCCTGCTCACCTGTACATATTTCCTTGTAAAAACAGGTGATGAAAACTGGCTAAGATAATGAAGATATGCCATACATTTGATATGAATATGTGGTAGTAAACATTGTTAAAACTGAGGCCAAGGAAAAGCTACAAGGCTTACAGTTACCTGCACTGCAAAACCAATAGACGATGTCTAAAGGGCAAAGTGTGTTATAATAGGAATAACATGTTGCTCAGATACCCCTCATAATGAGGCGGATTATAAAGGTTGATTGATAAATTGATGAAGGTTTACTGAATATGTCTAGAAATTATAGGCAAGGGAAGTAGCAAATACTCAGAATGATTTTTGTCTTGATTTTCAAGTTGGTAAAAGATGCTCATAAGTGCCTTGATGAATAGAACTGGAATGTGCTGATTTTAAGTCGAATGAGAAAAATGTTGATTGAATGTTAAGAGAAGGGGGAATTGGGCAGAGAGCCTTTATGGTGTTTATTATATAAACAAATGGGGGAACTGTTAAATTATATCATGCTCTCTGCCAGATGTTTCTGTGAGTTTGTCTCTCTGGAATCCTCTCTATGCCTCACTCCCTCCCCCTGTCTGTGCTCTCTCTCTCTCTCTCTCTCTCTCTTCTGTTTGACTGTATCTCTCTTAACCTCACATATATACATCTTATATGGAGTTCAAATGTTCAACTGAGTACGAGGGCCTTCTAGCTTGGAGGTGACAGAGTTTAATCTGTACAACTGACACTTGGCACATAGATGTGGTTTTCCTCGGCCAAGTATATTCCTAATATGTTCAAGACTTCCTGACTATATGTCCATTTTATATAACGTATATTTCCTGGCTTGTATAACAACATATGTCATCTTTTATCCTATTGGTTAGAGGGGTAAAACTCCCCTCCAATAATGCCTATATATACTGTTGTATTCAAGAATACAATTTGGAGTAAAGAGAATACCCGTCTTTGTGTGTTTTCTTGCTCCCCGGCTGTAACACTCTGAGAGACTGAGAATATTTCTGGTGGCAATGACGAGAAGTAACGGGACCAAAAGAACAACTTTAACAGTGGCATAACATCAGGTAATGGAAACAGTCATTTCGCAATAGTTTTATCAACATTTATAAAATAACGCAAAAGATTTACACAAATCTGTAATGGCAACGCACCTGGAAGAAATAGGTGATAAAGGCCACTGCTCCTATTAGTAAAAAGAAAAGTGAGAACATCAAGGTCTTCTGTCGCTTTACGTCAGGGTCAACCTCTGCAAACACCTAGAAACAGATGAGATTCTATTGAACTGAACATTCTGATTAAATCATTATAAAAAGCTATGTGCTTATGGGACTAGTGTAAAATCCAATCCACATTTTTAAATGAATTATTTTGAAACTATCATGAGCAGATGAGCTGGAAGCAAAATCTACACAATAGAGATTTTTGTTCAGAGATGTGAGAACACAGACAAAGGACACTCACACCAGTGATTTTGGAAAACACAATGGCCACACAGGGATAAACAGCTCCACCCACAAGGCTGGCCAGCGTGCCCACCAGCAGGTATGGCCATTCCGGCTTGTTCAGAGCCAGAATTTTAGTGAAAGGTATTTCGGGAACTTTTTCTATTTCCTACAAGAGAATTAGAAATGAACAAGATCCAATTACTCCATTTATGAATCACCAGTGTAGCATCAAAGAAGCGGAGTGCATGTACCTTTTTGTCTTTTTTGGATTTCTTGCTCTTCTTCTTTGAGGACTTCTTTCTGGAGGAACGTCTCTCACTGCCACGTCTTAAGCTTCGTCTGATGGTTCCATTCTCCTTTTGCATTTCCATTCCTCCCTCAGGAGTCTCTGTTTCAGAAGATTCCTCACCGGTTTCTCCCTCAGAAACATCCTGAGAATCATCTTCATTGGCATCAAGATCATCATCAATTGGTCTTCCAGAGGTCTGGTAATGTAAATTAGTAGAAAAATAAACAAACAAATAAATAAACATTATGCCAAATAACTCTAAATATGGTGGCCTTCTTGCGAGAGACCCCCCTTCCTAAAGGATACAGGCGTTGTTATATATATTTTTATTAATTTAAGAGAATAAAGACTCCTTTATACTGAGTGACAGAAATATTAAGCATGATACTATAATGGTAATATTCCATTATAATTGCCTTTTATAATTTCACAGTACTGCCAACCAACACACACACACACAGTTAAATGTTTTTGGGTCAGTATAAAAGATTTCTTTCTTTTTCAGTAAAAGATAATTTCTTTCAAAAAGATTAAATATTACTGAAACCAAGTTTTGAATAAATAAAAACAAAACAAAAATAAATAAATAAATATATATATATATATATATATATATATATATAAATATATCTTATTTATTTGAAAAAATATTGTAAAAAAAAATAATTGTATATATATATATATATATATATACACACACACGCATATCTAATATGTATATGTATGCATATATATATATATATATATATATATATATATATATATATATATATATATATATAGGGGTGTCCTCGACTAAGGATTTTCATAGTCGAATCGGAATTTTCAAATCTTGCCGATATTCGACTAATAGTCGAATCATGGGGGCGGGGCAAAATACATTACCAAAAGTCAAGTTAGACATTCGACAGTAATTAAAAACGGTGTAACGGACGCCTCGCAGATACAAACGGGGTAAATAATGCTTTATGTTTTGATTAAAAGATAGTTAACATTAAACGTCAGCAAAACCCTAAGAATTCACCACATTTTTATTCAAAGTGCTCTTATTATTAAGTTATGTAGGCCAGGGGCGCGGGAACAGGGGGTGCTGTTTTTTTCTGTGGGCAACTGTAAACTGTTGTGAATAAAAAAAAAATATATATAGGCTATATACAAACCCGATTCCAAAAAAGTTGGGACACTGTACAAATTGTGAATAAAAAAGGAATGCAATAATTTACAAATCTCATAAACTTATATTTTATTCACAATAGAATATAGATAACATATCAAATGTTGAAAGTGAGACATTTTGAAATGTCATGCCAAATATTGGCTCATTTTGGATTTCATGAGAGCTACACATTCCAAAAAAGTTGGGACAGGTAGCAATAAGAGGCCGGAAAAGTTAAATGTACATATAAGGAACAGCTGGATGACCAATTTGCAACTTATTAGGTCAATTGGCAACATGATTGGGTATAAAAAGAGCCTCTCAGAGTGGCAGTGTCTCTCAGAAGTCAAGATGGGAAGAGGATCCCCAATTCCCCCAATGCTGTGGCGAAAAATAGTGGAGCAATATCAGAAAGGAGTTTCTCAGAGAAAAATTGCAAAGAGTTTGAAGTTATCATCATCTACAGTGCATAATATCATCCAAAGATTCAGAGAATCTGGAACAATCTCTGTGCGTAAGGGTCAAGGCCGGAAAACCATACTGGATGCCCGTGATCTTCGGGCCCTTAGACGGCACTGCATCACATACAGGAATGCTACTGTAATGAAAATCACAACATGGGCTCAGGAATACTTCCAGAAAACATTGTCGGTGAACACAATCCACTGTGCCATTCGCCGTTGCCGGCTAAAACTCTATAGGTCAAAAAAGAAGCCATATCTAAACATGATCCAGAAGCGCAGGCATTTTCTCTGGGCCAAGGCTCATTTAAAATGGACTGTGGCAAAGTGGAAAACTGTTCTGTGGTCAGACGAATCAAAATTTGAAGTTCTTTTTGGAAAACTGGGATGCCATGTCATCCGGACTAAAGAGGACAAGGACAACCCAAGTTGTTATCAGCGCTCAGTTCAGAAGCCTGCATCTCTGATGGTATGGGGTTGCATGAGTGCGTGTGGCATGGGCAGCTTACACATCTGGAAAGGCACCATCAATGCTGAAAGGTATATCCAAGTTCTAGAACAACATATGCTCCCATCCAGACATCGTCTCTTTCAGGGAAGACCTTGCATTTTCCAACATGACAATGACAGACCACATACTGCATCAATTACAACATCATGGCTGCGTAGAAGAAGGATCCGGGTACTGAAATGGCCAGCCTGCAGTCCAGATCTTTCACCCATAGAAAACATTTGGCGCATCATAAAGAGGAAGAAGCGACAAAGAAGACCTAAGACAGTTGGGCAACTAGAAGCCTGTATTAGACAAGAATGGGACAACATTCCTATTCCTAAACTTGAGCAACTTGTCTCCTCAGTCCCCAGACGTTTGCAGACTGTTATAAAAAGAAGAGGGGATGCCAAACAGTGGTAAACATGGCCTTGTCCCAACTTTTTTGAGATGTGTTGATGCCATGAAATTTAAAATCAACTTATTTTTCCCTTAAAATGATACATTTTCTCAGTTTAAACATTTGATATGTCATCTATGTTGTATTCTGAATAAAATATTGAAATTTGAAACTTCCACATCTTTGCATTCTGTTTTTATTCACAATTTGTACAGTGTCCCAACTTTTTTGGAATCGGGTATGTATATATATATTATATACTGTATATTTATACTTGAATATTTGGGATTTGACTATGAAAAGAGATTTGATTATGTTTGAGTTTTGAGTTATTCAATAATTCAAATCAAATCACGATGTGTATTATTAACCAATCAGATTTGTTGTTGCTGATTACAATGCGTAACTAAGGTTACCTTGAGGGACATAATTTCAGTTAGACACGAAGCGCATGAGCATGTCGCAAAAGAGAATTTATGAGTTTTTCAAAAACCCTAAAAATATTAAAGTTTCAAGGACGAGCGTGAATGATTCGACTACCACCAACTCCGTGTCCAGCTCCACCAACGTTGGTCCTGCTGTCCATTCTGCTAACGTCATCCCTTCTGCAGCTAAACCCGCCTCCGCGGTTACAGCGCCAGCAGAAGATGGAGCTGCTAACACTGCTGTATATTTATTAGTCTTTCTGGTTGTTATTTGTTATATATTATGTGTTATCATCATAATCTTAAAAACAGCAGAGGGGTTTGCAGAATGTGGCCCATTCCTTTAAGTCTGCTTTAGTGGTTGGCCTGGTTTAGCCAGTCGTTATCTGTCACTTGCATTGAATCGGCTGTAGTAGAGTAAAACTTTAGCGTTATTATAGTCCATCTGCTCTCATCTCTCTCTCTCTCTCTCTCTCTGGTGGACAGTTTACCAAAGTTTGTAGAAATTTGGGGTGTTAATGAGGTATTGTGTATGTGTTATACGAGAACAATGAAATTATGTTTACTTTTTAAACGTGTAAAAAAATGGTTTTGAATGAAGTGTGAATAGTTGCGTAACTTAAGAGAAATTTGTTATAATAAAGAATAATTTAAACATTTCTATGGTTGCTCCGATGTTTATAACATTTAGTTTACATTGGCTATTTTGCTATCTATTTCTATGTGTTCTTCGACATATTTACCATTTGCCCATTAATTTAACAGTTGTAAGAATTAAAGTTATCAAAGTTATTAAACTGATGCAGGGCTATTTGATGCGCGCGTTGCGCACATCCTGCCAAATCACGCACGCAGCACTGCCAATGTTTGCTTTTATGTTTGTGAATGTTATGTTTGTGTTGTGGAATCTGTAGGTTGTGGCTTAAAAGCGGAACATGGAAATATCATGGATGTACTGGGGAAAAATAAACGTTTTAAACTTTTTTTTTTTTTTTTTTTTTGTTCTCAGCGATATGAGTCTTCCCCTTCTCCCAAAACAGCTTATAGCTACCTATTAAAATAGTTCAGTTTTGTATGTAATGGAAAAGTGATTAGGCTATGTGTCGTTTTTTCTTCTTCCTAAAGTTAATTTAGAAAAACCTTGGGAGCATTTTTTGTTCGTTAAATGTTTTTTTTTTCTTTTAAGCAACGACCAAGCGGCCAGCGTCAGTTGATCGCCTTAATTTAGCCTTATCAAATCATCACGACTTGACTAAAATAAAATCGATAGATAGGCCTATAAAACAGTTCAAGCATATCACAGTGTTAGTTTAAATGTTTAACCTATATAAATGTGCAACAGTTTGTGTGGAGAGTGGAAGCTGAAGCGAGCTTTACAGGACACGGAGGCTCCAGCGTGGTCACTTGAATTTTTTTCTTACAGTAAAAACAACTTAAAATACGCTGTGTGATTTTTGCTCATAAAGGTAAGAGTAATATATCATTTGGAAATTGGAACTGTAAAGGGTCTACTATTATTTGTGTGCATTCACAATATCAACATTGTGCTTTTATAAAATAGGAAAACAGAGAATGCGCTTTCTGCCGGCGCTTCAATGATGAACCGAAACTCGGCAACTCGAAGCTGGCTCACAGATATGATAAATATATCTATAGAAAGCTTTAAATTACTACTTTAAAACGAAATAATTCAAAGCAAAGCAAAAACTCTTCATTAGCCTATGTAATCCGTTAAGATGCATATATTTCTCTCTGTGCGTCCAATGAGGAGATGGCGAGTCATTTTTTCCCCGTCACCGTCTAAAATATAAAAATAAGGGAAAGCCTAAAACAGGCCCGATTATAATTTGCGTTTTATTTTATAATTGTTTTCAATAAAAAAAAAAAAAAAAGTATGTAAATCTTTGTCCTTGAAATTTAAAGGATTTGCTGCAAGCAATTTTGTCTGACTGATAGGCCTATGTGAATTATTTATTGGCCTATCTTTTTAATCCATGCAGCAAATGCTTTAAAAATAGTTTTAAAATGACTTTATTGCATTCCAGATGCTTTTAAATAACTTTTCACTATGCATTTTAAGGGTTTTTAAGCTTGAATGTAGCTTGAATGTAAAACATTGTTATGAATTCATTGTAGCCTATTTCCATTTGTTAAATAGCTAATTGTTGTCTAACACCATCTCATGAAAGTGCGTAGGCTATAGCACAATTTTCTGTTTCTATTTGGCGTAATATTTATACGCAGAAATTGACTACACCCCCCCCCCCCCCCCACAGCACCCCTACATAAAACACCTTCCCGCGCCCCTGATGTAGGCTAGATGGTAATGTTCTGCATTTCTGTTTTGAGCTGCTGACGCTGAAGATTACCAGTAAAATTAAGCATATTATAGCTCTTTTTTTAATGAATGGGATTTAAACTAATTTCTCTCATACAGAATGCATTACTGCAGCAAAACTCAACCAAATGCATCTCTGCAAACTATAGGGGTGGTTGGATTTATTCATGCATGTTAAAATATTTATTTATAGCTTCTTTCTTTTCAGATTCTTATTTTCAGCATTATCACAATAGGCTGTATTAACTTATTAGGAGAAAACCGGTAGTTCTCTGTGAAATCAGACATTTGAGCACCCCCATATAGCCAAAATGGCATGATCCTTCCACCCCGCAAATATTCGACTGTGAGATTGAGAGTCGAATCAGGCTCCTCATATCAAAGCATCGACGATTCGGGGTCACCCCTAATATATATATATATATATATATATATATATATATATAATATATATACATATTAGATATATATGTGTGTGTGTGTATATAATAAAAAGATTGTAAACACACACACACACACACTACTGTTCAAAATGTTGGGGTCAGTATAAAAGATTTCTTTCTTTTTCAGTAAAAGATGATTTCTTTCAAAAAGATTAAATCTTACTGAACCCAAGTTTAAGTTTTAATAAATAAATGAAAAAAAATAAAATAAATATATATATATATATATATATATATATATATATAGCATAGACATTCATAAAGTAAGTTCTATCCCACTATTATTACACAGTTACCATGTAGAGGGACAAACATGTACCTGTTGCATTACGAGAGAATAATACACTCCTTTCTTGGCCATGAGTTCTCTGTGAGATCCCTGTTCCACCACTTTGCCTTCACTGAAGCCAGCGATTATATCTGCTGAACGAATAGTTGACAGGCGGTGTGCAATCACAATGGTAGTACGTCCTGCCCTGGCCTAAGAAACAACACACCCAATTATTAATCTGCAGTATTACACATTTCTGGTTAATATTCTGTTAGTACAACAAAAACTGTAATAAAAGACATTTATACC
The DNA here is from genome assembly GCA_027422415.1 of Schizothorax lantsangensis. Lineage (NCBI taxonomy): Eukaryota > Metazoa > Chordata > Actinopteri > Cypriniformes > Cyprinidae > Schizothorax > Schizothorax lantsangensis. Next base: position 14,704,359 of record CM049850.1, on the reverse strand, counting down.
CATAATATGCAACTGTAACCTGTCTATTCCAGTACTCATGGAAATGTACTATGTTTTGCATACCTTGTCCAAAGCTGCCTGAACGATGGACTCGCTCTGTGTGTCCAGGGCTGATGTGGCCTCATCCAGCAGGAGGATTTTGGGGGTTTTGACGAGAGCTCGAGCAATAGCGATCCTCTGTTTCTGGCCTCCGCTCAGCTGAGCCCCTCTCTCTCCAACCATAGTGTTCAGTTTCTGTCTCAGAGAAAAAACACTTTTTTAAACATCTAACTCCCTTTCAGACTTAACACAACTACACTAAAATAAAGCGGTTAAGAAATCATTTTCATTCAGAAATTACTAGTAATTTTCACAAACAATTACAAACAAACAGCAGGTAACATAATTTAAATGCGAAATTTTGAAGAAGAAAAACTGAAATAGTATTTTCTTGTAGAAAAAAAAAAATTTTTTTACACTGTAGTGCAGCTCACATACATAATATCTGTTCAAAATGCAAATATCAAACCATTTCTAAGTAGGGATTGACCAATATTAAAATTCTGGCCTATTTCAATAAGCAGATAATTAATTTTAAGTTATGGCCGATAACTGATACAGAACCGATATGAAAAGTCTACTTTGTCTAAATTAAAAACAGATGAGGTTTTTTTTTTGCCTTCAATTTTTAGGGGCTGAACTGAGTCAAAACCTTTAATAAAAAAACTACAGTACAGTACTCACATCTGGTAGTTTGGAAATGAAATCGTAGGCATTGGCCTCTTTAATGGCTCGTTCAATGTCCTCATCAGTGGCGTCTTCACGGCCGTAGCGTATATTCTCAGCGATGGTGGTTCCAAACAGAACAGGCTCCTGACTCACGATACCCATGTTCTCCCTCAGCCAGCACACATTCAGAGAGCGGATATCATGACCATCCAGAGTCACCTGTAATTGTACACATTTCATAAAATAAACAGCTCTTCTTTCCTGAGACTGACTGAATTCCATCATTTTTAATGTGACGTGAAGTATTGAAGGAATGCAGCTGTCACTGAGAGGTGAAATGATTTATGGTTGCTCATTAGTCAGTGTTACCTCTCCTGAATGAGGGTCATAGAAGCGCTGCAGAAGCTGAATTGTTGTGCTCTTCCCACAGCCACTGGCTCCAACCAATGCAATGGTCTTTCCATGAGGGATTTTCAGACTCATCCCCTGTAGAATCTGCACAGGGACACATTGAATCAGTCCTTAGTAGGTTATAATTTCTATAGATGCACAATATATCACTACCATACTGGTTATAAGGTAACGTTGCAGACTTAAAGTACCTCATGTCGTTCCAGGTCCGTAAGACTTCAGAACACTAATTAAGATATTTTTGATGAAATCCGAGAGCTCTCTGACCCTGCATAGACAGCAACGCAACTGACATGTTCAAGACCCAGAAAAGTAGTAAGGACATCATTAAAATAGCCCATGTGACATCAGTGGTTCTTTTTGTGCTTAATGAAAACAAAAATAATGATTTTATTCAACATATTCAACTATTTTGACAATGTCCTTGCTGCCTTTCTCTGTCTTGAACGTGTCAGTTGCATCGCTGTCTATGCAGGGTCAGAAAGCTCTCGGATTTCATTACAACAGTTCTTAAATTGTGTTCAGAAGATGAACGAAGTCTTACGGGTTTGGAACGACATGAGGGTGAGTAATTCATGACAGAATTTTTATTTTTGACTGAACTATCCCTTTAAATGTATCAGTATTAGTCAATAATGGATATCTCTATACACATTATTGATATATATGATACTGAATCTTTTTGTGTGCCTTATCCTTTATTTTTACATTTAAATGACCGTTGCCAACATCTAATGCTCACTTTGAGTTAAGTTCATCTTTAAAAGCAATAATTTATTAACTAATTTCTAATTAATTTATTATTAATTTATTAAGTAATCTCAAAATGAACATCCATTTTCATTTTATATTTTACTGTACTGTATCTTTTAGCATTTAAAATGACAAATGTTACATTTTAGCATTTTTATGTAGACACATACATTATCATTGATAAAACTATAATAATTATTTAAAAAAATAATCATTAAAAACAATATTTTATTAAAAAATTTCAACACAAAATGTACTGTATCAATAATAAAGTTCCTGACTGGTGTAAAAATATGCAACTCTACCTTCACATCTTTTCTGGAGGGATAGTTGAAGTGGATGTTCTTGAATTCAATATCTCCTTTCACATGATCTGGTTTGTGACCTTCTTTTGAACTGCTGTCAATGGGACGAGGCTGCATCAGGTAACAGGAATAGAAATAAGTCATCCAGAATAACAATACGGGTATAAATATACAACCCCAAATCAGAAAAATTTGGGATAGTATGGAAAACGCAAATAAAAAAAGAAAGTAGTGATTTCTAAATTTACTTTGACTTGTATTTCATTGCAGACAATATGAACACAAAATATTTCATGTTTTGTCTGGTCAACTTCATGTCATTTGTAAATATACATCCTTTCCTGTCATTCAGACCTGCAACACATTCCAAAAATAGTTGGGACAGGAGCAATTTAGGGCTAGTAATGAGGTAAATTGGTTAAATAATGATATGATTTGAAACAGTTGATGTCAACAGGTGATTGTAATTATGATTTGGTACAAAAGCAGCATCCAAGAAAGGTCTAGTCCTTTAGGAGCAAAGATGGGCCGAGGATCGCCAGTTTGCCAACAAATACGTGAGAAAATTATTGAAATGTTTAAAAACAATGTTCCTCAAAGAAAGATAGGAAGAGATTTGGATATTTCACCTTCAACAGTGCATAACAAAATTAAAAGTTTCAAGGAATCTGGAGGAATTTCAGTGCGTAAAGGATAAGGGCGCAAGCCTAAGCTGAACAACTGTGATCTCCGATCCCTCAGGCGGCACTGCATCAAGAATCGTCATTCATCTATAAGCGATATCACCACATGGGCTCAGGACTACTTTGGCAAACCTTTGTCAAGTACCACAATACGTAGTTACATCCACAAATGCCAGTTAAAACTGTACTGTGCCAAAAGGAAGCCCTATGTTAACAGTGTCCAGAAGCGCCGTCGACTTCTCTGGGCTCGGAGGCATCTGGGATGGACCATCACACAGTGGAAACGTGTACTGTGGTCAGATGAATCAGTATTTCAGGTATTTTTTGGGAGGAATGGACGCCGTGTGCTCCAGACCAAAGAAGAAAAGGATCATCCAGACTGTTACCAGCAACAAGTCCAAAAGCCAGGGTCTGTCATGGTATGGGGTTGTGTCAGTGCCCTTGGCAAAGGTAACTTGCACTTCTGTGATGGCACCATTAATGCTGAAAAGTACATAGAGATTTTGGAGCACGATATGCTGCCTTCAAGAAGACATCTTTTCCAGGGACGTCCATGCATATTTAAAAGAGACAATGCAAAACCACATTCTGCACACATTACAAAGTCCTGGTTGTGGATGAAGAGGGTACGGGTACTTGACTGGCCTGCCTGCAGTCCCGACCTGTCTCCAATAGAGAATGTGTGGCGCATTTTGAAGCGCAAAATGCGACAACGAAGACCCCGTACTGTTGCCCACCTTAAGACTTGTTTGCAGGAAGAATGGGACAAAATTACACCTGAAACACTTCATCACTTGGTGTCTTCAGTCCCTAAACGTCTTTTAAGTGTTGTGAAAAGGAATGGCAACATTACAAAGTCGTAAATGCTTTACTGTCCCAACTTTTTTTGGAATGCCTTGCAGGTCTGAATGACAGGAAAGGATGTATATTTACAAATGACATGAAGTTGACCAGACAAAACATGAAATATTTTCCAGCGCTCAAAATAAAACTAAGGGGGTGCTTATCCTTGTTAACCGGAAGTTAAATTTAACGATTGAACACCTTGGTAGTGATGAGAAGGGTAGATTTGTTTTTATCCGATGCAAAATATATAATAATAGGTTAGCATTGGTCTCTATTTATGGTCCGAATGAGACAGACAGTACATTCCTTACACAGATTTCCAAAACTCTACTTGAGGAGATTGATTGCCCTCTAGTGGTGGGTGGTGATTTTAATGCTGTCATAAATCCTGCTTTAGATAAATCTCAATCTGATACAACAGCCAATCCATCCTCTAAATTGCTGAATAAATTTATCACTGAGCTTAACTTAATCGATCTTTGGAGAATTCAGAATACTAAAGCTAAGGACTTCACTTTTTTTTCTAATAGACACAAGACTTTCTCTAGGATAGACTACATATTTCTCAGCCCATCTTTAATTTCGTCTAATTCCTCCATCTCTATATTACCAATTTTATTATCTGATCATTCTGCTGTGTTGTGCAGTGTTCCTCTTTCTGATGTGAAAGCCAAGTCCCCTAGATGGCGCTTTAACATATCATTAGTAATCAGAAAGTAATCAGACTTTCATTACTTCTCTAAAAGAATATATTAAGGAATTTCTTGAAATTAATATGCCCTCTGATGTGGATCCTCAAATACTGTGGGAAATGGCTAAGTGTGCTATACGAGGTTTCTGTATATCTTTCTCTTCTACTCTTGCCAAAGCGAAAACTCACCAGTTTACACAATTAGAAAATAAAATCCAATCATTACAAAATCTACAAAAACAACATTTTACTGAGCAACAGGCTACACAGCTGTCCTCTTTAAAAGAATATGATTTACTTTCACACTCAAAGGCGGAATTTATTTTACATAGGACTAGGCAAAAATATTATTTTGAATCAGAGAGACCTAGTCATTTATTGGCCCTTAGGTTGAAAGAATGCGAGTCTAAGGCATATATTAGTGCAATAAAATCATCGGATGATCAGGTCACCATGAATCCTGTGGCAATTAATGACATATTTAAAGGTTTTTACACAAATCTGTATAAAGCCGAAACAGATTTTGATGAACCAATTTGTAAGCAGTATTTAGATAAATTGGAACTGCCTCGGATCTCACAGATAGATAAAGAATCTTTGGAGGCCCCATTAAGTTTGGAGGAACTTCACGTCTCTCTAAAAAGCCTTCAAAAGGGCAAATCGCCGGGTCTAGATGGTCTCCCCCCTGAATTATATTTAGAAATTTGGTATTTGGTAGGGATACTTATGCTTAACTCATTTAATTTTGCAATTGAACATGGGGTATTTCATCAAAAAACTTCACTGATTTCATTACTTCTTAAAAAAGGGAAAGATCCATTAGATTGTTCCAGCTACAGACCGATTTCGCTTATCCCATGTGATCTAAAGATCTATGCTAAAGTTTTTGCTTCTCGTATGGAGAAGTTAATTTATAGTCTGATCAAGGAGGACCAAACTGGTTTCATCAAGGGGCACAATGCATCTGACAATATGCGTCGACTCCTTCATATTCTTGACTTTGCGGACTCCCACCCAACCCCTTGTGCGGTCTTTTCAGTTGATGCAGAAAAAGCCTTTGACAGGCTAGAATGGAATTATATGTGGGCAGTTCTGCAATGTTTCGGCTTCGGTGAACACTTCATTTCTATGATTAAGACATTATACCACTCACCTGCAGCATCAGTCATAACTCCCTTTACAGCGGGGAACGAGGCAGGGGTGTCCGCTTTCCCCCTTATTGTTTTGTCTATCTCTTGAACCCTTAGCACAAGCCATCAGGAAATCTGAAGTATCGATTAAGATTCATGATCATAATCATAGTATTTCATTATACGCTGATGATATTATTCTATATTTAGACCACTTTGATGTTTCAGTCTCTAGTATAATTAAGGAATTTGATTATTTCAGTAGCCTATCAGCAGTGGTGTGAAGTAACGAATTACAAATACTCACGTTACAGTAATTAAGTAGTTTTTATCAATAATTGTACTTTTTTGAGTAGTTTAAAAATTGTGTACTTTTACTTTTACTTGAGTACATTTTAAGTGATGTATCGGTACTTTTACTCCGCTATTTTTCTCCGTTTGTGGTGGTTACATGCTTATTTTAATTGTATTTGTATCCATTAATGTGATTGGATAGAGATAGTAATCGGTCTCGTGACTTTCGTCAAATCAAATTGTGCATAGAAAACTTTAAAGCCAACTGCAGTTTATCATGCAGCTAGTGCATTCTTCAAGCATCAATTCAGTCGCATCTTACTCTAATTTGTTAAGGTAAATTTCGTATTTCTGCTTACTAAATGATTTGTATACTTGCCTATCTACACGGCCTAAAATTTGGTGTGAGGTTGTGGGTATTGCGTACAGTGTTAACTCCCGCAAGTGCCACGTTCGGTAAATTCCCTTCACTTATGAGACCCGTGATGTGCGCTGCCTCGTCTCTCTCACGCGTGCGTTCTGCTGCAGTCACTTGGAGAAGTCGTTGTTGCTTGTTGAACTTGTTGACTTTTGATGAGTTTGAGCGTGTGATGCGCGCTGTGGAAAAAGTGTGTTGGAAACACCGTAAAACGATTTGAAATAATGTACTCAAATTGAGGACCAATCTGCACCTGAGTCATTCTACGAGACGGGTGCCATTTCCACTTTGCAATTTTCAAAATTTTCACTAAACACAAACCTTTTTTTTAAAAAACTACAACTTGAAAGATATGTTAATCCTCCAAAAAACACATTTTCCCACCTCAGGCACAAAATCCTTAATAATATTGCCCTTTTTATTCAGGCAAGGGTGCCTTTATTGTACCACCCCGTAACGGACAATATGTACACCATTAGAGTAGTAAACCAAGAAATAGATTTTTAAAATATGATGTTTTCCTAATAGTAAAGTGTCCCTTTTTTAGAATCTATCAATAGAAATTATGTAATTTAATGCATTTTTTTTATTCTTAGATTTTTAATCTTGAAAAATGAATTCAACATTTCAATTGTACTGAAAAAACAAATTCACTTAAAAAATACAAATAAATTTAAATTTATTGGATTAGTCCACACAACAAGAACATCATTCAGCATTAATTTATGTAACATTTAATTTCCTTTATATACATTTTTAACAAAATTACCCTGTGACAGAGTGGTAACTGATGTGACGGGGTGGTTTACTGTGACGGGGTGGTATGGACAAGTCATGTACACCATACGTAAAAACAGTTACTCATCAGTGATAGGCCTGCTTCTTTTTCTCTACAAGTGTCCATTTATTTATAATCCTAACTCAGAATCAGAAAGAGCTTCATTGCCAAGTGTGTTTCTGTCTGTTGTGCTGCTGTGCGGTTTGTGATTGTAGCTCTGCTTTTTTATTGAATCTTTATCTTACTTTCACTCTGTTGTTTAAAGTGATAATATATAACTTAATTCCCACCATATTTCTAGTATTATCTATCAAACTAATTTGATCGCTCGCTTCTAAAACCGCGAGTGCAGCGCGTTAGCTGGTTAGCTTGTCACTCGCGGTTCCATTCGCGTTGCTATTCGCGCCTATTATTGTTTTCTTTTTTTCTCGCTCCGTTTTCATTTCTCTCTTGCTCCGTCTTTCACGAGTTCATCAAACAACAGTGGTAAGTGGTAAGTGGAGTGGTAAGTGGTAAGTTAAGTTGGTATCATTCATCAATCACGGTGAGTAATGGCTTCTTCTCCTGCTATTGTTATTTGCACAGTTTGCCACATGTACAGTTTATCTATCTCTGTCGGCGATGAGGGATTCACATGTGATAAATGCAGGGAAATAGTTAGGCCGACAGAGAAGGTTTTAGAACTAGAGACACGCATCCAAACTTTAGTTGAGTCCAGTAAGAATGTGAGGGCTGTAGATACTGCTTTGGATGTGACTAGCTCAGGGACTCCTGTACATTGTTCGGTTCCGGCATTAGCGCCTGTGCAGCAGGGCAACTGGGTGACTGTGAGGCAGCATAGTCACGGGTCAAAACACCGCTCTTCCGTTCCGATCAGAACATCAAACAGGTTCTCCCCACTCAGTGACGCACCCACTGAGAAACCTGGTGAAAGTGCTCTAGTTATTGGCGATTCTATTGTATGGAACGTGAAAATAGAGACACCAGCCACCATAGTCCATTGTTTACCGGGAGCCAGAGCGCCTGACATCTTGGCAAATTTAAAAGTGCTGGCTAATGCTAAACGTAAATTCAGTAAGATTGTTATTCACGTCGGCGCTAATGATGTTCGACTTCGCCAGTCAGAGATCACTAAAAATAATGTTAAAGAGGTGTGTGAACTTGCAAGTACGATGTCAGACACTGTAATATGCTCTGGCCCCCTCCCTGCTTACCGGGGTGATGAGATTCATAGCAGACTGTCATCACTAAATGGCTGGATGTCTAAGTGGTGCCCGCAAAACAACATAGGTTTTATAGACAATTGGACGACTTTTTGGGCCAGACCTGACCTGTTGAAAAGAGATGGTGTTCATCCCTCCTGGGGTGGTGCCGCTATTCTCTCTAGAAATTTGGCACATAGTCTTAGAGTTCATACTTGACTAACTGGAGCCCAGGTCAGGAAGCAGACAGACTGGCTAAACCGACCGTCTGCTAGCCGCCTCACGTCACAGAAGTCAGTTAATTCTCAGCACATAGAGACTCCTTCGCCTAGATATCACACTATAGAGACCGTGTCTGTTCCCCGAACTAGAAAATACAGAAAACGTCAAAACCAATTTATGAGCAACCATTTAATTGATGTTCAACAAATAAAAAATGTTTACAATACACAGAAACAATTGATAAAACTTGGCTTACTGAATATCAGGTCCCTTTCTACAAAAGCACTTTTTGTAAATGATTTGATTAATGATCATAACCTAGATTTGCTCTGTTTGACAGAAACATGGCTAAAACCAGATGAATACATTATTTTAAACGAGTCTACCCCCCAAGATTACTGTTACAAAAATGAGCCGCGTCCAAAAGGCAAAGGGGGAGGTGTTGCTACAATTTATAACAATATTCTCAGTATTTCTCAGAAGACAGGCTTTAAGTATAACTCCTTTGAAGTAATGGTGCTTCATATAAAATTATCTAGAGAAAAAAGTATTAATGATAAATCCCCCGTGACGTTTGTACTGGCTACTGTATACAGGCCACCAGGGCACCATACAGATTTTATTAAAGAATTTGCTGATTTTCTATCAGAGTTAGTGCTGGCTGCAGATAGAGTCCTAATTGTGGGTGATTTTAATATCCATGTTGATAATGAAAAAGATGCATTAGGATCAGCATTCATAGACATTCTGAACTCTATTGGGGTTAGACAACACGTTTCAGGACCTACTCATAGTCAAAATCATACTCTAGATTTAATACTGTCACATGGAATTGATGTTAATGGTGTTGAAATTCTGCAGCAAAGCGATGATATATCAGATCATTATCTAGTCTTGTGTAAACTCCATATAGTTAAAGCTGTAAATTCAACTCTTTCTTACAAATATGGTAGAACCATCACTTCTACCACAAAAGACTGCTTTGTAAGTAATCTTCCTGATTTATCTCAATTCCTTAGCATATCCAACAGCTCAGAACAACTTGATGATGTAACAGAAACTATGAACTCTCTCTTTTCTAGCACTTTAGATACGGTTGCTCCTTTACGCTTAAGGAAGATTAAGGAAAAGAGTCCAACACCGTGGTATAATGAGCACACTCGCACTCTAAAGAGAGCAGCCCGGAAAATGGAGCGCAGCTGGAGGAAAACAAAACTAGAGGTATTTCGTATAGCTTGGCGGGAAAGTACCCTATCCTACAGAAAAGCTTTAAAAACTGCTAGATCTGATTACTTTTCGTCTCTTTTAGAACAAAACAAATATAACCCCAGGTATTTATTCAATACAGTGGCAAAATTAACACAAAATAAAGCATCAACAGGTGTTGACATTTCCCAACAGCACAGCAGTAATGACTTTATGAACTATTTTACTTCCAAAATTTATACTATTAGAGATCAAATTGTAACCATGCAGCCGTCAGCTATATTATCACATCAAATAGTGTACTATAGATCCCCTGAGGAACAATTCCACTCATTCTCTACTATAGGAGAGGAATAATTGTATAAACTTGTTAAATCATCTAAACCAACAACATGTATGTTAGACCCTATTCCATCTAAACTACTAAAAGAGGTGCTTCCAGAAGTCATAGATCCTCTTTTGGCTATTATTAATTCGTCATTGTCATTAGGATATGTCCCCAAAAACTTTAAATTGGCTGTTATTAAGCCTCTCATTAAAAAACCACAACTTGACCCCAAAGATCTAGTTAATTACAGACCGATCTCGAATCTCCCTTTTCTGTCAAAGATATTAGAAAAGGTTGTATCCTCACAATTATATTCCTTCTTAGAGAAAAATGATATCTGTGAGGATTTCCAGTCAGGTTTAGACCGTATCATAGTACTGAGACTGCTCTCATTAGAGTTACAAATGACCTGCTCTTATCATCTGATCGTGGTTGTATCTCTATATTAGTTCTACTGGATCTTAGCGCTGCGTTCGACACTATCGATCACAACATTCTTTTGAATAGACTAGAAAACTTTGTTGGCATTAGTGGAAGTGCATTAGCATGGTTCAAATCGTACTTATCTGACCGACATCAATTCGTAGCAGTGAATGAAGAGGTATCATATCGATCACAAGTGCAGTATGGAGTTCCTCAAGGCTCAGTACTAGGGCCGTTACTTTTCACGCTTTATATGTTACCCTTGGGAAATATCATTAGGAAACACGGGGTTAGCTTTCACTGTTATGCTGATGATACTCAGCTCTGTATTTCTTCACACCAAATTGAGAAACTTATGGAATGCATAGTCGATATAAAAAACTGGATGACGAGTAATTTCTTACTGCTAAATTCTGAAAAAAAACAGAGGTGTTAATTATCGGACCTAAAACCCCCACAAGTAATAACCTAGAACACTGTCTAACACTTGATGGCTACTCTGTAAATTCTTCGTCATCAGTCAGGAACCTAGGTGTGCTATTTAATAGTAATCTCTCCTTTGACAGCCACGTTTCTAGCATTTGTAAAACTGCATTTTTTCATCTTAAAAATATATCTAAACTGAGACCTATGCTCTCAATGTCAAATGCAGAAATATTAATTCATGCGTTTATGACCTCAAGGTTAGATTATTGTAATGCTTTATTGGGTGGTTGTTCTGCACGCTTAATAAACAAATTACAGATGGTTCAAAATGCAGCAGCTAGAACCAGGAACTATGAGCACATTAGCCCAGTTCTGTCAACACTGCACTGGCTCCCTACTAAACATCGTATAGATTTTAAAATCTTGTTAATTACTTATAAAGCCCTGAATGGTTTAGCTCCTCAGTACTTGAGCGAGCTCTTATCGCATTATAGTCCTTCACGTCCGCTGCGTTCTCAAAACTCTGGCCATTTGATAATACCTAGAATATCAAAATCAACTGCGGGCAGCAGATCTTTTTCCTATTTGGCGCCCAAACTCTGGAACAATCTACCGAACACTGTTCGGGAGGCAGACACACTCTGTCAGTTTAAATCTAGATTAAAGACCCATCTCTTTAACCTGGCGTACACATAACATTATTCAAATCCGTTAAAGGATTGTTAGGCTGCATTAATTAGATCAACCGGAACCGGGAACACTTCCCATAACACATGATGTACTTGTTACATCGTAAAAAGATTGACATCTACGCTAATATTAGTCTGTTTCTTTCTTATTCCGAGGTCACTGCATTCACCAGATCAGATGGTGGATCAGCACCTAGAGACGACCTCTACAGCCCTGAACGTCAGCGGAGACCAGGACACCTAGATGAGCCCCAGAGACAGACCCCCAGTGAGGACCCCGTCACCTAGACAGCCATCAGGACAAGACCTCGGGAACCAGTTGAGCCCTCCAATCTGACTTTGCAGCAGTTGGAATTGAACTTCTGTGTCGTCTGGCCAGAGGAGAAATGGCCCCCCGACTGAGCCTGGTTTCTCCCAAGGTTTTTTTCTCCGTTCTGTCACCAATGGAGTTTTGGTTCCTTGCCGCTGTCGCCTCTGGCTTGCTTAGTTGGGGACACTTCATTTCCAGCAATATCGTCGACTTAATTGAACAGAAACTTTTGAACTGAACTGAGCTGGACGATGCCATCACTGAATTCAATAATGAAATGCCTTTAACTGAAAATTGAGTGTTTAATCTTGTCATTTTACATTATTGACACTATTTTCCCATTTTGATATTGTGCAGTTGCTTTGTCACAATTTGTATTGTAAAAAGCGCTATATAAATAAAGGTGACTTGACTTGACTCGACTTGTTTACACACACACAAGGAATTCATCTTGGTGTTAGGAGCTTCCAGTACAGAAAATACAAACATAGTGCAGACATATAATTTAAGGTAATAAAAACACTAATAATAAAGAGAATAGGCAATAAATTATAAATAAAAGTAATAAAAATATAGAGAAAAATAAATGTCCATAGACAGAATTGTGAATGTGCATATATGCTATTTACAGATGAAGGTTTGATGAGTAGTTCAGGTGGGATATGGCCTGGGAGGAAAACTGTTCTTGTGCCTGGCTGTTTTGGTGCTCAGTGCTCTGTAGCGCAGACAAAAGGGCAACAGTTCGAAGAGGAAGTGTACACTATTTGACCTTGAAGATTCTAACTGCTACTTCGATTATTGGACAAGACAGTCTGTGCTTCCTAGCCTCTGCTTTCTCTTTTCTATTCTTGTTGTGCTTCTTCGACTTTTTATGCAGCTGATGCTTCCCTGGTTCACTTAGATCACTAATCTTCTTCTTTTTTCCTTGTTCTACATCCCATCTCCATCTCTGACATTCACTAAGGGGTGTCAAACTAGTTCCTGGAGGGCCACAGCCCTGCACAATTTAGATTCAACCCTAATTAAAGTTCTTCAGGCTTATTTAAAAACTACATGGTTTGTGTGTTGGAGCAGTGTTGGAACTAATCTCTGCAGGGCTGCAGCCCTCCAGGAACCGAGTTTGACACCCCTCTAGATATTTTTTCCTCCTCTCAGGATCAACATCCCAACATGCACAGCATCGCTGTTGTCTCTCAGCAGTGCTTAATGTAGCCATGATGGAGACAGATCTGTCTTCAAATGTTATAAAATGTAATTCATTAAACACAGATAGTGAGTGAGTAATACGTGTAAGAGTGATATAGTGAGTGAATGAACCAAACAGGGTTAAATTCACTGAAAAATAAATTGATTAGCCTATTAGAATCCTTTATTTCACACATCCTCACATTCAAACAGGAAGCAGAACCACTCCATTACATCCCTTACCACCGCGTCACAATAAAACATGTTACGGGGTGGTAAATTTCATCCCAAAATGGCCGCAGATCTCCCATGTAGTCAAGTTCCACACCCAGCATACATGCATTCAATCTGAAATATAATTTTCTTTGCATTAATAATGCAAAAAATGCAATAAAAAAACAGTTTTCCCTATCTAATTTGTGTGACGGGGTGGTTGGTTTAAGCTTGACGAACCCTGCCTAACATGTAAAAGCAACACATAAACAATGTAAAAGAATGTCAGTACTAGCCTACTTTTGGTCTTGGTGGCTACAAGGCTTAAATGATGTCACTTCTGCTAAATGTGAAGTCATTTATAGCAACAGTACATTATTTACAGCTAAAACAAGTTAGTGTGACGGGGTGGTAAGTCAAACTGAGGGACGCACACAAATCATAAGATATTTACAAAAAAAATAAGTTTTTTATAATAAATACGTCTTATGTAAACAGGGACACATAATCGTCCAAAAAATAAATAATTAAAAAAAAATTAAAAAATTAGTCCTATTTGGTGATATTTTAGATGCAAATGTCATATTGGTCAACACGGACATGTGTAATTGTCTACGTACTAATGAAAAATGATTAAAAAATAGAAAAATTTAAGAAAAGTATTTTATCATATATCATGTTAACAAGAACACTTGAATTAATAACTTTAAACTTTGAAAACACACTTTGGGACATTTTGTGTGTCTTATGCATCTCATTGAATGTTGCGGACCCAAATGGCACCCGTTTCATAGAATGGCTCACCTTATTGATGACCCGTGGCGTTAATACACTGCATCTGAGTCAGCGTGTGATGTAATAAAACTGCAGCTCATTAATAAACTTTTATTTATTTTTTTATCCATTTTATACAATCCGCCTTCATTTAGCAAGTGCGCTCGCGCATAAACAATTTTCAAGTTCAACACTTTTTGTTCCATTCAGTTGTGGATGCTGCTGATTCACCGAGACCGCCGCGGCTCAGCAAAGAGACGTGCGTTTGCGCGCTGTGTGTGTGTGTGTTTCCCCAGAAATACTTCTATGTAATGCATTTTTCCTTACAAATTGTTTTATCGACATAATTCGAGTAAATGTATAAAAGGTATGGCATGATGCCATCCTTCTAGAACAATGTGCATTTATGTTAAAATTGTAACAAATTATCAAGTTTAGTTATTCTTATTTCTTTATTGCAAAACGCTAAAACTGGCACCGTTTTGGAGAGAAATGAGCTCTCATTTTAACCCATATCATGGTGTGTAATGCTGAACTATGAGTTTCTAATGGTGTTTGTATTTGCACTGTTCTAAACATTAATATTTTATGTGCAGCAACAGCATGCTGTCTCAGTGGCCTTACACATGATTTTAAAACTGCTGGATGATAGATATTCTTCATTCTTTATGACAAACAAGATCATGTGAATTACTGAATGTACAACGTTTTTTAAATGTGACCCTGGCCTGGACCACAAAACCAGTCATAAGTGTCAATTTTTCAAAATTGATATCTATACATCATCTGAAAGCCGAGTAAATAATATTTCCATTGATGTATGGTTTGTTAGGATACGACAATATTTGTCTGAGATACAACTATTTGAATATCTGGAATCTGAGGGTGCAAAAAAATCTAAATATTGGGAAAATCACCTTTAAAGTTGTTCAAATTAAGTTCTTAGCAATGCATATTGCTAATCAAAAATTAAGTTTTGATATATTTACAGTAGGAAATTTTCAAAATATCTTCATGGAACATGATCTTTACTTAATGTTTTCCTAATGATTTTTGGCATAAAAAAATCTATAATTTTGACCCATACAATGTATTTTTGGCTATTGCTACAAATATACCCCAGCGACTTAAGACTGATTTTGTGGTCCAGAGTCACAAATGTATAAATTGCAGTGTAGAGCGTTTATTATAAGAGGGTAGAATCCACAGCTCAGTACTCACTACTCAATACTCATGAGTACTTTTAAATAGGCTACTCGTTTACTCTTACTCAAGTAGTTTTTTGGACAAGTACTTTTACTCTACTCACACTACATTTTTTGGAAGGTAATGGTACTTTTACTTGAGTATATTTTTCAGTACTCTTTCCACCACTGCCTATCAGGATATAAAATAAATTGGAGCAAATTTGCTTTAATGCCAATTAACAATGTTAAGGTTAATTTTTCTATTCCCTCATTTATCCCTATTAAGGAATCTTTCATCTATTTGGGCATTACCATATATAAAAACATTCATAAGATTGCAAGAGACAATTTTAATAACATTTTAGTTAAGGTCAAAAGTGACATTCAAAGATGGAAAAATCTTAAAGTCTCTCTCAAAGGAAGGATCTCCACTGTTAAGATGAAATTGTTACCTCGGTTTAATTTTTTTTCTCTATGCTACCACTTTCTCCCCCTCCAGGTTACTTTAAGGAGATCAACTCCATAATTTCTAAGTTTATCTGGAATGATAAATGTCCCAGAATTAAACTTACCACATTACAACATCCTAATAGCGCAGGAGGACTGGCTGTACCAAATTTTGAATTATATTATTGGTCGTTCCAGCTTAAGGCTCTTCATAATTGGGTTCAGGGCTCCAGACAAAAAAATAGAGCAAGGAGCCATTGGCTCCTATAAGAGAAAAACTTAGGCGTCAAATTATTTTTTTAGGTGCCACAGAATAAAAGTGTTTTATTTTATTATTATAATTTTATTTTTTCCCTTACATTTTAACATTTCAATCATTCTGTCATGTGTTTATGTCTCATCTTTTCTAGGCTTTATCAGCATTTTAATCCATCTTGTAGATGATCAGGTCGACCGGGGGACTAAGGTTCACTTAAAGTGGGAACTAAATGTCTTTTACAACTTGAAATATACAGTCACAAAGAATTGTTCGTTACACAGAATTTGTACCAATATCATGGACCATAAGCATCACTTGGCAACTGAGTGTAGTTTGGGCTCCTCCTCAGTGCATCCTATAAATGTTGTCAAGTCTTTCACACATTCAGTCTGTTTTTCTTCATTAGTAAAATGCAAATTTATAGGAGGAGTTGAATCATGTAGACAACAGATTAAGTAAAAATATTAATATGCAATAGTGCATAAATATAGCAAAATGCTCCTCTTTATAGTTATTTTTCTAGCTGACTTATGAGCTTATGGACACTGAGTGGTTATTCTGAGGTAAATGTATTATTACAATGCAATGTTTAAAAGCTTTATACTTTTTCCTCAGTTTGAAACACTGAATTAGCTTTTACATGAAACATTTCAGTAAGTTGTACTGTAGGCTTTCTTATTGCCTACCTTTTGATGTTAAATCACGTTCATTTCGTACTATAGTAGTAAATCGAAAGATATAACGGGTTCACTTGCTGCTTTAACTGAGGTGCTAAAGAGATCGCGCCTGCCACATTAAGCCTGTGTTATACTTTCCGCTCGTGCAATCCGGACGCATACACGGACAGTGTGGACGCGGACTATTTGTATTTATATTACCGAAAGTGTATGCTGGTGGTCCAATATAAAGAGCACCCAAACCATATAATTTGAATTTTGTTATGAATTTGGCACCATTTTAAGCTGATATTTTGTTCATTAAAAAGTAACAAAGCACAAAGCTTTTTGCGATTACTGGATGGCAAGTGCGCTTCAAATAACAAGAAGTTAACAGAATTTACAGAATTAACACGCATTAACAGAACACAGCATATAGACTAAGATCTCGATAAGAAGAAGCCATATTAGTAATGATTATAAATGAGAATTGTTGACGATATTGCCAGTATCCACAGAGCTGACAACTACCTGTCGAAGTTTGTTCAAGTTGTGCACGAAATAGACACGGCTTTTCTGCACTTGCACTTTCACGTCTCCATCATTTCAATCTCTCTCGCGCTGCACAACTGGAGCTGCGTTTAGCAGACTGTGTGTGTCAGCGTTGCTGTGCGGCATAGACGAGGACTGTTTGAAACTTTTTTCCAGTAAAACTTTGATGCGCATCGTCTTTTAATTTTAAGTTTAATACATGAACATAACAAAAGATGTGAGTGCTAAACAATCAGGAAAAAAGTCCTTACATGCAAATATTTTTGTCATAACATGTAAAAATATATATAGTCGCCAGTGGCGACCTCAGCAAAGACTTCACTCGCAAATTAATATTTTTGGTCGCAAATGCGACCGTTTTAGGCAAGGCAAGTTTATTTATATAGCACATTTCATACACAGTGGTAATTCAAAGTGCTTTACATAAAAGAAAGTGAAATAGTCATTCACACCAATAAAAACAAGGAATTTTTAAATGATATAGAAATTGATTTAAAATGAAATTTAAAACAGTTAAGTAGAAAATGATTATACATAAAATACAGTGCAGTCAGTTCGGACGTAGCACAGTGTTCATTCAACAAATGCACAGCCAAACAGATGAGTTTTGAGTCTGGATTTAAATGTGGCTAATGTTTTAGCACATCTGATCTCTTCTGGAAGCTGGTTCCAACTGCGGGCGGCATAATAGCTAAAAGTGGACTCCCCTTTTTTTGTGTGAACCCTTGGTATTTCTAACTGACTCGATCCTAATGATCTGAGTGGTCTGTTAGGTTTATATTCAGTGAGCATATCTGCAATGTATTTAGGTCCTAGGCCATTGAGTGACTTATAAACGAGTAAAAGTACTTTAAAATCAATCCTAAATGTAACTGGAAGCCAGTGTAAAGACGTGAGGACTGGTGTGATATGCTCAGATTTTCTGGTTCTAGTCAGAATCCTGGCAGCAGCGTTCTGGATGAGCTGCAGCTGTCTAGTTGGCTTCTTTGGAAGGCCGGTGAGGAGACCGTTACAATAATCCACCCTGCTGGTGATAAAGGCATGAACAAGTTTCTCCAAGTCGTGACTGGAAACAAAACATCTAATTCTTGCAATGTTTTTGAGATGATAGTATGCTGATTTGGTTACTGCTTTGACATGACTACTAAAACTAAGGTCTGTCTCCAGAATCACCCCAAGATTTTTGACTTGATTTTTAGTTGTTTGACCCCTAGAGTCAAGGTATGCATTCACCTTGAGAACTTCATCTTTGTTTCCAAATGCAATGACTTCAGTTAAACAAGGAAAAAACTGAAGAAAGTTTTGGCACATCCAACTGTTAATTTCATCAATGCATTGGCAGAGGGAGTCAATGGGGCTATAGTCATTTGGAGATAAGGCTAGGTAGATCTGGGTATCATCAGCATAGCTGCGATAGGCAATTTGGTTCTTCCTCATTATCTGACTTAGTGGGAGCATATACAGGCTAAACAAGAATGGTGCAAGAATTGAGCCTTGTGGGACTTCGCATGTCATGGATGTCCACTTAGACTTATGATCTCCTATACTCACATAATAACCTCTCCCTTCTAAGTATGACCTGAACCATTTGAGTGCCATCCCAGAAAGCCCGACCCAGTTTTCCAGTCTCTCTAGAAGTACAGTATGTTATGATCGACGGCGTCAAACGCAGCACTAAGATCTAGTAGTACCAGCACTGATATTTTGCCAGAATCAGAATTAAAGCGAATATCATTTATTATCTTAATGAGTGCTGTCTCTGTGCTGTGATGCACACAGAAACCAGATTGAAAATTATCCAGGTATCCATTTGAGTTTAAGTAGTTATTCAGCTGATTAAAAACTATCTTTTCAATAATCTTACCTATGAATGGAAGATTTGATATTGGTCTATAGTTGCTCAACATGGTGTTATCAAGATTGCGCTTTTTCAGAAGGGGCTTAACAACTGCAGTTTTCAGGGAGTTTGGAAAAGTCCCAGAAAGAAGTGAGGTGTTCACCACTTCTAAGAGATCTGCTTCTAAACAGTTAAGCACACTTTTGAAAAAAGATGTGGGAAGTGTGTCAAGATAGCAGGTTGACGATTTAAGATGCTGTACTATTTCTTCCAAAATTTTGCTATCAATTGTTTCAAAAACAGACATAGTCACTTCTTTTTGAGATTGTGCTCGAATCTGTGTGACCGCTGTATTACAGGAAGATGTTCCAATCTCCTTGCTGATATTACTGATCTTCTCTGAAAAGAAGGAAGTAAACTCATTGCATTTGCTGTCGGAGAGCATTTCACTGGGAATCTGACTTGGGGGGGGGGGGGGTTGTCAGTCTCTCAACAGTAGCAAAAAGAGTACAAGTGTTGTTTAAGTCACTGTTTATAAGGTTTGAGAAGAAGGTCTGTCTAGCTGTGGCTAGTTCCACATTGAAAGCATGAAGGCTGTCTTTATAGATGCTATAGTGAATTTCAAGTTTCGTCTTCCGCCACATCCGCTCAGCTTTTCTGCATTGTCTTTTCATACTCTGAACTGCTGTTGATTTTCTCCAAAATGATTTTTGTCTGCCAGTCTTCTTGCTGACCTTTATCGGAGCAATATTATCAATAACATTCTTAACTTTTGAGTTAAATGAATCCAGGAGAAGATCAACGGAGTCTGCAGAAATGCTTGGTGTTAAAGATATTGCCTTCATAAATAGCACACTAATGTTCTCATTAATGCATCTCTTTCTGACAGAGACAGATCTAGATTCAGTGGTGAAAGAGATCAACATATCAATAAGGTTTGGGCCCTGGCGTTGTGGCAGCGGTCGGAGAGCTCTCACAGGAAGAGGCGGGAGAGCTGAGCCTGCAGTCTTTGGTGGGTGGGGGGCCCGCCGTTTTTTAGTTGATATCTGGGGGCTTGCAGAGAGTTTGATCCCAGCATACACTAGTTCCTCCATTTTCTGTGAAAAGCTTAGAAGTGGAGATGCTGGAGAGAGGGATAGTGTGTCTGGTGAGCGGGGCTCTAGCTCTGGTGTTTCTGGTGACTGTGATGTGTTGTCCTGGCTTCCCAGGCTGTTTTCCAGAAAGTCGTCCTTGGGTGCTGAGTCTTGGAGCTGTTGTAATACGTCACAGTCTGCATGTGATGAGCTCTGTGGGCAGGGCTCAGCCGGGATGTCCATGAGCAGTGCTTGTTTTGGCTGCGTGGCGTTATCAGTGTCCTTGTGGGATTCTTCAACCACATGATGACTAGGAAGCTGATATGAAGTACTGTGGTCACTCATATTCTGTCCAGGTGAGTGTGTGAGTGGATTGGCACACACCACTGAAGGATGGCGGAGGGAGAAATAGAAATTGTCCTTTAGCACTCTTGCACCAAGTTTGTTTGGGTGGAGGCCATCCAGTTTAAACAGTTGTCTGTGGCGCCAGAAAATATTGAAGTTGTCGATGAAGTTGACTCCTTTTGTACTGC
Source organism: Schizothorax lantsangensis (assembly GCA_027422415.1). Taxonomy (NCBI): domain Eukaryota; kingdom Metazoa; phylum Chordata; class Actinopteri; order Cypriniformes; family Cyprinidae; genus Schizothorax; species Schizothorax lantsangensis. Next base: position 14,683,820 of record CM049850.1, on the reverse strand, counting down.
AGGTTCTTTGTAGCCATGTATTCAGCCCAAGCAACCATGAAAACATGTTAGTTCCCCTTGATGGGAGTGGTCCACTGATGAACGACTGAACTTCAAGTCTTTGAAGTGTTTCAAAGAGTTCACTGAAATCTTGCTTAAGCAGTTCTGACTGCCCTTTCCGAATATCATTCTTCCCCACATGAATGATGACTCGATTTGCAATCTTGTGCTTCATCACAATGATCTGAAGTTCCTTGTTCACATCAGAGACGGTTGCTTGAGTAAAGCAGCAGGTAGTTATAGTCCTGCTACTGATGTTTCTAATAATAGAGTCACCCACTATCAGAGTCCTGGGCTCGGCTGCTCTCTGAGCTGAATGCCGCTGTCTGCTCGACCTTGAGCGCCTGTTAGTAGCATTGTTAGCTGCTGGCTGATTCGATCCGAGTTTTGTCATATTTTGGGATTCCTCATCCACATTCATCAATGCTTCAAATCTGTTCTCAAGATGTATAGGGGGTTGTAGAATACCAGCGTTTATAAGTCTTGTCATAGCCGTATCTGGGGTAGAGGATGCTACAGCAGCAATACGAGATACTTGTGACAATCTGATGTCTCGAGAGCCTTTGGGTCTCGCTCCCTGTTTGTGCCATCGATTAGTCTGTCGATCAGTTTTGGCTTGTTCCTCTACACTTGGTATAAACTGTTGAGATTCACTAGATTCACAGGACTCACCGGCTGAATGCTGAGGGGGTCCGAGGTGACCATCTGCTGTATGTTCCATCTGTTTTGGAAGTCCAGCAAGTAACTTTGTTTCAAGAACCGCAATCCTTTGTAGAATTTTGTGGCAGTTCATGCAGCAAGTAGATTCCACTAGAGGCATTTTCTCTCGTCTGTTTGAATGCAGCTGCATTCTCAGCTGTCAAAGCTGTATTTTTCTGTCTCCAGAATGTAAACTGCTGGCAGCGGTAGGCAAAGAGTCCTCTTTTTCCAAAAAATGTGTTGTTTGAACACTGTGCTGATCTGCTGAAGTTAAAATCTTAGAGAGATCTGAGAAAAGAACAAAAATAGGGAGCAAAGCGCAGAGCAATAAGCAAGAGCGTCCGAACAGTAGCAAAGCTGGAAGCGAATTGCCAACTGCGTTTTAGTCGCAGTCTGGAGCCCTGATTGGGTTGATCCTCAATCTAGAGTTTCATGGAGGGTGATTGAAGCTGACAAGGTTAAATCAAATAGACTTCAAGATATTTTATTTACTGGCACAGGAAAAAAAGGAGATAATTATAAATTTGGTCCGGTTGTGGCTAACTCTATTAAAATCTGGAAAACGGTTGAACGTCGGATAGGTGGACCCTTCAAATTTTGTAACAGTACTCCTTTATGGCACAATTTTAATTTTGTATGCGGAAATCGTCCATTTGTCCAACCCTCTTGGTCTTCTTTAGGTGTAAACACGTGCAGTGATATAAATGATAACCAGGGCCTCTGTTCATTTCAGACATTAAGAACCAAATTTTGTCTACCAGCATCCGCATATTTTGTCTTTCTTCAATTACGTTCTGCTCTCAAAGCGTATGGCATTCCGTGGGCATCTTCTATTTCCTCTCATCCTATGCGGGACTGGATTACACCATCTGCTGGTCGGCCATCTGTTTCCTTAATATATAATAAAATTATTGATTGCATTACAAAACCTCTTTCTATTAAAACTATTTGGAATAGGGAATTACCTGACCTTAATTTATCTGTCGACTGGGAGAGAGTGTGGTCTAATCTCAGCTTAACATCTAAAAATCTGGCTCATCGTCTTATTCACTTCAAAGTCATTCATAGAGCATACATAACTCCTAACAAAAGATTTAAAAAGAAACTACAGTCAAATTTGAAATGCCATATATGTAACACTGCATCATCAGGCACTTTTCTGCATATGTTTTGGGAATGTCCTGTTGTCATCAGTTCATGGACACATGTAAACCTGGTTTTGTCATCATTACTGCGAATTGATTGGTCTGTTAACCCAAGTTTGTGTCTTCTTAATGATGATTCTGGTCTCTGTATTAGTTGCAATGCAATGCAAAAGAGAATGTTGTTTGCTGGTTTTACAGCTGTGAAGAAGACAATAATCCAAAACTGGTTTACACCACACATGTGTGGAAAAACATATTGGATCCGTAGCCTCCTGTAAATAGTGACTTGTGAATGTGCAACGGCGCGAGTCGGTGGGGCCAGGCCTTCGACCATTGACGCTTGGCAGTGTTTTTTGTTTGATATACGGGATTATTTAAAGGAGTGACTTTTGTGTTTTTATTGTCCTTCCCTCTCTCCCTCCCTTTTGACTGGGCTTTGAGATGTTGAGTATGTGTCTGTTGTTTTGTTTTGTTATATTTTGAATGCTGTGTTGTGTTATGTGTGAAAAAAAAATATATATATGTTGATAACAAAAAAAAAAAGAATGAAGACAGACTGAAAGTTTGTACCATGTCAATTGTTTTGTAGACCTCATAAGCAGCACCCCGGGCCTTAGCGATGCTCTCCAGGTTTGGAGCTCCCTGACCCAAAGAGAATGAGCCAATCATCACAGAGTAGAAAACCTGCGGACCAAAGTAACAAAGCAGGTAGTTAAGAAACATCTCCTGCTGTGACTTTATTCAGAAACAGATAAAACAGATAAATAAAAGTTTCACAAACTTACAGTGAGGACCTTTCCAATTGAGTAATTCTCTGGCTCGTCCACAGAGAGTTTTGTCCCGTACCAAAACGCCAGCGCATAAGTGCCAAATATAATGAACTGTGTCAAACCCATGGACACATTAGTGGTAATGGCTTTCTTTACCCCAAAAGTCTTTGCTTCTATCAAGTTCTTCTCATACCTAGAATACCGAAAATAGTTTGTCACAGAAAACCATTTATCATCTTATACGGACACACTCAGAACAGCTCGATCACATTCTTGACATTTAGAAGAAGGCCCAATCTTATCTCGCCTGTTCAAGTGACAAAATAGTTGTGAACTTATGGTGATGAGTGAAAAGTACAGAATGTGCTCACCTTTCCACCGCTTTCTTCTGTCCATTAAATGCCACAACAGTCCTGATAGCGACCAGAATCTCTTCAGCTACTGCTCCTGCTTTAGCATATGCTGTAAGCTCCTTACTGGTCAGAGTAGCAAGAATCTACAGGCGACAAATAGGGAAGGTATTTACAAATAAATTTAAATATAAATGATTAAAATAAAGATATTAAAAAAATTATAGAAAAAATTAAATACATTGTGTATTATATTATTTGTCAATATTTTAATTTTAATTTATATTTTTACATTTTAATTTAATCATTATTTAATTTAATCATCACAAGAATCTATAGGCGACAAAAAGGTAAGATAATTACAAATAAATTTGAAAATTAATAAATAAAAATATAAATAATTAAAATAAAGATATTTTAAAATTATAGAAAAATAATAGAATAGTGTATATTGTGTATTATATATTTTTGTCATTATTAAAAATTTTAATTAAAATGTTTTAATTTTAATTTAATCATAATTTAATCATCACAAGAATCTATAGGCGACAAAAAGGTAAGATATTTACAAAAATGTAAAAATAAATAAAAATATTATTTATTAAAATATAGATATTTAAAAAATATAGAAATAAGAGAATATATTGTGTATTATATATATATATATATATATATATATATATATTTGTCATTATTATTATATATTTATCATATTTCATTTACATAATCATAATTGCAATTTAATTGGATCATCACAAGAATCTATAACGACAAACAAATAAGTAAAAAAAATATATTAATAATATATAAATATATATATAGATATATATATATATATATATATATATATATATATATATATATATATATATATATATATATATATATATAAATAAGATATTTATAAATAAATTAATAATTATTTATTATTTTAATAAATTATTAAAATAAAGATATACGTATAAAAAATTAGACTATATTGTGTATTATATATTTTGTCAATATTTTTATTTTTATATTTAATCATAATTTAATTTAATCATCACAAGAATCAATAGGTGACCAATTTTTTTTAAATATATCAATTATTAAAATAAAGATATTTTAAAATTATATAATTTTTATTTTAATAATTTATATTTTTATATTTTATTTCATTCATTTATCTATGTTATTCATCAAACCATTTGATCTAAAAAAAAAAACAGACAATTAAACATCATACATACTTTAGACCAAACAGCTGCTGATCCTGCCAGCAGAGGACTGACAGCAAGAATGACCAGCGTCAGCTTCCAGCCATAGATGAAACCAATGACGAAACCAGCAATAAATGTGCAGAAGAACTGGACAAACACACAGATTTTGTCCCCGAGGCCATCGTTGATTGTGTTTATATCACTGCATTGGGGGAAAGAAGGGAGATCCATAAATTTGACACTTAAACACCTGAGATAACCAAAGAACTGATCAGGTGACAGAAACGAGCCTGGAACCTGGAACGTACTCAGTAAGTCTTATGTTCAGCTCTCCGATCTGATGCGTGTCAAACCATGACATCTGCTGGTGGAGGATGGCATGAAAGTACTTCTCCCGGATCCTCTTTGTTTGCTTGGCAGCAGTTAACAAGAAAAGCATTACCTGGAACGTTCCCAGAACCAGGACCGCAGCCCCAATCGCAACGAAGTAATAAGCGTGTCTGTGTAAATCAACCAGCAAATCAAGGTCAAGGTTCAACAAAGAAGTGAAAGGTGGATGATTCTAACTGCACTAATGTTAAACATAAATAAGAAACTTCACTAAATTATTAACACGAGAACTGAATGAGAATGAATGTGACACCAGATGGCTCCTCACTCTGTCATTTTATCTTCAATGCCTATTTCAGGAGAACCAGCCAAACACGAAGAGTTCATGAGGGTGAAGGGGAAGTTTCCTGCAAACATTTGAGAGAAACATTTCCTAAAACCAGTAGAACCAGACCACCACATTAAAGTAAATATTTATGAGATGAATACTGAGCTGTAACACTAATGGTAAGGTTTACATTAGAATTTCAAATCAGTCCATTCTGTGACAGACTTTAAAAGAGATATATTTGACAAGGACTTATGTTTCAACCACATGAATTCACGCATGCTTACACACGCATTTACATGGATGTTTCTTTATTGTTCTATTGAATATACCTGTCAGATTAAAGCTCTGTCCACTCGACACAAAGCTGTCAGTCATTTGTCCAAAAACCACGCAAATGAGAGGCAACGCGACGCCATGGGCAGCTGAACACAGCAGGCCAATCAGCATAAGCAGCACCTCCAGACAGGTGGCATACCGAAACTGCATCACAATAAACATGCGAGTCAAACACGTGACTGCTGTCCTCAGGGCTTATCACTGCATATCACTGCTTATAACAGCTGCAAATTAATTCTGTCATGTAGAAGAGATGCGCACTTACCAGCTGAAAAAATCCAACTGTTTTCACTGGCTCGTTCTTCTTTTTTGACTTTTTTTCCTTTTTGCTATTTAAACAAGAAATAGTCAAGGTTTCAGATTGATTGATTGATTGATTGATATTAATGGCAAATATTTAAAATAAAATCATTTTAAAATAATATATTCTTTTATTACAATCATTTTCAGGTGATTTTTAACCTTTATGAAGGCATATTAAGGGGCATATAAAAAATAAGTTATCCATTTGATGCAGTCATATGGTGTCTAAATCCACAGCCAAAATAGAACGGAATAATATATGGAATAAAATGTTAAGGCCGGGACACACCAAGCCGACTTCAAAGAACTAGCGGCGACGAAAGCCGACGGTGTTGTAAACGCAGATATACGAAACGTAAACAAAGCAGCACTTGCTTACCATTTTGAATATCAGTAACGTTGATAACTTTAATAATTTTAAGCTGCTCATGTTGTTATGAAAACATTCGCTTATTAGAATGATTGGGAAAGATCACTTAACATTTAAACAGCCTTCTGTCTGTACCGCCTTCATTTACGTGTTCGTTTTCATCACTTTCGCTGTAATTCTCCACGTAGGTAGCGATAGGTGCGTTCGACTTCATGCAGCGCCATGAAAACCAATCGGTGGCTGACTTGAAGAAGTGCATGCCGGTTAGAAAAGTTGTCCGACTTGAACCGGCGCCGACGCCACGTCACTGTCATGTGTGGCATCAAAGTACCGCAAGAGCGTTTAGAGAGCAGCCGGCTCACTCAGCTGGCGCAGTTTCTCCAGAGCGACTGCAGGAGCGCTGATGACGTCACAACCGTTTCAGATTGGCCAGACTCACCACATGACAACAATGACGTGTGTTTCTAACATCTTCAGTTGCAATACTGCTCACAAATCTGTTTTTAGAACAGTAAAAGCTTTTTTTTACTGTAGTCGCAATGTTATATTGAGTCACATTTAATAAAAAACACTGATAAAAGCAAATATACCCCCACTTTATTGGTATTTAAATAGTATATGTTTATGTTGAACTTTATTCTTGAACAGATGGCCCTGTATTAAGCAGTATATAAAAAGTGTTTCTGTTGCTCATGAAAACGTTTCTGAAGCGTCTGTGTATTTGACAAATATTGCATTTTATTCACTTCATCTGTGATAGAGTCAGCCCGATCTCACGGCAATTCGTACATATTTTACGAGGTGGCTAATTCGTATGAATTCGTACGACCTCACTCGTACAAATTCATAAAATTTTTGCTAAATCGTACGTATTTTACGAGTTGCCAATTCGTATGAATTTGTACGAATGACCTACACCTAACCCCGCCCCTAAACCTACCCGTCACTGGGGTTTAGAGAAATCGTACTAAATTGTACGAGTGAGGTCGTACGAATTCGTACGAATTAGCCACCTCGTAAAATATGTACGAATTGCCATGAGATTGCGTTGGATAGAGTATGCAAACACCGCGTGAGCGTCACTAACGGGAGCAGAAAGTGTCCAGCTTGACGTGTCTGTTTTCAACTCCGCCCCTGACTGCGAGCGGCTACTCTCGTTGATCGCCGTCTGTAGCCGTGCTTCAAGTCGAACTCACATTATAACTGTAGAACTGTAGACCAGAGATTTACATAAATTAAACGTTGTTTCTAGTTGATCTAAAATAAAATATGCTATATAAATCAATATTCTTAGTGAGAGCAGAGACCAAAGCTCGTGGCCAGTGGTGTTCGGACCGGAGTTTGAACCTCTGCTTCATGATATAAATGTGAATCACCCACGAGCCGTCCCAGCACACCTCAGCGCAGCGTAGGGAGAAGGGTATAACTGCAGCCTGGAGATCTCCAAATGGGGGCGGGAACTCCAAAAAATGGGATGGGAGCTCCAAAATAGGGCGTGGCTTCCTCCCATTGACAGACAGGCACATGACACGCATGCGCAATTTTTTCTCCCAATCAACGAGTAGCCCCAGAGTGCACCCTGGACGATGGGGCGGGGCGACACATTTGGGCGGGGCGACACGTGTCGCTCCGCCCACCCCCAATTCTATTGGTTTATAACACGGCAAATCTTATTGGTGTAGACCCGAGCATGCATTCCTTTGTGTACGATTTTGTAATTGATTTGGCCATATTACAGAAATAGTATGTGCTAACTCTAGAATCATAGGCCTATCTTAATTATTATCTGTTTAGTAATCATGGTAATTTTAGTCAGATGAAGTCATCGTTTACAAATAAACTCTTGATGACTTCACCTCTGGGTTGTTCAGCTTCATTCATATTTCCTTGAGGATCGGCAGGCCGCGGATCAGCACTAAATTGGGATTTTATACGCAAATTATGATAATTTAGATGCATTTTAGAGATGGACAAACACAAACATAAGCGGCTGATTTTACGTTTTAAAGCACAACCGTTTTTGTTGTTGTTTAAAGAGATGTTACGTTGCTCAATGCGTCACAAACTTGTAGGTTAATAAAATGTTTTCATGGCAAGCAGTGTTTCCTTGTTTATATCTTAATAAAATATTTGAGCCTATATTGATTCTCTTACAATTTTAAAGGTTCCTATAGTAAATGAGTGCCCATGACATCAGATATTAAAAATCCAATTTCTGTATCCACACCCTCATTATGTGCGTGTTCTAATCTGTGTACGAGATGAATTTAGATTCAGTTATTAACACTCGATCATTGTAGCCATATAGACCTGCATAACTATCGAATATTAAATCACTCAGAGCTGTAAATCTGTGGAATAGGTACATGAGCACTTTTAATGAGTAAAAGAGCCCTTCTGTGTGATTAATTATTTTTTTTTTTATTAAAGACTATAATAACTAGGCCTACTAAAAATCTAAAATCAATATAGTAGCTACAGTGATGCCTGGTTCTTTTTAAAGGACTGAGCCACAAAACCAGTAATTGAATTTGTGCATAGTCTATATAGCCTATAAAAGTATAAATAAAAATGTTGCAGAGAAAATTAACATTTATTGCTTAAATAAGCACTAAAGCACATTAATAATAATATTTGCTGTAAGTCAGATTTAATAACAGCTGTTTTAGTAAACAAAAAAACATTTAAAATAGGCCTATATGCCCAAAAAAAAATAATACTAATAAAAATTGTTTCAGCAAGGTTTTTATTCCCATTATCCACACATAAAACTTCAGTTCACGCTGATGGGCTATTTGGTATTATTGTCTTATTTGTCACCGCAGTTGTTCTTTAAAATAAAAGCATTTGCGGGTTTGTCCTATGTCTTATTGAACTACAGTGAATTATCATCGTAAGTTTTTGCTTATCCACCGATCCTAAAATAAAGAATATGGCTACATATAAATATACATTATACAAAACAGCTAAATCTCAAACAGTGGATAATTTTTATCAACATCGCCCAGCTAAAACTGCTCAATGTTTAAGTATATCTGCTTCTGTGAAAAGTGCAATTATATCTGACTTCATTTAACGTGCAACCCACCTGTTGAGGACCACTATTTAAGTTCATCACACAGAAACATAATTAATATTTCTCATAGGTGAGGCTATTTATAGCATAGGTAGGACTATATCATGGCCACGAATTAAGAATTTGTTCCCCAGATTTAATTCGTGAGCCGCACATATTACACAGCTCTATTCTGCCCGAAGTACTCGGAGATGCCGCCACCAAGCGTTTGATAGGAACTTAATCTAACTAATTCGTCATAAGTTTAAAAAAAACACATTTGCTAATTGATTCTAACTAAAATCGCTGTTGTTAGCACTTAATATTTCTGTAGTACAGCCAAACAGCATAGATCATTCATAAAAACGTATATAAAAGAATGCTCATGCGCAAACGTCTACACCAATAAGCTCTGCTGTATCATAAACCAATGAAATTGGGAGTGGGCGGGGCGACACGTGTCGCTCCGCCCAAATGTGTCGCCCCGCCCCATCGTCCAGGGTGCACTCTGGAGTACTTGCAATCAACAGCGCAAAATCTGCCCCACAGCTGATTCTAAAGATTTTAGTGGTTGTGTCAATCACAGTGTTAATTTAATTTTCTACACTATGCTACAAAAAATGCTAACCCCTAAACCTACCCCACACCTGACCCTAACCTTAACCAGTGAAATTGGCGCTGAAAAGAACGTGGATATGAGATCTCCGAGACGGACCATCCGATAACTCCCCAACCGGACCTCACTGGACATTGGCACCTTTTTAGTTACAACCAGCATCACTAGCCCATCCTACCCTGCGAATCTCACTGGAGAGCTCGTGGGTGGTTCTCATTTATATCATTAAGCAGAGGTTCAAACTCCGGTCCGAACACCACTGGCCACGAGCTTTGGGCTCTGCTCTCAAGATGAATATTGATTTATATAGCATATTTTATTTTAGATAAACTAGAAACAATTTTTAATTTATAAAGTGTTATTTTGAAATGTAAATCAATAACAATTGGCTGAAGCCAGAGCCAATGGCGAAAGTCTTTGCGCGAAGAGACCCCGCCCCATTTTGGAGATTCTGCCCACTTTTGGAGTTCACATTTTGGAGATCTCCGGTCTGCAGTTATACGTACTTTGGCGTAGGGGAAAGATTTTACTCTATCGCTTTGTTTTAAGTAACGGAGGTGTCCCGGGGCTTGAAATTCGCAGGGTAGGATGGGGTAGTGACGCTGGATGTAACTAAAAAGGTGCCATTGTCTGGTGAGGTCCGGTTGGGGAGTTACAGAACTTGGAGATCTCATATTGCATAATCTTATTAACTGCTTATCTCCTGAACTGCAACTTTCTTTTCAGCGCCAATCCCGCCATGCAGCCAATTTCACTGGTAAAGGTTAGAGTCAGGTGTGGGGTAAGTTTAGGGGTTAGCATTTTTTTGTAGCATTTTTGGCGCTGCATGAAGTCGAAAGCACCTAATGGGAGAAAGCCATGCCCTATTTTGGAGCTCCCACCCCGTTTTTTGGGGGGGGGGGGGGCTATGACGTTCTGAAGCCCGCCCTGCAATGATCCACGCAAACGCGACTATCGGGACTGTACTGTCAGGAGCTGGGTTACACAAAAACTACCCAAACACTAAAATGTTTAAATACATGTTAAAATAAAATAGCCATTCTTTTTTTAGAGTAGCCTACAATGTGCACACTATAAAAGCAACTGGTGCAAGCTGGTAATCACTTAATTTGGTCCACGTCCACCAATTGCGCGAATGCTCTGTTACCTCTCCCTCCTCTGATCATTTGATCAGTCACCCCACTTTGTTCCAGGACCTCGCAATTTACAAATTAAGCACTGCCTCCAAGAAACCGACACGTTGATTTTAAACATTTGATGCGGACGATCACAGGTGTATTTAGAACATTCACAAATTCAAATGTGCTTTCGCGCTTTGTCTGGCGCCGAGCCAGAAAAAGAGCGCTCAGTGCTTTTAACCTTAGGCCTATGTCACAACGATTCAGTGTTTTCAACCACATCAAATTTGGTTTCAGACATTTAAATTAATTACTAGCAAAAAAAATACATTTGTTAAATATTACACAGGGATGCTTGTAAGCTTGTTAAATGTGGTGTGTAAGGAAAGCGACAATAATAATCCATTCAATTAAAATCTGACAGTGTGTTTTATATAGAAGAACCAGCCCCACTCCCCCCCATACAAGCCCCCCAGGTCGAGAATCATACAAGCCCCCAGGTCGAGTGTCCTGGCACCGGGACTGCCCTTCTCCGACCATTGCTCGCTGTCGGCCCGACGTTGGCCAACGGCCGACCGTCGGCTTGGTGTATCCTGGCCTTTAGACCAAAAGTTTGCAAACTGTATGCCTTTTTCCTTCTTTTTTAATTAAGTAACTGCCATTTATGTTATAACCAAAAGAGATTATTAAAATTATTAACTGACTATTAGATGTATTTAGTTAAATTCAAATATTTGTGTTACAAAATTACAAGCAGATTTATTTTTATTTTGAGTTCATTTACCATTAAAACTATGGCTCTCAAAAAATAAAAAATAACGCAGAAATAATAAATATATTTATTTTATTGTATAGTAAAATGTGTTATAATAAAATAACATCAATGTCATGACTTCTGACATTGAAAAGGCAAACAAATAATAATAATTAAGGTCAAAGTTAGATTTTAAGGCAAAATCTATTTCCTAAAATTGTACACTGACTGCCTAACAGTCCCTTGCAGACCCCTGGGGGTACCCAGTCTGAAACCCCTGTATCAGTTAAAAACACTAGAGGTGTATTGATGAACATTTTAAATAACTAGAGGATTCTGAAAACTTTCTGGGGAATGTTTGCCCTCAGCTCTGGTTCATTTCTTGACTGTAGTTTATAGACACATTTATTTATTTTATCAAGGAATCTACTTACAAATGACAAGATTCATCTAATAACAATCTAATACAAATCAGACACATCCAAAACTACAAAAACTCTGCTTCTTGGTCACATTTACCCTTTGCCCTTTGATTTCCCAGAGGACTCCGGTGGCTCCTCTGGTTTGTCGTCCTGAGGTTTCTCATCCTGGGTGTAAGCTAGGTTAACAAAGCCCTCGGAGATCACCTCTGCACAAAAGAGGTTTATGTTTACTTAAAGAACAGGTGGCGTAAGTCTAAGGTGTCTGTCGAATATAAATAATTAACTCTAAATGACGCAGCATTTTACAAATTAGGCAAATTATGTAGATATACATATTTAGAATTGCCATTTACTGAAATGACTTCTACTCAAACTATACCAATCTAAATTTGATTTTAGACTTGCCATTGTGTACTATGAAATTGTTGGCTGCTAGTCATTTTGGGAAGAAAAAAATCTCTGGCAAATGAATGAAATGTAAAATGTAAATGAATATATAGAACACACCTTGTAAGGAAGGTGGAGGGTTTGTCGACTGAACGCTCGGCTCTTCTTTCATTGTGATAGCACAGTGTTTGTGTTGCTAGATAATATATATATATATATATATATATATATATATATAAGAAGACAATCAATGTAATGGTGATTTAAAAGACACTCATCTGAAGAATTATAATGTAACATTTAGAACTTTTTAAATCTCCAAAGAACCTTAAAGGTAACTCAAGAGGCTCATATAGCTTTAACTAACTAAACTAAATAATATTTTTAGTAAATTAAACAATAGCTTTCGAAATTTTATTGAGTGGATTAAAAATTGTATTGCTGCAATGAACAGATTTATAACTGGAAAAACATATTACGGCATTCATTTTTTTCTTATAAATACAAGACCTTCAACTACTCATGAAGAGATGTTTTACATGTTTTACTGTCATTATCTAGCATGTTGGTATTATTATTACACAAGTTCATCTCTGAGTTTAAATTCATTCAACCCGCATGCATGTGTTAGCATACCTAACCGGTTACAACATAAACGGAAGTATATTAGCCTGCAAGTGAAATATGATATGATCGGAAACGCATAGCCTACAATAAAATAATTTTAACTTCAAAAAGTTAAAAGTTAGTTAGGCTATTTTAATTTTAAAAACTCCGTCTCCCATATTCACATTTATAAATAAAAAAATATACCATTTGAATGGTCTGTGAAAGTCTAGACTAGCCTAAATGAAACAGTATGCAAAAAAAGCATTTAATATACAAATATATATATTATATTCCGGTTTACCCCATGTGGTGATCACAAAAGCTCCAATTGGACAGACAATATGTAGATACAGCAGGCTGAGCCTCTCGTTCTGTTACATGATGTTTTATAGCTCATGGTGATACCTGGACACGCCTCCTCTCGAGTCAATACTGCACAAGAAAAACATTTAGGAGTGCAAAGGAGAAAAAAATGTGACTTTGCCCTTATAGCTGAATAAAAGATGAACTGATGAGAAGGCACAAACTTTGTTCCTCCTATGAGTTCAATATTAGGCTATTTATAGGGTGTTTAAGAGTTAGGCTACCTTCAAAGCTTTAAATGCTGCGCTTTCCCTCCATCAGTGTTCATAGATCAGTGTTCTGATTAAAGGTGACGTTCTATTTTTCTCGATGTAAAAATACTTCCTATCCAACTTTAATGTGCAGAATCAACTAGCTCATATATATGGAAGATATGAGATAATTAAAGGCTATGACTCAGTGCTTTCAAGTAATTAGGCATGTTCGACTTGAAGCAGCGCTGCGCAGAATGATCACCATATGACATTAAAGTACCGCGAGAGCGATTCGAATGCATAGGATCCGTCTGCTCTCTTATCGCTCTCGCGGTACTTTGATGTCCTACGCCTGTTTCACACATACTCCGTTTGCAGTGCGTTTGCGGTGCGTATTTTTTACGCCCCCATGTTAACGGATTAAAGCGTTCACACTGCACGCAGTTGCGGTCCGGCAGTGCGTTCCAGGAGCGGTGCGGTTGCAGCAGTGCAGAGATCGTTTCCGCACCGAGTCTATTTTTGCTGTGCTGCATGCTGAATTAAAGTGACAGCACTTTGTTCACGGTACAAATGAACATGGATTGACATGGAAATGTAGTAATTTCCCAATAAATATATATAATTAAAGTCTACTGTGTTTCACAGGCTTTTTGGCTTGGTTTAAAACAAAGAAAAGTGTACTTTTAGACAAACAAGGCAACATATGCACTTGTGTCTTGTGGAGGTAGAAAAACAAGTTAAGACCTGCGGAATTGTTTATAATAAATGTAAAAGGCACGAGAGCCGACTGTTTCTGTCAGTGGTAAGTTTTAATTTAAAATATTTGTGAAAAGTAGGCTGTATGCTGTGTTTAAATGTGTGTCCTTGCTTGAGCAACTTAATTTACAAATCTATCAACAAATGCATTTAATACGTTGTTTATATTAATTGAGTTTAAACGTGAATATGTCTGTGAAAGATTGTGTAACTGTATCTTGATAAAAGAGGATCACAATGCTGAAAAAGCACTTTCAGTATAGGCTAACAACGTTAGGTTTTAAAATCAAAATAATGGATAAATGTTGTTTTTGTGGTAAACAGCCGCGGATCAGGACCGGACTTCAAACGTGTCCTGTGTGAAAGCAAAATGAGTCCGTGCTGCTTCTGCACGGCATACGTAATGCACACGGACTGCAAACGCACTGTAGATGGAGCATATGTGAAACAGGCGTTACGGTGATAATTCTGCGAAGAGCTGCTTCAAGTCGAATGCGCCCATTGTTCTGCTTCTGCTTTTACATTAACATTTATGCATTTAGCAGATGCTTTTATCCAAAGCGACTTACATTGCATTCAAGTTACACTTTTTTACATTTTTATCAGCTCTTGCTTTCCCTGGGAATTGAACCCATGATCTTGGCGTTGCTAGCGCCATAGGCTACTCTACTATTTGAGCTACAGGAATGCTTTTTTGAGCATCCCGACAAGACCATCCAATGGCGTGAGTTTGGGGCCGGGATTATCTGTTTGATCGACCAATGGCGACCAGTGGCGCAGAAATGACTTCTTGTGTTCAAATGTTCAACACAAACTTCAGTTACAAAACTTTTGACTTTAATGAAACAAGACTAGATTTTAAAGGGGTCATATGACGTTGCTAAAAAGAACATTATTTTGTGTATTTGGTGTAATGCAATGTGTTTATGCAGTTTAAGGTTCAAAAACCACATTATTTTCCACATACTGTAGTGTACATTATTGTTGCTCCTCTATGCCCCGCCTTTCTGAAATGTGTTGATTTTTACAAAGCTCATCATTCTGAGACGCGAGGCATGCTCTGATTGGCCAACTATCCAGTGCATTGTGATTGGCCAAATGCGTCCTCAAGCGCGAGACTTAATACGCCCCTCACCATATTGTGATGGGTGTCCTGGCGCCACAACACAAAAACAATAAAACCCATTAGAAACAAGACATTTGTTGCATCCAGTGGGGACATAATTACTGATTATAATGACTTATACTGTCTTTTTACATGTAAACATATAAAGGTATTTTTGGTGCAAAACATCTGAGCGTCTGTGACAGTGGAATTTGTAGTTGTAGAGAATAGCCACCAGGGGCGGATTTAGTGAATTGGGGGCCCCAGGCAAATATAGGAATGAGGCCCTATACATTTGCACAAATTTACCTAGATCAACCTTGAGGTTTCTTTTTTGTCGTGATGCTTGCTGCTGCACAATGGTGCCCCTATAGTTGTGTCCAATGTTTCTAAATTTTTCATGTACATGTTATAATGGGATTCTTTCATTTACATTTAAATGTATTCATTTAGCAGACACTTTTATTCTTTGATGTTGTAGACCACGAAATAGCAATTGATTTACCGTTGAGATAGAAGTTTTAACAAAAAAAACTAAATAAATTATAAAATAATTGGTCTGAATAAAAACTGCAGATTGGATTATTGAAAATGCACATTCATTCTCTGCCAGTAGGAGACTACCAAATGGCTGTAAACAAATCAGCTCATAAATGATACTTTATCAGGTAAAATGAAAATATATTTTTTTATTTGTTCTAAGTATACCTTAAATTAATACTTTTCAAGTTTTTTGTAATACTCGAATCAACATGGGCATGGACACATATGGATGCTTTATGCAATATATGTATATTATTAGTGAAACCATAATTAACATACACAGAGCATGAAGAGTATACATTTTTCATAGGTTAAAGATGTTTTTCAAAGAAATTGTTCATGTCTATTAGACACATGAAAAAAAAGAACATAGAAATACCAGGTTCCTATTACTTCTTTTTCTTTGCACTGAGCAATTTACACAAACCTGTTTACATTTTTGCACACAGGGCAGCTCACTTCTTCTGAAAATGCAAAATGTACATTTATTATTTATTATTACATTTGTTTGCCTCTCCGTGCCACATACTGTATTTTGATGCAGCTAAATTCTCAATAAAACTGTTTTCATTGGTATATTTTTCTGTTTCTTTTGTCAGACAACGGAATGAATATGAAATAGTGACTGAAACGCGACCCATTAAGACTACATAACCAGCTCTCCCTTCCAAGATGTTAATCTGCACAAAAATCCTGATTTATAATTGTGCCATCGTCTGATAAAATCAAATAGGCTACACGTAAGATAAAGACAATAGCTGTGCTGTGATTTCGGCTATACTTGCATGTAAAATTAGAGAAGCAACATATCTGTGTTTTAACCGCGCACTGAACAGAGCAGATGCAGAGAGAGAGGTATGCGTGCGCTGGGAAAGATAGACTTCGCGCTCGTGCGGCAGTCAGCTTCAGATGCATAATATTTTCATTTGCTACAAGCAGGATACACAAGAAGCACGTTCAACTCGGACAAGCAGACGGTTGTCGTGGTAATAAACACAGTAAACTGCAACCGTTCGCGTGGCCGCGCTTAATGCGCATCTCGTATATGAAAAGCTTTTTAGGGGGCCCATTGGCTTTTGGGGGCCCAAGGCAGTCGCCTACCTTTGCCTAATGCCCCTGATAGCCACACGTGTATCAGTAAATTTGAAGTCACAGACAAAAGTTGCAAACTTGTAGATTTTTTTTCTCTCTTCGACAAACACAACACAACAGTTACACCTTCTCCAATCCTTCATTGCAGGTGCACAAATCCTATTCTATGAATCACAAATTAAGAAACATGTACGCTCACATGTCTTGCTACTATTGCTGCAGTGAATATGGTGCAAAACACACTCACACACCTTCATCAAAAATGTGAAGTCACGGACGAATTTTGTACATCCGGAAATATGTATGTGAATTCTTGCAATGAGATTTGCACACTTGTAGAATGTTTTCTTACATATATATTTTTTTTCTTGGATGCTTTTTCGAGCACAAACACAAGTGCATAACGACAACGGCTTGAATCTGCTGCTAACCCACCCAGCACCAGACATCATTTGTACGTCGTTTTTTTTGGGCTAAATCAAGTCAGTCCGTCATGGCCTTATTTTAGACCACAAATCGATGTTGAAAATTGGTCTTTGAAAATTGGGATCACGTGACCCCTCGACGGCGATGCAGGCTTAGTCTTTCGCTCCGCTCACTTTGCCACATATTTTACGATCCTGTCAGTAAAATTTAAACCACTCTGCATTGGGCCCATCATGGGTGCTGGGGCAGACAAGGGGGATCGGGGAGGAGAGATTGAGCAATCGCCAATTAAGAAAAAATTCAGAGATTCAGCCATCTCCAGAGAAGACCTCGACAAGGCTATTGCTATTTGAATTTGAATTTGGTTGTGAATTCGGCAGTAAGAGATGCTATGGACTCGGTGCTGATTCCAGCATTGCGCGAACTGTGTGAGGACATACAAGCGACCAACAAGTCTGTTAAAGAGCTAAGAGAGGAGTTTGAGGCCATAGTTACCACGCGAAGCAGACACGTGACCGCGTTGATTCTGTTCAGGCAGAAGCGCATGAAGATAAGAGGACAGTCACGGACTTAAAGGATCAGCTGGAGCGACTCACCGAGAAGATGACAGATATGGAGGACAGGTGCAGGAGGAACAACGTAAGACTGGTGGGGCTCCCAGAAGGGATGGAGGGTCCCGACGCAGCTGGTTTCATCAGAGCTAATCTTTCCAAGTGGATTGCTTCCTTGAGGGGCCGTGACATTGAGATTGATCGGGCGCACCGCGTGTATGACGGAGGGAGGGGCTCCGATCGGCCACGCACTCTCATCTTCCGTGTACTGAAATCATCTTCCGTGTACTGAGATGGCATGACAGATCAGATATCCTAAAATGTGCTCGGCAGGCTTATCCGGTGAAATGCTCACAGAGCAATGTCACACTGCTATTTTTTCCCGACTTTGGTCCGGCTGCAGCTATCAGGAGAAAGGCATTTGGTCCGGTTTTGGGGAAGATGACAGTGCTTGGTCTCCAGCCCTTCCTCATCTATCCGGCGGTAATTAAGCTACAGCACAAAGGGGAACAGAGAAGCTACGAATCCCCTCAGAAAGCGGAGGACTGAGGATCACGTGACCCCTCGACGGTGATGCAGGCTTAGTTTTTCGCTCCGCTCACTTTGCCACATATTTTGCGATCCTGTCAGTGAAATTTGAACCACTCTGCATTAGACCCATCATGAGTACTAAGGCAGACAAAGGAGATCGGAAAAGAGAGATTGAGCAATCGCCAATGAAGAAAAAATTCAGAGATTCAGCCAACTCCAGTGAAGACCTGGACAGTGCTATTGCTAGCCGCATTGAACTAGCATTTAAAGAACACCAAAGCACTTTGAATTCGGTTGTGAACTCGGCAGTAAGAGGTGCGATGGACTCTGTGCTGATTCCAGCATTGCGCGAACTGCGTGAGGACATACTAGCAACCAATAAGTCTGTTAAAGAGCTAAGAGAGGAGTTTGAGGCCATAGCTACCGAGACGAAGCAGACACGTGACCGCGTTGATTCTGTTCAGGTAGCAGCGCGGGAAGATAAGAGAACAGTCACGGACTTAAAGGATCAGCTGGAGCGACTCACCGAGAAGATGACAGATATGGAGGACAGGTGCAGACGGAACAATGTTAGACTGGTGGGACTCCCAGAAGGGATGGAGGGTCCAGATGCAGCTGGTTTCCTCCGAGCTAATCTTTCAAAGTGGATTCCTTCCTTGAGGGGCCGTGACATCGAGATTGATCGGGCGCATCGCGTGTATGACGGAGGGAGGGGCTCCGATCGGCCGCGCACTCTCATCTTCCGTGTACTGAGATGGCATGACAGATCAGATATCCTGAAAGGTGCTCGGCAGGCGTATCCGGTGAAGTGCGCACAGAACAATGTCACACTGCTGTTTTTTCCTGACTTTAGTCCGGCTACAGCGATCAGGAGAAAGGCATTTGGTCCGGTTTTGAAGAAGATGACAGCACTTGGTCTCCAGCCCTTCCTCATCTATCCAGCGGTGATTAAGCTACGGCACAAAGGGGAACAGAGAAGCTTCGATTCCCCTCAGAAAGCGGAGGATTTTATCAGCTCCATGTCTCAGCAGAAGTCGTATTACGCAGCTCTGCGGGGGGACGACGGGGGAGCAGCGGCCGCTGTTTCTCCAGTTCGGCGGGAGGGGCGTGACGGCCGGGATGGACTTGGCCCTAGCTGCCCAGAAGGGGATGATAGCAGGATGAACATGGATGCTTGCTAAACCTATTGTTTGCGTTTTCTTCTCTTATACTGGGATATTGTCCTTATTTATCCAGTACAACGATCTCTTTGCTGGTAAGACTGACACTCCATTTTTCTGTTTTGGAGGGGACTAATGGAGAGTAGGTTTAATTAATAAAAAAATATTTTTTATATATTCTGCTCAGTCAGACCTATGTTCTCGGTAATGTGCGGTCTGAGTTGTTCTTTGTTTATGGTTTTCGGTTGTTCACATTTTTATGTTGTTTTTGTTTTTTACAGCAGACATTTATACTTTTATCTATTTTACCTTATTTCTAAAGGGATTTTTCATATAGGAGGTTTGGTATCTAAAATGCACATCAGTGTTTACGTGTTATTTACGGAATGGAAGTTTTTTTTTGCATTTATTGAGTACAATCTTGGGATTATGAATATTCAATGCATACTTTAAATATTTTATCACTGAATGTGAATGGTTTAAATTCTGCTGTTAAAAGAACCCGTGTATTAGAATATTTACACCGTAAATCTATCTCCTGTGCCTTAATACAAGAGACACATTTAAAACAATCTGACGTGGCACGTTTCCAGAATAAGTATTACAAATTAATAGCTTTTTCCTGCGCTCAAAATAAAACTAAGGGGGTGCTTATTCTTGTTAACAGGAAGTTAAATTTAACAATTGAACACCTTGGTAGTGATGAGAAGGGTAGATTTGTTTTTATCCAATGCAAAATATATAATAATAGGTTAGCATTGGTCTCTATTTATGGTCCGAATGAGACAGACAGTGCATTCCTTACACAGATTTCCAAAACTTTACTTGAGGAGATTGATTGCCCTCTTGTGGTGGGTGGTGATTTTAATGCTGTCATAAATCCTGCTTTAGATAAGTCTCAATCTGATACAACAGCCAATCCATCCTCTAAATTATTGAATAAATTTATCACTGAGCTCAACTTAATCGATTTATGGAGAATTCAGAATACTAAAGCTAAGGAATTCACTTTTTTTTCTAATAGACACAATACTTTCTCTAGGATAGACTACATATTTCTCAGCCCATCTTTAATTTCATCTAATTCCTCTATATCTATATTACCAATTTTATTATCTGATCATTCTGCTATGTTGTGCAGTGTTCCTCTTTCCGATGTCAAAGCCAAGTCCCCTAGATGGCGCTTTAACGTATCATTATTAAGTAATCAGACTTTTATTACCTCTCTAAAAGAATATATTAAGGACTTTCTTGAAATTAATATGCCCTCTGATGTGGATCCTCAAATACTGTGGGAAACGACTAAGTGTGCTATACGAGGTTTCTGTATATCTTTCTCTTCTACTCTTGCCAAAGCGAGAACTCACCAGTTTACACAATTAGAAAATAAAATCCAATCATTACAAAATCTACAAAAACAACATTTTACTGAGCAACAGGCTACACAGCTGTCCTCTTTAAAAGAAGAATATGATTTACTTTCACACTCAAAGGCAGAATTTATTTTACATAGGACTAGACAAAAATATTATTTTGAATCAGAGAGACCTAGTCATTTATTGTCCCTCAGGTTGAAAGAATGCGAGTCTAAGGCATATATGAGCGCAATAAAATCATCGGATGATCAGGTCACCACGAACCCTGTGGCAATTAATGACATATTTAAAGGTTTTTACACAAATCTGTATAAAGCCGAAACAGATTTTGATGAACCAATTTGTAAGCAGTATTTAGATAAATTGGAACTGCCTCGGATCTCACAGATGGATAAAGAATCTTTGGAGGCCCCATTAAGTTTGGAGGAACTTCACGTCTCTCTAAAAAGCCTTCAAAAGGGCAAATCGCCGGGTCTAGATGGTCTCCCCCCTGAATTATATTTAGAAATTTGGGATTTGGTAGGGATACTTATGCTTAACTCATTTAATTTTGCAATTGATCATGGGGTATTTCATAGAGATCAAAAAACATCACTGATTTCATTACTTCTTAAAAAAGGGAAAGATCCATTAGATTGTTCCAGCTACAGACCGATTTCACTTATCCCATGTGATCTAAAAATCTATGCTAAAGTTTTTGCTTCTCGTTTGGAGAAGGTAATTCACAGTCTGATCAAGGAGGACCAAACTGGTTTCATCAAGGGGCGCAATGCATCTGACAATATGCGTCGACTCCTTCATATTCTTGACTTTGCGGACTCCCACCCAACACCTTGTGCGGTCTTTTCACTTGATGCAGAAAAAGCCTTTGACAGGCTAGAGTGGAATTATATGTGGGCAGTTCTGCAATGTTTCGGCTTCGGTGAACACTTCGTTTCTATGATTAAGACATTATACCACTCACCTGCAGCATCAGTCATAACTGGTAATATTATTTCCCCCTCATTCCCTTTACAGCGGGGAACGAGGCAGGGGTGTCCACTTTCCCCCTTATTGTTTTGTCTATCTCTCGAACCCTTAGCACAAGCCATCAGGAAATCTGAAGTATCGATTAAGATTCATGACCATAATCATTGTATTTCATTATACGCTGATGATATTATTCTATATTTAGACCACTTTGATATTTCAGTCTCTAGTGTAATTAAGGAATTTGATAATTTTAGTAGCCTATCAGGATATAAAATAAATTGGAGCAAATCTGCTTTAATGCCAATTAACAATGTTAAGGTTAATTTTTCTATTCCCTCATTTATTCCTATTAAGGAATCTTTCATCTATTTGGGCATTACCATATATAAAAACATTCATAAGATTGCCAGAGACAATTTTAATAACATTTTAGTTAAGGTCAAAAATGACATTCAAAGATGGAAGAATCTTAAAGTCTCTCTCCAAGGAAGAATCTCCCCTGTTAAGATGAATTTGTTACCTCTATTTAATTTTTTTTTCTCTATGCTACCACTTTCTCCCCCTCCAGGTTACTTTAAGGAGATCAACTCCATAATTTCTAAGTTTATCTGGAATGATAAATGTCCCAGAATTAAACTTACCACATTACAACATCCTAATAGCGCAGGAGGACTGGCTGTACCAAATTTTGAATTATATTATTGGTCGTTCCAGCTTAAGGCCCTTCATAATTGGGTTGATCCTCAATCTACAGTTTCATGGAGGGTGATTGAAGCTGACAAGGTTAAACCAAATAGACTTCAAGATATTTTATTTACTGGCACAGGTAAAAAAGGGGATAATTATAAATTTGGTCCGGTTGTGGCTAACTCTGTTAAAATCTGGAAAACGGTTGAACGTCAGATAGGTGGACCCTTCAAATTCTGTAACAGTACACCTTTATGGCACAATTTTAACTTTGTATGTGGAAATCGTCCATTTGTCCAACCCTCTTGGTCCTCTTTAGGTGTGAACACGTGCGGTGATATGTATGATAACCAGGGCCTCTGTTCATTTCAGGCATTGAGAGCCAAATTTTGTCTACCAGCATCTGCATATTTTGTTTTTCTTCAATTACGTTCTGCTCTCAAAGCGTATGGCGTTCCTTGGTCTTCTTCCATTTCCTCTCATCCTATGCGGGACTAGATTGCACCATCTGCTGGTCGGCCATCTGTTTCCTTAATATATAATAAAATTATTGATTGTATTACAAAACCTCTTTCTATTAAAACTATTTGGAATAGGGAATTATCTGATCTTAATTTATCTGTCGACTGGGAGAGAGTGTGGTCTAATCTCAGCTTAACATCTAAAAATCTGGCTCATCGTCTTATTCACTTCAAAGTCATTCATAGAGCATACATAACTCCTTACAAAAGATTTAAAATGGAACTGCAGTCAAATTTGAACTACCATATATGTAACACTACATCAGAGAGAGTAACAGGGCACCTTGTCTCCAAAAATTTGATTTATTGCCCCTCGTAAAAATCCCACCCAGTAAGCCCCCCAATCCCTCCCACCATAACTGGACATCTGGTCTGGACACCTGTTGTACACCCCCACCCACCCCCATCTAGATGAGGAGTTGATTATCCAGTCCAGTGTGTTTTAGGGTTTTTATGACTTGTGTGAGGGTCTGTTATGTGATTTAAACTTTAAATGGTGAAATTGTGTTAAAGGGATGTTTTTATTAAAGTGTTTTTCACATCAGATATGCGTGTAAAACGTTCGATGATTTGTTTACCGTACAACACGTCTTGTAGGGAAAAACGTTGTTAGAAAATAAAACATTAGTTTTCTTTCTATCGCTACAATTATAGTTAGTTTGACAGAGTTAAATAAAAAGAAGAAGTGTTTTGTTCACAAAAAAGCAGCAAACACGTTCGTTAATACTAGAAATTGCTGTCTTATCTTACCGTGTTGTGAAATAAGACCATACGGTTTAAAAGTAAAAAAGAGCCTTAAAAATAAACGAATATCAGAGGGATTCGTTCGTTAAAACAACGCTATCCAGCAGTAGTCAAAATCTCCGTGGTAGTCTGTCGTTACAATTTAGACAGAAAAGCGAAAAAGCTCCGAGTGCCTGGCGCTGATCCGCCAGACAACCGCTCTCTGTCGATGCCAAAGTCCAAATGAGGTTGGAGAGCCGGGGGTCCCAAACCACGCCTATGGCCGTCCCCTAACAGAGGCGGACCAAAGATTAAATAATTAAAGTAATGTTTTTAACATTAGAACGAACGTTATTTTAATAAATCTTTACCAGTTCTTTAATTAATGAAAACCGTATAGCATTTGACGTAAACCTTCTCACTTTAAAATTAGGATAGCCTACACAAGATTCCTTTTAACTCTAATTCTTAGGAAAAATGTTGTTTGTATTATTTTATTTAGTTATTCACGCTTAATTCCTTTTATTTAGTCTTTTGTTTTTTTGTCAAGTTAAGATATAAGCAGTCTTTTAAAAATTAGCTTATACAAGTTTCCTTTTAAACAAAAAATCACTAATACACAGGCCTTTATTTTATTTAGTTATTCGCACTTAATTCGTCTATTCCTTTAATCGGTCCTTGATTTTTGTCAAACTTAAGACATCACGCTATGATGGTGCTATAAAAAATTAGGCTGTCCTACACAAGAGTCCTTTTAAACATAACCTCTTTTTTGTTTTATTCAGTTATTTACGCTTAATAACTTTATTTTACTCGTTGATTTTGTCAATCTTAACTTCTAGCATGTTACATCAGTTAAAACGCACGTACGCGCGTACAAATATCTAACAGGAACGAACCGTGTAATAAAATCAACACAGGATTTCTCTTTGATTTTCCATCCCGTGAGGTTTGTACTGTTATCTATTAATTGAAACAGACGCGCGTAATTAGACGTCTAAAATTTTACAACATGCACCTGCGAGTGCGCAGGGTCATCGGGGCTGCCAACTTTGGCCTAAAGTTCAGCGATCAAAGGACAGCCATTGCATCTATTTTATGACATACAACTGCGTGTGTGAACATTGTCAAAAGATCGTCGGAATGGTTCACTGGATGGTCAACACGCACACACACACACAAACACACACACACACACACACACACACACACACACAAAACAACTCCTACATTTAAACATTTAGACTTTTACAAATTAAAACTTTTAGAAGCACACCGGGTATCTGATGAAAAACAGGTTGATTAAACAACGATATGACTTGTTTTAACAAATACCTTTTTAGATCTTTCAAACCTAAAAC
Organism: Schizothorax lantsangensis; assembly: GCA_027422415.1. Classification (NCBI taxonomy): domain Eukaryota; kingdom Metazoa; phylum Chordata; class Actinopteri; order Cypriniformes; family Cyprinidae; genus Schizothorax; species Schizothorax lantsangensis. The sequence continues at coordinate 14,658,626 of CM049850.1, read as the reverse complement.
CATGATGCTCTAAACAAACCGAGGATTAGAAGCAGGTAAATGATCCTCTGATGAACGCACGACGGTTACAGAGTCTTTCTTTATGAATCAGAGTTAAATTAGACTACTAGACTAAGTTAGTCGTCATAAGGTTGTTTGCAACAAAACTAATTCCTACAAAAGTCTCACAGAATCTTTACAGCAGTTTAGACTTTCTCTCTCACTTTAAAAATGGTATTATTAACCGTGTGTTTAAATGCAGCATGTTTTATTTTTACACTATAATGTTTTATTTATTAAAATAAAAACAACTGGTCTATATAGGGTTATTTTACTAAGATATGATCAAATAATTGACAGAGGAAATAGTTCAAATAATCGATAAGTCCAACTTATCAACCCCGTTTGAAGTGTCTGACGGTTTGTGACAAATGTCTTAATGATACAGACGTGTTAAGATGTTAAGTATGTGTGAAAGATGTGTAAAGTTCAATATTACTGTTAAAAATAGTAATATTGTAAATTATTATAAATTTTAAATATGTGTAAAATCGTATATGTTGTTTTTACTTTTTGTTGTTAAGAAATGTTTTCATTTTAATCTAGCCTGTAGTTAATATATATGTACTGTAAAAGAACAAATATACATTTTCACTTAAAACTTCTCTGTAAAATAATTACACCTACAGTTTTAAACATGTTTAAAAAGTTTTAAACACATTGTGGGTCGCTAAAGCAAGTCATGATGTCTATTGTCTTTAAATTAAACTTTAGTTTTATTCTTTAATTTCTTTAAAATAGCCTGATGATAATGAAGCCAAGTGTTTTTCTCACATGAGTAGATAACTCTTCGGATGTGTTTATGACAAACAAGTCATTTTTTACTTCAGAAAAGTTTTTCAAATGTATGACTGAACTTTTCTCATTTGACAGACCCGCGATGTTTAACAGCCGGAGGGAATACAAGTTGTTTTCATGAAACCTTTATCGGTGTAAATTTCTCACCTAGAACACAAAACTTGTACATTTTGACTATATGACTCTTTTGTAAGTAGCATGGCATTTGAAATGGTTTACTAAAAGATTAAAGCAGCGTCTGTGTTTTCAACATGAAAGAGTTGTACAAGGATGTTTCAACTATTATCCTCGTTTCTTTTTGATCCTAACAAACTGGTAATGAATTTTCTATGGCAGGTTTTACAATGTACAGTTCTCATACTATGTGCGTAAATAGTTGTGCTACAACATTTATGATTATTTTTTGAATGCCAACAGATTTTGTTAGGGATTTGATGCATCTAAGAATAATAATCTTTTGTAAATGATTTTTCTTACAACGATAGTTTTAGTCATATTAGCAAGATTTCAGATGGTCGTTCACAATTGTTTGTTGGACTGTGTATGTTTTTAGGTGAAGACAACTCTTTGTGAGATGTCATCATAATAGGAATAAATGAAAATCATGAAATTAAGTAACAGCCTTTTGTCTTTGAGATATTTATTTTAGTGCAATCTGTCCACACGAAAATTAAGTCTTGCTGTCTTACCCTTAAAACTATTACAACTGAAACTATTGCACTGAAAGCTGTACATTCATTTAAGTTTGAGCATGTTAAATTTCCACGCTCTTGTAAAGAGTATTGATACATATCATCCACAATCATCCAAGAGACAAAATCACTAAGTATAGCAAGACAAGAAAATGTTTATAAAGCAGATAGAATTCAGGAACCTAAACAGTTGTGAAAGTTTATTAAACGCGGATTTGTAAATGATGTTTTTTACTCTGCTGGATTTAGTCATATAGCTCAGATAGCAGACGACACAATTCACATTTCGTTTCTATGTCTGTATTGTTTTAAGGCTCCACCACAAATTTATGCTAATCCTTGCATGGGAAAGTGTGCATGAGGAGTACATACTTAATCATTTAAGAAAATCATTGCGCATTTGACTGAACTTTTTATTATTTTGACAAACCGCCAATTCAAATTACTTCCCTCGAGGCGCTTGTCCACAGAATATTTTTCAACACAACGACATTAAAGAATGTTATCAGTCACTATCGCCAGCTTCTGTGACTCAAATTAAGCGACATCTCTGGTGTACGTAACCATGTACAATGGGTGCATGTGGTAAACATCTTTGTTTTTCCAATTCTGTCATATTTGTTAGATGTAATGTAAACAATATTTTGATAACTATGATGTTCCACGTTTTTGTAAAGGTTATAGAAAGAATTCAAACATAATCTTTACATAGGAATTATCTTTGCTCAAAGCGAATTGACTAAAATCATTGAATTACGAAATGCAAAAGTGTATACATCATTTAAGAAAAAGCGCTATAATGTATACAGAAATCCTCCTCTTGATCTATTGTGACTGACATTTTACTAAATCAGCCGATCAGGATTATGGATGAAGCGGCTCACATTTTGGTTGTCGGACTGCATATGTCATTACTATGACTGTACTGTAGGTGAGGCCTTCTCTCTGAGGGCCATCAGCATTCAGTGTTTATAGAAATAAATGAAAATTAAGAAAAATTTCTTGAGAGTGTTTGACTAAGTCGGTATGGTTTAGCGGTTAGGATCATATCAGGTCCCATAGGGCCTAGCGGTTAGGATTCCTGGTTTTCACCCAAGTGATCCCGGTTCAATTCCCGGTGGGGGAAGTAATGTTTTGGGGGGTCGTGACCTAAGGGTTAGAGAGTCGGCCTCGTAATCCAAAGGTAATGTTCACGGCGTGTGTGTGTGTGGGTGTATGTGTGTGTTCACTGCTGTGTGTGGGCACACGTCTCTAAACATGACCTTAATAAATAAATTACAGATGTCATGTAGTTAATTCATTGAAAGGTGCATGTTTTTTGACCGTTTTAGATGGTCTGCACCAGCACACAGACACGTGTTTTAAGAATTCATCTGACCAAAAGGTTTGATCCTGGGGAAACAGCGGTGTGTGTGTGTGATTGTCTTCAGAATTGAACCGCTTTTATTTAAACAATGTAACATGAAGCTACTGTATTCAACAGCAGTCCCTTGAAATTATTGCAGTATAGCTTTTTTCCCTTCTAAATATCTAAATATGTATTTAGCTTAAATTACTAGTTGTTAAGTGTTTACAAAGTTTGATCATATGATTGTCCTGTTGTTGAATTTATAACATAAATATTTCACCAAACCTAGAGGACTGAAAATAGGTTTAGCATAAGTCCGCATTTCAGCTGTTAGCCTGAAAATGCAAGACAACTGAGATTTCATTACTGAGATAATCTACAGAATGTGAAACAAGCTCACGGTTACATTAGAGTTTTGGATTCTAGTTTATGTTGAATATTGTTTGTTACTGTTTCAGAGGTTTAACGACTCATTACTTGAAGACTGTACTGTATAAATTACAAGTTTTCCACCGTAGTAGGCCGTCTCTGAAACCAGGCCTGTAGAAAGAATAAACCAGTCTTATAAACTCATTGATTTGTTTAACAACTTTAAAATATAATCTGTACGAACGATACGCTCTTAAAATCGATAGTGCGCAAAACATATGTAAAAGGACGGATAACATATTAATGGGGTGTTTTGGTTAGTTTCTTACACAACAGAGCATTACTTAACGTTTTTATTAAGTTTCAATATAAAAGACAATAGTCTGTTAACAATTTAGATGCTTTTATTATGAAAGCGCACAAAGAACCGTTGAAGCACGTACCGTTTGTTAACACGGAATTAATTGAAATAATAGACTACCATAAGCTTATTTAACCGCATTATTTACACTGCGCTGAATGTAAAACTCTTAAACAGAAACATTAAAACATTTCAAACTTGTCAAACAACCGCTTCAATACATTCCTCTTATGAAAACGTTTAAAATAGAATACTGTCAAACAGAACGTTGTCTGCAAGTTCCCAACGTGTAAATTGCTTGAAAACGCTCGAAGCTACGCTTTTCACAGTACATACACAGATACGCGTTTTCTTTTGCGTATGTGTCTAAACAATAGCTAGGTAAATGACTTAAGTCATTTTAAGCGAAAGGGGCGACTAGTGTCTTTTTTATTTTTATTTTGATACCCGTGTCTGTTGATGGATAATGACGATTTTCCATCTGCACTTTGTGCGCTCTTAAGTCTTGCGTGTTTAATTTCTAACGCCGCACAAAGTTTTTCACCCAGAACGATTTTCCATGACTTTGTGCGCTCTTTCTGTATGAATTTGTTTACCGCAGTTTCACCGTCCTTATCTTATCTTCCACCACCTAATTGTATTTGTTAGGCCTTACGTTTGTTAGTTTTTGCTGTTCATATAAGTCGATATTTCTACGAATTTGTTTGATTCAATAAAATATCGTGTCTTCATTTGAGACATTTATGTCACATTATACGTAATACATATTTCTTATTAAATATCATTAAATTGATAAAAAAAAACAAAAAAAACTTGCTATCTGTAACGGTAAATCGTTACATTTTAAATAAAGACATTTTATGAAGTTGAGACAACCTTTTATTTCAACAATATATTGTCGAGTATACATTGAAGTAGTGAAGAAAATGATCAAATTTACAAACATACAGTAGTAACGACGTTAAACCGGTGGTCAATCCAGAATAGAAAATCTTTGCAGACAATCATGTTTTTCTCAAATATAAAATCAACCAGCGATGCAACAATTTCACACATCATAGAATCGCAATTTTTTGTAGCCAACAAGACACATTGATCCGTTACGGACGTACACAGACAGAGAACCTCGTTAATGTCCATCTCATCCTCGCATTCAGACATCACATCCAGAATTTTTCTGGTAATTATACAGACCGACTCTCTGCTGGTGAGAAACATGCTAGTCAAATCAGGCCATGGATATTTTACGCTTCTTACAATTTTCATTTCGTTCTTGAGATTTGTTTCACGTTTGGTATCTCCCGTACAATCGTAATTCGGATCGCACGCCGCAGCGATGATCTTACGTATCAGTTTGATCATCTGTCCTCTGTAATGCGGTTTAAATGTGGGGTCTATGGCGTCTTTTACAAAACACCTTTTTCCCGTTTCGCAGTCCAGTTGCTTAGCGTCATAAATGTCTCAAATGAAGACACGATATTTTATTGAATCAAACAAATTCGTAGAAATATCGACTTATATGAACAGCAAAAACTAACAAACGTAAGGCCTAACAAATACAATTAGGTGGTGGAAGATAAGATAAGGACGGTGAAACTGCGGTAAACAAATTCATACAGAAAGAGCGCACAAAGTCATGGAAAATCGTTCTGGTTTCAAAGCTTAACACTATGAAAAACTTTGTGATTTATATCTCACAACGGCGTGAGGAGACCTAGAACGGTAGCGTCGTTAAACATGTAGGTAGATGAAAAATGTTAAATATAAAACTAGAATGCAACTCTGCTGTGACTTACCTCAGTAATAAACAGTCGCATTTGCTATCTAACTATTGGAATTTATGACGTATTAAAACGCTTCGGTATACTGCAGATGAGGACAAAACTGCTTACCGCACATTTTCATAAAAAGAAGAGCAAAATATCGAGACATCTGGGTCAGATTTAAAAGACAGACGTCTAAAACGCGGGTATCAAAATAAAAATAAAAAAGACACTAGTCGCCCCTTTCGCTTAAAATGACTTAAGTCATTTACCTAGCTATTGTTTAGACACATACGCAAAAGAAAACGCGTATCTGTGTATGTACTGTGAAAAGCGTAGCTTCGAGCGTTTTCAAGCAATTTACACGTTGGGAACTTGCAGACAACGTTCTGTTTGACAGTATTCTATTTTAAACGTTTTCATAAGAGGAATGTATTGAAGCGGTTGTTTGACAAGTTTGAAATGTTTTAATGTTTCTGTTTAAGAGTTTTACATTCAGCACACTGTAAATAATGCGGTTAAATAAGCTTATGGTAGTCTATTATTTCAATTAATTCCGTGTTAACAAACGGTACGTGCTTCAACGGTTCTTTGTGCGCTTTCATAATAAAAGCATCTAAATTGTTAACAGACTATTATCTTTTATATTAAAACTTAATAAAAACGTTAAGTAATGCTCTGTTGTGTAAGAAACTAACCAAAACACCCCATTAATATGTTATCCGTCCTTTTACATATGTTTTGCGCACTATCGATTTTAAGAGTGTATCGTTCGTACAGATTATATTTTAAAGTTGTTAAACAAATCAATGAGTTTATAAGACTGGTTTATTCTTTCTACAGGCCTGGTTTCAGAGACGGCCTACTACGGTGGAAAACTTGTAATTTATACAGTACAGTCTTCAAGTAATGAGTCGTTAAACCTCTGAAACAGTAACAAACAATATTCAACATAAACTAGAATCCAAAACTCTAATGCAGGGGTCATCAAACTTGATCCTGGAGGGCCGGTGTCCTGCAGAGTTTAGCTCCAACTTGCCTCAACACACCTACCTGGAAGTTTCAAGTATACGTAACAAGACCTTGATTAGCTGCGTCAGGTGTGTTTGATTAGGGTTGGAGCTAAACTCTGCAGGGACACCGGCCCTCCAGGACCGAACTTGGTGACCCCTGCTCTAATGTAACCGTGAGCTTGTTTCACATTCTGTAGATTATCTCAGTAATGAAATCTCAGTTGTCTTGCATTTTCAGGCTAACAGCTGAAATGCGGACTTATGCTAAACCTATTTTCAGTCCTTTAGGTTTGGTGAAATATATGTTATAAATTCAACAACAGGTATGACAACTTTGTAAACACTTAACAACTAATATTTAAGCTAAATACATATTTAGATATTTAGAAGGGAAAAAAGCTATACTGCAATATTTCAAGGGACTGTGCTGTTGAATACAGTAACTTCATGCTGCATTGTTTAAATAAAAGTGGATCAATTCTGAAGACAATCATGACAACACACAGCTGCTGTTTCCCCAGGATCAAACCTTTTGGTCAGATGAATTCTTAAAACACGTGTCTGTGTGCTGGTGCAGACCATCTAAAACGGTCAAAAAACATGCACCTTTCAATGAATTAACTACATGACATCTGTAATTTATTTATTAAGGTCATGTTTAGAGACGTGTGCAAAGAAAATACTGTTTCCACACTATCTTCAACTTGTAATGTGCAACTTTGTGTTCTAAATGAAATAGATATACACGTAACAGAGAAATAGTAAGATCGAGGGGCTTGTGTCTCGTGGCCTCTTTGTAGACAGACCCAAAAAAAGCTCTACAGTACGTCACAATCTCAGTTAAAACAATCTCTTGTAGAAGGACTATCCTTTTATTATCTTATAATGTTTTCCTGCAAACACTCGTGACATGTTTGACCAGTTTCTGAGAATAGTCTTCATCTAAAAACAATGAAATGCATAGACTGGTATCATCTAGCGGGGCAGGCCATCAAAAGCAACATTACAACTTTAACAATATATTTAGAAGAGACGATTTCAGTATTAGGTTTTTGTTATGCCGATACATGCTTCTGTTGTGCAAACATATTTCCTGTACTGTGTCTATAACCTTTTCAAAGGGTATATTGTTATGTTTCTTAATTGCGTTCACATTACCTAGGCTTTAATCTCAAGCGGTAATGTTGAAAGAAATGAGTACGACGAATAAAATGTGCACATCGTCATCGGCTATCTGAACAAGAGTTCTAGATGTTGTGGCGTAAGAAAAAAAAAAAGTAATTTAAAACAACGTTTACAAAATATACCCAGATGCTCGTGAGCGGGTTTTCTGTATTCATATGATACTTTTCTTAGTGACTTGGACTCTTGAGTTACATAGGGAGCACAAAACAATAAATAAATTTAAAAAAAAACCTTGATATTTTGTGTCTGTAGCCTTTTCAAAACTGTGTACAACCTCAAACTTACTGAATATGTAGCTTTGACCACAATGGTTAGATATGTTTCAGTTGTAAGTGTAAAACAGAACGCCTTAATTTTCGTGTCTAAACTTAATGGGCGTCTCACATCAAATAGATAGATAATTGACCTAAACAAGTCAAGTCAAGTCACCTTTATTTATATAGCGCTTTTAACAATACAGATTGTGTCAAAGCACTTAACAGTATCAAGTTGGAGGATAGAGTGTCAGTAATGTATAATAATAAGATTAAACACTCAATTTTCAGTTAAAGGCATTTCATTATTGAATTCGGCGATGTCATTGTCTAGCTAAGTTTAGTTTAAATAGTATCTGTGAAATCAAATTTACGATAATCGCTAGAAATTAAGTGTCCCCAACTGAGTTTTGTTTTCACTTCTTAAACAAAAAGAAGTGAAAGTAACATGCGGCCAAGTATGATGATCCATACTCGGAATTCGTGCTCTGCATTTAACCCCTCCAAAGTGCCCACACACAGCAGTGAACACACACATACACCCACACACACACACGCCGTGAACATTACCTTTGGATTACGAGGCCGACTCTCTAACCCTTAGGTCACGACCCCCCAAAACATTACTTCCCCCACCGGGAATTGAACCGGGATCACCTGGGTGAAAACCAGGAATCCTACCCGCTAGGCCCTATGGGACCTGATATGATCCTAACCGCTAAACCATACCGACTTAGTCAAACACTCAAGAAATTTCTTAATTTTCATTTATTTCTATAAACACTGAATGCTGATGGCCCTCAGAGAGAAGGCCTCACCTACAGTACAGTCATAGTAATGACATATGCAGTCCGACAACCAAAATGTGAGCCGCTTCATCCATAATCCTGATCGGCTGATTTAGTAAAATGTGAGTCAAAATATATCAAGAGGAGGATTAGAACGAGGCAGCGGCACTGGGACTCCGCCCCTTTGCAGGAGCTGGAGTCTCGACCGCAACTCCGCGATGGTCATCCTCCCACAATGGGTACATGACTCATCCACAAACGCTGCCTCAGCGTGCGCTAAGCCCAGACACGTGATGCAGCGCTCGTGACCATCCCCCGACGCCAGGTAACGACCGCATCCAGAAACACACAAGTAGAATGTCATCTTTAAAAAGACGCAAGCTCTACTTGTGTAAGCTCTTTTAGGAACTTGCTCTTTTAATCAGTGCTGAAGCACGCAGGGGAACGGCCGCGGCAACACAGACAGGGATTTGCGCAGCCTGTTGTGTGCTCTCTCTCTCTCCCGCTGCTCTCACCAGCTGTAAAAACAGCTTTTACGCGCACCGTTTACCAGCCGTGAGAACGGCCTTTTCCGCTCTTTCTGCTTAAAAAAAAAAGAGAAGAAAAGGAACAGAGAGACTCGACCCCGCTGCTGTGCTGTACACCCGCACTTCTGCACAAAAGAGATCGTCCTGCAGAGACTCTTTCAGATTACTTCCAGCAGAAAACAACTGTTTGGCTCCGAAGCGAAAAGCTGAAGATGCAACGCACCTGCTGCTCATTATATACCCGCGCTGCGAGGTGAGCAGCTGCTGCATATGATTGCATGCCAATGTGCATTGGCTCGTTTTAGTTACACTCGAAGAAGATTGGCCTCTCTAGCGAGATTCCTATTCGTCGGTCAGTCCGACGTACGTCGAACGTGACCGACTGAATGGGAACTCAAGAGTCCAAGTCACTAAGAAAAGTATCATATGAATACAGAAAACCCGCTCACGAGCATCTGGGTATATTTTGTAAACGTTGTTTTAAATTACTTTTTTTTTTTTCTTACGCCACAACATCTAGAACTCTTGTTCAGATAGCCGATGACGATGTGCACATTTTATTCGTCGTACTCATTTCTTTCAACATTACCGCTTGAGATTAAAGCCTAGGTAATGTGAACGCAATTAAGAAACATAACAATATACCCTTTGAAAAGGTTATAGACACAGTCGTTTATACAGGAAATATGTTTGCACAACAGAAACATGTATCGGCATAACAAAAACCTAATACTGAAATCGTCTCTTCTAAATATATTGTTAAAGTTGTAATGTTGCTTTTGATGGCCTGCCCCGCTAGATGATACCAGTCTATGCATTTCATTGTTTTTAGATGAAGACTATTCTCAGAAACTGGTCAAACATGTCACGAGTGTTTGCAGGAAAACATTATAAGATAATAAAAGGATAGTCCTTCTACAAGAGATTGTTTTAACTGAGATTGTGACGTACTGTAGAGCTTTTTTCGGGTCTGTCTACAAAGAGGCCACGAGACACAAGCCCCTCGATCTTACTATTTCTCTGTTACGTGTATATCTATTTCATTTAGAACACAAAGTTGCACATTACAAGTTGAAGATAGTGTGGAAACAGTATTTTCTTTGCACACGTCTCTAAACATGACCTTAATAAATAAATCACAGATGTCATGTAGTTAATTCATTGAAAGGTGCATGTTTTTTGACCGTTTTAGATGGTCTGCACCGGCACACAGACACGTGTTTTAAGAATTCATCTGACCAAAAGGTTTGATCCTGGGAAAACAGCGGCTGTGTGTTGTCATGATTGTCTTCAGAATTGAACCGCTTTTATTTAAACAATGTAACATGAAGCTACTGTATTCAACAGCACAGTCCCTTGAAATATTGCAGTATAGCTTTTTTCCCTTCTAAATATCTAAATATGTATTTAGCTTAAATACTAGTTGTTAAGTGTTTACAAAGTTGTCATACCTGTTGTTGAATTTATAACATATATTTCACCAAACCTAGAGGACTGAAAATAGGTTTAGCATAAGTCCGCATTTCAGCTGTTAGCCTGAAAATGCAAGACAACTGAGATTTCATTACTGAGATAATCTACAGAATGTGAAACAAGCTCACGGTTACATTAGAGTTTTGGATTCTAGTTTATGTTGAATATTGTTTGTTACTGTTTCAGACGTTTAACGACTCATTACTTGAAGACTGTACTGTATAAATTACAAGTTTTCCACCGTAGTAGGCCGTCTCTGAAACCAGGCCTGTAGAAAGAATAAACCAGTCTTATAAACTCATTGATTTGTTTAACAACTTTAAAATATAATCTGTACGAACGATACGCTCTTAAAATCGATAGTGCGCAAAACATATGTAAAAGGACGGATAACATATTAATGGGTTGTTTTGGTTAGTTTCTTACACAACAGAGCATTACTTAACGTTTTTATTAAGTTTTAATATAAAAGACAATAGTCTGTTAACAATTTAGATGCTTTTATTATGAAAGCGCACAAAGAACCGTTGAAGCACGTACCGTTTGTTAACACGGAATTAATTGAAATAATAGACTACCATAAGCTTATTTAACCGCATTATTTACACTGCGCTGAATGTAAAACTCTTAAACAGAAACATTAAAACATTTCAAACTTGTCAAACAACCGCTTCAATACATTCCTCTTATGAAAACGTTTAAAACAGAATACTGTCAAACAGAACGTTGTCTGCAAGTTCCCAACGTGTAAATTGCTTGAAAACGCTCGAAGCTACGCATTTCACAGTACATACACAGATACGCGTTTTCTTTTGCGTATGTGTCTAAACAATAGCTAGGTAAATGACTTAAGTCATTTTAAGAGAAAGGGGCGACTAGTGTCTTTTTTTTTTTATTTTGATACCCGCGTTTTAGACGTCTGTCTTTTAAATCTGACCCAGATGTCTCGATATTTTGCTCTTCTTTTTATGAAAACGTGCGGTAAGCAGTTTTGTCCTCATCTGCAGTATACCGAAGCGTTTTAATACGTCATAAATTCCAATAGTTAGATAGCAAATGCGACTGTTTATTACTGAGGTAATTCACAGCAGAGTTGCATTCTAGTTTTATATTTAACATTTTTCATCTACCTACATGTTTAACGACGCTACCATTATAGGTCTCCTCACGCCGTTGTGAGATATAAATCACAAAGTTTTTCATAGTGTTAAGCTTTGAAACCAGAACGATTTTCCATGACTTTGTGCGCTCTTTCTGTATGAATTTGTTTACCGCAGTTTCACCGTCCTTATCTTATCTTCCACCACCTAATTGTATTTGTTAGGCCTTACGTTTGTTAGTTTTTGCTGTTCATATAAGTCGATATTTCTACGAATTTGTTTGATTCAATAAAATATCGTGTCTTCATTTGAGACATTTATGTCACATTATACGTAATACATATTTCTTATTAAATATCATTAAATTGATAACAAAAAAAAAAAAAAAAAAACTTGCTATCTGTAACGGTAAATCGTTACATTTTAAATAAAGACATTTTTATGAAGTTGAGACAACCTTTTATTTCAACAATATATTGTCGAGTATACATTGAAGTAGTGAAGAAAATGATCTCAAAATTTACAAACATACAGTAGTAACGACGTTAAACCGGTGGTCAATCCAGAATAGAAAATCTTTGCAGACAATCATGTTTTTCTCAAATATAAAATCAACCAGCGATGCAACAATTTCACACATCATAGAATCGCAATTTTTTGTAGCCAACAAGACACATTGATCCGTTACGGACGTACACAGACAGAGAACCTCGTTAATGTCCATCTCATCCTCGCATTCAGACATCACATCCAGAATTTTTCTGGTAATTATACAGACCGACTCTCTGCTGGTGAGAAACATGCTAGTCAAATCAGGCCATGGATATTTTACGCTTCTTACAATTTTCATTTCGTTCTTGAGATTTGTTTCACGTTTGGTATCTCCCGTACAATCGTAATTCGGATCGCACGCCGCAGCGATGATCTTACGTATCAGTTTGATCATCTGTCCTCTGTAATGCGGTTTAAATGTGGGGTCTATGGGTCTCTTTTACAAAACACCTTTTTCCCGTTTCGCAGTCCAGTTGCTTAGCGTCATAAATGTCTCAAATGAAGACACGATATTTTATTGAATCAAACAAATTCGTAGAAATATTGACTTATATGAACAGCAAAAACTAACAAACGTAAGGCCTAACAAATACAATTAGGTGGTGGAAGATAAGATAAGGACGGTGAAACTGTGGTAAACAAATTCATACAGAAAGAGCGCACAAAGTCATGGAAAATCGTTCTGGTTTCAAAGCTTAACACTATGAAAAACTTTGTGATTTATATCTCACAACGGCGTGAGGAGACCTAGAACGGTAGCGTCGTTAAACATGTAGGTAGATGAAAAATGTTAAATATAAAACTAGAATGCAACTCTGCTGTGACTTACCTCAGTAATAAACAGTCGCATTTGCTATCTAACTATTGGAATTTATGACGTATTAAAACGCTTCGGTATACTGCAGATGAGGACAAAACTGCTTACCGCACATTTTCATAAAAAGGAGAGCAAAATATCGAGACATCTGGGTCAGATTTAAAAGACAGACGTCTAAAACGCGGGTATCAAAATAAAAATAAAAAAGACACTAGTCGCCCCTTTCGCTTAAAATGACTTAAGTCATTTACCTAGCTATTGTTTAGACACATACGCAAAAGAAAACGCGTATCTGTGTATGTACTGTGAAAAGCGTAGCTTCGAGCGTTTTCAAGCAATTTACACGTTGGGAACTTGCAGACAACGTTCTGTTTGACAGTATTCTATTTTAAACGTTTTCATAAGAGGAATGTATTGAAGCGGTTGTTTGACAAGTTTGAAATGTTTTAATGTTTCTGTTTAAGAGTTTTACATTCAGCACACTGTAAATAATGCGGTTAAATAAGCTTATGGTAGTCTATTATTTCAATTAATTCCGTGTTAACAAACGGTACGTGCTTCAACGGTTCTTTGTGCGCTTTCATAATAAAAGCATCTAAATTGTTAACAGACTATTATCTTTTATATTAAAACTTAATAAAAACGTTAAGTAATGCTCTGTTGTGTAAGAAACTAACCAAAACACCCCATTAATATGTTATCCGTCCTTTTACATATGTTTTACGCACTATCGATTTTAAGAGTGTATCGTTCGTACAGATTATATTTTAAAGTTGTTAAACAAATCAATGAGTTTATAAGACTGGTTTATTCTTTCTACAGGCCTGGTTTCAGAGACGGCCTACTACGGTGGAAAACTTGTAATTTATACAGTACAGTCTTCAAGTAATGAGTCGTTAAACCTCTGAAACAGTAACAAACAATATTCAACATAAACTAGAATCCAAAACTCTAATGCAGGGGTCATCAAACTTGATCCTGGAGGGCCGGTGTCCTGCAGAGTTTAGCTCCAACTTGCCTCAACACACCTACCTGGAAGTTTCAAGTATACGTAACAAGACCTTGATTAGCTGCTTCAGGTGTGTTTGATTAGGGTTGGAGCTAAACTCTGCAGGGACACCGGCCCTCCAGGACCGAACTTGGTGACCCCTGCTCTAATGTAACCGTGAGCTTGTTTCACATTCTGTAGATTATCTCAGTAATGAAATCTCAGTTGTCTTGCATTTTCAGGCTAACAGCTGAAATGCGGACTTATGCTAAACCTATTTTCAGTCCTTTAGGTTTGGTGAAATATATGTTATAAATTCAACAACAGGTATGACAACTTTGTAAACACTTAACAACTAATATTTAAGCTAAATACATATTTAGATATTTAGAAGGGAAAAAAGCTATACTGCAATATTTCAAGGGACTGTGCTGTTGAATACAGTAACTTCATGCTGCATTGTTTAAATAAAAGTGGATCAATTCTGAAGACAATCATGACAACACACAGCTGCTGTTTCCCCAGGATCAAACCTTTTGGTCAGATGAATTCTTAAAACACGTGTCTGTGTGCTGGTGCAGACCATCTAAAACGGTCAAAAAACATGCACCTTTCAATGAATTAACTACATGACATCTGTAATTTATTTATTAAGGTCATGTTTAGAGACGTGTGCAAAGAAAATACTGTTTCCACACTATCTTCAACTTGTAATGTGCAACTTTGTGTTCTAAATGAAATAGATATACACGTAACAGAGAAATAGTAAGATCGAGGGGCTTGTGTCTCGTGGCCTCTTTGTAGACAGACCCAAAAAAAGCTCTACAGTACGTCACAATCTCAGTTAAAACAATCTCTTGTAGAAGGACTATCCTTTTATTATCTTATAATGTTTTCCTGCAAACACTCGTGACATGTTTGACCAGTTTCTGAGAATAGTCTTCATCTAAAAACAATGAAATGCATAGACTGGTATCATCTAGCGGGGCAGGCCATCAAAAGCAACATTACAACTTTAACAATATATTTAGAAGAGACGATTTCAGTATTAGGTTTTTGTTATGCCGATACATGCTTCTGTTGTGCAAACATATTTCCTGTACTGTGTCTATAACCTTTTCAAAGGGTATATTGTTATGTTTCTTAATTGCGTTCACATTACCTAGGCTTTAATCTCAAGCGGTAATGTTGAAAGAAATGAGTACGACGAATAAAATGTGCACATCGTCATCGGCTATCTGAACAAGAGTTCTAGATGTTGTGGCGTAAGAAAAAAAAAAAGTAATTTAAAACAACGTTTACAAAATATACCCAGATGCTCGTGAGCGGGTTTTCTGTATTCATATGATACTTTTCTTAGTGACTTGGACTCTTGAGTTACATAGGGAGCACAAAACAATAAATAAATTTAAAAAAAAACCTTGATATTTTGTGTCTGTAGCCTTTTCAAAACTGTGTACAACCTCAAACTTACTGAATATGTAGCTTTGACCACAATGGTTAGATATGTTTCAGTTGTAAGTGTAAAACAGAACGCCTTAATTTTCGTGTCTAAACTTAATGGGTGTCTCACATCAAATAGATAGATAATTGACCTAAACAAGTCAAGTCAAGTCACCTTTATTTATATAGCGCTTTTAACAATACAGATTGTGTCAAAGCACTTAACAGTATCAAGTTGGAGGATAGAGTGTCAGTAATGTATAATAATAAGATTAAACACTCAATTTTCAGTTAAAGGCATTTCATTATTGAATTCGGAGATGTCATTGTCTAGCTAAGTTTAGTTTAAATAGTATCTGTGAAATCAAATTTACGATAATCGCTAGAAATTAAGTGTCCCCAACTGAGTTTTGTTTTCACTTCTTAAACAAAAAGAAGTGAAAGTGACATGCGGCCAAGTATGATGATCCATACTCGGAATTCGTGCTCTGCATTTAACCCCTCCAAAGTGCCCACACACAGCAGTGAACACACACATACACCCACACACACACACGCCGTGAACATTACCTTTGGATTACGAGGCCGACTCTCTAACCCTTAGGTCACGACCCCCCAAAACATTACTTCCCCCACCGGGAATTGAACCGGGATCACCTGGGTGAAAACCAGGAATCCTACCCGCTAGGCCCTATGGGACCTGATATGATCCTAACCGCTAAACCATACCGACTTAGTCAAACACTCTCAAGAAATTTTTCTTAATTTTCATTTATTTCTATAAACACTGAATGCTGATGGCCCTCAGAGAGAAGGCCTCACCTACAGTACAGTCATAGTAATGACATATGCAGTCCGACAACCAAAATGTGAGCCGCTTCATCCATAATCCTGATCGGCTGATTTAGTAAAATGTGAGTCACAATATATCAAGAGGAGGATTTCTGTATACATTATAGCGCTTTTTCTTAAATGATGTATACACTTTTGCATTTCGTAATTCAATGATTTTAGCCAATTCGCTTTGAGCAAAGATAATTCCTATGTAAAGATTATGTTTGAATTCTTTCTATTACCTTTACAAAAACGTGGAACATCATAGTTATCAAAATATTGTTTACATTACATCTAACAAATATGACAGAATTGGAAAAACAAAGATGTTTACCACATGCACCCATTGTACATGGTTACGTACACCAGAGATGTCGCTTAATTTGAGTCACAGAAGCTGGCGATAGTGACTGATAACATTCTTTAATGTCGTTGTGTTGAAAAATATTCTGTGGACAAGCACCTCGAGGGAAGTAATTTGAATTGGCGGTTTGTCAAAATAATAAAAAGTTCAGTCAAATGCTCAATGATTTTCTTAAATGATTAAGTATGTACTCCTCATGCACACTTTCCCATGCAAGGATTAGCATAAATTTGTGGTGGAGCCTTAAAACAATACAGACATAATAAGAAACGAAATGTGAATTGTGTCGTCTGCTATCTGAGCTATATGACTAAATCCAGCGGAGTAAAAAACATAATTTACAAATCCGCGTTTAATAAACTTTCACAACTGTTTAGGTTCCTGAATTCTATCTGCTTTATAAACATTTTCTTGTCTTGCTATACTTAGTGATTTTGTCTCTTGGATGATTGTGGATGATATGTATCAATACTCTTTACAAGAGCGTGGAAATTTAACATGCTCAAACTTAAATGAATGTACAGCTTTCAGTGCAATAGTTTCAGTTGTAATAGTTTTAAGGGTAAGACAGCAAGACTTAATTTTCGTGTGGACAGATTGCACTAAAATAAATATCTCAAAGACAAAAGGCTGTTACTTAATTTCATGATTTTCATTTATTCCTATTATGATGACATCTCACAAAGAGTTGTCTTCACCTAAAAACATACACAGTCCGACAAACAATTGTGAACGACCATCTGAAATGTTGCTAATATGACTAAAACTATCATTGTAAGAAAAATCATTTACAAAAGATTATTAATCTTAGATGCGTCACATCCCAAACAAAATCTGTTGGCATTCAAAAAATGTAATTATTTTACAGAGAAGTTTTAAGGGCAAATGTATATTTGTTCTTATACAGTACATATATATTAACTACAGGCTAGATTAAAATGAAAAACATTGCTTAACAACAAAAAGTAAAAACAACATATACGATTTTACACATATTTAAAATTCATAATAATTTACAATATTACTATTTTTAACAGTAATATTGAACTTTACACATCTTTCACACATACTTAACATCTTAACACGTCTGTATCAGTAAGACATTTGTCACAAACCGTCAGACACTTCAAACGGGGCTTGATAAGTTGGACTTATCGATTATTTGAACTATTTCCTCTGTCAATTATTTGATCATGTCTTAGTAAAATAACCCTATATAGCCCAGTTGTTTTTATTTTAATAAAATAAAACACTATAGTGTAAAAATAAACATGCTGCATTTAAACACACGGTTAATAATACCAATTTTAAAGCGAGAGAGAAAAGTCTAAACTGGTGTAATGATTCTGTGAGACATTTGTAGGTATTAGTTTTGTTGCAAACAACCTTATGACGACTAACTCGTAGTCTAATTTAACTCTAATTCATAAAGAAAGACTCTGTAACCGTCTTGCGTTCATCAGAGGATCATTTGACTGCTTCTAATCCTTGGTTTGTTTAGAGCATCATGGTTTTAGGTTTGAAAGATCTAAAAAGGTATTTGTTAAAACAAAAGTCATATCGTTGTTTAATCATACTGTTTTTCATCAGATACCCGGTGTGCTTCTAAAAGTTTTCTTTTGTAAAAGTCTAAATGTTTAAATGTAGGATTTGTTTTAGTATGTGTGTGTGTGTGCGTGCGTGCGTGCGTGCGTGCGTGCGTGTGTGTGTGTGCGTGCGTGCGTGTGCGTGTTGTCCATCCAGTGAACCATTCCAACGAACTTTTGACAATGTTCACACACGCAGTTGTATGTCATAAAATAGATGTAATGGCTGTTCTTTGATCGCTGAACTTTAGGCCAAAGTTGGCAGCCCCGATGACCCTGCGCACTCGCAGGTGCATGTTGTAAAATTTTAGACGTCTAATTACGCGCGTCTGTTTCAATTAATAGATAACAGTACAAACCTCACGGGATGGAAAATCAAAGAGAAATCCTGTGTTGATTTTATTACACGGTTCGTTCCTGTTAGATATTTGTACGCGCGTACGTGCGTTTTAACTGATGTAACATGCTAGAAGTTAAGATTGACAAAATCAACGAGTAAAATAAAGTTATTAAGCGTAAATAACTGAATAAAACAAAACAGAGGTTATGTTTAAAAGGACTCTTGTGTAGGACAGCCTAATTTTTTATAGCACCATCATAGCGTGATGTCTTAAGTTTGACAAAAATCAAGGACCGATTAAAGGAATAGACGAATTAAGTGCGAATAACTAAATAAAATAAAGGCCTGTGTATTAGTGATTTTTTGTTTAAAAGGAAACTTGTATAAGCTAATTTTTAAAAGACTGCTTATATCTTAACTTGACAAAAAAACAAAAGACTAAATAAAAGGAATTAAGCGTGAATAACTAAATAAAATAATACAAACAACATTTTTCCTAAGAATTAGAGTTAAAAGGAATCTTGTGTAGGCTATCCTAATTTTAAAGTGAGAAGGTTTACGTCAAATGCTATACGGTTTTCATTAATTAAAGAACTGGTAAAGATTTATTAAAATAACGTTCGTTCTAATGTTAAAAACATTACTTTAATTATTTAATCTTTGGTCCGGTGTGGTTTGGGACCCCCGGCTCTCCAACCTCATTTGGACTTTGGCATCGACAGAGAGCGGTTGTCTGGCGGATCAGCGCCAGGCACTCAGAGCTTTTTCGCTTTTCTGTCTAAATTGTAACGACAGACTACCACGGAGATTTTGACTACTGCTGGATAGCATTGTTTTAACGAACGAATCCCTCTGATATTCGTTTATTTTTAAGGCTCTTTTTTACTTTTAAACCGTATGGTCTTATTTCACAACACGGTAAGATAAGACAGCAATTTCTAGTATTAACGAACGTGTTTGCTGCTTTTTTGTGAACAAAACACTTCTTCTTTTTATTTAACTCTGTCAAACTAACTATAATTGTAGCGATAGAAAGAAAACTAATGTTTTATTTTCTAACAACGTTTTTCCCTACAAGACGTGTTGTACGGTAAACAAATCATCGAACGTTTTACACGCATATCTGATGTGAAAAACACTTTAATAAAAACATCCCTTTAACACAATTTCACCATTTAAAGTTTAAATCACATAACAGACCCTCACACAAGTCATAAAAACCCTAAAACACACTGGACTGGATAATCAACTCCTCATCTAGATGGGGGTGGGTGGGGGTGTACAACAGGTGTCCAGACCAGATGTCCAGTTATGGTGGGAGGGATTGGGGGGCGTACTGGGTGGGGGTTTTTATGAGGGGCAATAAATCAAATTTTTGGAGACAAGGTGCCCTGTTACTCTCTCTTACATCATCGGGCACTTTTCTGCATATGTTTTGGGAATGTCCTGTCATCATCAGTCTATGGACACATGTAAACCTGGTTTTGTCATCATTACTGAGAATTGATTGGTCTGTTAACCCAAGTTTATGTCTTCTTAATGATGATTCTGGTCTCTGTATTAGTTCAATGCAAAAGAGAATGTTGTTTGCTGGTTTTACAGCTGTGAAGAAGACAATAATTCAGAACTGGTTTACACCACACATGTGTAGAGAGGCATATTGGATCCGTAGCCTCCTGCAAATTGTCTCATGTGAATGTACAACGGTGCGAGTCGGTGGGGCCAGGCCTTCAACCATTGAGGCTTGGCAGTGTTTTTTACTGAATATACGTGATTATTTAAAGGAGTAACTTTTGTGTTCTTGTTATCCTTCCCTTTCTCCCTCCCTTTTGATTGAACCTTGAGATGTTTAGTATGTGTCTGCTGTTTTGTTCTGTTTTATTTTGGATATTATGTTGTGTTGTTTGTGAAAAAAAATTAAAATAATTGTTGATAACAAAAAAAAAAGAAAGCGGAGGATTTTATCAGCTCCATGTCTCAGCAGAAGTCATATGCCGCAGCTCTGTGGGGGGACGACGGGGGAGCAGCGGCCGCTGTTTCTCCAGCTCGACGGGAGGGGTGTGACGGCTGGGTTGGACTTGGTCCTAGCTGCCCAGGAGGGGATGATGGCAGGATGAACATGGATGCTTGCTAAACCTATTTTTTGCATTTTCTTCTCTCCTCTCTCCTACTTGTCCTTATTTATCCGGTACAACAATCTCTTTGCTGGTAAGACTGCCACTCCTTTTTTCTTTTTTGGAGGGGACTAATGGAGAGTAGGTTTAATTAATAAAAAAAAATAATGTTTTTGTCTGCGTGAGCCTTTCGGGAGACATGTCTTGCGTTGGAGTGGATCGGTCACAAACTATCACTGTTTTTTGTTGCTCAGTCAGACCTATGTTATCGGTAATGTGCGGTCTGAGTTGTTCTTTGTTTATGGTTGTGGGTTGTTCATATTTTTATGTTGTTTTTGTTTTTTACAGCAGACATTTATACTTTTATGTATTTTACCTTATTTCTAAAGGGATATTTCATCTAGGAGGTTTGGTATCTAAAATGCACATCAGCGTTTACATGTTATTTACAGAATGGAAGTACAATCTTGGGATTATGAATATTCAATGCATACTCTAAATATTTTATCACTGAATGTGAATGGCCTAAACTTGCTAGTTCAAACTTATGCGCCCTCCAGAAGCTTGCGTTCTGCAGGTGAACGACGCCTTGTGGTGCCATCCCAAAGAGGTACCAAATCACTCTCACGGACCTTTTCCTGGACTGTGCCCAGCTGGTGGAATGACCTCCCGATCTCAATTCGAACAGCTGAGTCTTTAGCCATTTTCAAAAAACATCTAAAGACACATCTTTTTCGCCAGCGCCTGACCAAATAATACTGACACTTACCTATTCTATTTAAAAAAAAAATCCTAGCTACATGTACTGTGCTAGACTAACTGAGACTTGTCATGGTACTTGTAAACTGTTGCTCTCTCGATGGTCTGATTGCTTCTATTGTTCTCCTCATTCGTACGTCGCTTTGGATAAAAGCGTCTGCTAAATGATTAAATGTAAATGTAAATGTAAATGTAAATGTAAATTAGATAAACTGACAGAGTGTGTCTGCCTCCCGTACAGTGTTAGGTAGATTGTTCCAGAGTTTGGGCGCTAAATAGGAAAAGGATCTGCCGCCCGCAGTTGATTTTGATTATCTAGGTATTATCAAATGCCAGAGTTTTGAGAGTTTTGAGAGCAGCGGATGTGGAGGACTATTATGCGATAAGAGCTCGCTCAAGTACTGAGGTGCTAAACCATTCAGGGTTTTATAAGTAATTAACAAGATTTTAAAATCTATACAATGTTTAATAGGATGCCTGTAAGGATTTTAACTCTTATTTTAATTTAGCTTTTAGGAAATCGAATCGTAGAGATTCGATATGGATTTGATTAATTGATATTAATCAAAACGTATAATTTATACTTTATTAACGACTCGTCCAGCGAGCATTAAACCAGTATATTTTAGCAATTCTGTTTATTTTGTGGCCACGATAATAATACAGAATTGGTTGGGTAATTTTTTGAGCACAGGTGGCAGGCTCTGGGCAAAGTTTGACTTGAATATTACAGAAGACAAAAGAGTTCTTTATAAATGAAACAGGTTTATTTGCTAAACTACGCTACAATACTGCACAAAACAACACATACACAGGAACGTGATTTGAAGAAAGTTAAAGTATAGCACTATTTGCTATTTCAAAAGGTCTACCAGGTTCAGATCATGAACAGAGAACCCCACTATCTTTACTTTTAAAGATGAATGCAACCAGCTCAGTAAGACATGAAGATAGTTGTTACTTGCTTGTCTGTCCGAGTGAGTTTTACAGGCGATCTGTTGTTTTCCTGGTTGGGGAACCCTGCGACTGCTGATTGGCTGCTGTAGTCGTAGTTGCGTGATGCATTTCAAGGGATGCCCTTCGGTGGCAGGTTGGCTTCTCTGTGACGTGATGACACTCTTAGGAAGTCTGTTTGCCACGACTCGGTTCTGAAAGTCTCTTTGGTCAGAACTTTGACGGCATGTGTGGATTCTCACCAGATGGTATATGGCTGAGGGAGCTTCGCAGCGCGATCAAATGACAAAGCCAAAGTTTTGCAACACAGCGAGGAGCAAGCAGAGCCTTTGTGTCCATTCTTAAACGGCCCGATTTGGGTCCACCCAAGGGCGACTGTCCCAATCAGGTTCCTGTAGGGCGGAGCCCTGCCCCGCACGGCTCATTTTCCGGGCGTACATCATCTGCTTAATTATTTCAATCACATTAAGTAAATCCTAACAGATTACTATCCGTGTTGTAATCATGTATTATGATGCTAAAAGTCAACTTTCATCCGCACCAACTCTTTGCTAATGAAATCAGCTTTCATTCAACATCAAACAACAGGTATTTGGCATACACGAAGTACATACCTTAATTTTATATACTACATTGTTAAGGCATAGATTAAACTATCCTAAATTCTAAATAATCACACCAAGCATATGGTATTAAACACAAGTGATCTGTTTACCGGGAAAAATTATACGTCAAAGATTAAAAATACCATCGGTTCCGATAACACGGCACGCTTATAGAAGACATAACATACAACCTTAATATATATATTGTCTCTTGCGTATATTGCTCTAATAGCAGCAACAATTATTAATTTTCCTTTTGAAATACTTTATAAAACTTTGAGTCTCTTTTGTCTGCTAAAGACGAGAGAAAGCGTGCATTCTCTTTGAATGCAACAGAGAAACGGTAGGTGTCTGGGGTCAGGAAGTCACTTTGGGTGTGTATCTGTAAAACTTCAACGCTCAGACGTCTCGTTGTAAAACAGTCTTCCCTTGTTGATACCATTATTGAATTATGTATGGAGCGAATTTTGTGCCAATATTCATCAAACAAATCCAGAGTTTTGCAAATAAACACAATCTGCTTTGCAAAGAAAAACTCGACTTTCAAACAAATGCAAACTGATTTGCAAATACAAAACTCTTTTTGAGAGAAAATACAGAGGTATGGACAAATGTGTATTGTGTGTTACAACTGTGAGACTCATTTGCCTTTTTATGACGAAATGTGACTTGATTTTCTCGCAAATACGTGCAAACAGATTTTCTCACATGTGTGCAAACAGATTTTCTCACAAATGCAATCCAAAAACAGCAGATGGCGCTGTTGGTCAATTTACGCTAGTCTCTCGAGACCCGAAACACCTGTTTACCTTTTCAGGGAATACAGCAGACCAACATGAGTGGGGAACAGGTGAGTTTCTGTCTTACTATATCTATAATTAACCATTTAGCCTAGGTGTTTTCACAAAGCGTCCCTACTACAATGTTAGTGAAATTCACAATAAGTGCTGTAAAGTTGTTGACATGATTGATTAGTTAAAAAATCAGTAGTGACGGCTAAACATTTAAGTAGGTAGTCTTTCTCTATAAAAACTGATCCATTCTCTGTACCTCTTATCCTCTGTTGGATCGCAGGATATAGAATATATAGGCTACACATGTTGATACAATTGTTTAACAATCAAACCAATGCAGGGGAATAACAATATATTGTGTCCCAATACATAGTAATTTTAAAATGCAAATGTATTATGGATAGCGACAATATTGTGTACCAAAAATGAAAGCTTAGACAATTTAATTTAGTATCAGATATAATAATATCACCCAAGAGGTCATTAATTAGCAAATTCTTTTTTTAAATTTCATTAATTTTCGAAAGGGATATCGATGTTTAGATTCGATTTTGGTACATTTATATAGCTGAATCACAATTAAGCTCATCTGAACTTGAATCCCATTTCTCTGTCTTACCCCTTCCCCTTAGTTTTGCACGTTCACGTGAGAGTAAGGGCTATCCCAATTCTCGTTTTGATCGAGGGGTAGGGCTAAGGGGAAGTGGTAGATACCCCTTAAAACCAAGCATTTTCGCGAGCTTACTTGAAACCAAGGGGTACCCAGAACACACTGCGCAACCGGCAACAATGTCGGCCAGATCATCCAGAGAGTCCCATTTTCGGCTTAAATAATTGATTTAAAAATTACGACAGTCTTGTTTTGTGCTCTACACAGTCCTGTACATATATATTTGCAACCATGTTCTTAATTGAAACGTTTGAAAAAATCGCTAGTTTGCTACGCTAACGTTACATCGCTGATTTGCACAACAATCGCAAAAACATCACTAATAAAACCCACGCAATCGACATATACACACTTGCAGACGGCATCTTGGAAGTTTGTGATCAACACTTGTCGCCTCTGGTGACGTAGCAGCCAGCTAGCGACGATGTACGATAACATAACCGTAACCAAGTGGTGTCTCATTTCATAGGGGTATGTTTTCACCCCTAGCGCTTACCACTCCGTTTTGAGGGACAAGGGCTAGGGGTAAGACGAAGGGGTAGGGGAAGGAGAAGGGGGAAGACAGAGAAATGGGATTCACCCTTAAACTAGTTTGATTATAGTAGCCTATTTGTATAATTAGTTTAGCCTACTCCTTTCAGTAGGTCGTCTATGTGTAGTTTTATACTTGTTTAAACTTTTACTGCAGAGGTAGCCTACAACATTTCTCTCCACTGTAGGCTATGTCTCAACATATATAAATCTTACTTGACCTAACGTAAAAATAAAATTCATATTTGGTACACAGTTACACATTTTAGTATTACGATATATTGTGACAATTTATTGTTATTCCCCTGCATTTTTTTGAATGTTGAACAATTGTATCAACATGTGTAGCCTATATATTCTATATCCTGCGATCCAACAGAGGATAAGAGGTACAGAGAATGGATCAGTTTTTATAGAGAAAGACTACCTACTTAAATGTTTAGCCATGTCACTACTGATTTTTGAACTAATCAATCATGTTAACAACTTTACAGCACTTATTGTGAATTTCACTAACATTGTAGTAGGGACGCTTTGTGAAAACACCTAGGCTAAATGGTTAATTACAGATATAGTAAGACAGAAACTCACCTGTTCCCCACTCATGTCGGTCTGCTGTATTCCCTGAAAAGGTAAACAGGTGTTTCGGGTCTCGAGAGACTAGCGTAAATTGACCAACAGCGCCATCTGCTGTTTTTGGATTGCATTTGTGAGAAAATCTGTTTGCACGTATTTGCGAGAAAATCAAGTCACATTTAGTCATAAAAAGGCAAATGAGTCTCACAGTTGTAACACACAATACACATTTGTCCATACCTCTGTATTTTCTCTCAAAGAGTTTTGTATTTGCAAATCAGTGTGCGTTTGTTTGAAAGTCGAGTTTTTCTTTGCAAAGCTGATTGTGTTTATTTGCAAAACGCTGGATTTGTTTGATGAATATTGGCACAAAATTTGCTCCATAATTATGCGTTAACGGTCAGGAGATTCCGGGAGTGTCTGTCGCTGGAACGTGTCCAGATACAACATTCTTTGTACTATTCTGGTTGAATTATGTTTAAGTGATAAAAAGCCACAGTGAAGTCCTCAAGTTTCTCCTTGTTTTTTAGAGGTCTCATGAGAAAAGGGATTTAGGGCAGGAAATCGGCCAGCCAGTTAAATGCAGATCAATCATGTATTAACTTTTTACGACTTGCAGATGCTGGAGGGGGAAGTTTCTTAGGAATGTGCAGTCCTGTAACTATGTGTGTGTGTCCTCTCTCCACAAGGCATTACAGAGCCAGTGCAGTGTTGACAGAATCGGGCTAATGTGGTCATACTTCCTGGTTCTAGTAAGAAATCTAGCTGCTGTATTTTGGACCAGCTGGAGTGTGTTTATTAAGCGTGCAGAACAACTACCCAATAAAGCATTGCAATAATATAACCTTGAGGTCATGAATGCATGAATTAACCTTTCTGCATTTGACATTGTGATCTTAGTGTTATATTGCTGAAATAATGGTGTTGATTCCCAGGGAATGGATAATGATTAAAGAAAAAAAACTTTAACTACTTTACTTCGGCTAACTTACCAGTTGATGTTATCCCCGTTATGATAGCGGGATCACAAAAAAAGCCTCCAACTGGAATGTATTGCAGATGACATTATCCAGAACACAAACTAGATAATAATAATAATAATAATAATAAAATCAGTAATTGAAAATACTGTTTGGTAGGCTTGCTGCCATAGACGGTGTTGGCGGTGACGGTGTTGACGGTGAACCTGTGTTAAGCCACAACACCGGTTGCCACTTGCCCACCACGGCACCGTCCCTCACCTGAGGTGATGTGATGCATATTATATGTTCAGAAATAATGCAAGAAAAATGCTTTTAAAAATTCTCAAGTAATTCAAATTCAAAATTACTGAAGGTATAACACCTAGAGTGCTATTATTAACTATAAATGCTCTGTAAAAACAATGAACAGCAGTTTTCAGCCTGTCACCCTGATGCAAACACGAAATATCAGACATACAATAGTAGTTCTTCGCAGTTTTTTTATTTGATTACGCTGCTTTTCCATTGTTTTTTCTATGTAAACATGGACGCGTTTGATGGTTGCGCTCGTGTCTCTTGCTGCGTCTCGTGCATGAAACGGCATTCTAAAAACGCGGCGCTCTCTTCTTGCATTTTTTCCTATTCCACTGCCCGCGTCACATTTTTGTCAACACAAAAGCACATTCTGTGTGAATGGCACCTAGAGAACATCACACGTGAGCGGTTAAGCATGTGCACCGACATGCTGTTGGATCATTCTTTTCTCTTTACTGTTATTGTCAAAGCGTCTAATTCTAGCGTTTGGTAATATTTCTATTCAAAATCGCGATTCCTCGATTTATAAAAAATAAAATTGTGGCAAAACATTAAATTCGAATTAATCGATAAATATTTTTACTTTATTTAAATTTTTGTGTAATTTATTTATTTTATTTTACTTTACATCAAGGTGTATTCTGTGCCTCCAGGCTTTATTCTTTTTGCTCTTATTCGTTCCGTTTCTTATTCATTTGGTTCCACAGCGTTCGCTGATTTTCAGGGTTTTTTTTTTTTTACATTTAAACATTTTGTAAGTTTGTTATTTTATATTTAGCATGGTAATGATGTATTTTTATTTGTTTTGTTAATGAAAGTCCCATGTTTATTGCAGAAAAATTGTTGTTGTAAGTTATAGATAAGCAATAGACTCAGAATGCTATTGAAAGTGAAAGTAAAATGCGCACAGGCTTTTAGAAGCTATTTAAAAGCAAAGGAAAGTGAGGTGGAAGAGAGGGAAAACTCAAACGAACTTTGTAAAACCAAACTGTATTATGCAACTCGCCGACATTGTGTCTGTGGCCAAAATAATGTACACTTGGAGCCAGGCATATGATGCAGCCATGCATTTACCAGGCGACCAATGGCAATGCCCGTTCTAGATGGATTGTAAATTAAACCAATTGCATTACCCATTTTCAGAACAAGCCAGCCAGATTAATGGTTTTGTTTTGAAAGAGAAAAAAAGCATATATAGCTGGTCTCGGTCGAGACCAACTAGAACATTTGGCGAGTCCAATGACCAAGTCCGAGACAAGTCCGAGTCCGAATACCAACGAGTCCAAGACAAGTCCGAGATGTTAGAAAAACGTTTTAAGACCGGACTCGAGTACTACAGCCCTAATAGTAGTTGATGGCAGCTTACTCACCTGTTGTTACGCACCAAGCCATTGTCGTTATGTACTTGTGTTTGTGCTCAAAAAAGCATCCAAGAAAATTTATATATATATATGTAAGAAAACATTCTACAAGTGTGCAAATCTCATTGCAAGAATTCACATACTGATTTGTAGATGTACAAAATTCATCCGTGACTGCACATTTTTGATGCAGGTGTGAGAATGTTTTTTGCACCATATTCACTGCAGCAATAGTAGCAAAACATGTGAGCGTACGAGTTTCTTAATTTGTGATTCTTAGAATAGGATTTGTGTATCTGCAATGAAGGATCCAAGAAGGTGTATCTGTTGTGTGACTTCAAATTTACTGATACACATATGTGGCTATTCTCTACAACTACAAATTCCACTGTCACAGACGCTCAGTTGTTTTGCACCAAAAATACCTTCACATAAACATTATTTGTGATCGGAAATACGAAAAACAACAAGCACTACTCTACACTGCTCAAAACTCGTGTTTGAATAGTCAGTAGCAGAAACGTACTGTGAGTTCAAAGTGCCAGACTGTCCTTGCAAAGTTGGAATTGCCCCCACTTTATAGAAACAGCCTTTGTGCAAGCCAGCATTGTAGGCTAACCTTACTCTCCCAGGTTCAGGAAATAGTCCTCCGTAAAATGCGCTGCACAGTGCACACACTCTAATATTTGGGTTGAACTGTTCTGGAACAGTGTTGTAAATACAACTTAACCACTGATTTCTAGTTGTGTCCTCTTTTGGAAGCCCAAACAAAGTACTTTCTCTTTCACAACGAAACACACAGTGGCCATTTCTCAAATGGAAGGCTGCATCCTCCGGAGGTCGTATTTGTAGGCTGCATAATTCATCAAGCCTGGTTTATTTCAGTTAACTGAGCATTACATTCGCGAATCAAAAGCATATTACAACAATTTACACTTAACTAAGAATAATGGTCAAATTCATAACTGTTAATATTCTAAAATAAGATCTTCTTTATGACGTATGCAGCCTACAAATGCGAACTCAGGAGGATGTAGCCTTCTGTTTGAGAAATGGCCAGCGTCTCCACGACATGGCGCCAGCGGCAGCAACAATACTACACCGAGAATAATAGTTCCGCCTTCTTTCATTGCGTAAACATTCGGGCGGTGTTTTGCAAATCTTCCCATACCGTGACGTAGACATGTGGTGGCGTGTTTGAATGAGCTATTTTAGGGGGGCGTGGCAGAGTCTTAACTTTTATAAAGTTAAGACTCTTACTTTTATAAAGTTTTATAAAATCTCTTTGGTTTTGAGACTTTAGTCTTTGCAACTTCAGGGATTTTATCTATGCACAAACAGCTTGTAACACTCCAAAGAGAAAGGAAAACTTGAAATTGCATCATTTGACCCATTTAAGTCCTCTTGGGTCCATCTTTTTGTCATCAACATTACATCAACAACATTCTAAACTAGATTCTGAACATTCAAGTTTAGTGGCATGTGGCTAAGTATGGTGACCCATACTCGGAATTTGTGCTCTGCATTTAATCCATCCAAGTGCACACACACAGCAGTGCACACACACACACACTGTGAACACTGTCCCCCCTGGCTTCCTACCAGGTTAATTTTTATTTATTTTAAGTTCGGGCGCCAGACAAGGATAAAACCTTGTCAATATTTTTTTCCTCTGGATAGCTCAGAATTAAAAACCACCAATTACAAAAGATGCAGTCAGGGAGAAATGAAGCACATCAAACCAAGAACCCATAGTTCATGTTCAAAAAGGTGTACATTTAATTTTTCTTCATCAATGAATTTTATCCACCAGACACCCAACACTTAACATTAATCCTTGACATTTACAATACACCAAAAACAATCAGAAAAAGGGAAAAAAAACAATGCACCATTCACCAATTTTGCCAGAGAATGAAGAAAACTCAGTCCCATACGAGTCACTGGCAAGTTTAAGAACACTTCAGTATCTTTTCAAAACAGTTCAAAATGGAAGAAAACAAAAACACGTTCACAAAAAAAAACATGTAAAATGAAAAAAAAAAAAACTGCTTATGAGAATGGAAAATATGTAACTGTGCGTGCTGTGCAAAAAGTCATGTCATGTATGGCGTTCGTGTTTGTGTTTGGGGATGTGTGCGTGGGACTTGTACCACGTTTTCCTGGACTTCGTCTTTGCTTGGAATTCTTGGATTGTCTGGTGAGTACCTCTTTTTTGCTCAATAGATCCCAGCATGATCACTGTGGCATCAACCCCGCGGAAGCACAAACCCGTGCCGGCGGCTGGACCAGGGAAACGGCATGTAGCCGTAACAGCCACTCATACTCCGACTTCGTTGTCAGCTTCAGGTAATCAAACCACTTGTTTCGTTCACTGCTACTTATCTCCACTTTTTGATCTCCGTGGCAGAACGAACTCACTCGTGCATCGGCAGATCACAGCATAGAGCACACAGCAACCCACAGTCTCTCACGCCATTTCTCATAACGAGCCACACACTCACATCAGGTATGCTGGGAAACGCACTCGCACCACCTCTGCTGTCATCACACATGGTTGGACAAATGGACGATTTCCACATACAAAATTAAAATTGTGCCATAAAGGAGTACTGTTACAAAATTTGAAGGGTCCACCTATCCGACGTTCAACCGTTTTCCAGATTTTATTAGAGTTAGCCACAACCGGACCAAATTTATAGTTATCCCCTTTTTTTTCCTGTGCCAGTAAATTAAATATCTTGAAGTCTATTTGGTTTAACCTTGTCAGCTTCAATCACTCTCCATGAAACTGCAGATTGAGGATCAACCCAATTATGAAGAGCCTTAAGCTGGAACGACCAATAATATAATTCAAAATTTGGTACAGCCAGTCCTCCTGCGCTATCAGGCTGTTGTAATGTGGTAAGTTTAATTCTGGGACATTTATCATTTCAGATAAACTTAGAAATTATGGAGCTGATCTCCTTAAAGTAACCTGGAGGGGGAGAAAGTGGTAGCATAGAGAAAAATAAATTAAATCGAGGTAACAAATTAATCTTAACAGTGAGGATTCTTCCTTGGAGAGAGACTTTAAGATTCTTCCATCTTTGAATGTCATTTTTGACCTTAACTAAAATGTTATTAAAATTGTCTCTAGCAATCTTATGAAAAGGTGTGCACGACTTGATGTGGCGCTGCGCAGAATGTTCAGTGTATGACATCACAGTACCGCGAGAGTGATAAGAGAGCAGATGGATCCTTATGCTTTCGAATAGCTCTCGCGGTACTTTGATGTCATACACTGATCATTCTGTGCAGTGCCACTTCAAGTCGAACACACCTAATGTTTTTATATATGGTAATGCCCAAATAGATGAAAGATTCCTTAATAGGGATAAATGAGGAAATAGAAGAATTAGCCTTAACATTATTAATTGGCATTAAAGCAGATTTGCTCCAATTTACTTTATATACTGATAGGCTACTATAATTGTCACGAATCCGGTCTATGGCCTTCCGCCCGATCGCCACCAGAGGTCACTCCTCCATCACATTGACTTTTACTCCACACAGGCTGTTAGATATGACTCTGGACTGCAATTCCCATCAACCACTGCACTGACGTCACACACACAGCTGTTCGCACTGATCACGCTCACACCTAAGAATCATCTCACAATTACACAGCTTACTTAAACCTGGGACTTCCTCTTGCTCTCTGCCGAGTATTGTTTAGCGATTGCTACTCTACAGAGCGTTCCCAGTTGTTAGTTTGCCTTGTTAGTTTTTCCCGTGTTTGATTTCTGCCCGTTTTCTCTGGATTTACCCTTAGCCTAGCCCTTTGGACTCTGTTTGCATCCCGTTTGGATTATTGCTCGTATACCTGGATTTTCTCTCTGCCTATTCAATATCCTTGTTGGATATTGTTTGCTGATCGTCGACCCACGCTTGCTCTACGGATTGCTCTGTGCCTTGCACCTGCCATACCTGTTTGCTGTTTACTGACCCTGCCTGTATATGACCATGTTTTATAATAAAGCTTCGCAAATGGATCCGCACATCTCATGTCTCGTCGTTCCCGTTACAGAATACTCGGCCCAACAAGGATCCAGTGGCTTTTCATGTGGATATTGGCCAGGTATGGACACTGCACAAATGTTATTATCCCTCAAGCAGGGCTTGCGATCGCTTGAGGATTATATACAAGAGTATTTAGATCTCGCCCATTTTTCCGATCTGCCGGACTGTATGCTCATAGACTTCTTTTGTGAGGGCATTAATCAGCCGCTCAAATCACGTTTAATCCATGAGGGTCCCCGTTCATCTCTCAGTCAGTTTATGGACTATGCTTTGTTGACGGTTGGTTCAGCGTTCACTGTGGGTGTTGAAGAGGAACACGACACCGCGCCTGTGACTGAGATGGCGGAAGCACCAGAATGTACTCACAAAAGGGCGTACACAACAACGCACCGTCACTTCTCAGTTGATGTTAAAGAGCCAAGTCAAATCCCAGCCGATGTTAAAGAGCCAAGTCAAGTCACAGCCGATGTTAAAGAGCCAAGTCAAGTCCCAGCCGATGTTAAAGAACCAAGTCAAGTCACAGCTGATGTAAAAGAGCCAAGTCAAGTCACAGCCGTTGTTAAAGAACCAAGCCAAGCCACAGTTGATCGTTACGAGTCAAGCCAAGCCACAGTCGATTGCCATGAGTCAAGCCAAGCCACAGTCAATTGTCATGAGTCAAACCCAGCCACAGTTGATCCTCGTGAGTCCAGCCAAGCCACAGTTGATCTTCGTGAGTCAAACCAAGCCACAGTTGATCCTCGTGAGTCCAGCCAAGCCACAGTTGATCGTCGTGAATCAGACCAAGTCACCGTTGATCGTCATGAATCAACCCATCCCACAGCTCCTCAGCCAGAGTCAGACCACGTCCCAGCTCCTCAGCCAGAGTCAGACCACGTCCCAGCTCCTCAGCCAGAGTCAGACCACGTCCCAGCTCCTCAGCCAGAGTCAGACCACGTCCCAGCTCTTCAACCAGAGTCTCTTCACGTCTCCGCCGAGCTGCCAGAGTCTCTTCACATCTCCTCCGGGCTGCCAGAGCCTCTTCACGTCTCCGTTGAACTGCCAGAGTCTATCACACCCAGAGACTTAAGGTTAGTCCTTCGTACTCCCTGTCTGGTGTCCAGCGTGAGGGATGCACCGCTGATGTCTGCACGTGCAGCTGGTATCCCCAAATCCACTCACTTTAGCCCTCCTGTCACTGAACTTATTCCCCTGTCTGAAGCGCTTCCCAAGATGGGGATCGCTTTATGTTGCATTTGGGCTGCGTACACCACCACAGAACTGCCCGAGGTGGCAACGTCCACTGTGATGTCTTCAGAGGTGGCGGCTGATGCTGCAGAACCTCAGGGGGTAGTGACACTCGCGGCTGTGCTCTCTGAAGCGATGGCACTCACTGCAGCTTCTTCAGAGGTGGCGGCACATGCTGCAGAACCTCCTGAAGCGGCGGTGCTCGTTTAATCTCCTTGTATGGTGGTGGCGCCCAGTAATGTACCCTCAGCCTGTTATGTTGTGGTCAAGGAGACCATTAATGAACTCAACCTATCTCCCGATATTACCACTGTAGAACCTCCAGAGGTGGCGGCGTCTGCTGCAGAACCTCCAGAGGTGTCAGTGGTACCCTCCTGTGAATCTTTGTCCTGCCCCTCCACGGCTATGGAGGCTGTCGATGACTCCTCATCCTGCCCTGTCGCGGCTATAAAGGCCATCTGTGAACCCTGGCTTCGCCCTGAACTGACCACGGAGGTCATTAATGAACCTCATTTTGCCCATGCCACAGCCTATCAACTATTGACCTGCCCTGAGTCAGCCGAGGAGGCTGGTTGTGTATTCCCAGTTCCGTCTGTCACGACTGAAGGGATTACGGGTGAACTTCCTGACTGTTACGTTGCGCCTCTAGGGGCCGCTTGTGAACTCTTACCCCCGCCTGTCATAAACTCAGAAATCATTGATGCACCCCAGAGCTGTCCCGTTTACCTTATCACTACCATGAAATCTTCGAATGAACCCTCTGTATGCTCAGTTATCCCTGTCATTGTCAAAAAAAAAACAATAGTAAACAGTCTGTCCGTCCCCGTCCAGTCAAAGAATTGTCACTGTCGGTCTTACCAGTTTCCGTCACTAATCTGTCTACACCAGCTTCAGTTTATGACACGATCGATTGCAAACTTTCTGTCAGCCAAGTGTCTGTCAATGTTGTGTCTGTCTGCCCCATTTCTAACTATGAGCCTGAATGTGAAATGTCTATTAGTCCAGTTTCAGTTAATACACCCGGTTTCGATCTGTCTGTTGGGCCACTACTTTCAAGTATGTTAAATTCTGAATTATCTGTATGTCCTGTTCCAGTCCATGAGTCAAATTTAGAACTGTCTGTCAGGAATGCTGAATTTGATCAGTCAATCTCCCCCATATCTACCCAAGAATTTGTTCATGAGCTACCTACCAGTCCAGTTTCCCTCAACGAGTCTGACACTGAGTCATGTGACTGTCAAGTTTCTAATAATGTGTATGAACTCTCAGCCCGGGAAACTACTGATGAACTTTCTTTATTCCCTGCCACGGCCCCTGAGACCATGAATGCTCTACCTGTGTTGTCTGTCTCTGCTCTCCCTGCGTTGTCTGTCTCTGTTCCCCCCAGATCTCAGACTCTGCCATGGTTTCCTGCCCGGTCTGCTTCCCTGCGGTGGTCTTCTGCTTCAGTCTGGTGGTCTTCCGCTCCGCCGTGGTGGTCTTCTACTCCGGTCTGACGGTTTTCTGCTCCACCTGCTCCACCCTGGTGGGCTCCGGCTCCGTCTGCTCCGCCCTGGTGGGCTCTGGTCCCGTCTGCTCCGCCCTGGTGGGCTCTGGTCCCGTCTGCTCTGCCCTGGTGGGCTCCGGCCCTGTCTGCTCCACCCTGGTGGGCTCTGGTCCCGTCCGCTCCGCCCTGGTGGGCTCCAGTTCCATCGTCTCTGCCCTGACTTCCCGCTCTGCCTCAGTCTCCAGTCTCTCCATTTGCACATGAACCTGTCCCTCCGTCCCTCCCCCTGTTCCACCTCTGCTCCACCTCCCTCCTGGATCGCATTGGAGCGTCTGGCAGCCGCTCTTTGGGGGGGGGGGGCTCTGTCACGAATCTGGTCTGTGGCCTTCCACCCGATCGCCACCAGAGGTCACTCCTCCATCACATTGACTTTCACTCCACACAGGCTGTTAGACTGCAATTCACTCTGGACTGCAATTCCCATTATCCACTGCACTGACGTCACACACACAGCTGTTCGCACTGATCACGCTCACACCTGAGAATCATCTCACAATTACACAGCTTACTTAAACCTGGGACATCCTCTTGCTCTCTGCCAAGTATTGTTTAGCGATTGCTACTCTACAGAGCGTTCCCAGTTGTTAGTTTGCCTTGTTAGATTTTCCCGTGTTTGATTCCTGCCTGTGTTCTCTGGATTTACCCTTAGCCTAGCCCTTTGGACTCCGTTTGCATCTCGTTTGGATTATTGCTCATATACCTGGATTTTCTTTCTGCCTAGCCCTTGTTGGATATTGTTTGCTGATCGTCGACCCACGCTTGCTCTACGGATTGCTCTGTGTCTTGCCCCTGCCATACCTGTTTGCTGTTTACTGACCCTGCCTGTATATGACCATGTTTTATAATAAAGCTTCGCAAATGGATCCGCACGTCTCACGTCTCGTCGTTCCCGTTACAATAATTATCAAATTCCTTAATTATACTAGAGACTGAAAAATCAAAGTGGTCTAAATATAGAATAATATCATCAGCGTATAATGAAATACTATGATTATGATCATGAATCTTAATTGATACTTCAGATTTCCTGATGGCTTGCGCTAAGGGTTCAAGAGATAGACAAAACAATAAGGGGGAAAGCGGACACCCCTGCCTCGTTCCCCGCTGTAAAGGGAATGAGGGGGAAATAATATTGCCAGTTATGACTGATGCTGCAGGTGAGTAGTATAATGTCTTAATCATAGAAATGATATTGTCAGACGCAGTGCGCCCCTTGATGAAACCGGTTTGGTCCTCCTTGATCAGACTATGAATTACCTTCTCCATACGAGAGGCAAAAACTTTAGCATATATTTTTAGATCACATGGGATAAGCGAAATCGGTCTGTAGCTGGAACAATCAAATGGATATTTCCCTTTTTTAAGAAGTAATGAAATCAGTGAAGTTTTTTGATCTCTATGAAATACCCCATGTTCAATTGCAAAATTAAACGAGTTAAGCATAGGTATCCCTACCAAATCCCAAATTTCTAAATATAATTCAGGGGGAGACCATCTAGACCCGGCGACTTGCCCTTTTGAAGGCTTTTTAGAGAGATGTGGAGTTCCTCCAAACTTAATGGGGCCTCCAAAGATTCTTTATCTATCTGTGAGATCCGAGGCAGTTCCAATCTATCTAAGTACTGCTTACAAATTGGTTCATCAAAATCTGTTTCGGCTTTATACAAATTTGTATAAAAACCTTTGAATATGTCATTAATTGCCACAGGATTCGTGGTGACCTGATCATCCGATGATTTTATTGCGCTAATATATGCCTTAGACACGCATTCTTTCAATCTAAGGGCCAATAAATGACTAGGTCTCTCTGATTCAAAATAATATTTTTGCCTAGTCCAATATAAAATAAATTCTGCCTTTGAGTGTGAAAGTAAATTATATTCTTCTTTTAAAGAGGACAGCTGTGTAGCCTGTTGCTCAGTAAAATGTTGTTTTTGTAGGTTTTGTAATGATTGGATTTTATTTTCTAATTGTGTAAACTGTTGAGTTTTCGCTTTGGCAAGAGTAGAAGAGAAAGATATACAGAAACCTCGTATAGCACACTTAGTCGTTTCCCACAGTATTTGAGGATCCACATCAGAGGGCATATTAATTTCAAGAAATTCCTTAATATATTCTTTTAGAGAAATAATGAAAGTCTGATTACTTAATAATGATATGTTAAAGCGCCATCTAGGGGACTTGGCTTTAACATCGGAAAGAGGAACACTGCACAACACAGCAGAATGATCAGATAATACAATTGGTAATATAAAGATGGAG
The DNA here is from genome assembly GCA_027422415.1 of Schizothorax lantsangensis. Classification (NCBI taxonomy): domain Eukaryota; kingdom Metazoa; phylum Chordata; class Actinopteri; order Cypriniformes; family Cyprinidae; genus Schizothorax; species Schizothorax lantsangensis. The sequence goes on along the minus strand of CM049850.1, from coordinate 14,621,254 downwards.
GAATTAGATGAAATTAAAGATGGGCTGAGAAATATGTAGTCTATCCTAGAGAAAGTCTTGTGTCTATTAGAAAAAAAAAGTGAAGTCCTTAGCTTTAGTATTCTGAATTCTCCAAAGATCGATTAAGTTAAGCTCAGTGATAAATTTATTCAGTAATTTAGAGGATGGATTAGCTGTTGTATCAGATTGAGATTTATCTAAAGCAGGATTTATGACAGCATTAAAATCACCACCCACCACTAGAGGGCAATCAATCTCCTCAAGTAGAGTTTTGGAAATCTGTGTAAGGAATGCACTGTCTGTCTCATTCGGACCATAAATAGAGACCAATGCTAACCTATTATTATATATTTTGCATCGGATAAAAACAAATCTACCCTTCTCATCACTACCAAGGTGTTCAATTGTTAAATTTAACTTCCGGTTAACAAGGATAAGCACCCCCTTAGTTTTATTTTGAGCGCTGGAAAAAGCTGCTAATTTATAATACTTATTCTGGAAACGTGCCGCGTCAGATTGTTTTAAATGTGTTTCTTGAATTAGGGCACAGGAAATAGATTTACGGTGTAAATATTCTAACACACGGGTTTGTTTAACAGCAGAATTTAAACCATTCACATTCAGTAATAAAATATTTAGAGTATGCATTGAATATTCATAATCCCAAGATTGTATTCAATAAATAAAAAAAGCAGAAGCACTTCCATTTGTCACGGATCGGCCAGGCTCTCCCCTCCGTCAATTACAACGATCCGCATCACCTGAGTTCTAATCACGCTCACCTACACCTCATCACCACTGTCATCTAACCCAGTATAAGACACGACTTGGACTCTACTCCTACTGCTAGCAAAGCTGAGTATCTCCCTTACCATTCTTACCTATTGATCCTTACCTCCTGTGTCTGCTCCTTGTGTTCTCCTCTCCCGCCAGATCGTCTGTCTCCGTGGTCAGTGTGCCCCTGCAGATTTCCCCCGTCTCATCGGCACATAATATCTATGGACAGAAAGAGATTCTCTATCACAAGCCTACCCATCTTCAGAACCAATCTCAGAAGTCATCTACTCACCTCAAGTCTCTACATCCGACTCAGTAAAGCACATCCTGTTCAATAAACGTTTATGTGCTTTCACTTACCTCTGTGTCGGCTGCATATGTTACAGAAGATCGGACCAAATTATAGACGAACAGGATGAGCTCCCCGGATCCCTTTCAGGAGCTTGTGGATTCCCTGAAGAGGGTATTACTCCATCCACCTTCACCTCCGGTACCTCCAGCTCCTGCACTTCCATCTACCAGCACAACGCCCAGCACTCCTTCTCCGATCGTTTTCGCCAGTCCCATGACCCGACCAGCACCCTTCTCTGGTTCGGCGGAGGAGTGCAATGGCTTCCTTTTGCAATGTACCCTCACCATTGATCTGCATCCACATATGTTTCCCACTGACCAGTCAAAGATTGCTTTTGTGATTACCTCCCTGACAGGCCCTGCACTCCAGTGGGCAGAGACTATCCTGAGTCAAGCAGGTTCTGTCACCCGAACTTTCTCCAACTTTCTAGCCCATTTCCGGGAAGTATTCAGTAGCTCACCGGGGGATTCTTCTGTAGGTGAGCAACTGTTTCAACTACGTCAGGGCTCTATGCCGATTCAGCAATACTCTCTCAAGTTCAGAACCCTGGCGGCTGCCAGCGGCTGGAATGAGCCGTCCCTTCTGACGGCTTTCCGGCAAGGGCTTAATCCCCGCCTTCGCCTTCACCTCACTGCCTATGATGACACATATGGTTTGGAGAAGTTTATCCAATTGGCCATCCGCTGTTCCAACCGCATACAGTCTTGCTCAACTGACGCCTCAGTAGCCATTGCCACTCCTCCCACTCGCCAACCAGAGACCAGTGACCCTCTAGAACCTAGGCAAACGGACTTCAACCGCCTATCACCCGCGGAGAGACGGAGACGATTGTCCAGAGGATTGTGTCTATACTGTGGTGCGAGTGGGCACATGATCCTGGAGTGCCCCCTTCGTCCTCCTCGGGCTTTGGTGAGTACCATACATCCTCCCATTACCAAGATGAACCCTCTTTCCACCTGTGCTCAGCTTACTGCCGGCAATTTTGTGGTTTCAGTTACCATCCTCCTTGACTCCGGTTCAGCGGGTAACTTCATCGCCGGAGGTCTCTGCCGGCAGCTCCGACTCCCGACTTCGATCACGGAGACCGCTTACGAGGTCCAGTCCATAACAGGCAAACCCCTTACTCGACGTCACGTCAGACATAGTGTGGGACCCTTACAACTGCAAATAGGGCAGTTACATCAGGAGGAACTACATCTATTGGTTCTGGAGGGTTCCACTGTGGATAATATTCTGGGCCGCCCCTGGCTGGTGCAGCATGATCCTCACCTTTCCTGGAGGACAGGAGAAGTCCTAAAGTGGGGTGAGAGTTGTTTCCCTCATTGCTTCCCTCGACTGCCCCGACCTCTCACTGCTGTCCCTGTCCAGCTACCTGTTACCTCCACGTCGATTGAGAGTCCTGTTGAGAAGCAATCTGTTAACATTCCAGCCAGTTATTCCCACTTTAGTGATGTTTTCTGTCCCAAGAAAGCTGCCCAGCTACCACCGCATCGGCCATGGGACTGTGCGATCGATCTTATACCGGGTGAGCCAGTACCTCACGGAAAGATCTACCCCTTATCACTCCCCGAACAGAAGGCCATGGAGGAGTATATTGAGGAGGCGTTAAAGCAAGGCTACATCATTCCATCTACATCCCCTGCTGCTTCCAGTTTCTTCTTCGTGGCCAAGAAGGATGGAGGCCTGAGACCCTGTATTGACTACCGTAAACTGAATGAGATCACCATCATCGTATACATAGACGACATTCTCATATACTCCCGGAGCTTGGCCGAACATCGCCAACACGTTGCGGAGGTCCTCCAACGTCTGAGGGAATTCCACTTATACCTCAAGGCCGAGAAATGCACCTTCCACCAGTCCACAGTCCATTTCCTCGGGTATGTCATTAACAGTGGTGGCATTCGCATGGACAAGGGGAAGGTGGAGGCAATCACTTCCTGGCCCCTTCCCTCCAGTATCAAGGAACTCCAAAGATTCCTAGGATTCTCCAATTTCTATCGCCGGTTCATCTCCAATTACAGCACAATCACCAGTCCCCTCACAGATTTACTTAAAGGTAAAGTTAAATCTCTCTCTTGGAATCCTAACGCCATGGAGGCGTTTAACAAACTCAAGCACGCCTTCACCAGCGCACCACTCCTTGTTCACCCCAATCCAAGGTTGCCCTTCGTCGTGGAAGTGGATGCCTCCACAACAGGTGTCGGAGCAGTATTGTCTCAGCAGCAGGGGATGCGTCCACAACAGGTGTCGGAGCAGTATTGTCTCAGCAGCAGGGGACGCCTCCCAAACTCCATCCATGTGCCTACTTCTCCCGTAAACTCAGCCCGGCGGAGAGGAATTATGATATTGGCAATCGAGAACTCCTGGCCATCAAACTTGCCTTAGAGGAATGGAGGCACTGGTTGGAGGGAGCTGAACACCCCTTTCTGGTATTGACGGACCACAAAAATCTGCAAGGCCAAGCAAGTATCTCCGCAAGGCCAAGCGGTTAAACCCACGTCAAGCCAGGTGGGCTCTGTTTTTTACCCGGTTCCAATTCAAGATTTCCTACCGTCCAGGCCCCAGAAATGTTAAGGCTGATGCCTTGTCCCGGATTCACACTCCTGAGGAGAGCTCAGAGGAACCAGAAGGGATACTGCCAGCCAAGATCATTACCAGCCCCATCCAGTGGACCTCTCCACCAGTTGCCTCTACCACTCCACCAGCCAATCCGCCGGGCTGTCCACCTGATCACCAATACGTTCCTAGAACGCAACGTACTCCTCTCATCCATTCCACTCACACATCCCTAGGTACTGGCCACCCAGGGGCCAACGCCACTCTCTCGCTGCTACGAGACCGCTTCTGGTGGCCCAATATGGCCAGGGATGTGAGAAGGTTCGTGCAAGGCTGCCCCGACTGCGCCATCTCCAAAAGTTCCCGTCACCTCCCTGCTGGCAAACTTTTCCCATTACCCATACCTAACCGTCCTTGGTCGCACCTAGGGGTGGATTTCATCACGGATCTACCTGCCTCGGATGGTAATACATGTATCTTAGTCATCATAGATCGTTTCTCCAAGTTCTGTCACCTCATACCCCTCACTGGCCTTCCCACAGCACTTCAGACAGCTGAACTTTTGTTTAATCAAATTTTTCGTTATTATGGCATCCCAGAAGACATTGTATCGGACAGAGGTCCACAATTCATCTCCTGAGTCTGGAAAGCATTCTTCTCACTCCTAGGTGTGACCGTGAGCCTCTCCTCTGGTTACCACCCGTAGTCGAATGGGCAGACCGAGCGCAAGATCCAGGAAGTGGGACGCTTCCGGAGAACCTTCTGCCATGACCGCCAGAACTCTTGGAACCAGTTCCTTGGCTGGGCCGAGTACGCCCAGAATTCCCTGCGTCAGTGCTCGACTGGACTCACTCCCTTCCAGTGCGTACTTGGTTTCCAGCCTCCCCTGTTTCCATGGTCAGGGGAACCATCCAACGTCCCCGCAGTCTATTACTGGTTCCGAGAGAGCGAGGGAGTCTGGGACGCAGCACACCATCAGCTGCAGCAGGCAGTGCGCAGACAAAGGATGGCAGCGGACGTCCGACGATCAGCCAGTCCCAAATACCAACCTGGGCAAAAGGTCTGGCTGTCCACACGGGACATCAAGCTGCGCCTGCCTAGCCGGAAACTCAGTCCCAGATTCGTTGGCCCCTTCACCATTCTGGAACGGATTAACCCAGTCACCTACAAACTACAGTTACCCTCTCACTACAGAATTCACCCTACATTCCATGTGTCATTACTCAAACCCTTCTCTCCTTCTGTTTCCCCAGAGCCTGGCCAGACAGAGGAACATCCTCTCCCTCTCATCCTGGACGAAGGTGCCGTCTACAGAGTAAGGGAGATCCTGGAATCCCGGCACCGTGGTGGAAAATTAGAATACCTTGTGGACTGGGAAGGGTATGGTCCCGAGGAACGCTCTTGGGTTCCCAGAGATGACATTTTGGACCCAACACTCCTTGAGGAATTCCACTTGGCTCACCCCGATCGTCCAGCTCCCCGAGGCCGGGGTAGACCACCACGACGCCGGGGTCGGCCCTCAGGAGCGGGCCGTGGAGAGGGGGGTACTGTCACGGATCGGCCAGGCTCTCCCCTCCGTCAATTACAACGATCCGCATCACCTGAGTTCTAATCACGCTCACCTGCACCTCATCACCACTGTCATCTAACCCAGTATAAGAGCACATCTCACGATAAAAATATGTCTTTCCCTCAACATAAGAAGTCTTGGCCACGAGAAATGGATGTCATTCCCTCAACATAGCATCTCGAGGCCATGACAAGGATGTCTTTACCTCGACAAAACGATCTCGTGGCCACAACATATTATCACGTTCCCACGACTTAATATGTCGTGGCCACGACAAAACTAAGTGAACCGAAGATGACCCCTCACGGGCACCGTACTCGTGCGACCAACTGAGAAAGTTAGTGCGACCAGTGGGAAGAATGGGTCTAGAGCCCTGATGTAGATCTTAAAATTTCAAGATCTTTGCCTGGAAGCATGGAATTTGTTATCATGCTGTTACCTTTAAACTTGTTAACCTCTGACTTTTTTTGACTTATTAAATAAATGTGCCATGCACTCTTTCCAAGTTGTGTTATTATGTGAATGTGTGCGTATGTGTGTGTGCAAGTTTGTTTTTTATGAGGACACAAATGTGTATAATGACATGGGTATGACGTAGGTATTATAAAGTGAAGGTGATTTATGAGGACACTTTCGATGTCCACGTAATTCAAAAGGCTTATAAATCATAGTTTTTTTTTATTTATTTTTTTGAAAATCTGAAAATTTGAAAAATGCACAAAGTTTCCTGACAGGGGTAGATTTAAGTGTAGAGCTGGTGTAGGGCGATAGAAAATATGGTTTATAAAAATAATTATGCCGATGGAGAGTCCCCGTGACCATAAAAACCCACACGTGTGTGTGTTTTGCATGTATTCAGCATGTATTCCTCCTGGCAGTGTTCAACAGGACATGCAAATAATCATAAACATAATTTTTATTTATAACAATAGTCTGGCTGTTTAGCATACAATTCTATCTATCTACAGTATATATCAATCTATCTATCTAGAGAGAGAGAGAGAGAGAGAGAGAGAGAGAGAGAGGAGAGAGGGAGAGATTATAACACCTTTATTTAATACAAAACATCAAAAACAAAAAAATGCCAAATATAACAACTATTATAAATACCCCATTAGAAACCTCACAGCAATTCTTCAACAAAAAGCAATGCATCATCCAATCCAGCACAACATTTTTTCCATGTGAATAGAAAATGAAACCGAGAGAGATGAAAACAGAGAGAGAGAGATGAAAACTGTAGTTGGCTTTAGTAATGTAGTAACTGTAGTAATGTAATCTAGGTTACTCATTTTAAGTAATGTAGCCTATTCTAAGTGCTTATTAGATTACTTTTATAGATTGCTTATTATCAAACTTTAAACTTATAATTAAACATAACATACCATATTGCAGTGGTGTAGTCTACGTGATACGCAGGTATATGGCATATACCCACTAGCAAAGGTCAAGGATTTCCTTATACCCAGGGTTTAAATTGAGCCAGGTCCGGGGCACATAGACTCCAGGGCTCGACATTAACGCTTCATTATGTCAGACAAGTAACATGATTAAAACGTCACTAACCAAAACGCAACTATTATTCTGATTTTATTACATTTAAAGTAAGTGGCGAATAGTGGATATACTACTGTATATAATGCATTGACAGTATAAGGTTACGCACTGCGGTCAAGCCAGCCGCTCTTTTTTTTGGTGCTGCGCGTCTAATCGCGCACTTACGGTATTGGGTGCTGTGAGCGGTCAAAATGAATGTAAAGAAGCTGTCACAACGGCGTTTCCTTTATACTTTTGCAGATATTTTCAATAGATTGCTGTTCACGGTGACCCAAAATATGTCTACATTAAATGTAATTTAACCCTAAAAAGGCCATAAAGTGACATCAGAATATGTATTGCTATTTTATCATTTTATATCATGACATGATACAATTTCAGATTTTTTTAATGACTTGAACATTAGATTAATGTTTGTGAATACATTATTTTTGTACATTAACGTTTGTATTGTACATTTATTAATATACATAATTGATCAGTGTTACTATATATAGGCTATATATACAGTATATGTGTGTGTGTGTGTGTGTGTGTGTGTGTGTACCTTTCAACTGATACTTGTTTACAGTGACTATTACTCTATTAATTTTCAAGTTAAATCTACTGTACAATTTTTGTACAAATTAATCGCAAATCACTCCAAAACGCAATGTGCATTCTCACACTTTCTCATAAGCAGTTCCTCGTAAAAAGCTTTCCTTAATAGGTTTGCTCATTCTTCCAATTGATTCCTGTTACCAGTGACCCTGACTATTATTGTAATAATTTTCAAATATTTTTATTGTATAGTTTTGCAGAAAATTAAAGGCAAATTCACCCCAAGCTGTGTATCCTTGCACTTTTACATCATGTCCCATTTGCAAACACTGTAAATTTGCATTAAAAATAAAAAGTAAAAATTATTGCATTATTGCATATTTGCATTATTGCAAAATTGCATTATAGGTTTGCTCGTTCTTTCAGTTGATTCCTGTTCACAGTGACCCTGACTATTACTGTATGAATTTTAAAGTCTATTTACTGTATGGTTTTGGAGAAAATTAATGGCAAATATCACTCCAAAAAACAATGTGCATTCTAGCAGTTGCACCATTACCCATTTTCAAACACTCATAAAAATCTTACCTTTATAGGTTTGCTCATTCTTTCAATTGATTCCTATTCACAGTTACCCTTACTATTACTGTTTTAATTTTCAAATATTTTTACTGTATAGTTTTGGAGAAAATTAAAAGCAAATTCACCCCAAGCATCTAAGTGCATAAGCACTTTTACACCGTGTCCCATTTTCAAACACTCATAAAAATCTTTCCTTTATAGGTTTGCTCTTTCTTTCAGGTGATTCCTATTCACAGTGACCCTGACTATTACTGAAATAGTTTTCAAATATTTTTACTGTATACTTTTGGAGAGAATTAAAGCCAAATTCACTTTTTTTGGCATAAGCACTTTTAAACCACGTCCCATTTTAAGCAACCCAGGCTCATTGGAAATACGTGTCTCTACATACATTTCTGCAACACCGTAATTATGTACCTTGCAGCACATTTGGCAGTTTCAAAGTGAAATGTCCAGAGGGTGGCGCTAAAACACACGTTTAATACGTGACCGTAGGTACAGGCACGTATTGCAGTGTTTTTATTATGCTGCTTGAGGTACGTTTTGCCGCCATTCATAATTCAAATATCCGGTGAGTGTCGATAAAGATTAAACTCTATGAAGTTGGAAGTATCCCCTACACCCAACCTAAACCTAAACCTACCTGAAAGTGTTAACAAATGCAAAAGTAATATAAAAACTTATTCGCAGCCATGCTATTTTTACTTCCTTATGCAGATTTGAGCTGTTTTGTTGAACTGTAGTTTGACGGGATTCGTACCGGAGCTCTTCATCACCTAAGTGCAACGCTGTATCGCGTGATCTACCGAGTAAACTTACTGAGGTAGTAAACTCATACATATGAAGCATATGTGACGACAACGTTCAAAAGTATCAGTTTTTAAATCGTGCAGGATGTTAAAATTGTTTAGAAGTCATAACATACCATGTGAGAAAATAATCAAAACTGTTTCTGTAAGTCATACTTCGTGTGAAAACTAGGAATAAAAGTTGTCAGAGTTTTACTGCCTCGAGTGTTGGTTTCAACTGGAAACTGCAGCGAATCGTACATATACCTGTAGGTACGTTTTTTTCAGTTTTGCAGAAATGTACAGTTATGTAAAATATAGAGAAAAAAGCGTAAAGCTTTCTTTTACAATACACACAAATGATTGCATTGCTTTATTCTAAATCAAAACATGAAGTTTTGCAAATTAACTTTATGCTGTTCAGGGTCTGTGAATTTGCTTTCTTGTGAATGACTTACATTTTTGTATAGCCACGGTTTCTGAGAACTGCTTCACATCTGTGTTGCATGGAGTCTGGCACATGTGAACATTCCAGCCAGGACGATTGCAACACATATTTGAAACAGCATTTTTGATGTCACCCCACAAGTTTTCTATTGGATTAAGGTCACTAATAACATTAATCTTGTTGGTCTGGAACCAAGATGCTGCTCACTCAAACACCCATTTCCAGTTTCCTCTTCGGCAAAGGCAACATAACCTCTTTAAGTATTTTAATGTACTTAACTGATCCAATCCCTGGAATGATAAATAGCAAATGTAGTATGAGAAACCCCATATATGAACCATGCTTCACTGTCTTCACAGTGTACTGTGGCTTGATTTGTTTGGGGGTCGTCTGATGTCTGCGGCCCCTATGCTTCAGTGCGCCATTTGGCCAGTCAATGTGTTCTTTGCCAAATGGGGGACTTTGCGGGGGCTTCTTGCCGATGCTTGTTCTCATAGGCGTCTTCTAATTGTTACAGTACTCACAGGTAACTTTAGACTTTCTTTGCACCCTTATCATTGGCTGAGTCTTTGCTTTTGGCTATTCTTCGATCCATTTGAATGAGTTTTCCGTTTTTTCCTCATTTGGTTTTGTTTGCCATTTTAAAGCATTTTATAATTTTAGCTATCATTTTCAAAATGTTTTCCCCTATCAACTTTTTAATCAGTAATAATATTTTTACTCAGAAACTTTTGCTGCCTTCGTCCTTAAATAAGGGCACTTGTTTGAATTTTTTCACAGAATGGTTTACCTCTCTAATAAACTCCACACTGGATTTTCAATTAATGATTTAGTTGCACAGAATAACAGCATGCAATCTGTTGGGTCTGTTGGTTTTCTATTACTCTACCACACCTACTAGAAAATATTTGCCATGTAGAAATATAATTTCTGCCAAAAACAGTGATTGATCTGGTTAGTGATATTGGACTGCTATAAAACTGTAAAGAGTATTTAATGAATGTTAAATGAAAATGGAAACTTAATACACTAATAGGCATGTGAATAGTTCAACTGAAAGAATGAGCAAACCTATAAAGGAAACATTTATATGAGTGTTTGAAAATGGGACACTTATGCACTTAGATGCTTGGGGTGAATTTGGGAAACTTAATACACTAATAGTCAGAATTGTGAATAGTAATCTATTAATTTTATGAATGTTTGAAAATGGGGCATGGTTTAAAAGTGCTTATACACTTGGATGCTAGGGGTGAATTTGCTATTAATTTTCTCCAAAACTATACAGTAAAAATATTAGAAAATTCATACAGTAATAGTCAGGATCACTGTGAATAGGAAGCAATTGATGAAACAAGCAAACCTATAAAGGAAAGATTTTTATGAGTGTTTGAAAATGAGATGTGATGTAATACTGCAAAGATTCACTTGGATGCTTGGGGTGAATTTGCTATTAATTTTCTCCAAAACTATACAGTAAACATTTCAAACTTCATACACTAATAGTCAGGGTCACTGGTAACAGGAATTAATTGGAAAAATGAGCAAACCTATTAAGGAAAGCTTTTTACAAGTAAGTGCTTTTTATGAGAAAGTGTGAGAATGCACATTGAGTTTTGGAGTGATTTGCCTTTAATTTGTACAGAAATTGTACAGTAGATTTAACTTGAAAATTAATACAGTAATAGTCAGGGTCACTGTAAACAAGTATAAGTTGAAAGGTATACTGTACACACACACAAACACACATACATACATACATACATACATATATATATATATATATATATATATATATATAGTAATATACATCATTTATCAATGTTAATATATATATATATATATAACATTGATAAAAGATATATAGCAGGGCTATTCAATTGGCGGCCCGGAAGCAACCTCCAAATGGCCCAGCCCGTGGTCCCGCCAAAAACGCACATCCCTACATAAATTCATACAGTAGTACAGACCACGTAGCCTAGCAACACGCAAACAATGCAGAGCGTGCCGGTAGTAGCCTAGATTACTATCAATATGTCTTTCTCAACACTGAAATGTAAAATTGCCAATGAAAACCGTCAGTTTAACCCTGCCTGGACTGACAAATACTTGTTTATTTTACCGCCACATCCAAACGCCAAACCGATGTGTTTAATTTGTAATGAGTGCATTGCAGTACTTAAAGATTACAATATGCGGAGGCACCACGTTGAGAAACACCAGACTTTCCACACCAATTTTCCAGAGGGATCTCAAGAGAGGGCAGCAAAAGTGCAAAGTTTGATTGCATCTTACAACCGGAGCAGTACTACCATGGTGCGGTCATTCACAGCCCAAGAGAGAGCTACCGCAGCATCCCTTCGTGTTTCCTGGATATTGACAAAAAAGAAAAGGCCATTCACAGACTCTGAAACCGTGAAGGACTGTATGCTGGCCGTCGTGGATGAGGTGATAAATGACGATAAAATGAAAACGAGCGTGGCATCTGCTATAAAAAACGTACCCCTGTCAGATACTTCCAACATTCGTAGGGTTGAAATTCTTGCTGCAGATGTGTATGAAACGCTGTTAGGAGACCTGATGAAAGCTGATACTATGTCTATCAGTAGATGAGTCCACAGACAAAACTGATACTGCTCAGTTGTGCATATATGTCCGTTTTTTTTGACAGCAAATGCTTCAGAGAGGAGCTGCTCTGCCTACTGCCGTTAGAAGGACACACAACAGGCGATAGGCTATAGTCTTTGGGAAAATTTCCGCTTTTTTTAAAGACAATGGTCTGGATATGACTGGATGTGTGTGCATGCTTGTGACGGATGGGGCTCCATCCATGACAGGGAAAGTGAATGGTTTGGCAGCACGTTGGTCCGCTGTTGCACCTCAGTTGATCTCCTTCCCAGCTAACAAAAATACGTAACTGTTACGTAACTGCAACGTAATCTGGTGACCAAAGTTCCGTCGTGGCGACGTAACTAGTTACGTCGTGGCAACCGGAAAAGTGAAAGGTGCGTATACGTCGCCACGACGTAACTTTGTGACCGTTGCCAGTTCGTAACTGCGACGTCGTGGCAACGTCGCGGATCAATAGTTGTGTGCTGGTAATCAGTTGGTAATTCTTTATAATTATTTATTGTCTATGGGCGGACATGCAGTAGTTTAACCTAATGTATGTCCTCATATGCCCAAACTAAAGGCTGTTTCAACAGCTGTGAATGATGAATACAGACTCGAAATGAATTCAGTTCATTTATTTTAAAAAACGCACACATATGAACAGTAAAATACACCCAAATTATTAATAAAAACATAGGATATACAGCGAAATATGAATGAAAGTATTCAGGACGTTCCGTGCTCAGCATCAATATAAACAGGTATGCAGATATGGTAGCATATTTGCTAGCAGACATTTCAGATAATTAAGATACCATAATCACAGAGGTATAAATATTAACAAAAGTACTTGAATTAGTCTGTATAAACATCATTTTTCAAAACAATAAATCTTTAAGACATTGAAATTGTTTATAAAACAGAACAATGACCAATTATAACCACATTAGAACATATTTCACCCAAAAATGTAAATTCTGTCATTAATTAGGCTATTTACCCTCATGTAGCTCCAAACCCATAAGACCCTTTTGTGCAGAACACAAATGAAGATATTTTGAACAGATGCCTTGTGTACGCAAAAAACAGCAACTACAAAAATAGTATGTCTTTATTCACAAATTATGTATATCCAACGCATTTTCACAAAAGCAGCATGAGATGGCCAGTTCTCACGCCAACACAACACTGATGCATCATGGTGCTCTCGTGAACATGTTACTTTGTAAATAAAAATGCAATGTTTTTTTGTGCACACAAAACATTCACATCACTTCATAAATTGTGGTTAAACAACTGGGGCCTGTACCATGTACCATTAAACTAAGCTGGCTTGTGTAATGGATTAAGGGTATAATAATTCTATAAATAAAAAATAATCATCTCTAAAAATCAGATAATTTTATCTTTAAAAATGTTTTATGTGCGTCCTTTAATTTGGAGTAAGAGAAACTGGAGGAGTGGCTTTATTGCGTCAGAGATGTCACTTTTTTTTTTTCACAAAGCTATGAAACGACTGCCCTAAACTCAGTGCTTTTTCCCTCACTGCGCCTACGCTAAAACAGATCTTTAACTATTTAAACTTTATTGCAGCAAGAAAGAAAACGAAAAGAGGGAGATCTTTAGATTAAAATAATGTTATTATCATGGGAAATGTGAATCATTGTCCATAATTTTGCAATCAGTGATAAAGACAAACACGTTGCAAAATTATAAATATTTCAGTTTTAAACCATGAAGGCGAGCCAGTGCATACCACACAAACAATTTGCAAACTGCATGAGAATAATGCCCGAGAAGAAGTTTTCAAATCCAGTCAATTCAAGCTACAGAAAGTGAAAGTAAAAACTGACCGAGCTTTCGGAATCTGTCGCTGCATTAACAGCACATACTCTAACAGAGGAGACGAAAGACATATTGGGTAGTTTTGGATAGGCTATTGTCTTCATTTATTTTCTAAAAAAAAACAAAAATATCTCATATGGTTGATATACCTAGTGAAAAACAACAACAACAGAATTGAAGTATTTCGTGTTAAACAAGTTGTTTTTGGAATTTCCTTGTCTGTAATAAAGGTTTTATTTTCATTGACTGATTATTCATTAAGCTGTTCGGAGTCGGACAGGCTAGCTAGACGGTTGAGAATTTTAATTATAGACCTATTAATATATCTAAATGTTTTAAATAATTTTCAGTGGGGAGTAATCTAAATTAATCTTTTATTATTCGCGTCTCAGTTGTGCGGTAAATGCGCAATTATTTTGGGGCAAATTAATTGTAGACCTATACATTTAATAATAAAGCTACAATAATAATAATAATAATAACAATAATTTAATACATTAATTGGAAATGCCAAATCCTCACGATATCAGCGTTTTTTTTTTTGTTTTTTTTTTAAGTTATCTCTAGCTATCGTCCATATACGGTGTCATCGTCTGCGCAAGCGCAACCCGAGTATTTCACACGTATAGTGTGAGCACATAAATCGCGCTCGACAATCGGACCGTATAGTGTGAGCACATAAATCGTGAGCTGTGGCTTTACATCGCATGTGATCTTCTCCTACAGTGTGAGTTGATACCTTGCTGAAATCGCACAGTATATGCCCGGCCTAAACCGGGGGGTTCTGTCGTGGCGGAATCTGAGAAATCTGAAATTTCTCAGATTTCATTAAAAAGATCTACATTTATGTTTCAAAGATGAACAAAAGTCTTAAAGGTTTGGAATGACATGAAGGTGAGTGATGAAAATGTTTGGCTTAACTAAGACATTAGGTAAATCAGTTCCCTCAGGCGCACCAGTCTCTGATCTTCTGGTTCTTCTGCTCCTTCCAACATCCCAATCCTGGATTATTGAGCCACCACAGAAATTTCCACTTTGAATGCTTTAGCCTGGCGGTTTTTTCACCAGCATCTAAAGTGAGAAAGAAAACAATAATGCAAATGTAAATGTAAAAATAATAACAAAAAAAAAAACAATGGCTGTCCAAAATGTAAAGTATGCACTTGAGTTTTCCCTACTGTTAGGGCATTTCCACCTCAGGGCACAAAAGAGTCGGGACTTACAGGATAAGAAACATTTTCTAGAATTTTCAACAGTTTTTTGTCACTTCCTATACAGGGCTCCAGACTGCAACCAAATGGTCGCATTTTGTGACTGTTTTTTTCTGCCAGTGCGACTAAATTTTGTGAGCAATCACACTAGCATGACCACCACATTGACCCACCTCATAAGCGCTGCTATTTCTGTTGCATATGAGAACATCAACAGCAAGCGAAACAAAACTAGTGAAACCGTGCTACGAGCTGTGCAGCGCAGACTGTTTATCAGCTGGGATCAGCGCAGCGCAAACAAACTTCTCCGAGCTCAGAACAGGTTTACTCAGGAAGCAGTGTTGATTTCGTGTTACTGTACAGTGCTCCAAGATCCAGTGAGAAGCACTTGAATTTGCTGCAGAATGAATAAGCTTGCCGTGAGCTCTAGTGAGAAGCATTCAAATTCTGCACAGAAATCTGTTATAAACAGGTTAAACAGCGCTGACATATAAACGGAAGTAACGCTAACTATAACCATGGTGTTGTGGCAGAAATAGTTGAATTTCATTACATTATGCATTTAAGGGTTTGTACAACTTTTGAGAGAGAAATTCAAGCCCTTTTTAAGTATTTCACACAACTATTTACAGCACTTTAAAACTCTAAAAAGCATACAATTAAAATATTATTTTTAAAGGGATGACTAAAATATACTTTGTGGTAAACAAACACATTTGTAAAATTAAAAAGAGGGGCATCAAATTACCACTATAACCAGTAGATGGCAGCAGAAGAACACTTATAGGCTTATTAGTCATTAATTTCTACTTTTTACTTTACATCTTGAAATTATAAAATCACTATTATAAAATTTTAAATCAAGAAATCTAATTTTGTAAACGTTTGCTCTTTTTTTGTGTATGAAGTAAGAAAAGTCACAAAGTGCCTTGATAAACAAACGTGTGACTGAATCACACAAAGCAAAAGAGCTCCTTTTATAATAACTGAAGTTGTTGGTCAGTTTCATATAATACTACAGAAGAATAATGGTACATTTAATAAGAGTAGAATATGTTAATTTTGTATATAAAACTTACATTTTCCACGTTACTGTTGTTAATAAAAGTATTTTAAAACTATAAAAAATGTTGTGCTTCCTAACTCAAGCTCAGTGCTTTACTGTCAAATGTGCATTACCAATAAATAAATATGTAATATTACTAGTAACTACACTTATTAACAGAGGTGTAAAATACTTGAGTAATTTTACTTGATTACTTTACTTAAGTATTATTTTGGGGGAATTTTACTTTATTCAAGTACAATTTAAACTGACTACTTGTACTTTTACTTGATTACATTTCTTAAAGGGATAGTTCACCCAAAAATGTAATCATTTACTCACCCTCAAGTAGTTCCAAACCTGTATGAATGTGTTTGTTCTGCTGAACACAAAGGAAGATATTTTGAAGAAAGTTTATAACCAGGCTGTTTTGGGGCACCATTGACTTCCGTAGTAGGAAAAAAATACTATGGAAGTCAATGGTGCCCCAGAACTGCTCTGTTTCCCACATTCTTCAGAATATCTTCCTTTGTGTTCAGCAGAACAAACACATTCATACAGGTTTGGAACTACTTGAGGGTGAGTAAATGATGACAGAATTTTCATTTTTGGGTGAACTATCCCTTTAAGAAAAAAACAGTACTTTTTACTCCTTACAATTTTATTTCAACTTAAAAAGTACATTACATTTTTATTTTATCTTATGCACATTAAATATGGTAAACGGAAGCTCAAAAGTGCATGCTTGGCATGAGAACCAATGACCATTGTTTTCACGCATCAAGCACACAGTTCTACTTCAGTTATGACTTTCATCAGGTAAATGTCTGGCTTCAAAAGTTCACCATCAAATCTGAGGTAGCAAAGTTGTGTTTCCCCCCAAAAAAGTTTATTCATTATTCTTTCTGTTTTGATAGAGCCATTAGCTGTGTAATATATTGGCTGAATGCACAAGATTGAGTGCAAATAAATTTAATAATTAATATTTTTGTGGGATTTTTTTTATTTTTATTAAATGTTACAAATCTCCAAAAAAGTGTTTAAATGAACATTGTATGTTTACTTAATTGTAATTCATGTTGTGATGTTCTTACCAGATAGTGGATAAGTTGTTTTAATAATGTCATTATGTGACACATTGAGTAGAAATTTGGACTCAATTAATATTTTTAAAATCTTAATAATTACATGATTTGCCCATTAACTCATATAATCAGTCACTAATAATTATGTAGCAATATTTTCTGAGAAAAAGCCCAAATAAAAATGCCCCAAATAAACAATTAGAAAGTGACGTAGACAACACAAAAAAGTGGCCTTTCAAAACATTAATGTTGTTTGTTTTAATTCTATGACTCTCCTCATTAATTCAGCCCATTCTTGCATTCTGTCTGGAATATGTTTCTAACCTCTTCATCACATTGTTATTAAAAGTGATAGTTCACCCAAAAATTAAGATTCTCGTGTCGTCCCAGATGTTTATGACTTTCTTTCTTCAGATGAACACAAGCAAAGATTTTTAATCTGTGTAATGCAAGGGGACAGAACCACTTCAGAAACCACACAAAGTGAGTCAAGTTAAAAATATTGATTTATTAACAGGGGATGTATGAGTTACTGTCATATTCACTTTGTGTAGTTTTTGAAGTCATTTTTGGACATCCCATACTTGTCTTATAAGAAGAGAGATGATTTAGTTTAGATGATTTAGATCTTAGTTTGTGTTCATCTGATTTAAATGCATCTTTCATTCATTCATTCATATATATATATATATATATATATATATATATATATATATATATATATATATATATATATATACAGTATATATATATGTATATACTGTATATGGGATGGCATGAGGGTGGAAAGGATGAAGTTTCCTTTTAATCCCTTTCCCTGAAATTGTGTGTGTTCCGCTGTGCTGAATTTTAATTGTTATCACTGCACTAGATATGTGTTTGACCTGTGCCATTGCATTTTGTTTAATTTTCTCCCTTTATCCAAACTACTTCTACTTTTTTAATACTTGAGTAGAATTTAAAGTAGTACTTTTTACTTTTCCTCAAGTATGTTTTTGGCCAGATACTTGTACTTTTAATTGAGTAACATTTTCACTGAGTATCTTTACTTTCACTTGAGTACAATTTTTTTGTATTTTTTACACCTCTGCTTATTAATGCAAAACTATAATCATTTTATGATTTAATTATCTTTATTTTTAATACCACCCACACACCACCCCCAGCGCTACCAAATCTGCTTCTGGCGCCACCATCTGTAGAACTCAGTGGCGCTGGTGCCACTGCTCTCAAAAGTGAGTCTGGAGCCCTGCTATACATGCATTGCAAATGTGGTCCAATTAAAATTACTATGCAAGTACTAAAAAAAGTAATCTGCTGAAATGTTAAAAGGATAGTACATAAGAACCGTACCAAAACGGTGACTCTAAAATGGTTATAAAAACCAAACCAAATATAAATACTGAGAATGTGTTTGACATTCAAACAAAAATGTACTTACACACCAAAAGATGCAGTGACCTGTGGCTGAATGGCCTTTGGTTTTATGTAGCTGTGATTGACACACAAACAAAAGGGGAAAAAAACATAATTGCATCGCTGAATATGAGTCAAATATTGCATATTTCTGTACAAATTAAAGTGTACTCATTCTTCATGAGTGATTATTAACTAATCAGTATGTCAGGGGTTCTCAACTCTGGCCCTCAAGATCCACTGTCATACAGAGTGCGTCTCAATCAGCCTCATAGTACGCTAGGTTGTGAATTAATATATTGTGTACACAAATTCAGGCACTGGTAAGGACAGTGGCTCATTACACACTGGTGACTATTTCCATCTTCATTGTACAACATCACTACTGACATTTATGCACAACAGTAAAACAGTTTTTTTTATGCTATTTACAGCACATTATGATAAATACTTTGTTATATGTGTGCAAGATTTCAGTCATAAATAAATATTTGCTAGATTAGACATTACCTGTCTAGTGATGCATGTTAACGCTGAAATATAATATTGGTTAAAATCTATCACGTGTCATTTTGTAGCGAATTATCTCTTAAGTTTTGAGCTTCAGAACTTCCTATAAGGGAACATAGTGAGCATTGATGCTTCCTGGTTTTCACAGCTTTTTTTAGGGAGCAAACTAAATTTTGTGATTGAGACAGCCATTAATGGGCGCGCGCGCTGAACCGGAGGAAGTCACCATGGAAACGGGGCTGCAGCTCAACTGTCAACAGCTAAACGCCGTCTCTCACTGTTGTTTTCACTAATTTCAGGTAAGTTTAGTCTCTTAAATTACACAAATAGTACATACAAGTGTTCTTGACACTTTTTTTCATGTAAATGACACGCTTCCGTTGAATATTTTCTTTACAGAAATGGTTTAGTGTCTTCGGAAAAAGTCCGTTAGCATCACAACCGTAAGCTTATTAAATAACTTTATATGCATCTTTCACAACATATTTGGGCTATATCACCATGCATCTTTAATTTTCTTTTGCAAAATTATATATATATATATATATATATATATGTGTGTGTGTGTGTGTGTGTGTGTGTGTTTGTTTGTTTGTTAGTTATTTTAAAAGGGCTTTGATGTCCAGACATATGTAACATTGTAAGAGCATTACTAAATAAGTAAACCTAAAAATGTACATTCTGTTATTAAATTGTATATTCTGTAAATTATTATTTTTCTTTTCTGCATTTCACCTCTGCTACAGTTTAAATAAACCTTGCATTGTATAATAAATATGGTTGACTCTGTGACAGATTGTTTATGTTCCTAGATTCTTCCACGCTGATGGCTGTGCACTAGAGTTGGAGCGTATCCTGTCGAAGAACATCTCTAGACATTATGAACCATATGACTTGTAAGTAATACCTCATACTCTACCTAAAGTTTAAGGGTCAGATTTGTTATGTATTTGAAAGAAGTCTTTTATGCTCACCACTCACTGCATTTATTTGATTAAAATACAGTAAAACAGTCATGTTGTGAAATTACCATTTTTTAATAACTATTTTCTATTGCAGTATGTTTTAAAAAGTGATCAAAGCTGAATTTTCAGCATCATGCCTGTCTTAAGTGTCACATTATCCTTAAATTACATTTAAATTTACATTTACAAGAATAAATTACATTTAACAATATATTGACATAGAAAACAGTTATTTTAAATAATAATAATAATAATAATAATATTTCACAACATTACTGTTTTTATTTATGATCAAATAAATAAAGTTTTCTTGGTGTACATCCCTTTGAGAAAATGAAAGCTCAGATGGCCCAATCTGGAATCTTCCCTTTATGTCGTCATACGGGGAAAGGTTACCTCCCCTTTCTCTGCTTTGCCCACCCATGAGAAAATGAGCTAGGACCGTGCGAGGCGAGTGCAATATTTTTTTTTCCTGGAGAGACATCATGGCTTGCAAACGAGCGAAGCATGGCAGTTGCTCAGAGCAACATGAAAAGCCAACAACGTAGGCTAGCATTAGCTACGTGATAATAACTGTAACAACATACATAAACAAACCAACTAAAGTACCGTATCCAGACACAATATTTTAAACTAACCATTCGGAGACGTCCTGCTGTAGCCGCTGAGTTGCAACTTCTTCATCCGGTGCTTCTCCATCCGGATCAGATTCGGGGTCAAACTGAAAAGCTTGAACGACTGCGTGTCTACAAGCCATTGCGATATATCCACTGTCAACATTAGCGCATGGCACCGTGGCCGCAAGCTGGTTAAGGCCACACACCCACCCTCCACCTTGCCCCGCCTCTCTCCTCCTCATTAGCATTTAAAGCTACAGACACAGAAATGGCACGTCCTAAGGAAAGCTCATTGTGGGACTAGCTCGTAGTGGCTGAAATTCTGCACCAAGGCTGAATTTCGGGAAAGAGACTTCAGATACAGTACTACGGACCACTTAGGCCTATATAAAAGCATCCAAAAAGCAGCATGTCATGGGACCTTTAAATATCGTTACGTATGATGTATGTATGATGCCATCCATAATTGATAGAACGTTTCTATTTCAGAGACTGAAAATCATCAATGAACCGAAAGGTAATTATAACTTATTTCAAGAGTAATAATATGAATAACAAGAATAAATAAAAATGCATCTATGACTTAATATTGCTTCTTATTTTTCAGTGGGTTGAAAGTTCTCATTAAACACATTGCTTTCTTCTCATCTTTGTGCATTTTCAGATGTTGTGCATATTTATGAATCATAATTTTTAACTTTATTTTTGTAAACATCATATTATTGGTTGTCTTCTTTCTCTTTTTTTAGTTTGGTTTAGCTCCAACCCCAATTAAGCAGACCTGAGCAGTTGATCAAGTATCATCAGAAACTCTGCAGAACGTTGTTCCTCCATGCCCAGGACTGAAAACCAGTATTGTAAGTCATCAATCTAGAAGTCATCCTGCCTCTCTGAATTGTCATGTTCAGAATATATTGCAGATCTCAACATTGACTACGTTTACATGGACATCAGTAATCTAATTATTTACCTTATTCCGAATAAGACAATATTATGATTAAGGTGTTTACATGAGTTGCTTTTAGAATAATCCTTTAATGTTCCCGTTTTTACATGTTATAGTACATAGATCGAGTAATGGCATGCGTCATTACGTCCCAACATGACGGCATCCGACGTCCCTTCCAGAATTTCACGTGTAAACATATAGTTTTGGGTGTTTCATTTTTAATATTATGAAAGCTTCAAGCGCAGTTAATTGTTTGTACGTGCATACAGACGACGGCGGTGTTGAAGCTCTTTTATTTGCCATCAAACGGTTGATCACTGCCGTGTGTGTATCCTGTCGCAAAATGCGGCGACAAGTCCTACACGACGGTGATAGTTTGATTAAGGTGTTTACATGTCTGTACTGCACTTCAATAATGCGATTAAAATAGGAATACTCCACATGTCTTAATTCGATTTGTGTTTACTTCGATTATGACTAAAATTACATGATTTACAGTTCAGAAACAGGTTTTCACAAAACAAAAATCTTATACAACAGCATTTCAGCCTTTAGACCATTTTTATGAAAAGGGATAAATCAAGCATATAAATTGTTCATTTAAAACGTATAAATATTACTGTCTTAATTGTTTAGAAGGCACATTAACTTCTTTCTCATTTTAGAACTCTGTGTTTGCGGAGTTGATATTTGCATTGATCTGACCATAAATGGCATTCATTCTCTGCCATGAGGTGGCGCTTTAGGAGAGCTGAAATATTGCGGTTTCCCCGGTAACGATTGGACACAAAGCAGCTCCGCACTCATAAAAGCTGCTTAATCAGGAATTATAGCTCAAATGAAATTAAATTGCCAACGACACTTTTCTGAGAACAGTCGGTTCCCTTCAGATACATTCAAATAAAGACATCCGCGCTTTGTTTTGACTTGAAAATTGCAGCTCATATTTATTCAATGTCATCATTGCCTTTTGAAGTTGAATCCAGTATCGTGACTCTTGTCTTTCCGTTCCCAACTGTAGAACTCTTGAAAATATAATTACATTTCTTATACCATTTAACGTATTTAAAACTTTTTATGGCCTTAAGTTTGATACAACTCACTTTAGGAGTTTTTAAGAACCCGCGGGGAGGGCAGTGATACATTTTGGTAGCCCGACTGGAAAACACAATAGCCTGGGACGTCGGGCTAGCGATTTTGTGAGCCCTGACCTAGGTCCCTTGCTCAATAGTCAGTGGTTAAAGCACGTAGAAGTCACGCAGAATTTATGTAAATATATTATAATATACTATAATAGCTTTAGAAGTGGTAAACGTGGTGTAGAAAAGACATTGATTAAAAACTAAGGCATAGGAATATATTTTTTCGTACACATATTTACACATCATTTTTAAACTTTAGTTTTATGTATTTTCAAAATATATTTCAATATATTTTTAACAGTGCTACATTCCTGTGTAATTAATGTGAATTTATTAATCGGACTATATAAAGGCTGTATTTTACTATGGTGTTTGAACTACTGAGATGTTTAATATGTTTTTATGGATGCATTATAGGCATATTATATAAATGATTGTTAACAGGTGTACTACACAGCACGTGCGTTTTCAACGAGATAACCCACTGGGGGCAATTTCTGCCATGCCAAATATACAGTATATTTACATATGGTTTGCGAATATTAATAACAAATAATGTTTGGGATGTGCAGGTTGTGCGGTGACATAACTTGAAACTATTTCTACAATCTATTTCTTCTTTCTATATTAAAAAGCAATCGTCCATATTCTGACTTGGTGAAAAGAAACACATTTTTATTATATATAAAGAACGAACAAAAATTATGGTAATGAAATTACGTGCATACGACGTTGCAGTTACGTTGCCAGTAAGTCATGAAGTTACCAATATATTACGATTAGAGTACCTATCTGGGACGTTATTGGTTACCTTGTTACGTTAGGAGGACGTAATGATGACGTTGTGAGTTGGTAATGGCATGGTAATGGAATTACATGCATACGACGTCGTGGTTACGTTGCCTATTGGTAAGTCACGAAATTACCAAAAATTACCAATAAATTACGTAACTGTTACGTCATGTGTTAGCTGGGTTACACTGCATTGTGCATCAGGCGGTGTTGTGCGCAAAACTAAGCGGAGCGCTCAAAATGACAATGGACAACGTGATGGCTACAATTAATTTTATTCGCTCTACATCAAGCCTCCAACACCGCTTGTTCCGCATGCTGCTGTCAGAAATGTCTGCTGAGCACCACGACAAGCACTGGAGCGTTTCTGTGGTCTCAGAGAGGAGATCATAACTTTCCTCCGCAGCAGCAAGCATAAAAAGGCAGAAACGCACTTGAGTCGCATACTGGACGACAACTTCATGGCCGATGCCTGCTTTCTGAGCGACATATTCAAACACCTGAATGATTTCAATTTGGCACTACAAGGCAGAGACAAAACTGTCATCGACCTTGTGGAACAGATGCGCGCATTCCCAGTTAAACTGGACCTTTTCGCAACTGATTTGAGCACAGGCCGAATGCTGCATTTTCCGACACTCCGCAAATTCATCTCATCCCCCGCACAAATCACGGATGTGATGACAGATTTCATTGCGAGGCTGAAAATGAACTTTGCTGGTCGATTGGATGGACTTGTTCTGCCCTCAGAGGTGGCCGTTTTTGTCAGAGACCCGTTCACTGTTGCATTAGAAGGGGACTTATCCGCCAGAGCAAAGCAAGTGGTTCCTTCCATTGACGAGGGGAAATTCACACTCGAACTTGTTGACATGCAGTCATCTGTAACCATGGCACAGGAGCTTTGCACTAACGGGCCTACAATGTTTTGGACTGATGTCAACGTACATCAGTTCCCTAACATTAAGAAAGTAGCGATCGTCATGCTCAGTATGTTTGGATCAACATACACATGTGAGTCAAGTTTTTTACACATGAACTCCATAAAGAGCAACTATCGTTGCTCCCTGACTGACTGTACTCTCCACCAATGCCTTCGGATTGCATTGACAACTTACGAGGCTAAAGTCACTGCTCTCGTTCAAAACAAAAAATGTCACTTCTCCCACTAAATCAGCTGGGTAACGGTAGCCTATATCAATATAATGTTGGATGTGTAACAAAGGCATGCCTAATTATAAATGTGGTGATTTAAAATATGTTCCCTCAGTATGTGCAGTAGTCCACCTTGTATTCATGTGTTAGTTATAGCCGTGAATACTGTGCACTTTTTATTTTATGCACTTTGAGATGTTCCTGGGTCAAATGTGAGCAAGATGTTTATTTTGTTTCAAAAGGAAACTTAATGTTATTGCTTATCTACTACTGTGCACTATTTTGTTTTATGCACTTTGTGATCAGATAGGTCAGATATGTAGCCTAGGTAGGCCTAGGCAAGAGGTCAGTTTTTTTTTCTTTTGTAAGTGGAAAAAGTAGGGGCTACCTCAGATTCTGTTCAGTTAACTCTTTTATTGTATTTTTATGCACCTTTTGATGTGCAAATTGACCAAAGTTAAAAGAGAAACAATGAATAAACCTTACATGTATTCAATAAATTTGTTTGTGTTGGTTTTAAAATGTGTCATTACGAGTTGCTTCGCCACTGAAATAACTGGCCCAGCTAACCTTCTTGGTTTGAAAATCTGGCCCAACTGAATTTGTAATTGAATAGCCCTGATATATAGTAATAAATGTTAATGTACAAAAAAAAAAGTCATTAAAAAAAAATCCTGAAATTGTATTATTTATGTCATGATATAAAATAGTAATAAATAAATATCCTGATGTCACTTTATGGTCTTTTTAGGGTTAATTTACGTTTTATGCAAAGATATTTTGGGTCACAGTGAACAATACAGTTAGTTAGGCAACATCACGCAACGTTTTCACCACTACGACTTTTTTAATAGTTCAATAAACAGTTCAATGAGCAAATACAATAATATTAGGCCACTTACATTTTAGGCGGAAACACAGTGCATCTCACAGCAACCATCCGATTCATTGCTGAATGATTCAGTGTTTTGAACGAATCGGTTCAGTCAAAGTTTCATTAGCCCATGCATAAATATCTGATGAATCTGCCGTTTGAACGAATCGTTTGAATGAACGACTCAATGACTCACTCATTAAATGCCGACAACTGGCATCTACTGGCGTTTTAATTTCGTTGAAAAGTATAATTTCCACCATCATTTCTTGTTTGTATATTCATTTAAAAAAAAAAAAAAAAGAATCTTAGAATTTAATGTAGTTGTATTTTTCAGTGTAAATGATTTAATTTGATAATGTATAGATAATAACAATCACATTATTATAATTGAATTTACAGATCAAATGTAAGAGTTTGAAATGAAAGTTAATGAGATTAGTGGGAAAATGCCCTCTATAAAGGTAAAAAAAATAAAATGCTTTGGATAAAATATGAAAAATCATGCAGATGTATAGTCTGTCACAGCTAATAGAAAATGATGAGAATATTGCATTATAATAAATCATATTTGCAAAAAAACAAAACACACACACATAATACATATATATTTACATTGTCCTGATTTTTAAGTCGCTCTGGATAAAAGTGTCTGCTAAATATATATAGCCTATATACGTATATACTGTATATATATATATATTTTTATATAAAATATATTTACATATTTAGCAGACGCTTTTATCCAAAGCGACTTACAGTGCATTCAGGTTATACTTTTTTTTTTATCAGTATGTGTGTTCCCTGGGAATCGAATCCACAACCTTTTGCGCTGCTAACACAATGCTCTACCACTGAGCCACAGGAACACACATATATGTATATATATATATGGTTCAATGACGTGACGCTACTTTTTTGTGTCCATATGGTTTATTTAAATTTAAAAGGGTTAAAGTTTCAAAATAAATATGCAAATTAATTGCATACATTCTCTTTTTAAAGTCTAAAATTTCTGGTTTTAATTCCTTTTGAGAGAATATTTGGGGGATTATTGCAAAAATGTCTATGTGGTGTAACCGTAAAAACCTTGTACCAAAAAATGTATCTTGTTTAAAAAAGGTGAAATTCTCAATAAAACACCAGATCAGCTAGTTTGGCGTAACCGTACATTAGTACTATTTAATAGTAAATAAAAGTTCTGAATATTATAACTAATTTGGGGAATTAGGGGAGTCAAGACAAATTCCTTGAGTGTCTAGGTGGTGTAACCACCATTCAAAAATCCATTTTGTTAATATTTTGAAAGAAGATCATGTGACAGGAAATTATATCACAGAGAAGGACCTCTGGTGATGCTAACTGCTGCATGCAAATGTTAGTAACTCTCTTTAAAATGTGAGATAATTTGACATTTTTAGGGTATGGTCAGGTATTGTTAGGTATACATGTCAAATGGTATGACCTCAGAAATACATTGATAATTCATCATTATTATGAAAATGAGTATTAACTTTAAAAATTACATTTGAAATATTCCCACCAATGCCATGTACTAACATTGATGTCCATGATAATGCATGTCAAATTTGATTTTAATTTGAAATGTCATTTGACTCCTATTACAAGCCTTTCTGTTATTGGCCAATCTAGTCAAATATCACTAGTTTGTGATGCTGATTAAAGATGTAATATAAACTAACCTACTATTTGAAACTATTTTCAAGTGTTAAATATTATATTTTTTGAGAAAGTGGTTCTTTATCTACAACTTTATTATTAAAGCTCTGTAAGTCTAGGATCAAATAATTGTTACACAACATTAGTGTTTTTGAAATGTTTGGGCTAGATTTAATGCATATTTCTATTCCATTCACTTAACATTTTAAAGGGACAGCATACTTAAGAATGAACATTTCCAACTGATTTACTCACCTTCAAGCTATCCAAGGTGCATATGACTTTCTTCTTTCAGACGAATATAATCAGCATTATACTAAAAAAAAATCCTGGCTCTTCCAAGCATTATAATGGCAGTGAATGGGTGATATTCAATAGTCCAATAGAAGTCCAATAAACTGCATTTATCCATCATAAAAAAAGTGCTCCAGACGGCTCCGGGGGTTACTAAAGGCCTCATGAAACAAACCAATGTGCTTTTGTAAGCAAAATATCCATATTTAAAACTTTATAAACCGTCATTTCTAGCTTCTGTTAACTGCCGTACACACATTCATGAGAGTGGCGTTCCAGTGGATGACGTAGGACGTAGGCATAGCATAAGCTCTGGTGAGAAGTGACGAACATGGAATCGTAGAGGAGAGAGAAAAACAAAGCACTGGTCACGAATTAGAAGTACAAAATTAGGATTTGTAAAGAAAAATGTAGAAGGATTTCAGTATAAGCCGAGAGGAGATTGGTTTTCCTTTGCTGTAAACAAAACTTGGTTCTCATGAGACTAGCATATTCTCATCAGTGCTTACGCTACGTCCTACATCATCCATTGGAATGTCTCTCTCTCATGAACGCAAGTATGATAGATAGCAGAAGCTATTAGGGTTTATAAAGTTTAAAATATGGATATTTTTCTTCAAAAGCGCATTGATTCACTTCAGGAGGCCTTTATTAACCCCCTGGAGCTGTCTGGAGCACTTTTTTAATGATGGATGGATGCAGTTTATTGGATTATTGAATATCACCCATTCAGTTTTAATGTCACTCCAATTGTATTCATTTGAAAGAAGAAAGTCATATACTGTACACCTAGGATGGCTTAAAGGTGGGGAGGGGGATCATGGAGAAATTTTCATTTTTGGGTGAACTATCCCTTTAAGCAATCTATAGTATCATATAATATAATGTAATATACATAAATTATTTAATAATGTAGCAGAAGGAAGTGGGTGAGTACATTTGAACAAATTCTGTGCTAAAAATGTTAACCAAAGATTACAATTTACATCTGTAAAATACAATTCATTAAATTTGACATTTTATAATTAATATAATATACAGTATCTCACAGAAGTGAGTTCACCCCTCACATTTTTGTAAATATTTTATTATATCTTTTCATGTGACAACACTGAAGAAATGACACAGTGCTACAATGTAAAGTAGTGAGTGTACAGCTTGTATAACAGTGTACATTTGATGTCTCCTCAAAATAACTCAACACACAGACATTAATGTCTAAACCGCTGGCCACAAAAGTGAGTACACCCCTAAGTGAAAATGTCCAAATTGGGCCCAAAGTGTCAATATTTTGTGTGTCCACCATTATTTTCCAGCACTGCCTTAACCCTCTTGGGCATGGAGTTCACCAGAGCTTCACAGGTTGCCACTGGAGTCCTCTTCCACTCCTTCATGACGACATCACGGGGCTGGTGGATGTTAGAGACCTTGCATTTGAGGATTCACCACAAATGCTCAATAGGGTTTAGGTCTGGAGACATGCTTGGCCAGTCCATCACCTTTACCCTCAGCTTCTTTAGCAAGGCAGTGGTCGTCTTGGAGGTGTGTTTGGGGTCGTTATCATGTTGGAATACTGCCCTGTGGCCCAGTCTCTGCTTCAGCATGTCACAGTACATGCTGGCATTCATGGTTCCCTCAATGAACTGTAGCTCCCCAGTGCCGGCAGCACTCATGCAGCCCCAGACCATGACACTACCACCACCATGCTTGATTGTAGGAAAGACACACTTGTCTTTGTACTCCTCACCTGGTTGCCGCCACACACGCTTGACACCATCTGAACCAAATAATTTTATCTTGGTCTCATCAGACCACAGGACATGGTTCCAGTAATCCATGTCCTTAGTCTGCTTGTCTTCAGCAAACTGTTTGCAGACTTTCTTGTGCATCATCTTTAGAAGAGGCTTCCTTCTGGGATGGCAGCCATGCAGACCAATTTGATGCAGTGTGCGGCGTATGGTCTGAGCACTGACAGGCTGACCCCCCACCCCTTCAACCTCTGCAGCAATGCTGGCAGCACTCATACGTCTATTTCCCAAACACAACCTCTGGATATGATGCTGAGCACGTGTACTCAACTTCTTTGGTCGACCATGGCGAGGCCTGTTCTGAGTGGAACTTGTCCTGTTAAACCGCTGTATGATCTTGGCCACCGTGTTGAAGCTCAGTTTCAGGGTCTTGGCAATCTTCTTGTAGCCTACACCATCTTTATGTAGAGCAACAATTATTTTTTTCAGATCCTCAGAGAGTTCTTTGCCATGAGGTGCCATGTTGAACTTCCAGTGACCAGTATGAGAGAGTGAGAGCGATAACACCAAATTTAACACACCTGCTCCCCATTCACACCGAGACCTTGTAACACTAACAAGTCACATGACACCGGGGAGAGAAAATGGCTAATTGGGCCCAGTTTGGACATTTTCACTGTGGCCAGCGGTTTAGACATTAATGGCTGTGTGTGGAGTTATTTTGAGGGGACAGCAAATTTACACTGTCATACAAGCTGTACACTCACTACTTTACATTTTCGCAAAGTGTCATTTCTTCAGTGTTGTCACATGAAAAGATATAATAAAATATTTACAAAAATGTGAGGGGTGTACTCACTTCTTTGAGATACTGTAAGAGTCTCTTTTTACCCAATAGATGCCACAATACAATACGAAATTACTTTATGAAAATTTAAATTACAATACGACACATGAGTTCACTGTTCATCACTACGATAACTTTGTGTTGCCAGATTATTATTTTTTTTGCACTGAAAGAAAAAAAAACACTTCAGCTGAACTTGTTGACAGTCATGCTTGATTTTCAGTTTCAATTTCTTCAACAAACAATGGCCTTTGGCTGTAGAAGCAACATGGTCAGGTGGTGTAACTGGTTTGTGTCAATTGGCGTAACTAGTATTTTTCATATAAATATAATTATATACAGGAAAATTAATGTGGAATAAAATGTTATGATCTAGTTTAGTACAATAATATGGGTTTGAACATTTTTTACATAATTTGTCAAAGATTATTTAGAAAAGAATTTGTGTTTTCAGTATATGTCCTGCCAAATATTGCTAACACGCATTAAAATGTACATTTAGAGATAACTCTAATAAAATCTATTTTCGTGTGATATTTTAAAATGAATTTCTATTCATTTCTATGAGTAAGCTTACATGCCATCTAGGTGGATAAAATATTTAATATTTCTCATTCTTTGGCGGTTACACCATTTGACATTTTCATGTACATTCAGTCTTAACTTTTGTAAAAAATGGTACATATGTAATTTTTAACTACATAAAATCAACATAAACATGCTGTGTACATTTTAAAATACCTGATGCATGCTTTTAAAATAAGTTTTTGAAAGGTTTTTGAATTTCTCATCTTGCCAACCCCTTTTTGTCACTGACCCTTATATATATATATATATATATATATATATAAGCTCGATACCATAGAGCCCACCAACATAACAAATCCCAATTTAACCCCTGCTTATACCCACTTAAAAAAGCGTGAGGATAAGTAATAACATCTTTGTGACAGAACTTTCACACGTTTGTTCATAAATTCACCCCGTCTGTGTTGCGATGGAAGCACTGACTTTTTGAAAATAACGACTTTTTGAAAATAACTTTTTGGAAATATTCTGTTGATGACCAGTGCTATTGCGCATCTCTTTCATTTCATCTGACTGGCTGAGGCCAATTTGCACGTGCTTTTATGCCTTGCCCATTTAAACATTCAAAAGAGTTTATAGACCATTTCAAGGACGTAAACAATAACAAAGGTGTTGGAACGCTACTGCACATGTCTGGCCCTGAAGCATTTCCGGTAGCACCATTTTTAAATCTCAGATCAGGTCTAGCGAAAATGCTAGTTACGGTTTTTAAAAAAAAAATAAAAAAATAAACGGTGATTGGAATTAACGTTACCCTTTAAATATGACTGAGGTGCAAACCTACAAAGAACATTAAAAGTAGTCTTCCGGATGGCTCAAAGCAAGGTATTGTTGATGAGAGGTTGGCTAATGTGTATCAGACATTATTTTTGATAGATTGATTTGTATTTCTGATATTATTGCACCTTTCCTATGTCCCATGTGGCTGAGCATATTTTCATGTATATTATATTATGTTTAAGGTCTATTTGTGTATTTTATGGTCTAATTCTCCCTATTTTGATTACATTCAGCGTTTATCTTTGTCTGTCATATGCTGTAGTTTATCTTTCCTGTGTTTTAGTGAGTTTGTGAACGATGAGCTTACTATTAAGTTAGCTGCAGTCTCAACTTCATTATTTCCTGTTATAATTCATTATGTATTGTAATTTTGAGGTTATTTGAAATTAACACAGTTCTATTTACTTTGTGAAAGGCTGTCGCCATCCTGTTCTGCTGAGAGAGTGACTGTGTGGAGAAAGGAGCCTAATAAAAGAAAGCTTCTCTGTTTGACTCAACGATTTTGGTGTCCTCCTCATTTACCCCTCACCTCAACACAACGCAGAGACATTTGGGGGAGCACACCGATGAAGAGGGTTACATGTTTGGTGCCGTGACCCGGATCGTTGTTTTTCACGTCAACGGAAGTAAGCTTTTGTATAAATAGTGTGAGTAGAGTGGGGTTAAAGTAAAGAGAAAAAAAATGAAAAAAGAGAAAAAAAAGAAAAGAAAAGCAAAACAAAAAAAGTAAGAAAATAAAAAAAGAAAAGAAAATAATTTTACTCCCCCTCGCCTTTCTTTTGTCTTAAAGTGACAGTGTTAAATGTATTGTTGGACTGAACTGAGTTTTGCTTAAGGAGTATTTTTTTCCCTTTCTGTTTCTGAACACATGATATTGTGCAGTAGGAGTGTTATTTTGTTCTTCTGAGCAACAAATTTGTGAATTGATGTGTTTTTTGAAACATATTATTTTCCTTGTGCATGTGAATAGTATTTGAGTACATTTAAAGCTCTTAAAGTGGGTTATTTTTTTCTCTACTTTTATTTACCTTAATTCTCGATAAAGTGCTTTGTGAATAGAGGAAAAATAAGAAACATAACGTATACACTTGCTGCATTAATTTGCCTTTGACTAAATTTTTTCATAAATTTACCTTTGCTAACACTGCACATAGTGTATTGCACACTACATACCTCTACACTTTGTGTGTTGCACAGGCAAGAAGAGTCAAAGAAGTGAAAAGAGAAATGCAGAGGCTCCCAGAAAACACCCCTCATCGGCCACCTCCCCGTCCCCAAGTATGTTTGTTTGTTTGTTTATTTATTTATATAGCACAGTTTAATACAACTCATGTTGCCCAAAGTGCTTCACAATCACAAGTTAAAAAACACAAGAAGATAGCAGAAATAAACACATCCACATCACATAAACACACATAAACAATAACCCATTTAAAGAAGCTCTCCATTTGAATTTAAAAGATGTTGTTTTAACATGGCTTTGAACATGGGTAAGGATTTGACAGATCGAATAGATTGAGGGAGGTCATTCCACAATTTAGGGCCTGCTCGAGAAAAAGCTCTGTCACCTCTATGTTTATATTTTGTCCTGGTAGTGCAAAGCAGATGTTGATTTTCTGATCTCAAGGATCTAGAGGGGGTGTAAATAGCCACCAAACCGGACAACTACACAGGAGCTAGATTGTGCAAGGCCTTAAAAACAAGTATGAGGATCTTATAAATAATTCTAATTCGTACTGGCAGCCACTTTAATGAAATTCATAATGGAGTCACAGATTCATATTTCTTTGCCGACTTTATAATTTTTGCTGCAGCATTTTGGATTTTCTGTAAACGCATAAGTGCTCGAGCATCAACTCCATAGTAAAGGGAATTACAATAATCCATTCGAGAAAAGACAATGGCCCTTCCAGGCCACCCCATGGTTACCAGTAAAGCAAGACAAATTTCAACAGTTTGAAATAAGCATGCCTGTCAATTTGAGCATTGAGACTAATAACTCTCAACAGTCTGTCAGGCCAAAGTCGGAGCAGTTAGTAGGGCACACACAGAATTTACCTCCATCTGCAGTGAGTTGGCATCAGTTGGGAACCCGCCCCACACCCTCTGCTCAACATCAGCCCTCAGCTCATCCACAAGCCTCAGATAACGCTCCCTGTGGACTTCCAACCACAGTGCACATGTCTTCTCTTAGCCCCCACCCACCTAATGTGCCAAATGCCTTATCACAAACTGACATGCATGACAATGCCACTACCATTCATGTTTCACCAAACATGGCCAGCAGAATGCCAACTGACACGCCCACTTCTCCAAATGACTCTCACATGCCCCAAGCATCGACTATGCCACCTAAAGCCCATATTCCTACTTATCCCAACATGTACTCATCTCCATATGGCCTGCATATTCCTGCTGCAACTGTTGTCTCATCCGAAACTAACTTGACTGGCCATCCAGTGACTGTTCAGGCCCCTGTATCCTCCTGCTATGGTATACCAAATGCTATGTACTTAAGACCTTCTGACTCATTTCTGCCCCCAGCACCTCCTGTCTTGTCTGGAACCAGCTTTCCTCACGAAACAGACCCTGTTCAAGCACACCAAACCTTCAATGATCAGCAGCACTTTTTACATTCAAGTTGTGCCATTATTCCAACCCCCCAACTCCTGTGAATGCTCCTATGACAGTGCCAGTATATCATGGTTCAAATATGTATGCATAACAACCATTCCCCATGCATCAACCTCAGATTGCACCTCCACGGGTGGCTCATCAGCAAGACTCAAACTCCCATAACTCTGCAATGAACATGCCACAACCCAGTTTTACACAGACACACCAAGTATGAAATGTGCAACTATTCAGCGGTGGTTGTGACTGCAGGATACTTATTGAAGACTGGATACGGGATATGCAGTATCTACTTGATGCTGGAGGGATGATTGCAAATCTGGGTTTTGCTACGGTGGTGCGACATTTGAGTGGTGAAGCCAGGAGGCTAGTTCTGAATCTCCCACCTAATGAGCAGACTACTGGCAGAGCTTTTGAAGAACTACGGGCTGAGTATAGTGATATGCAGACATCTCTGGACCCATTAGCAGATTTCTATGAGAGATGCCAGCGCCATGGTGAATTGGTGTGTTCATATGCCATCGCCCTGGAGGCCACTTTACGTTCAGTAGAAGAGGCACAGTATGGAGGCCAACCTTTTCCAGACCGTGATAGCAAACTGACTCGTCAGTTCATGAGAGGATTGAGTGATGATGAGGTTTATCACAGGCTTGCGCCATTGAAGCCAAGGCTTCTAAGTTTTTGTGAACTTCAAGCGGAACTTCGTAACCTGGCTCGGGAAACAAAGAAGTTTCAGTCACAGCCAAAGGCTAAAAAGACGTATGCACAGGCTCAGTTTACAACTGCCAGTTTTAACCAGAGTGGAGAAAACTCAAGAACAGACCAAGCAAACAAACTGAACTCGGATATGTCTGAACTCACAGCCATGGTAAAGAAACTGATGAGCAGCCAAGAAGATCAGATCAACATGCTGATCCAGTTAGAGGCTAGAGTTGGAGCCTCACCACACGCTGTGCTTCCTCAGCCCCAGAGATCTCAAGAGAGTAGTGACACTGAAGTAAGGGGTGTAGTATGCTATCGTTGTGGAAAACCTGGACACATTGCACGTCTGTGTCGGACATTGATGATGGATGAGGTGGCCCCAGCTGAAAATGGAGCAGAGACCAGGCAGGATTTAAATGTGTAAGGCCTGTGGTTACCGGGGCAACCACAGGTATGCAACAGTCCCCAGCAACATGAGATGGCCACGTCTAAACCAGCTGACACACCGCTGGTAGGTCCGTGTAATGAAGGGTGGTTGAAGTGAATGGAGAGATGTGTAAGGCTCTCATTGACTCTGGCTTTCAAGTAACCACAATTACTGATGAGTTTTGGCAACGACATCCTGTCCTTTGTACTCAGGAATTGCAGCCATCAGACATCCCCATTGAAGGTGCCGCTGGCCAACCTGTATTTTATGTTGGTCTGCTTTGTATCAACCTAAGGTTTTTGGGAAGGGTCTACTCAAATGTTCCTGCTTTCGTTGTCCCTGTAACAGAGTACCGGTCCAGTGTTCCATTGCTTATTGGGACTAATGTAATAAGGGTTTGCAGAAATGACCTCCAAGCATCATATGGCAGAAAATATCTGGCCAGAGTAAAGATGACTAATCCTGAGTGGCACTCCTCATTCGTGGCTGTTAGTAAAAGTGAACCTGGTGGAGCTGAGGGTAAAGTGGGTCAAGTACAGTATGCTGGCCACAGAATAAGAATACCTGCTGGTAAGGAGCAGGGTGTTGTCGGCAGAGTTATGGGTGGACCAAAGAAAACACAGTACACAGTTCTGGTGGAAAGTGATTCTTCCAAACGTCTACCAGAAGGCCTTATGGTTGCCAGGCTGCTTGCTAATGTGAAGAAAGGTTGTGTTCCAGTCCGCCTCTTGAATCTGTCTGAAAAGGATGTAGTCGTCAATCCAAAGACACTACTTGCAGATGCTTTCCTCGTCATGTCATTGAGAACCAGTTCATGTGCCAAAATCAGTGTGGGAGTTCAGTGACGGTGTCTTTTCAAAGTCATCAGCAGACTACTAGTGTTGAGTCTAATGATGGTATAATATGTGGAGTTGATCTTGGTGCTGCAGCAGTGGAAGGTGAGGAGCAGTTGACATTGCTCCGGGATTTGTTGAGGAGAAATGCAGATGTCTTCTCCAAACACTCTATGGACTATGGACATCCCACCACTGTGCAACATGAGATACCCATCATAGACCCAAAACCTTTCCGCCTCCCTTAGCGGAAAATACCCCCATCTCACTACCAAGAGGTACGGAAGGCCATATCACAGATGGAAGATGCTGGAGTCATTCGTCCAAGCAAAAGCCCATATGCATCCCCAATCATTGTTGTCTCAAAAAAAAGATGGCTCCTTGAGGATCTGTGTGGACTACAGGAAACTGAATTCCTGCAGTACCAGAGATGCTTTTCCTCTACCAAGAATAGAGGAAGCATTGGAGGCATTGGGACAGGCAAGGTTCTTCTCGACTCTAGATCTTACATCTGGCTATTGGCAGGTTGAAGTGGCTGAACATGACAAGCACAAAACTGCGTTCAGCACACCGATGGGGTTATATGAGGCCAACAGGATGCAGTTTGGCCTGCAGAATGCCCCATCAACCTTCCAAAGATTGATAACCTGCTGTTTTGGTGATTTGAATATTGAGAGCCTCCTGATCTACCTCGACAATATAATTATCTTCTCTAGAACCTTCGAAGAGCACCTTGAGAGGTTGGAAGTAGAGTTCAGCCGGCTCCGTAAACATGGTTTGAAGCTGAAGCCTCCAAAATGCAGTCTGCTGAGGAAAGAAGTTCAGTATCTGGGACACGTTGTGTCTGCAGAATGTATTCATACGGATCCTGAGAAGATAAGTAGAGTCAGGGACTGGAAGCGGCCATCCAATGTGAAGGAAGTGCTGGGGTTTGTTGGTTTTGCAGGGTACTACAGGCGGTTCATCAAGGGATTCGCAACATTAGTGGCACCCCTGTATAGACTTACCTCTGGTGACCCTAAGAAGAAGAAAAGAGGAGTGAAAGGAATTGCTGGACCTGCAAAGCCGTTTGAGTGGTCAGAGGAATGCGAGAAAGCATTTGAAGCATTGAAAGAGAGATTAATTACAGCACCAGTTCTGGGCTACCCCAACTACAGTTTACCGTTTGTACTGCAAACTGACGCTTCCGGTGAGGGTCCTGGGGCGGTCCTTGCGCAAGTTCAAGATGGTGTGGAAAAGGTGATTGCTTACACAAGCAGAGGTTTGAGACCTCCTGAAACCCGATATCCTGCACACTAGGGATTGAACGACTTCTTATTTTTTAAAGTTGACTTTTGTGTGATGAAAGTTGAGTCGAAGTCGACTAGTCGCTGATGAACAAATAAGTCTGGAGCTGTGACAAACACCTTGTGCACATCTATGGCATATGACACCGCACTGCCCACATGGCTATTACTCTTATAACAGCTTATTTTTATCAGTTATTTCATCTTTGGGTCAATATATTTCTCACAGATTTCTGCTCGTTCTAAATCAGATACAGATAAGTAGCACAGTAAAGATTACATTCATATGAATGCATTAGTGAGGGCGATTGCGTGCGAATTAATTCTGCCTGGCAGCGTCTCTCTACTAGTAGTGAAGCTGTGGGATTTAGTTGTTAAGAAATATATGCTTGAACTTTTCAGTTTCGAAGCTATTTTACTAAGAAATCACAGAACAGTGTTGACAGTACATTTCCACGCTGAATGATTCTGTGCGCGCGATCTGTGCGTGATGTACACGCTACTGTCTGAAGCTTATGTGTGTGCGTAACAGAGCAGCAGCGCATTAGATTAGAACTGCACACAAGTTAGAGTTTTTAGCTCTAAAGTGGGCGGTTACAGAAAAGTTCTATGACCTGCTCTATGGGCATAAGTTTTCTGTGCTGACTGATAACAATCCTCTTAAATATGTGATGGGCTCCGCAAAGTTGGATGCCACAGGTCAACGCTGGGCATCACAACTTGCTATGTTTGACTTTGACATTGAGTACATACGAGGGAATTCTAACGCTAATGCTGATGCACTCTCGAGGATGTCAAGGCAAGAAGTTACAGAAACACTTCAGTCATGCCCACAGTGGATTCCCTTCACTCAGCAAGTCCAGTCCTGCGGAGATGATACAGGGGGAAATGAAGCAGATGTTAGTGAGCAAGCGGAGAGAACTGTTGTATGCAAAGAGGGAGAGTTTCTGGACAGTGTACCAGCTGACCCATTTGATGGAGGGGGAACTGATGCACTGCCTGTAATGACAAAATTAGAGATCAGAGGATGTCAAAAAGAGGACCCTGACATTGGGCCTGTCCTGCACTATAAAAAACTTAACAGAAAGCCAAGACGTGGAGAAAGATTGGAGAAAGGGAAAGATGTGCTGCTTCTATTAAAAGAATGGAGGAGGCTGGTGGTCAAAGATGGGATTCTCTACAGGCAGGTTAAAGATGTTAAGGGACAGTTCGTTGCTCAGCTGGTCCTACCAGAGAAAATGAGGCTTCTGGCTAAAACGGGTCTTCATGATGATTCCGGTCATTTAGGATTTGATCGTACCTTAAATCTGTTCCGGGAACGATTCTTTTGGCCAAGAATGCATAATGAAATAAAATCCTGGTGTGAGCAGTGCGAAAGATGTTGTCTGAGGAAGACTCCCACAGCTGGAAATAGGGCTCCACTGGTCAGCATTCACACTAATGCCTCAATGGAACTAATCTGCATGGATTTTCTTGTCCTGGAAAAGTCTAAGGGAGGAATAGAGAATGTCCTTGTGGTAATTTCTCGAGATTCGCCCAGGTTTACCCCACAAAAGACCAAAAGGCTGTCACTGTGGCAAAGGTGCTGTGGAAGAATTTCTTCTGTCGATTTGGGTTCCCA
Source organism: Schizothorax lantsangensis (assembly GCA_027422415.1). NCBI lineage: Eukaryota > Metazoa > Chordata > Actinopteri > Cypriniformes > Cyprinidae > Schizothorax > Schizothorax lantsangensis. The sequence goes on along the minus strand of CM049850.1, from coordinate 14,582,425 downwards.
GCAAGACTCTTTGAGAGTACAGTAGTCAAGGAGCTGTGCAAGTTGACTGGAATCACAAGGACTCATACCAGCCCCTACCACCCACAGGGCAATGGGATCACAAAGAGATTTAACAGAACTCTGATGAATATGTTGGGCACTCTTGATCCTGATAAAAAACTCAAGTGGCATGAATACGTTGACGCACTAACACATGCATACAACTGCACTCAACATGATTCGACTGGTTTCTCCCCATACTTCTTGATGTATGGCAGACATCCACGACTGCCTGTAGATCTCCTTTTTGGTTTGTCATCTGCAAAGGAGCCATGTGAGTACAGTGAATATGTCCAGACACTGCGTGAGTGCTTGACTTGCCTATGGCGAGGCAGATAAAATGTCGAGGCATGCTAAGTACCTTCAGAAGAAGCACTATGATAAGAAAGTCAAGAGTAGTGTGTTGGAGCCTGGTGATAGAGTGTAGGGATGCATCGATCCGATACTCAGGATCGGTATCGGCTCCAATCCAGTCATTTTCCGCGGATCGGGTATCGGAGAGACCAGACCGATCCAAATCCGATATTCTGTTAATGCTATTCTGTGTTATTATTAAGCCCCACGAAAGCACAAAAGCATTATAAAGCACCATAGAGTCCAAGTCCAAGTGTTCTGAAGCCGTTCCATAGTTTAATGTGAGGTAACGTTACAGATGAATATTTAAGTCGTTAAATTCAAGTTCAGGTAAACTCTTCTCTACTGCGTCTGTCTGTCATCCTCCGTTCAGCGTTCAAACTGCATGTTGCGTTCGGTTACTACAGTCAAAACAATGAAACTCTCTTCAAGAGCGCTCAATAACTGAGATTTAAAACCGTTAAAAGAAAAGGCTCAATAAACTATCGCGCAGATTTAATAAGCTACGCATCAAGCTCTCTTTCCTCTGTGCTTTGAACTCCGGAGCTGCGCGCTGTGACTCCGTGCTGCTTCAAGAGCATCATTCTGCACACGGGAAGCGCATAAGCGGAGCTGTTCATATTATAATACTTTTGCGCAATGAAATATTATTTATAGCGTTTCTTGTACTGTCCTATCAAGGCTATTAATAATCTAATGTATAGCACAGTAATGGAGGCAGCAGCATATGATAGATAGGACTCCTCTATATGTTGCTGCCTTCATTACTGTGCTATATATTTAAAAGAAATGTATTTTAATTTTGTAGTTCATATTTATAAATAAATACATTTACTTGTTTTCATTAATGTATTTTAGAACAATACAAAGAGCAATGTGTAACATTTTACCAGATTTAGTCCTTCACATATTCACTTTTATTTGTTTCCCACTAAATAATGTTATTTCACTAAATGTTTAGATTTTATAAAATTGTGCACTCATGATTTTTCTAGAATAACTTTTGCTGCTAAATTATCCACTAACCTAGTTTATAATCTCCCTTATAGTATTTTTTGTCATAGATTATGAATGGGCCTGTTTACACCTGGTCACTTCATGTGTTTTCTCTGATCAGATATCTATCTGATTTGTTTAAGCGTTTCCATTTACACTTGGCCACATAAATTGATATAAATCCGATCTTCAATTCCCGCGCTATATTTAAATGTAATGAAGTTCACGTCAACGAAATCAAAAGAGCTGCATTTTATTAATTATCAGCTCATTTCAAGACCAAATACCGCAATAGGAGAGCGCGCGGCATCAGCACTGGAAAGATATGTTAGTCTCACTACTTTTAATGAAGATGATTGTGTGTTGACCGTCTGCGTCTTTCTTTCAGTTTCATTCGCGGCAGTTTGAGCGTCTGCTTGTTGAAGAAATACTCAGATACTCGTCCGCAGTGACGCTTGTTACATTTGCGCAGTCATATCTGACTAAAATGTCATATAGCCTATAACACGGTCTCACACGTTTATTATTTTTACATTTTGGGAGGAGTAAAATTCACATATGTGGTTTCAACAACCAGATGCATTTACACACGTTCGTCTGGAATGCGGCCTGACCTCCTCCTGAAGTGTTTTGAGCGATCGGATTTATATTACAAAAGGCATGAAGTGACCAGGTGTAAACAGCCCCTATATATTTTCATGTTATTTTTCATTAAAATTAAATTGTCTATTAGCTTGTGTTTAACACACAAAAGAGTGACACAGAAGTATAGAATCTCTACATTGATTTATAAAAAAAAAAAAAAAACTGTGCAAGGATCGGATCGGATCGGAATCGGCCGATACTCAGAATTTTCTGGATCGGATCGGATCTGAAAAAATGGTATCGTTGCATCCCTAATAGAGTGATGGTGAAACTGTGTTATGTTGAGGGGAAACACAAGCTGGCTAACAGGTGGGAACCATGTCCATATATTGTGGTGAAGAAAAAGCCAGGAATTCCAGTGTATGTGGTTCGTTCAGAAGATGGAGACAGGGAAAGAGTCATCCACTGCAATCTTCTGGCCCAGTGTATGTTTTTCCCGGTGGGTTCCAAGCACCTAGCTGGAGAAGAGTCTGACATGGAGGAAGTGTCTGGAATGGACTCAAGTGTTTCAGAGGGAGAAGAGGAAGTAATGGAGGTGATTGAGAGTGGAGACAGTAGCATGATTACACAGTGTCCAGGTGTGGAATTGCCAGATTTAGCGGGCGAAGAGTGTGAACAGGATGAGAGTCAGTTGAAAGAGACTGTGAATGAAAAGGAAGAGGATAAGGAGCAAACACCTTTGGAAGTCTCAAATCCTGACCCTTCAAAGAGACGATATCCTGAGCGGAAAAGGCGCCCACCAAATAGACTCTCGTTGGAGATTCATGCCCTCCAAAGTGAAAGTGACAAGGAGAAAGTAGAGAGAGGAAAGAAAGTGTGGGAAAAGGCTAAAGCAATGAAGAACTGCCTTAGTAACACACTCAGCCATACACACTCCCCACACATACTTACAAGAGAATCGTAAGATTTAAATTGTTAAATTATTTTGGGGTTTAATTTATCCTAAATTAAGTGATGACAGGGACGACATCATTTAAAGAGGGGGTGGATGTAGGGAAGATGTAATATGTTCTCCCGTCCTTTGGGGGGGAGCTGTGTGTTGTTTCTCATTAGGGGAGTGAGCCCTTCTTTTCACCCAAAGTTCTATTTACTTTGTGAAAGGTAAGGAGGGTTATCACGTTGCTCCACTATATGCATTAAATTTATCTAATTATATTAGCCATCCTTGTTATTAGAAGAAATATATTGTTGATGAGAGGTTGGCTAATGTGTATCAGACATTATTTTTGATAGATAGTTTTTTTATTTCTGATATTATTGCACATTTCCTATGTTCCATGTGGCTGAGCATATTTTCATGTATATTATATTATGTTTAAGGTCTATTTGTGTATTTTATGGTCTAATTCTCCCTATTTTGAATACATCCAGCATTTATCTTTGTCTGTCATATGCTGTAGTTTATCTTTCCTGTGTTTTAGTGAGTTTGTGAACGATGAGCTTACTATTAAATTAGCTGCAGTCTCAACTTCATTATTTCCTGTTATAATTCGTTATGTATTGTAATTTTGAGGTTATTTGAAATTAACACAGTTCTATTTACTTTGTGAAAGGCTGTCGCCATCCTGTTCTGCTGAGAGAGTGACTGTGTGGAGAAATGAGCCTAATAAAAGAAAGCTTCTCTGTTTGACTCAACGATTTTGGTGTCCTCCTCATTTACCCCTCACAATGCAGAGACATTTGGGGGAGCACACCGACAAAGGGGGTTACATATATATTTTGAACATCCAATAGTATACATGTATGTGTGAGTATTGTATAGGTGTATATGCACGTGTTTTATTTGTGTATTGATAAGCGAAGTTTGATTTAAATCCTACGTGGCGCCTCATAACAATCCCTTACCTGAATCAAGATGTGCGCTGTATATCCTAGAGTTGCTATTCTGCCTTGCTTCACTGCTGCAATCCAGGTGTGTTTCTCGGAAATCTAACCCTTTAATTTCTGACTATTTATAAATTAATGTTAGTTCCAGCCCAGAGGGAGCACCCAACCACCGAGCAACAAGGATCTAATTTTAAATTTGACATTTTAAACAGCAGGATTAAATAAATTATAGCAATCCCACTGCGCATCAAGCGCCTGCCGCCATTGTTTTGAATGTGCTGGAACACTAACCGGAAACGTCCGAGAAACAAAGACGTCACTTCCTTAAACCGCCGAATATCCGTTGAAATGGTCCATACGTGTTCTGTGCGCACATACAGAGCAAACATAAACTTAAGTGAATGTAAACAGTTGAGAAAAAACATTCGGATGTGCATCATATTGGATGTTTAAAGTGATCGCGCCTAATTTACTAGCTTTTGTCGGTGTCCTTAAAGTTAATCTAAATTAATCCAAGGAATGAAATCAGAGAAAATCTGTCACAAGGAAAAAGAGACAGGATTCAATAGCGGGTGCTAAACAAACAGTTTATTAGAAAATCTCCGAAGATACACAAATGCGAGTCCACATCAGTCTTGCTGAGGGCTGAAAAAGTCTCTGTAGCGCAGGGATGCAATGGGCAGATAACGGCAGAAGAAATCCCAGGAAGAGCTCTTTACTGAACTACTTTGTAGTTTTTCAAGAATTAATCTATATTTAATTTATACAGTGAAGACTATGCAATGCTATTTTATATTTGATTATTCGGTTTCTGTACCTGGACACCTACAGGTGCATCTCAATAAATTAGAATGTTGTGGAAAAGTTCATTTATTTCAGTAATTCAACTCAAATAGTGAAACTCGTGTATTAAATAAATTCAATGCACACAGACTGAAGTAGTTTAGTCTTTGGTTCTTTTAATTTTGATGATTTAGGCTCACATTTAACAAAAACCCACCAATTCAGAGATCTCAACAAATTAGAATATGGTGACATGCCAATCAGCTAATCAACTCAAAACACCTGCAAAGGTTTCCTGAGCCTTCAAAATGGTCTCTCAGTTTGGTTCACACAATCATGGGGAAGACTGCTGATCTGACAGTTGTCCAGAAGACAATCATTGACACCCTTCACAAGGAGGGTAAGCCACAAACATTCATTGCCAAAGAAACTGGCTGTTCACCAGAATGCTGTATCCAAGCATGTTAACAGACAGTTGAGTGGAAGGAAAAAGTGTGGAAGAAAAAGATGCACAACCAACCGAGAGAACCGCAGCCTTATGAGGATTGTCAAGCAAAATCGATTCAAGAATTTGGGTGAACTTCACAAGGAATGGAGTGAGGCTGGGGTCAAGGCATCAAGAGCCACCACACACAGACGTGTCAAGGAATTTGGCTACAGTTGTCGTATTCCTCTTGTTAAGCCACTCCTGAATCACAGACAACGTCAGAGGCGTCTTACCTGAGCCAAGGAAAAGAAGAACTGGACTGTTGCCCAGTGGTCCAAAGTCCTCTTTTCAGATGAGAGCAAGTTTTGTATTTAATTTGGAAACCAAGGTCCTAGAGTCTGGAGGAAGGGTGGAGAAGCTCATAGCCCAAGTTGCATGAAGTCCAGTGTTAAGTTTCCACAGTCTGTGATGATTTGGGGTGCAATGTCATCTACTGGTGTTGGTCCATTGTGTTTTTTGAAAACCAACGTCACTGCACCCGTTTACCAATAAATTTGAGCACTTTTTGCTTCCTTCTGCTGACCAGCTTTTTAAAGAGGCTGATTTCATTTTCCAGCAGGGTTTGGCACCTGCCCACACTGCCAAAAGCACCAAAAGTTGGTTAAATGACCATGGTGTTGGTGTGCTTGACTGGCCAGCAAACTCACCAGACCTGAACCCCATAGAGAATCTATGAGGTATTGTCAAAAGGAAAATGAGAAACAAGAGACCAAAAAATGCAGATGAGCTGAAGGCTACTTTCAAAGAAACCTGGGCTTCCATACCACCTCAGCAGTGCCACAAACTGATCACCTCCATGCCACGCCGAATTGAGGCAGTAATTAAAGCAAAAGGAGCCCCTACCAAGTATTGAGTACATTTACAGTAAATACTTTCCAGAAGGCCAACAATTCACTAAAAATGTTTTTATTTTTTTTAATTGGTCTTATGAAGTATTCTAATTTGTTGAGATAGTGAATTGGTGGGTTTTTGTTAAATGCGAGCCTAAATATCACAATTAAAAGAACCAAAGACTTAAACTACTTCAGTCTGTGTGCATTGAATTTATTTAATACACGAGTTTCACAATTTGAGTTGAATTACTGAAATTGTCACAAATCCTGGTCATGAACTTTGCTTCATTCACCACTAGAGGTCACTCTCCCATCACATGGACTTTCACACAGTTACAGATCACTCATAGACTGCATTTCCCATCATTCACTGCACCCACACAGCTGTTCACAATGATCACGCTTGCACCTGTTCACCATCTCACAATCACCATCACCCAATCACACACACACACACACTACATAAACCCTCGACTTTCTGCCACTCACTGCCGAGTATTGTTAGCCCAGCTACATACCAAGCGTATCCCGAGTTAGATTTCCTGTGTCCTGATTCTTGCACGTGCTCCTGGATTATTCTCTCTGCCTAGATGGATTTTTATACCTGCCTGGATAAAGTTCGCCGATCGCCGACCCACGCTTGCCCTTGGATTATTCTCTGCCCTGTCTTTGTCATCCCTGTTTGCCACTGTCCGGCCCTGCCTGTATTGACCATGTACTACAATAAAAGCTTGCAGATGGATCCGCATGTCTCATGTCTCGTCAGCTCCGTAACAGAAATAAATGAACTTTTCCATAACATTCTAATTCATTGAGATGCACTATACAGACTTGAAAAAACTTAAACTTAACTATTTCAAACAGGGCCCACAGGTTCAACCTGCACTGGGGCCCTGCAAACCGCTATGCCCCAGGGAGCAGTGACAGATCAGTCAAATGTCCCAAGCATCTTTCACACAGTCAACAGTATGTTGACTTTCTCAGGCCAACATAACTACCTAATAACTTCAGTAACATTAGTGTGTGGATCAATGAATGCAGGAGAAGGGGAGAGATAACACAGATATGTGTGTCTCTGTGTACAGCAGTTAAACTGAATACAATGTTTATATCTCCTTGTTTCAGATGAGAGAGATGAGAACTCCTGGCCAGCCTTGTGGACTGAAGGTCAGGCTAGGGAATTTAAAAACAGGCACTCTTAAATGGGCATTGAAAATTGCCAGCTCATAAAACCTGTGCTCCATGGACCATATTATTCAGGGAAAATGTTAGATGATTAACACAGTAGAAAATCAGTCGAGTCTCCCCAGCTGTAAATGTCATTGGCTGTCTTGTGTTGCTTATAATAAATTGAAATGTTGATATCACATAAGCAGTCTTTCAGAATGCTGTCAGTTACATGTAGATGGACTGTAATTTTTTTAATCTGATTATGTAATCCGGATTACATGCAAGTGCCCATCTTTTTTCAAATACATAGGTAAAAAAATAAATAGAAATAGTTACATGCATTAGGTATTTTGAAATAACAATGAACAATAATTTTACTGCATTTATTTATCTTAGAGGTTAATGTTAGTTTCTATATATACTAAAACAGGGCTGTCAAACTCGGTCCTGGAGGGCCACAGACTGTCCTGCAGAGTTTAGCTCCAACTTTCCTCAAAACACCTGCCTGTAAGTTTCTAGTATGCCTAGTAAGACCTTGATTAGCTGGTTCAGGTGTGTGTAATCGGGGTCGGAGATAAACTCTGCAGGATAGTGGCCCTCCATGAGCAGGATTGGACACCCCTGTACTAAAAAGTTTGTTACATTTCAAGATGTGTAAAATAATTGTCATTGTCTTATGCACAAACACGATTTAGCACTGAACGATAATTACAATAATATTTGTAAATTAACATTAACCTAGATGATACAATTCTTTAAAAAGTATTATTCATTGTTAAATCAATAGTGTTTCCGATATGAGCTACCATGAATTCATTGCTGAACTAGCTAAACACACTCAAAACTGTGGAGATGATCGTGGACTTCAGGAGAACCCCCCCCCGCTCTCCCCCCGCTCTCCCCCCGCTCTCCCCCACTCTCCCCCACTCACCATCATGAACAGCACTATGACTGCAGTGGAATCATTCAGATTCCTGGGCACCACAATTTCTCAGGACCTGAAGTGGGACAATCACATTGAGTCCATTGTGAAAAAGGCCCAGCAGAGGTTGTACTTCCTTTGTCAGCTGACGAAGTTTAACCTGCCACAGGAGCTGCTGAAACAGTTCTACTCTGCCATCATTGAATCCGTCCTCTGCACGTCAATAACTGTCTGGTTCAGCTCAGCTACCGAGTCTGACCTCAGAAGACTACGGAGGGTAATCCGGACTGCTGAGCGAATCATTGGTACAACCCTCCCCACTCTTCAAGAACTGTACTTATCCAGAGTGAGCAAAAGAGCTGGCAAAATCACTCTGGACCCCTCACATCCAGCACACTCCCTCTTTGAACTGCTGCTGTCTGGTCGACTCTACAGAGCTCTGAGCACCAGAACGACCAGACACAGGAACAGTTTCTTCCCCAAGCAATCCATCTCATGAACACTTGACATTAAACGTGGAACACACAACACTATTATACATTATTTATTCACCACACATACTTATTTTTTCATTTCAAATTTGCACATATCAGACCTGTACACACATAATTGTCTATATCAGAGGTCTTCAACCCTGTTCCTGGGGACCCACTATCCTAAAGAGTTTAGCTACAACCCTAATCAAACACACCTGAAGCGGCCAATCAAGCTCCTCAAGACTGCTTGAAAATTGCAGGCAGGTGTGCTGAAGCCAGTTGGAAATAAACTTTCCAGGAGAGTGGGTCCCCAGGAGCAGGGTTGAAGACCTCTGGTCTATATTATATATTGTGTTTTTGCTATTTTGTACATTGCCTATTTGTTTATTATTCTTTTATCTGTGTCCTGTCCTGTTGCACTGTGGAGCTTCTGCCACTATAACAAATTCCTCGTATGTGTAAACATACCTGGCCAATAAAGCTCATTCTGATTCTGATTCTAAAGTTAACCACTAGAGGGTGGTCACTGACATTTAATCGTGTTAATGAGCCTTAAAATATCATTTGAAATGATGTTACAAGATTGCTTCACTGACGTTTACGTCCTAAGTCAATTCTGTCTTGAATAAAAAGGAAATAATTTGAATTAAAGGCATGCCCTGTGTTTGTGCTTATTAGCCTACATAATATTATGGCTATAAACATGTTATTTTTGAGTACATAATGAAAATGCACTTCCAATGACATTTAAAATTCCTAATGTAAACAACATAATAAATAAGTGAAAATTAATGCAAACATTTTTAAATATGTAGTTTCGATAATGCATTTCTTTTTCCACACCAAAAAACTGCCTTTCAGTTTATTGACATCATAAAGAAGGGCTATTAACAAATAAATCTATATGAACAACATCTGAAAACATATGATCGTTTCATCAATTTTAAAAAGACTAGTTTTAGAAAATAATATATATATAGAAAATAAAAAATACATATATTAATACATATATTTAGAAGATAAAAATTTGAAGTGCTGTAGTTTATTCCATTTTTATTTTGAAACAGAAGCATTTTTTCCTCATGAATTTGCATACCGATACCACTTTTTCCTTGGAGTTTCAGGTGTTGCAACGCTCTGTGCGCACATAAAGAGGAGGCTTGTGGGTGCTGGAGTGTAACTGAGAACCTGGGAATGAAGTTCAATACAACTGTTTGACTGTTTGGTACTACGTATCCCAGAGTGCACTTCTCCACTATTCAAGCAGAGAGAGGCACATAGAAGTGAAGGTGTACAGTTGGAGTGACACTCCCCGACGATTAAAAAGTTCGCATAAAGACTGAGTGGGGAAACTACCATGTTCCAGGTACGTGTTTTAAGTTTAAATATTTTATTTAAGTTAAAGCCTATAGGCTATTTGTCCAAACCAAGCATGAATATAAAAAAGGCGTATTGACTACATGAAGTCTTTCACGTGTTTTGATTTAAATAGATTGTGTGCATGTTGGAGTAGGCTACAGCGTGGAATGTGTGTCCTTATGGCGTTTTAACAGGCTAATCCTTAAATTATAACATGCGTTTGTTTAATATAGAAACTCGCAGTAATATAGAACGTTTATATTTTTAATATGGGATGACGTTTGCAAACAAACAGGTGTATTGTGACGTGGCTGTTGCAGGGCGTATTAGCGCGTGTTGATTTGAATAGAGCACTCAGCCCTTCACCAGCGAGACAAAGCTGTTCAGACAAGACAGACCTGTTTTCATGCATTGCCACTGCATAATACGTATTTAATGAGTCATTGCCGGAGACAGGACAGAGAGGATACTGGACCATGATTCAGAGATTTATGACAGAAGAAATGATTCAAAACAACAAGAGAAGTTTCACTGATTGACTCATGGAAATTGTTTGTCCGTAAAGTTTGAGTTATTTATTTGGAAACGTCTATTGGTGATTGTTTACTGTTTAAATAAACAAACAAAAAAATCACTCAACTAATTAGTAAGAAATTAAATATGAATATGTCAGAAACATATAGGTTCAAGAAAGTGAGTGTCAGATGATTTATAAGACTGTTGAACGATAAAAGTTTCAGTTTGAACACCAGTATAAAACCAAGGAGACTGATTTTGACTTCAGCGAAGAATGATTGTATTCTCTAGTCTAGATCTTTACAAAAACATACAGCATATACTGGTTCAGATAAGCACTGTCCTGGAGAACCTATTATGAAACATTAATAAATTACAGGAAAAATGAACTTAAGCTGCTGCAGTTAAAAACTTTGTTTTTAAAAATGTTGAATGAGATTTTTTTTTGTTAATTTGTTCACCTTTTTTCAATAGCTTTGACATTAGAGACAAGACTCTTGTCGTTTCATCTTGGATATTGAAAATGGCAGCCGCAAAAGTAAAGTCAAACAGTCGTGCAGGAAATCTGCTTCGGAGTAGATCGGAGGGAACACTGATAGATATAGATGAGAATGTGACCATCAACAACAACAACCTTCATGGTAAGTATGCTAAAATGAGCCCCTCTCTGTTCATTTGTTAGTAATGTGAAGACATTTTTCAGAATGTTATATTTGCTCCACAAACATACATTTACATTTAGTCATTTTGCAGACAATTTTATCCAAAGCAACGTACAATTGGGTAATACATAAAGCGATTCGTCTTAAAGAGGAAAACAGACAGAGGAAGTGCTCGTAATACCAAGTCTCAGGCATTGTTCAAATAAGTGCAAGCTAGCAAGGGAAGGAATAAATAAAGAGAAAGTATTTTTTTTTATTTTTTTATTTTTTAATTTAGGATGAAATCAAGTAGTGTCGAAAGAGATGAGTTTTCAGTTGTTGCTTGAAGGTTGACAGGGATCCAGCATTCCAGATAGGGGTGGGAAGATCATTCCACCAGCCAGGAAAGGTGAACGAGAATGTTCTGGAGAGTGATTTTGAGCCTCTCTGTGATGGTACCACGAGGCATCGCTCACTAGCGGATCTCAGACTTCTGGAAGGGATGTAGATTCGTAATAGTGAGTGGAAGTAGGCGGGTGCTGAGCCTGTGGCTGTTCTATATGCAAGCATCAATGTTTTGAACTTGATGCAAGCTGCAACCGGTAGCCAGTGCAAGGAGATAAAGAGAGGTGTAACATGGGCTAACATACTTTTCAAACTGATCTAATTGTCCTAACAAATACATGTATTAGGATTTCATTTCTTGGTTGTCCTGACATTTGATATCTTCTCTTCTCTTAGGGGGCTATGGTTATGAGATTGGAAAAACCTCTGAGTGGCCTGTCCTACCGAAAGAAATTGAAAATCCAAAACAAACTACCAACCCCTTCTGGAATCAGCTGGCCAGGTCAAATCCATTCTTAAATGAAATCGTCCATGCCAGCAATTACGACTCTGGAGTATCCATGCTGAAAGAGGATCCCTTATCTCTGTTCGACAGTATTAATGAGGACTCACTGAGCACATCCTCAGATGAAACAAACTTTGCCCATCTTTTAGCACCCAGACAAAACAATTTAAACCGATCTGGGAGGTGGAGAAGTGCCTCGGATATACTTGACAGCCTTGAGAAGAAGGAAGATAAGAGGACGAAGAGACTTAACTCTCAAGAACCCTTCCTGAATCCCGATTTTGAGTGGTTGAAGAATGACAGAGAAGCTTACAAAATGGCTTGGTTGAGTCATAGGCAGCTAACCAGGTCGTGTTTGGACCTGAGCCAAATTAAACAAAGTCCTGGATGGGCTCAGACTCAGGCCACAGACGTTCAAATCTTCTGCAAGATAGACCACAACGGTGGCTCTGTGCAGTTGCCAGAATCCGATATCACTGCCCATATTCCTCATGGACATGTCCCCCCAGGAGAGATCCAAGAAATCGGCCTGAAAGTACTCCTTGATCCTCCCGCTGGAATAAACAACAACTACACCACAACTCTGAGTCCTCTTTTAGAGGTCAGCCTCAGTAACCATAATGTTTCAGGGGGCATTTCGCTGGAGATGAGAATGGCTGCCAAAGTAAAAAGTGACCCCACAAGCCACGTCCTGACCTCATTTGTGGGTCTAGCCTCTCAAAGGAAAGAAGGACCTTATCAGAAGATAAAAGACTGTTACATATACAACAACATGTTACAGATGAAGCTCTTTGATTTAAAACCGCGCATGTATGTCATAACTACTGCCGAGGCCACTGTTTTGGAGCAACCAGCTATGTCAGTATGGGATTACTTGGATCGCCATATCACGGTGGCCGTCTACGGTCCCAAGCACATACACCCATCGCTCAAAGTGGTGCTGGTCATATCAAGCCATGATAATATTCCACCCAGGCTCCCTTTCTCTGATATCCAGAGGGGTGACAGGAACCTGCCTCCTGTTGTCTTGGAGCTTTGGGGAAAGCATCAGTTCAACCCACATGGTCTTAAAGATCTTCAAATTGCTTCTAGAGTGTTGGATTCAAACTTTGAAGTGAAACCAGTGGATCTGAATAAAGAGGTCACGCAGGAGCAGCTTAAAGCAGGAAAAGTGCTCCATCTACCGTTAGATCTGGTCAAGGTGAGTGGAGGTGAAATGTGCCCCTTCAAACTCAACATTGAGGTGAAGGATCCAAAGAGTCTCACTTTGGGCGATTTCTACATCACCTCACCTGAAGCTGCCCCTCTGAGGTCAGAAAAACACAACCACAGGCGAGCAGATCGGCAAAGGGAAGTTACTCATTCCACGCCAATTCCTGAGGAATCAATCCCAGAAGTCCTTACCCAGAAGTTTCAGGACAGACCTGTGGAATTGCATTGGTATGGGGTAGCAATGAAATCGATTCTCAGACAACCGAGAGTGGAATATCTTCTGGAATACTTCAAAGGTGATACAATTGCTTTGCTTTCTAAAGAAACTGTTAGATCTGTAGGTCAGATGAAGGTTAAGGAATGGTACATTGGCTTTCTTCGAGGAAGAGTTGGCTTGGTGCACTGCAAGAACTTGAAGGTCATAACCAAGGATCAAGTCATCGACTTCACTGGAATTAAGCTCACCACACCAGTCCTCTTGGACAATATGACAATTCCTTTTAAAAAACTCACCTACATGTACTCTGCTATTCAGACCCTGGTCACAGAGCATGTCAAGTGCTGGAGAACCTTCGCTGAGGCTCTCGGTTACTCAGAGGTCTCAATTGACGCTATCTCCAGGAGACACGCTGACACGGAGGCAGAGAAGGTGGCTTGTGTTCTAGAAAAGCTCAAGGAAGACTGTCATGCAGAGAAGATCAAGAAAAAGTTCCAGCATGAGCTTATCATAGTATGCATCTTTTATTCTGATGTTATGCGTAGAACAAAAATCTGAGGGAAACAAGTTTTATTAATGATTTGTATTCCCCACAGGGGCTGTTAAAGATGGATGTTCAAGGTGTAGTAGCCCATCTCATCCAGGATATAGTGATTCTATCCACAGCAGTTGAGCTGGGAGTGCGATGGCGTGAACTTGCCGAGAGACTCGGGAAGCTCTCCAATGCCCAGATTGCTGCTTATGAGGCACCACACAAAGGGAAAAATGGAGAAGTTAGTACCCAGGTGAGCTAAAATCAAAAAACGTACAAGTAAAGTCAATCATTAAATACCTTGTTCAATTTATTACTATATTACTCACTTATCATTGACATGATCGACAAAATAAGGTCTAACCCAATCCTAGTCATGCCATTTGACATCTACATCTAAATATATTTTTTAGATTTGATTTATTGTTTTACTTCATTCAATAGTCAATGTGGAAGCCTGCATATGACTTCCTGTATTCCTGGAGTAAGCGGTATGGGGACGGCTACAGGGATATGATCCAGGACCTTCACCTGGCCCTGGATAAAATGAAGAGCCCAGTGACCAAGCAGTGGAGACAGATTACTGGAGCTCTCATTACTGTCAACTGCATGGAGGTCCTAAGGGCATCCGCCTTCCTCAGAGATTAGGAGACGACTCCTGGAGCACCTGCACGTCGTATTGAGGTGATCCTGCTGAGTTCATACTAATAGCTGTGCCATATTTTTGACATGATAAATATCGACTTAAGGTGGCATCTACCCGGTTATCTGAAAAGTACTGAATATTTGTTACTGTGCACCTGTCTGTATATTTTATATGTTGTATTCATGTGGAATTAACTGTGACAATGAAATTGTGAAAACTGTTGTCTGGTTCTTAAAAGACTCTTAAGTCCCTTATGCAATGTTAAAGCTTTTAAGGGTTGTTGGTGGAAAGAGAAATAGGAGATTTGTTCATTAATTTTGATAGAGATGGAATCTGAAACATTTTCATTCTAGATGAACTGCCTCAAGGTTACCTCCTTTCCTTGTTTTACTTAAGCAGTTTTGCTTGAACTGTAAGTGTCTGTATTGGTACGTTTTAATATTTGAATCTGTATGTGTAATATCTAGTATAAGTGTTACATGCATTTAGGGCCTTTTGGAACGTGACTCATTATTCGTCCGTGCCAGTGTATATTGATAATTTCACTATCCAAGGATGTACTGTTATACTAGGTTTAACATCTAACGGCATATCTTTGTATGATACTGGAAAAATGTATTGATCTATTTTTATATTTTGTATTTCTAGTTGTCATTTTAAATGTACTAACTACAGTGTTTAAGAGTGAGGGTCCTTGTATAATTGCAAACCTTTCCTGTGTTAGAAGAGACTTTAAAATCTATTTTGTATTGCTGTATTTTTTTTAATGCTAATACATTTTGAGATTTATTATAATTAAACTTTAACCTTTTATCATGAAGGAGCTCTAATAAAGGGCAAAGACATTAATAATACAAATGTTTTAATGTATTCTAATCTTGAAATTATTTGTCATTTGAATTAATGGGAAATGCACAACATGCAGCATCATAACCACACATGGCACTATATCTGCATTGCATTCTGAGTAGTGCAGTGATGTGCAACTCGGCCTCAAATCTGTCACTTCCCTTCAATGATTTAATAATGATGCCATTATCTGGACACCAGTGGATTCTCCAGTGACCTCAATGTCACAGCCTTATTTACAATACAGGATATTCATAAAGCTCATTAGCCTTCAGCCATGCTAGACTATCTGAAGTACGGTCCGTTGCTTGGAGATCTCAAGTGCTCTCAGTCACACAAAAGCATAGTCTCTTCAAATTCCCAACCTTCCCTAAACATGCTAGCACATCAAAATGACCTTCACCCTTTCCTGTGGTATCTGTTGCTTATTTAACTTGCATGTTTACCTAGGCCTTATCCTGCTAAGCATTTCATTGTTCAGTGTCACCCTCTAAAAGTTCGGTTTAGCTGTATTTAGTCTTTTACCAAGTCATGATTGTGTAGTACCAGTAAGTATAAAAGCCCAGGAAAAGGTTAAGTATGCCATAGGAATTGGTCACCAATAAGAGTCAATCTTTGAGAAATAGATGATTTTTGCCTTAAAGGGACAGTTCACCCTAAAATGAACATTGTCATCATTTACCACTTAGTCTAGAATGAAGCTTGCATGATGACAGATTTTTCATTTTTGGATGAACTATCCCTCTACATACTCTTTGAATATTATCGTCTGATTACAATCCATCTCACATCATGATATTAATGTGATTGATGTCCAAATCTCTGAGCTTGGGTGGTCTTCTGTCCCACAGCCCACAAGGGCTGTTAGTGTGTTATTTTAGGTAACACTGACCCAGTCCCAATCTCATCATGCATTAAGGAGGGACTCTGATGGGTTATCTAGAGTGAATTTTGCAAACTGAAGATCAAATTAAAGTAGCACTGACCCAAAAAAGACAGGTTTCTTGAGAAAAGTTCTGTGTATTAAAGAGACAGCTCACCCAAAAATGAAAATTCTGTCATTGTTTCCTCTCCCTCATGTCATTCCAAACAATCTTGGGACCCATTGTCCATAGTGTGGACAAAAAATACTATGGAAGTTAATGGGACCCGAAACTATTTGGTTGCCGACATACACTTCAAAATATCCACAAAAGAAAGAAATGCGTAGTGGTTTGGAATATGTAAATGATTATTTAATGTTTCACCATCGATTTCTCAGTTTTATTGTAGTTCTTTCATATTTACATACATTATGAATACTCAATAATAAACAAACATTCTTAGTTTGCATGATATTCTTGACGTGATTCATTTATCGCACCTTTTGATTCATCACCGCTAGTTTTATGACTCTCTTTAGCTCAGGACTAATTTTATATATAAATATGATTCATCCCAAACAATTCAGTCTGCTTTTGGATCATTTTGTCTAGATATACAATAGGCTTATTCTATTTCTGTCAGCATTGACTGTTTGCTTGGAATGTTATTTGCACTATGGCAACTGTATAGATCTGCTATCATGCCATTTTTTAAGTTTAAAAAAGTTTTTAAAATCTTAATGGATAAAGAAGCTTGCCTGGGCACGACTTGTTTAAATCTAAAAGCATTCCAGGAGACACAATCGATGGGTGTTGCTTTTTCTCATGTGCTGCGCCTATTTGTAAATGACTGATAATAATACACTACATTAGGTACTCCAACATTGTGCCAAAAACCTCAGTGACGCTCTGAATTTACCTTTTTTCCTTTGGTTGTACACACATTAACTTCAGCGGATCTACTAAAAACGCAGGAGGCCCAGTTTAGGCTTGATAAAGCTGGGGATAATAAGAGGGTTTTCCAGAAATGGAAAATAGCCAATAACATACTAGAAAGTTTCTGTTCCTTTCCAAACATCATTAACTGCTCTTTGGGTTTTTGGTGAGAAGCTTTAGCGGTTGTTTTCACACTGTATGGTGTTGCATCATAGCGTCTGGTATGTGAAGAAATGGTACGTTTTACCTCACAAAGAAGCTGAAATTCTCAAGGACTGGTTTGTTCCAATCTGCAAGCAGCTCACCTTTAGCATCCATTGAGCAATAGAGCAAAGCCAATTCAGCTTTAAGAATTAAGGTCATTACCTACAATGAAATGGGGTGGAATAAAAGTATTTTATGGAGTTTGGGCCAGTTAGGTATTTGTTATTTAGATGAATTGCTAGGATGAATATGAGTTTGTAAGCACAGATGAGTTCAATGTGTGAATGCCTTAAGATTAGGTCTTTGTGATTATGGTTTTAGTTCAGTAAGCTCCAGTGAGAGTTTACAGCTCTCCCTGAGAATAAAAAGAAAAAGTCTATTACATTATGACTGAAAACTTTCTATTATACTTGCCACCCAAAAACAACCCTATTAGGCAATGTACATTACTCATAACAACAACTCTGCAGTTTTTGTAGTGAGGCTAATTGTTAATGTTCTGAGTCACAGTGATACTCTGAGATAACATGGTAGAAAAGATAACCTACTTTTCTGTCAAAAAGATCCATATTTATTTGTATCATTCTGTAGGTGGTTTTGATCAGAAATTAACTTTGATCACAATAAATCAGTGGTTCTCAAGGGGGCCTCAAGATGACTTAAAATTATTTAAAACAAGACTAAACAACTATTAAAATAAACCAAAACCAGGAGTTTCTCTAGACCTTTTTTACTGGTACAGTACATGAGCCCCAGTGAAATATTATTGATAAATCATTATATGTCAATAGAGATTCTAGTATACTGACCTGAAAATATATATTTTTTCTGATACTATTTCAGCAATGTTTTCTCTCAGCTGTTTAGAATTGTACAGTATAGCAAACGCGTGATTCAGTTTGATTCATTCAGACAGACAGTTCACTCATGCACCGAATCTTTGCAGTGTTTTCTCACACCTAAATAGCAGGACATTTTAGAAGATAGGAAATAAAATTTACCTACAGTCCTGTAGAAAACAAAACTTATAATGTATTCTATCACTTGTGAACATTGTGTCACAGGTTACAATTATTAGTACAAATGTTTTTATAAATCCTTATCCTCAATCCTCATCCAGTAGATCACAAAAACTCTAAAAGTAACAGCAGTGTAATATAACAGTGAAACAAAGGGTAAAAATTAGACTGAAATGAGAGTTTATTCTCCATGCTGAGTACTGTGTGGGCAAGATGTGCTGCATGTCCATCCAGTTCAGAACTTGCAGGGCACCACAGTGCCTGTGACACCACACATTAATGAGAAAAACAAGGGTAATGACCGGAAAACATACTGGCTTCACACTTCAGAGGCACAAACAGGGAAAACAGCAGGCTTCACACTGCACTGCTTCAAAACAGTGACCTCCAGCGTAGTGCAGTTTATTTTCTAAATTCTGCTAGATGGTAAAATCAAAACCTTTTAAAATGCGGTTATTTAAAAATCAAGGCTTAGAATAAAGCCCAAGAAGTCATTTAATGGAATAGTTCACCCAGAAATGAAAATTTTGTCATTTCTTTGTCATTTGTCATCGTTTACTCACCCTCATGTCGTTCCAAACCTGTATAAGTTTCCTTTCTTATATTGAACACAAAAGAAGATCTTTTGAATAATTTTGAAAAACCAAACCGAATTTTGTTGGTCCCCATTGACTTCCATAGTAGGGAAAGAAATACTATGGAAGTCAATGGGGACCTTCAACTTTTTGATTACCAGCATTCTTTAAAATATTTACAATGTAGAACTACTTTAATAACTTAACCAGCTAACCTTTTTAGTTTGCTTGTTCGGTTTTAAAATACAGTGGGACAATTTAACACTTTTTAATGAAGGTTTCAGGCGGAGAGATCTCATCCTGTGCTGTATATCTCAGAGAGTGTGCGAGAAGTGCCTGGAGGTAAATCAGCACAGAGCGGTCATACTCGGCAGTATCACAGCCCCTGTTTTCACAAGCACTGAGGCACATCAAACTGAGATTAATGAGATGTGACTGCCTTTGTCGTAGGACCCTTCACCGGATCACATGCAGAGGGTGACCGAGCAGTGTCACACTCACTGAGGGGGATCTGAGCACATCAGTGTGGATAGTAGGCCATGTATCTGGAGTTTATGTAATGATGAAAGATAAAAATAGATCCCTTTCCCCCCACTGAGCTATTTCAGAGTCATGACCGTCATAATGCATTTGTTAAACTACATTTATATTAAATTTGTCAGATAGAAACAGTGAGAGTGTCACCTCAGTTGTATATGTTGCCATTAATGTTTAAATATTTATAATTAAAGGGATAGTCCACCCAAAAATGAAAATTATGTCATCATTTACTCTCATCGTTTACACTTATGTTGTTCCAAACCTGCATGACTTATTTTCTTCTGTGGAACAAAAGATGATATTTTAAAGAATGTTGGTTACTACACTGTAAAAAAAAGAAAAAGTTGGGCTACCTTAAAATTTTAAGTCAACCAGCTAAAGCAGATTTTTGAGTTTTCTCAACTTGTTTTTTAGGAAATTTCTCAACTTTTTTTGTATAAACTTAAAACAAGAAGTTGAGAAAACTCAAAAATCTTGCTTAAAATTTTAAGTTTGCCCAACTTTTTTTTTTACAGTGTAGTTTCGGGTCCCATTGACTTGGACATCAATGAGACCCAAAACTGATTGGTTACCAACATTCTTCAAAATATCTTCTTTTGTGTTTCACGGAAGAAAGAAATGCAGACAGGTTTGAAATTGGGTGTCATTTTCATTTTGTTCAGTTCCTGTTTTACCTGCCTGTTATTTAGTTAGTTTTTCTTTGTTCTCGTTTTCCTGCCACTAGTTTGTTACCATGGTTATTTATTAATTATATCAAACCTGTTTGTATTCTGTTTGTTATCTTGTGTACACTGTATAAGCTCATCAGTTCCTTCATTCTACGTCTGGTGTTTAAGTAAGAGATAATCAACGGCTAGTCGCTCCGCTTTGTGTCGTGGCAGTTCTTTGCCTCCACATCGTGCATTTAAAATCCTTTAATGCACGGCTAGCCGTTGATTATCCCGCTTATTCCATGGTCATTTGCCAATTTATAGACAAGTTGAAAGCTAGTATTGCTCTTTGCAGCGCAATATTTGACCGAATGGGTAAAAATGACAGGTTAGCGCTAGCATTCTGCCCGCTTCAAATCAGACACAGAGATGAAATAGTGCGGTAATTTAAGACCACATTTATTTGAATGAATTATAGCATGTATATCAATTAATTATCGATGATGACAGTTCCGGAATGTGGATCCCTGTCAACTTCAAGCAACAACTGAAGACTCATCTCTTTCGCACTACTTGCTTCATCCTAAACTTGTCTTAAAAAAAAAAAAAAAAAAAACACCTTTCCCTTTATCTTTCTCTCCTTCCCTTGCTAGCTTGTCTATTTGACAATGACTGAATTGGTGTTACGAGCACTTCCTCTGTCTGATTGCCTCTTCAAATGAATCGCTTTAGTACTCCCCAATTGATTTTACCACCTCTGCTTGCTGCGTCTGTGCGTCTATACAAACAATTACTTCAAAAAACAGCGATTTTACCACCTCATTGCTGAGGAATATAATGTAGCGATCTAGTATCTATAGGCTATTTTATTAAGTAAATCACGGGGAAGCGTTGACATGTTTATGTGTGTGTGCAGAACTACCTGTGCATTAAATGGTTTTACTGCATACCTGCCAGCCAATCAGAATCCAGAATTCAGACAGACCATGGAATAAGTGCACACTATTTCATTAATATTCTTCTGTGGTTTACCTGTGCTTACTTTGTTTTATAAACCAAGCAGTTACTTTTAACCTTCCTAGTCTACCTTCATCCTCTTTGGACCCATAATGTGACAGAAATGACATGAGGATGAGGAAATGATTTTCATTTTTGGGTGGAATATCTCTTTAAAAGGACAATTCACACCCAAAAAAACACCTATTATTTGGACCCCATTGACTTGCATTGCACGGGCAAAAACAGTTGAAACATTCTTCAAAATATCTTCTTTTGTGTTCCACAGAAGATAGAAAGGCATTCAGGTTTGAAATGACACAAAGCTGCATAAATGATAACAGAATTTTCATTTTTGCCTGAACTATCCCTCATTCATGGAAGTAGACCATTAGAAGGCTGCATATGTTTATGGTTTGTGTGTTAAAGGTCAGATAGTCATGTGACCTGTATGACCATATCACAAACTGTCCAACTGCTTATAATCAGAGAAACATGCATTTATATGCAACAAAGGGCTAGAGCTGCACAGAGATTTAATTTTGACTGCTTATTTTAGGTAATGTGTTATATACTTGCAAAACTGAAATCAGAGTTTAAACTTTAAAAGAAACACATTTTTTCTTAAAGCTGAATGTGTAACAGAAGACCTGTAATAGCTGGCTGGCGAGGTGAGAGAGATTTTCTTCCTTTGACTCTTTCTCACAGTGCGAGGAATGATGCCTGGAGGAGCATGTGCACCAAGCGAGAGCTTGTTTGGAGTTTGTTGGTCCTCTCTGTCTTTCATATGGGACTCGGGGTGTCCTGCATCTCTCTGGGTGTGCTGGGGATCACACAACCCTGCAGGCTACAGAAAAGCCAAACCTCCTTCTCCACACCGATATGGAGCGGCGTGTGTGTAAGTAAGAGATCTTAATATCTTCTGCAGGAGACTTATATACTATATTAATATATTTATCAGCAAAAAAATATAATAAAATAGTCTTATCTATATAAAATGCAGATAAAATGGTGAATTCTTACCTTATTAATAAATCTGCTGATTTTTACTCTGATTATCTATTAAAGTAATTTCTAACACTTTTTTCTCTTAAACCTGACAAGATTTAAGTATGATTTATAAGATTTAAGATTTATAATATAAAAGGTGCATGTCACCTTTTATATTATATTGTATTATATTATATAATATTTTTCTTAGTGCTGTCAAACGATTAATCGCGAATAATATATGTATGTGTGCTGTGTATATTTATTATGTTTATATAAATACACACACATGCATGTATATATTTCAGAAAAATGTGTTATGTTTATATATTAAATATATTTATTTATAATATAAATTATAAGAATATAAATATAGACATGTAAATACATGTAAATATTTTCAAAATATATTCTGTATGTGTGTGCATTTATATATACATAATAAATATACACAGAACACAAACATACTGTATATTATATCAAAAAGTATTATTTTGTAATGTAATTGTTTAATCGCGATTAATCGTTTGACAGCACTAATTTTTCTGTCAAATATTTTGTTCAATTTATTTGTTCAATTTTTAATTAGTTATTCAATTATAATCATTCACATAATCTATGTCTTAAAGAAGGTATTATCATATTATATTATGATTTTAAAGTATTATATTAAAACACTTTTCAGTTTTTTTAAACTGATAGTTTAAATACAGTAATCACTCTTATTTTTAATCTTAGAGTTAATCATTGTGATTTCTAACATCACAATGTCCAGTGTGAAACTAAAATATGATATCCAGAATGTGCAATATTTTTTATTAAATAACACTTTAAATATGGTTTAACTTAAAATACATTTGACAGTAACTTATTCTTATTAAGCAAGGGTTAATGAGGGTGATTTGTACCTTCTCAATATGCAGCTAAAATATGATATCCAGAATGTGTAATTTGAAATTAGAATTTGATTTAGATTTAGTAACACATCTCTGTTTTTCAGTTTCTTGTCTGTGGACTGTGTGGGATACTGTGTGCGAAGAAAAGAACTGGACTGACTGTAAGAGTATAGAGACACAAGACAACAATATAAATACAACCCCAAATCAGAAAGAGTTGGGACGGTATGGAAAACACAAATAAAAAAAGAAAGTAGTGATTTCTAAATTTACTTTGACTTGTATTTCATTGCAGACAATATGAACACAAAATATTTCATGTTTTGTCTGGTCAACTTCATGTCATTTGTAAATATACATCCTTTCCTGTCATTCAGACCTGCAACACATTCCAAAAAAAGTTGGGACAGTAAAGCATTTACCACTTTGTAATGTTGCCATTCCTTTTCACAACACTTAAAAGACGTTTAGGGACTGAAGACACCAAGTGATGAAGTGTTTCAGGTGTAATTTTGTCCCATTCTTCCTGCAAACAAGTCTTAAGGTGGGCAACAATACGGGGTCTTCGTTGTCGCATTTTGCGCTTCAAAATGCGCCACACATTCTCTATTGGAGACAGGTCGGGACTGCAGGCAGGCCAGTCAAGTACCCGTACCCTCTTCCTCCGCAGCCAGGACTTTGTAATGTGTGCAGAATGTGGTTTTGCATTGTCTTGTTGAAATATGCATGGACGTCCCTGGAAAAGATGTCTTCTTGAAGGCAGCATATTGTGCTCCAAAATCTCTATGTACTTTTCAGCATTAATGGTGCCATCACAGAAGTGCAAGTTACCTTTGCCAAGGGCACTGACATACCATGACAGACCCTGGCTTTTGGACTGGTTGCTGGTAACAGTCTGGATGATCCTTTTCTTCTTTGGTCCGGAGCACACGGCGTCCATTCCTCCCAAGAAATACCTGAAATACTGATTCATCTGACCACAGTACACGTTTCCACTGTGTGATGGTCCATCCCAGATGCCTCCGAGCCCAGAGAAGTCGACGGCGCTTCTGGACACTGTTAACATAGGGCTTCCTTTTGGCACAGTACAGTTTTAACTGGCATTTGTGGATGTAACTACGTATTGTGGTACTTGACAAAGGTTTGCCAAAGTAGTCCTGAGCCCATGTGGTGATATCGCTTATAGATGAATGACGATTCTTGATGCAGTGCCGCCTGAGGGATCGGAGATCACGGTTGTTCAGCTTAGGCTTGCGCCCTTGTCCTTTACGCACTGAAATTCCTCCAGATTCCTTGAATCTTTTAATTATGTTATGCACTGTTGAAGGTGAAATGTCCAAATCTCTTCCTATCTTTCTTTGAGGAACATTGTTTTTAAACATTTCAATAATTTTCTCACGTATTTGTTGGCAAACTGGCGATCCTCGGCCCATCTTTGCTCCTAAAGGACTAGACCTTTCTTGGATGCTGCTTTTGTACCAAATCATAATTACAATCACCTGTTGACATCAACTGTTTCAAATCACATCATTATTTAACCAATTTACCTCATTACTAGCCCTAAATTGCTCCTGTCCCAACTTTTTTTGGAATGTGTTGCAGGTCTGAATGACAGGAAAGGATGTATATTTACAAATGACATGAAGTTGACCAGACAAAACATGAAATATTTTGTGTTCATATTGTCTGCAATGAAATACAAGTCAAAGTAAATTTAGAAATCACTACTTTCTTTTTTTATTTGCGTTTTCCATACTGTCCCAACTTTTTCTGATTTGGGGTTGTACTTCTTATCTAATCTATACACACATTCACAGAGATAACAGCCACTGTAAACCACTGACAAACATTGTCTGCAATCCCTGCTTTATCACTCTTGTGACACTAACGTGCAATAAGAACATGTTTTATATAGTTGTTAATGCTGCATAATTACTGTTATCTCATACCCGTTTTGTCCTGCCTCTCATCACAGATGATCCTGTTTTCAGCTTGTTGCATTTGTGGACTTATTTGGGGGAATTCTCAACATCCAGTTTGTGCGTGCAATGGTGAAACGGGCGAACAGCCTGTACTATCTGCACCTGGCCTTCCTCTGCCTGGCCAGCCTGGGCATCCTGGGCTGCACTCTCTCCACCTGGCTCACCTGCAGACTCGCCAGCTGTGAACAGAAAAGACTGTTTCTGGAAAGGGATCTGTCGCTGCATCATTCTGTGGAGATGGAGATGGGCGAGAAGGTGAAGGCGATGTGTGGATGAACTATCTAGGGACTGTGAGAGCTATTTGACTTTTATTAAAAATGTAAAAGTGTATATTTAATATTTGGTTTGTAGAATTGCATAGTTTGAGTTAAGTCATGATAATTTGTCTCTTGTGAGATAGCAGGTATTTCATATCAAAGTTATTCATGTTAAAGTTCTATAAAAAATTTGATGTGTCAGTTTGCAATATGAAGAATGCAATATATGTTAAACCTTCAAAAGGTTAAAAGGTCAATATGACTTTAGTGTTAACCCTGTAGGGCCTAATCTTTTAATTTTTTTTAATGGTACAGTTTATTTATTATTTAGAAGAAATGTTTTTCACAAAAAAAAAAAAAAAAGTTTTGTGTTGAGTATTATATTTATTACACTAGGCGTGTATGGAGGAAAGACACCTCAGTTTTATTCATAGGCCCAAACTGAGTAAAAATGTGCATTTGGTGCAGCTATATGTCCAAAATATAAGATCAAATTCTGATAGCTTGCAAAGTAAATCAATGAGACCTTTATAACCGTATACCATATAAATATCAGTTGTCACTCTATATTTCTCAATGATATATGTCTTAAGATGATAATTAAATGCTTAGTTTTATTATTAAAGCTCTGTAGTTTTTATTTTGGGGTGGGGGTGAAACACAATGCAATGCAATACAATGATGATTGAGAGATGTACAAATAAACATTCATCAAAAGCCTTGTGTATATTTGATTTGATACATTTTAACATGAAAAAAGGCAAACCAAGTAGGCTAAGTCCAGTTGAAATATTACTAAACAATATAAAAGTTATTTTTACATACTTTATAAAAATCAGAAAAGATTTCACAGCAGAAAGACGTGTACTGTGTCACTGTGTACTAAGGTCTTTGACTTACTAAAAAGTATCAATCTGAGGGCAGAAGGCATGTACGTTGTGTACAACAGGTTATTTAGCAAAGTTTTGATCATGTTGATAATTTAGAGGCCTTAGAAATGTGTGTATAAAATATGATACAGTAGGCTTTATAGAGAGGAACAGCAAAGGCATACTTTTTATCTATATGTGTAACTGTCTGAGTATGTGTGTGTGTGTGTGTGTGTGTGTGTGTGTGTGTGTGTGTGTGTGTGTGTGTGTGTGTGTGTGTGTGTGTAGAGAGAGAGAGAGAGCTAGAGAGAGTAAATGATTACACTAACTGTTTTCTCTGGCCTGTCAAGAAGTTCCAGTGAAGCATGCCACGCACAACAGGAGCACCTCACTACCATAAAGCTGCCATAAACCCTCGGATCTGCATCCAGGTCTCCTCAGAAACACTTACTTTATACCCTGTTCTAATAACCAGACTGTGTTCAAAGCACCTTACAAAATCGCTAATCAAGGATCTGGTACTGATTGACGACTGAATGCCAAAAAGCAAAAATATTGCAGTCACAGAAGGAAACCCCCAAGCTGTTACTTGATAACCAAGGAGGACAAACATTCCTGTGAATGGTCTGGCTGCTGTTCGGAATTTACAATACAACAGCGCCAGCTGCTGGTGAAAGGTGTCAGCAGCTGAGTGGAGTTATGAATGCCTAACAGCAGGGATTACCTGCGATGTGAATATAACGTTACTGGTATTTACAGGCAGTTTTCGAAAGATATAATGACTTTAATGGTAGTCGAGTCTTTAAAGGAATTTCAGCTTTAAAATAACTTTTAAAATGTCTGCTGAATTGACATTTAAAAGTAAAGTAAATTTGTTTGCTCACGCGCCAGAAGCCGTTAGCTAACGGCAGTTAACCTTATCTAAAAGACGTTAAAACAAAACTAAAGATTCCGGTATGTATGTCCTATGTAATGTGTACATCTGCAATAAAATTATAAATAATTACAGTAGCCTGCTTGTCGTGCTTTATCGATACCACCTTAAACTAATAGCAAAGATCTGGCGAACGCGACTTATTTTATCTAACTTTGATTAATGAGGCCGATTGTCACGTTTGAGGGTTCACATCTGTTGAAACCCGTTTATAAAATACAAAGGAAAAAGTGACCCTGGACCACAAAACCAGTCATAAGGGTCAGGTTTTTTAAATTGAGATTTATACATCTTCTGAAAGCTGAATGCTTTCCATCGATGTATGGTTTGTTATGATAAGACAATATTTGGCTGAGATACAACTTCTATTTGAAAATGTGGAATCTGAGGATGCAAAATAAATAAATAAATAAATAAATATTGAGAAAATCGCCTTTAAAATTGTCCAAATGAAGTTCAGGAAATTTACAAAATATCTTCATGGAATATCTTTACTTAATAACCTTAATATGATTTTTGGCACTAAAGAAAAATTAATCATCCATACAATATATTTTTGGCTATTGCTACAAATACCCGTGCTATTATGACTGGTTTTGTGGTCCAGGGTCACATATGTGCTTTTACCTTTTGGTTTGACCCCTTTCCCTTCAAGAAATGGACTTTTAATAATGTTTCTGCTTCAGTTTTGTATGATGGACTCCATGTTGGGCAGTAGCCTAAGTTAAATAGTTACTGTAACTCAGGGCCGTAACCACTATAGACATTGAGGGGGACAAGTCCCCCCCAATATTTAGAAATGGCCAAATGCCCCCCCCAAAAAAAGCTTTAAAAGTAACATTTTCAATCTGCTCTGACTCAGCGGGCTAACAGCACTGGTCAATGTCAAAATAATTCAACTGGCCAATCGAATCAAAGTAGGCGGGGTTTAGCGTTCACAGATGCTGAGCGCGCCGCGAAGCGTCAGATTAATGAAAGAGAGCGAGGTAAAATGGAAGCTGCTAATCATTTAATGTTAGTCAACTGTTTTACGATAGAAATGTTAAATGACCGACAGTTATATTCAGTGAAGCAACTACTCGACTTTTTTTTCTCAAATATGCCCATTTTGAGAGAGAGAGAGAGAGAGGTGCGTGTGTTAATTATCTGCATCTGTTTGTCTGTCCCTACAAACAATTAAGATGTGAATTTAGTCCTACTTCAAAAACACGTCGTTGATGAGAAATATTCAGTATGATTCAGTATGGAAACTATTTCATTAGCTACAATAAAAGTCGCGGGGTAGTGTTGACAAGTTTGTGTGTGCGAGTAATGTGTGTGCGTGAGTCAATTAAAGCAGCGCGCATATATATATATATATATATATAAATTGCCCCCCCCAATGTTCAAGACATGGTTACGGCCTTGTGTAACTTACTGACTATAATAATATCTCTTTTTGCAGTAACTAGTAGTGTAACTAATTACTAATAAGATTTCAGTAATAATATTACAGTTACCATACATAAAACAGCTTAGTTACTTTTGATGCCTCAAACCTGCTGATTTAAAATCCAACAATCAAATAATTCCTAGATTATATTCATAATTTTCATGACTCACACATCATGTTATGTCCCCACAGGGCAAGCTTGGAATATGGAAAAGCTTACATTCAGCAGATAGTCTCTGTGAGGTTGTGTATTGTGGCCTACTCTGATCTGGGCTACATTATATTACTATAATTAAACATATTTTTGGAAAATTAAACAGTTTCTTACAAACTTATGTGATTTCATAAAATACATAATGCAATATAATCGTATATGGGAAACGGAGAAATTACAATTAGCTTCAAGCTACACATGACAATTAATGAGATTAATACAACACTTCTGCTTGAATCAATAACTATTGAGTGTTTGTAATAACTGCGATCCAATGTGGATTTTGGTCAAATGATGAGGCAGAAATATGTTGTTAGTAACATTTTACAATATTTTTTTGTGGAAGATACACAGTTAAAACTTCTGTGGGGCGTGAAGAAAAAGTAATGTAACTAGTAGTGTAACTAATTACTGTTGCCAGAAAGTAATAAGTAAAGTAACAATATTACTTTTGAAAGGAGTAACAAGTAATGAGTAATATATTACATTCTTTGAGTAACTAGCCCAACACTGATGGACTCAGATAAGCATTAAACATAAATACATGGAAATAAACAACTTTTTTTTCTGCACATAAGACCTGCATTCTAAGACTACAAGAGAAAGTTTCTCAGTGGCAAACTTACTGATATGCTAATTTATTAGAAGAAGCACATCATTCATTAATATAAATTCATTAATAAAGGCATAAGAAGTGATACACTTTTGGATTTATCAATCCATAAATCCCTCCTTTTTTAAAAATGAGTCTCATATGACAGGTGAAATGTCTGCTGTCTCTGTGAGGATCCTAGAGGGCGCTGTTCCCAGCCTCTATAACTCAAACCCTGCTGCCCCTTTACTCCCTTCTTCCACTTCTGTCTCTGAAGCTGACAGCCCATGAACCATTCACAAATCATGGTCATGAACAGAAGCATTCCTTTGTCCTCTGGGTATATAGGGCTTCATTTGGTTCATTCCCATGATATATGCTGAGGGCAAGAAGTCGTTTAACACACAATTTATTAGTTTCCTGATTTATAACCCATGTAAAAGAAATGTGGTCCCTGGCCACCTCCCCCTTTACTCTCCGAATACCCTTTAATCATTTTTTTGACGATGTAAATAAGGAAGAAATTACAATAATTACACATAAGAAAACAAATGCAAGGCTTGCTTTTTCTTGGATACTTTGATCAGGCATAAGCATATCCATATAATGTAGATATATAGTAGCTTTTATTTTTAATGCTCTTTTACACATAAAGGGTTTCATTTTTTTTTTTTTTATCAATACGAGTCAAAATACAGAACACAACAGTGATCACCCATATTTTTAGTGACCTTGGTCCTTGGAAGTATTTTTTCCATTACTCTTCTTCCTATGCATTTAAAAAAAAAAAAAAGTTTTAAAAGATGAAAACTTTGATTGATGCATTGCATTTAAATGACTAAAAAAAATCAATGGTACAGGATAATATTTCCGATGTATTATGAGAATAAAAATACTGTGTAATATAATAAAGTAAAATAGAGTAGAATAAAAAAGTAAGAAAATAAAATACAGTGTAATATATCTAAAATTATATATATATATATATATCATTTTAATACATTACATATAATATATATAAAATATATAATTACATTTATGTAAGAGAAATTAATAAAATATATAACAGAAATTAATAAATTATATATATATATATATACTACATTATATACTACATACATATACATATATACACACACAACAGTTTATAATTTTTATATTACATATTGTATTAGACATACATTATATTGCTTGTTGTTATAAAGCAATCTCACTGACTGTCACATGGCTTCTAGAATAGGATATATCTTCACTTTCATGCCATCTTTCATGGTATGACTTTCTTGAAAAGGTTTGTACATTATCATTAAAAAGCAATTTCTCTATAGAGAAAACAAATGGGATTTTCCGACTATTGCACTCCGTTGCCTGCATCTCACTAACCTTCTAAAAGTTCCCCCATTTTATCTTAGATAAACATAAACACGCCCTGTTCAGATGGAAAATGTTTTATGGATAATTATCGGAGGACAACTTGCTCAATCAGCTGGAACAATGTTTCTTTAAATCAGTCAGTTTGTTTCTCTTGCTGGTCGCTTTCCACATTCGCTCGTCTGGATGAGCGGCGACCTTGTTCCACTGACTCATACGAGCAAAGATTTTGTGACTCACTGTTGGCGGTGTCTGAGGGATGAGCTGTGTAAATCATCTCTGTTCTTCTCCCCTCCCAGAGCCACTGAGAACTCGGGGTAACCTGCACCAGTGGGATGTTCTCTCCATAACTGCCTCTCTGAGCATTAAACCACACAGCAATCACAATATGAGTGAGTATTTGGAGGAAGCTAGTGGAGACAGGAAGTAGTCCTCTGTATCGTTTGCTGGCTCATCACTCTGGCAGAGGATGCTTGGAAATTTAAATGTCGTTGTGTGGTTAATTTCAGAGGTGCCGCTGAGTTGATTTTGAGTGCAGAAAGTTCTACTGACTGAGGTTCAAAAATAACTGTTGCCCTTGGCTATCACACTCTGTGGAGCTAAACTGATACATTACTGTATTTGTAAGGCATAGTGCAGCTTTTGACCACTCAAAACCAGGTAGCGGCGTGTGTGGTGAGTGTTTTAGATGGAGAAGATGAAGGGAATTCTCTTGTGCCGGGTCACGTTGACGCTGTAGCAGCTGAGGTCTGCCAACCCCGCCTATAATGGAGAACACAGACACGGAGAAGTGCACTGAAGGATGTGGTCAGAGGGAGACTAGGCTTACCAAATTTATTAATGACTCAGTAATTGTCTGTAAATGTTAGAGGTGAATTCCCACAGTACACCCTTTGGTACACTCCATCTGATCCTAGATCAGAGTGGAAATTTGATGGAGGGTTATTTATTTTTACTGATTAAGCATGTGTTCGGGAAATTTTGGATATTCTGGGAAACCTTGTAATGAGGTTATCTACATCACCATTAATAAACACCATCCTTAGTGCATTATTTAGGCAAGAAAGAATCAGTATTTTTATCTTGTTTTACAGTAAAAATTATATGTATGCATGCTTAAAACAAGATTAAAAATTCTATAAGATATTAAGACTTATTTTCAGAGAATATGTCTTTAAAATAATTTAATTAAGTTACCAAAAATAACAAAAATTAAGTACCAATTAAAAAAAAAAAAATTAAATACTTGTAATCAGACTACAGTTACTTTTTTATTGATTACATGATTACATATTATTCACACAAATAGCAATAACTTATTCATAATTTATTGATTCTCCCTATTAATTCCTTTTTAAATTAGCCTACTGCTTATGTACATTCAGAAAGTCTTCTAGTTTTGTGTACATTCACACAAAGACCAGTCATTAGTCAGGTGGCTACACAGCATTTGACCACTGCATTTACAAAAAAATATTTAACATTTAAGAAGTATTTCAACACTTCATGAACTACTGATTACTTATTTGAATTATCATTCAGTGGGTTATTTAACCATGTGTTACTGTCTTTGGAAAGCTTTTGTCTTTAAAACACATGTACAAATTCACATTATTTCTTTTTTTATATGTAATGCAAGGATTCCCAAACTGTTTTTTTCATCTGAACATCTTTCACCTAATATATTAACTTGAAGTATCCCTGAGATTTTAATATTATATATATATATATATATATATATATATATAATTTAAGTATCACAATTGCTTGTTCATGTTAATGGTCACATGACATGCAGGTAAATATAAAATATTTCATCTTTTTAGTAAGTGTTTTTTTTTTCTTTTATGATTCTGATTTTGATTTAATTTATTCATTATTTAATTAATTAATTAATAGCTTTTTGTTAAACTCACGAAACCCCTGCGGTTCTTTTACAAACCCCAGTTTTTGAAAACTTGATGTAATGTTTAATGCACTTCATGTTGTTAATTACAACAAATGTAATATATTTTCTTACTCTTTGTATTTTTGTATCAATATGGTTCATATTGGTAAATATGGCTGTCCTACTTAAATCAATTTGATAAACAAAAGTACTCTAAAAGTAATTAAAAAGTAGTCTAATGTAATGGATTACGTTACTAACTACAATTTTTGTCATGTAATTTGGAATCAGGAACAGACTACAATTTGTAAGTAATCTACCTAGCTCTGATACATTTTTTAACTATTCCTTTAAGTACAAAAAATGTGGGCTTGTGTCTGCTTATATGTGTGTGCGTGTGTGTTAAAGCAGGTATTTGTATGTGCACCTGCAGTTCACGCCTATAACAGCCATCTGCTGGACATTAGAGAGGTGAAGGTGGGTTGCTGTTTGTCTGTTCAGGATACGACTGACTCTCAGCACAGTACACCAGGGGCTTGTGTTTAATGGTGAACTAGGGAGAGGCTGAATGACTCACTTAGACAACAATAAACTAGCCTGAATCATACATATACAGTTATCAAAGAATGAAAATATTTACAACTTGTAGTATCTCCAAGTGACACATTTTTTTTTCTTGTTTATTTTTTTCTGGCAAAGGCATCACCAAATCCAGTGGCAACTGAAAAGGATGGTAACAATTCTCACTATTAGTTGTTTATTAGCATGCCTATTATTAACATATTGGCTGTTTATTAGTGCTTATAAAGCACATATTCTGCAAGACCATATTCTACATCCCTAATCCTACCAATATCTAAACTTAACAACTACCTCACTATTAATAAGCAGCAAATTAGGAGTTTATTGAGGTAAAAGTTATAGTTACTGGTTTGTTAATGGCGAAAATTGGACCTTAAAATAAAGTGTGACCAAAATGATTTATGTAGAAAAAAAAGAAAGAAAATAACTAAGTTGTTGCAAAGTTATACTCAATTAAGTGAGTATATCAAACCACATCTTATGTTCAATTTAAATTAATATATGAAACTGCAAATTAACCTTCTAAAGTAAACAACTAATATCAGGCATTTTCATATTTTACAACCCGAATTCCGGAAATGTTGAGATTTTTTAAAATTTGAATAAAATGAAAACTAAAATACTTTCAAATAACATGAGCCAATATTTTATTCACAATAGAACATAGATAACTTTTACAGAGAAATAGAAACAGATACATTTTACACTTGTATCCACTAAATGAGCTCATTTCAAAATTGATGACTGCTACAAGTCTCAAAAAAGTTGGCACGAGGGCAACAAAGGGCTGAAAAAGCAAGACATTTTGAAATGATTCAGCTAGGAGAACATCTAGCAACTAATTAAGTTAATTGACATCAGGTCTGTAACATGATTAGCTATAAAAGGGATGTCTTAGAGAGGCAGAGTCTCTCAGAAGTAAAGATGGGCAGAGGCTCTCCAATCTGTGAATGAGTGCGTAAAAAGATTGTGGAATACTTTAAAAACAACGTTCCTCAACGTCAAATTGCAAAGGCTTTGCAAATCTCATCATCTACAGTGCATAACATCATCAAAAGATTCAGAGAAACTGGAGAAATCTCTGTGCGTAAGGGACAAGGCCGAAGACCTTTGTTGGATGCCCGTGGTCTTCGGGCCCTCAGATGACGCTGCATCACTCATCGGCATGATTCTGTCATTGACATTACTAAATGGGCCCAGGAATACTTCCAGAAACCACTGTCGGTAAACACAATCCGCCGTGTCATCTGCAGATGCCAACTAAAGCTCTATCATGCAAAAAGGAAGCCATATGTGAACATGGTCCAGAAGCGCCGTCGTGTCCTGTGGGCCAAGGCTCATTTAAAATGGACTGTTTCAAAGTGGAAAAGTGTTCTATGGTCAGACGAATCCAAATTTGACATTCTTGTTGGAAATCACGGACGCCATGTCCTCCGGGCTAAAGAGGAGGGAGACCTTCCAGCATGTTATCAGCGTTCAGTTCAAAAGCCAGCATCTCTGATGGTATGGGGGTGCATACGGTATGGGCAGCTTGCATGTTTTGGAAGGCACTATGAATTCTGAAAGGTATATAAAGGTTTTAGAGCAACATATGCTCCCCTCCAGACAACGTCTATTTCAGGGAAGGCCTTGTGTATTTCAGCAGGACAATGCAAAACCACATACTGCAGCTATTACAACAGCATGGCTTCGTAGTAGAAGAGTCCGAGTGCTGAATTGGCCTGCCTGCAGTCCAGATCTTTCACCTATAGAGAACATTTGGTGCATCATTAAATGAAAAATATGTCAAAGACAACCACAAACTCTTCAGCAGCTGGAAACCTATATCAGGCAAGAATGGGACCAAATTCCAACACCAAAACTCCAGAAACTCATAACCTCGATGCCCAGACGTCTTCAAACTGTTTTGAAAAGAAGAGGAGATGCTACACCATGGTAAATATGCCCCCGTCCCAACTATTTTGAGACCTGTAGCAGGCGTCAAATTTTAAATGAGCTCATAAAAATGTGCATAAAATTGTAATTTTTATGTTATCTATGTTCTATTGTGAATAAAATATTGGTTCATGTGATTTGAAATTCTTTTAGTTTTCATTTTATTCAAATTTAAAAACGTCCCAACATCTCCGGAATTCGGGTTGTACAAACACTTTGCATTTTTCAATGCTACGGGATGCAACATTAGTTTCTGCAAGATTTAGCTTCTTTTTTTTTTTAAATACTTGCAAAACTAAAATATCTAGTTCAATATATGATGGCAATTTCACATAAAACACCATCATTAAACACAAAACAGCATATGCACACTAAACACAACCACAACTTCAATACCAACAACTATAGTTTCAGTCCTCACAAGTCCCAGTTCCTTGTGACTAGTGACAATGTCACCTTTGCGAAAAGAAAAAAAAAAACAGTGTACATATATACGCCACTTACTTTTTAATTAGTAAAATTAATTACTTAATTAATCAATCAATCGATCAAAAGAGAAGATGCAATTTTTGTAAATTTGCTTAGGGCCAAATGACTTCACATTTAAGTAACTGTGACAGATCCATAGACTTGCGCTTGATGATTCTCCTTCCCTTGTTTAAAATATACATATCGCCTTGTACCAACGCTCTTCTACAGTGGCTATAGTAGCATGTAAATTCTTTCCCTTTTTATTAAGCCCCATCTCAGCGGAACCCTACATATCTCAGGAGAAAGCATCTATAAGTTCAAAGTGGCGTTTCCAGGAACCGTGGCCTGGAGATCACTCAGGAGGGGTGTAGCTTTCAGTGTCCTGCAGGGAAGGGCTGAAGGGTGGCGGAGTTCTCACTGCTCACTTTGCACCTCTTTCCTTGTGGACTTTCTCTCTCACACTGCCTGTTCCTCTCGCTCACCGTCTGTATCTCTCAAGCTGTTCGTCTCACTCTCACGCTCTTGCCTTCCATGATCTATTTGACTCTGTTTGCCTGTCTCACAAACTCTGTGCTTTTCTCCCACTCACGCTGTCTGTCTTCATCGCTCTGTCCGTCTGTCTCCCTTGAGAAACTCAAACTGGCTGAGAGGAGAACTTCATAGTCGTGCTGTTAAGTCACTTCATTAAAGTTAAACAAACAAGCCGCCAGAAGCTCAGAGAGGTAACACGATATTCAGCCCAATATCATGAATTCAGATTATTCTTTGGGCTAAAGTGAGTTTTCACCACACATTTCTGCCAGTGCATAATAAAGAAACTGTGGCTGTCTGCGGATGGTTCCAAGAAAAACATTGTTTAGCAGGCCAGTGATTGTGTACTGACAGGCAGGAGTAGTTTCCTGGGAAAACTACGCCTGTAGGTGCATTGAACAGTTGGTGTGATGGAAAAATTGTGATGGTGCAGACAAGAGGAGAGATATTGTTGTTGCTCCCACACATTTTTGGAGATCTCCTGCTTATAAAAACCTCCGAAGAATTTATCGTCGGTGTAACGCGAGGCCTTAAAGCTGACAAAACGAAAAATATTCAGACGTCTGTGGCTCTAAGTACCCCACTTGAAACGAAAGGGTCACACAAATTTTAATACCTCAGACAACCAGTGCTTGACCCCAAACACAATCTCTCTTTCTATATCGCTCCCTCTCTTCCCCCAGCTGCAGAGTTGAGGAGCGTTGGTGGGAGGACGTTGCGGCTGAGCTTCCCTCGAGTGCAGGCTGCAGAGCCAGCGGGAGCATCCGTCCCCTTTCTCTGTTGTTTTTGGCACGGGATGCCCGTCCCCTCCCCTGCTCGCGCTCCCTCAGCCTACAACCCCCAACCTCTGCCTGTTACCCCAACGTCCCATATTCATCCCCACACACAGCTGTAGCACTCTTGGTGACCCCGACTGTCATCGCACACACACCAACAAACACGCATGCAGTAATATAACTCAAGCTCAAACAGATAGTCAAGAATGCTGATAACCAAGATTCATAGGTACAGCCCAAGGGTGCTTAACTACCATAGTATGATGCACTGTTGGAGAAATTAACTAGTTGTGACTGTTTCCTGAGACTGTAGTAGCATGGTCACAACCGCCGTCAACAATACAGGACTATCGGTAATGCATAACTTAATCTAATTATTTGATTCAAGATTACAATTAATGTGAAAGGATTGCAGTTCATTTACAGGAAACAACAGAAAGCCATTGATTTTTTTAAATAAAGTTTACATGCAATATATAATAGGCATACTCCTAGACTATACAGTATATTTGGTTTATTCTTTGAAATATGAAACATGGCATCGGAGAACTACCCAGCAAACACAGAACGTTCAACTGATGTTTATATACATATATCACCTGAATTATATAGTGAACTGGGCAACATAACTGGCATCTGCAATTGTTGTCACTATGCCACAGATACTGTGCCATTTACATTAGTAAAAAAATAAATAAAATGTTGTCACTTTTAAAACAAAAACACCACTGTTTGTTTGTGTGTGTGTGTGTGTGTGTGTGTGTGTGTGTGTGTGTAGGTGGTCTGACATGACATACTGAGTAATGATTTGGACTGGTATGGAGCGACTCAGTGGCCCCAAGAACATTAAAACAATGGAACAGTGTCTAATCTAAAAACATAAAGTAGATCATGGGCCTCTAACAGATTTATTGTATAAATTCATCAGTTTTACTGAAATTTCATTAAATAAATACTAAACTTTAGCCCTGATAAAAAGGGAAATAACTTTAAATGACTTGACTATGTAAACAATGTATACTTTATATATGGTGTATACAATATGTCTACAATGTATGCAATACATGTCATGCTAAATAATGCTTTTACTGTATGAAAATATAATTTATTACAAAAAAAACTCTTCTGTGTTTTTGTGCAGCCTATCTTCAACTACAAGTTGATAATGAACACGTTTATGAACAACCAGTCAGTATCAATGAGTAATAAGTTGGAAAATCTAGTATACATAAAACATGAAATTAATAAAACAATTAATGCTGCCACACACTATACACATTTTAGAAACAATTATATGAAAGCTATCTGATTGCTGTTAGCATAAGCTAACATAAGTGACTAATTTGTACCAGTAATGCTGGGTTTGCACTACGTGATTTAAGGCCTGAATTGTACTAACCCACAGATTTCCGGAGACCAGACTTAAACCCAAAATCTGAGGCAAGTGTGCAGTACAGGGCAAATTTTGCAGTACATCTATTTTAAAATGATGTTTTTGTTGGTGGTGCTGGTGATTTCAAAGCTGTGCAGGAAACAGCCTATATGCATCACACTAAAAACACTTGGTTTCTTTTCACTCTTGGCCTCTTTTTTATGTCCTGACATTGTAAACATTTAATGTTATACATTATATTTTAAACTGCTCTCTCAATAAGTGATGTTTGCTTGGTTGGCTCATGTCTCATGTCCACCTCCATGTGCCACTTCTCTGTTGCTCATCCAGCCACATCCAGACCAGCACAGCTGTCCTCACTGAAAGCATTCATTCATAGTCCAGTCCTCAGATCTAGACAGGCTAGATCTGCCTATATTCATCCTCACCTCTCTAATCTTCACCCATATCCTTTCTCTTTTGTGGGCCAGACAGGTCCTATCAGGAGCCGATATGATGTCTGGAGTCTGCCTCTCATCATGACGTTAGTTCATTTGAGGGCCTGAATGTAATGAGAATAAACCGCTAACCTCCTCCAGCAAACAGTTCTCCAGTACCTGAATTTTTTTTTTAAAATGATGAAATTAGCATTTTCCCCCACTCACTTTATTTTAATTTTCATTTCTTAAACCTTATTATCCTCAAAAATGTGGTAAATCTATCTATCTATGCATATTGATATCTAGGGTATCTATCTTGTCTGTCTGTTCATCCATCCATCATCTATCTATCTATCTATCTATCTATCTATCTATCTGTCTGTCTGTCTGTTCATCCATCCATCCATCTATCTGTCTGTCTGTTCATCCATCCATCCATCCATCCGTCCGTCTGTCTGTCTATCTTGTCTGTTCATCCATCCATGCATCTATCCATCCATCCTTATATCTATCTATCTAGCTATCATTTTCTGAAATTATTTATTTGTCCTTCCAAGCATAGCATTAAATATAAGATGGTAGAATAACTTGCAAGGAAATCCCGAGAAAGTGAGTGATATGCACGAGCAGAACCCGCTAATGAGCCTTCAACATGTTGCCTCCCCTTCGAGAACAGTTGCTGATGAGGTAGTAGTGAATATGAGAATAGTCAATCTAGTAATACATGTAGGCATATAGTACAACATTGCTGGCTTGTTTCACCACTTGACAGGAGTGAAGGCCCAAAGAGACAAGACTGTTCCTTTCACAGTGCAGTTAATACATGATAAAGCAGTTATTGGAGCCCTCATGATGTGCTCTGGCTTTAGAGCAGTGCTGGATCTGTCCTTGCACTCTGTGCAGCGGGAGGAGCTGTAAAATATCAGATTCTTGGACTTCACGATATTTGAGTCAGAGCGTGAATCATCATCACATACTTAGTGCGAGTCAAAATCCTCACTCACTCAGCAGTCCTGCACAGGGAAATCGATTATATGCCACGTGTGTGGTGTTAGATGTATAATGTGAATCCAGGATTTGTCTTTTAAGAGACCCAAGGAGCTGAAACAGGACTGCACAAACATTGGACTGAGCCGAACCAAAATCCCCTAACATGTTTATCAATCCCCCTCCCTAGCTGCACCAATTGTGCAACAATTTTAAATTATGCAAGAGGTGAATATTGGACATTACCAAGATAATTTATGTCCCCTTGGTAGGGCTGCAAGCCCAAGTGTTATAGGGTTATCTGGTTGCTCAAAGACCTTCAGATATAGTGTGCTGTACTCTGTGTTGTCCCTGGATAAAAACATGAAGCATCATAGGGTGGAAATGGGAGATTTTGTTTCTTCTTTGTCTTGAGATAGTTCTGCCTTTAAAATGTGATGAATTGAAATTATTCTTAAATGTTAAAAGTTGTATTGGATACCTGCCAGTCTTCCAGATCACTCTGGATTTCTGATGGATTTCAAGATAATTTGTGTTATTATCTGATTTATTTCATTGCCAGTTAAATTCAAGCACTTGTAACTAGTATTACGAACAACCAGAACATCACGACCCCTGGTGGAGAACATTTATCAGTTCACTTTATATAAACAAAACTATAAAATTACAAATCTGTGCAGTGTTACAGTGGACAGTATTTTATCGATGTGTTAAAAGCACATAGATTCTGATTATTTACGCTTGACATGTTTAGGTTGTATGTCTTGGTTTGGGTTTCAAATGGTTCAAAAGTGAAGGGTTGTCACAATCAAGATAAATTATGTAATATATAATTCATGTAAATTACTGAGTCTGAAAACCACTTATTTGAATCCTAAAATATTATTTCGAATTAGATCTGATATTTTCAGACATACTTCTACATTTATAATTCCTAATTGATTTCTAAACACAAATCAAGTTTAACCTGGCAGACTATAGATGCCTATTCAGGCATGTGTTATTAGATTTTTTATTTTTTTTTGACATTTCTCAGTGGCTTTTTTTTTCGTTTCAGAGACTAAATGTTGTTGTGGTCATTGTGAAGTTCAAAAAGAATATGTTCGTGTGATGAAATACCTAAAAACCGAATTAAGTAGGTTATAAGTTGATTCTAAAATGCACTGACTTGTACAATGTTTTAAAATCTAATCAAAGCACGGCGAATCCGTTCAGTTAGTTAAGCATGCAAAAGCTATTTTTTTCTGCTCACCAAATAACTGTCAGACTTGTCAAGGAAAATATCTCGAGTTTAAAAGAAAAGTTTCCCCCACCCTCCTTCTCGCGTCTTAAGCCTTCTTGGCCAATCGTCTCTCTTCTCACAAACACTTTAGCAGACTATAAGAGCTCCCCAACTTTTTCCTTTCAACTTAACTCAAAGTTGCTCGGAATCCCGGATACTTAGTTATTTCCCAGAAAATAAGCAACGCACGCTTGGAATTGTATTT
The DNA here is from genome assembly GCA_027422415.1 of Schizothorax lantsangensis. Taxonomy (NCBI): domain Eukaryota; kingdom Metazoa; phylum Chordata; class Actinopteri; order Cypriniformes; family Cyprinidae; genus Schizothorax; species Schizothorax lantsangensis. The sequence continues at coordinate 14,541,282 of CM049850.1, read as the reverse complement.
CACCCTCATGAGGGAATAACGTCTTGCTTCGCACGCGCTTTCAGCAGACTTGAACGAGATGCCCGAAGAGCCCGCGCGAGACTCCTCCAGCTCCCCTGTGTCTCCCGCGGACAGCCTCAGCAACAGCGAAGGAGAGCCCGACAGGCCACCGAAGAGGTGCGGAAGGAAAAGACGGTCGAGCAAGAAAAACGGGGAGGATTCCGATAGCTCGACCCTTGGGAAAAGGGGGAAAAAGTCTAGCAACAGCAGCAACAGCCCTCAGTCTTTTGAGGAGCTGCAGACGCAGCGCGTGGTGGCGAACGTGCGCGAGCGACAGAGGACGCAGTCGCTCAACGAAGCGTTTACGGCTTTGCGCAAAATCATCCCCACTTTACCCTCCGACAAACTGAGCAAAATACAGACGCTAAAACTCGCCTCCAGATACATCGATTTTCTCTGTCAGGTTCTACAGAGTGACGAGCTGGACTCCAAGATGGCAAGTTGTAGTTATGTTGCTCATGAGCGTCTGAGCTACGCGTTCTCGGTTTGGAGGATGGAGGGCGCATGGTCCATGTCTGCATCTCACTAGTGTGCAGGGAAACTTTTTTGTTTTTGTTTTCAAATGGTACGCTTTCACAATATCCCTCGTCTTTAACGATGTTGTAACCAACTGAGTAAGATCTCTCAAAACATTTACTTCATTTTACACGTTTAGTCACAAGTTGGAAAGCCAACAACTGTTGCATGTATTTCAGATCGTCTGGATTTGTTTACTATCAGCATGGCTTTATTTTTACACACTGCCTCTTCCTTTAGATATAGCAATAACGCTAAATAAATAATGAAGTTTGGTCAAAATGTAGCTTAAGTCAATAAAAAGTTGAGAAGCTATTGCATGTAATGCAACTGAATTGTTCACGGCCTATTGTAGCACAATTTTTCCACAATCGATTACAATGATCCCCCCCCCCCTTCCTCAAAACAAATAGGTCACTGTAAATAATGTTGTGCCGATACATTGTCCCGCCTAAATCATGCTATTATTCGCAGGTGAAAGCCAAGAGCTGGGAAAACTCGAGGACCAATTCGCCGACACAATGCTAGATTCCTTCATAATCTTGGGGAAAACTGCAAATGTTCCAACAGAGGTCATGGCTATTATCGAGAGAAGGCCACGGACAGCGAATTGTTGCGCGTGCGCTGCATATGGACTTCCTCGCGAGTGTTATTAATGACGACGAATGTTGGAAATGTGTGCATATGCATGTTTTTTTGTTTTTTTGATGACTCAGTTGTGCATAGCTTTCTTGGAGAAAGTGAAATTACATCACAAGGACTGTCGATGAGAAGATGGGGAATGAAGCCTCTAGTTCGAATCCTGTGCAAAAAAAATAAGTTTTAGTACAATTCTATTTATTTATTGATGACACTTTTTGAAATGAAGGCAAATGTATCCTGTGTCGAAATGCATTCTTTTTTTTTTTTTGCTACTTTTGTAAATAAATGTGTATTTCTGTAATAAAGATGAAGAACTTTTAAGAAATATTTCACGTTAGTATCAAAATGTATTTAATTCATTTGTGTTTACGATTTTGGAAAAACACGTTATTACCACTCGTTTAGTCTTATTATGAAGAATGATTTTAATAGTTACATTTAAAAATAATTACACGAGTTGGTTGACATAGCCAGGAATTCAGAGACAAAAATACGTTCAATGAAGTTGAAAAATAAAAAAATAATACATTTTGATCTTACTTTTACTTACACATTTTGATTACTTTTAGTAAAAAAAAGTGTACCTATTTTTAATAGTGCAATACAGACTTTGTTTTAATTCATACAACAGTATGAAAAATGGAGAGTGTAAGAGAAAATGGTGCATTATTATCACATTAGAACGCATTATAGATGAAACTGCATAATTTAAAATAGTCTTTAACGATTGCATAAGATTGTGATGAAATAAGTTTTATTCCAATAGACCTGGCTAATTCTGACTTCTGATTTAGTTGGCTGACAATAAGCCGGAGTTATGGACGTTAAAGGTTCAATAATATTGTTATTCTGTCTGTTCATCTGAGAGAAAAAAGGGAAGCGGACAAGAAAATAGGTTTGTATTCTAAAAATGTTAAAGTCATTTTTTTACAGTTGCACTAAATATTATCGTTAAAGCTTCCCAAAAGCACACGTGCGTCACAGGGTCAGATCCCTCGGGATTGCAATGGATGTATATCCAGAGGCTGCTCCAAAAATACTGTGTGCAGGGGAAAGACAGTGCTATTCATTAGTTTTGTCTGTTTGTTTTGCTATTGTCCAGTTTCACTCATTTTAGAAAAATAAGTGCCTTGCAATGTAAGTACATCCAGTTCACTAAATAAAATCAAATGATTAATTTATATGACCAAAAGCCTAAAATGCGTTTTGTCTGGCTATGACTCCGGAAGGCCTGTGGGATATTTTTGATACGTTCGTGGTTTGTATTTGGCATTGAACCATATATATAGTATACTGTCAATTGCGTTTGGTTTTATATGAAGTCTGGGAAAGTATTTTGGAATCATGGAATATTTGAAATAAAAGCACGTGCACGTTTGAAGGTGTGTAATTGGGTTTTGAGGCATGTGCGGAATTCCCAGATGTCTATGAAATTGAAGCTGCCTTCAGCAGGACATGGGAAGCTGGCCTGCATGCTGAGCAAATGTAATGTTAACCTAAATAAAAATCCCCTCGAGATACATACAAACAAATTACATCAAGTTTTTAACGAATAATGTATTGTGCACCACTTTTCTAATTGCTCTAATATTGGTTTAAATAATAGTAAACACTTTATTTTTACATAAACGTCATTAAAATCCCAGTGAACTTCAGGAGAAAGTTTGAGTTCACTTCACTTGTAAGGCATTTGGCAGATGGATGTTAGAGGCACACGAATGAAACTTATTTTGAACAGATGTTAGCATTTTAGAGTCACGTGAATTGAACAGATGTTCAGATGTTGAGGTCCGCCTTTAAATAGACTATACTGAAAAACTTCGAAACAAAGCGTTAGCTTTTCTTGAAGGGATAGAACCCGTGGAGCGACGCTGGTTGTCCTCGGAGACTCACGGCCCGTGGGATCCAGTGTCGAGAAGAACGCGCGTGGGAGTTTCCCAAATAAACAAAGCCGTGTAGAATTGCTGTTCTAACAGGTACTGTACATGATGGTGCTGCTTTTCCGACATCATTGTGCATATGTTTAACGTTTGTTTGTTTGTTTTTACGTTCTGTCGAAACCGGAATGAGTGCGTGGCCTACTTGTAGTCTAGGTCAGAAAAAAATTATAGGCTATAGTTTTAAACGGTAATATTTTGACATTTAACGGTTCAGATAATTCTGAAAATGTCGCATTTTAATCACAGCTTACTTGTATTTTGACCCGATAATGATTTTTGACTCGTAAAGCTGCTCTGATGTCAGTGTTAACTCCGTTTGATCAGTCGCAGAATTACTTATACTGGTATTCTTTAATACTATATACATATGTATTATCCTTTCAGGTCCCTTAGGTCATTTATTAATGTGGCATTTCGGCTATTAATAATAAAAAAAAAAACTTATATTTTCGTCGGTTGCCAGAGTTCTTAAAAAATCTATGAAATGTCTATGAATTGTGTTTCTTTGTCGCGTGTAAACCGATACTAAATATAGATAAAAAATATATATTTAAAATATAGGCTACTAAAGATTTATCTGAAACCTATGTTGGGTAAAAAAAAAAAAAGTGAAGTCAAAGCGAGCACTTGTTCATTTACACAGCTGGCTCGCTTAGGCTATAGCTCATACAACAACTGCTGGCAATTCACTTTATGAAGGAAAATAATTTTCCACTAAAACGACAAGCAGATCTTCTGCTCCTGGAAACAGGTGCAACTCGCAGAAGTAGGCTATAGCTGCAACCGTTTTAAAATCACACGGAAAAGCCATCGAAAACGGATGCCACGAATGATTGTTTACTGGCTGGGCTGATAGGCCTACTTCATCTTCCAGTAGAGTACCTTTCATAGGGTAAAAATAAAAACTGTGCATGCGTGGGCTGTGATTTAGCGGAAGTGGGCAGTGCAGAAACATGTTTTTTTTTTTTGTTAATAGCCTAGTTTTTTTTTTTTTTTTTTCTCTTTCAGGTGGAATTTTTAAAAACAATTATTCCCAGATGTAATTGTTTCTTCCCTCGATTTTCGGTATTTCAATCCATTTTATGTTTCTATGATTTTAACATTTTATGTTGTGATTTTAAAATGAGTGTTAACATGTTGCAACACTTGTTAGTCACAGTCATGAATCTTTCATCTTTTTCAATTTTTTGTTTTAAGATCAAACATTTGTCAATATTATATGCTTGTATTTGTAAAGAAATAAAAGTGCTTTTGAAAAACCATCTGACATGCTTTAGTTTCTACATGAAAAGCTTGGGCTCTTTAGACATGCAGGGACATTACTGTAGAGGGTAACATTAAGAGGTTATAATCTGAAGATGGTGCAGGGTTACTGTTATGCTAAGGTCAAGCCTTGTTCCTGGGTAGAGCTAAGGTTATATAAAACAGATACTGTAGCATAGGCCTACACATTAAAACCCCTTAACATCCAATTTCCTATCCGAACAAAGTGAGTTATGATATTGACAACACAATTCAATTTCAATATAGCAAGAGCCAAAAATCTGATAATGAATCATAAAAGCAATCAAACTGTATGTTGGTTGTCATTTGTCAATTTAATTAATGTTTAAAAAAAACCGTGAACCTTAAGAACTTAAGAAATACACACACCTGCTGTAAGAGAAGTCAAAATATGTAATACCTATATATATATATATATAATATCTAAAAGCAAACCTCATGGTTCATGGTTTGTTAGAACTGCTGTATTTCTGGTTGCAAATGTTAAATTAGTAGTTGTTTTGATGTTGTTTAATTTGATGTATCTTCATTTAAAGGCACATTATTGCGTTGTCTTTTCATTACAAAAGGGCCTATAGATGGTCCGAAATTCAGAATGAATACTATCAGTATCACAGTGAAAGCTGTCATCTTTTAGCTTTTTGAAATGAGCAAAGATCAACTGTTGCAGCCTGATGGTAGTTAAATTACAGTTTGGTTGCATTAGGCTTAGTGGTGCAAGTGTTGCATTAAGAGTGACAGAGCATCAAAAGTCCCCTTTCAAACTCAATCAACAAAGAGAGCGCCGAACCCCCATGTTTACGGAATACTTAGCGCACGCCACCCAGGGAGCAGACAAGACACGCATCATGCTGCAGCTAGGGGATACACAATGATGTCACACACAGGAAATGGCTGGAGAGACTTGGCACCTCACGGTGGTTGGCCCAGCATCCACTGGCTCAGGAGGGCCGCTGCGAAAATAAACAGGCAATCAGAACGCTGCACGAGAAGTACACAAATCCATTGTGGTGTTTCATGGATAATAAAGGCAGAGTTTTCACATCTAGAGTAGTGTTTATTTGTGCTATCTGCTTGTCCATAAATAGACTTGTCTTTTGCAGGATGGATAAACAGAACGTGGAAATTGAAGCAGTTTTTGTCCTGCTTTCAAACTTTCCTGTTAATGTTTAGTGATGTTTACTGGATGCTTAGCTGAAAAAGAATAAGAAAAATTTGACTCGTAAACGGGTTTAAGAAATACATCCTGGAAGGATGGAAGACATCTAGTATGACTGAAACTAAAATATGATTTTAAGCTACAATCATTTAAATAATCCTATAATTATATATATTTACCTAGTACATTTACTTCAATGACTTAAGGAAAGGTTTTCTCAAAAATGAACATTATCTTAACCCCATGCCTTTTCAAATTATATACATATATATAACTTTTTTCTTCTGCCACACACACACACACACACACACACACACACACACACACACACACACACACACACACACACACACACACACACACACACACACACACACACACACACACACACACACACACACACACACACACACACACACACACACACACACACACACACACACACACACAAGAGGTTTGAAGAATGTCTCAGTGGTTTTTGTTCATACAGTGTAGGTCAATGGGGTCCAAAAGTTTGATAAAAACATTGATCAACTCGTACACTGTAGATTACTGAGCATGTTTTACAAGAAAATATTATTTCAGTCTTTGTACTTAAAATATCATGTTTAATTCAGTGTGTTACTTGCAGTGTATTTTTGATTAATTGAATGAAATGAATGAAAATTGTTTCTACACCATTTTGAGTTTAAATATGGTGACATATTTAAATATTAGTAACATCAAACCAATAAAATCAAATTATTAGACTTAACTAGTAATTAGACAACCTTTGGACCCCATTGATTTTCATTGTATGAACAAAACATTTAAAATTTTACATTTGTCTGATCTTCATTTGTGTTCCACGGAACGGCATGAGGGTAAGTAAATGATGACAGAATTATTCCTTTAATAACATCAATGTATTATTGATTTACTCAAGTTCTGTTATCCCGCTTTTGGTTTTTCAGTGAATCGGTACTTTAGTGACTACTTTTTGTTCATGATAAACAAAATACGTCCCCAAGACAAAGATCCTGAAAATGTAATAAGCGGCTCATGTTGTATCACTTAACACCATATTGCTGCGGGAAACTCTTTTGTTCTTCTGTTTGGCAATAAAATCCCCATCTGGATCCAACCTGTTATAAAGGAGAATATCTAGTGACTACATAGCAAAAATACTGCTATGCATAATACAACTCTGGCACAAAAGAATGCCATTGTCAGGCAAATGAAAAGAGAACTGAATGTCAGCTTTCATGAAAAAGACTGACTCGTTACAATAGCCAATTTTCTGACGGCCCTGTTAAATAAACACAAGTCATTTCAGACATCTTAAAGCTTCCACAGAGCATTTTGTTAATATCCATAGATGTCAAATTCATGCACTTTTCCAGGATCATTTACTGGAGCAAAAAGTGAACCCTTAGGTATGTTATGATTGGCTCGTCATTAAAGACCTCATGGTCTTTTAGCTTCAAATGTTCAGTACTAAGGAATCTTTCATACATTGAGAATTTGACAATGTGTGACTGATGCTCTTAGCAGTCAAGCGGCCTACGTCACTTTCTCCGGCCCAGGGGCGATCACCCTAATGACACCCCCTACTCGCCCTCCTATGGGGTCGGCTCCTGAACAGCTACTAAGCTCCACAGAGTCATTAACCTGGAGCCCACCGGAGCTCTCAAACACAGGCCTATTTTCACCACTATATGAGGAAGATAAGTGATGTGTTGTTTCTTGGCCATTACAATGATTCCCCTTCTCCTTCCTCCACATGTCAGGAAGCGTAACTGGGGCTAACAACAGCCTTGAGGTTAAAACAGGAGGGTCATTATCATTTAACCTCTACATCTTAATCATGTTTTGGCAAAAAAAAAAAAATCATGCTTTTATTTTACAATTAGGTAGCTAGAGATTAGTATTCTTATCTAATGCTCACGCAACAGGAAACTATCTTCAAATCTAAAAGACGCTAATAAAAATGAAATATCACATCAAAAATTGATGGCTGGATTTTAAGAGCATGTCAGTCTTATCTTGCCTTATCAACATAGTTATGTCAGTTTTGTGGTTGATATAATACAAAAATGATATCTGATAATGCTTTAGGTAAGTCTTAACTTAAAAAAATCTTATAATGGTGATTTTATAGGCTGCATTTTTTTTTTAACTTTGCATGTTGGTAATAGTTGTGGCTAAAATTTTTAAACAGCATAAAATCTTTTTCTCTAAAGGTTGTTTGCATAAATGTGTGAAGTAAATGTGTCATATCTAATTGACCATTAGAAGTTGCAGCATGTTATGGGTAAGATAATCTCTCACAATATACTTTTAAAAAACTAATAGGATGTTTTAGCATTTAGATATATAAAACTCAATTTTATATTTAGTTTTTAGTGACTATTTTTTTCTTGATGCTGTAGTTGTCAGAGAGAGAGAATCAGACCGTCCAATGAAGATGACTCAATCTGACTCAACTTTCAGGTCATTTCCCAGCAGGGTGACTGTTATTATAATTCATATACGATTCAAAGGTGTCACGTTTCAGTCCATCTGATGTCAGTTCATAACATGAGATTCACTAATCAGAGAAGCACGTTCAAAAAATTTTGCACAAAAGTACAAAAATAAGATAAGTTGGAAAATAAGATTGGAGCCTGTTTATTCTTGTGAAAATTTTTAAGGCTAGGTTTATTTTTTTAAGTAATTTTCTATACACATACATTGGCTAGAAAACAAAAAAAGCCACAATAGCGAGCCATATTTTTACACTAATTTGTGACTAACTAACATTGAACAGCTTAAGGTTCCAATTGTACATATTTTGCATGTTTGTATGTAAAAACTAACATATCAAACTCTTGTGGCCAAAAATTTTTAGATTAATCAACTGTATAACATTACAAAACATATAAAATACCTGTGACAACTTGTCCTGGCAATTATGGTACACTGTTGTCCAGACAATAAAGACATTTTGTTATTACGGAACAAAAATTCTGTGTGCCGGTTTGAATCTCTGTTAACCGAATGTACAATAAACTATCGGGCATGAGATTGATTCGATGAAATCTCTCCAAACCATCGCATGCAAGAGCAGGAAGTTCTAAGAACTGGAAATATTTGACATGAATCAGTTCAGAGGAAAGAGGTGACGAATCGAATAGAACAGGATGTTTTGATGTGATCAGCGCACAAGGTGGTTCTGTTTCTTATTCTCAACAGACCTTTGATGTAGATTCCCAAAAATCCTGCAATGACATCGGAATTTTGACTGCAGTTTGGTAATGCTGAAAGTCTGATTTTTATTAAATATAAGCCAGCCTAAACGGGACTAATAATATGTGTAAGTGCTGCTATATCTAAGGTCCGAGTGATCTCTACAGGACACCTTGTTAGTTAATCTCACGTGTCTTTGTCGTAACATGGAGGATGACATCAAGCACTGACTTGAGGGACTGGCGTCCCCAGGGTTCTGGCTCCAACCTGCAGCGAGGCAAAGCAAGTCGCTTGTGACCCGGGTACTAAATCAAGTTCAAAGCATCCCACGGCATGCTCGCAGGTATTATGTTACGCATTCGCCGTTGGGATCTGGTCAGCCTGCCTTATGTTTGGTCAACCCCGGGGTTGCCCCTTTGACTCTTTCTCACAGCTTGAAGCCTGGTGGAGTGACATTTCTACAGGCAGGAAATACTCGTTTAACTTTAAGGAATATTTAGGATTTAATACAAGTTAAGCTCAATGGATAGCATTTGAGACAATGTTGATTACCACAAAAATTAAATTTGACTCGTCCCTCCTTTTCATAAAACAAACACGAATCTCACAATTCAAAGTGAGTGGGCCAATCTGTAAACGTTTTAATAGTGTTTTAATAGTGTAGCCACAAGATGGAAACAATATTATAATATTGTAATACCATGACTTTAGTGTGGGGAAAAAATAATACCCTTTTCTGTGTAGTTTTTGAAAAAAAAAAGTCTCTAATATTCACCAAGGCTGATTTAATTTGTAAAAAAAAAAAAAAAAAAGTAGTAAAATGGTGAAATATTTTTTTAAATGTAAAATGACTGTTTTGTATTTTAATATATTTTAAAATTTAATTTCCTCTTGTGATGGCAAAATAAAATTGTCAGCAGCCAGCAGACTCCAGTCTTCAGAGTCACATGATCCTTCAAAGTCTGCATTTCTTATGATTATCAATACTGGAAACAGCTGTGCTGGTTAAAACAACCATTAAAATTAGAACAATTTTACAGCTCAAATAATATACAAGTTTTAACAATAAATTAATGCAAGTGCTTGATTTTTGCCTGTATTTTATTTTTGCCTATATTACAAAAAATGAAAGAAAAGACCAATTTATTATTGATGGTAATCAATATTATGCCACAAATGCTTGAGCTTAAGTTGCATTGAACCTGTAATATCCCATAAACTATTCCAGAATTAATCATCCTGAACATTTAAATGCATACACATTAAAACTACAGTCTGTGAATATACACTCTTAAAAATAAAAGTTCTTTATTAGCATCAATGGTTCCATGAAGAACCTTTAACATCCATGGAACCACTAGAGGTTCTTTACATTGGAAAAAGGTTCTTTAGATATTCTTCACAGTAAGAAAAAAATGGTTATTTTAAGAACTTTTCACTAAAAGGTTATTTTGGGAACCCAAAATGGTTCTTCTATGGAATCACTGTGAAAACCCCCTTTTTGGAACCAATATTTTTTAAAATGATGAAAGCTTGTTGATCGCAGTGTTGTCAAAGCATGAAAAATCCTCGAAAATTGTGAGAATTGCATAACTCACTGAGAACAAAGCAGATCCATTAGGTCAACAACAGCTCATTACGACTTTGTGCCTGAAATCAACATGTTAAATCTGCCTGAAAGCCTAACTATTTTTCGACTGCACATACCACATGTCTGATAAGATGAAACTATGCTGTGGGGAAACTGGGTAGAAGAGGCATGGCAGAACGTAACGCTGTTTTAAAGCTCAACTGTCTGGCACCATTGATCGTGTTGATTAGCCTGCTCAAGAATGTGGACATTCACGTAAAGTGTGGTCTGCACCCCAGTGTGGAGCGATCTGAACTGCGCAGTGGCATGGGACAGTAATTACTGCCTTTTCCCTGCGACACACCACATTAACTCTTCATGGGCTGTGGATGAGTGCAAACTACCAGCCTTGAAGGAAAACTCCATTCCAATACACCATTCCATCCTCCTTCCTCACCATCTCACTAACATTGTAAAGCTGCATGATGTGTACAAGGATTGATTTAAGAGATATATTTAAATAATGAGCTTAGATTGGAAAGATACATAAAGAAAGCATTGATTTCAGAGAATAATGCATATATTGCACAATGAAGCTGCAGTTGCCTTCATATGCAATTATTTGTAGTTACGATTTTAAGATAAATACGTACTTCAGCGCTAAGCCAAAACAATCATGCCAATCAGTTATTGGGTAAGATCTTACAAAAGTTTCAAGAAATCTTTTCAAGAAATTATATATATTTATTTATTTAACGATTTAAAGTTTTTTTTATAACAAATCATTAACTATTTATTCAAAAATATAATTAAGTTTTGGGGGAGTCGCACCACATGACATTAAAACCTGAACTAAGATTGCCTTGTCAAGAAAATATCAAATTATCTTATTATTTAAAGAGACTTATTGATGTCGACAGTCTTAAGGATCTGCAGGTGTTCTCCTTGATGTCATTTCCTGTTTTATTTTCCATATTTCTGCATGTTGATTGAACAATTTGATTTTACGAACTAAAATTTTCCAAATATTAATAAGCAGTGACTCAGTTTTGTTAATTTTGTTCTAAGAAAGAACAATAAAAGATGAAGCCAAGCGTTTTTAAGAATTATTTTTTTTATTCTGATATAAAGACTTCTAATAATCCTCTAAAATCAAAACCTCTTGAAATCCTCTAAAATTTTAACATATATATTAATATATACATTTTTAATGAATAATAATATATAAATAACATTAAATAAAATTACATTAAATTAAAATATCAAAATAAAATAAAATATAATATATTTTATTATATAATAATATATTATATATTTATAATCAGGGATTGAAATTAACTTTTTCACTCACCAGCCAATTTGGCTACTACATTAAGTTACCGGCCATTCATAACTTCTACTAGCCAAAAAAAAACAAAAAACCTTGAGGCTGTCTACACTGGACATGACAAAGCAACTGTTTCAAATCATTTTGTGTCAGTACTACAGGTGTGCAATGTTGACAAAAAAATAATATCTCAATATTTGCTGGGATTTTATTGATAAAGATAATTAGCTAAACAATATTTTGCTGAGTGTGTTATTGTGCTGATATCTGAAGGACCGTGGACAGCTGACTCCTAAAGTTTTTGATAATCTTCATATTCTGTGTGGTCAGTTCACAGCAGTGATAGAAATTAATCTTTTCCAATAAGTTTAAATTGATTTTATGGGCATTTTTACCTTTATAAAGCTTTTTTTATTATTTTTTATTTTTTAAGTGCACTTTAGATACACATGTGCATCATCTCAAATCAAATTCTTACATTTAATCAGTCAATTATAATAGTAAGATATTTAGGCTGTTACTAAACAAATGAAATCAGTATCAACAAAATTAATCTTTGCAGAAGTTGCATATGAATTGGCATTAGATGTATTTACACAGTTTAATGCAGCTTAGAGGGACATGGAATGCTTTAACATGCAGTTACAGATGCATAAATGATGTTTTGATATTTTAAACATGAAATGTTGAATACTGATATTTGAAATTATTTTAAAAATCAAAAGGGACTTTAAATGTGAAACTAAAACCGCCAGTAGGTGGCATCAAGTCACTGTTAATAAGTGAGTCATTGTGATTGAACCGAATCATTTAAACAATTGATTCATTCAGGAACGAAACACTTCATGTTGCTCAGAGACACAAAACAGTGCTGTAGCTGTGTTTGGAATATTTTTTTGTGGCGAAATAGAGCAAAAACAGGCAATATGGTGTCTAAATCGCAAGTCTCTTCATATTAACTTATTGTTTATTGAACTGTTGTATAAAATCAATATCACTTAACCATGCTGATTTTTAAAGAAAAAAACGGCAGTCTAACCAGACTTCATCACGTAGTCGCGTATGCGTGCACTGTGTAGGTGTGTTTTGTTTGGTTTTTGCAGTATACTCGATAATGTCATGATGTCTCACAAGTTCAGTATTCGCGCTAAACCTGCACAGATTTGACTTGCATGAACTTCCCCAAGAAAATAATGAGTGAACATAACTTACAAAAAGCAACCTGCCAAATTGGCTAGTGATTTGACAGCATTACCCGCCACAGCTGATTTTTACCAGCATTTGGCGGGTTGGCGGGTGTTAATTTGTCCAGGCCCTTCTTGTCCAGGCCCTTGTCGTTTCTAGGCTGGACTACTGCAATGCTCTTCTGGTTGGACTTCCATCAAACACAATCAAACCTCTACAAATGATTCAGAATGCAGCGGCACGACTGGTCTTCAATGAGCCCAAAAGAACCCATGTTACACCTCTCTTCATCTCCTTGCACTGGCTACCAGTGGCAGCTCGCATCAAGTTCAAAACACTGATGCTTGCATACAGAACGACCACAGGCTCAGCACCCTCCTACTTCCACTCACTATTACGAATCTACATCCCCTCCAGAAGTCTGAGATCTGCTAGTGAGCGACGCCTTGTGGTACCATCACAGAGAGGCTCAAAATCACTCTCCAGAACATTCTCATTCACCATTCCTGGATGGTGGAATAATCTTCCCACCCCTATCCGGAATGCTGGATCCCTGTCAATCTTCAAGCAACAACTGAAAACTCATCTCTTTCGGCACTACTTGACTTCATCCTAAACTTGTTCTAAAAAAAATAAAATAAAAACTTTCCCTTTATCTTTCTCTCCTTCCCTTGCTAGCTTGTACTTATTTGAACAATGACTGAGACTTGGTGTTACGAGCACTTCCTCTGTCTGATTGCCTCTTCAAGATGAATCGCTTTATGTATTCCCCAATTGTAAGTCGCTTTGGATAAAAGCGTCTGCCAAATGACTAAATGTAAATGTAATTTCAAACCCTGTATATAATATATATTTATTATATATCAGAACAGTATCAGTATACCCTGATATTTTCACTTTATGCCCTCGAAAAATAACAAAGTTAATTTTTAATTTTAATGCATTCTTAAATTATTAACCAGATATGACAAGATAATGAGTGCCACATCCTTGACCGATAAACACAAAGTAGTTGTGTTTAGTGACTGTTTTGTTGCACACATTGTTCTGCAGTTTCTTCCTCCACTCACACATGCATGCTAAAACTTCCACCTGAGGAAAGACTCTTTCCACTTCATTCCCATGAACATTTGCATCTTTTAAAAGTAGTTGCCTGATCACAATCAAGCGTTTTGGACTAGTACAGTTACTTTTGCTTCTGTGACGGATGCGATTTGGCAATGGCAGCTTTCAAAATCTCAGATTAAACCGGGGTGACCTTTGACACCGGGCCCAAAACCACGCAAATGCCCAAGGCGCATATAATGGCTGCTTTCCTTCATAATAAAGTCAGCATTAAAGTGCGCAAATTAGAGTAACCACGGCAACCAAATTAGAAGGCCAACTGCACTCCAAACACTTTCGCAACTTCAAAAGGTCTGCGAGCTGCAGACTCAAGGGTCTGGCAGAACCGGGCCTGGTTTGAATTAAGAAGCGACTTCCACACGCCTCACAAACGCAAACTCAAGAGGGACAGAAAAAATACTAAAAGGAAAACCAAAAAAGTGAGAAAGGTCCTGGGGAAAGCCTTGCTGCACCAGCTTTCTGGATTCTATTAGGGCCAATTATCTTATCTGTTTCATTTCAAAGGCTGACCCAAGGGGCTCAATGGCATTTCAATACTGTGTTCATAAACAGACTGCAGCCTGCCGACTGGGTCATTACAACACTCAGACCCCCTGCCTGGGGTGATCAAATATTTGTACGCTTTTGTAAATAATGCTTACTCTTTTTTGCCCCCCCGACAGGAAACAAAGGTTCGGTTTTCGTGCAATTTATTTCACTCGGCGAAGTATACAGTTTATCTTTTTAACTTTTGACATCTGGTACTGATACTAGTGCACATACATTTATTTCAATACATTATATTCTGTATATGTTTCATACACAAACAAACGTTTACTGCTTATCTTGCCCCTGTTGTTTCACATTTCAACCCTTTTTCTTCCGATAAGGTGAAAATTAGCAGACTCTCTTGGTTTCATTCCCAGAGTCACCGTAATGGTTCCCAGTTCATGCATCAACTGTATCAGTGTAAGGAATGCAGTCCCTACGCAAATCGATCAGTCCAATAGTATACTAGATGACAGTTAAATGTTTCCACCCAGTAGTTACATAACACCCCTATGACTTACAGTGTGATTTTCCACCCATGCTATTCTCACTGCTTTGTTCTTAAACATGTGTCTCAGTAAGTATGAATTTTATTTGCATGAGGAAACTATAGACGGTATAATTTATTGTTACAAAAATGTCATTATGGTCCCATGCATGAAAAATAAAAAAAATAAAAGTGAAACTGACGTTTTCTTCAAAAGAACATTTGGTAAACATACCTCATTTATTTGTTAATTTATTAAAAACAACAACAACAACATTAAAGATGCAGTTTATACATATAATGGCCTCAATACATTGCATTTTATTATGAATTTCTGAATCGAAATTGATTTTAATGTTATTTCGAACCACAAGGTCAACTGTTTTGGTATCATAATGTGGGGGGGGGGACTCATTAAAAGAACGACAATATCTGGGGAAAAAACATTACCCATTTCGGTATAATATTTTATTATTTCTTCTTATAAAAAAAAATTAAGTTGCCTATTACATTTACATTTAGTCATTTGGCAGACACTTTTATCCAAAGCGACTTATGATGACAATCGAAGCAATCAAAACCAACAAAAGAGCAATAATATGCAACTATTACAACTAACAACATCATGTGGTCCAACCAACATGGTCAAAAAGTCTCTTAAATTATCAGATAATTTGACCTTTTTATGACATCAATGTTTGTTCACATTGTAAAATGTCAAATGGTGTAACACGTAACTCCCTAAAAACATTTATTTATGACAAACATATTTATGAATTAATAATTATATATATATATATATATATATATATATATTATTTTTTATAATGATTAAGATGTGAAAGGAAATGACTGAAGTTGGCAAATGTTATTACTTTTTACTTGATGGTCACACCACAGTGCATTTTTCAAATCATTCAGCTGAAACTTTTCTTGAAAATGGTATTAAAGTATTACATTTTCCCCCTAAACTGAATAAAACCAACACAAATACAAAGAGTGTTTTTTGGCTCAGGTTTTTCAAACTAGAGATTAAAACTAGATTTTTCATTTTCATTGTCATAGATACACTTATTTATCACTTACACACATACTACACTGAAAAAAATTATTCATTGAATTTACTCAAATTTTTTAAGGTAAGTGGTTGCAATCAATTTATTTTAGCTACATTTAAATGAACAAATTTAGTTGACTAACTTTGAACAAAATTTGTTTATTTAAGTGTAGCTAAAATAATTGATTGCAACCACTTACCTTAAAAACATTTACTAAATTCAATGAATTAATTTTTTCAGACAATGATTCTTTGTTCACACACACACACACACACACACACACAACACACACACACACACACACACACAGACAGAGAGAGAGCGAGAGAGAGAGAGAGAGAGCAATGAAACAAGCTACATCATGGAGAGAAAATATGACTTTGTCAAAAGGCTGGCAATGCAGTAAGTACTGGATACAAAAACAGCAAGTGCCTAAGCTGTGCCAAGATATTTACCTTAAGGTAGCAACAGACCACCTGCCCAAGCAAAATCTGAATTATTCAAATCTGGATTCCTGCTCCCACATGATGGCTCAGAGAAACATCATCCCAGAAATAACACAGACTGGTCATGCTCTCTGGCCAGCATCATCAAACAGCACATCAAGCAGAGGCCCAAGTCATGGGCCCTGACAGGACCCTTCTCCAGCTCTGAGTGACACCCGGGTGTGGTGGGGTCCCATAGGCCAATTTAGGTAATCATACAATTAAGCAGCTCCGTCACAGAACTTAAACAATGTAAGTCTAATCAGGCAGGAGCTCAGTTGTGATTGAACAGTGCTGGGGGGGGAAGGGGGAGAATGAAAGGGGTTTGGGACCTGGAGCCGAAATAGAGACCCGGCCTCATCACGGAGATCCTTGCCCCTGGAAGAGCCTCCCTTCATCACGGGCACACCAGGAAATGCAAAGGACGGCGGGGTCACCGCCGATTGGCCTGCTATGTGCCGTTGCCATGGCTACCATCCCTGGGGCCAATGAAAACAGATGACAGGAACAATAATATGAGGTGTAATCACCAAGGTCAGTCGCCTTCACTCCAGTCCACCTCACCCTCCGGTCTGAACAAACCCATCTAATATTGCCATTTTTCCAGCATGTCGCAAGAAATTTGGAGGAGTTTTCTGTTGCTCACAGATTCAGTATGAGTTCATACTCCAAGATCCCTGTCCTAACTTTTATATTTACACCTCTTTGTTGCATAATTTAGCAATTTATAGCTAGCAAGCAAAGTCTGTAAACCTCAACTTAAAGGCATGTAAACTGCACTCAAAAATATTTCAGTCTATATTTAAGACCTAACATTCAGTTTTAGGACACATTTACATTAAAAAGTCGTCTTTAAAAGGAATGCATATAAAGTAGTTCATTTAAATATGAACTAAGAAAATGAAATGCATAAGTTTTAAACAATACAATGTTGAAATTTGCTTTAATTTTGTACTCAGCAAAGTTACATATATTTAAATAAATCTACTTTAAAGTTTAAACTCTAATTTTTTTTTTTAAATATTGCTTGAATTCTCTTTTTGTGTGTCAACAAATCATACACCAAAATGCTATGTTTTTTGTTGTTTTTTTTTCAGGGTGCTGTGAGCAATGCAAATATATATTTGTCATTATGTCTAGGGTTGCAAAGGGGCAGAAAATTTTCAATAAATTTCGGTAAAATTTCCACATTTTCCAAAAGTTTAAAATAAAATAAAATAAATCCTGGAAAGTTTTCAAGAATTCTGTAAAGTTTTTTGAAATTTAAAATTTAAAATTGTATAATCATCATTACTCACCCTCATGACTTTGTTTATTCTTTGGAACACAAACAAAATATTTTGAAAAATGTTTGTGCAATGAACAACACATAAAACATGGGGTCAATAGGGTACAATGGTGTTTGAAACCCAATGTCTAAAATATACCATCCATTGTTCCAGTGAAAACATTCTCATACTTTGCTATTCTAAACGTATTTCTTTCACTGAATTATAAATCTTTTCAAAATGATTTAGATTCAAAATGGTTTTAAGATGTAACAATTTTTCATATTCAGAATCATATATTGCAGTAAAATCACTAATAGTATGTATATTCAAACGTATAGTCTTCACCCAACACCCATGGTCATACCGATTCAAGATTTCAATAATAGACCCCCTCTGAAAGCGCCCAACATTAAAATATATCACAATCATTTTACTTTTATTTTGTCATGCTGCCAAAGTATTTTGAATTACTGTACAGTTTTACTGAGCATTGTTTTTGTCTTGAAAAAATTATGTCAGAGCTGCATGGCTAAATCTTTTATCACTTGCCAAAAAGAACGAGGGCAAATAATTGCATCCAGATGTGAGGCGTTCTCATTGATAGCAGCCTTCATTTCCTGCCTCTGCTTTTTCAGACAACCTATTACACCTCAGAGGGAACTGCTGTTAAAATATACCGTCATCTTGTAAATCAACACTAACTTTGGGCAAGTGTCATTTAGGAACATCTAAACACATCTCCAGGTCTGTTATGTTTCACAGCGAGTTTTGTGAGAGTTTGAGTGTGCTGTTTACTATCAGTCATGTGTGTTATCGATCTGTCATATCATCAGGATGTGCTAATCAGAGCTCATTAATTACAGTTGAGTAATTAGTTGGGTTTTCTGAACAAAGATCTGGAAGCTCATCATGCCCCATTGCCATCATTAACAGCTGTTTAAATGAATAATGTATTTTTCCTTCACATCACCTTAGTTCTTTGGTCTTGGACATTTGGAAATATACAAATACATGCTGAGTTTGTTTCTAAAATTAAACTAATTAATCATTTAACGCTCCTTTTTTGAGCTTGCTGTTGCATGTTTTTATTTGCCATCCATTTTTAGGAGATGAATCTTCTGCTAATGGTTTTGCTAATAAAGAGAGTGCATTAGTGAGGCTTTTGTTCATAACAAATTGAAGCTTTTTCTGTAAATACTCTTAAAAATAAAGGTTCCAAAAAGGGGTTTTCGCTGTGAAACCACAGAACAATGTTTTTTGGTTACTTTAAAAACCTTTCAGTCAACAGTTCTTCAAAAAACTTTTTTTTTCTTTGTTTGAATAACATTTTATTAATATAAAGAACCATTTTCCACAAAATAATCTTTTGTGCAATGAAAAGTTTCCATGAATGGTAAAGGTTCTTCGTGGAACTATAGATGCCAATAAAGAAACTTTATTTTTAAAACTGTAGATATATATTCCTGACCCAACACACCTGGTCATACTGATCAATAATAGTCCTTTCTGAATGATTTAACACCCATTGCAATTGTTTTACATTTATCAAGTCATGCTGCTAAAGTATTTTGAATTACTATACAGTTTTTTTTAGCATAGTTTTTGTGAAATAATGACATCGGAGCTACATGGATATTTTTTGAGTTTCTCTGAAATTGTATACCATAAAATTTGTTATATGTTCTTCACACAAAGTTACTGTAGCGCACAAGCTCTATGGAGAACTTTTGGTCCAAAATGATGCTTTTTTGCACAAGCTGTATAATGATTCTATATTCATGTTTCACAGGACAAAATACCGGTTTCGAATGGCATGTAGGAAGGAAATATAACATTATATAACATCCTTTAATATGACTCAAACCCAAAACTAACTTTACCAAACTTGTGTTCAAAAGGCAATGGCATCTGATTTCCCGTTTTTGTTTATTATTATTATTTGCCAGTTTTTATTCTCAAAAAATAAACAGCCCAGGGGCAAAATTCCATCTCAGACTGATGTTGGGATTGTTTGGAAGCAAAAGTAAACAATACAGTGGGGTTGCCTATTGACTCAGATGTCGTGTTTAGACTGTGATTAGTCTTCACGAAATGAGAATTCCTGACAGAGGTTCTGAGACGGCATGGCATGATAAAATAAACGGAGAACTGCGCCGTTTCAAGGCAAGTTCCACAGACCATAAACTTTAAAATCCATAACCCGGCCCCCGCGCTCATTATCTAAACGGGTGGTCGCCCACCTCTCGCTTTTCGTCCCCCTCATTTTCGACTTTTTAGCATGTATACATACTCTCCATCTTTTCACCTACTTTGCTTATTTCCTCCTCTTTCCTCACACTCTTTCTCCCTTCGCACCTCGTCTCTCCCTCATCTTTCACCATCTATCTGGCCTGTATTTGTGTTGCAGCTTCCTGCTTCTCTCCCACCCACTGTGTGAAGGGGCCGGGAGCTTACCTTCCCTGCGTGACACAACTTTTGGCTGCGCACGGGGAGATGGTGGAGCATGCTTCACTTCTAACTGTGTCACCATCCACCTGAGCAAACACTTTCTGGCGTTACAAGCGAGAGAGCAAAGGAATGAAAGCGAGAGAGTGACCTGTCAGGGGACTATCGGTGGAGGCCTGGCATTGGTGCAGCCTATATATCAAAACATTAGTCTTATGCCGGGCCCAGCTGAGATATCCTTCTGGACATGGTTCTGCCTAGACTTCTCTTTTTTTTCTTCTTTCCTTTGTATTTTCTTGTGAGGGGCTCCCTCCAACAGAAACACATACTTGTCATGCCTCACTGCTGTCCCTTGTTTATATTTCTCATTACAAACAGCATTACGTTTGAAAGGCTCAGGCTGGCCAACACACACCAGTCAGATTGTCAGGCTCAATGGTACATTCAGTTGGATCCCAAAAATCCCGGTTAGTGCTGAAGGGAAAGATAAAAGACTTGGCATAAAATGTCTTGCATTTAAGAGCAATGTGTGAAGCAATGTTGGAAGGCTACTTGAAACTATAGCTTCCTGAGGTACAAACTACTTGTGATTTAAGTAGCTGTCAAGTAGTTGTTAACTAAGAAGTAGCTAACTGAACGTGTCGTCTATACAGTAGATGTGAACTAGAACTGACCAAACTATTTGGTGGATGATACACTAGGTGGCAACACTAAAAGTTGAGCTGCTGCTTTCAAGATCTACATAGATGAAAACAACAGAAAAAAAACAACTGATGAAGAAGGTGGAAAATACATTAACATATATGCAAGGAGGTCAGAATAAAGTGGCCTTCAAATGAAGTCAGAAATTTATGTAATTACGAGAGAAGTTGTATTTATTAGTGGGAAACTTAAAATTGATTGTGTTTTATCACATAAACTGTTGGGGAAATTAACTCGTTAGCAGGAAAGCTAGATTATTACAAAAACTGCTTAACTACTGGCACAATGAAACTACATTAGCAGCACTTCAACTTTTAGTTAGTAATTCCTCAACACCATCTTCAAACTTTCATCTTTTATACAATAAATGGGAAGTATAAATGTGTGAATGTCTTCAAACGAGGTTCTCTTCATGCAACATGAAATCTTCCACTGATATATCACCAAATTCCTTACAAGTCAGTGTTGTTGATGTTAGATATGCCTCTTCAAGGCGTTTTACTTAAGACCTTTGCAGAGGGGCTATAAAAAGTATTTTGCTGACAGCTATCAAACAAGCGATATATGATTGCGCTGTCAGTCTTTCTTGGCGGATACCAGCATTTTATTAAAACCAGTACGTTGTCTTTCTCTTGATCCTTTTTTCATCTTTTGCCAATTCCTGCTATAGAGGCTGTCACTATGCCATACCTCAGAAGAACAGAGCCTGTCAGTCAAAACAGCTCATCTCTAGGAGCCGTGGAACGTTATGTATTATGGAAAAGAAGTCATTATAACTCAAAATAATGACAGTCAAAAATGTCTGTCAGAAAAACACAGTGTCAAAAATGAAAAATCCATTTATTTTAACCATGGAACATAAACAGAGATGTTTATGTTCATGCTGCTCTTTTCCATACAGTGAAGGTGAATGGTAACCAGGAGCTGCTAAAATCCAAAAGTTACAAAAAGTACCATAAAAACATTGGTTCTTGTGTGTTAAAGGGATAGTTCACCCAAAATTTTAATTTTGTCACTAATTACTCACCCTGATGTCGCTCCAAGTCTGTAAGACCTTCGTTCATCTTCGGAACACAAAGTAAGATATTTTTGATGAAATCCGAGTTTTCTGGCCCTGCATAAACAGCAACGCAATTGACATGTTCAAGACCCAGAAAGGTAGTAAGGATATCATTAAAATAGTCCATGTGATATCAGTGGTTCAACCATAAAGTTATGAAGCTAAGAGAATACTTTTTGCGCGCAAAGAAAACAAAAATAAAAAAATTATTCAACAATATGCATATCGGATTTCATCAAAAATATCAAAATTTCTGTTCCAAAGATGAACGAAGGTCTTACGGGTTTGGAACAACATGAGGGTGAGTAAAAATGACCGAATTTTCATTTTTGGGTAAATTACTGCTTTAAAGTTTAAATATACGTATATTCAAATTGCACAAATGTAATTGGAGAGCTTTGTGAATAATGAATTAAATTGTAATTTTTGATGGTACCCGGGTAACCCTCCACTTTCACTCTATGGCAAAAAGTAGCATGAACATTCTGCCCAACATTTCCTTTTGCAATCTACAGAACACAGAAAATCAAATAGGTCTGAAATGTGGGTTAGTAACTATGATGACAGAAATGTAATTTTGGGATAAATTATTACTGCATATCATGCTGCACCAACTATTTAAATGGTGCAAAGTTACAATTCCATTTCATTCTCAGGCTTTTGAATCTTGTCCCAGGGCAGAGGTTCATTCCTCATTCAAACAAAAATTACAGTGTCTCAAGCATTTACTACCCCCCCCCCCCTTAAAAAAAGAAAGAAAACACAGTGCCTTCCCTCAGCACAGAACAGGATCCCAAGCAATCTGTTATCAATTTGAGGCCGTGTATCTAGGGAAAAGCACATGATTCCGTCCAAGATATAAACGATAACAAACGTGCTTGAGGTCTTTTGAAGTTACGATGACAACATTCTCTGAACAACAGACATAAACGAATGGAAAAACGTCCAAGATTTCCAGGCCTTCATTTTTTCCTCAGGTGAAAGTTTAAGCATGTGGGTGGAGGTGGAAATTGGGAGACTATTTTTAGTTTGTAGGCTGCCATTTCTATGCATTTTCCGCAGAGATTGCATACAGTAAATGGAGAAAACATCTGCCACTCAGTAAATCAGTAAATCCTCCTTATGGACTTCAACTAATCTTAACACCTCCTTTATTTTTCTTGGCAAGGGTCTGTCTGTTTTTTTTTTTCAAAGCTGTGGACTTCCATAAATGTTACAATTTAAATAATTAATATTTGGAGGCCTGTGAATAAAAAATCAATCCCCATCTGACAAAGTACCAGAACACAACCAGCGACGCAGGCATGTGTTGGCAGTGTCATGTGTGACACTGCAGGCATTCAGTTGGCATGCCTATGAGGCCTAAGCAAAATTCCAATCAGAAGAATGTCAGTCTCTCCATTCATATGAATGAGACCCACACTAGAGCTCTGATTATGCAGAGGGCAGCTGTGGAAGAAAACACCTGTTTCCTCGCCAATTCCCAAAGTTCTTGGCATTAGGTAAAATTTTTCATGGCAGAGTACCCTCAGGCCATATGAGTTGGCGGTGCCAGCTGAGTTTCAAAATGTAAATAAGGGCTAGTGTTAACTGCAGTACATTGAGAACTGTGGCATCCAACGACTCAAATCAGTTGATCCCCGTTAATAAAGAGTGATTTCCCAGCATGTTACGACTGGCATGCCATCGCCATCCTCACCAGAGATTGTGTTCCTGTCAGGATGGCTGTGTTAGCTTCATATCACCCCAGCTGATGAACATAGCATTCATAGCGACAAAATACACTACTGTTCAAAAGACTGGTGTCAAGACTGGTACCTAATCAATCAATATATTAGAATGATTTCTGAAGAATCATGAGACACAAAAGACTGAAAATTAAGATTCACCATCACAGGAATAAATTACATTTTAAAATATGTTAAAGGAGTAGTTTACCCAAAAATGAAATTTATGTCATTAATTACTAACCCTCATGTTGTTCCAAACCCGTAAGAGCTTTGTTCATCTTCGGAACACAAATTAAGATATTTTAAATGAAATCCAATAGCTTTCTGACCCTGCATAAACAGCAACGCAACGACCACGTTCAAGGCCTAGAAAGGTAGTAAAGACATCGATAAAATAGTTTTCTTTGCACTAGGGCTGCACGATAAATCGCATGCGATGATCATGCGCATCTCGTCAGTAAAGCCGGTTCTGTGATTAGTAGTTAATCTCCATCACGTGCTCCATCACGATTTATCGTGCAGCCCTACTTTGCACACAAAAAGTATTCTTGTAGCTTCATAAAATAAAGGTTGAACCACTGATGGCACATGGACTATTTTAACGATGTCCTTACTACTTTTCTGGGCCTTGAATGTGTCAGTTGTGTTGCTGCCTATGCAGGGTCGGAGAGCTCTCGGATTTCATCAAAAATATCTTAATTTGTGTTCAAATAAATGGTCTTAAGGGTTTGGAAAAACATGGGGGTGAGTATCGAATTTGCGGTATTATAGCCTTGGTGAACATAAGATACTTCTTTCAAAAACATTTAAAAAAAATTACCAACCCCAAATGTTTTCTAACTCCATTTTTCAGACTTATAAGCAATACATATCAGGAATGGCAGCTGACAGAATGTTTCTAATCTGTTGTTTGGTGTGACGTTGCTGTATTTTGCACATGTGGCAGAAAACACCAGGAGACAGCCTTTTAAAACAGTTTTCAGCTCATTTAACCAAGGGTGTTGGGCAGATGGTGGGGGCAGTGGTGCTTAGTCAGCTCTGTTAATTCATGTAACAGATGTGAACACTCTTTACTCACACTGTTTTCTAAATGGGCTTGACTTTCACTTCCACAACAGAAGATTGACTGTAATTTTCTTTGCTTGGTCTTTGAATTCTTATTCATCTCTGTAAACTAGTGGTTCTGTGAAGTAAAAGCTTTGGCATAGGTACAAACTTGTTGTAGGCCTCATCATGCTGTAATGGAGGCCTGCAAATTCTAATGTCGCAAAATCTAACTAGGTAAGCCTCAGAAAATCTCTCATCTAAGATCTTCTTCCGTTGGCTATATAATCATATTAACTTGGAGGAAATGTCAAAAACCATACAGGACAGAGTGGGTCTGGTTGTCACACAAGCAAATTCTCTCAAGGGCGATATCTCCCTAAATTAAAGATTGTACGTCAAAAGTCCAATTATACAAATTTGTGTTTTTTGAGCAGGGGTTCTGGTCGGTTGGTTCCAAACACCTCATTCAAATGTTTTTTTTCCCCCCTACAATTTATATAATCAATTTGCATTTTGTTGGCCAAAACAACTTTACACTTCAGTTTTTTAATTAATCATTTGGCCTTCAGAATTGTTTTACTGTTAATATTTAGCTAAGAAAAGTCTAAAAAATATAAACTTTCATTTTAAAAAGTGCTCTAAGAAATATTTACTGGAGTAAAATCTATAATAAGTAGCCCAAGTCAATTAGTCCTATAAATCTCCACTTTTGGAATAAACTGATGTCCTCAACCTGATGTTTTGACAAATTTTGTGCTGCCATACATATATTATTAGCTCATGAAGATTGAAATCCTGTTAAAATATGGATGAACAATCTCACCAAGAGTTGTGAAACAGATACATAAATACATCACCTTTGTTTTAAAGTAGACCCCATTTTTTCTAGAATAAAGTGGCAAGAAAAAATAACTAAATGATTCATAATTACATTGTACTGAAAAATGGTTCACTTAACATCAAGGTCAGGAACATAAGCTCATATCCACAGCGGAAAAAGCATTATATGCTTGGCTGTACGCGAAAGCAACTTAGCTCCATAGGTGTAAGAAAAAACTGTTTTGACCGGAAATATTTATGTGGAGTTTGGCTCTAATAGATTTATACTGCACCCTTGATTTGATGTCCAGCTATTTCAGCAGTGCACTAAAAAAATTCTCTCTGCCAACTTTGCCCTACTGAGTGAGACAAACCTGCTACATTTAATATAAGCTTCAGCCCGAGGCAGGCGAACGTGAACTTTACAGTGACTTTTATGGTACCCAAAACTCACGCAGTGACTTCAAGAGCGACGTATAACACTGGCCCCACTGGTTACTCCTACCAACTGTGTGATGACGTTATTTACACACCTCGAGGGAGAATTATGGTAGTAGTGACAGTAATAGTGTTTTCGACCTGTGTTTCATGTTTAAAGAGTTAAGGTTGCTGCACTGCATGCCTGAGTTATCTGCCTTATCTTCCAAATGTTCTCCTCAGAGAGTAGTCACTGACATATGGCGGATAATGAACACTTTTCTTTCAGCAGAAGATGAAGGGAGTCATATAGGAACTTGTCATTCTCTTCCTGCTGAACAAAATTGCTGTGAAAAGGTCTGTGTTATTGCCAAATCATTGCGCAAATGCAACCAAACCTGACAAGTCCATTCATCATATTCCAACCAATACAAAACATTAGGGCTAGAAATGTTTTTTATGCTACGTGTGTGTGTGTGTGTGTCTGGCAGCACTGTGAGATTATTTACATGAACAAGTTTGTCTTTCAGTAAATCAGCCTTTAGCGTTTCTATAATGTATCACACTGTAACGCTGCAGGGCTCAAGACTGCGACTAATTGTTCAAAAATGCAACAAAATATACACATTTGCCACAATAATTTGAAAATAAATTAGGAAAATTTGCGTAAATATGCAGTTTCATCATATATCATCACCTGAAGTAGCGTTATACTTACATTGCGAGCCATATTGTTTGCTCCAATCACAGCGCGAGCCCTCAGTGTCCGATTCGTGAACAAATGAATCGGTTCTTTTTAATGAATCAATCAAAAGATTCACTACGCTGGTGAGTTATGTGTTTGAATCAGATTCACTCAGACAGCGACTCCCTCGCTGCTATCTCAAATCGCTGAATTGTGAATTGCGAGTCATTTTTTGCTTTAGCGTGATTTGAAACGAACCGGAAAACGTTTGTGAGAGTCATATTAGTCTATTTATTAATGACAACAGAGATGTTGGAAATGGAATACATTACAAGATAAAAAACACTACTGAGCCTTAAAGCAATCCTTAATCACGGCACATAATAGCCTACTGTAGCAGATGACTGTTGTTAAAAGGCAAAGGAGCTGTACTGAATAAACTTAAGTACTTTTCAACAGTAGTATATTTATCAAACAATTATATTTTATAACTTAGTTATTTGACTGCTAAATGTAAATGAAGCAGATGACTCCCTGGATCTTTGTTTAGTCTGAAGCCCTATGCTGGAGACTACAGCACACCTGACAGGCTTGTGCATGAGTATCATATTCTATTATAACATACACTCAAAAACACCAACAAGACGGATCCCTCAAACAGAATTATAGTAGTATGATGATAAGTTCTGAAGTCAGAATGGAACGATTTCCATTTTTAATAGGCCACGATGTCTGCAGACTCTCTGCTCCATGATCACACAGGCTGTGAATGACACATATAGGATTGAGCTGGAAGCAGGATAAAACTCACGTCGCCAGCAGCAAGCAAAAATCACAGACTTAAGAGTCCTCAGGGTGCTGTTCCGCCTGGCGGTGCATTCAAGCAACACTTACAAACATGTCCTGCCCAACTAAATCCAGAGGTCCCCAGCCAAAGGTCTGCTTTATGAGCCCTGGAGCACACACAGTCGGATTGGGAAGGCAGGCACATAAAAAAAATGCCTGGCCATGTATATCAAAGTCTAATTTTCTTTCTCCCCATTCTCTCCCTTTCTTTTTCTCTTTCTCTTCTAGACTCCCTCATACCTCACAATGTAATGTAAAGGTTCTCTTAAAAGTACACACAAAATGCTCTTGTAGCAACATTAATAGGACAGCCTTCTCAAACCCATATGAAATTCAAACATTGTTAATGTAGCATTCTTTAAATGTCAGTGAGTTAAAGGAATACTTCACCCAAAAATGAAAATTTGCTGAAAATTTACTCAGCATTCAATGGCCCTTCAAGATGTAGATGAGTTTGTTTCTTCATCAGAACAAATTTGGAGAAATTTAGCATTACATCACTTAATAACCAATGGATCCTTTACAGTGGATGGGTGCCACTAGAATGAGAGTCAAAACTGCTGATAAAAACATCACACTAATCCAAAAGCAATCAACATGCCTCCAGTCCATCAGTTAACATCTTGTGAAGCAAAAAACTGCAAGATAGACTTTTAATTGAGGAAGCATTATTATGGATTATGGATTTCTGTTTTGGTCAGAAGCGTTGGTTTAAAATGAAAACGTCTTGATGGATTTGTTTATTACAAACACACAGCTTTTTGCTTCACAAGACTTTCATTAATGGACTGGAGTCATGTTGATTACTTTTGGATTATTGCAATAGCTGTTTAGACTATCAATCTGATGGCACCCATTCACGTCAGAGTAATTGGTGAGCAATTACTCACAATGTTTGAATAAACAAGAAATAATGTTTTCATAACATTTCATACAAATTGTTCTTAAAACAAAATACTTAGCTAGGATATTGGTGTTTTTCTGAAAACCTTCCTTGGCCCTCATGGATTGGAGTGCAGTCAGCTCCTCCCAGAGGAGCCCTTATCCCGGGCCACTGCTCTTCCTCACCCTCACCTATCAGCCCGACCAATCTGACTGTGAGAAACAGCAGGTCCCGCACGCCGCCTGCTCTTTGAACGCCCCCTTCTCCATTCGCTTACCTCATTAAACATGACAAGAAAGATCTATGCTGTTGGAGTCACGATAACGGGTTGGATGATGCTGGCCAGTGAGACCGACAACATTTCTGTGGGTCAAAGTTATGGCAGCATTTCTTCCTTTTCAATCATTGAGGGTGGGGACTGCAGTTCTCCCTAACAGCAAAGGGTGAGACAAGAGCTGGCTATCCCAGTGTCTCACTCTCCCATTCTGGCTGCTTGCAATACACTGACGTCTACTGGATGAGGTCTTGACCATACAACGTGAAACGTTGCAAAACCACCAAATAGCTTTACATAATGGGTAATGATAACCCAGCATGAGCCACAACGCCCCCATCAAGCAGTTACCACTCTTATATTTTGCTTTGCAGATATATTATATGTCTCATGATGAATCCAATGACAGAATTTCTCCATTGATGTAATGCCCATGATCTGTCAGTTAAGCAAAGCATAGTTTATTGCCAGTCAATCACAGTCAGCCAACTTGGAAGCAGTTGAACAATTGAACGGCACACCATGTACATTTGGTTTGACAGGCTGCAAAAATAACACCAACACCGGGCCCTAGAGAACTGGTCATGGACGTGTCTCCAAAATAAATGATTCCACACCAGAGAGGAGCCTTTACAGTTCACACTCCTTTTTTATTTGATATAAATTTGGATCCCGGGTGGGCGTTTTATAACTCTTTCTTGCTGTTTCCTTTACTGGCTGCCAGGACAGTCTCAGCAGTCTTGTATCACACCTTGAATTTGGTCAAGGCAAATGAAAAGGACCAAAACACACAAACACACACACACACACACACACACACACACACACACACACATCTAATTTCACCATCTCACTGGCATCAGTACATTCACACCAGTCCACTGAAAAAACACTTTTCTGGACTGTGGACTGTCAGATACTAGGAATACTAGACTTGACATTTTCTATTCATCACACTGTAAAATGTTCCAAAAAGTGGCTATTTCATATCTTATTACTGTAAATCATTGCTATATTTATTAGGTTAGATGATGCTTTCACACCTGCAAGCCAAACTATGTTGACACTTACAAGAGAGCTAAATAAATTAATATAAATCCTAATTAAACATAACATTTTATATTGACAGAAAAAAATGTTAAAGAGTTGAAGCGAATGACAAAATACTTTCACTTAATCCAGCTTAAAGGTATAGTTCACACAAAAATGAAAATTCTGTCATTAATTACTCACCCGCATGTCGTTCCAAACCCAAAAGACCTTCGTTCATCTTCAGAACACAAATTAAGATATTTTTCTTGAAATTCAAAGCTACGAGAATACTTTTTTTTGCACAAAGAGGAATGCACACGCTTCGTGGTACTGTCGTGAATGCATGTCGAATTCTGACACGGAAGAGAAGAAATCATTGAATAAAGTTATTTTTGTTTTCTTTGCGCACAAAAAGTATTCTCGTAGCTTCATAAAATTAAGGTTGAACCACTGATGTCACATGAACTATTTTATCGATGTCCTTACTACCTTTCTCGGTCTTGAACATGATAGTTACATTGCTGTCTATGGAAGGTCAGAAATCTCTCGGATTTCATCAAAAATATCTTAACTTGTGTTTTGAAGATGAACGAAGCTCTTACGGGTTTGGAACGACATGAGGGTGAGTAATTAATGACAGAATTTTCATTGTTGTGTGAACTATCCCTTTAATATCTATTCAAAGACAATTTAACTAAAGTCACATAATTATGTGTAATGGAGAAAAATCCACACTACTTGATGAATGCTACTTTTTAAATATCCAAAAACAAACAATAAACTGATTTTTGCCCCTTGTCTTCTTGTCTTCAAAACATTTCTGCCAATGTCAGCCAATGACATCCCTGTTGTGGGATGTCATTGAACATGTGCTGGTCCAAATAGCTCCTGCTCAGGACCAGCTTAGGCCCAGCACATGACAAGCTTAAACCAGCTCATGACCAGCTAAGAACCAGCTTAAACCAGCTCAAACCAGCAGCCATGCTTCAAAACATATACCAGCATGCTGTTTTTTTCAACAGGGATATGAGGGGTGTGTCCATGAGCCCTGTTTGAGGAGTGCTATTATGTTTGCAAATCCATTTGGTCATGCCAGTGGCTCAGAACTTATATTTAATGAATTAATCTAGTCAGAGAGCAAGAAATAATTATTTATATTCATTCATATATAAATTTCATTATATTGATTAAATTTGATTACATTTTTGGTTGTTGTTCTGTAACATCTGCCAAAATTCAAACTTTTAGAATATCTCACATAAAATCGGCAGTCAGTCACTAATCCTGATTATTCAAGATAATAAGACCTGCAGCACAAGTAAAAAAAAAAACTGCCCTCTATTGTGTTATTTAATATCAGCCCACACGATATGAGCTGGTCAAATTAAAACACACCAAAAATCGACTATTACAGGTGGCACACTGTGTTTGGATTGCTGGTTCAGACCAGGAATTGTCCGAGCTCCAGCTAAGCCTACCCTGCATAATTGGTTAAACTTGGCCTGGTCGCTTTAACCCAGGTTGTATATCACCGTCTTGAAGTTCACTTTATCTTAACAGCTTTAATGCAGACTTAAGGAACCTCTCATGTTCACTTCAAAGCCCCTTCCGAAAGCCTTCGAAGTCAGAGACTAAAACCTCTGTATCGCCTTCAGAATCAGAAGCCGGACTCTGGTTGAGTGTGGGAAAATTTGTTAGAGAGCAACTGCATTTTATACTCCAATTCTGTTTATTTAGGAAATTCACTCCTTAAACATATCCAGTGAAAAGACTGTCCAGAGAAGTACAGGATGGAAAATAACTTTATTTAAAAAAGGTGATCTGTGACAGAAGGGAACACGTACGGTTACAAACTAAATGTGACATTCTATCGCTAGCGGACAGTTCTTATTAACATCCAGAACAGTGGAACAGACAACAGGAACGAAACAGGCCAGCTCAGGTTGACTCACAGGCTTTTTGTAGACAGAGTGATGGCTCAACATCAATTAAACATGTTTTCCGCTAGAAGGTTTTTTTTTTTTTCAGAGGATCTCAGTCACAAAAACAACAGTTTTACACCAAATGTTTGAAATAAAAAAGAAAAATACTGGAAAGATGGCTCGCTAACAAAAAATCACAATAGTATGTTTCTTTAAACTATCACGCGAGTTGATCCGAGCACTTCATGAAGACGGCCAACGAATGGCAACACTGCCTCAGGAGAGAACAGAACGATGACCTTTTTTTTTCTACCGAAGTAACATCAAGCCGGCATGTCGTGGTAAACACATCACGTGGGAATACAGCGGAAATGATTGGTTTTAAAAGGGAGCTCCCCCCGCCGTCTCCTCACTCACTTTGTAATTTGCCTCAACAGTAAATCAGAGCTCACTGCTGGGCCCTCTGACTTCAGCGTGGAGTTGTCCTCTCCCAGCATTCCTGCGCTCATGAATCATTCTGATTCCTGGCTTCCACCAGGCATTTCCTCTACAACTCTCTCCCTCTCAAGATTCAGCAATGAGCAGAGCGCTGCTCACGATCCAGGGCAGCCTTCGATTTGGGCCACAGGAGAACAGGGAACACAGAATGTCATTCTAGAGCTTTCTAGATCTTGCTCCAACTGTTAAAGGAATATTCTGGGTTTCAATGCAAGTTTAGCTCAATCGACAGCACTTAGATTACTACAGCAATGCAAAAAATGAATGAGGCCAATCCATTAAAATACTCACTATTTTAATAGTACGTAAACAATATGGATGTTAACATGATTTTAATATGAAAAATTGCTTACTAATCTTTTCTGTGTAAAGTTATACTTAGCTGTAAGAGTGTTACAACTTCGCTGCCATTGTATGACAACAGAATGTCTAAAACCCAAAAATGACCATAAAAATGATGACAACAACTTTAACAGCTCAAATAATAGAACACTTTCACTAGAAAAATTAATTAAATTTTCTATTCTATTCTATTCTATTATCAAAAAAATGGTGCCCAATCAGCGTCCATTTTTATTTATTTTTTATTTTGTGGTAATCAACATTATCCAACAGACAACTTTCAATTGAAAAATTAATTACATTTTGTATAAAATATTATGTTATCAAAAAATTGGGGCCCAATTAACTTACATTGTTTGTTTGTTTTTATTTGTGATGATCAACATTATCCTACAAGTGCTATTAACTGAGTTTAACTTATGTCAAACCTAGAATATTCCTTTTATTCTCTTGTGTGGATTTTCATGGTTACTGACTCGTTTTGGAAGTCTCTCAGCAAACAAAGTTTTTTTTTTTTTCATCATACAAACTGTAACATATCTTTATAATAACATTCATAAAAAGCAAAGAAAGATCTATAAGAAATCCATAGTGCCATGGGAAATCACAGAAATATCCTACAAGAGCTTCGAGTTGCTGTTTCTCAAAGGGTGGGTAGAAAGTAGAAAGGATTTCTTAAATTATTATTTCAACAAACAATCAAAAACAGCTTCTTAGCATTTAAAAGACCAAGTTGGCTAAATTATCATCTTATTCAATTATATACAAAACATACAACGTACAATACAGAGATCACTTCACAAGTTCACAAATTAGATCAGTTCTGAAGCTCCCAAAGCAATGGCTCTGTGTCGTGTAAGCATGTCGCGTGTATGTTAGCCTGTGCCTTCGTGTGCCTTCGAGTGTGAAGGTGTATCTGTCGTTTTATATCATGGCCTGGATCACCATCCTGCCTTTAACATGGTGAATGTAGGAGCACTGCTTGTGGGCCAGGCTCTGAGTGGCCATTGTCTCATCATCACTGGCGTTGGGCTCCTCTTTCACACGGATGACTCCGCGGTGAGTGTCCCGTGGCTTGGTGGGTGAAGCGGAGGTGTTGCTGTCGGAGCTGAGCTTCCTGATGACGCCACCAGAGGGCGAGCTGTCCTCCTGCATGGCCTGGTTATAAAAATCCTCTCCTTCTTCCTCCTCTGACTCCTGCAGGTGGACGTTTGGCTGACGAAGCTGCTCAATTGATTTCGAAAGCATCTATGGGAAGAGAAACATGATTTGTTATTGGATGTTCATAAGTGTTTCAGTCAATGAGCGATTTATTGTCCCTGTGCCAATTCAGGCAACCCAAACACTGTCATTTACCAGAATTGGAACTCATTCACAAGATGGAATAACAGCCAAACAGTGAGCTTCATATAAATACATCCTACATCAAGTAAATATAGTCATTGCGTCCTGGAATTAGTAAAATACTTTTTATATCTCACACTAAAGCCTGTAAGCGGATGTGAAATTACACAGGTGCCCTATTTAGCGCAGGTAAAACATTCAGTTATTAAACCAGAAAGCTAATCCCTGATTTCACAGTATTCATGACCTCATTTCTCTCAGAAATCATTTATTACTCCTAGCTACAACAGTTTAGGGTTACAGACCGTCCAAAGAGAGATTATTTACTTGTTAATAATTAGTAAGAATAATTAGGAGTCGCTTCCAGTCAGATCACATCATTTTTATGGTACAAACTGAATTCATCTCAGGAACAAATAGCAGGGTCAGTTAAATAATGCTCATTTGTATCATCTATTAATTAATTTATATATAAGCATGTTTGAATTTCTGAAATAAAATTAATTTTGATATTTTTGGGGAGCATAAAGTTAGAAATGCCAGAGTGATGCAACTGTCCTAATATCGTAATGAAGAAAAAAGCTTAATTAAAATAATTAAATTCTTAAAAATGAATCCTTAAATAGTTTGGAATAATCTACTACTATTTCTTAGAAAAAAATATTTTAGCTTCATTGTGTATTAATAATAATAAAAAAAAATCTTGTCGAATTGGAGTCATATGGTGCAACCAATATGCAGTAAACATGCAGAAAAAATACAATATGAAATTATATCTTAACTTATAACTGTGTATCAAGGTAAAAACCTCTTAAAATATCAGATTGATATATTTAGTTCAAACTGTAAAATGTCATGTGGTACGACTACCCAAAAAAACATACCTAAAAAGGTTTTTGAAAATAATTATTTGTGTACACTCACATGTGTTCAAGGTGTAGGAAAATATGTTTTAAGATTTTACTTAATGGTTTAACCACATGACATTTTTAGAGTCAGTGAATTGAGACTTTTAATATATTTTCAAATTCATATGACACCAACATGAATACAAAGACTACATTTCCAAGAACCTGTGCTTTTTTATGCACTCTGTATTTAAACTAGTTCTGTCAAACGATTAATCGCGATTAATTGCATCCAA
Organism: Schizothorax lantsangensis; assembly: GCA_027422415.1. Classification (NCBI taxonomy): domain Eukaryota; kingdom Metazoa; phylum Chordata; class Actinopteri; order Cypriniformes; family Cyprinidae; genus Schizothorax; species Schizothorax lantsangensis. The sequence continues at coordinate 14,506,269 of CM049850.1, read as the reverse complement.
AATAAAAAAATAAATGTTTGCATAATACATGCGTGTGTTCTGTGTATATTTATTATGTATATATAAATACACATACAGTATATATTTTGAAAATATTTACATGCATTTACATGTCTATATTTATATTCATATATTCAAATTTATATTATAAATAAATATATTTAATATATAAATATAACATTTTTCTGAAATATATACATGCATGTGTGTGTATTTATATATACATAATAAATATACACAGCACACATACATATATTATGTAAACAAACACTTTTATTTTGGATGCAATTAATTGCGAGTAATCGTTTGACAGGACTAATTTAAACCTGATTTGCTACAGTTTCACAACATGAAAAACAAATGAGTTAGCAACTTTCAAACTAGCCTTGCAACTATACATTCGTGACCCAGACTAGACTGTTTTTTTTTTGTACATGGCCCTGGTGACTGAGGCCATAACAATAAATAGCCAAAAACAAGTGCTCTCTTGGCATTTTTGATATTCATGTCTGAAAATTGCACTTGTAACCTTGAATTTCCCATAGCACTCTCAGCAATAATAAGGCAGATCAATCTGCAAGCTCCCGCTAACAATGGAGTCTTTCACAGCGCGAGCCTCCCGTGTCGCTAACCTTGCATGCGCGGCAGAATAATTGCACTTAAACGGATGGCCAGGTCACGGCTGCTGGTGCACAGAAACACAAATATTTCCACAGGGGAACAAAAGTATGTCTTCTATCCACTTTGGTGCCCATTTGAACTTGTCCCTGTGTAATTTTGTGGTGTTAGCATGCAACTGATGCCTTAAGCTATGCTAATTTAAGTGCCGCTTCTGAACCCAGAACAGGTTTTTCCCTCACATAATAGAGATGGGCTGTCCAACTTTAGTTCCCATGTGAACTAAATGGTATTTCAAGGAAAATGTGCTTTAGGATGACAACATAATCATTCATAATCATCCTCATCCTCCCATTATAGCACTAAAGTCATTGTTGCACTGACAGGTTGATTAAATGATTGTACCTTGTTGATGTGGACCTGTTGCTGGTACTGTTTCTGCTTCTCCAGGAAGTTCTGGTGTTGCTGCTGAATCACAAGTTGAGCTATTGTGCTCTGGGGCAGCGGAGCCGATTGGGTTCGGTTTAAGGGCCGGTGACGAGGCAGTTTCGGTCGGGTGCTGCTTGGAGAGCTTTCCATCATGGCCAGTGGAGAAGGAGGATGCACAGGACTTTGACCTATGTAACAAAATGTATGGATCTGATAAATATAAATCTTATAGAATAAAAGATTCACCCTCTCTGCCCTGATTTCATTTAAAGAAACGGTGCACCCAAAAATGAAATTTGTCACTATTTACTCACTCTAAATCTCCTTAACATGTTCCCTAGAGAAGAAGTGAGGCTCAATTTGTGAATGAATCATTCTTTTAGGTTGGCTTTTTTTCAATGAATTTGTTGATTCAGTATACAAAGCCGTCTGGATGATTTGATCACAAGGCTGAAATACACCACATTACTTTTGCCCAGATTTTTCCCCCCAGTTTACAGTCTGGACAAGTTGACGCTAGCTGCTAAAAGTGAGACAGAGTCTACAGATTTGAGTTGACAAATTTCACTCAGAACTGTGTAGTGTATGATGGGCACAGACTTCCTTCAGAGTTCAGATCTATCCAGTCTGAGGACATTAAACATTTGATATTTTGAGATGATTTTAGAACACATTGTTCACATTTGTCATTTCTCATAGCAACAAGAAGCACGTTTCTGCTTGAGTTTGTTGTGTTAAGAACGATTTGAAAGTCTGGTAGCATTAGATTGTTTAGTGTATGATGCACATTTTTTCTCTGTAACCATTTACCAACTCTAAATCTGTTAGATAGTTAAATCTGTTCAGATTTGAAAAGCCATGTTGTGTATTCGAGCCTTCAGTCTCAGTGACCAAGGCTGTGTTTTCCAAAAGCATTGTAAGCCTAAGTATATCATAGACCCATTGCCACCAATGGAGCTACGATTAACTTAGGCTTATGATGCTTTTGGGAAACGCAGCCTAGGTTGCAGCAGTATGTTCATCATACAAAGCTATCGCATGACTTCAGAAGACTTTGATCCCTTTATGTTGCTTTTGTAAAGCTCCAAGTATCTTGTCCCCATTCATTTCATTGAAGAAAGAAAGGAAAAGTCATATGGGTTTGGAACACCATGAGGGTGAGCAAATTACACAATTTGTGGGTGAACTATCCATTTAAAAACTAAAAAAGGCCACACACTGAAAGGTTACATGTTCAAACCCCACAAGGGACAATCCTGAGCAACCAATATTGCACTGTTGAGGAAGGCACTTAACCCCATGTTACTCCAGGGGGAATGTACCTGTAACTTAACAATGCGAAGTGAAAGCTGTGAAAAAAAAAGTTCTATTCTGCTGAATCTTCTTAAGAGTTCTGTAAGAATCTTATTTCTGTCATGACAACTCTCAGAGGGTTTGGCATGGTAATGTACATCACAATGTTTGTGTGTTTGGTCTTGGCGGAATAGGTCTGCTAAGCTGCTGCTGTGGCATAGCAAGTACCGACTTGCTACTGCCAATATATCCACAACATGCTGCTGTGAGCATGTAAGAAATACAAATAACATATATGAATAAACCCCATCTATAGCATACATGAATCACCCAGTAGCAGATCTATACAGGTGCAGCTGGGGAAGGTGGAGGGTTTCTAAAGCGCACTGCAACTGCTACAGCAAACACTAGCCATGTATTTGAATATTGAGCAGAAGGCTCATTGGCTGCTGATACAAAGAACCAATCAGCTGCGCCTTGTGATGATGTCATTATGCCAGATTGAGTTATACTTATGGGACTTTACCATCTAGAGTTTCATGTCAGAACTTTAGATATATCGAAGCTCTGATGTTCTCACCAGTAGAGAGGATCTTTTGGTGGCGGAGTTGCTCTTTCTGGAGGAGGTGCTGCAGGAGAGCTTGGTGGCTGCTGCTCACTTTGGTCTCCATTGCAACAGACAGGGGCACTGGACCCAGAAGTTGGGTGGGCAAACCTTGAATGACCGCTGATACACCACCACCCTCAACATGCTTCTCCTGAAGTCCTAAAGCAGCCTGAGAGGTGATAGAGAGGATATTGTCAATTCATTTGAATTGGTACAGTTGCAAAAGTATTGAATTAACTGATTCAAACCTCAGTATGTGCTCTGATAAATAAGGGACTATGTGGAATGGTCTTGGATTGTTCAGATCAAGAAGTCTATTATAGCCAAATATATGTATACAAATGTATTCTTGTTTATTTAATCTTCTAGGTAGGAAGCAATAAACTGCAAATTAACTCTAGATTAAATATTATTTGGAGCTACACTTGATTATTCTGGTTTGGCTGGACTTTAAACAGCAGTAATGGATGAGGTGACTGGGGAGGGCTGGAGTGCAACCAACACCAGACACTTAAACACAATATTTATCTAAGGTCTATAAAATCCCCCAAGGTCAAAGGCCAGCACCCTGAGGCTACACATATCATCCAGTCAGCCAGTGATGGCTAGTCTTTCAACAGTCAAAGCAATATGCAGCTGAGCCAAGGCCATAAACTACATTTCCCCTCATTTATCAGTGTAAACATCCACATCAAATTCATTAGAATTAAATCAGTCATAAAGATTCAAAGGAGACATAAATTTAAAATGTGATTTTCTATAATGTCCTGATTATACCTTAGTCGAGTGACAGCTTACACCAAGAGTGACAACAAAATAATATTAAAATATAAAATATTCACACTATATATTGCACCAAAACTATTCACCCTTAATACAATATGGAATTCAATATATAATATTTAAATGTAAGTTTAAATATGATATATAGAATATATATTAATATAATATATAATGGTTTATATATACCCCCATATGTACATATATGTACATATGAAATATATTCATAAATTATACTCTTATTTAAGAGACTTCTTTCAAAAACATTAAAACATCTTCATAATTCCAAACGTTTAACTGGTAAATGAACAATATCACACAAGCAGGAGAAATATCACATAATACTACTATATTATTAATTCATTAATTAATTAACAGTGTACGCTTATATAAATATAAATATATATATATATATATATATATATATATAATATACTGCATAAATATATTAATATATTTTTAATATTGATATAGCGACATATAATATTATATTTTCTAAAAAAGAATCAGCTAAATATTTAAATACTTAAATTATTTTAATATTTCTTTTTTTTTTACTAAAATATTATATAATATGTAGTTTTGCACTTAAGTTTCATCAATCTTTTGAAAAGCCTTAATGCCTGAATATATATATATATATATATATATATATATATATATATATATATATATATATATATATGTGTGTGTGTGTATCTACTCATTGCAGTCTGTTTGAGTGTTACAGAGTTCATTGGGAAGCATTGTGTCATGTTGTTCATGCCAAAAATCCAGACTTGGTGTGAACAGGCTTTAACAGAGGAAGTTATGAAAGATGATGCATGTTATTATTTGACTTACACTGATGGAAGAAGAGGCAGCCGAGAGACCCAGGGAGATATTGGGCAGCGATGGAGACGTATAGAGATTTAACATAGACATTGAGCTTTCAGGCCCTAATAACATCGGCTGTGACGGCCACCGCTGTGATGGAAAAAGAGAGGGAGGAAGGGAGGGAGGGAGAGAGAAAGAGAGATATTTTGAAATCCCACTATGGACCATTGGAAAGAGCAACAGCAACAGAACAATAAACTTTAATGTACTAAAACGAATGACGGTTTTGTTCCTGCCACAGCGGAGCTATATGAGCTCAACTGGAGGATGTAAAACCAAGGCCACAGAAATGCCCACAAATGCAGAATCGTATCCCATTTGCTATCATTTCTCAAACTGAACTGTATCAGAGTAAAAACAGTCTCACTGCTGATCAGTTTTCGACTGTACTTCCTCCACCCAGTGGTGCGGCCCATCAGCATGTGGCAGAGGGGCTGTACTGTTTACCCTCCAATCCCTCCTGCCTATTCACTGACCTGTATGTGGATATCCGGCCTTATTTGACCCAGGGGACCAGTTCCCTCTGAAAGAAGATACCCAATGTAACGGATCACAAACACGGCTGGCTTTAGAAACTGGCGCAGTGTCTGCGGGTAGCACCGGTGCGATCCATGAGACGTCAAGCTTATGTCAATACAATAGCGATCGGGCGTGTTTGTGTTGTTAACGTGTCTTTGGCTACCAGCGGCTGGTGGATCAATTAAGCTCAACCACCCACCACCTCGACCCTGGATCGCAGCGCAATAAGCATTCCTTTTCGGCTATTGCATTGGAGGTCCATGGGAGTGTAAACAGTGGTGTTGAAGAATAACACAGCTGCTAAGCTGAGGCTTTACAGAGACATGTCACATTTGCCCAGAATACACCTCTTTGTGAGCAAAGTCCACAGGGACCCGGAGGAACCAAGCCGTGAAGCCACCAGGAAGTGAGTCAGAGGGAGCTAATGAACATCGGCAAAAGGGAAAAGCCCTCCATGTTCCTATAGGAATATTTTGGGTTCAATACAAGTTACGCTCAGTTGGCAGTAAGGCTGCATCCGTTACGAAAATTAACCATGGTTTTTACTGTAGTAAAAGTGTAGTAACCAGGATTTTTGGCGTATTGATTATCATTTGTATAACCACAATTTTACTAAAAATACCATGGTTAACCATGGTAAATTGAACCATGGTTAATTTGTGGTTAACATAGTTTAACTATTGTAACCATGTTTTTTTGGTTTTATTTGTAGTAAAACCATGGTTAATTGGGATGATATGATATTTTTAAAAAAAAAAAAAAGCTTGTTTGTAGGGCTTTACAATTTGGCTCACAATTTTGTGATTATATATGCATATGATTATGAAATTCTTATTAAAATTAAAAAAACTTACAATTATAAATTTCACCATAAGATACTGAAAACACTGCACCATGAGCTGCTCACGTGTAAATGAACACAGTGCTTCACGCAGTGAATACTTTTTTTATTAAATGGCAGCCTATCAATTTGATAACTGATAAAGGCACTTTTGGTTTAATTTCGATTAATTTTCCAGCTCTAATTGACAGTATTGTGGTGTTATGTTGATTACCACAAAAATAATTATTTTCTTTAGAAAAAAGCCAAAATTAAGGTTATAATGGAATTGATTGAGGCCAATTTTTGGACGATTTAAAATAAAAAAAATGTGAAGTTAGTTGTTTTGTTAAACCCGTGTATAATTTGAGATGTAATGTTATTATCTTAAACTTTATGGTCATATTAGGGGGTTAGTCATTATGCTGTCATGGCAATGAAATAAAACTTCATATAACTTTACACAGAAAAAGTTAGTAAGTGTTTTCTTCACAATACAATTAATGGGCTTATTTATTTATTTATTTATCTGTTTGTTTGTTTGTTTGTTACGTCTTGTGCCTATAATGTTGAAACATTGAGTATTTTAACATTTACAAATTGGTCGCTTTCACTGTAAACCAACACTTTTTTAAAGAATGGGGGAGTCAGAGTTTTGTGGTGATTTATATATAATATAAAGTCGATTGAGCTTAAGATGTGCTGAACCTGGAACCTTCACACTATTATGAAGGTTGGCAGTAAGAATATCCATAGGTGAGTCCTGTACGTAACTTTATTTTGAGCTATATCTGATCTACTCTTTCTTGCCCTGAGCTTTACGAGAGCTTCAGGCAAAGAAAACCACATAGCTATGCCAGTAAAGGTTAGCGGTACAGAGCAGAAGTTTGCGGGAGGAAGTGAACTGACGCTTTATTGTCCGTGCTGGGAGCCATTTTCATTGGACTGAGACGGACAAGCAGGTCACAGGCTGTAGAGACAGACTTGTGTTTTCATAGCTGCATGAAGACAGGCTGGGCTTGTGTCGAGAAAAAATAATGGGTGCGGCCTGGTGGCCATCAACTTTTCTTTTAGTCGTACAGGTTTTAATCTTTCAGGAAAGCTTTGATGAAACTGCTGTGAGAAAGCTTAACTGTTAATAGACTTGCGTACCTGTAATAAAACATGTTTAATGTAAGTACCTCAGTACGTGTGGTGACTGGTAGAGAGGAGGGTCCGTTTTCAGCCCCCAAGGCACTGCAGGCCCCGTTGGGTGAACTGGGCCCCGATCCTGGTGCACTGCTGCTGGCTGTGGATTCTGGGGAAGATTAAATTAAACAGACTTAAGTGCAAGAATAGACATTATTGATAATATATTATATAAACTGTAGATCTATAAATCCTTCATATTGTTTTGAAAAAAAAATGTTTATATCAAATTCAACAAATGTTTTTATATGAAATTAAATATCAAGTGTAAATTCCAGGTATATTTTATCTGCAATTTGAATACATGCAGTTGTCATTGTGCAATATTAACATATATCTATCTATCTATCAAATACCCACACACTCACATACAATAAATCATGCAGTATTAATTCCTAACTTTATAACTAACTTTATCTTGTCAAAAAAAAAAAAAACTAGCTCAGCTAATAATTCCATGTGTTACTTCCTGCTTAACTCTTTTTTAACTAAACAATATTAATAAAATAATGTTTTTTAAAATGTAATCCTTTTGTTTCATAAATGTCATGCTTTTTTCTTCATTATGATAACAGGACAGTTGTACCACCCTGTAACTTCTGATTTGCCCCCAGTAATATCAAAATGAATTTTAATTCAGAAATGTATTTTTAAAAATTCTATGTATATATATTGCAATATTTATATCTTTTAAAATAAATTAATAGATCTAACCAAAAGAAAATGAACATCATTCCATTGACCCATCTATCTACATATTTTTTTGAGATAATCAGCAATAGGATGATGTCATATCTGGGATATTTACATAGGATTTACTGGATGACAATCTTGCCATTTTGTTTCCAAAACCAACCACCAACTGCTGCCACTGATGCATTAAAAATAAACACAAGTGACTGCAACACCATGGATAAATCATTCAACCGGCCAAGGCTCAAAAGCGCACTAGATGGTCCTCTGGATGACACCTGCCAGAGCAGCTGTTACATAACAACATCAGCACACTGAGCTGCACAGACAGCGGACGGCTGCTGTGATTACTGGAGAGAAACCGCCAACCGGTAGGAGGTCTTATTGTTTATGCCCCAGGTGTGTTGTCTAATTTTAAGATACATCATGGGATGGCACTCCTACCCAGAAGCTCCAGGGCTCTCTTTTTGAAGGGTGTCATGATGCTCCCTTCCTTCCTCCTAAGAAGAGGGCTGCTTCTCCTCTCTGCAACCTTCTGCTTTAACCTGGATCGCACCTTCAGATTGGGCTCTGAGACTGGAGAGAAAACATAATAACACATGTTAATCAAATATTCAGGATCTTAACTGTTTAGTCTAAACATTTCTAGCCAAGCGTTGTTACGGAAATGTTTTGATGCATTTGTAGCTATGCATGTCAGAAAGTAGGAGAGGGGAATCCACATTGTTGTGCAGTAGCATTCCTGTACTGTGATGTTATAGGACTGTGATTAGATCTGTGAGCATTTGCAGGCTGTTTTCAAAGATCAGAGTTTCCTCATCATCTGGAGTATATTAGCCTGAGCAACAAAGGCTTTAGGTAAGAAAAAAAAGAGCCAGGCTCGTTTGACAGCACTAATAGAAATTAACATTTAGGATCAGTGAAATCTTTTATTAAAGAAATTCAACTTTTATTCAGCAAAGACACATTAAACTGATTGAAAAGGAAATTAAACCTTAATAACGTTACACAAGATTTCGATTTCAAATAAATGTTGTTATTTTGCTCAAAGAAACCTGAAAAAAGTAATCTTCCACAAAAATAATAAGCTGCAAATTAATTTTCAACATTAATAATAATAACAAAAGTGTTACACGATGAAATAACGTCAACTTATTAGAATTTTTATTATAACATTTTAAAATATATTAAAAATAGAGAACCATTTAAACTGTAATAGTTTATCACAATACTACTGTTTTTACTGTATTCATTTTTTAACAGATGCATAATAAACTATTACATAAATTTTCATGATATTATTAAAATTATAAACGTATTTTACTTTTATATTATAATACTAGAATAATAGCAACTCCAAATATCTCAATCTACAGATATTTTATGAAGTCAGCTAGATATTTTACATGCACTCAAGACTTTAGCAGTGTTGAGCTGTAGAGTTGTTGTTTTTTAACAGTTAGTCTCTGTAGTAAATAAATTACCAGACAAATTTGGTGGTAACAGATGTTTTGGTGAGTGAATGCAGCACGCCACACCCTGTCTATGCAAAAACATATTCATGCAAAATGTGTAAAAAAAAGACAAAGACTGCAAATGAAGAAGACATTTACATAATTATATTAAATAAACCCTATGGAGCATTTTGTTGAATTATGGCGACGTGTCTGTTTATATGACTGTAATGTACAGGCAAGTGTTTCTAAACAACTCTCTGATGGGAAGTGAGTGAGTAAGCCAGCCACCCACATCCAGTGCCTCCCTTTGGGAAACACCCACATTACAACTTGCAGTCAAATATACCGAAATTCAGTCTCGTTATTATGAGCACTGTTTTATTTTTTTTCCCCTCAGTTCCCCATTGTGCAATAGTAACACTACCATCTAGTGTGTGCAAGTTATAATCTAGATCAGTGGTTCTCTACTGGTTTTGCTTCACAAGCTAAACTGGACATACACTAACAAACAAACAAACGATAGATAGATAGATAGATAGATAGATAGATAGATAGATAGATAGATAGATAGATAGATAGAAAATAAAATGTTTACATCAATCAAATTAATTAATAATTATTCTATTATAAACTATAAATAAAAAATATATATATATATTTAATTTTTATTTTAATAATTACACATTTTTAAATTGGTCTTTTAAATACTGGCAAGTATGTGATTAGATGCATTTTATTTTTTTGTTTGCAGTTGAGAACTTATGATTTTCCTTATTTTAGAAGAGTATTGTTGCCATGCTAAGACCCCTGAAGGGAGCAGCCGAAGGAGGGAGAGAGAGATTGTTGCCATACTAAAAAGACAGCTGACCAAATGGATATGATCATATAGGATGAGTTAGTATGAGAAGTGGGAGTCATGGGAAGACACAGCTGTAAGCAGTAATCTCAGAGGAGAGAACTGGACCGCAGGCTGGGCTGCTATTTCAGGCCTCTTCAGAAGCAGAGGCAGGACTGTCTGCTCCCATCCAGCAGCGCACTAATGGGATGTAAATCCCGCTAGCGGAGTGGGCTGAGAGCGAACTGCAGGGAGCCCTCTCCAATCCGCCTTGCACCCCACACCGTCCTGATTGCCTTCTATTTTTATTCGGCGCTACAGCCTGTCACCACGGGAACGCTACCCTATTGCTGTGGAGGTGGATGAGCGATTGTTGGTGGGTTTAGTAGGAGGCTGTGATCGTGATGCCATGGGAGAACACATCACTCGACTCCACAAAAACAGCGGAGCGACAGGTCCGACACCTGCTTGATTTTTCCTCACGCTGACACGCGGCCTGGAACCAGAGGCCAAGTCAAACAGGAATATGTATGAGGCAAAGACTTAACAGGCCCATAAATCAATCATATTATTACATTTGAAAGCAGCGCTGGAGGGCACACACTGCTGAGGTCTATTTATTGTGTTGTCTCAACCCAAAGACAAAGTTCCCTTCAGTCGTGTGGCTTAGCATGTGTCTGACAAGTGTGAAGAGTGTATATGTATGCGCAAAGTGACCGAAAAAGATCATATCTTCTAAGATGTGCTAACCATTAATTAACACTCAGCAAATAAAGTAAAAATGGCCAAATAAATAAAACACAGTTGCTTGTTGTTAGTTATGGTACCTTAATGCATGGCTTAAATCAATATTCAGAGATGTAAGTAGTGAGAGACAGGATTATTATTGTTAAATGGAACTAAATCAATATTGTTACTTGAAATGAAATATATAAAAAAAAACTTTAGCAACATCTCTCATTTTCATTTAGATTAAGTTACAGTAGTAAAATACCTAAAACTAAAAGCAATAAATAAAATGAATAAATAAATGCGACATATAAAATAAAAAAAACAAAAACAACAAAATTACTACAAAAACAAAAATTAAAGTGAAATTCAACTGACATAAGGACAAATATATACTGTATTTTTAACATAAAAATAATGCAAAACATGACTGGTAAGAAATATTTATGACTAGTAAATTTTAGCAATTCACACTAATTCCACTGTATTGGCACTATATTGTTGTTAATAAGATTATATGTGTGATTTTTTATTTTTTTATCAGGATAAATATTGACAAATATTTACACTGATACAATATAAATAAATTATTTATTAAATATAAATATTCTAAATTTTATATTCCTTATTTTAAGATTCAGATCATCATCTACTATTAACTTAAAGGCACAGCAATAGAGTATGGCAAAAAAGAACATGTTTACTGTATATATATATACTATGTATCTATGTATATATATATATATATATATATATATATATATATATATATATATATATATATATATATATATATATATATATATATATATATGTATGTATATATAACATTTCTTTTGAAGAATAGCTTAGTCAAATTTTCTAAAGGCAATGTGTATTTGCACACACCTGATCCTGCCTGCCGCCTCTCTGATACTTTTTCTTTCATTAGTAAAAATACAAACACCTGTTTACCCAGGAGACGAGGACTATGTGATGCAACAATACTACCCTTGCAAACCATATTACTTCATCTCGGTTCATTTTTCTTTTTTTCCCTTCCCCCATCCCTTTTGGGGGAAAATGGCGTGACATAATAAAGCAAGCCTGGTCTGAGACTTAAATACCAAAATATCCACCATTTAAAACACACAAACTCAAATCCCTCTCATCTCAGCTGCACCTGCTCCACATGTTTGGTATGTGGGTCAAGACTAAGAAGGTTTTTCCTTCTCTTCAATAAGCTGGACTATTCCTGCCCGCAGCAGTGTCTCGTGCCGCCACCCGGCTCTTTTGTGGTCCAGAACTCGGCACACAGAAGATACATGGCGAGTAAACAAACATGTGATGCTTTGGAGATAAATGGCTTGTTTGTCTTTGACAACTTCAGTCGAGAACAGTGTGATCAAACCAAAGCCACATTGAGTTCTGCAGATGATACAGCGCTAAGGACTCAAGGGAAATGAAGGATTAGCGCTTTAAAAAAAGTGTCAGTTCCTGTAGCACTCACTACATTTGCCTTGTTTTGGTTAGTTCTCCCCACAGCGCTAACCTAACCTCTTGACATATGCCAGTCAAGCATCTCAGATGAAATCCAGGACGTGGAACAACCAGCATCTTTGTGTGGCTCCTGTTGCGTGCCTACTTTGAGGGGACTCTAATTGAGACAGACAGGAAGAGGGGGAAGGGACCTTGCATGGGTGTGACCACATATAGAATGAAATAGGTTTTAAAGGGTTTAGGCAATGGATAAGATTAACACACTTAAAGATGAGTAGTTCCATAAACTTATTTGGTTATCTGGTGCATATTGATGAACTAAATAAACTTAAATGGTTTATTCCAAAAGTTTGTTGCTTGAATAAGTTCTACAACAATGAATAAAGAAAAAAATATAATTGAAAAAATTAAGATATTTTGGCATAATTTATTATTATTTCTTAGAGAAAATAAAACTGTTCACAGCATATGTTTTTAAAATGTCAACTAAAAATTGTCCACTAAAGTCATGTGGTGCAACTAACTTGAAACAGAGGAAAAAAAGGAAAAAAAATAGGAAGCGATATCATAGAGTATGTCAAGGTCTCTTAAAATATCAGGTATTTTGTGTCAAGGTTTCTTAAAATATTAGATATTTGTATCTTTTTTTCACAAGGCAAGGTTAGTAAACTATCATATGGTGCAATTTCCCAAAAAACTTTATTATATCTATGAATTAACAATTTAAAAACGTTTTTACATTTCAAAATATATTTTAAATCATTTTTACACTCCTTTTACACTCACATGTATTCAAATATACTTACATTTAGTCTATTGATTATTACTTGATAGTTAGTCATTAAATGTAAACTTTTCTTAAAAAATAGGTATTTCTAAAAATTTTAAATAGGTGTTTTCAACAAGATTTTTTTTTTTTTTTTTTATTATGGTCACACCATATGTCATTGATCTTAATACTGTGGAATAGGGACCAAAGCAGTTCATATTTGTAAGTTTTCCTAACAGCAACAGCTCAGGCCTCTCTCTCTCTCTCTCTCTCTCTCTCTCTCTCTCTCTTTTTTTTTTTTTTTTTTTTGCTTGGGACAGCCATTGCTTTCTCAGCAGGCTGTTTGGATTCCAGAACCTTCCGCTCCTTTTAGTTCTCAGGATATTGGCTGGTTTCAGTGGAGCGAAGCAGAAATTGATGCTGAAACTTGGAGGTTACTGTTCAAAAGCTAAGACAATAAACACGTCTCTTTCATGTGTCTATAAAGTGCTTATTTGAACAGAACAACCTAGATAATTACCTTAGATTAGTTTACATTTGGCAGACACAGTCCGCATAATTTAGGATTAAACCTCACTTGCCTGATCCCTAAATTATGTAAATACACAACATGCCAACCCATATGGTAAAGCATTTAAGCAGGTATAATTGTTTACCGTCATAATTCAAAGGGACACAAAGGGGAAGGAATGTAATGTCATTTCCTTGACTTAACAGCACAGTTATGAACAGTTCGGCCTTTGCAAGAACTCATGACTGGCCAGCCAAGTGGGAGTCATAACTCACATTAATACTGACTTCCTACGAGACTCCTTCCAGCACTGAGTCAACAAACCTGTGGTGTTTTCTGCGAAAAGTCAAGGATTTTCGAAATAATTAAAGCCTCTTATATAGCTGAAAATTATATACCTTTAGCGTTTTAGGAAATTTGTGGTTCTATAGCATGCTCAGAGGTAAAGAAATCCTACTGTGGAAATCCACTCTTCATTAAACTATCCCTGAAATAATGCAAATCTGAGCCTATGCGTCGTCTCTCAAGGGATCTTGTAATACTGGGAAAAAGACTTTTGAGTCATAACCCCACCTCCCATGTTTCATAAAGCAATAAAAACAGAAATTAAACATAATTTGTAGTATGTCTCATGAATGCAACACACATTATGGTGATATTGCGAAACAATAGTGTGAGTAACGTCTTTTTGTGACAGTTTTGAGAGGCCAACTTTTAGACACCTACCTGTCTTCCTCAGAGGAAAGTCGTCCCGGGAGTCTTGTGGGTAGAGCAGGGAGATCTTGCAGGAGGAGGACGCTCCTCCCAAAGGAGGTGAACTTTGCTCCAGAGAGGTGTGATGGGAGGTCCTGAACAGAAAGGAGATGCAAACTGAACTCCTGAACTTACCTCACAGTCATAAATACAGCTGACAGCTCTTCTGTGCTCTAGTACTATCCACCTTAGTATCACATTACTGATTATTAGTTCAAATCACCTACATTTTATTACCTTGGAAAGTCTAAAATGTTCCTCCGGTCTTGCTTTATTAATTTTTTTAATATTTTACAGGATTTAAATACACAATCATTCAAAAGTTTGGAGTAAATAAGATTTTTTTAATTCATTTAATTTAAAATGAAAAGTCTGAAAAAAAAAATTCCAGCTCTTTTAAAACAGCAAATGTTTTAAGGTATTTTAGGTATGTGAAGGTTACTTACGAGTACCACAGTTTGGAGCTCTGGGAGACCCCATTGGTTGTACCGTCTTTGGTGGATTTACTCAACAGAAACTCTTGGAGTTTCTGCTTGACCTCAGTGCTGGCCACTGCACCTGTCAGACCAGGAGACGCACAAACAGAAATTATGAGCATCTTGGGGTTGATTCAAATTATATTTTTAGATACAATAAAACCGAGACATTCCTGACAGAGCTCGACTAACACTCTGTGGTTAGCGTGATACAGTCACTGTAAACAGAAAGAATGTTTGTTTCCAGAGTTTGGCTTCATTTCAAGGTCAGAGAAATGACTGTATTACTGCCACTCCCAGACACAGCAGGATCGGCCTCAAACAATAGCATCTCTCTCCTACACATTCACCCACACGCTCCTCTCAAAAGCTCCAGTTCAGATGCCTCTGTAACATCCTTGGCTAAACATTTTTGAGCACCTTTAAACAAAAGAAGGAATATCCCCATCTTCTGGACAGCAGCAGTGAAGCACTCTTGAAGGCTGTTAAATAAAACTTTGTGCAAAATTGACATTCTAATTGATTTATTTATGAGTAATTTGTATGAAACCTGTCAAGGGTGTTAATATTAAGTCATATTTATATGACTTAAGACAAAAGTAAGAAATTATGTCTTCTTACTGAAAAGGGAACTATCAAAACTAAATCTATTCTAATGGTGCATTAGTTTTTTTTAAATTATGAAATTATCCTAATTATTCGTGATAATTAAGCACATTTTCCTCCAACATTTTTTTATTTATTTAATCTGTAATCATATATTTACTTCTTCCTTCTATATATATTACAGTTTGCCAGCCCAGATCTAGCTGACTAGGCTACACCACCGTTTTTTTTTTTTTTTTTTTTTAATTTCATCCTGTGTTGTTGCAACACCTTCTCAAGTGAACATGGAAAAGAAGCAGACGTCATATAAATGTGTCATTTGACTGATGACATTTTGATGGTATTAGGTACAGACAGGTTGTGGAGTGTTTGAGTGTTGTGTGGGTGAGCGTGATGATGAGCTCTTACTCTCTCTGCTCTTCTCTCTGTTGCGGAGGACCAGGACTTGTTGTTCACGGCGATGTCTCTCCAGTTCTCTCTCCTGACTCTGGAGCTCTAGTTTCCTCTCTTTCTCCAGCTGCTCCTGTTGTTGCTTCATAACAAGTAGCTCCTGCTGCAACTGAGAGGCAGATGTTTATTATACCTTTATTCATCTAGTTGGACTGTACGGTTGTACTTCTTGATTTTTGTGTTGCGTCAGCTCAGTATGTCAACAGGGTTGTGTTGGTACCTTCAAATGCTCCTGTATCTGGGCTTGATGCTGGCGAATCAGGTTCTCGTGCTGCTTCTGGAACTCACTGATGAGTAACTGTTTCTGAATCTGCTGCTGTTTCTGAATGAAGAGCAGCTCTTGTTGAAGTTGTCTTTCCCACACAGTGGGGTCTGAAGCAGAGCTCTGCATCCTAACGTCTGTACGTAGGTCCAGTGGGGAGCCCGGATCAAGAGCCAGTGGAATCTCTGGCTTAATGTCCACTGAGAAACAAAGAAGGAGAATAGAAGGATTTAGTACGAAAGTCTTTAATACATTTTGATGGTTTATTATTATTAATTATTCAGAGATATTTAAAAGATCAGGTACATATATGAGGATAATGAGTCCATCAAATCAAAGTCATGTGGTGCAACCAACAAAGTCATGTGGTACAACCAACATGCATTGTTAAAAAAATAAGTAAAACAGGATGTTATGTCATATACAGGACCCCTGGAGGTCAATATCAAAAAATTGGGCATTGTTTTATGACAAGTCAAGACCATGTGTAAAATGCAATGTGTTCACTACTGCAAAACATAATGACATTCATGAATTCATGAATAATTATAAAAATAAAATCACCAAATAAATAAAAACTTTTAACCTTGACAATTTATCTATTCACATGTATTCATTGCAATAGAATTTATTTTTTATTTTATTACTTTTACTTGATATTTACACCACATGACACTTTTAGAGACATTAAATTTAAACTTTATTATTTTAAAATGAATGTGAAAATAATTGTGGTATGTTTTAAAGTCAAGTTGGCTTTCAATGTTTTTAGTGTCCATCAGCTGTTAAAGAAATCGCTATAAAAGTGATTCTAACAATATTGTTCCTGTGTCATTATCATTATAGTTTTGTTGATAGTTATAGCTTGGTGTGAGCAGGTCTTAAGCTGAATCTTCCGAAATGCTAGAAAAAAATTGTCCTCATTTCCCTCCTCAGCTGAACACCTCCCCCATCAAATGTTTCTAAGTATGGCCCCATATGAGCTTCTCTGATACAGCAGAGATACAGTAGAAAAAAACTCTGCAGTATAGTGTCTATATAAGAATCCCAGCCAGCATTCCATGTGCAATTCTGAAGGTTATTACTAGCCATGGTTTGGTCCAGTGTGTTCTACTGACACCTCTGGTCAGTATAGAGACTGCAGTGCTGCAGTTTGTTGTTCAGAAAGTTGTGATGTTTGTGTTCCTGCCTCTTATTCCCCCACCACCCTCCCTCCTTAGAGCCATCATCACACCTTCACCATTATGGAAAATTGCTGCTGTAGTCTTCAAGCTGTGCCTCATTACAAGTAATACACCGGATACAAAAAGCAGAGGGCATCCCCAAGGCCCCAAGAACTATATATATCCGAGAGACAGTGAAAATCAATAGCAAGCCTGGAGGACAGTCCCTCGGAAAGGGGAATAAGAGGAGACGCTCATCATAAGAGACTGTGACTCTTCTGCGTGACGAAAAGCAATTACGAAGACATGGCATTTGGAAAGTGTATATGTACAGAATGATCTATGGGTGTGGAGAAGAAAGACAAAGAAGTTTAAAGAACAGCTGGTCAGGATATGGACTTATGGTCCGGTGAATTTCTCATTGAGGGAAAGCACACAGTGGTTGTTACACAATTGGGGATGATGTAACGACAGGAAGTCCCAAACAGAAATCAAGTCACTTTAAGGAGTCACTTTAAGGAGTCACAAGTCACTTTGCTGAGTAAGCAAGTGTCTGGAAACATGATAAAGTCAAATGGTGTTTCCTCTTAGTCAGCATGATGGATTAGTTGGCTAATTTTTAATGAGCGCTTTAGTACATAGCCTTAATGGCTGATAAACAGAATCAATAACTGAGAAAATTGATTTGTTCATGGTTTCAACTTTCAGGTACAGCAATGTAATTTCTATTAAAAGTTTTTTTTGTTCCAAACCTGTATCACTCTATTTCTTATGTCAAGCACAAAAGAAAACGTTTTGAAAAGACAACATTTTCTTTTTCGTCCAAGCTGAAAGTCAATGGGGTCTGGAGTTGCTGTTTTGGATCCTACTATTTTTCATTACGGGGATAAAAAAATAAAAAATTGAAACAATCTTCAAAATATTTTATAATTGTGAACAACAGACAAAATGACAGACAGAACGATGGCTGGCTGGCTGGATGGATAGACAGAATGTCAGAACAATAGAAAGATTGAACAATTCATAGAACATCAGAAAGACAAAATGACAGAACAACAGAATGATAGAGTGATAGAAAGACAGAATGATAGATAGAACGATAGATAGATAGAACGATAGATAGATAGAACGATAGATAGATAGATAGATAGATAGATAGAACGATAGAAGATAGATAGAACGATAGAACGATAGATAGATAGGATTTCAATAAACACACTGGATGCAAGAGACTAGATTCATTAGCTATGTAACTTCAATCCTCAGAAATCTTGTTATTGGCATAACGCACCACCACCTGTTCCATGCTCACTCACACACACACACACACACACACACACAGAGGCAAAGCCTTTAAACCACGAATTCTATCCATGAACCAGTGTCTCTTAAGCCTAGAATATTCCCCTAATGAGTTGCCATAGCAAGGCACTTACTGTGACACACACAGCAATTCACACATTAATGGTAAAGCATTTGTGTGCTTGTTTGGTTGAACGTAATGTTCTCCGCCATCATCAAAAATGTTTGCATGCGCAACCGCTGATTATAAATAGCAACATAAAAGCAAGTGGTGCAATCTTAGACTATGACAAAACCCACACCCAATCCACCACCCAAACTGGCTGCCATGGCAACGCTGGCGACATCATAATGACTCCTCTTCCTGCAGATATTGAGCTGCGCTGTGTGGTGTCTCCTCCCCGAGAGCACCCATGGATATTATATCATCCCTTATATAAGACAGAAAAATACACACACACACAAGCTCTCCCTCTTTCTGTCGACACTGATACACGTCGGCTATGCCTGCCAGGTCCAACTTCTGGGTGTTTAGCAAAAATTCACCTTGGTTTGTTGTCGTGACGGCACTTCTCGGAAGAGAGCTGACTTTGAAGGGACAGGAGCAGCTCTCTCTAGTGAGGCAAACAGATGACCCTTAGCATTCTGGAATGATGGGGGGAATATTAATTCTGACTTGAGAGAGCTCTTTACAAAGAGCAGCCTGTGTTCTTACAGCACTCATGGAGTCAGCCAATGAGCTTCAACAATGAGTCACAGGCATTGGGCTCGCTGCCCTAATGGAGCTAAAAATAGCCTCAGAAACACCTGCTGGCTTGGAGCGCTGGCCACGGTGATATCTCATTTATCTTATGTTTTCCTGCTTGCCCTCCCCACTACCATCATTAAAAAGATACACTTTGATCCGACCATCCAGCCGAGCTCTCGGCAAAGAAACCTCAGGTCAACCCACTCACACCTCCCAACTCAACTGGTAGCAGGCGGTTTGAAGATTAAGAATGACCAGGTTAGACCAAATGGCCCTCTGGATAACACAACTTAACCTTGTTCCAGACAGCGTGACATCATTTGCGACACATTGTTGGGAAGAGAAGCGTTGACGTCATCAAAGGTCAAAAGGCTTCTTCTAATGTGAACTATGGGTTTAAGGATGGTAACTGGAAAGAATTTAATGATTACTTTTTGATTCCTTTTCACAGTTCTGGTTCCTTAACACTTCCATTAACATGTCTTTTAATACATTTTAAGAATAAATATTTGGGTAAACTTCCAAAATGATGAGATAATTTCATTAACGATTTTAAATCAGTTCCTGCAAAAGGTGATTTTACACTTTTTATGCTGCTTTTTTAGAGGCGGCATTAATACAATCCAATAATTGGCTTTAATTGAACAACAATACTAAACACACACAAAAAAACGCAAGCATTTAATTAATGTATTTTTTTTTTTAAATATTACCCAAAAAAACACATAATGTGTATCTTTAAGTACACACTGTCATATGAACAACCAGTCACAGTCTGTGTTTGATTCACTACAAAGAATCAACTCATATGAGTCATTTGTTCGTGAATCAGACTACACCGGTTGTGCTAAATTTCTTTGATTCACTAAAAGGTCCACATCGAGTTATTTGTTCAGGTATTATAGCATTCAGGCAGCATACGGAGGTAGGAATTCAATGATTGTGTCACATCCTGTCTATTGACATACCTTTATCTGATTCATTTTTGAAGGCAGCATAGATGTATCCTTCGCTGCCTATGATATCCCACAATCCTGTGAATTTGAACTAAAAAAAGACATCTAAAAGTTGTGGTGCATGGTTAGTTGTTGTGTAAATGTATGTGTTGACTAACTTTTTCCACTTTGGATGTCATTTCTAGTGAAAAATTAGTATTGTTGTAATTAAATATTTACTTAGATACAAACAAAATTCTATTCTGCTCAATCAATAAAGAGTTGAGCTGCCTCAGAAGTCAGTCCGAAATCAGTTTTGTGAGGTACCTTTGTGCAACAAGTCAGCTGCCTAAGCTTTCGGACACTGGTTGCTCTGAATGTTTTGATTCACTACAAAGAACCAACTAATAAGAATCATTAGTTTGCGAAGCAGACTACACTGGTTGCCCTGAAAGTTTTTGATTCACTATTAAAAACCGACTCATAGGAGTCACTCATTCATGAATCAGCCTAACCTGGTTGCCCTGAAAGTTCTTGATTCACTACGAAAAACTTACTCATAGGAGTCATTCATCCATGAATCAGACTGCACTGGTTGCTCTGAATGTTTTGATTCACTAAAAAGAACCAACAAATAAGAGTCATTAATTCGTGAATCAGACTACACACTGGTTGCCCAGAAAGTTTTTGACTCACTACAAAGAACCTACTCATAAGAGTAATTCGTTCGTGAATCAGACTACACTGGTTTGCCTGAAAGTTTTTGATTCACTGTTCAGTGTTGCCAAGTCCGCAGTTTTCCCACGGAAGTGGGCTACTGAGTGCAACAGGCGCAATGATATTACGCAGCGCCTGAAAGCAGTCCCCAGCTAGGCGCAGTGATAGTCCCCAGCTAGGGACTACTTTCAGGCGCTGCGTAATTTCACTGCGCCTGCTGCACTCATGGTACGGCAGCAAAGTTCCTTGATCATTACGCCAGAATGAGAGTATAGTTCCTAGCCATTTCGGCCTAGAAAATCGCAACTTTTCATTTTCGGCCGGTCTTAGTACACGATGTAACTGCAGAAGAGTCAAGCTTTAAATAGGAAAATTATCGAAACTCTTTGGTCATTTTTGATGACCAAATGCTAATGGTCTAATCCGATTCAATGATCTATGCTAAGCTAAGCTAAAAGTGCTACCGCCAGACCCGGAGATCGGCTGAATGGATTCAAAAACAGTAAAACTCCTTAACTCTAGGGGAGTTGTAAAATGAGCCTATTTCCAAAAAAAAAGTGGAGTGTTCCTTTAACAATGTTGCCACGGGTTGTTTTTCATGTCCGTGGATTGAAGCGCCCCCAATAATGTGATATTTAGCCCCTGGAATGTGAATTTTACCGGAGAAACCCAGCCAAAAAACATGTATTTTACCCCCCGGAGCGCGATTTTTACCATTGAACCCCTCTCGAAACTCGATTGGGCTAGTTTTGAGCAGCAATTGGGTGGATTTTGTTTTGAAAACCTGGCAACCCTGCCTACTCTTCACTTCATTCGGGAAAGTGACTGCACTGGTCATACTGACTGTTTCATTTTGTATCATTCAATAGAGGTGTTGCACTGCATACACATGAAACTTTGCCTGTGTTTTAGTACTGTATTCACATATTCATATTTAGCACATAAAATGTGTGAGAACCACTAACAGCACCAAACATCAACCGATTGCGTCATTTGATAAGACCTATATTGCTTCAGTCCACTTAGCTTTCATAATACATTGTTGACTAAATGAATCAACAGGTTGGATGCTATAGAACCACAATGACGTTCATGTTTTTCGTCAGTCCCTCCACTCTATTTTAATTATGTTAACAAGGCACTTGTTGAGACTACAGTGGGACGGGGGCCATTTTTGCATCACCTGACATCAGCACTAAATCAATGTTATGAGACAAAACACACTCACACCTCGTGTTTTGGCCTCGAGCCTTTGCAAGAACATTATGTGTAATGAAGCCAAGAAGAGCTGTTGATGTATTAACGCCAGTTGAGCTGAAAAGAGAATCGCAAACAGCAGTAACTGGGCTAAATATAACTGCTTTTCTGAGCACACTCTTAATATAGGGAATGTGTGAAAGACTGTCAAACGTGTGGAGCCATCTGGTAATTTTAACTCGGGCAAAAATAAGAGCACCCTGTCAAATTTATGTAAGCTATTGCGCTGCCCACCCCCACCCTTAACCCCCCACCACCACAAACATTTCAAGCACCTTATAGCTTTCAAGAACTGTCTTTAGTTGTGGTTTTACTTACAAGTTCTCGACTGAACGGTATGACGAGATGAGAATGGAGGTGCAGATGTGGCACTGAATCAGTAAACACAAGTTCGAAGACCGAAAGCACCCTGTTTTATTTTTAGCAGGAAGGGATGACAAGCATCCTGCCCCGCGTCCAAACGGTTCCCTTTCCCCACAGGGATATGGTGACTCATCTGCTGTACTACATTTCCCATAATCCCTTGAGCAATGCATTTCTCATAGACTGATGTTTCTCATTACTGTTGATTACTGAGATGATCAAAGCCTTGAGTTTGTAGTGCTGCATACAGCCATAAAAGCAAACCTCCCACACACTGTTAAGTGAAAAAGGTACTAAATTAGACTCTTAATTAAGCGTCTATGCATACATGACAGTCTATATTGGAAGAAATGTCTCACAATGATGTGCTACCTTTTAATTTAAAATGAAAATTATCTTTAGTATAAATAGGCTTGATAGAGTCAGTGCAATGTTGAACAGCTAAATTAAATTACAGAGTTCATGACTTTTTTAAATGTTATGTATAAAAAAGAGCATAAATATTCTCATATTTTAGTATGCTTCAAATGCTGCATATGTTAACCTTTTCTGCAGTGAGACTGGTACATAGTTTATATACGGAGTACAGATAACAAGCTGCAAAATAATCAGGTGCCCTATAAATTAGCCTCCGGCACAGTTAAATTGAATTCTATTTTTTAACCTCTGTTGTCAGTAACAGTTTTTTATATTTGGAGGAGATACGGTGCGTTTCTTAGCAAAAACAGTGATGCTTTTTTGGCTGCATATGCTGCGGTGACTGAGTGCTCATTACGGCTGATGTTATTCTGGGCTGCAGGCGTGTCTAAAGCAGGAAACGCTGCTGTATTTTTAAGTAGAAGCTTATTCCTCACAGCAAAAACAGGACAGGGGGAATCCAGATCATTCCTTTCAGCAAAAAAAATATGTTTTCGGGGTTTATTTTTGGATGCATTATTAAATACAGGGGGGAAAATGCCCTAAAAATTATAAGTAAATATAAGTAAAGCAAATATATTTGACGTAATTTTCCTGATATATAATTTTAATACAAATATAAATATAAAAAATATATTTGTAAAAATAAGAATAGAAAATAGCTTCTCTCAACATTTGAGTTTAAAAAATTTTGTCTAAAAAACAATATTTCAACAACATTTTTCATATGTATTTTCATATGTATATGTGTGTGTGTGTGTGTGTGTGTATATATATATATATATATATATATATATATATATATATATATATATATTAGTGGTGTCAAAATTAGCGCGTTAAAGCATGCGATTAATTTTTTCAGTTGAAAGTGAAAGTGACATGACATACGACCAAGTATGGTGACCCATACTAGGAATTTGTGCTCTGCATTTGACCCATCCAAAGTGCACACACACAGCAGTGAACACACAAACACCGTGAACACACAACCGGAGCAGTGGGCAGCCATTTATGCTGCGGCACCCGGGGAGCAGTTTAACCCCTTAAAAATATTTTACGCAATTAACGCAGGGGCGGGGCTAGGGTTGGCCACCGCACTCACAACTGCTGTTTCTGTCACTATTTCTCTTGACAAGAAGTGCATTTATTCAGTCGCAGAACGGACGGCGACTGAACATAGCAGCGCCATCTTGAGATCAAAAAGGTGATTAAAGCTGCCTTAAAACTGTGCATGCATGTAATATATTTTAAATGAGTCACATTTAAGAACATGTCTCTGAAATGGTTTTCAAAAGTGTCCTGGAGCAGCGCAGCACTGTCTCCCTCATCTAACACACCCGATTCAACTCATCAGTCAGTTCATTTGTAGAGACGAAGTGGGTCAGAAAAAGTTAAAAAGAGTTGAGAGAAAATATGATGCCCCTGTCAGATCTGCGTCACGTTCAGCAGCAGCAGCTCTTAAAGAAATAACAGCCAAAATAACCTAATAACCAGCTGCTGTGATGTCTGTAATGTAATGATAATAGTAATGGCAATTAACCGGTCTTAATTGTTAATCAAAGGACAAAGAAAAAAAGAGGAAAAAAATAACTTAGCTTTAAGGATTCATCTATATTTAATTTAGAAGTTAGTGTTTGATAACTTCAATTTCAATTTCTGTATATTTCTGCTGAAGGGCACAGGTAAATATGACATTTGTTATAATGGGTTTATGTGAAGATTCTTTTAAGTTCACTTAAATTAGAAGTTATTTAGTTTAATAAATTTTAAAATTGATAGCTCTCAATTTTACTGTAATGTTGAATGGCAATGTTTAAATATTAGGGGGGGGGGGGGCAATTTTATAGAGACATCAGTGATTGGTATCAGTGCTACTGGCCTTCAGTCATAAAAAAAAGATGCCATTAAACAAATTAAAAAAATATATACTGTCTTTGTTGTTTGTACATTAATTTGAAGATTGAATGTGAAATTATAAATTATATAACAATTTAAAAATGTGTTATATAATGTATAAATACTGTTTGTGTGGAACACAATATACATATCTGTGAGAAATAAAAAGACTAAATACACTGAAACTCTTTCAAAATTATTTAGTAAACCTATCCAAATTATTTATTGCAATAATCTGAAAATGTATGTAAAAACTAATTTTTCCATCCAACAAGTGTAATCACAGCCCTGACATTAAACATCAGCGAGAGAGTCATTCCACTTGTTATGATGAATAATACATTCGTAATATCAGCCCAACAAAAGGTTAAATTTTCTACTTTATAGTTCTCCATAGACCGCATGATCACATTATTTGCTCACTGTCATTAGCATAAACTCATTAAAAAAAAAAAAATAGCCTGGAGCCATTGTGAAAGGCTACATATAAAAACAACAAGATGATGCATGAACAGTCATTTATTTTATTCAGAAATATATTAACTAATTTAATTGTCGCTAATTATCACCCACCCACATTAAGGGACTGCTTGCTCCGTGAGCATAAAATTGCTGCAAGTGTATTAGACTAGATCTCTTTATGAGTTCTGTACACTTGAGACACGTTGTATTGTGTTTTTGCTGAAGCACACGTCAAATAAACCAGAACAAATTGTAGTACTACAAGACATTTCACGCCAAACAGAAGATGACTTTCAACCATTCATTCAAAACATTTTGTTCATTCAACAGAATATTCAGCCTTCTAACATTTGCTTTACTCTGAATTGTCAGAATGATTATAACAGTTGTACGAAGACTAGCTTCAATGCTTTAAAACTGACAGCGGGTGCACATTAGCATTACAATAAACATCTTCCGACAGCCATAGATTTCTGCCTCGACTCTGATCACATATTTTCTTTGAACCAAAGAGCTGATTCCTTGAGCTTGTTTAGTGTTACAGATTAAATCCTTAAGTCGGCACTCTTAAGGAACACTTAACTTGACCTATTTGCCTCAGTTACCACAACACATTAACTCTTTGTCTTTTGATCACACATTGAAAAGATCACAGTCAAACTACTTCAGATACACCACACTCGGAATTTTGCAGCAGAGCTATTTGCATAGAGCAGAAGCACAAAAAGAAGAAACGGACATTTTTAACAAACAGACCCCTTGTCAACAATAACAGATGTAAAACCTCACCGCATATCACATGACGGTGACAAACTCTCTGTTAATAACTGTTCCACTGTACGGTTATATTAAGAGTTTGTGGAGATGGTATGATAGCAGAGCGCCACGGCGGCTAATCTTAACACTCTAATGCTATAAGCTGAAAATAACATACTAAGAATAGCTGACCCACAGAGCGAGCAACAGGCCTGCCTGCCTCGCTCGGGTGGCTGTTGTTTAACCGCATACTTCTTTATAATGCCATGCATGCCTGTACGGGGCTTTCACTGGACAGATGAGCATTAATTGAATGGCTCGGTATCAGGCGGAGGAGTTTAGGGCGAGGAACGGTGCGCCCTACTGCCCTGGTTGGTTGGACTTAATCCCCTAACAGGTTGCTCTGCTGAGCCTTATAGAAGACGACAGCTCAGACTTTCTCTTGTCTTTGTGCACAATACTCGTACAAATGAGGGTTAGAGCTATATTTAGAACGACAGGATTGCGTTAGGCAGTGCGTGCGCTGATCTGCGAGTCGAAAAAATGTAGCGTACTTTCAGTTATGTTGCAACGATGCTGAAATCTAGGCAGACCATCTCCTGCGGTTCAGCGATGATAAGTGCAAAGAGAGAAAAATCAGAGGTGAAGCAATGTCCTCCACCCTTCTTTCAGGAACCGAAATGACTCAATCTGTCTTATTATATATGTACTTCCTTCCCCCACATTCACCCAAACTTTCATATCATTGATTTCCCAGAACAACACGTTTTGAACCGGTCAGAGTTTGCGCGAGCAGCTTTCTGGCAACAGCCACAAGTCAGAAACAACAGCAAAGAGCAAAAATGAGTCACGCTCAAATTTTAGACAATAAAGCTAACACATCCTCGCTCAGTGATGTCAGACCCAAGCTCTCGGCAAACAGTGTCAGGTCAAAAATAGAACGGGTTGATTGTCTTTGGCGAATGCGAAAAGTGACGCGCCTTTCATGTTGACGCCGTATTTGTCAGGAAGTTTCCTCTCTCCTGAATTAAAGGCTAAAGTCACATAACATCCTGTACGTGTTCTGTTTTTATCCCCATTATAACCTACGCTTTCTGACGTCTGACAGGATAATTAGGTGTACCTTGAGCCTCCCCTTTGTTAATTCAGTGGTTTAAGGTTAAACCCACTAATAGTCATCCACAGAATGATTCCCTTCCTAAAAGTTTCTCCTCAGACAGTATAATAACAACACAAACACAATCTTACAGCACTTCAAATCTTGCAGCCCTGCAGGATAAAACTCCACAAGTTCAAGACCCTTCTTATCACAATACAAAAGACTGACAGAGATCTTACAAAAAGAGTCACCTGAGTTGTTGACGTTGTGCATGTCAACGTCGTGAAGGGTCAGAGGCAGCCGGTGTTTCCCGATGCCGTCTGCGGAGAAACAGGAGTCGGCCTCGTAAATGGTCTGGAGCATTAGTACTTCAGTTAGCAGCACATCGTCTGCCAGCCCTGCTCTTCCTGTATTGCTGTCAGCTTGTCCCCTCCTCTTCTCTCGGTCTCTCTCTCTGTGTTTGTGTCTCTCTCTCTCTCTCAAGAGACCAAGAACATTCGCCCCTGCCTCCTCCTCCTCCTCCTCTTTAAGCGACACCCGAAGAGTGACAGAGCTCTCCCTCACTAACACTAAAAAGCTTCACTCCTCCTCTGCTCTGCTCATCTCTTCGCTTCTTCTCCAGTCGACACCTAAGTGGCTCTGTGAATCAGCAGGAGAGTCTCTCACACTCTGCCTTCCTCTTGTCCCGACAGAACTGCTTGTTATTTTCTCCCCGATGTGTCAGATTCACTGTTTTCGGTCCTCCCTCCCTCTCAAACAGGTTTTTTTTGTCATCCAAGGTGGTTCAGAGTTGCATTCAGCTCCTGTTTCTGTCTCTCTCTCTTTCTGGTTTTCTATCAAGTTGCTTGCTGCAAAGAGGAGGAGGCTGATTTGCATGTGAATCAACAAGAGCATGGCCCACAGGTGACAGAAATAGAACAATGGCCGGCTCGGGCTATAAATAGGTCAGGCGCGGTGCGGGGATTGGAGCAGCATTGATGCGTTTAAAAATACCACACCAAACACAGCTGTGGCCTCATCTACAGCTAGAAGACATGTATCTGTGTCTATCGCTCTTTCGGTTTAGTATGCTGTCTATCTTTATCTCTTTTTTTCATTTTCTTTCTCACTCCATCTCTCTTCCATTATCATGCCTCTGGCCTCCATAAAAAAAGACACACTACCAGTTTTTCTGGAGATATAATTATGTATCTGCATTTTGCTTGACACGTTGCTGCTCTGAGCTGCGCCGCTGACACTCTCACAGGGTTTATGTGCTCAGCATGCAGAGTAAAATGCAACATCTTGCATTCATATTTTGCATTTAAAACTAAACGAATGGCATTATTGATTAAAATATGAATGCAGGTTGGATAAGGCAATGCATAGGCACAATATTACAAAATGGCAAAAACATAATATGCATTTGAATTACAAACAAAAAAATATAAAAAATTGTATTACAATTGTATTGCCTGATACCATATAGTTATAGGTTATCCTGTTCTGGACCCCTTTACAGGGCTACAGGGCCCCCTATTCCTAAAATAAAAATACAAGGGTATATTTTCATGCATAAAATATCTGAAAACTTATTTATCAGTTTAAAAAAAAAGCTAAATATAAAAAAAAATAAAAAAAATATATATTAAATATTAAATAATACTTGAAAATATTAAATACAATTATTTTTAAATGAAATAATCTTCTTTTATATTGTTTTATACTGCTTTTATATTAAAAAAAAACAAAGGAATTAGTTTTTTTAAATATTATTTTCAATATATTTCTTTAATTTCTTTATTGTTACCATGATAAGTTTGACAGCCATTAAAAATATATTTTGTACAATCTTTCTCTCAAATTTCTAATTTTGAACACTCCTGCCAAAGCAGAATCTACTTTGAAGCCCCTAAAGGGACATGGTGAGGGGGGAAAAAATTAAAAATTGAAAGAAAAAATGTATTTTAATGCTTTTGCGTTCTCTAGCAAAATTGTTGCTCCCCCAAGAAACTTTGCATTCACTCACAAAATTTTGTGATGGAAATAATATGAGGTGGGAGAAACAACAACGCAATGTTTCTCGGGGGAACGCAACACTTTTGAATGAGAATGAGAAAGTTTTGCAAAATAAACTCAAAAGCATTGAAATATAATTTTTCCACCCATCTCATATATTTTCCATCACCATGTCCCCTCAGGGCTTCGAATAAACCTTTTGACTTCCACAAAGAACTTTTATTTTTAACAGTGTACTGCATATTTCATTGTATAATATATTCTATAGAAATACTGCATTGCCAAGTACAGTTCTCAGGAGAACACATTCTTGTAAGCACTAACACAGTCCAAGCTGAACTTGTTTAGCTTGTGTCTGTGTGTGTGTGGTCATTTGTAGACCAGGCAGGTTGTATATTGAGGTCAGTGTTGCTCTTCAGGACAGATTTCCCAGCTGGCCAAGTGTGTTTAAGATGAATTAGTAGCTCAGAGCACACAGGGGGAGCCACCTGTGTGACGGTCGAACTTTATTTAAAACTCTCACTTTAGTCTCTTCTGTTGTCACACTGCACTAAACTCTGATCCATGTTTTCCTTATCAATTTTTTTGAGAAACAAAGACTGAGCTTTTAAAAAGGGGGACTGATTGCACTACCTCAAGCATAATGGCTAATGATTTTTAGGATGATGAGTTTAAGGGGAGTTTAAAACAAGCATGCTTGTGAAGGGTTACTAATAGTAGTAAATATTATGGCAAGTGCTAGTAATTAAGTAACTATGGAATAAGCCTGCATCTATTAATAGCGCATATATATACTGTACAGCAGTCTGTCGTCTATATGAGCTCACTGAGATGGTCAGTTAATGGCACTATTTATTGCAAATATGCACATTAAATCAGTAAATCACTTCCAGTAAGGTTCATATCCAAGAGCACCACTGAATTAACCAATGCTTTCCACTGCTGAGATAAAGTACAAGTCATCAGCTTACATTGAGTTGTGTTAAAGGGATATTTAAAAAACTGTCATCATTTAATAATTACCCTCATTCCAAAATTGTATTTCTTCACTTTCTTTCTTCTGTGAAACATTTTGAGATTGTTTTTCTTTTGTCCATACAGAAATTAATGTTTTGAAAGTCCATCAAAAAATGCTTTGGTAAATTATAATTGTGAGATAAAAAGTCAAAATTGAGACATAAAATGATGATTATGAGATAGAAAATTGAAATTATGGCATACTAAGTCATAATTATGAGATAAAAAAATCAAAAATGTTAACTAAGTCTTGATAAGATAAAAAGGCAATATTCTGAGCTAAAAAGTTAATTATAAGAAGTCAAAAAAATGTTTGCTTTGGTAAATCATAATTATGAGATTTTAAAAAATCATAATTATGACAAAATTTGAAATCGCAATAAATCATGATGAGATAAAAACTCAAAACTATGACATTAAGTCATGATAAGATAAAAAGTCAAAATTATGAGAACGTAAATTCTGACATAAGACATTATTATGACATAAAAGTTGACTTAATTTCAGCCTTTTATGTCAAAATTATGTTTATGCATGTCATAATTTCAGCTTTTATCTTAGAAGTATGACTTAATATCTCATAATTTAAATTTATGTCATATTTATGATTCGTTAAAGTATGGAAATGGGGTAACCTAAAACTAGTTATCAAAATTCTTCAGAATATCTTTAAAAAAGTCATACAGGTTTGCAACTACATAACAGTATGTGAAAGATGAGAGCATTTTCATTTTGGGTGAACTATCCCTTTAAGTCTGTATCTTATAGTATTTCAGAGTGCTCAAGAGATCCAGATCACCTCAAAGACCCCATCTCCCCTGCATCTAAAAATACCCTTTGTCATTTAAACAGAAATAACCTACACTCTAATATCTGTACGTTACTTCCCATGCTGGTTTTTGAAGGGCTAGGCAGGGTACGTATTTTCATGTCCGAAAAGAGCAAGTAGCCCTGATAGATGGACAGAAAAAAGCAAAGTGGCAGGGGGCCCATAATAGCTCATCCACGTCAGCACTGGCCTTTATTTGTTCTAGTCTTATTAAAGTATTTAAGTGTAGCGACAAGGTGTAAGCTGGAGTTACACACGCACAAACATGCCAAAGACAGCGCTGTCACCTCCACGACATGAGCTGGATCAGACAAAAGCTCCTGAGCGTTTTCTGAATTTAAATGTGAGCTAAATGGAGAGCTCTCAACAAAACAGGGTAATAGAGAGAGACAGAGAACAAGAGAGCACATCAAAAGGGAAGGTCACCACAATGGGCTTTGTGTCGCTTCACAGACGGTGCGTACATCGTGCTCTGCATTTACACAGTTACACAGGCAAAAGGTGATGGAGTTTATATATACTGTATATTACAGCCTTTTGCATCAGAAATACATTTGACTACTTGAAGCAACACACATACACAACAAGACTCAATTGCATTATGTCCATACATTTCCGTCCGAGCACATTATAGAATGTTTTTTTTCAAGGGCACCAAATGTGTTTACTCTAAAAGCTATGCACTCTTTCTTTGGTTCCTTGCTCTCGCCTCGTTCCATATAAAGGCAGCGCTGCATTAGCTGTCCTCCGGGTGAGCAAATATTGCTCTTTAGTTAATTAGATCAGACTGCAGCGTGTTTTTGTTCCATACTGGATGATGACCACTTTGTGTGGGAGAGGAGGTGTCAGTTCCAGAGTGTCTGCTCACTTGTTTTTCTTTGCTTCAAAGATCTCAGTCTCTTTTTGTCTCTCATGTCTGTCTGTCTCTTTCTCTCTGCAACTCTTAGATCCAATAAATGGATTAGGTGCACTGTCTGACTAAGAAATTATACTTTTTCATTCATGGCTTGGATGTGTGTGTCTAGCTACCTAGAGTAGCTGTACTTTTGGACACAAAATTGCTGAAAAATATCTAAAGAAATTAGCTACACCTGAAAAAAACAACTCCTTTTAAGAATCTCTTCAAATGAGAAAATGGTTCATGAAGAGAATAAACAATGTAGTCTATTCACTTCTCACTATGGTAATAGTCGTAAGAGTTTGTGAATAATAATTCATTTAAAAACAATACAAGTAGCCTAGTTATTGTGGCATTTGTTTTTACTACTTTTACTAATTTCCTATCAGGCACTATCTTCTGAGCATGAGTGCTGCTAAAAATATTATTTGGAACATTAATCGACTTCGAATGGGATTCATTTGTAGGCCACACAAGCCATAACAGACACGATTATACTGCTTTTATACAACTTTACAACAAACATGAGTAACTAATAAGTAACATGTGGTAATGAATAACTTACATTTTAGACCCAGTATTGGCCGTTCCTTCATCTAGTTTTGCTCCATCAATTAAAACACTTTCCAAGAAAGCCGAAGATCAACCGTTGCGTGTCCCAGCGCAACACAGTGGCGAATCAGTATTTTCAACTAATCGTTTTGGTTAATCATTCAATGACTAAAAAAGTCGCTTGTTGCCACCTACTGGCGTAACGATGCAACATGCAGAAAAAGTCACTGAAAATCACCAAGTAATAAAGGCCCGGCCACCGATGACTAATCTATAAAGTTTTCTATAATAAGTTTTCTATGAAGTTTTCTCATTTCATTAGAATAGTTCTAAGTTCACACCACAGCTATAGCTTAATGATAACAACACAGAGAAACCATGTCATTGGAATCACTTTCAAAGGTTTTTTTTTTTTTACAATGATGAATGATGAAAACTTGAAAATATTTGAAAATGATGAAAACCACACACTTTTGCTACAGATTCATGACAAGCGAATTCAAAAATATTTCCCCACACAGATTTTGCAATGGATTCCAGATGGTCACACAGAATTCTAAAATATTTCCCCACACAGATTTTGCAACAGATTCTAATTGGTCACAGAGATTCATAAATATTTCCCCCACGGATTTCACATAGGATTCAAGTTTGCAGCTTTGACCAATAGAAAGCTGCTTGGTTTTGAAGGGACTTCTGTGTGAGCTCTTCATAAAGTATATTGCTACCCTGACAATGGAACTTTTTTTTACCTTTCGAATAAAGTTTTTTTTTTTTTACCAAAATTTATGTGGCAGCACCTTTACTGACAGTTTGTCTGGAACACAAAAACACAGACAAGTTAAGTAATACCAGTGCTATTATATGGCTAATCAACTTTATGTGACGTGACATACAGCCAAGTATGGTGACCCATAGTCGGAATTCGTGCTCTGCATTTACCCATCCAAAGTGCACACACACAGCAGTGAACACACACACAGCAGTGAACACACACACACCGTGAACACACACCCGGAGCAGTGGGCAGCCATTTATGCTGCGGCGCCCGGGGAGCAGTTGGGGGTTCGGTGCCTTGCTCAAGGGCACCTCAGTCGTGGTATTGAGGGTGGAGAGAGCGCTGTACATTCACTCCCCCCCACCTACAATTCCTGCCGGTACCGAGACTCGAACCCGCCACCTTTGGGTTACGAGTCTGACTCTCTAACCATTAGGCCATGACTCCCCCACAAACTTACTAACTGTTATAAATTTTACTTTTATATTTATTTATTCTACATTATAGTACACTTTTAATTAGATACAGTAGTGGGTTTTCATTTTCAGCTTGGCAGGTGGGATGTCTTATCTGACACGTGGAGATGGTTCAATTCCTGTGAAGATGGTTTGATCATAGAAACTATTTTTTTTCACCTTAGTTTTATTTTTAGTTTATTTAGATAGCTAAGGAAAAAAGTTTATGTATGTGTGGGTGTGATTGTGAGTCACTACGAAAGAACAGGCAATATATTCCATGTAGAAATATGTTTGTTTACCTATATGTGCTGTTTATGCATGGCTACGTATTTGCTCCCCTCAGAGTTTCATCATAATTGTTTGTGGCGGTAACAGCGGGATGTACTCGTTTCAGGTTGCCTGTGGCAGGGGAGCCCGGTGCTGTAGGTGTACCTGGAAACAGACGAGAAATCTCTGTCTTCCCATGGGTCCCGGCTCATCTGGGGCAACACGCCTCAGACAGACTGGCAACATTTCAGGTTCACACTCACACACTTGCATCAGATCTCATTCCCTCCTCCCATCTTCTTCTGAGGTTTTCCCTCCTCTGCCTTTCCGTCCTTCACAAAAACCTGTTCAATCTCCCTCCGTGAAAATTTGTCACCTCAGTCCACCTCCATCCTCATACAGCAACTTGATCGGTCATGTAGAAGCCCAAAGGCATCAGCGCTGTTTATTGGAGGTCCAAACCCAATTAGCATCTCCATCTGGCTGTATTCTAGGGGCATGTTTCCGCGCCATCTGATGATTTAGGTGCTGTGGCTTTATTAGGTTACTCAGTCTAGCCTCCGCTGGTATTTCCTGCAGGACATTTAGGTTGAGGGTGAGAGCACTTTGCGGCTTGGATCAGATAATGTGCAGAAAGTGCTTCTTCTGTTTACTTCA
Source organism: Schizothorax lantsangensis (assembly GCA_027422415.1). NCBI lineage: Eukaryota > Metazoa > Chordata > Actinopteri > Cypriniformes > Cyprinidae > Schizothorax > Schizothorax lantsangensis. The sequence continues at coordinate 14,471,547 of CM049850.1, read as the reverse complement.
TAAATTTCAATGGAAGTGTCTAATTATACAGCAAAGAAGAGAACCCTATTGACACACATAGGCCATTGTCAGGGGACCTATGCAACTATTTTTTAAAGGGAGAGTTCATCAAAAAATGAAAATGTTATAATTTACTCAAGTCATGTCATTCCAAACCTGACTTTCTTTCTTCTGCAAGATGCACAAGACGACATTTAAGGGATGTTTCAAGATATTTTGAAGAATGTTCTCAACGGAATAGGGCTGTCACGATTCCCTGATTTAATTTGAGTACTGGATTTAAAAAAGTCCTCGATTGCATTTTGCAATAATACCAAAATACCAGAAGTGGCACATTTCATGTATGAGAATCCATGAAACGCTTTATTGGACCGATTTCCAAGGCTGCATGGTATTAAACCCAGAGCCGATCCTCCCTATACGCAGATTACGCAAGCTGCATAGGGCCCCCGAAACACCAGGGGGCCCCTTGCTCTCAAAGATGTTTTAATTTTAGTTTTGTTTTTGAGTTTGGCCAGCAGTTATGAAAACATGAATGATCATTTATTTTAATGCGGTGCGCTGTCACCCTCTCTACGTAAAAATCAGTCAAATCATGTAACGTGAATGTCGTACAGTCTCTTGCTCGAGACTAAAAAAACGAGTTGAAAGTGTACCAAGCCACGGAAGAGATACTGTTTCTCGAGACGGAGACGGAGTGAAACATGGATAAATGCATTTCATCCATTCTTTCATCCCAAACCGCCCCCCCCCACCGGCGACAGTTTTGCGCAGGGCCCCCAGAAGTCTTGGATCGGCACTAATTAAACCCATTTAAAAATCATAATAAAACATAATGCTATTGTGAATTCACAAACTCTACGATTCAATTAAACAGATATATGTGATGTAGGTTTAATATATGCACTTTACTTATTTACCTGCACATTGGTTACGTGCGTGCGAGTGTTTCCGTTCACAGTAAATGCTGCTCCACACAAACTGCTGTGCCCAATCTCATGAAAATGCGTATAAATAGTACGGCAAATAAAAACAGAAAATCGTGGTATTGATATGCAAAAAAATTACTATGGTGTGCATATGATACGCACGTGTTTGGCGTGCATATAATACGCAGTTTTCACATGCATATAATATGCAATTTGTTGGCATGCATATGATACGCAGTTTCCGCATGCATATGATACGCATCTACCCCACAACACTAATCATACCCATTGCGTATCATATGCACGCCAAAGTCAATTTCTGCGAATAAACAGTATGCCAAATCGAAACATAAACTCGTGCTATTGATACGCACTTTCATGAGATCGGGTTGGAACTCAAATTTCATCTCTGCATATTGTTGTGAGTTTGGGTTTATTATAATGTTCATCTGGGAACGCAACGTGCGCCATTTAATCAGATTTGTAAGGTAAATCATTTGTAAACCCACACAAACATTGGATAATATATATCTTTCTCGCTTACTGTTCATCGCGATTTCAAAAAGCAAGCTCGCTCTGAGTTTACCTTCAGTCTATGGAGTTTACACGTTTTGATGTTCACATATTCAAGAAATTACAGTGGCTGTAACATATCTGGTGTAAAGAAATGGCCAAATATTAAAGTTTAAGTGGACATTTGAATTAAATGTTGTTTAATTCAACAACTGTTGTTTGCTTAGGTCTATTGTATTACTACATAAAATTAATTATATGCTAATAACATGATACTTGATTAATCGTCAGAATAATCAACCAATTACTCCATTACCAAAATAACCTTTAGTGACAGCCCTTCAATGAAAGTCAAAACAACTTTGGACCCCACTGACTTTCATTATATGGACAAAATTACTGATACAGGCTTTCAGTGGTGGAAAGAGTACTGAAAAAATATACTCAAGTAAAAGTACCATTACCTTCCAAAAAATGTAGTGTGAGTAGAGTAAAAGTACTTGTCCAAAAAAACTACTTGAGTAAGAGTAAAAGAGTAGCCTATTTAAAAGTACTCATGAGTATTGAGTAGTAGTGAGTACTGAGCTGTGGATTCTACCCCCTTATAATAAACGCTCTACACTGCGGCGCCAGATAAATTTGAATGCAGGTGCTGAGGGGGTACTAGATCAATGACAGGGAGAGCTGGGCAATTAATAGTAAATATGACCAAAACAGGTTGTTATTATTCTTATTTTTTTAAATGAATAATAAAATCGCTATATAGGCGCATTTCAAATGTTTATGAGGAATGTGGGAGTATTATCGTGCTTAGCCTACTGTATGACATGGGGGCGCGCACGCAATGTTTTATTTTTTATTTTTTCCTGCGGAAAGAGCTTATACTCCTGTCATTTTTGGATGTGCTTTCTGTCGTATCATGCAGTCTCTGTGAATGGAGTGCGTCACAACATGAACCAGCTCACAGACATAAGAAATAAATCTGCAGAAAGCTTGAAAACCAATTAAAATAAAAAAAAAAAAATCTTCTCTGATTATGTAGTCCGCATAGGTGCATTTCTCTATTAAAGGCACGTCCACTGTGGAGATGGCGAGTCTGAGAAAGCACTAGTTTATTAATTAATAATTAAAATGTCTTCTTTTTCCCCTTTGCATTCATGAATCCGGTGCTTTGCGGCAAGCTTTATGGGTGCGTTTGAGCGCGGAATAATACGCCTAAATGCCTATATTAAAGGATGGTTTAGCAGGTTATTATACTAATCAATTTAATATAAACGTGCGGCTAGTTGACTAGAAAAATCTTTAGTCGTGGGCAGGCCTTGGCACAAGAAACCGATCCATTTTTAAAATAAAATGCTGACATTAAGTCCTACTGCAAATCACGTTGTATTGCACTGCAGTATTTATGCATGTGTAATGAGTCAAATGTTTTTATTTTATTTCATTTATTATGGGGGTGCTTTGGTTTTTCTTGGGGGCGCTGGAGCACCTGCTAGCCCCTCCCTAGCGTGTCCGAGAGCTTAACAGAATTACCAGCCAGAGTCCGACCGGAGCCCGTCTTTTTTTCCCCTTCTCACAAATCAGATTATACTGTTTCAGCTATTAAAATAGATCAGTTTTGTATGTAATGGCAAAGTGATTATATTTTGTTTTCGTTTTTTTTTTAAGTTAATTTAGAAAAATGTTTGGCGCATTTTTTTGTTAGTTAAATATTTTTTTTTTTTCTTAAAGTAACGACCAAGTGGCCAGCGTCAGACAGTGAGCTGATCATAGCCATGTTTGATCAATTTAGCCTTCTCAAATCATCACGATTTGCCTAAAATAAAATCTAGGCCTATAGATATACTAAAACAGTTCAAGCATATAAGTTTGTGCGGAGAGTGGAAGTTAAAGCGCAGGACATGGAGGCACCAGTGCAATCAATTGCATTTTTTCAATGGAAACAACTTAATATATAGAAAGTTGTTATATACTGTATAGAATATATAGAATACACGCTTTTTCACAGCGCGCATCACGCGCTCAAACTCATCAAAAGTCAACAAGTTCAACAAGCAACAACGACTTCTCCAAGTGACTGCAGCAGAACCCGCGAGAGAGAGACGAGGCAGCGATCGCGCGTCTCATAAGTGAAGGGAATTACCGAACGTGGCACTAGCGGGAGTTAACACAGGCCGTGTATAGCACATATACAAATCATTTAGTAAGCAGAAATCCGACATTTACCTTAGAGGAAGATGCGACTGAATTGATGCTTGAAGAATGCACTTCCAGCAGTCATGATAAACTGCAGTTGGCGGTTAAAGTTTTCTATGCACAATTTGATTTGACGAAAGTCACGAGACCGATTACTATCTCTCTATCCAATCACGTTGATGGATAAAAATAAAAATAAAATAATCATGTAACGACCACAAACGGAGGAAAATAGCGGAGTAAAAGTACCGATACATCACTTAAAATGTACTCAAGTAAAAGTAAAAGTACACAATTTTTAAACTACTCAAAAAGTACAATTACTGATACAAACTATTACTGTAACGTGAGTATTTGTAATTCGCTACTTCACACCACTGCAGGTTTTAGAAACAAAGTCATTAGTTGGAACAATATGAGGTTTACAGAAATTTCCATTTTTAAAGAAAACTATCTGTGGAAGCAAATTTAGACATTAATGGGTGGCCTCACCATTTTAGACAAACTCTTTTTTTAACCTACAATAATCATGTAACTTAATTATCAAAGATATAAATAGGTTTTTCAGAAATAGTATTTAAAATCCACTTGCCCTCAGGGACATGACATTCAGGCCATTGTTTTGGTTTGTAAAAAAATATTATTATTCATTCATTATTATTCAGGTAAAAAAGCTGTTTCTCCATCAATGGCCATTCAAGTTGCTGTCTATTCTTTATTTTTTATTTTTGCAAACAACATATAAATGAGAGTCTTATCATATAATAGGCAATTTTTGGAGGGCCCTTCCAAGGCTGTTTGCACTATTCTGATCAACTGCCATTGAGATGAATGGGAATGCTAACAGGTTCTCTTGCTTTCACAGACCTCCTTGGAGAAAACACATATTGCATCATTTTTGTTTTGCATAAATTACAGGTTCTTTAGGTGAAAGAATATTTCTTCCATTTTAAAAATGTATTATCAGCGGGTTTGAAGAATATTCTGTGCAAATTATTTCAAATCACCGTTAAGGATTCTTTTTCCCCAGATGAACGCTGCCATTTGCAGCCATGATGACATTAAATCTCTCCTCAGCCCATTTCTATTGGTATTCTGTGTGCGTTACATGTTTCTGCAGAGGCTTTGCTGTCTGTCCTTTCAGTGCTGTATTGATAAAGCTCTATAAATAGACATGTTGCTGTGCATGTCACTGGGAGGGAAGGGACAGTTCACTGAAATCCCCCTGATCAATCAGACCATGACTGCTGTATTGATTTAGCTCAGAATAACTGGCCAGATGGGTTTAGCACAAACGCACAGCCTCTCTCTGACCTTTAACCTGCTGCAGCCTACATTCACAACCCACCTCAGCCCTCGCATTGTAACTGACAACCTTATAAACCATGTGGTCATCAAATGGCATACATTAGATATTGAAATAATTGACACTTACATTTCCAAATGAGAGAACCTTTTTATTATTATTTATTAGTTTATTTTATTTTTAAATAAATTGACACTTAATTAACAGTATGGGGCTCAAAGTGGACTGATATACTATACTATATTGTAAAATCATTTTCTAGCATTTGATTTATCATTATTATTATTGGTAATAGTAATAATAATAGTAATAATAGGATGTTAGAATCTCTTTATAAAATACTAATATAAATAATATTGTAAATATTAGTTCAAAAATGTAATTATAATTTTATTATATTTTATTTTGGACACTTAATTAACAGTATGCCACTCAATGTGGGCTGATACAAAATTTGGTTGTTTTGTATGATAATAATATAATATAATATATAGACTAAGAGCAAATCTGTGCACTGGGTGCCACACGATTAGAGATCAGAGATCACAACACAATAGTGAAATGCTGAGGCTCCTCACTGAGTTAATCTGAGGTTTTATCTCACAATAATCTCAACATCTCAATCCATCTCTCTGGAAACACACCCAATGTCCTCACAATCACAAATATACACAGTATATATACACAGCACACAAGGAGCCAGACACAAACACACGCACACACAAGCTTTTTTCCCTCCCGCTGACAATCCAGTAATGCTTAATTCATTACCTATTTAGGTAAATTACTATTCTGGGGATATTATCTGCTTCACAACCAAACTGCTCAGTCTAGAAAAATGTTAATAATCATTCTTTTGCTTGGCTTGAGTCTCCATGTGTAACACAATATTTAATTGAAGTTTTCTTAATGAAATCACTGGACAGAAGCGTAAACAATGAAGACGTCTAAAGAAGTTCACTTCTAAACTCTGTGTTTAGAAACTTACCATATACAGTAGCAAGACTGAAATAAAAGTAACTGATCTAAAAACATTTCTTACATAATAGCTTTAGTTTCATTTGAGTCAGTAAATCAGATCTTGCCTGTGCATTTAGGGAAAAGCTTTCAGGAAAGCTCAGTTCGGCATCAATAAAAACTGATCCCATCTCATTCTGTGTATATGTGTAAAAGGTTGGGGGAACACAGGAAATTATACATTGCAACAAAGGAAAAGGCAGATTTCCTTGACTGCTATTGTCCTGGATGTTACCACCTACGCCATCGTGGCTTTCCATGACCAGGGTGAATCAGGTTTCCTAGAAAAATGTCCCAGAGAGAAGTGCACAGCACAATGAACAAAACAGAAGACAAATTATTCCTGTTATTATTTGCAGAGAAGAATAAATGACATTCTCAAAGGAGGATGATTCATGTTTGCTTGACAGCATAATGCAAACTGAGCTTTTTCAGAATGAAAGACTGAGATTTTCAGTCTTCTTTTTAAAAGAACAAATTCAGACTGAACCAAGTTCTCTTTGCAGGCTATCACTGGCCTTAAAACTGCACTCAAACCTCATTTTGGTCCACTTCAACTGATAAGGTGATCATTTTTAATGCACACTGTTATTTTTTTGGAATCATGGCCACTTGAATTTATTGTATTAATATTATATTGTTTTTATTTATTTATTTAATTAATTAATATTCATTGTATTTTTCCTTAAAACAGCAGCAGCAACAACAACAATAAGAATAATATATAATAATAATAATATTTATTATTATTATTACTGTTATTATTTATAATTTAACACTAAAATCTCATTTTACAATACTAATAACAATGTTATAAATATTAGTTTGATCAGTTTAATTGATATATAAGTATATATAGTATAGTTCACAGTTTATATAAGGCAAAATTATTGTCAAACTGATTTTTGGAATCCAGACCACTCAAATGTATCGTATCAAAATTAGATTGTATTCATTGCTTTAATTATAGCATTAATGTAATTACAATATTAGTTTGTATTTTGTATAATACATTAATATTATATAACAATAATAATAATAATAATATACATAAAATTATACATATAAAACATAATAATACAATTAATATGAATATTGTTTATTATTATTATTAAAGTATACTTTTGTATAATAATATTTTACTATTCAATTCTATTTAGAAGAAGAAGAAGAATTGAATGGTACAATATTACTATACAAATATGAATACTATTTTAACCATATGAATATTATAATTAATATTAATATTAGTTTCATCACAGTTTCAGAGGGGTTCGGTTCACTTTAAAGTTTGTTTGGTGTGTTACATAAGGCAAAAGTATTGCAAACTGACCTCTGATCTGAAGTGTAAAAACTGTTTTGATGAACAGTGTGAATCTTGTTGTGGTTCTGAATGCAGTGTTTGGAATGTGTATTGACTGTGTATCTGAAAAATAATCATTATGAACTACTTTTTAAAATGACTCTACAGGGAGCATTTCTCTCTTTCTCTCTCTCTCTAAATCTCTTCAAACTCTTTTGCCCTTCTCTCTGTTTCTCTTATCGTTATCCCTGTGATGTTGTGTGGGAGTAGCGGGTCTTCATTATTAATTGTGAAAGGAGCTCCCAGAAGCCTGTTATGAGGAGTGGGATACAGATCAGAGGGCACATCAGGTCAACCCACTCATTTGGCCAGAAGCTCACAGTGCTGTAACCTCCCACAGAATGTTTCTAGAGAGCACATGTTTACCCCATCCATCCTTTGCATCATTTATCCTTCTTGAGCCCTACTTCCTGTCCCTTCCCAAAAGACTCAAATAAAGAATATAGATGCACACAATTTCACAGCACAATAAAATCCAATCTTGAGATAAGACAAATATACATATGGAACATATACTTAAAAGTCCTTATTAAACTTCTCACTCAGTCAATAATATAAGCTAAATATAGTCTGATTATGTAAAAATAATGGTCTATGAACTCTTAAAGGAACAGTTCATCCAAAAATGAAATTTTGCTTAAAATGTATTCACCCCCAGGCCATTCGAGATGTAGATGAGTTTGTTTCTTCACCATAACAGATTTTAAGAAATTTAGCATTTCACTTGTGGATCCTCTGCAGTGAATGGGGCACAATAATCTATTACAAAATAGATTATTGTGATGTTTTTTTCAGCTGTTTGGACTCTCATTCTGACGGCACCCATTCACTGTAGTGGATCCATTGGTGAGCAAGTGACGTAATTCCAAATTTCTCCAAATCTGTTCACATGAAGAGAGAAACTCGTCGACATTTTGGATGGCCTGAGGGTGAGTACATTTTCAGAATTGTTTCATTTTTTATTCCTTTAAGTCCATCCTTTCGGAAATTATTTTAATCATCTGGCATCAAGGTGATTTTTTTACTAGCATTTAAAAGCATTTATATTTCTTTCAACTAAAAATCGTTGGTTTTTATATTTTATTATACAATGAAAAGACATGAATACATTTAAGTGTGACTTAGGTGTCCAAATGCTTTTGAGGCCATTGTATTGAATTTTGGTGTGAAAAAAAGTCAAATCAGTTTCCTTTTTTAATTATTAAATCTCACTTTTTAGTTTTCCTACCATCTAAATTGGACCTACCATTTACAAAGGGAAGTGAATGTTTATGTATAGACACAAAGTGATTCACATGCACATTCACCACATGCTGTGTTTAGGAGTGGTTTCAGAGAGTCTAACCGCTCCTTTCATCCCAGATCTAGTTCCGCCCTGGCCTTTCCAACTCAACCGCTGCAATGTCAGCCACACTAACAAGCTGTAAACCTCTCTATCTTTGTCCTCTCTCTCTTGCACTTTTAGACAGTATTGGTAAGGAAAGCAACAGTCTCTCCTCTGAGGTAACTAGATTTGTTGACTTTCCACTACAAACAGAATTTACAGCTGCACAAGTAAACATGACATCAGAGCCACTAGCTGCATCCCTGGCCAGGGCATCAGGACTGTGCAAGGCTTAAAATAACATTCAGCGATCAGAGAGAGAAGCTCCACTGCCTTTATCAGCCTTATAATCAAGCTGCAGATGACAAGAAAGGAAAAACAGAAGAGTGAGGAAAATGAAAAGATTGTAGCCTACCTGTTGCAAAATATTTAGAAATACATGCATAGTACCTCAAGCTCATATAGAGAGGAACATAACATTATATAATGGATATTATATTAATTATAAATACTATAAAAGAGCAAATACATGCACACACATGTTATTATTACAGTGTAGACTGCAACTTACAAGAAAAAAATACAGAGCAGACATCATGAGATAAAAGATTACCATCAAGATTAACAAAATAAAAGATAATTCAAAGTCCAGGCTCATTGGAAATACGTGCATGTGGTGAGATTTCTGCAAAATGGTATTATGTTGCTTGTTGCATGTTTCGCGACACTTTTAAAGTGAAATGTCTTATGATTAATGCTAAAAGCAAGTTCATTTTTATCCGATGAGTAGCACTAAAAGGTTCTATTGCGCTTGAAAATAACATATCACCTATACTAAACCTCCCCTAAACTAAAAACGCATTTGCTGAAGCAACCGTGCCATTTTAGCTGGCTTCTATGTCTTTGAGCTTTTTTATCATGACTTTTGTTACATGGCACCCAAGTGCTCTGCTCTGCAGTGCAAGTGCAGTGTTGCATGTACCAGGTGAGCTACCGAGCAAGTTTACAACCTCAGAAAAGCTATATGGAGATGTTTAGCTATATGATGTAAACATCAAAATGTATTAGTTTACAAATCATGCACCATGGTAAAATCCTTTTGATATCATAGTGTATTAATGTGCAAGAATCCTTGTGAATTTGAATCAATTAATTCCCATGTAATCACAATGTTTTCAATTTTTTTTGCCGTTTTACAGTTTTTACACAATGTAGGTAAAGAACCACATTTTTACAAATAGTTTAATGAATACTATGAATTCGGACACACTACTTTTTTCACAACTGTATGTTATGCAAAGAGTGGTTATTTCTGAAGACTTTGTTGGGGACTATTTTCATTGGCGTAGCAAAGTAACTAATATTGATTTGTTGATTTAATGTATCTGTTAATTATTTCCAACAGCGGGCATACATGCATCAAAGACAGTTCTGTCATTTTCATTTTTTCCCTTAAAAATTCCACATAAATAAATGTAATTTACACCATATTTCAAATCACCATTCATTCTGTAGTGGAACTGATATTTTAAACATTTTTTTTTTAAACAAAATGCTGACTCCCTCATCTTGCTGAAGCAAAAACAGACAAATTTACTATCAATGTTATGTCTAAAATGTAAGTTACTCAATATTATTTCTTGTTTAGCAATTTCACACTTGCAGTCATGCTGTTTGTCTGAATATCAGCGTCACCGTGATTTGGCTGTACATCAGTCTTTCTCATGTTGCTTAAATATGTTCTGTTTGGCAGTGATTATGTCACATTGTAGAATGGATGGACAAATTCCTTGTCACTGAAATTATATTGTGTCATAGATTGAACATGCACACTGAAGCCTCCTGTCAATCACACACATCTGGGCTACATCACTGCCCTGCTTTAGACACCAAAACAGGGGCACCACTTAGTGTGACTAAAGCATGTGGAAACCTAAAGCAACTTCATATTTCTCATTTCACGCCTTTCTATCCTCCGCTATCCCATAACTCACCAGGACGGCTCAAGGGAGGGGCAGAGCAGGTGCACTACACATGAAAGGCCAGAACAAAGGGCCGTCCAATCACAGAGCGTGGTGACCTGGGCCCCGAGGATGATGGGACCTGGTCAATGTCACCCCGAAATGTCTGTTACTACTATCAGGGTCAAAACAGGTATGTGTGGTAATGGGAATCACAGATCTCACACTGAGATGGAATGCAGTTGGTTGCACCTGTCTTACTGAACATTCCATCTGTGTTGTTTTTAAGCAGTTTTTGCAATGTTAACATCCTGCTAGGCCTATTACACAAATTACAAAGTATTTATTTTAGTGAAATTATACTGCAGTTAATTCCAATAATTCAAGTCTTTTTTGGAGAGTGGTTCAGATTATTAGCTGGAGATGAGAGAAGGCGTAGTAAATTAGGCCTGCCCTAAAATAACTCAACCTTCAATGTCAGAGGCACTTTATGACCCTCCAGAGAGTGAAAGAATTAGTTCTCTTTCCTTTAGACTTCTCTTGCCCTCAGCTTAACAGACAGTCCTGTAATAATTAATTACATTCCTTATTACTCAATGTGTCAGTCCTCACTGTAAGCAGAGATATTCCCCAAAAAACAAGGTTTTTAAAATGTTATAAGCTACACTGATAAAAATGATTTTGTGGTGAAGTAAATACTACATAAAAACAAATGTAATTTCTACATTAAATAATTTAGTTCAGGCAATAATTAAAAATTAAAGTAAATTCTATATTAGTACTCAATTTAAGCTTGTAGAAATTAGTATATTTTACTTGAAAGTTATGATTCTGTTTTTCCCATCATGCACTGGGGCATGAATAATTAAAAAGGTTAAATTTTTCACTGTTTTGGAGTTGTATTTATGCTGTTTTATGGTTGCTTTTGTTGTTAGGTTTAGTAACTTACTGTTTTGTAACATCTGGAATTCATTGTTTACTCAAAATGAGCAGGCCCGGCGTCATGGGGGCGCTTGGGTATGATGTTCTGAAGCCCGCCCTGCAATGATCCACGCAAACGCGACTATTGCGACTGTACTGTCAGGAGCTGGGATACACAAAAACTACCCAAACACTAAAATATGTTATAAACAAAATAATAACCATTATTTTTTAGAGTAGCCTACAATGTGCACACTGTAAAAGCAACTGGTGCAAGCTGGTAATCACTTAATCCACGTCCACCAATTGCACGAATGCTCCGTTACCAACCTCTCCCTCCTCTGATCATTTGATCAGTCACCCCACTTTGTTACAGGACCTCGCAATTTACAAATTAAGCACTGCCTCCAAGAAGCCATTTTCCAAGAATTATTTTCTTAGTCTAAACAACTGTTTTCCACAGTTAAGAACCTTTTGTACAGTGGAAATGTTTTTCATGGAACCAACAATGCCAAAAAAAAAATTATAAAAAAGTGCATTTTTGTGTCCTAAACACACTTAATATGCAATAATATTTTCAAAATTATTCTTTCAGCTGCAGCTTGGCTGGAAAAGACACAATCAAAATATTACAGTTGTATGCTATTTGCCTTGAAGTTTATTTGATTTCTTCACATCTCACATTTCAATCAAGAATGCACTTCACTGACACTGTTGTCTCTATGGTAACTAAATACAGGTTTTAAAAAACATTGGTTTGTATTTTTGTATTGTGGTGGAAATGATGATGCAACTCAAGAAATGGCTAAAAACACATCTCTTCTATCTTCATTTGACCATCTAACTCTAGCACTCTCTATTCTAATTCTATTTTATCTACTTGTTTTATTTTTATTTATTATAAAAAATGACCCTAAAACTAGCATTCTCTATTCTTTTTCTATTCATTTGACTTGTTTTATTTTTTATTTTTTTTACAACTGACTCTACATATTGTTGCTCTTTTGTTGGTTTTGATTGCTTCTATTGTCCTCATTTGTAAGTCGCTTTGGATAAAACTGTCTGCTAAATAACTAAATGTAAATGTAAATGCAACTTGTAGAGTTTTAATTTGTGTAAAAATGCACGTAAGTAATTTTCACACAATAAATACTGAAATATTAATTTTCACTGTTTAGATTAATAAAAATGTAATAAATATTTTTATGATGGATTGTTATATTTTAACAGATTTAAAAGTAAAAAATAATGTTATATTTTATATGTATTTTTAGAATTATTTTATAATATACATATTAATATGTTAAACTAATGTTAATTTTATAAATAAAAATAAAAGCAAAAAAATAATAAATAAATAAACTAACAAATAAAAGGCACAGGAAAAAGTTTCCAAGACATTTTTAATGTGACCTTCATATATGAAAATCTGTTCAATTTAAATCTGCAAATCAACCCCTGGGACATAAGTTTAGGACATATCCATGAAGGCTAGAGTAAGCAGATAAATAGCTGTGTGACTGTCATTTGGGCTCGTCTTCATTCTGCCAGCACAGCACACAGCAGCAGTAGAGAGATGAGCATGACATGTGTGAAGGGCCACTGCTGCTGAGAGATGAAGCAAACCACAGATGCATTTATCACACATTTTTGCACACGTTTTCTATCTCAAAAACATACAGACACAAAATCTGTCCATTTTTTGCATCTTTTCACATCAACGAGCCTTATAAATAGCAGCCTTGATAGAAACGAAAGATGCAGTACATTGTACTGATCCTATTGCAGACTTTTTAATCTTGTACCAGCAGGTGGCAAAACTCATTGGCCACAGTTTAATTGACCAATCCAGCCACTCCACAGGCAATTCTGTAGATTGATATTGCACCGACCATCAACAAGTTTCTAAGGGCTTCTTTTAATCCCAAGTGCATATTTAAACATACGACCAAAGCGAGTCCATGCCAAAAGACTCTCCAAAAATCTATTCTGTGTATTGTGCACTCAGGGATGTGTGCTGGTGAATGCAGGTAAGTTGTTTACCTACCGCTATGGAAATAGACAGCTCTGTTACTTTAAAATCTGATGCTGTTGCTTAGAGACCATGTTCTGCGTCAAGCCTGAAATGGCTCCCAATATAGAGCACAATAGCTCTCATTCTGCTCAGCTCCACCCCTGTCTGCACTCTTATTGATTAAACTCCAAATGGATTCAATCTAAGATTAGATCACTGGTACGTATGTAAGCTCATCATTATGGGGGCACTATGATTCACGATCCATACCAGACCACGAGTGAGAAATCGACTCACGCTGCTCTCATTGTCAGGGATCATTATATCCTAACTCGGTTTGACAAGGAAATATTTACTTTGAGGTACACGCTTCAGTATATAAAGCATTGATGAGGTGAATACGTCTTTCATATGATCTGGCTTAATCAGCCATTTAGTAAGAGTAGGCCTACTGCACGTGTCTTTCTTCCATTTCTGAGAAACCGACAAATTACAAAAGAAGCTTTTCAGATTTTAGAGTCAAACAGGAAGCTCGTGAAAGGACATCTCATGAATGTACTATCCTATTTGTGCAAGGATGTGTGAAGCTTTCAGCATTTCCTCTTTCAGGCACATTACACTTCCCCATCCAAGTTTCTCTCTCACAATAACAGCTACCAAATCCCTGCCCACACTCCAGTACTTCACAATGAAGAATCAAGAGGATATACAAGCTGGGAAGAAAAAAAGCATTGTTGTACATGTATACTACTGTTCAAAAGTCTGGAGTTCAAAAGTTTTTTGATAAGGAAGTTGATAAAGAAGTGTCTTATGTTCACCAAGGCTGCATTTTATTTGGTCAAAAATGCATTCAAATTAATTTTGTGAAATTACTACATCACAAAAGAGCTGTTTTTGCAATAGTTATTACTTAACCTGTAATTACTATACAATATTACTATTACACTATTATTATGAACCCAAATCATATTTTAATATTTTACACTGTAATTTATTCCATTTGAGCAGCCATTGCTCCAGTCATTAGTGTCACATCACTGTTGCTTAATATCTTTGTGCAAACTGTGATCCCCCCCCCCCATATTATTTGATGAATAAGAAAGCTCAATAGAAAAGCATTTATTCAAAATGGAAATCTTATGTAACATTTGGACATTTCTTTACTGTCACTTCCGATAAATTTAACCCATCCTTTCTGAATAAAAGTATCACTTTCATTTTGTTTTAAGATTTGTTTTTGGCATTTTTTACCTTTTTATTTAGATAGGACATTATAGTAACAGGAAGTGATGTAAGAGAGAGAGGAGGTGGGATTGGGAAAGGTCCATGGCTATCAGCGCCGACTACTTTCTTTAAAAATAAATATATTAAAATAAATTTAAAAATAAAATACAGAGTCTCATCCATATGTCAAATATTTAAATTGAATTTTAAGTACTTGTCATTATTAGGGTTTTATTTGTAACATCAACTCAATAATAAATAGCCTAAAATTAGCCGTAAATAAGATGTCATAACACAATAAATGCTTTGTTAATTATCTACATAAGCAACAGCAGCAAAAGAAGTGCCTCTGTGATTTTTTCCCTAATATTCTTTGATGAATAAGAAATGTTAAAAAAGAAAAGCATTTGTTCGAAATGGAAATCTTTTGTAACATTTGGACATTTCTTTACTGTCACTTCCAATCAGTTTAATCATCCTTGCTAAATAAAAGTATTACTTTCTTTAAAAATAAATGAATGAAAAATGAAATTAACATAAAACACAGAGTCTCGTGCATATGTTAAATATTTAAATTGAATATTAAGTAATTGCCATTAACTCTCATAATTAGGGTTTGACTTTTTACATCAACTGAGTAATAAATATTAAATTAGCTGTAAATAATCACAAGATGTCATAATATAATAAATACTTTGTTAATTAATATCTACATATGCAACAGCAGCAAAAGAAGTGCCTCTGAAACACGAACCTCATACTTATACTGTATATTTCAAAATATATCAAATGTTACTTAATGTTATCAAATATTAGATGCAGCAGTAATTATTTATCAATTTTTGCAGATTTTAAATGATTTCTGTCACATTCACTGCTATTTTCCCCCTGAGCCTTGGTCATTTTTTACAGATAGAATTCAATGTCTAGTTTTGCTGAGTAAGTGATTTGTCGGTCATAATATTTTATAAGTTTCATAGCTCACACAAAAACAGAGACAGATAATATGATTCCACTCACCGTAGCCCCAGACTGAGCGGCCTGGCCTGGTTAGAGTTTTAAAGGGAAAGGGGTGACTTCTTCTGCCCCATCCTGATGCCCCAAAGGTTCTGTGTACCACGTAGTTTTCATAGCCTTCACCTAAACCTGTTATTACAGTAACAATTTGGGAGAAAATCATATTTACTGTGTGGAACAGAAAAAAAAACAGTGATTCATGCTTCAGTGTTACTTTAAAACCTACAGTAATACATTACACTGTAATCATGTGATATAATCTAGCTTGTATCTTTAATTTTATGATATGCTAAGACTTTCATATATTCATAATGCTCCCATTTATCGACAGTTTCTGGTGCACTTACCACTCATGATGAAATCCCTTCTCTGTTGCAATATGAATCTGAGATCATTCAAGCACACACACCTCATTCATACACACTCACTCACACACTGAGGATTCCCGTCAGAATGTCACCGGTAGAGGAAGTGGGGTCTGAGGGCCATCTGAAGTTTTAAGGTCTCTGAAAATGATCTGAGGATATGAAAAAGTCACGCTCTTACAATTCCCCTTTCCCCATCTCAGCGGTTTGAACGGATTGAAACACAGCAGTGGTGTGAGTCACTGGATGCCGCTCACTTACTGTCACACATTACAGCACATTCACATTCCCACATTACTGTCAGAAAACTCACAGTTTCAACACTACAACATATTTCAGTAACACCACCTAAAACACCTGTGTAATAAAAAAGCATAATACAACAGTTAGTTCCAAGCCTTAAATATGATTGGCTGAGTGGCTT
This sequence comes from Schizothorax lantsangensis, assembly GCA_027422415.1. Classification (NCBI taxonomy): domain Eukaryota; kingdom Metazoa; phylum Chordata; class Actinopteri; order Cypriniformes; family Cyprinidae; genus Schizothorax; species Schizothorax lantsangensis. Next base: position 14,454,973 of record CM049850.1, on the reverse strand, counting down.
CCAAGAGTGCTATTGAAGTACAACAGTACCTGCCAGAGTCTTTGGTTCCATAAGGATTTTTCCAACTCATTTTTCCCATGAGGATTTTAAAAAGTTTTCGTTAAAGAGTCTTCGTTAAACCAACCAGCTACAAGGTCAATCACATCATTTCATCAGATCTCTGATTGGTGGAGATTTTTGTGGAATCAAGTGTAATGTAGTTTTTAGCCAGTAATTCCACTGTTAAACACAATTATTTAAAAGGTCTGTCTGTAAAGGTTTATTAAAGTTATTATAAGTTAGGTTTGTGTGTTCCAAACTGTCTATGCATTAGTGAGAGTGGCATAGTGGTGATTAGTGATTTCTGCAATTCAGAGGTGGGGGACTCGAGTCACATGACTTGACTCGAGTCGCAAATTTAAGGACTTGTGACTTGCTTGACTAAATAAAGAAAATGACTTGACTTGACTTGGGATCCAGTAACTTGAGACTTGACTTGAACTTCATGACTTGGCAGGACTTTACTTTATAACAACTGTAATTAAATTATTATTTTTTATTAATAAATAGGCTAGTTGCGACTTTTTTGGTAAACAAAACGCAAGACACTGAATCAGTGGCACCGGTGATCTGAGTCTGCACAGTTCGTGACATTGCACAAGCAGAGTTACAGCGCGCCAAATACAGAAAGTAAGAGAATCTCTCAGATGTTTTCTTTTGGATATAAACACTTCGAAACGGACCATATTCATAAAAGGAGATTTGCTGTATGCATTTACAAAGCAATGATATCGCCACTTCAAAAATAAAGGTATGTAAGCTGTCCTGTTAATTATTTGTCTTAAAATTCAGCTTCTGTCATTAAATTAAAGTGATTATAAATGATTAATCTCATGTTTGTAACGATGTCAAACTTTAAATTCGCTGGCATTTGCCTCTCAAAAACATATGCTGTGTCCCAATTCTCATACTATCCATCCTAAGTAGTATTCGAAAATAGAATTAGTATGTCCCAAATCATAGTATGTTTAAAAAAGTATGCCAAAGATTCCCCGATGGTCTACTACTTCCGGTTAGAATTCGAAGTGCAGATCGATGCACACTCTAAAGGTGTGTCCCAAATCGCGTACTTATGCACTATTCTATGACGTTTTGTAGTATAAATAGTGCAAGTAATGTGTTCACACTGAAAATTTCAAAAATAAAAAGTGCACTTTAGATACCCGGATGATGCATTAAATAACCGAAAAAATTAAGTGTGGAATGTTGAACACTTCAACACTCAACTGTCGCGAAGGGGGTGGGGCTATCAGACTCCGATTATTAATGACAAAATAGCCTTATATAATTCATACACTACATGGTTGAGTGCATAGTGCATAAGTACATAGTGTATAAGTGCATAGTGTATTTCTGCGTCCCAATGTGCATACTATCCATCTTAAATTCTATTTGATATTAGTAATTTTCGATACTATTTAGTAGGGGTGGCACGATACATGTATTCGTACCGAACCGTCACGGTACGGACATCTCGGTTCGGTGCATGAGGCCTTACAACGAATACAGGCAATTCACCCCCAATCCAGAAGGGGGCGCCCGCAGTAATGCAACGCTGTTTGATAACCGCCAGCAGAAGAACAGCGAATGCCATTTGCACTTGAAAACAGACAGTGACCATGTGCTGATTCTGAGCGCGTCTCTCACTGACAAGGGAGTATACTTTAAAGGCTTGCACACTCAACTGTTCAACTGCGAAATGGAGCTTTGTGCTCGTGTATCCTACCTCTCTCATTCAGCACAAATCTAAATATTCCGTAATATTTCCATATTTGCGATGTAACGTATCTGAATGCTAAACTATTATTTATTATGTAAATTATAGGCTTTGTACTTCAGTCGCGTTCCAGCGATGACACAGAGGCGCGCGCGCTGATGTTTGGTTCACTGTATTCTATTTTGATAAGTATATCAACTGTGCTGTCAAGTTAGCAATGCTGGAACTTTTTTGTGTGTGTGTGTGTGTGTGTGTGTGTGTGTGTGTGTGTGTGTGTGTGTCACTCCGGCACGATCACTTCAACTGTTTCCTTATACCAGCAGAATCAACTTTAAACACTTATTGTCTTATTAATAATGCATCACTGTATAAAGGTCTGCTTTTATTTGTGTACACTCACAATGAAAACAAAATAGAAAACATATAGGATCGCTTTCTGCCATTTGAGTTTCCTTTATGTGAACAAATTAAGTGCGTCACAAAAATGAACCGAAACTCGGCATATAAAAGCTGTTACGTGTCGCACTGTTTTTTTTCCCTTGTTTATCTGTAAACTAAATCAAATATATTTCAAGAATGTATTCCTTGCATGTAAATATACAGCATGTACTGCAGATTTTGTATATATATATATATATATATATATATATATATATATATATATATATATATACATACAACCCCAAATCAGAAAACGTTGGGACAGTATGGAAAACGCAAATAAAAAAAGAAAGTAGTGATTTCTAAATTTACTTTGACTTGTATTTCATTGCAGACAATATGAACAAAAAATATTTCATGTTTTGTCTGGTCAACTTCATGTCATTTGTAAATATACATCCTTTCCTGTCATTCAGACCTGCAACACATTCCAAAAAAAGTTGGGACAGGAGCAATTTAGGGCTAGTAATGAGGTAAATTGGTTAAATAATGATGTGTTTTGAAACAGTTGATGTCAACAGGTGATTGTAATTATGATTTGGTACAAAAGCAGCATCCAAGAAAGGTCTAGTCCTTTAGGAGCAAAGATGGGCCGAGGATCGCCAGTTTGCCAACAAATACGTGAGAAAATTATTGAAATGTTTAAAAACAATGTTCCTCAAAGAAAGATAGGAAGAGATTTGGATATTTCACCTTCAACAATGCATAACATAATTAAAAGATTCAAGGAACCTGGAGGAATTTCAGTGCGTAAAGGACAAGGGCGCAAGCCTAAGCTGAACAACCGTGATCTCCGATCCCTCAGGCGGCACTGCATCAAGAATCGTCATTCATCTATAAGCGATATCACCACATGGGCTCAGGACTACTTTGACAAACCTTTGTCAAGTACCACAATACGTAGTTACATCCACAAATGCCAGTTAAAACTGTACTGTGCCAAAAGGAAGCCCTATGTTAACAGTGTCCAGAAGCGCCGTCGACTTCTCTGGGCTCGGAGGCATCTGGGATGGACCATCACACAGTGGAAACGTGTACTGTGGTCAGATGAATCAGTATTTCAGGTATTTTTTGGGAGGAACGGACGCCGTGTGCTCCGGACCAAAGAAGAAAAGGATCATCCAGACTGTTACCAGCAACAAGTCCAAAAGCCAGGGTCTGTCATGGTATGGGGTTGTGTCAGTGTCCTTGGCAAAGGTAACTTGCACTTCTGTGATGGCACCATTAATGCTGAAAAGTACATAGAGATTTTGGAGCACAATATGCTGCCTTCAAGAAGACATCTTTTCCAGGGACGTCCATGCATATTTCAACAAGACAATGCAAAACCACATTCTGCACACATTACAAAGTCCTGGCTGCGGAGGAAGAGGGTACGGGTACTTGACTGGCCTGCCTGCAGTCCCGACCTGTCTCCAATAGAGAATGTGTGGCGCATTTTGAAGCGCAAAATGCGACAACGAAGACCCCGTACTGTTGCCCACCTTAAGACTTGTTTGCAGGAAGAATGGGACAAAATTACACCTGAAACACTTCATCACTTGGTGTCTTCAGTCCCTAAACGTCTTTTAACCCTCTAAGCGCCAAAGTCGCAAAATTGCGACAAGACGTCATACTTAATCAAATAGACCTTAGTTCCTTATATGGTGTAATATCTCATTTGTATTCCCTACCACTAGATGGCAGACATGTAGTACTTCGATTCTAGACCAAAATTACGTCCTGTTCCTATTCAAAGTGTTCGAGGAAATAGCAGAGAAATGAGCGATCGTGTCATTGATGCGGAAGCAGTTCAGTTCACAGCGTAACGAGTGAATTGTGAGATTTGTGAGAGAAAATCGCCAAATGGCTAATAGAAAGTTGTACCGTGAGGATGTGTTGCAAATGTTATTCGCCGATTCTGACTCTGAAGGGGAATATTTGCCTTTTGGAAATGACGATCGGCCGTCTAATGATCGCGCTTCTCCCGGTACATCTTTGCAGCGCAATGGTGCCGCCGTGCAAGGCGAGAGAGTTCACGAAGCACAAACAAGTGATCATTTGACCCTTTGCCCAACGGGGATGGGGGGGGGGGATGGGGTGGCAGGGGTGGACGTGGTCGTAGTGTCCATAGGAGAGCTGCTGATCTCTGAGCTCACGGAGCGCCGCTGGCTCCGCGCCGCGGTGCTGATGATCGGCCAGATTGCGTCTTTTTTCTGATCGCGCGCGCTCTACGGGCCGCCAGCAAAGAGTATAGAAGCCCAAGAGGCGAAACTCAATAGAACGCTCCATAGCAACAGTTGCGCCCATGACATGACTGTGCCGCCGCCATTTTGGACTGAAAACTACACAAAAACGCCGTAGAATAATAGGAGCCAGTCGCGCTTGACCAACTTACAATAACACATTTAAAGTATATATGTATATAGAGTTTCGCCTGTTTGGGCTTCTATACTCTGTCGGCACTCCACTAGATTCTTGCTGTCGCCATGGAAAGATTTGTTTAAAAAACCGTACATTAAACCTGAAATACAGCCTGAACTATGACAACAATAATGTACAATCACTAGACGAGTGATAATCAAATCCTTTTAACAGTTTATTTTACAGACTTTATTTTAAAGTCTTCCCTTTTTTTTTTACAAAACCTTTTGGTCTCTAGAAACCATGTCAGTTTCGGTTACAAATATTTTAAGTTCAAGTGTACTACAAAATAACACGGAATTAATACCAACATATGAAATTAAATTAATGACAGAAAAATTAGAAATGTTGGATAATAAATATATAACAAGAATAACATCTTGACAGTAAACTGTTTTTGCAGTATTGTCTTATATTAATGTCCCTTAAAGGAAGACAGTATATAAAAAAAACAAGTACAGCCACTTTCTCCAAAATTGTTTAATTATTTAATTATGACAGACACAGCAATGCATCATGTTCTAGAGATCATCATGATTGTAGTGTGTTCAGGGGATTAAAACGTACAATATATATTTCAGACCTACTGGAGTAATAGTAAATAATAATATGTAATTGTAAATGTGTAAAGTTGCGTAAGCTCATTATAACTATATCCATATAAATCATTATTGTGGTTTCTATGGCTAGGACCTGCAGTTCCTAAAAGGATTTAAGTTTACTACTACTAGACGCTAACTTACATCCCACTTCAAAACACACAATATTTGTACACTTTTGTGAATAATTACCTGTCAGAGTCTTTGGGAAAATGATAAAAGTCAAGATTTTCACTGTCACACTGATAGTTTTTGAAGGGGATTGCCCAACATTGTGTTCTTTTATTCCACTTTGACTTCTCTTTCGTTGTTATTCTGTCTATTTCTGTATATCTGTAACGTTGTCCAGTTGGAATTTTCACCCCAAAATGGCGGCCGCGCTACCGAAGCGCCACCTAGTGGCTGTTACCCGAAAAGCATCAGAGTTTCGCCTCTTGGTATTCTATACTCTTTGCCGCCAGTACAGGTGCAGTCAGTGTGGGGTTGGTCTACCATACTCTCAAGAACTATAAACTGTGTCACTTAGATACCTGAATGGGCAGATAGCTGGTCAACTGGTCACAAAATAGGCACATGTATTTTACTATGGCACAGTAATATAGTAATAATTTACTACTTTCTCCCGTTTTACTGTTGATTTCCTCTTTTCCTGATCATTTGGAATGAGGATAAAAAGACAAAAAACAAAACAAACATGGAAATAAGCTCAAACATCCATTCAATATCTATTATTTCCTGAATATTACTGATGAACTGATCAAAAAGTAGGCTACTGTTCACATGAGTTTTACTACTATATAGGATAGTAATATAGTAATAATTTAGTACTTTCTCCTGTTTTATTGTTGATTTCCTCTTTTCTGATCATTTGGAATGAGGATAAAAAGAGAAAAAAAACAAACAAACATGCAAATAAGTTCAAACATCAATTTAATATCTACTATTTCCTGAATATTATGAAATTCAAGAGGGCCGCCCCCCTGTTGACGTCATAATATGCAAATTAGATGAGTATATTTACACCCCACATAAACTTTAGGTCATGCCCAACATTTTTCTAATTTACAGTAGATCTCTATCTTTAAGCCCTTTCAAGCCACAAGCTTTTGAAATCTTGATGTCAAAATCCAGCATTAAAAAAAAAAAACCTGGCGCCTAAAGGGTTAAGTGTTGTGAAAAGGAATGGCAACATTACAAAGTGGTAAATGCTTTACTGTCCCAACTTTTTTTGGAATGTGTTGCAGGTCTGAATGACAGGAAAGGATGTATATTTACAAATGACATGAAGTTGACCAGACAAAACATGAAATATTTTGTGTTCATATTGTCTGCAATGAAATACAAGTCAAAGTAAATTTAGAAATCACTACTTTCTTTTTTTATTTGCGTTTTCCATACTGTGCCAACTTTTTCTGATTTGGGGTTGTACACACTGTATATCTCATGTGCATATATATATAGCATAATGTAATAATATTTAGTATTTTCATATCTAGGTGGAATTTTTTTTTCATATCTAGGTGTCTGTTCAAAATAAATTAAAAGAAACCGAACATAGAAGATTTTTTTTTCCATGTTGTACCGCAGGGGTTTTCAACCTGTGGGGCGCGCCCCCCCAGGGGGCCGCTAGGGGGCAATCTGCTAGGGGGCAATCTGACTCCCGCTGTTAGGCGACAGTGAGAATGGTGTAAAATGATTTACGGTTAGTCGTGTCGGAAATCCAACCACGGATTGGCATGTTGTTATCTCAGAAACAGGCTCAGCCATCACATTGAATCAGGTAAACTGGTTATATATTTATGTTTCAGTATAATTACACACGCTATACCAGGCAGGGGTGGTTCTAAACCCTTTTTAGGTGGGTTTCAGCCCCCCAAAACTATCTTAACGATCAGGCCAGTGCTGCTTCCTCAAGAAAGTTTTTAATTCTCACGTGTTTTAAGTCTTGTCAATTTAAACAATAAAGTAATTTTAAGCCATCTAAGCCCAAGACATCTCAACGCGGTACTCACGCGCTGTGATAGAGCGTTTCTGCATGCCTGCGCGCACAAACAGATAGCCTTCTGAGACAGCAGGTGAATACCAGTGGCTGTCTTGAGGAATATCCTCGTAAGCACAGTCGGTTGTTTCAAGTGAACGTAAACAGTAAAGTAAATATCAAATGTACATCAATATAACGGATCCGTGCATTTCTTATGTAAATAATGTTAATCAAAAAGAGCAAAAGAAAAATAATTTTTCTTAAGAAGGGGGGGGGGGGGGGGTGGTGCGCGAGTGAAATTAGACAAACTTGGGGGGGCGCATGTCCTAAAAGGTTGAAAACCCCTGTTGTACCGAATTCGTATCGAGCAGTGGCCCCCGAACCGAGGTACGTACCGAACCGTGACATCTGTGTACTGTGACACCCCTACCGTGACACACCTAATGAGAGTCCACTGAAGTCAAGCGTAGTGAGAACCCAAGTGCAGTTTTATTTACAAAGTGATCCAAAGTACAAACATAATCCGAGACGAGACTTGACTTGACTTGACTTGACTTGACTTGACATGGACAAACTAGACTCACCGACAGCAGGTTACAACTTCAATACACGACAAGGAACAATGGCAACAAACGGGCTACTTATAGCAAACAATGAGAGTCACATGACATGAACAAACCAATAGAGAGACAAGACACATGACTAAGACAACCAATGAGCACATAACACAATGAACAAGAGAACCAATGGCATGAATACATGAGGGCAAGGGAAGCATGACACTAACAGCATGAAACAAACTACAAAATAAAAGACATGAAAACAAGAACATGAAACAGAACCCCAAAACAGACCTTACTATATCTATATTCAACATTTTATATTTAAACTACTGTTATTTCAAATGTATAATTGAGAAAGTTCATTTCTGAGGAAAAATATATTATAAAATAGCCTATACTTGTTCCTGTTTGGTACTGTGACTTGACTTGATCTTTTGAGCAGGACTCGACTTGACTTGCTTGAGGTAAGACACTGACTTGACTTGACTTGCTTGATTTTTTTTGCTCTGTGACTTGAGATTTGCTTGAGACTTGAACATGTGTGACTTGCCCCTACCTCTGCTGCAATTTAAAGGGGTCACGAAGTGTAAAATTAAAATTCCATTGATCTTTTGACATATAAGAGGTCATTGTGCTATAAAAACATTCTGTAAGTTTCAGAGCTCAAAACTTTCTCGTTAGTCTAAAAACAGTTTATATTGAAGCCAATCTGCCAAAATGACAGGTTTTGGAATGTGCCGCTTTATGACATAATAGTGTGGCTAAACCGTGTCAGTAAGAACTTGGTCCTTTGTTCACTTCATTTTACAACTTATTTGTTTACCAACAAGGCACAATTCGACACAGGATTTTCCGAAAGGTGGAAACTAAAAGACGAAGCTGTGCCGACTATATTGGTCTGATGCCGCACCACGCAAGTTTTCATTACGTGATCACAATTACTTTGTCTGTTATTAAAGATCATTTGATATATACTGAGTGTTTATGCATTTTTAACTTAAAACACAGCAGCATCCATCTGTGAAAGATGCAGGCTGTCAAACATACAACTGTTAGCCAATCATTTACTCCGAGTCTACAATCTGCCACGCCTATTAAAACAGAGCGTCCTGATGAGGGGGGTCAAAACAGGTCAGAAAATAGCCTATTACTTCTAAATGATGATATTTTTTATGTAAAAATCTTGATAACATTATAAGTGGACCTCAGAGAACAGTACAAAATAAAAAACAAAGGCAGTTCATGACCCCTTTAAACCATTAAACCAGTAGGTGGCGAAAAATTATGAGTCATTGAATCATTTACTCAAGCGATTTGCATAATACACTGATGCCACCGTTGCTTGTAGATATGCAATGGATGATTCGGCTTTTCAGTTTTCATTGACGGCAGGGTTGCCAGGCCTTCAAAACAAAACCAGCCCAATTCCTAATCAAAATTAGCCACAGTGATTTTTATCACTGAAAAAACAACCTGCAGCAACAGTATAAAAGTAGCCCATTTCAATGGAGCCAATTTTGTATCTAAAATATTGTATCTAAAATTTAAGTGATTCAATATTAACTTCTACATCACACTTGCGATCATGCTGTTGGTCTGAATATTAACACGGCTATAGTGCCTTCACAGAAACCATTATTATGTCTCATTTCTTTCGCATCTGTAATGCACAGTTTGAACCAGTGAGTGAATCTCAACATTGTTATGAAGTGAAAAAGTACATTGTTGCTACTCTGAAAGCTTTCAGTTCTCACTTAAAGTCATAGTAAGGAATACCCAAGAATGAAAATTCAGTCAATATTTATTCCCCCTCAATTTCCAAATCCTTTTTTCTTCTTCTGTCGAACACAGAATATGTTCCAAATAATCTTCATGCAGTTTTACATAAAACAATAATTCCCACAATACTTCCCTGTCTACATTAACCACTTGTGTGCATATAAATAGCACTTGTGCTATCATTTCAGACGTTCTGACACATAATTTTAAGAAAGAGTCATTAGAGTTGCCATTGTGTATCCAAAGAAAATTTTAGACTTGCTGGAATATGTTGATCTTACATTTCCAACTCACACAAATCTGTGGTGAGAATGATCCTGGGTTCACGAGGACTTTAGTTGGCAGTATGGCGATGACACTGCCCCCTCAAGCCATCTGACTGGAGAATCATACACCTGCTGGGCTTCATCAGGCAAAAGCTGCTCTGTGTCGGGAACGCTACACATTGTACAGAAAATGTTACATTTAATGAGAGCCAACAGAACCACAGACCTTCTGACTATGTATATATTAGCGGAATTAAAATACTCTACCCGGGGGAATTTTTTAGCCATGTCTCGCCTGATTTAGTCAACCTTCCCACTGAGCTGTCCCTGTGATTTTTTTTAGTCACCAGTAATTTCTTGACTTTCATCACACATTCTGTCAGAACTGCTGAACCATGATTAATTATCATCCAAACACTTGAGTAAAAGTGAGACTATGTTGATCTGGGGACAGAAAGTGTGAGATTTTTTTTTTTTTTTGTAATCTACTACTTTCCCATCTCATCACAAATTTAATTAGCTTCTAATAATTTTCATGTCAAAATACATATAGGGTTTTTAATTTAATATTCCCAGATCCAACATAAATAGCTCTCTTCTACTAAAACTTTATTCAGAGATGTGATTGGCTGTATTATAACTAAGCTTTATTACAGGACAAGTAGCCTAACAAACAAAAAGTAGCTAAATACTTTGTAGTTATGTAATGGTTAATTTCATATTTTATTCGGAGCCATATTTTTGTTGGTATAAAAAAAGGTTTTTGAATAAATTAACTCAATTACAGTATCAAACTTAAACAGGTAAATAAGAACAACCACACCCTAAAGTTTTATAGCCAAGTTAAAAACATTGTATATATGAACTTGTGAAACATATGTTTAATCTGTTTGTTTATATGATGCTTTTCACTAGAATTAATCAGACTTTACATCACTGAAGGTGTGGTCACATTTACTGTTGCTTTACAAAATCTTGCGGACAGTATCCATTCATTTCAATAGGAATTTGTGCAATTGGGAGTTTTGCAAAAGGTCAAAAAAGTTCCATATGCAGATTGTACTCATATTTAAGTTGGTCACGCGAATTTGCTGCACTGAGAAAACTGCTTGGTTTGACAGTGACTTCTATGTGAACAGTGCTTCATAGCTACATAGACAATAATCTTGACAGCCACATAGACAATAAAAATCTTGACAGCCAATCAGAATCCATTCTGCTTTAAAGAGCTTGGGCATTTATAGTGGAAGATGACACATTTGCAGCACACACTTATAATAAACAAAACGCTATTGTGGGTTGGTGTGGATACTAATATAGTTATCGGGTCACACTTTATTTTAAGCTAACCATTCTACGAAGTTTGCCTCAATAAACTCCTTATTTGCTGCTTATTAATAGTTATTAAGGTAGTTGTTAAGTTTAGGTAGGATTAAGGATGTAGAATATGGTCAGGCAGAATAAATGCTTTATAAGTACTAATAAACAGCAAATTTGTTAATAATAGGCATGCTAACAAGCAACTAGTTAATAGTAAGAATTGGTCCCTATACTAAAGTGTTACCAGTTATAGTTATCTTTATAGTTATCGTTCTTGGTGTGAACTGGCCTTAATTGTTTAAAAAAAGCAGCTTGTTTCTGGAAAACCATAAGGGTTTATTAAAACCATAATAGGCTAACCAGAACCATCAAAGCCGGTCTGTGAACACTTGAAAGCAAGTTGAATGTGTGTCTGCATCGTAGTACATGTAGTATTTAAGCAGATGATTTTACTAAACTAAAGTTATACAAGACGAAAATGTTAGCTAACATGACATGACATAACATGACACAAAAGTTTAAAAACCTGCAATATTGAGTTAATACATATAAAAAACACAAACAAACACATTTTCACCTGTGACGGTTATTTAAATATTGGGGGATTTTAAAACCAGAAGCTGCACAATGTTGCAGCATCTTGGAAAACGCAATGATTTTTACTGTGAGTGACAACACATTAAAAATCTTATGATGGCATACATGTTGTTGTGTCTGGAGTGGGCTAATGTGGTTGCTATGTATGCATATATGAGAGAAAATGGAAAACAGATAATGGTAAAACTGTGTTAAATTAGAAGAGGCACTATTTTTAGTTACTCCCCTTTTAGTCACTCATGATAAGCAGGTTAATGTATTTAAATACACAACAGATTCATGCTTAGATCATCACAGTGTCCTGAGTTTATTGCATGCAATGACCTCAAAATAACAGCGTATGGTTGAGTTATTTTCGTACAGGAGCATCTTGTAAAATTATAGAGCGGTGTTTTTTTGAGCTCGCTTCTCCATTTGCCCTGTTCTCTGTTCTTCTTTCCAAAACATGTTTTATGTTCTTACCGCCTCGCTTGACTGAATTTCTGGCCTAGTGTATCTCGTACAGGTGTCCATTTAATGTCTGTGTTAGATTTATTCTGGTTTGTAACCTCAAGCGTTGGTCTCCAGCCAGGAGCACTGCGTTGAATCACGTCAACACGACACTACGTTTTCTCAAGCTGAGATTTTTCCTCCGCTACCACTGTAAATCCATCACCACATTTGTTTGCAGGCCTTGCGCATAAACAAAAATCCTATGTCCCCCAGGATCCATCTACACATTTTCCCTACCATCTTCTCTCCCTGTGTTTGTCTGAGGATGAAGAGATGCAGTAGGGAGTTTCTCTGATGGATGACGTAGTTTATTGTGCTGCAGTATGAGGGGGAGAGAGAGCCAGTTTGTGCAGGTGTACGGCTGCCACAGTGGTGTTTATCCTGGCTCTGTATTGTGTCTGGGAACGGGGGCTCTGATGGAGACTAAACGTCCCCTGCGGCCTCAAAAACATTCTAGAACATGAGGCAAAGGAGGAGAGAAAGGCTTAGCTGGTCGTCTTTTAGATTGTTTCTTGAAAGTATGTGCAGGTCTTTTTAAGGAACTCTGTTTTTGAAAATGTTTGATATAGGAGTTCAGGTAAAAGACACTGTGTGTCTTTTTGACATGAGACTGTTCTCCAATGAAGAAGGTAAAATGTTACCTTGTATCATCTGATTTTGTTGTACATCTATTGCCTACTACATAAAGATGGGGGACGCCTCCAGTGTTATTTACATTTACATTTACATTTACATTTAGTCATTTTGCAGATGCTTTTATCCAAAGCGACTTACAATTGGGGAATACATAAAGCGATTATTCTTAGAGGCAAACAGACAGAGGAAGTGCTCGTAACACCAAGTTTCAGGCATTGTTCAAATAAGTACAAGCTAGAAAGGGAAGGAATAAATAAAGAGAAAGACAAAGTTTTTTATATACTGTATATACAGTATATATAAATTTAGGATGAAGTCAAGTATTTAGGATGAAGTCAGCATTCCGGATAGGGGTGGGAAGATCATTCCACCAGCCAGGAACGGTGAACGTGAATGTTCTGAACAGTGATTTTGAGCCTCTCTGTGATGGTACCACGAGGCGTCGCTCACTAGCGGATCTCAGACTTCTGGAGGGGATGTAGATTCGTAATAGTGAGTGGAAGTAGGCGGGTGCTGAGCCTGTGGTTGTTCTATATGCAAGCATCAATGTCTTGAACTTGATGTGAGCCGCAACCGGTAGCCAGTGCAAGGAGATAAAGAGAAGTGTAACATGGACTCTTTTTGGTTCGTTGAAGACCGGTCGTGCCGCTGCATTCTGAATCATTTGTAGAGGTTTCATTGTGCATGATGGAAGTCCAGCCAGAAGAGCATTGCAGTGGTCCAGCCTAGAAATGACAAGGGCCTGGACAAGAAGTTGTGCAGCATGCTCAGTTAGAAAGGGCTTGATCTTTCTTATGTTGTGCAATGCAAACCTGCAAGATCGAGCCTTTGCAATGTGGTCTTTGAAGGTCAGCTGGTCATCAAAGATTACACCAAGATTTCTGACCAGAGTTTGATGGGGTAATTGTAGAAGAACATAGCTGGATGGTGAAATCATGCTGTAGAGTTGGAGTGGCAGGGAAAACAAGAAGCTCAGTCTTTGCCAGGTTGATCTGTAGGTGATGTTCTTTCATCCATGCCGAGATGTCCGCCAGGCAGCCTGAGATCCGTCGTGTAATTCCCGTTGGATCATCTGGTTGAAATGAGAGATAAGAGCTGTGTGTCATCAGCATAGCAATGGTAGGAGAAGTCATGTGCCTGTATGATGGGTCCAGTGATGTAGTGTATATGGAGAAGAGGAGGGGTCCAAGAACTGATCCCTGAGGAACACCAGTGACCAATTGATGTGCTTTGGATATCTCCCCTCCCAGGCCACCCTGAAAGACCTACCAGTGAGATAGGATTCAAACCAGCAAAGTGTAATCCCTGAGGATCTGATGACTGACAGTGTCAAAAGCAGCAGATAGATCCAGATAGATAGATAGATAGATAGATAGATAGATAGATAGATAATAGAATTTATTAGATTATTTACTAATAAACTGTAACATATTTAGAGATTAGTTTAGCATGTACAAGATCCACTATATTGTTAATTGATTTAATTGAAACCCCCCTGAAACAAGAATATTAGCCCAAGCATCATCTGATTTTTGCAGAATATGTAAAATACATCTGATATGTTTTTTATGTATAAAAGGTGTCACTGATATAAAATGCTAAATTAAATTCTGTGTAAATTTATGTATGTTGACAAATAATACATTTCAATAATTGACTGATGACACTCAAATAAAATAACAGAATCCCACTCCAAGAGACACTTGTGAATTAGTCTAATTCTATGAAATATACACAGTCTCAACTGAACTAATATCATGTTAGCAATACATTCACATATTATTCTGCTCAAATGGCCTACAATGACTACTGAAGGTTTTAAATGTCGATCTAACTCATGGAATTATTATAAATTTGCTCAACGAAAGTTTGATTCATTTAAGTAGATCAGTTCATGCTAAATGGTTCTCTCTCATATCTAGCATTGAAAAGTCTGATTCATTCTAGTGTCCAACAAATAATTATTTTTAAATTATACAATATTCTGCCCCAATTTGGAAGAAGGCAAATTAAATTAAATTAAATAATTAAATTAACTTAATTTAAATTTAATTTAACTTTAAATAAAAAATAAAAATTTTGTTATTTATCTATCTATCTATCTATCTAGTATCTGTCTATCTCTGCATGAATTACAGTCCCCCATTATTATTTAAAAATACAAAAAAGTTTTTTTTTTTTACAATTAAAAGGATAGTTGACCCAAAATGAAAATTCTGTCATCATTTACTCACCCTCCACTTGTTCCAAACCTGTTTGAGTTTCTTTCTTCTGTTGAAAACAAAAGAAGATATTTTGAAGAATGTTGGTTACCAAACAGTTAACAGTGACCATTGACTTCCATAGTAAAATATGTAAAATTATAACTATGGAAAATCATAATTTAAATTATAAAGAGCTATCCCTTTAATTCCATGGTTTGATATTTTGTTATTTAATGCTGTGACATTCATTCATCTTGATTTGTGAGTCCAAATAATTTTGGAGCCACTGTCTATTGGCTGAACTAAATGTTTATTATGTCTGCTTATGATTTAGTGGGAAATTCATTCTGCACAGAAGTTCATATTAAGCACCTGCTGTTTTGGCTTTCACTACAATTTGAGGAAGAGGAAGACTGACACCTACTGTTCAACTCGCAATAACTGAACACTATAGCCAGTAAAACTTCAGGTCTATTTCAGAGTCTACAGCCAGTTTGACTTTAAAGACATGAAGGATCAGTTATGCCCCATAACACCAAGGTCTTTCCCACTCCTTCACCGTCTGTCACTGATGTCTGTTGGGAACGCAGTATGACAGGGACGCTTTCATCCCTCCTGAGGGTGGGGGGTGGGGGGAGGATGCGATTAGCACCGATTATGTACAGATTTGTCATCGTCATAAATCCACAGCTGTCGGGGGCTTCACATTTTTACATGTCACTTCAAACGCATTCCTCTCTGTCTCCGCCTGCTTTACAGCTTCTGTCCAACTACTGACGGCTGCAGAAGAGGGTCACCCTTCTCCTGAGCTTCTCCAGAGAGATGTCACGTTTCACGTCATGCTGCCTGAATGCTTGTTAGGAGCAAATTGGAAGCCCAGTGGTCCTCCGGTCAAGGTGTTGTTTGAACCCTGTGTCCTTTCCTCATCCTGACTTTCCCTCCTCCTCTTCTTGGTGTTTATATCCTTTCTTCTCATCTCATCTCCTCCCTTCTTCCACGTCCAGCAGCTGGAGGACCAGTGAGAGTGTTTGTGTGTGTGTGTGTGTTTGTGATCTCCTCCAACCAGCTGTTTGCTATTCCTCATGCTGACGGCCTGGGAGTCTCCCAGAAGCCAAGCTGAGCCCTTGACCCAGAGTCCCCATCCTTTCTCAGATCTGTCTTAAACCGCACTGCTGAGACAATATTAATTTGCTCACAGTAAATAAATGTACGTAGCTTTCTTTATTGCACAAATATTGAATATGCAGTTTGGACACACCTTTATTTTTACTATTTTCCACATTTTAAAGCAATGTTTAAAGTTCTCAAAACTATAAAATAACAAATGTAAGCATAACAATTACGTAAGTATGGGAATTATGTAGTTTTGTTTGAATTTTTTCTGCTTCTTCATAGTAGCCACCCTTTGACTAGATTAAAGCAACAGTATGCACACTCTTCATTAGGAGCATCCTGGGAAAAAATTGCCAAAAAAAAGAAATAATTTTGATTATAAATATTATTTATTATTATTATATATATATTTTTAGATTTTTTTAAGCTGATGCATGAACTAAAAAATCCAACCAAGATTCATTAAAAATCAAATCAAGTAAAATCAAACTTGTGATAAATTCATTGTTTGACTATTTGTTCTTAACCACATGGAAGCATCATCATGTGATAATTTTGTTCTTCTTAACCACTTTGAATTTAATTAGTGATTTGAATTTAATTTCTGATGAATAAACTCTGAAAACTCAAAAAAATTAAAAAGAGAAAAATGTCATTGTTGCTATTTTTTTTTTAAAAAAAAGACTAAATAGTTTTACAATGTATGCATAAATATATTTTAATGTGTCCAAACTTTTGACTGGTAGTGTATATAATGTAACATACAGAATAATTATGATTATATAAAAAAAAAAAAAACATCTATTTGAATGGAAATTTGGTTGATATGGTTGATTTGGTTGTTGGAAATGTGAGATTGTGGCTTCTTTGCTGTACAATATACTTACAATAAGTGGTTGTATGTAGAAATGTTGTAAATACAAAAATGTTATAAAGCTCACAATTGTAGTTCCTACTAAAATGCAAAAAAGTAATGCAAAAGAGTTGCCTGTTGTGTCGAAGTGAGACCCTTTTGTTTTACACAGAGAAAGACACTGATGATGGTGATCACACCTGACAGGAAATATAAAGTTCAGAGGTCAGCAGGTCTCAAACAGGAGTGAATACAGATGCAGTGCAGGGGCAGATTGGGCTTGACCTGCCCTGTGTCCTCCGGCCTCCCTTCACCCTCCCTGAGCTGGCCGTCTACTAATTCAATTTGTGGGAGCCTCTAGCCCTGCTGAAGGCAAATTCCATCTGGTGTTAGTGGGGTCTTATGGGGCTTATTGAGCCCAATCCATAGGGATTATCCTGCTCTGAATGGGCCGGTCCCCAAAGCTATGACACCATTTAGCAGTAAAACTAAACAAAACCCTGACTGACAAAACTTTCTTTCTTTTATACATATTTCCCAACCCAAGGAAAAAAAATAATTTTAACTGTCACTGTACTCTATATAAACTCGAAATATCCATCACATTAGTCGCAGTCTCAGCTGCTATGACAGACCATTAACCTGTCATTCATGAATAGACATTGACTTAAAATAATTTTCAAGTAGAAAGAAAAATTTTGCAAGTCAGTTTCTAGATAGGTACGTACCTTAAAGCTATGTAGGTGTTTTGCATAATTTAAACAGTAAAACAATTATGAAAAATGAAACAATTCATGAAACACCAAACCTACAAGAAGTATAACAACAAACCAACAAACATTGTACTTATTACATGTAAATATATCACATAAAAAAAAATTCTGAAAAAATATTGAAAAATGTTCCACTATTAGTAGGCTACCATACATGAATTTTCAGTGCCACAAATATTAAATCATAGATCTATAATCATATTTAACCATATAACCACATTTGGATACCAATAGGTTTTATATAAAAATATAATAAAAACATTTGCATTTTAATTTTCACCAAATTAATTAAATCATCCACCAAATCACCAACGTTGTAAATACTTTTTCAACCAGCAGAGGACGGTATTGCACCATCAGAGAGGACAAAAACAACAGGAAACTCTTGTGTTCTTCAGAACGGACAGTTCTGTCTTCTGTCCTTCCACACTAGTGTTTGACTGCACGTTACTTGCGTTGCTCTAAATGAGTGGAATCACAAGTTCTGAGTTCAAGCTGTTATTTCTTCTGATTCTTGTGATCAAGAAAAACAAGACAAAAGTGAATAGCCAGTAAATATAGACAGAGACAGACAGATGGATGGATGCAAGGTGAACAAACTGATTTAAGCCCTCATTTTATACAGGGAAGGTATTTACACTGCTGTACAAAAGTTTAGGGTCAGTACAATATTAAGAAATTTATACTTTTATTTAGCAAGGAAACAATACTCAAAAGTGACAGTAAAGACATTTACAATGTAATGTGGGAGACTTCTATTTCAAGCAAAATGCAGTTTATTTGAACTATAAATTCAAAGAATCTTGAAAAAAATGCATTACAGGTTCCACAAAAATATTTAGCAGCACAACTGCATATTCTGCACATCATAGGAATAAATTACATTTTAAAATCATTTATATTTTAAATTGACCATTTTTTTTAATCAAATATGCACAGTCTTAAAAATCTTACTGACCCCTTTCTTCAGAAGCATTAATAATTTTCCAAGTCTTGGTCATTCAAGTTTGGTCATCCATCAAAATACCTCTCAACTGCTTGTTTAACAATAGTGCTTTATGAATACAGCATTTTTTGTAGAAAACCAAACATTCTTTGATTTACAGTTTGATCAAAATCTGTGTCTCCTGTGAAGCTAAACAGCTGAATTCATCTGTTCATAAGTGCTACATATGTCTGATTGTCTTCAATAGCTTCCCTCAAAGAATAAATTATCAGAAAATTATCAATTAATATACAAATGACAGTCTAGGGAGACCCACACAGTTTCCCGATTACTCTGATTACCCATCAGTGCTCCTAATCATTACAAAATGCTATACTAAGAAAAAATATATACTTGATTTCAATTATTTAAAAATTGAAGGGAATGAAAAAAAAACACAAAATGTTGAAAAATCCTCAGCTCAACTGAAAATACTGCTAACAGGAAGTCACAGTGTTGAGTAAATCACCCAAATAAATCATACAATATTTGGCCTTTGACTTAATTTTACAGAGTAAACAAGCTAGCATGTTGAAGAGCAGCAAATCAGATAGCTATATTATGCTACTTTATAAACGTTACTGCATATTTTTTTTAAAACAGCTTGTTTGGCATTTGCTGAAGGCTATTTACAGTTAGTATACACTTTATATATTGCTTTGGGACACACTTTTGACAGGCCAATATATTTGCAACATCTCATGAGAGACATTTAAAGATACATTTATCAAAGTACTGTGACACCACTGTTCATATAAGAGAGAAGCCACTGATGAATGATTCTAATATCTAACTGATACAAACAGGCTGGTTCTTCATTCATCTTAGACGTCATGCTGAGCCACAGGACATTTGTGCCTTACTTTGTCCATTTTCAGCCTTTCCTTCACCCCAGTTTCTGCTTCCTCCTCCTCATCCTCTACTCTGCTGGTGCTCTTTTCCAGCCCAGACATTATGGGTTTGTATGACCACAGCCACTGATCATTCCAGCCTGTATGAATGAAGTTCCACCAAGGGTTTTTGCTCTATTTCTTGTTGTCAGCTGATCAGTCAAATGGTATCCTCCTAAAGACAGGTTTGGATGAGGTCTGCTGTTTTTCTGATGCTGGTCAGAATGCTGTGCCAGATGTGTCATGTTACTCTCCATTGCATAGTTTGTGTGGCTTCCATTCTGAAAATGATTAGACAAATGGTTTTTGTATTATTATAAAAATTTGTAAGGATTTAGTGTGGCTGAAAATTTCATTCCAAGATTTTTCCAGCACTGATTTTCCAGCCTCACAGAACCTAAAGAACCTTTTCTACTATGAAGAAACTTTTGTGCAATGGAAAGCTTCCATTGATGTTAAAGGTTCTTCATGGAACCACAGGTGACAATGAAGAACCTTTATGTTTAAGAGTGAAGGTAGGTGAGCCTCACATTTGGTTGGTTCTTACCTGGCTTATGTAATCTTGTTGATCCAGACTTGATTCGACACCCACTCCTCTGTTAGGTCCTGAGTGCCCGTTCCTCTCCACATCACCATCCAGGCCACTGAGTAGCACTTCAAGGTCCTGAGCAGTGAACTCGCTCATACCTGTGTCACCTGCAGTGATATAAGGTGAAGAGTGCTGCTGGGAGCAGCTGAAGGACACAGTGCTCAAATGGTTTCTGTAAGGGTGCTTCAGATCCAGAAGGGGCGACTCCAGGTAAAAGCATCCAGGCTGTTGGAGCTCTGGCTGGAAGAGAGGAGGAACCTGCTGAGTGTCGCTAACCCCAACTTCAGGGAAGTTCCCACAAACCTGAGCATTTTTGAGTGTTTTACACTCCAGCAGATGGAGAGGTGGAAGGTATGAGCACTGTGACTGTTGGCTCATCGTCTGAACCTGGTGTTTTTGGGATGTTATGTGTGAAAGTTCACATGGTGCGATTCCTGTCCCGTTGTATGGTTGAGACATTACGTGTTGGTGTCCATGAGGATCGTTTTGGAGATCTGGTATGGCCTGCAGTTCACTGTGACTTTGTATTTGTGTGAAATGTTGTGTGTTTGGTTCAGGATGTTCTGTTGTAAAAGTCATCTGTTGTTCCTGGGGTACTAATGTGAGAGGATCACATGAATCCTGAAAGAGTAATGTAGATGCTCGCTGTGGAGGTGTGAAGGTCAGCATAGTATTCCCGATGAGATCCTTCTCCTTCAGACTGTCACCAGATATTATACAGTCTGTCTTCGTCTTGAGAGAGTGTTGTACATAGGAGAAGATGCCATCTGTGAGGTCCGCCACATCATTCTGTCCACCGAGGTCAATCCTGAGGAACAGTTCATCTTGAAGGAACTTCAGATCTTCTGGTCTGATCCCTAAACTCCCCATGAAGTTCAGTATCTCACAGCTGCCGTCTCCTCCAGAGTTAACGACTGGCTCTTGTTTGAAAAGAGAGCTTTCAGAGAGTGAAAGGGCACTTTCTTGCCAGTTACTAGAGAAGATCCCACCAAGATCCTCGTTCTCTAAACCCTGTACAGATACAGAGTGCTCATCTGCAGGACACGCATAAATCGATGCATCCTGCTTCAGCATGGAGCCCAGCAGGGAGTCAGGGTCTACAGTTCCAGTGGTTCTGGCTTGGGTACTGTCATCCAGAGCAGTGGTATCAGAAGGTATGGTGTTACCCTGAGATCTGGGCAGGTTCATGTCATATAGAACAGCTTCTCCTGTAGTGAAGCTGAAAGGAAGCATCATAGCACGCTTTCTCAGGTTCTCCTCACCCTCCTCGTTCCTACAGAAGACAGAACTACTCATTATAAAAGCAAGACACCTAAGAAAAATATGTTTTGCCTTTGCTGATTATAGATAAGAAAAGACATGAAAAAAATGACCTATCACAATTCAGAATTCAAACAGACATAAGTATACATGCCAATCACAATTAATATACAAATATTATGGGGGGGGGGGTTAAGCAGACTAAATGATTGGAGAAGTCCAGCATAAGTCACCAGAGAGAAGTGTTGTTTCACTGAAAAATTGAGTAATGACAATTTAACTAAAGTGAATATTGAATAAAACATCATTTTTAAACAAAATACCATGTAACTAGAATGAACTTCTCTCTGGTAATGTATTTCATACTTCTATCATTCACTTAAACCCCACCCCTGCATACTCGCATTCTTCTGTCTCTGTTTTTGAGTGCAAGGCACAAAATCCAATTTCAAAATCAAACCACAACCCATGGATAGAACAAAGTCCTGCCCCTTTTTTTTATCCATTACACATGTATGTTGGAAGAAAAGATCTGTCACTACTTCAGTCTTGTTGCAAATTTAAAAATTACAAATATTATATGCGTGGATGAATCATTCACAATAAGATCAATAATATGCATTTAGCAAATAAATGGGGGAATTTTAATTTAATACTGACTTTAAGTTAGACACAGCACACCCTAATCATTATATTAAAACAATTACCTGTAATAAAATTTTTACTATGAATACTGTCTTATAATAAGACAACAAAGAAAACATTTATAGGTTGTTCAATATGAAAGACCAAAGAAAGACACAAATAAGGGCATACGTGATGACTCTCTGTGAGGCGATGATGCAATCTGGTTGCCCATTTTTGTAGACAAGTCTGGCATTTGACTGTACCCAAACCCAGAGGTTCTGTTTTGTCAACAGCCTGAACACAGTCAACCCACTTTCACCCGTCCTCATCACTGCAGGGGACAGAAATTATTAAATTTATTTGAAAAAATCAGCAACTCATTTTGCTACCATTAATAATAATAACAGTACATGCTTTTGATAGCAGTCTCCTTTTAAAACATCAAAGGCAGATAGATGTACATAGTAGATGTATATTTGTCACTGGTTCTCATGCCTCAAGCAAGCATGAGAGTTGCATGTTGATCAATGTTTATTCATGAATGAAAGCCTAAATTAAATCATCATATAAAGAAATCATGTCATATTATTATTATGTCTTTTTGTACTTTTAGGAGTGTGAAAATTATAGTTGTGTGGACTTTAATGAATGGATAAATATGTTGAGAGAATACAAAACCAATCTTAGGTAATTTGTGTTTTGAATATCTTAAAGTTTTGGAACAACATGAGGATGAATATACGATTTTTTCATTTTTGGGTGAATGCTCCCTGTAGGAGCAATACAATTATTTCCACAACAGTTAGACCTCTACCCAGTGGTGGGAGGGAGTGAGGTGAGTGTATTTTCTTTATCCACATTGATTTAAGGGAGTCTTACTCCGTATGTGGTTCTCAGCGCAGTAGAGCATGTCAGCTGCATGGATGAACTGATAGCCTGAGCCACGGTAACACAGCTCTTCCTCCGTGTAGCCAAGAACAATCTTCCCTCTGTGAAGAAACAAAAAACACATGACTCTGAATGTGAGAGATACTGATGATGAGAATGCAGAGGAATACTGCACCAAATCACAAGCCAATCATTTAAAATATACATATATATATTTTGTGCTACTGTCATTCATCTTTAACGTTTAACTTAACTTAATTTTTAACATTTCACAAATCAAAAGAGATTAAATTGCTTCTACAAGTCAACTGAAACAAACTAAAGTGAAAAACAAACAAAGAACAAATCCAGGAGCTTATATGTCTTACTTTGCGTCACAAGCGGTGGGCGTGAAATCCAGCTTATGCTTGGTTTTGAAAAAGCAGCTCTTGGTGCTGATCTCCAGTATGGAAGGCGGTTGCAGAGGGCAGGCCAGGACAAACAGAGCCAGCTGAGGAGGGACGGGTTTCCCATCTGCTGTCCTCTCATTCTGCCCATACAGGGACTTCAAACGCCCCTGAAAGTTCACGGCCTATAAAAATACAAGCCATATATTTAACACATTTGACCCTATGTAAATACATTCCACAGCATTTAGCTAATTTTACTCATAAATTAACACAGAAAATGTGATTCCATCTGGGCCTTCTCATGATAAGACACCAGGCCTTGCTATCTTTTGATCACTTCCTTTATGAGATAAGCAAGACTGTGACCTCTCTTTGAACCCAATATATAAATAAGATACATGATTTAAGAATAGTTGTTTGAGCTGATTATACTAAAAGACTGATTAAAGTGCTAATAAAGTGCTAAGTGGTGCTTAAAGGGATAGTTCACCCAAAAATGAAAATTGTCATCATTTACTAGGGTGACCATACGTCCTCTTTTTCCCGGACATGTCCTCTTTTTGGACCTACAAAAGTGCGTCCGGCCGGGATTTCTTAATCGCCCAAAATGTCCGGGATTCGGCTGTTTTCTTAATCCCGCTCCAGCAAATACTCAAGCATGGTCTTGTCAGTCATCTCTCCTTATTCTCGACCTGTGATCAGTCAAATCTGACTCCTGCAGCTCTTGTTGGATGCAGGGTTGCCAAGGCTGCGTTGATTCCACAGAATTGGGGTACTTTTAAACTGTTGCCATGGGTTGATTTTCCCAAGTGGGTTAAAGGTTTGAAATATTGCATAAATTACATTTGACTGAAATGCTTGTATTGAAACATTTTGCATTCTACCTATGATAAAACTTTCATGGACTTTTACATTAACTGTTCCCTCCTGGTGGAATGACCTGCCAATGGCTTATGGAAGCCAATGGCTACCGTCAACTGTTTGCTTACCAACATTCTTCAAAATATCTTATTTTGTGTTGTTTGAAAAGTCTGATAAAGGTAGCTTTTGAGATAGGAAGTCTACATGTAGAAATGATCCAGCAGAGGCAGTTAACTGAGAAACATCTCAACAGACTCATAGTCATAACTCCAAGCTGTGTGGAAGTCATGAACTAAAAATGAACTGATATGATCTTAACATTATAACACGTGTCATTATAGTCTTACCGTCATAGAGCATCTTAATATTAGTTCAAACAAAACTAACAAAAGTATCTTTTTTGTGTGTGGAATTACTTTGTATGTAGAAGCACAAGATAATTTCAGTAATTTCAGCCCTCAATTCTAGATTATTACATTATCATTAATACTCCTCAAAAACGTGATGTACAATACAAGGTTGTTCACAGCAAAAATACTTAATTATAGGGTTTTTGAGGTGCACACTGTTTTAAAATCCCTCATTATTCATCATTTCTCACACACTTTCTGCAATTAATTCAGCTCAATGAACAGACTCCATTCAAACTTGTTTGAAGACAGTTTCAGCTTTCAGTCTGTTATGGTATGCTATTTAATTTGGACTTCTTAAACTTTATTCATAGGAGAGCTCTGACTAGACTTTGACTTCCTTCAAGCTTTGGATGGTACTGTAAATAATGTCAGCCTTGCATGTGCTATGTATTCTTTTCTTTTCTTTATAAATTTGTTTACAGGCATCCAAAATTAAATCTTCTCCTTTTCCATTTTAAAATCTCCCATCACACTGTCAGAGCATTCAGCACTTAAAATCTATCAGCAATAATGCTATTGTAATACTTATAGATAGAATTTTGATGTAAAATTTGTGTAAAATGTTTTTTCCTGTCTTGCAAGCACTGGTAATGACTTCAGGTAATCTATATAAATATGGTTACTTAAAACATCTTCATCTGCTGCCTAAGGAAATCAACAAAGTAAAATCTCTTACAATAAAAGATTTACAAAAAGTGTCAGGAGTGAATATTGAAATAATAATAATAATAATAGTCTATATTTTAATTTATTTATTCACTTTAATGTATTTATGATCATTTTCAACTTACAAGAAAGCCAGAGGAGTTGTTCAAAAGACATCTTAACCTGCAAACAAAATTTCGCTCCAGAAAGGTGGAGTTCTCTGGTGGCAACTGCTCTGGACTGTAGTATGTCTGAGGCAACGGTGCATCCTGAGAAGCTTGACAAAAACAAAACAAAAGTTGAATATAGAGAAAAACATAGTTAAATACAAAACTGTCTAAGATGATATAAAATAAAAAAACAGAAATGTCCCTGCATCGGTGGCAGAATTTTGACCCTTGCTGTGTAAGCATTTATATAACTCATTGGCGGTAGTGTCCTTGATAATGGCTGGATTATTGCTAAGTGTGTGCACTGTCTGGAACAGCTGTCCTGTGTATATAGTTCCGACAATAACAGGCCTTTCAAACTGCCAAGTGTTAGATCTCTATTGAAAACTGATCCAGCTTGGTTGAGAATAAAAAGCCCAAACTGAAACCAGAGCAAACTGGCACAGCCTTTGAACACCAGCCATTATAGGCTGTTACACATACAAATCTGAATCCTCAGAGCACATATAACTGAAAACCATCTTGTGAAATATTTAGGTTTTCTGAAATCTAGTAGGGTATGGGTTAAAAACAACCTAGTCTCATGGCATTTATGTACCTGGGTGCACTTTTTAGCGAGACACGAAATACGTACCAATAACTACATATTACTGCAGTTTCACTTTCCAAAAGAAACAAACACTAGAGGCAGTAAAGCTCCGACACCTTTTACTCCTTTTCACACAAATTTACAGAGTTTTGATTAATAAAGCGTATCATGTTACGACTTCAAAACAACATTAATATGCTGGGAGATTTGAAAACTGATGCTTTCGAATTTTAGCATCGCACATATCCAGCGTCATATCTATGGGTTTTCATAGACGGTAGGTTTGTTCGGTAGCTCACCGAGTACGGAGACGTACTTAGGAGGCGAGGAGCTCCGGTTCGAATCCCGTGTAACCACGGTTCGACAAAACAGTTCAAATCTGCATATAAGGAAGTTGAAATGGCACGGTTGCATCAACAAATACGTTTTTATACCAGTTATGCATTTGTTAACACTATCGGGGAGGTTTAGGGTTGGGTTTGGTGTAGGGCATATTTCCAACACGATAGAGCATTAACTTTTAGGGACAGACCCCGGATATTTGAATTCTGAACCGCCGCAGTATGTACCTGAAACAACACAATAAAAACACAGCAATACGTACCTATATCAACATAATAAAAATGTGCCAGGGTTCACGTATTTAACCTGTGTTTTAGCGCCACTCAGTGGACATTTCTCTTTGAAACTGCGGCGAAACGTGCAGTAAAGTACGTAAAACGGTGTCACACAGAAAGTGCACAGAGGTACATATTTTTATGAGACCAGGTTGGTTAAAAACATGGCCCATGATGAAAAAAATAAATAAAATTCACACAAACGTCTTAGTCATTCTGAGAATACATTTTTGGATAGCTTATCAAATTGAACAATGACGATATTTCAGATCCATTGTGAAGTAAATAAAAATGTATTATTTTTATTGTTTTAAAATCACGTTATGCATGGATTTATTTCCTGAAATTGTATACTAGGACATTTTGTCTCTCACAATAGAACTTTGTCAAACTTTGTTTGCAGACACACGCAATCCATCTTCTTTGACTCTTTGTGTTGATGGAATGGGGACAGAATCTTTCAGGCACAATGCCCAGGTCTGCTCATGGTCTGTCTGGAGAGATGTTTAGTTATTTTCTACCTTGCACTAGCTGTCCGGTGTCTGGGGTGCAGCTGAGGTTGAGCGCCCAGTGGAGCTGCCTCTGAAACGCAGCCCGGTCTTCAGTGTGAACGAGCTCATAAACACTCTGATGGATGAGATCCAACTGCAAAACAATCACATCGGCTTCACTCTAAGTAGATTCACAGCTGCTCATTACAGTTAGAAAATGTACCAAACTGAATTAAGAAATCTGAATCTCAATGCTGAAATAAAGACCTGTTTTTTCAACCTGTTTTTCTCTAAATGTGCTCAGAGCCTGCTTTGTCTGGCACCCAAACATACTAATCCAAGTTCTTTCATGACAACTCTCAGAGGGACTGGCATGGTAATGTACATGACAATGTTAATGTATTTGGTCTTGGTGGAATAGATCTGCTAAGCTGCTGCTGCAGAGCAAGTACCAATACTTGCTACTGCCAATACATTTACAACATGCCGCTGTGAGCATGTAGGAAATACTGCTGCTGCACATATAACATATGAAATAACCCCCATAGCATACATGAATCACCCCGTAGCAGATCTATACAGGTGGAGCTGGGGAAGTTGGAAGGTTTCTGAAACGCGCTGCAACTGCATCAGGTTTCACACTAGAATCATGTTTGTGGGAAGAAGCTGAAATTTCACACATAATAAATTCTAAAGCTGCAATGAGGAATCTATAAGACTGGTTAAGATCTCTTTCCACTGGTTTTTCACAACAACAACTGAATCATCAAGTAAAATGTGTTAAATCAAGTGCATAATGCTTAATGTAATGAACCCTAAATGAGAGTAGATTCACTAAACGGAGAAGAAATGTGTGCACTGAACAGAACATGGATTGTTTGTTCTTTCTCAAATAGAAGGTGCCAGAAGACCATTTCATAAATGCATAAACCATTTGGGCTGCAGTTCCTTTTACCCGCACAATATATATGCAAACCAGTACAAACCTGATGGAACCCCAAGTAGTCTTCAATGGTGGAGGAAGCATAGAAAATTGTGCCATTGGAGGTGACCACCAACACAAAGCCATTTATAGCCTATAAAAAAAAGAAATTATACTGCTAATAAATAGCATTCTAAATCTATTTTGTATTGTTTTTGACTCATCTGTGTTGTTTGATTCAAACATTAAGGTTTCACAGGACACATGAGCTCACCTGTAGCAACAATTCTCCCTCTGGCAGCTCCTGATTGTGTGGTTTAGTGTTATTTGCTAGCTGGTTGGAGTTCTTTGAGTTCAGAGTCACTGCAACAGCAAACAAGCATTAAAGTGGCTCTGCACAATAGCTAAAACAGATAATACACTCAAAGACATGAGGAAGTTACGGATAACAATTCATAATATCTGATAATATCATAAGAGGGTACTTGATCAGGCATAATCAAACAAGAGCTAAACTTCTTGTATTAAAAACAATTTCCTGCATCAATAATGATTGTGAGAGGGAAATCTGAAATAATGTATAACAATGGCAACTTGAAACATGGAGCTGTTGGCATCTGACCTACCAAAAACTGAAAGCAAATTATAATGCCCACTGGTTAACAATACACTTGTGCTTGGCACACATCACATGATATGTTTGCTCATGGAGTGGTTATGACATGCAAGGGCAATGAGAGGGCAGTATCTGTAAAAACACAGACACTGGGTCAATAACAAATAAGTGTGTCCATAATAATAATGAAAATATTTTAAAAATCTAGTTTTAAGCACATGTGACAAGTACTTAGAAATAGGGCTGTCGCGATAACCGCAATATTTTTGTATTCATTACTCCCTTCTCGTTTTATACTTAGGCATTTCTGAATATTAGATTCTGAATGCTGAAAGAGGCTTTTTTTAACAAGCCTAAACAGACAGTGAATGAGAGAGATACTGAGCGCGTTTCAGTCTGTCCTTCAGAAAAGTGAAAACTTTAAAGGAAAGTGAAATCTCTAACATCTGCTGGTCAGCTTAGCCTTAAGTGGCGCTCAAAAGTTTCAAGCTATATTTTAACTTTGAATGAATCAGCGTTTTTGACTGAAATACAACTCAAAGCAAGGGTGGCGCACTTTTTCAAAACACGCAGGTTAGTATTTTGAAAAAAAGGTTTTAAAATATATATATATATCAACTATATTTTAAGGTATGTTTTGTTAACCGTTATTTTGATTCTCTTCCGTTTATTATTGAAAAATAATTATTCATTTAAAATGTGTATTTATATATGTTTTTCTTATATGATTATGATTGTAATACCGCATACCGCGCTATTGAGCACTCAAAATTACCGCAAGGGAAATTATTTCACTTAGAAACATTCTGACATCAAAGATTAACTCTACATCATCAAGTTAAAAAAAGTAATATATTTTCTTTATACAAGCAAGGGTACTTTTTCATTAGTATTTTGAAAAAAAGAAAACAACTATATTTTAAGGTATAATGAATTATTGAAAAAATAATTATTCATTTAAAATGTGTTTTGTTTTTCTTGAAATAGGACAGTATTTTTGAATGTATTTATTGATTCAAAATAAATAAAATAAATAAAATGCATTTAAAAAATGTGATTATTCTATGACTAACTAATTAATTGATAAAATATATCAATTGTGAACTTAAGATTCTTCAAGCGTATGAACTGTACATTAACTCTTAACAATGGAAAGAAGACACAAAAGTACTCTGATTCTGCCAGGCAAACTCATTTATATTAAGAATAATGAATCTATCCTCTATCCTGCACTTACTAGATGACATTAATGGATTAAACGGTGACTAATAGTCATTGTGTCAACAACCCCCTGGATTTGGAAGTGTGTGCCAGTAAAACATTAAGATCATATCTCAAATGGTGTTCCTGCAGTCTTCTCATGCAACGTCTGTCAATGTCTGGCTCTAAAGATCCCCACACACTGGTTCACATCAAACCTTGGCAGGGTCTTTGATGCTACACACACACACACACAGCACCTCAGGTTAAAGTCTGCTGCTGGAGTCAGTAACTATCAAATATTTTTGTTTCGTAACTTTTCACCAAAGTCAAGAGGTCAACGAGTCTGTTTCAATTACTCACGCAAACCCAGACCCTCCCCAGCACTGGCCCCCAGACAGTAGGAATAATTACACACAAACACACAAGCAACAAACAGCACTCCTGCTTAGCCTGTTTCTCATGGAATCCCTTCAATGCTGGCCACCTCACCACACTTCTGCATTAGTCAGGAGGATAGAGGGAAGAACATGAGCTATAGGAGAAATCAGGTGTGAATCTCAATTCATTCAAACACTATTCCTGGCCTTTTATATATAATGTTTCATATTGCCCAATTCCCTAAATAATGATTGAGTAACCCTGGAAAACGGTTCTGGGTATTTTTTTTCACTTGACAGCTTCTTGCTTAACAAAACTTGGACTGTTGCCTTTATAAATCTCAATAAGGGTGTACAACTGCACCCTTGAGAGCATAACTGTGCAAGGCATGTCTGAAATACATGCATGCACTACATAGACTGTGATATTTAACTCTATAAACGTCTATTCTCTGACTGCTATTAAACAAGGTAATGATTAACATTTCAAAGATATGTTTAAAGGAATGATCGGGGCAGCAGTTCAGATTTCTTCTTGTCCTGCCAACATTTTACCTTTATCTGGCTACATAACTTTATATACAGTACAATAACTAATATATACTGTATATACACACACGCGCGCGTGCACACTATTAATACTTTTATTCAGCAAGTGTGCATTAAATTGATCAAAAGTGACAATATATGATATGACACTCTTTATTACAAAACATTTGTGTTTATGACTTCCCAATATTACTGTTTGCATTGTATTTTTTATCAGATAAATTCAGACTGAGCATATGGACTCCTTTCAAAAACATTAAAACATCTTACTGATTAAACTACAATTTTAAATTAATATATATTAATTTAATATTTACTTTATAAAAAGTAACATTTTATTATTATTATTGATAATACAATACTACTACTTGGTTTTTAATTTGCAATAATAGCTGAAAATTTTACAACTATTTTCTAATTTTAAATTAGTTTTAAAACTAAAAGCTAGGAATTCATATACACAATGAATACACATAATGTTATGACATTATCCAAAACATTAATTATCTGTTTGATGCTTAACTATCACAAGCCATTCTTGTAATTTCAACAAAACTGGCCTTATCTATTTTAAATAGCTAGATTAAATCAGCAGAATTGAACAATGTTTAGGGTTGTCCCTGGGCCATCTGCTCATTCTTACTGTGTGCATAATTGATATACTGTAACTCTATAGCACTATATAATCTCTTCTCAAGTACCAACAGTGCCTTGAATTTTGTGATTCATACACACTTTAAATCTTTTGGCCAGCTGCAAGTGAGAAAAAAGAAACATATCCATCCCAACAGAACAAAGAACCATCCGGCCACATTTTTATATTATAACAACATTAAAGAGCAATTACTTTTGCGTAGCATATTCCTTGTGTTATCCAAATATGGGTCATCCTGAGATAAAACTGCTGAGGGACCGGGATGTCCAGTGATAAGCACTCAATCTATTGCAAACAAAAGGAGGAACTGCTTGCATGCACTGCTCTGTCCTACTTCCATATCTTAATGTTGAGGGCAAAAGCCTTTTGCCTAAAGCCAGGTAAACTTCTTAAGATAATGATTTCAACAACATATTCCAGTATTACTGAACCAGCCTCGGGGTGATCATTAAGTGAAATTTACCTGTCAAAACAATTGCATTTGTTGCTCTTTGAAAGAAAATGCTGTTGTTGCAGTTCTCACCAGACTTCCACCGAAAAGTTATGCATATTACAAATTTATATTTTACTTTCCGCAGGATCTCACGCACCCCAGTGGCATCCTGTTATTTGAAAAGGCTCCCCTTCTTTCCCACTGAGGGGGAAGTATACCATAAACAGCCTTGAGATGTGGCAAACACTCATATAAGGAAACAAACATGCACATTTTGAGGTTCTTTAAAATTTGAGGCTGGTTTTCTAACTACTATTTATTTATTCATTTTAATCAGTCACAGGGGAGAAAAAGTGTTGTCTTTGGATGTTGTCATTAAAATGACTGTAGTCCACAAGCTACTAAAATATGTCAGAACTTTGTAGAAAACACAATCTTTCAAATTTGCATCAACTAAGTGAGACTATTGCATCCATAAATTTATGTACAGTCAGAAATTGGACACCAATACCACACCGAAACAACTGCAACTTCTGTTTATCATGCATTACCATTGCAGTGACTTTTGGCCCGCAGGTAGCTCACACTTAGCCTCAGTATGGTGAGCTTGTCCAGCTTGGATATAACTTCCTGTGGGAAAGGAAGCTGGCTGGCCAACCTGTCCAACTCTCCATTCAGCCGGTCCCGATGTCGTTTGGAAGGATTTGATTTGACACATTCAGGAGGAGACTGCTGCACACTAAAAAAGGAGAATACATAAAGATTTACTGTAGGCTAATTTTCAGAATATGACAGGACAGACAACCTGACAGTTTCAAATTTTTAGAAAGCTTTCCATTTCCCAGAAGTGTGTTTACATTAAGAAGAAATATTTTTATCATTCACTTATAGTGAGTACTGTCAAACAATCACCTACAACTAATAAGAAAGTAAGTATTGAGTCTTGGGAAGGAAATTTGACCTTCAGAGGTGTAGCAACATCTTGTAAACTCAGACCCATATCATATCAGCTAGCAAGTCCCTAATGAGTGACAGTTTTGTTAATGCTTAATTCGGAACTTTGTTACTTATTCTGGTAAGTTGAATCCAATCCTGGGGCCTGTACCATGAAGCCGGTTTAGCTGGCTAGACAGGTAAGTTTCAGTTTAGTTTGCACCAATCCTGGGTTTTAGGTATCATGAAAGTGGCTTGGCTTTTAGCTGCGTTCATTGCCATAGTAACTTACACTCCACAGCTAACCTGCTCCGGGGCAGGTTATGTTCTGGTTAGAGATCTCAAACTGAAATTGAACCAATCAGATGTGAGCAAAGTGACACATGTCTGACACAAAAAAAAGTCACTCCCCCAGTTTCTCTTCCTGCAAATTAAAGGTCACTAGTACTAAAAACAATTGTCTGGCCAAAACCAAAAATGTAGTTATTTTATAAGATTTATATAATTATATGATTTATATTATTAATCCATTACACACAAGCAATTTTAGTTTAACAGTTATTATAAATCATTTATTTTAAATGAATGTTAATATATACAGTTCGAATATTATATAAATAAGCTGTAGAATCAATAGATAAAGCTTTAAAAATGACTGTGACCTTACATGTTCGAGTCTCTATTGCTGTATATTTCCAACTATATAAACTAACTTAAGTTTCACTTATGAATGCACTGATAAAGCAAGATAATTTATTTTATTGTCCTCTTTCATGAACAAGTACCTTTTTCATTGTAAATGCATTTAAATTCATCATATTCTTCAATCTCTTAACCTTTAGCAAAACCTTTAACCTTTAACCAAGGCTCATGATTGGCTGTTCGCCAGTGATGTCACACATTCATGTGCATGTGCTCCACAAACTCAGGATCAAGCCTGAGTTGACAGAGAAAGTTGATGATCAGCATCATGGTACCAACAAAGCCGGATTGGAGTGGTTTGGTTTTGTCAACTCGAAACTAATCCTGTAAATCTGAATTTGTTCATCTACCATCATGGTACAGGCCCCTGATCAAACTCACCTGTCTGTAACGTTATAGTAATCCTGAAGACCTCACTTAGATTGTTCAGATGTGTTTGATTAAGGGTGGAGCTAAAATTAGCAGGAAAGTGGAACTAAAGGGCCAGAGTTGCCCAACCCTGCTCCAGACCGTATTTATGGCCCACATTTTGGTAAACGCGTCGCAAAATAAAAGTGCAGCACAAATGAATAGAAAACAAGTTAAACACCTATCAGTGAGCATCCCTGCGTCCCAATGTGCATACTATCCACCATATCTGCCCAAAATAGTATTGAAAATTACTAATATCACATAGAATTTAGGGTGGATAGTATGCACATTGGAACGCAGGCCATCTGTTGAAAATAATATTTGTCGTTAACACAACCCTGTTACCCATTGTGGTATTATTTTTTTTTTTTGTCATAATCAATCACAAACAGGTTTGGTTAAAAAAAGACGTAAAATATGAATATAAAATAATGTTAAACACCTATACCTTTATACAAGCTGTAATGTATAATTTCACCTGTCCGCAAAATGGGAAGATCTGTCTTTTCCTTAAGCACAATGAACAAATCTTAGCTCGTGTGAGCATTTATTTGAACATTTTATTAGTATAATAATTATTCTAATATTCCGAATTAGGAAATCATTACATTGCAGCCAAAGATTCATTATGGAAAATTCAAATGTTTAGTTTAGTTTGTCACGTGGCAGATGCAAATACAAACTAATAGTTCACGACGTAACGTTACCCACAGAAGTCAGAAGAACACGCACAAACACGACGTCTAGCTAGGCAACTCACTAAAAGAGCCTGACTAAGTTATATCGGAGAAAGTGCAGCGATATAACATCATTCTACTAACAAAGTTCAATCAAATTGAATAAATATTCAGATAACTATAAATAAAAATTCCCTATACAATGAGAGTTATTTGTCTGCCTTATATTGTTAGGTCTAGATAAACAGGCTAACCGACAGTACTGTAACGTAAATTGTGTACGTTGACGTTACATAGGTTTAACTAAGCCTGGCCTTAGTAAAACAATGATTTATTACCTTTTCTGGACAGGTTTCCTCCGTTTGCGACTTGCATAAATATTACTGGTGCTCATAATTCCCACAGAAACAGATTTGTGGTTAGTCAGTGGTTTTACTCGGTGCTAGCAGGCTAACCTTAATCTGCCTTGGGTTAGAGGTTAGCTTTTTGCTCAAATAAACTAAGTTTACAAACTAACCATTACCTGACAGTGTTCCTTAACTCTGAAGCATCCACATGCGTTAGTCCACAGTTTAAACCCAGTGGTTGACATGAGAGAGGTATAAACACGTCCCTGTCATGGCTAAGCTAAACTGACAAGCTATCTGTCAAACTAATGTTAGCTAAGTTTTGTCTAACTTTCTAAAGCTCAGCTGCCACTCAAACAAACCCACATTTTGCTCTCCAGATTTTTTTGTAGTCAGCTGTCATACACTAATACTAACATCCTAACACAGTCCTGGCTAACTTAGTTTAACAGCGTTTCTCCAACTCAGTCTCTGTGCAGTCAATAAATGACAAACCAATGTTTGGTTTTGACAGTCTGACTCTGATCAGAGCCCCTCCCTCACCCACTAACCACCTGCTAACCACCTAAAATTACTTTTCTGTCCTGAATGCAGTGAACTTCTTTGTCTAAATTACCCAAAACATACAAAACCTATCACTGTAAAGGACAAAATATTACTAAACTGTAATAAATGTAATGCTGTAAAATCATGAAACCTTTAAAATCATAATTCAACATCTCCTTTAAACAGTGTCAAACGTGCAGAATATTCTGCATTTTTACAGTATTTTTCTGACAGTAGTGACTAATTATCAGCATTAACAGTTGTATTAACAAAAACTAAATGTTTAAGCAAAATTAAATGTCCAACATACAAAGTTACAACATGCAGCGATGAGTCTATTGTACTTCTTTGAAAGACTTTTCAACTGAAACTCTGGATAGCTACTAAAAAAATGTCTACAATAATAGAAATTATAATTACATGGGTGTTAACAATAATAATTTTGATTAAAATAATGTATATAAAATAATGTATCATTTCATATTTAAACAATAAATGTTTACAAATAGCACATTTTGTCTAGGTTATTATTGCTTATAACATTGCCATTGTTTTTTTACTGCTACTATTAATTATACATATTTGTGAAATGTTATTTTCATTACTTGGGCATTAAAGTTTTCAAATCATTTATTTATTTTGACACATCATCACATACAAATCTCTACATCACTTTTCTGTCAGTTTTAGTCCGTTTTATATTCATTCATCATTGACAAGAGAAAAATGAAAGTCATAAAGTAATTAATAAAGAATGTGTGCACATATGCAGAAGAGATATGGTTCTCGCCTAAAACTCAGTGATTGCTGTTGGCTTTACAGATACAGATTTGATGCAAAACAACATGGCTATAGGAATAATTTCACCAGAGAGAAGTCAGAGGCAAACATAGGCCTCATTTAAAATGTAGTTAATGCTGTTTTTATTTCTTAGTAACATCACAGGGAAAGGAATGTTTTCCCTGATGACTTAGTTTTGGACAAATGGTCAAAAGTCACTTTTCCTTGCTTTAACAACAGTGGCTAAAATGCATTAATTACAGTTCAGCCATATTCTTTACATTCTTCTCCATTTTGATTCTGAAGACAGAAATATACAAGTAATGAGGCTTTCATTAGGGTTGTCATCTATCTATACTGCTTAGTTCAGTGAATCTTGTGAATGTGAATGCCTATTTCTAATTAAATATACAAAGGATGCCAAAAACTAGCAATAGAACTCAAAATGTTTAAAGTTTTGTCTTCAAATACATTGTTTATAGAAAAGAGTACAACCCTTTAAATGAGTAAATGGTTGAACTGCATGGTCAAATGTTTTTCTTGAGATGGCACATAATCTCAATTCAACACATTTAATAAACTGCTACGCTCTTCTTAATTTTGTCATTTCGTAAAATGTAACAGATTTTGAGGTTAATTAATCTTCTGGGGAAAAAAATAAAAATCTGTGATGTTGTATTATGCTGAATATCAAAGGTTTTTGTGCCTAGGGAATGAGTGGCCTCATCAATCTTTTCTTTTTTTCTTTTTTTAGATCAGATTAGATTACATTAGATTCAACTTTATTGTCACTGTGCAGAGTATAAGTACAGAGCCAATTAAATGCAGTTAGCATCTAACCAGAAGTGCAAATAGCAATATGTATATAAATAAATAGACCTGCTCGATGCAAATACAAGGTGCAAAAGAGGAGGTATAAACACAGTAGATGCATTATGCAGAACAAGTATAGAAATACTGAATTATATATATACTGTGAAAAAAAAAAATATATATATATATTGTGAAAAACGGGAGGCATAATATAATAATAAACATTGTAAACATGCAGTGGGGACAGGTTATTTTACAGTCTTTTTAAGATTTAGAAAATATTATTTTATTTTGAAATGAAAAGATAAAATATTAGACTCTTAGAAATATCCCCAGGTGGCATGTTGTTAGTAGTGTTATTATTATTTTTAAATATGCTTCATGGTGTTATTATTCAGTAATGCCATGAGTCAGATGTGCGTTTCAGATATTTTACAACAATTTACCAATTTACTATATATCTATGTATATTATACATTATTCTGCACATTCTGAAGTTATATTTAAAAGTAAATACACACACTGTTCTTTAGGGAGGCATCTCCCCCATCTTACGTGCATGTAACACGTTTAATTGACGAGACTGAATCCAGTTCATTCGCTTGCTGGGTTCAGCTCTAGTCATTTACACTTGATGCGATAATGATTAGCCTACATTCCAACAACAGAACTGATGTGGATTAGGCTGTTATTTTCTAGAGAGCAAGCAGCGACATTTTTAACTAAGATTTGTTTTATTTAATACTTATTTAAATGGTTTAAATTCATACATGTTTATGTAAATCGCGGGTAGCATGCCAGTTATTTATTGATTTATTTAGCGCTGAATGCGGTGCATTAGACACAGGAGAACAGATAGCATACTGTGAAGTATTTTCAGTCTTAAACACCTTTAGCGTCATCTGGTGCACCACGATGACATTGACTCTTTGTGTTTCGATTATTTAACGCTCATCTTAAGTTTAAAGCAACTCAAAGCCTCGTTCAGTCCAAATTAATGTATATTCTCTCTCTCTTCGTTAAAAAACTTTGTCAAGTTGCTATATTTTTACTGAGACAAGTTGTCAGCATGTTTTAAGTTATAAAAATAATCTAGCCTACCTTTTAGGCCTATTTCTTATCTAACACAACTTTCCATCACAGCCTTCATTTACTATAGCAACTATCAGCTGATGAGCTGTTCCTTTTAAGGAACAATACAAGGAACCGGTTTTATTGTTTTCTGCATAGACCTATGAAAACATTTCTATGTATTTCCTGTAACACAAAGTGAAGAAACAATGAGGAAAAGGGCAAACATAATATATTCCAAGTTCGCTGATTTTTTTTTATATTTTGTTACATAGGCCTATAATAGAATTGAGTCACTTGAGAACAATTTGACAGTTTTATACTGCCATGCACTTTTAAAACTGTACCTAACAGTGACATTTAGTTGGTCATTTGGATAATAATGTTATCATTAATTATACTGGCGTATTAACAAATATAATTTTCCATTATTTTGATGGCCATTTTTATCTCTAGAATCAGAAGGGAAAAACTTATTGTGTTAAATTGTATTTTATTCCTGAAAATTAAGCACTACTTTTAAAATGACCAAATTGGCATGTTTTAACAATTTGTGTGTATAGAAATAGGAAAAGGGAAATAGGAAGAGGGTCTCTCGCAGTAGAATTATCATATTTGTGGTCCTTGGCATCAAAAAGTGTTAAAACTCCTGCATTAGTCATACAAATAGAAAATGTTAAAACAACTGTAACCCTAATATAATCTCAATGAACCATCACTTTAAATTTGTATTCGTTGTAATGCATTTTGTATTCAACAACATTGTTAAAAGTGAAGTGGAAGTCACTTTGCAATAGAGAAACACGCACTTCTTCCTTTACCGATCTGAAACCTACTGTTAAACTGCAACGCACACACATCCAACAACGTTTCACAGTTCACAAGCAAGCGTCTCCTCCGTCTGGTTTTTAACCAATCATCGTTCTTTTTACTCTCGCTCAAACCGCTGTCTAAGCCAATCATCGTCTCCGTTCTTTGCGAGGCAGCAGTGGCGGTAATGTTATGGAGTTTTCTCCCCTGCTCATCAGTGGCAAGTAGGAAACCCCAGGCCTACTGAAAACGCTAGATTTACCGACAACAAAACATCAGCATTCAAGTGGTGGTGAAAAATATCCGTTTAGTTCTGCATGAGATCCAAAGAGAGCATCGAAACATGGTGGTTCTCAAAATTAGAGACCAGGTGAGTGGTGTCTGAAACAGCTAGCCGAGTTAGGCTAATAAGTGCTAACACGCTAGTGAACTACCAAGCAACCTCACAGACGACTGAACTGTCCAAAGTCATTTAACTAAAGCCGTTTAAGAGGACGAATACGTGCTACATTACATTACATTGATATAAGCAAAAAAGAAAGCGAAACGTAATTTGTCGGTATTTGTCATCTCGCGCAGAAGGAGTGTTAGCTAATAGTTGCTAAGCTAAATGTCCGCGAGCCACGATATTAGTATAACGGGTTGTGACCGATGAAGTGTACACTATTTGTTTTCAATAATCTGTTAAGTAATTAATAAATCGCACAAGTCTTCTGTTTAATTGTTATCTTAAGGCTCGGGCAACAGTTGGTCTCGTGAGGTTAGATTGCTAACATCTTTTTTACTGCTGGCTATGAAAATGCTCAGATATCAGAGAGCTAGTTTTGTTTATGGATTTGAAGTTGAGAGTCATATAAAAGGATAACTTTAACGTCAGTCTTCATTAGCTGACAACTTCGCTGAATGCACGACAGGTGTATGGTCGCCTATCAGTGATGCACAAGCCCAGTCATGCATCGCAGCTCTAAAATAATTAAAATATTGAATAAAATGTGGGTTTTACAGCTGATCTTAGTGTTATGTTAACTTTATTCGCTTTCTATATGAGATATTTATAGCATAGAGGAGATTCAAGAATAGAGTGACCTTGCAAGTGGGCTAAAGATGTCAAATATTTGACATTTGACCTTTGTAATAATGACACTGCCAGAAAGTTGTTTTTTTTTTACTGACGTCATATATTTCACCTGTCACATTACTTTCTCCCTCAGGACAACTAAATGTTAAGAGAGTTGGAGCATTTCTACTTTTATTTCTACAGTATAGTTTTTATTCTTTGACATTAAGTGTTTTTATATGCATGTATTTTCTGATTTTCCTTGGAATATTGCACCCATTTACAAATGTGTGTTTGATGGATGTTTATTAGGACTCAACATTAGGGAATATTTCTACTGACCCGGTCAGGCCAGTGGTTTAGAGTTTAACTTGCTCTGTCAAAATTTCACTGGCTCTGCAACAAAAATAAGTGAATAAAATAAAAAAAATAGAGAAAAAACCCATGTAACCAAATCAATTCTTATGAATAATAAAAATTCGAATTAATAAGTTTGACACCATTGTTTTTAAATACATTTTCAATGCCAATTTCAATACCACAGCAAAAACGACTAGCCTAACTAATGTAAAGTTAACATCAGGTATATACAGCAGATCTGATTTATTTCCTGTTATTACTAACTTAAAACATAACTGACTGTTTATGAAGATACTTGCCAAGATGAGCATTTTGACATAATTGACATAAGTGTGTAATTGTCTATTCAAGTGTGATAAGACATGGAAGAAAATGCAATTCTAGTACCGAGTTTTCTTTACTGTCTTCTAAGTGACTAAAATTCTTAAATTTGCTTGAATGTTTAAATTTGTAAGACTTAAAAACATGCAAATAATACACTTTTTTGACAACAACTGTCCCCAGTATCATTCGCTCTGGCCCCATTTTTTATTGTTGAGCTCTGCTTACATAGGCCTACTTGCAGTGTATTCCAGGTGTTCTCTGGAAGTCAAACCCATGACCTTGATGTTACTAGTTTGTTGTTCTCTCAGTTGACCTCCAGAACCAGACAGTGTGTTCAGTATCATGTTGTTTTAGTGTTTGTACATGTACACATGCGTTTACATCACTCGGTCTCCAGTTAGGAAGGACGAGGAGATACAGAAGCGCTCATCTCCATGGTGATGGCATTAACTAGAGGAGCTCGTTAAAGGAGACCGAACACGATCGCATCGCTTGCATAGACGATTAAACCCGTATGCATGCAGTAGAGCGCAGGCCACATGTGACAAATAGAGCCTTGTCTCAGCTTAGAGCTACTAAAGGAGTCTTTTCAAATGAAGCTTTCTTCAAGCACAAGTGCTTGTTTGTTATGTTCTCATGACTCTCAGTGTGAGCTTGTCCTTCCACTGACAACCTCAACTGAGACTAACTGGTTTAGATAAGGCAGAGATGTAGGTAGATGAACTCTACATTGTTGACGGTTGTAGTTTTTTTTTTTTTGTTTTAGTGACTAGTGAGGTGAATGTGTATAAAACAAAGAGATTTCGTTTTTCTTACTGTGCTTTCCAAATAAAAATGCTATCTAATATGACGTCTGATTTATGAAACTTCTCAAAACCTGTATATTATTGCAGATGTAATTTGAATGCCTTGCCGAGGCGGTTATTCTCAAGGGTAGTGCGTGGTGTGAAACCTGAGGCAAATTAACATTTGGCTGTTATCAGAATTTTCTGCATCCCATTTCACAACACTCAAGAATGTGTGACTGAACACTTCCTGTAACTCGGGCATAGTGCACATGCTTCCCATGAGTCACAGCAAGCCTGTACTGCAGGAGATGTGGAAGGCACATGCATTGTTCTCAACCCCTGTTTTTTCGAAAGTGATGATAAAGTATGGAATAAGTATAGAGATGAATATGTAAAGGAAACGGGTCTCTGCCAAGGAGAACTGGTGTCAAGAGGTTTTCTTTGATATGAATGTACTCATGGTTTTATTTTTCTTCTCTGTCACCTGTTGGAACTGGCATTCTTTTTGTTTGTTGAAGCTGGCTAAATATTTATTGATAAACGTAAAATTAGCTGTTTGTGTCCTTGATAAACCAGTAGCGCAAGCTACGCTGCTGGGAGGAACAGTAGTGTCCAGTATTAACTCATGCCAGTTTGGAGCAGATCTGTACTGTCTGCACCATCTGCTCTCTCCATACTGGTGGAGACCACCATGCTTTGCATCCATCTTTCAATTAATGATGAACATATTTCTTATTCTGTTATTTTGAGCCTCCTCACTGGTTGGGATTCTCATCTTGGTTTAACACAACCCATCTAATAATTTGTTTTAATATTTGATTACTTAAAATCTTGAAAATTAACTGTTCATCCTTGTTAAAAATATACCACATTTTTTTGGAATAAGGATCTGAGCATGGTTTTAATCATCCTCCAAGTGGTTTTTGGTTCAGTGTGTCAACCCTCAGTTCATGATTTTAATGAATTACATTTGTAGTTTTTGATGCATCACTCTGTGGTTCTGGCAGAGATGTGCTTGCTTGTCACTTCTCTTTTCTGTCATAGCCAAATTGTTCTGTAAAAATGTTTGGCGTGGTTGTAATGATAATATTGTTGGTAGAGATGCACCGATCGACTGGCCAGGGATTTTCCACATGATCAGCACAGACCGGTGACCGGTCCGTTTTGACATCACACGCACACATCCGCATGTAAACATGTCGGCGTGGAAGTTATTCATTGTGAGTAAAGAAAACACGAAGTTTGCAATTTGTAATACATGTAGGGCCAAAGTAAACTGTGGGGGAGCCATCAGAGTTCTATTAACGCTTGTCTGGGGCATGCAGATCTTTTAAAGGGTAAAGCGAGAGAGAATTTTTCTTCCCCAACCGAACAAGGAGCCTGATTAAAACGTCAATAACAAAAATAACCAGAGAAGCACTGAAACTTGGCCACCAAGAATGATTCAGCATTGCATTCAGATTCAGTGAATGATTCAGTGTAAACAGTGAATGCGCAGCCTGGCAGTGTGAAGCTCGCGCAGCCTGAGTGTCCGTGAAAGCAACTCGTGCAGAAATCAAAACAAATGAGCAACACAGAAATTTATAGTTGCATACTGTGGTAAAAATATATATATCAACACGATTGCAATGTGACATTGATTTTATACAATAAACAAGAAGTTAAATTAAGTGAATTACGTTTTAGACACAATATTGACTGTTTTTTGCTCAATTTCACTGATGAAAATGGTTCCAATCAAAGCCACAGCAAAATTGCTGTCTCTTTGGGCAACACAGCAATGTTTCATTATTGAATGAATCCACAGTTTTAAACGAATCGAGTTTAGTCAGTGATTCAGTAACCCATTCCTATCACTTGCCTCGTTTCTGAATGAATCGGTTGAGTGGATGACTCAATGACTCGCTCATTAAAACAGTATTTTTCCACCACCTACTGGTTATTTTTACCCTTAAAGGTGCACTGTGTAATATTTAGGATGATCTATAGACAGAAATGCAATATAATATACATAACTACGTTTTCAGAGGAGTATAAAGACCTTACTTAATGAACTGTTATGTTTTTATTACCTTA
Source organism: Schizothorax lantsangensis (assembly GCA_027422415.1). Lineage (NCBI taxonomy): Eukaryota > Metazoa > Chordata > Actinopteri > Cypriniformes > Cyprinidae > Schizothorax > Schizothorax lantsangensis. The sequence goes on along the minus strand of CM049850.1, from coordinate 14,411,333 downwards.
GAATGAGAGATTTATAACTACATATACCGTGGGTCCCCTCACATGGAAGTCGCCATCATGTTTCTACAGTAGCCCTTAACGGACAAACTGCTCTACAGATCGCGTTTCATCACTATGTTGTTCTCGCGAAAAAACACTGACACAGTGATGAACAAGTAACAGTAATATTCGCAATGACATCGTTTATTGAATAATTAAGTAAATATAATTCCTTAATTTACCTTTGTAAAGAAACCTCATTGCTCTCTGCGGTCTCAGACGACGGCATCTTAGCCCTGTATCGGCCACCATAGCTTCTCTAAAGGGAGGGGTGAGCGGGGGACTGAGCCGTTGGTTGCAATTCGCAAACTCAACCGCTAGATGCCGCTAAAAACTACACACTGCACCTTTAAGTAGAGTTTTTTTTTTTTAAGTGAGAGAACATCTGTAACTTAGTCCAGATTTGGGTAATTGTAATGTTTAATAATTTCTTCCGTTATGTAAAAAAATTTTTGCATTGAAAAAAAGTATAGATTTTTTGGTAACACTTTAGAATAGGGAACACTTATTCACTATTAACTACAACTTTTCCCTCAATAAATTCCTAATTTGCTGCTTATTAATATTTAGTAAGGTAGTTGTTAAATTTAGGTATTGGGTAGGATTAGGGATGAAGAATATGGTCATACAGAATAAGGCATTAATATGTGCTTAATGCATGCTAATAAGCAACTAGTTAAGAGATCCTAAAATAAAGTGTTACCGATTTTTTTTTTTTTTTTTGTATGCTGTCAATTATAGTTCTTAGAAAGAAAATTGGCAAAAAATGGTATCGGCAGGTCACACTTACAAAGAAATTGGAATCAGCCAAGAAAATTGCAATCGGTGCATCTCTAATTGTTGGGTACATCAATTCTTTGTTATAATGAAATTGTATCCACGAATAAGGTAAATTCTTCTTTCCAAACAATTTAAAATCGTACTTTGAGTCTTTTGGATTGGGGTGGGGGTTCTTGTTTTTAACTACATTTTGAGAGATTTTTTATACTGGGAAAGATGGAATCCAAATTGTGAAATTCTGTGACGAAATTGTGATTAAAGAAACAAAGTTCAATGTTATTATAATCTCTCCTTTAAAACATGAATGTTTGTTTACTAGAATGAAAGCATGACATGTTTTCTTTAAAATCATTGTAAGGGAAAGAAAATTGATGAATGATTAAAGAATGAAGTGTCAATTTGCACTGGAGCTCAAAAAGACAAAGCGAGGAGGCAGAGGCTGGTTTTGTTTAGCATCAATCTGGCACTTGAGGATGCACTTATATAAGCAATACACAGGCAGTCTCATGACAACACTATCTCAAGGTGCTGTTGCTTCGGTTTGCTGTCGGAAGTCTTCGGGGAAGCGGTTCAACCATGTTTACCCATTTATTGCAAACAAGTTATCAGACTCTGCATTTAAGTTCACCTGTCAGAGCACAGATGAAATGTCACAGTTCAGATTTGGCCATGTTTCTCATTGTCAATTGTGTGACTTGAAGTGTGTGTCTCTCTGTCTTTCAGCCTGCCCTGCTAAAAGCTATTTTCAATGTTGATCCGGATGAAGTACGCTCTCTCATTTTCAAGAAAGAGGATGTGAATGTACAAGTAAGATAAAAAAAAAATGGCTGGATTTTAAATTGATCCACCTTATATTTTGAATTGGTTCACTTAATAATAAATAAACTCTATTTCTTTCAGGACAATGAAAAAAGGACACCGCTGCACGCAGCTGCTTACCTAGGAGATGCTGAGATTATAGAGCTCTTAATTTTATCGGGTAAATGCATCTGGAATATTCATCATAATTAAACTAATTTTCTGAAGCTTCTCGTATCTCCTCCCTTTGATGCCAGGTGTCTTCAAATGTGGCTTTGATGTATTGTTATACTGTTATTCATGTTTTGCTTGTGATGTAGGGGCGAGGGTGAATGCCAAAGACAACAAATGGCTGACTCCTCTGCACCGCGCAGTGGCATCCTGCAGTGAGGTATTACAACCACAGAGACACATACTTGGTTTTTGTAGGTTTTGCCAAAACTTTGCTTCCTGAAGAACAGAATTGTTACAGTACCATAATTTCTGTAGTGAATACCAAAATCATGACATAGATTCCAACAGCACAGCAAAAGCTCATGTGCTTTTGAAACGAACAAATATTCTATATAAAAAAAGATTGGGCACACTTTATTTTAAGGCCCCATTCTTGCTATTAATAAAACATTAACTATGATTTTGCCTCAATAAACTCCTGATTTTGATGCTTATTAAGTTTAGATAATGGGTAGGATTAGTGATGTAGAATATGTTTATGCAGAATAAATGCTTTATAAGTACCAATAAACAGTCACTATATTAATAATAAGCATGCTAATAAGCAGCTAGCTAATAGTGAAAATTGGTCCTTATACTAAAGTGTTACCTATATTTTATATAAACATTTTAAATAAAACTACAGTGTAGTCTACAAGTGATTAAGTAAACATTCCATAAATTAGGTAAACATTGCATCCAATAATGATCAAAGTAACAGTAATAAAAAATATATATATATATATATAGTAATGTAAAAGCTTCTGTTAGGTTTACATGGTTTCTGTGTGTCTTAAAGTTCTTAATATGTCCTTCCATAAATCAAGGCCTTAAAATGTTGCATGCATTGCAAAAAAATTATATATTTTCCAATACAAACATTTAAACATTCTTAAATTAAGATACATTTACTTAAAATGTAAAATCTTGGAAAAACTGAACAAAAATGAATTAAAATGTGAAAATGTGTCAAATATTTTTGCAGTGTGAATCGAAGGTACAGTAAGTGTTGTTTCCATATTCTAGTGGTTGGGAGCAAATCTATTCAAGCTTTAAGCTATTTTATTTTGTAAAATTAATGAAAAAGTAATGGAGATTGGTTGGATGTTGTATTTTTCAAACTTTACAACTCATTGTGTGCTCCCTAGACATTCACATTAAGAGAAGATATTGACGTGTTGTTCTCTTCAATTAATTCCTTAATTTCTTTTTTACTTGGTCTTTCAAAGGTCTTAAATTTACCTTCATAAAACCTGCAAAAAACCCGTATCTGAAACTTCATCTGAAACTAATATTTTTGACTTGAGCTCATATGTGTAAATTGACAAATTGTGACTTGCTTGAAGTTGTGAAAGTATGCAACCACAAATTAAGGGAACAAATGAAAAGTAATGCTTCAGATCATTGATCCGTCTCTTCCTGTGACCTTGTGTCCTGCAGGAGGCGGTGCAGGTTTTGTTGAAGCACTCTGCCGATGTGAACGCTCGCGATAAGAACTGGCAGACTCCTCTACATGTGGCCGCTGCTAACAAAGCGGTCCGCTGCGCTGAGGCCTTGGTGCCACTGCTTAGCAATGTTAATGTATCAGATCGGGCTGGACGCACAGCTCTGCACCACGCTGCCTTCAGTGGCCACCTGGAGGTCAGTGAACAGCTATTTGCATATGTGTGGGTCTGTTGAAATTATGGTTCAGAATTCATAAAGTACTTCGAGGTACAATGGAGAGATGAATATTCGCACTGCAAATAGATTTTTATTATTGTCCTCCATGTGTAAAGTGTAATGCATGTTTTTCAGATGGTGCGGTTACTGCTATCCAGGGGAGCAAATATAAATGCGTTTGATAAGAAGGACAGAAGGGCGATCCACTGGGCGGCATACATGGGTGAGACAGAGCGATTATTTGTTTTCCAGCCTCTTGCACAACCATATGTGGGGTCTTGTAAATTCAAAACCCTTTCAAACCCTCAACCCTTCAGGTCACATGGAGGTGGTCAAACTGCTGGTGTCTCATGGTGCTGAGGTGACGTGTAAGGATAAGAAAGCTTACACACCCCTCCATGCTGCAGCATCCAGCGGGATGATCAGTGTAGTGAAGTATCTGCTGGACCTAGGAGTGGATGTGAGTGTTCACATTGTCATACTTTCTTAACATGCATGTCTGTCTACTGGGCAATATTGAATATGTACATTATAGATTATAATGGCCATTAAGTTTTAGAAGAAAAATGTGTCATAACACTAATGTTATGATTCTTCCTCGATTTACAGCTTGTAAATAATAGAGAGCTGTTTTAATTAGTGATAGGCCGATATAGATTTTTTGATGGATGATGCTGATATGTCACTCTATTAGCTTAAAGGGGTCATGAACTGCCTTTTTTATTATTTTGTACTGTTCTCTGGGGTTTTCTTATGTGATCAAGATAATTATAGGCGTGGCAGATTGTAGACTCGGAAGGGTCAAGGGAATTTTGATTTCTTAGTTCATGACTCCTTTAAGTTTTATTAAAAAAAATCACTAATGTTATGGTTCTTCCAGCATGACTTCCAGCTCATGAATATTAGAGAGATTATTTAATCTCTCTATTAAATTATTTAATAGAGAGATGGTGTGGCAAAAATCATTTTTGATGGATGATGCTGATATACAGTGGGTACGGAAAGTATTCAGACCCCCTTAAATTTTTCACTCTGTTATATTGCAGCCATTTGCTAAAATAATTTAAGTTCATTTTTTTCCTCATTAATGTACACACAGCACCCCATATTGACAGAAAAACACAGAATTGTTGACATTTTTGCAGATTTATTAAAAAAGAAAAACTGAAATATCACATGGTCCTAAGTATTCAGACCCTTTGCTCAGTATTTAGTAGAAGCACCCTTTTGATTTAATACAGCCATGAGTCTTTTTGGGAAAGATGCAACAAGTTTTTCACACCTGGATTTGGGGATCCTCTGCCATTCCTCCTTGCAGATCCTCTCCAGTTCTGTCAGGTTGGATGGTAAACGTTGGTGGACAGCCATTTTTAGGTCTCTCCAGAGATGCTCAATTGGGTTTAAGTCAGGGCTCTGGCTGGGCCATTCAAGAACAGTCACGGAGTTGTTGTGAAGCCACTCCTTCGTTATTTTAGCTGTGTGCTTAGGGTCATTGTCTTGTTGGAAGGTAAACCTTCGGCCCAGTCTGAGGTCCTGAGCACTCTGGAGAAGGTTTTCGTCCAGGATATCCCTGTACTTGGCCGCATTCATCTTTCCCTCGATTGCAACCAGTCGTCCTGTCCCTGCAGCTGAAAAACACCCCCACAGCATGATGCTGCCACCACCATGCTTCACTGTTGGGACTGTATTGGACAGGTGATGAGCAGTGCCTGGTTTTCTCCACACATACCGCTTAGAATTAAGGCCAAAAAGTTCTATCTTGGTCTCATCAGACCAGAGAATCTTTCAGGAGTCCTTCAGGTGTTTTTTAGCAAACTCCATGCGGGCTTTCATGTGTCTTGCACTGAGGAGAGGCTTCCGTCGGGCCACTCTGCCATAAAGCCCCGACTGGTGGAGGGCTGCAGTGATGGTTGACTTTCTACAACTTTCTCCCATCTCCCGAATGCATCTCTGGAGCTCAGCCACAGTGATCTTTGGGTTCTTCTTTACCTCTCTCACCAAGGCTCTTCTCCCCCGATAGCTCAGTTTGGCCGGACGGCCAGCTCTAGGAAGGGTTCTGGTCGTCCCAAACGTCTTCCATTTAAGGATTATGGAGGCCACTGTGCTCTTAGGAACCTTAAGTGCAGCAGAATTTTTTTTGTAACCTTGGCCAGATCTGTGCCTTGCCACAATTCTGTCTCTGAGCTCTTCAGGCAGTTCCTTTGACCTCATGATTCTCATTTGCTCTGACATACACTGTGAGCTGTAAGGTCTTATATAGACAGGTGTGTGGCTTTCCTAATCAAGTCCAATCAGTATAATCAAACACAGCTGGACTCAAATGAAGGTGTAGAACCATCTCAAGGATGATCAGAAGAAATGGACAGCACCTGAGTTAAATATATGAGTGTCACAGCAAAGGGTCTGAATACTTAGGACCATGTGATATTTCAGTTTTTCTTTTTTAATAAATCTGCAAAAATGTCAACAATTCTGTGTTTTTCTGTCAATATGGGGTGCTGTGTGTACATTAATGAGGAAAAAAAATGAGATTTTAGCAAATGGCTGCAATATAACAAAGAGTGAAAAATTTAAGGGGGTCTGAATACTTTCCATACCCACTGTATATATCACACTATTTAATTTAAAATAGCAGAAAACATGCTGCCATGAAATAAATGTTCACTGAATTAGACAATCTTCGTGTAAATAATTGAAAAAATATATTTAAAAGCGAATCAATATAAAAAAATGTAACAAAAGCTTAAGCGCTGGCATTCTCGGTGCTCTCAAAATAAAAGTCCTGATGCTGTCAAAATAAAATCTTCTGATATTTATCAGCCAAACAGAAAAAAGCATTTTGGCTGATGCCAAAAAAAAAAAAAAAAAAAAAAAAAAGCCAAAACATATGTTGGGACATATGTTGGTCAACCACTATTCTTGTAAATGTTGTATTGGTGTGTAAAAATGTCCTTGTATTTTAGTTAAAACATCTTGATTCTTTTAAACTAGACTTAACTACTTGCTTTCTTCCAATACATCATTATTCAATACATAGTGTCACAATATCTTAATGAAAGACAGACAGACTCTCCTGTGAATCTATGACACTGTTTCAATCTGTCTCAAGCGGTTTGCTTTACTTTTGTCCATTGCTGCATCTTTTAAAAGGTGTTTTATGTTTTTCATGGAATTCAGTGTCAACATTGTTTCAAAAATGCTTATGTGCCTGTTCATATTGATTAGAGCTAGTGACACATGATGGTAACCATTTTGGCAGTGAGCTAGTTGATTTTTCATTTTCAGTTTGGCAAATGAACAAAGTGGAAAATGCTTCACTCACAACATGGCTTGCTTTCACACAGTCATTCGTACTCTTGTGGGTGGTTTGGTCCAAGTATGGTTCAGACGGCATCATGCTAACCTTTTCATCTAGAGATCTGCTTCAAAAGAACTAAAAGAGTAGACTGCTGTGCTTATGAAGAGCATGTATAACTAATTGGGCTACACCACAATGCTTAAATTGGATGCACACCTCTGTTCAGTCTCATTCAGTCATACAGTAATTAAACCGCAGTGTGAATGTCTGAACATTTGAACTGTGGACATGCTTACAGATGAATGAGCCAAACGCGTATGGGAACACGCCACTACACGTGGCATGCTACAACGGTCAGGATGTGGTGGTGAACGAGCTGATCGAGTGTGGCGCGAATGTGAACCAGGTTAACGAGAAGGGCTTCGCACCCCTGCACTTCACTGCTGCCTCACGGCACGGAGCGCTCTGCCTTGAGCTGCTCGTGGGAAATGGAGCTGATGTCAATATCAAGGTGGGACCTCTATTATGGCTGCACATGTGTGACAAAAATCACCAATGAATTCCATTGAAACTTGGTTATTTATCTTTTTGCAGAGTAAGGATGGTAAGACTCCTCTACATATGACCGCTATCCACGGGAGGTTCTCAAGATCTCAGGCGATTATTCAAAATGGTGAATCTTGAGTTTTGAAAATTTTCATTACTGACGTGCAAACCCGCAGTATCTGACAGCGTCTTGTTTGTTTCGTGTATGTGTAGGTGCTGAGATAGACTGTGAAGATAAGAACGGGAATACTCCTCTGCACATCGCAGCTCGATACGGACATGAGCTTCTCATCAACACACTGATCACTAATGGAGCTGATACAGCCAAGTAAGAATCCTCATTCCCATGTGCTTGCTAATTACTGAATATATATATATATATACTGTGGAAATATAGATGTAGGCAGAAATTCATTATTCAAACACCTAAGAATTTTGGAATTGATCCCACGTGCATACACGGCGAGATGCTCCTGTCTGTCTGGTTGTAACATTGGATCTTTCCTTTAGGAGGGGAGTTCATGGCATGTTTCCACTGCATTTGGCCGCTCTCAGCGGCTTCTCAGACTGCTGCCGTAAGCTGCTGTCATCTGGTAAGCTGTATCACTGCTCAGATAGTCAGCCAGTGCACTTTTTGTGCATGGATTACATAATTTATTGCTGTGTAACAGCAACTCTCTGTCTTCCAGGCTTTGATATAGACACCCCTGATGACTTTGGAAGGACCTGTTTACATGCTGCTGCTGCCGGCGGGTGAGATTATTTTTGATTTTATGGTCGGTGATGACAGTTTTTCTTGATCCCAATCTGTTTATTTATTCAAAGACAAAAAAGGATTAAAATTTATTGATATTTTGGGGGGCATAAATGTCAGAGGTGTACAAATATTAAAAGAATAATATTTTTTTTTAAAAGAACCTGTATTAGTTTTGTGTAATCTTATTTATGTTGCTTACAAATATTTATACAAATACAAAGTAATATCTTTAAATTACTATTAAATTATTAATATAAACTAATTTATATTTTAAAAAGGTTTGTCAACATAGAAAAAATACTTAAATCAAGAAATGTTATCATAAAGACCCTTGCACACTCATAATTGAGTGTCTTACAGGGTTCCCACGCTTCTTGAAAGTACTTGAATTTCAGACATATGGATTCAAGGCCTGGAAAGTACTTGAAAACAAACATAGGTCCTTGAAAGTGCTTGAATTAAATTTGAAATCAATTTAGTTTATGGCGCCATTTCATAAATTGCCCTATATGTGCTGTCAAAGACAGAATGAAACGGCACTAATGATTGGGGTGGAGATGGGGTAGCGCGAAAAAAACTTAGCGTGTGTGTTGATGCGCAGCTAGAGCCCTGCGCAGGACAGTTTTCTTAAGCCTGCTCCCTCTGAGTTTCTGACCATTACCTCCCGCAACGTGTGTGTCCCGCTCCAGCAAACATTCTAGTATTGTATATAATTTTCACGCTATCAATATGTGGGGTATTGAAATCACATTTGAATGAGCGCTCGCAGTTCACTTTCGATTTTGCGATCACGCTCACTCTGTGTAAAGTGAGCACATCTTTACAGTGCGTGAATAATTATTAGGCACGTTGATATTCTAATCATATTTTTTTCCAAGCACATTTTACTAATTCCAAACCACATCTATCTTAACTACTATTAATTTTGTATTTAATAATTTATAAGTGATATATAATTGTCCATGAAGGCTGGAAGTGAAAAACTCCTTATATTCAGGTGTGCAGAATTATTAGGCAGGTTTTCTTTTACAGATGAAATGAGCCAAAAAAGAGATTTAACTGAAAAGTCAAAAATTATTAAATCCCCATGAGAAATATTCAAAACTAATGCTATACAGAAATTGCCAAGTTAAGGCATGACCATTGGTCAGCGAAATGCTCATTAGGTCAGCAGGGTTAAAAAAAAAAAACAGGTAGAGAAGAAAAGACCCATGTTAACTGCAAAATAATTAAGAATCAATGTGAAGAATTGGGTGTAAACCATCAGGAACCGTGAGCAGTACGGGTCAGTACAGTACAGTACGGTACGGTTCGGGACCGAACACCCTGATCCAGCTTGCGTTTCCACTGCCAACAGTACCCTTTACTTTATAGGCGTGGTGTATGCCGGAAAGTAGTGATCAACAATAAAGCGCGACAATAAGCACAACTCTGCCTCTTTTATGTAATAATAGCCATTATAAAAGTATAAGTACAAAGTATAAGAGGATTATATAAGAAGAAATAAAGACAAAAGCAAACAATTCAGTCAAACGTATCATGTTTAATCACTACAGAGACATCAGAGCCAGCAGCAAATGTCGGAAGGACTAGCCGAGCTAAGGATGCTCGAGGAGGATACATGAGCACAGAGCGCCCGGTGATCACCTGGAGCTCCGAAATCGTCATAGCAAATTTTCAAATAGGCTCTGTCTTTATAAATAAACCGCAGATTTGAGTTTTAAACAACTACATTCTTGCCTGAAAAACTCGTAAAACTACATTTCATGACAGAATAACAGTAATATTTTGAAAATTACGCGGGTTTTTGGGCAATGACATTTCACAAGTCCACAAGAACAGAACGCATATTGAGAAACGGCTATTGTCTGTGTGAAAATATAAAATTATAAAATACACTGTTATATTTTTTTGTGTTTGCGCACGTACCGCTCAGTGGATACGAGCCATAAAGCTCCAGCGCCATCATTTTCCAGAACTGCAACCTACCTGGAGTCTCCAGAATTACAAGGTTCTCAGAGACTTTTGCTTGGGTAAAAAATCCTAAAAAAATGACCCTCACTTAATAAGAATAACATGCTGAAGTGTTGTGAAATACATGAAGACTATTTTTTTTTATAGGCTTTATGGACAGATAAGTTGAGAGTGACTCTTTAAGGACCAGCATCACGTCCTCTGGTACCACTGTTTGAAGAATTTATCTTCCAGAATCTGGAGCTCATTTTAGGAGCTCATTTTTATTAAATCTCTGCAAGACAGACTTTTCAGGATAGGAGAAAATGAATAATAAAAATGAACTCCCAAAACTTACTGCGACATGAAGCTAAGGAGAAAATGTAGAACTTGAAAAATAAGAAAAACAGCTAAGTGAAAAGTGTTTACAGTTTAAAAGCAAATAGAAAGTCCTTTTTTTTTTTTTTTTTTTTTTTCAGATTTGCACATGTACAAGGTTTAAAATGTTCATGACATTTTAAAAAAAAATATTGAAGTTTTGAACTGCAGTATATTTAAGCACCTGCATTCCTCTAGTCTAGGTCAAAGATGAAAAAATGGGATTTACAATAATAAGTGATTTACAAAATAATTTTGACTTGAGTTTATTTATTAATGAGTAACGTCTCTATTGAGAGAATGTGCACATTTTTAATGTTAACAGGTTTTACAGTGTTATTACAACATTTAACCACTTTTTTATTAATTTAAAAATTGTGAAATTTTTTCAAATTTAAATCTTGTACAAGAACTACAGCAAAAAACAGTTTGATGCATATTTTATCAATATTTTAGAATTACCAGTATTGACTTCAATGGATTTCATTAAATTTCTTTGAACACGACTGCTCAAAACGGTCTAAATTTATGAAACCTACACATTCAAAACATTATTACTCTGAAATTTTTTATGTAAATGTTAATTGTAAGTGAAATGTTTAGTACTGTAAGGTCTTTCATGACACTACATATGCTGGCGTGTGAATTTGATGGGTGCTTGATATAAAATAAATGGTGCTTAAAAAAGTCCTTGAAAGTCCTTGAATCTGGTGTTCATGAAAGAGTGGGAACCCTGGTCTTAAAATATATGATAATTTAACCTTTTTATAATAAGGCTATGCCAAGGTTAGTTCATATTGTACAATGTGAATTTTTTAAATGTTATTTATAGTTAATTATATTTGTATAAAATACTTTTAAGATTAAAAAAAAAATGTATAACTTTTTTTTTATTATTTGCACAGGTGTATTCGGTGTGCAAGTTAAATATTATTAAAATATTGCTAAAATATTTACTGGTGGTTGCAATACAACATCATTACATTTTCATTTAAATGGTATAAATGTTTTTCAAATCATGAAACCAGCATCAATTAGTAAATTTCTAAGAACTTGACATGAATAAACCTTTAAAATATATTTTTTTAACTTTGTCACTGACCAATCTAGTCCATCCATTTAATCTATTTAATGTTTCATTCACGTAGCTTGAGTCTGTTTTGCTTTATCTAATTAAAATGTGTTTTCTACCACAGGAACCTTGAGTGTCTGAATCTTCTTCTCAACACGGGGGCAGATTTCAACAGGAAGGACAGCTTTGGAAGGTGTGTTTACTTTGCACTTCCATAGTCATTCATTATGCTGTATGATATTTCTGATTGTGAGGCTTGAGCGTACAATCTCTTCTTTAGGACACCTTTGCACTACGCAGCTGCAAACTGCAACTACCAGTGCCTGTTTGCTTTGGTGGGTTCAGGAGCCAATGTCAATGAGCTTGACAAGAGGGGCTGCACCCCCCTCCACTATGCCGCTGCTTCTGACGCAGATGGAAAGTGAGTTAATGTATTGCATACGAGTGATTGGTGTGCATAACTTGTTAAATGACATGTATTTACCAGTCTCTCTCGTTCCCTAACTAGGTGCCTAGAATATTTGCTGAGGAATGACGCCAACCCAGGGATCCGAGACAATCAGGGCTACAATGCAGTGCATTACGCCTCTGCTTATGGACACCGCCTGTGTCTGGAGCTGGTGAGATGACTTAAAATCATTTGATTAGGTCTATGTTTTTAATATTTTCAGCTTAATATATTTCTGTATTCTTCATCAGATTGCGAGTGAAACTCCTTTAGATGTGGTAAGTGCTGTGACGCTCAATATAAACCTCTTTAAGATTGTCACAGAGTGATGAGACCTAATTAGATCTGATGTGTCTTTTGAAGTTAATGGAAACCTCAGGGACAGACATCCTAAATGACTCTGATGTACGTGCTCCTGTGAGCCCTCTCCACCTAGCTGTGAGTACGGTCTCCATCTTGTTTGTTCACGAAATGTTGGGAAACATTGTAATTCTCTTTTGCTTTCTGGCTTGGGTTCTTCTCAGATTATATTGAACAGTTATTTTAAATCATGTCCTCAGGCATATCATGGACATCACCAGGCTCTTGAGGTACTGGTTCAGTCTCTGCTGGATTTGGATGTGAGAACAGCACAAGGACACACGCCGCTGGACCTGGCTGCCTTCAAAGGCCATGTTGAATGTGTGGATGTGCTCATCAACCAGGGGGCTTCCATCCTACTGAAAGACTACACACTCAAGCGCACCCCCATCCACGCCGCTGGTAAGGTGTACAAAGACTTATGAGATTACATGACGTTCAGTTATTTGCATAATTTGTGACCAAACACAGATCAGTTGGGAATCTGGATTATTTTTATTGGTTAATTACAAGGAAAAAGTCATAGTTTGTAATAAAACCAAAGACTATAGATTAGGGCTGTCGCGATAACCGCAATATCGCGTTATTGATGAGCATAACCGCAGAGGAATGCAACAACCGCAGCAACCGCGATATTTCCTTTTTTTTTTTTTTCGTAAGGTTACACCCTTCTCGTTTTATACTTAGTGCATATGTACTGAATATTAGTAATAACAATGTGTACCATGCTGATTTGTACAGAGGCTCAATAAATTTGCACTTAACAAGCCTAAACAGACAGTGAATGAGAGAGATCGACTGAGCGCGTGCGATTACCTGCGTCTGTCCTTCAGGCCGAGTCATGTATATTTGTGAAAACAGGTTGTCATGTCCAAGGAAAGCGAAATCTGTCTTAACATCTGCTGGTCAGCTGAGCCTTTAAAAGTGGCGCTCAAAGTTAAAATGATTTCAGCAGCTTTACATATCATTATAACATTACATATCTCGAATGAATCAGCGTTTTTGAACGTGTAGTTGAATGAACGGTGACCCACTCAAAGACAGTCTCTTACCGCCACCGTGTGGCGCAACAATGAAACTGCACTGACTGAGACTCGTCTAAAACACGCAGGTGAAATATCAACAGAAAAAGTATCTTGTCAGTCAGATTCGAGGATCAGAACTAACTGTTATATATATATATATATATAGGCTAAAAATAGACTAACAATCTTATTGTCAGGTTTATGTTTTGTTATGTGGACCGTTATTTTGACATTCTCTTCCGTTTACTTCACTTCCTGTTTCAACGTGATTTAGTTTCGGTTCCATTGGTTTCTGAATATGACCTCGTTACATCGTAACACGTACACTCAGATTATATATATATAATCTAATCACAGATTTTATCATATATGTGGTATATATGCTTATGTATACATACACATATATGTATATATGTGCGGTAATACCGCATACCGCGCTATTGAGCCACTCAAAATTACCGCAAGGGAAATTCCTTCACCGCGACAGCCCTACTATAGATATACAAAGACGGTTCAATCCTATTACTTATGAATGGGAGAAACTGCAATGAATAATATGGCGGAATATGTCTGGATGTCCGAAATAGCTGCCCGGAGGTGTTGCAAATATGGCCGCTGAGTGAACAGACTTTCCTTGAATGGGACTTTAATAAAACTCAGTCTAAGGAAAGTGTCCTGTGGTAAACAATATGGATTTTCCAATGGCGATATTGATAACTAGAGAGATATGGCTGATTTGCTCTTCATTATTAAAAAAACAGCGACATCTTGGTTATTAAATATTACTATTATTAAGTAATATTTATTACTATGAATTATTTCTGTTTGTTTTATTACTATTACAATTTTACTATTACATTTTTTCTTTTTTTTGAAGTGCTCTTGTTTTTCTTTTTTTTTCTTTTTCTCAAAGGATAAAGATGTTAAAAATGAATATGACCACATGCATGCTGGAATTAAATATTATTGTTAGTATTATCTTTTTTTTTATTTTTTTTATATATTTACACAAAGAACAGTGCTTTTAATGATGACAATTGTTAGAAATTAATAAGCTCAATTTTATCTTTTTAATATTTTAATATGTAAATGTTTTTATTTTTACTCAACGGATTAGATATTTAAGATGGCAGGTGATATGAATGCATGTTGAAATATTTGTAAAAATTGTATTGTCATTTAAAAAAAACTATTCGTATATATACTCGAGGGTAATGGATTTAATGATAGAAATTAATTTGATCGCATATATGTTGAAATTAAAAATGTTCTTATTGCTATTATCTTTTTAATTCTTTAAAAATATTTTTATATTAATCAAAATTCGCAAAAATGTTTGGAAACAGAAAATTCTTCTATTAACAAAGCTGTTTATGGATTCTTAACACAAGGCAGAGCTAACACTTTTGTTGTTAATCAGCCAAGCAGGCACAAGGTCGATACTGTTGGCAGATTTATCATCCGGGTGGATGTTTATCAGTCTATTGCAAATGCCAGAATGTTTTACTGTTCATGTATGGACATACACTCTCATGACGCATATATCTGTCTTTTCTTTTGCCTTGCAGCCACAAATGGTCATTCTGAATGTCTCCGTTTGCTCATCGGAAATGCTGACCTGCAGAGTGCAGTGGACATTCAGGATGGGATTGGCCAGTAAGTACATGAGACTATTTCCCAGTTTCTCCTTGTAGAAAATAATGGAAATTATAGATTGCGGAGTCATATTCATATATATGATTTTCAGGACGCCTCTGATGCTGTCAGTGCTGGGTGGACACACAGAATGTGTTTACTCCCTTATTAATAAAGGAGCCAATGTCGATGCCAAAGACAAATGGGGCCGCACTGCTCTGCACAGAGGGGTAAATCACAACTGATTTTCTACTGTATTTCTACTGGCTCTGGCTCTCACCTGTGCTAGTGCTTCAAAGCGTGGCTCATGGGAGTGTGTGTTGTTCCGTTTAGGCGGTGACGGGCCATGAGGAGTGCGTGGAGGCCCTGCTGCAGCACAATGCCAGTTTCATGGTACGGGACTGTAGGGGGCGCTCTCCAGTGCACCTTGCGGCCGCCTGTGGCCACGTTGGGGTTCTGGGGGGCCTTCTGCATGCTGCCCAGTCAGTAGAGACCATTCCTGTCATCACTGACCACCAGGGCTACACGCCCCTGCACTGGGCCTGTTACAACGGTGAATAAACGCACTTGCCAATCACAGATCGATACACCCTACCAGTTTAAAGGCCTGCTTGCACCAAGTCTGATGAAAATAATGCAGGGTTCCCACTGTCATTGAAATGTCAGGGATTTTTAAAAATGGTTTCCAGACATGGAAAAGTCATGGAAATTTCTATAGTCATTTAATGTAAAGTAAATTTACTTAATCGAATTTCTGGTTATGATCTGTTTGAAGGCTCAGAAGGTCGAAACCTCTTGAGCTACGTTCAAATTTAAGCTTGTTTGCCTTTTTAGGGACTTTCATTCACTGATGCGTAATCTTATTTTAAGAAATGGTTCTTTCTGTACAAATTGAAATCCTCTTCAGCAATCTTTGTGTAATGATAATAATGTAGTAATTATGATCGACTGGACAAGTCATCGAAATTCATTGGTCAGAAAAGGTGGGAACCCTGTAAATGGCACTTTGGTGTCTATTTGTTTGGCATTCGATACAAAATGTTAAATCCGAAATGAAAGCATGTTATTATGAAATATACAGATGTCACTTGCATTAATCTGAGAAATGACTCCTTGGGAAAGGGTTCATAGGAATGCAGTTTCATTTTAAAATCTCTTTGTTGATATCACAATGGTCTGGTTGTCAACCAGCACAATCACAAAATATGATCGCCATTTTTTTTTTTCTTTGAGCAGGACTCCGGAAGCTTGTTAGAAACTGTTTTTACACCAAATTCTCTCTCTGCAGGTCATGACACATGTGTTGAAGTGTTGCTGGAGCAGGAGTTATTTCATAAGAATGAAGGGAACACCTTTAGCTCCCTTCACTGTGCTGTGTAAGTGGATTTGGTTTGGTATGGTATGTGTTTGTGTTTAAAAGGGCAAAATATTGAAGCTGTTTTTTTTTTTTTTATGACCTTCAGTATAAGTGACAATGAAGGAGCAGCTGAGATGTTGATAGACACACTTAGTCCTGCCATCGTCAATTCAACTGATTCCAAAAACAGGTACTGGTCTTATTCTATTTATTCAGTCTTTCATCAGTTAAGATCGATGTGGCTTGTGAGGACACTTTTTCATTTCATTTCTTTTTTTATATATATATTTTAAGAGTTAAAACCATTTAATTTCTTTAGTGTAATATCAATGGTGGACCAAACTGTGCTGTTATTGTTAAGCAAAACTAAAACTTTTAAAAATCATTTTAGTTAAAGTTGAAATAAAATAACACTTAAAAACTTAGAAATGTTGGCATCTTAAAAGTTGAAGTACTAAAGCTGAAATAAAAAAATTATAACAAACATAACAAAATTACTTAAACTGAACACATAAAAAATAAATGCCAATTCAAAATATTAATAAATACTATAATAGTTTTTAAATAATGCTAAAATAACACGGATAAAATCTTACTTAACTGTAATAGTAAATATCACAATTTTACTATTGAATCAAAACTATTCTGTATATTACCTAATGTAGTTTTTTCCTTAAATCTAGTAAATGTAATGTCACATGTTTTTCTTATGTAAATGTATAGATGCAAACCAAAATATAGACATTATGGTAACAAATTATAAATATTCGTGTTAAATAATTATTTTTGGTAACATTTTAGAACAGGGAACACGCATTCACTATTAACTAAGGGTTTTCCCTGAACAAACTCTTAATTTGCTGCTTATTAATAGTAAGGTAGTTAACTTTAGGTGTGGGGTCGGGTTAAGGGATCAAAAATATGGTCATGAGAAAAAGGCATCAGTATGTGTCTTATAAGTATTAATAAACAGCCAATATGTTAGAAAAATGTATGCTAATTAGCAACTAGTTAATAGTGAGAATTGGTCCTTAAAATAGTGTTACCTTATTTTTTTTAACCCTCACATTTTTGTGGTTGAGGTCCATTTTGTAACTTTTTCTCTCTGTGACAGAACTCCTCTTCATGCTGCGGCATTCACAGATCATGTGGAGTGTCTGCAGCTCTTGCTGGGTCATAACGCACAGGTGAACTGTGTGGATGCTGGAGGCAAAACCCCACTCATGATGGCTGCTGAGAACGGCCAGACTAATGCAGTCGGTAGGACTTCGACACTCAAACCTCAAATGTTTTTCGTTTTTGTAGTTAACTGAGTTTGTGTTTGTTTTTTGATGTGTCATGATGTCTGTCTGTGTTTGGCAGAGGTGTTGGTGAGCAGTGCAAAAGCAGATCTCACGCTACAGGATGCCAACAAAAACACTGCTCTCCATCTGGCCTGCAGTAAGGTACGAAACACTCTGTTCTCTCATGTCTTAATTCCTCATAAATTGTAAGCATCTAGTATAGATTGTGTGATGTTCTCATATCTATTACTGTCACTGTATTGATTTTCATTTGATCTCTATAGGGTCATGAAACCAGTGCCTTGTTGATCTTGGAGAAGATCACTGACAGAAACCTCATCAACTCCACCAATGCAGCTTTACAAACGTATGGTCAACACACAGAAATTATGCACTTACACTGATGTACAAATATATATTAAACTATAAGCCTAATATTAAATTGTCATGTTCCAGGCCCCTGCATGTGGCTGCCAGGAATGGCTTGACTGTGGTTGTCCAAGAACTACTAGCTAAGGGTGCTAGTGTGCTAGCCGTGGATGAAAATGGTAAATGCTGATGATTTATAAACTTATCATGACTATAGTTTTAATTTTTGTTTAAAATGTTTAGAGATGTTGGTGATCCTTTTATTTATATGTGTGTGTGTGTGTGCATGGGCGACATTTGACTCAAGTCAGGGGGGGGCAAGAAAAATATATATTTTTGGGATGTAGCCTATGCATCAAAACAATGCGCTACATTGCAACGCATTGTCAATACAGCGCAGTGAAGAATAACTTAGAGGTTGCCTGCGTTTACTAGACAAGGTTCAAGGTTCAAGGTTCTTGTTTATTTGTCACATACACAATCATACAGGGTATAATCAGTAGTGAAATGTAGGTCAGGACAGGTCCGCTCAATGGACAGTGCAAGAAAATAAAAATAAAAGATGATACATAACACAGGAGCATATATTTAAATATAGGTAGGAATAAGATAAAAAAAATAATAAGTAAAAACAATAAAATAAAATGAGTAAAATGTGCAATGAACTAAAATGTGCAATACAGTCTACTGTGGATTTAATAAATATTAATATAACCAGGGATGTGCAAGAGGAATGTGCAAACAGGTTGTACCAGGTATGTACACATAGCAGCAATGCGGATGATGGAGAAAGATGGGTGTTACAGTTAATTAAATGAGTCCTGTAGATGTTAGGAGACTGAGTTCAGGAGCCTGATGGCCTGTGGATAGAAGCTCCTCCTCAGTCTCTCAGTTTTTGCCATCACGCTTCTGAAGCGCTTGCCAGATGGCAGTGAGATGAAAAGAAGGTTACCGGGGTGATTTGAGTCCTTGATTATTTTTGCAGCTCTGCTTTTGCAGCGTTTGAGGTAGATGTCCTGCAGAGAGGGGAGGGCAGACCCAGAGATGCGCTCAGCTAAGCGCACGACTCTCTGCAGAGCTTTGCAGTCCTGTTTTGTGGCGTTACTGTACCACACTGAGATGCACTGAGTCAATACACTTTCTATGGCCCCTGAATAGAAAGTTTTCAGGATTGAAGTTTTCAGGATTGAGACTGTGGAACTTTTACTCTAGCTGCTGATTTGAATGGCGATGCTTCCCGTTTTAAGTGTCAATTGATGGCCTTTTATTCTTAACCAGAAATGTGCACGCTGTTTTTCTGATGTTCATATAAGTTTTCCGTGTCTTTTTCCCATGTCACTTGAGGTGACACTTTATTGTGGTGAGACGCGTGAGGAAAAAATAAACGATCAGTTGTGGGACTATTCTGTCATAAATCGCATACCATTCATTTCTGAAATGTCCGTTACTGGAAATGAAATTACTGGTTGATATGTCCCGATCTCAATAAAGTTTACACGCGCGTGAACTCATCCATGAACTGGATCTCGCTCAGGACGCACGCTGTCTGTGGAAGTTTGGCCAGGACAGCTTCCAGAATAAATCACAGAGGGATTTTTGTCCCGTCCATTGTTTATCACTGATATTTCGAGAATGAATCCAGCATCATTCCCGAAACTTTGCAGCATGTACGTGTCCGAAAAACAAAAGTTTCATTCAAATTCTGAATGGATTATAGCCTAGAAAACACACAAAGCGCGCTCCCTTTATTATCACTAAAAGAATCAGTCATCAAAGTTCCGTTATAATCAAGCTCTCTAAACTACACAATAAATCTCTTATTTACATCGCGTCTGCACTTACTTAGTCATGAGATGATTCACGAGCATGCAAAACCGGGCCTGCGCTGACATCCGAAATTCCATGACTGACGATACGTCATGGAATTGACCCCCCCCCCCCCCCCCCCCCTAATGTCGCCCATGTGTGTGTGTGTGCGTGTACGTGTATGTATTAGTGGTTGACCGATATATCGACAAGGCCGATATTTGGCATTTTTCAAATATAGGCATCAGCCGATAAGATTTTCTGTTAGGTCGATGTGTTCGAGGCAGGACTTTTATTTTGACGGCGTTGAAAGCGGTAGCGCTTGAGCACACAGTGCTCTCATTCTCCCTCTTGTTCGTTGTCGTCGTTTAACAGTTCTGTCTAATACGGATAGAAGTCTGTCTAATAATCAGATAGAACTGTTAAACAAAGGAATTAAATTGTATAGAAAAAAATATCATAATGATTGCTTTTATATTATTGGTAGAAAGGCGAACATTATTATATTTTCTAATTTGCTGTCAGCATTCAGCAAATACGCATTTATATCATTTAAACAAATCTTTGAATGACTAATGAACATTAATTTCACAAACCTTGCAAACTTAATCGAATCCAGCTGTGAGATCTTGTGAAGTGTGCATTTGTTTATTGCCTGATAGTGTTTTCTGCGTGACGGTCGGTCTGTGTGAATTGAATGCAGGCAGGAGGAGAGTTCAGCTTCACTAGAGACGCATGAACGACAAACTTTAAACTCGTGATTTCAAATTATGCTGCACTTTATCCATTTGCCTACTGCCATATTCATGTCATTTTCTCTGTGTGCTGTAGCCTATGTAAAATGAGTGTTACCTTGGCTTTATTTGAAAAAATATGATTCCCAGTGCACACAAACTTCCCAGAATACTGCGTGCCCTGTTGGTTACAGTGTGTACTTCTTTTTTTTTTTTTTTTTTTTTTTTTATTAAATATTTATTTATTTGTGAGAAATACTTTTTGAAATCTAAAGTACAAGTATGTTTATTTTACACATTTATTTTTTAATCCATTTTCAAATGATTTCAAATTTCTTAAAGCTGCAGTCCGTAACTTTTGGCGCTCTAGTGGTTAATAAACGGAACTGCATGCGTCTTGCGGAAGAACACTGTAGCCGGAGCTACTTCTCTCTGTTTGTCTATGACGAATCACGCAGGTACTGGGCTACTCCGCAGCGGTACCTACCAGAACCAATCTAAATAATCTGAATATAAACACTTATAGGTGTACCGTAGTGATTCAGGACAAGCCAAAAGCACAGTTTGAAAATGGATTCATGGTATACTCGCTTATTATATAAATTTTGTACATTTTGAACACAAAAAAGTTACGGACTGCAGCTTTAAATTTTAATTAAAATAAATACAATTATATAGGCCATCAGCCACCCTGCTTTCCAAGATATCGGCATCGGCTGTCAAAAAAACAATATCGGTCGGCCACTAGTATGTATGTAACAGATCACAAATCTGTTTTTTTTATTTTTATTAATACTTTTATTCAGCAAGGATGCAATAAATTGATCAAAGTGACAATAATGAAATAAATGCATTTTTTTTCTGTTCATGTGTCAGATTTCATAAATATCTTAAGCAGCACAACTATTTTCAAAATTGATTGTTTCTTGAGCAGCAAATCAGCATATTAGAATGATTTCTGAAGGATCATGTGACAACGAAGACTGGAATAATTATGATCGGCCGATAATGGCTTTAAATGTAAATATTGGCATCGGCCCGATATGAAAAATTATGCCGATATGTCTTGCCGTTAAGAGGGAATACATTAACTCACATGTGCTCATGGGTATGCTAGTGATTAGATCACGTCAGCAGTGTGGCTCATTCTTGAAGCAAAGTTTTGCCTGAATGGTGATTAGATTCACTGTTTTGGATCGCTGCATTTAAACTGAGAATGCACATACAGAATGACGCGTTCGGTGTGTGATAGAGTAAACAGTAATAGCACGTGCAGTGGCATGAGCGGCAGCCTCCCTCGGGTCTTAATTGCTGGTTCGGTAAGGAGTTTTAATTCCGTAGGGGGCGCTGTTGGCCTACTTCTAATAAAATGAAAGGAAAATACACAAATAACATTTAGACTGCCTTTCTGATTAAATAAAGCAGTAATTGATGTCATAAAATGAGTGTTTTGATTTAAAGGTCAGAAGCTATAGCTTTCATGAATAAAAAAAAATCACAAACATGACAAATTAAATAATTTTATATATACTAATTTATTCATTAATGTGTAATGTTATATTTTTGAAACTAATTATGAGCTCTAAAAGATTTTCAGAATTTTTACAACTCTTTTGCTTTAGACCATCTACGAAATGTTAAATCTTAAAATAAAATGTTAAGGTTACTACTGCATCTTTCTGGAAAAAATGCAACAATTAATATATAGTTTATTTATAGTTATTTTCAAAGCATCAATGTACTGTCATTATAAAAGAACTTCATTGTTTATTTAATTCTAACAAATAAGTTCGTTAAAAACTAACCAAAATTAAAAAATAATTTGCTTATAGTTTCCACACAGGAGAGACTTGGTGTTGTTTCCAAACAAAAGGAAATATATCTGCCATCGGCCAAAAAAAAATGAGTTGAAAAATATCGGCATATCGGCAAAAATCCAATATCGTGCATCCCTAATGCTGACAATTCAGCTTTGCCATCTCAGGAATAAATTACATTTTATTATTTAAAATTTAATTATTCAAAAATTTGAAATAGGAAACATTTATTTTTAAATAGTTTTGATGTTTTACAATATATTGTATTTTTGAAGAAAAAAAGAAATGAATAATTGGTAGAATGAGACACTTTTTGAATGGTACTGTTTATGTGCATTTTTTTATTTTTATTTATTGTTCTGTATGTGAATTTTATAAACTTTTTGTTATTTTTTTACTGGTATTTTATAGGTTATGAAATTTAGGAAATCATGGAAATTTTGAGATTATGAACTCATATTTTGGTAACATGGTTTACAAATAAGCAAAACAAATCATTGATCTCCCAATTCATAATATATCTTTATATCATTTTTTGTTTGTTTGTTTTTTTGCTTTTGTTCTCACTGTATAGGTTATATTTGAAAATAATTATCATCAGTATCAGTAATTTATTTAGTATTTTTTGCATCCTGATGGGTATTCTCTCATTTCTCTAAAAGGCTACACTCCGGCCCTTGCTTGTGCTCCTAACAAAGATGTGGCAGATTGCCTGGCGCTAATCCTGGCCACCATGATGCCAGTGTCTCCCGGCGGAGGTGCAGTGCCCAGCCTCACGTTCAGTGCCATCAATCACTACACCAGCCCCACCAAAAGCGTCACATTCGACAGTCTGCCCATGCTCCGCTCCGAACACAGCTCCTACTGCAGTTTCAACAGCATCGGCCGCCACGACGGCTTCTACAAGGACGACGAGCTAAACGACTCCGACTCAGAGACGTACTGAGGAGGAGGAAAGGAGAGGCGCACATCTTGTCTTAATTACCCAGCGGCCGGCCACTCCGCAGAGCCTTAAAAGTCTCTACACACATCACACACACACAAACAAACGCATGTATGAGGCGCAGCAGGCTGGCCTTCCCAGCCCCCTTATCCATCAGCTTAACCTCTGCCAGCGCATCTTGCCCTACACAAATATGACGGATAAGTGGGCGGACCTCTCGACATGGCAATAAAAGACAAGAATCAGCAGCCTGGGACCAACTTTTGCACAAGCAGTTTGACACTGTCATAGTGCAACTGGGATTGGACGTTCAAATCCTCCCTCGCAAAAGACTGGGATATTTGTGATGCTTTCAACAGTTTCAAGTCAGTGTGCACTTCTGAATCGATCATTTACAACTTGGAAAGAAAATGATTTATTTTTTAAAATGTGATTTTAATACCTGTCAATTTCTCTGTCCCTCTGAGGGGATAAAAAAAAAAATCAAGAGTTTCAGTAGTTTCAAAACCGAAGGGCAAATGGAGGACATGAACATCAGCATTGTAATGCTTTTGGCCACAAGCATGAGTGATGTTAAAATGTCTCCATCTTCAGTTTTAGGATAAATTATTCTTTTTATCTATGGTATTTATTTTTACTTTCCATATTTCATCATCATTTTGTGCCTTCATAAATTACTGTATGGAGGGAAGGGGCAGCTTGAGAGAACAAATCTTCGATGCACAAGAAGTTCAACACTACGTCTGTGAAAAGCACTGAAAATGAAGAGGCAAACGGCTCCCAGCATGCTTTGCTCCAGAATGAGGAACACTGTGTAAACCAATGGTAGAACAGCATTTGATCTCTTTGTATGTTGATATATGAATATAAATATATATTATATTTTTTCTGGCTCTTATTAACATGACTTTTTTGGGCAGGTATGCTTGCTTTGATTTAGCAAATGAAACCACTCGATCCTTCTGTGATGGCCTGTCAGAAACCTGTGTTTGTCTCTTTTCAAGCTTTGATTTTGGAATGATTGAAACTGGAAATCTGTTTAATACAGCTTCCCGGCTGAGAGGGGGTCAGCAGGGATCTGTTTTCTTTCCTGTCCTTTTCTTGGGGGAAAAGGAGAGTGATTGGTGCGGTCGATGGCCGCTGCTGCCCCCTACTCACAACAAGAGATTCCTGTATATTTTATGGTTGATTAAATAAATAAATGAGTTCAGTACTTTGAATCTTATTTTTCTTATCAAATGTTTAAAGCTGCAGTCCGTAACTTTTTTTTTTTTGTTCAGAATTTGGAAAAAATTATATATGCGAGTACATCATGAATCCATTTTCCAAATCGTGTTTTTGGCTTATCCTGAATCACTAAGGTACACCTATAATACATTTTTATTAGTGCTGTCAAACGATTAATCGCATCCAAAATAAAAGTTTTTGTTTACATAATATATGTATGTGTACTGTGTATATTTATTATGTATATATACATACACACATACAGTCATAGACATAAACCGAGAGAAGTAGCTCCGGCTACAATGTTCTTCCACAAGATGCATGCAGTTATTTTTATTAACCGCTAGAGCACCAAAAGTTACAGACTGCAGTAGGGTTGGGAATCGAAAATCAATTCCAGTTCCCTAATCAGATAGTTGTAAAATTAAAGTTTATCAATTCCTGTGTGCATCTTTTTTTTTTTTGGTAACGAAAAGAGTCTATTAAAAATGTATTTGTCTTTGAATCATTCATTCAAGAAATTCATTCAAAAACACTTGATTCATCCAGTAATGAAACAAGTAAATCTTGAGTGAGTCATTGAATCATTTCATTCAGAAATTCCATAAGATTTTGTTTAGTTGTCTAATATATTTTCTTCAGAATTGTGAGAGAATCACAACCTCCATTTAAAAGAAAAAAAGTCTCAATTTATCCAGTATTGTGAAGCTCTATACAAACAGCTCTTAATCGAGTCCAGTTCTTATAGCCAGCTGATTTTTGTTCATGGTATTTAGCAGCAATTAAAGGTTTTGCAAAAAGAGACAAAATAAATATGTTTGGTTTCTAATTTTTTTTTAACCACACTGAAATTGAAAATGGGAATCGATAAGCAGAATCGGAATTGGAATTGATCAAATTCAAACAATACCCAACACTAGACTGCAGCTTTAAGAAAATCATTTCCAGGTCAAGGAAAACCTGCACATAGTATGGAATTGTTACTTCCAGATCTTAAATTTCAGTAGTGAAGAAAAAAGCAATTATAAACATGTTATTCACATGAATATTGTATTATATAATATTATGTATTATAAATATATATATATATTATTTGCATGAATATTAAGAGCAATTATAAGTCTTAATATTCATGCAAATAATAATAATTCTACGTTTCTACATTACAGATTATTACATTTCTCCTACCAGTTTTGGTAATGGTCTTTCAATGTGTTCTACAATTGTCTGTAATTTCTAAGGGTTCATGAAGGTTCAACACATGCTGTCTTTATGTTTTCTGGCTGGACAGAGAGCAGAAGAGTTCAGACAGTTCATCTCAGTTTATATGTTCTTTCACTGAGAGCTGTTCTCCTGCAACCAGCTGCTAAACATTTTCATTTAAGTGTGAAATTAAAGCGTTATTCAAGACACTTATGGGGCATGATACTCTGTTTCTGAATGTAACCAATTACATTCAGACTCTTACTGAAAGTAATTATAATTCTTCAGTCAAGATTTAAGTGATATTGATCAACCCTGAATAAAAATCAGTTGTTTCTCTGGGCCAGAGTTCAAGGAATGAAAACAGTCAAAATAAAATGTTGAGAATAAACTCATTAAATTACGAGAAAAAAGTTGTATCCACTGATCTATAATAGAGTTATATATAGCCTAGATCAGTGGGTTTATCTTTTTTTTTTTTTTTTTTTTTTTTTTTTTTTTTGAAGATGTCAGTAGATAACGTTATGTTAATACTTTTTTGTTAGTAAAAATCCGGCCATAGTTTTTAATGTTTTTATTTCAATGTTTGTGCAAAACAAAAAGTGCTTAGTGCTGCTACTTTTGATTCTGAAATGATTTTAGTGTGTGTATCAGTACTTTTTGAACATTTCCAGCATATTTTAACATATAGCCTATTAGGCTATAACATATACCATGTATAACACTTTGGATTGATACATTATATATAAAGAGATTTAAGTATTGTATAACATGGGTAGCTCTCAGCCACTTTCGTTTAAAAAGTTGGAGACCCCTGTGCTAAATTAAAGACCCATAGACAAGCAGAACACACAGATCTTTTATTTAGCAATAGGTAACGGCGGCAGAATAAAGGAAAAAAAAGAAAGTATAAAATGTCTCAGAAATAAGTTCAGAAGCAGTTGTGCTCACGCTGTTTTTTTTATTATTGTTCTCAGTGGGACATGCAATTTTTTTTTTAAAGTCTCCCTTTGAGCTTTCACACTACTGGTTGTTAGTGCAAAATAATAATTGGTTGTCAACATTCGTCCTTGACCATATTCATTAAAATATTTCCTACAATTTCAATTCCTATATTTCACTAATACGTCCGGTAGTCTTTTACATTCATCATGCCCCTTTAAAGGTTAAGCCATAAATACCACCATCATTATAAGAGGCTATTCTGAGTTATATGTCTCTAAGGGAGCCATGATGACGTAATAAGGTTAATTATATCAATTATGCCACTCAATGTCTGTCCAGATTTTCTTTGAGAAAAAAGAAAATGCCAATTTGCCAGAAAGGTGCAAATTGTTCATAAATGGCATGCCTCTTATGCTGTGTATAAAAGCAGGGGCAGAAAGCTTTTGGGAAACCGTAGCAACCCAACTGCAAACTGACCCAGTAATCACAGCCACTGCAAGCATGTGAGTTCTTTCGGTCAGGTGAAGATGTTGTGGTGGTCTGAGGAAGACTCTGTAATGTCTCTGTGTTTGTGTTTCACAGGTTGACAGTATTGGCTCTGATGACACTGCTGATGGTCTCGGTTGAGTCGGATCTCTCAAATGAAGAGTGGAAGTCTCTGAGTAACCCGCAGAGCAGGACCCTGGTGAGTCAGACAGCAATTGATCCTTCTTGATGTTTGTTTTTAAAGTAGGCATGTGTGGGAGATATATTTGATTTATATTCGGAATTATGTTTTATATTAGGATTTTTTTTTTCCTCCACTGGCTATTTTTGAGATTTTGGACTATTTAGCTTCAATGTGTTGTTTCAGACTATTGAAAAGAAAACATCCAGAATACTATTTATTAAGGCATTTATTTTATTGCACTTTATCTTTTTGCATCTGTAGATTTAATTAAAATATGTATCGTTAAAGGCCGTCCAACACTGAGCCATAAATCTATAAAGGTTTTTATAGAATGGTTTGTTCAAATAAGTGAGTTATACAACAGTTTATTCTTAAAAACATGGCAACAAATATTTTCTGATTTATGGAGTGTTACAAAGAGATATGCAAAGTACCCTTTATAAAAACATTTAGTTCTAATATGTAAAAATACATATATATATATTTTTTAACCTGGCTTCACAAACGTGTATTATTTATTCAGACACTGTGTATTTGTAAGCTTCATTTATTCTTTTGTTCTTATAATGCAAATATGTAAATAACACACTGCATTTTAAATTCATGTTGTCATTTATCTGTCTGATATTTTGTCAGTTTTTCCGGATCCTGCAGTCCTATCTTGAAGGCAGAGAGAGTGAAGCTCAAGCGATGAACAGGAAAACAAATGTGAAGGAGAACAAAAACAGCAATGTAGAAAAGACTGGTTATGACAAGTATGACCTCTTTCTGCACAATGACATTTATGATGTTTAGTTGAAGATAGTGTCTAACATGTAAATCAGGCATTAGATCTAATAGCTTGAGAAGTGTTCAAGTCATTATATTTGTAATGATGTGTAGTATAGTCAAATTGAAACACTTGACAAATCTCAGTTTTTCTTGATATATTTCTCTTCTAATATAGCTATGTTTTCTGTTATAAATGTTTTACAAAGTTAAAAACTAGTTGATAAAAGCTAAACATGTCATTGTGTTTATAAGTAAGTAATAAGACATGTATTGGTTATTTCAAAAGTATAATTCCTCTATTGAAATCTTTGTAGTTGTTTATTTGTTTACTAAATAAATAAGAATGGAAGCAGTGGAATGAAAATGAGATGAACAGAAAGCTTGTGATATGGTCCCTTTTTTAAGGTCTTAAAATAAATGATTGAAAAATATATATTTATATTTATTAAATACTGATGATTTCTGTATAAATATTAAAAGAAGTTAGTTTAAAATAAAAGTAATGGACACTAATCTCTAGAATATCCAAAGTTTCTAATACAGGAATAAATTGACCTTGTTTGACGACATGAACCGTAGAAATTTCATATTGATGAGCAAAATTTGACAGAAAGCTAAAATAGATACCAATGAAGAGAAACACTAAATGGGAGATTATATAATCATGTTTTTTTGTGGTTTTTTTAAACATAAACCTGTAAAGAAAGAATAATGGATTTATGATCTAAATGTATGAGTTTCTAGCAAATGTTGAATATTGATAAAAAAATTTTTACAATAAGCAAAGAATCATATAGTGTCACATTGTCCATGTGACGTTATTTAAAAATAAATTGAATAATAATAATAATTTCAAAATCAATATCAATAGCAGACAGTACTTAATTATAAGCAAATGGCAATTACTCATAAAAAAAAAAAAAACACATACTGTATATACATGAATGATTGATCGATTGAATGAATGAATGAGAGACACAGTGGACCTGCATACAGCACATCAAGTTATATCCAGTAGGTGGAGACATGAGCTTTCATTTTTTTACTACACACAAACCACAGAACAGAAGAGCAGCAGGAGGACAGAAGAGCAACAGAAGAGCAGTTTGCTGTGTGTCTCTGAGTGAAATGAATGTGTTGTGATTGAAGGTGATTATGGATGAAGTGACTGGAGCTCAGCTGATCGCTGAGGCGCTCAAATCTCAGGTCTGTGTTGTTGTCGTATGCTTCTTCTCTGGGTTCTCAAAGTTTCTCCTGCATATTTTGAAATAGTCTTGCAAAGGGAATTTTTATCAAAAACATTTGTCCTCTAGCAATTAGTCACTTAGTCAAGAATAAACGTATATATACAGTCCTCTTATTATTACATTCTTTGCAACATCGCCTGCTGTACTATTGAACTTGGACAGTGTGGCAAAGGTGCTGCGCATGCGCACTAGAGCTGTCAAAAAATGCAATTAAAAAATTAATATAATTTTGTGTGTGTGTAATTTTCTGTATTTTCTGATATGATTAGATAAAAAAAACTATAACACCTTGACTAAATATGTAACCTAAACCAGGGGGTTTTAATCTTTCAGATGCTTTCAGGACCCCTAAATGTGATCATCTTCATGCGATGGACATTAATACTGTGACAAATGAATATAAAAAAATATGTGTAAATTATTATTTAGAAAATATTTAGTTGCTTTTACATCATTACGTTTTTTTATTTACTGTAGTATCGTATTGTTAGATGTTTAGTTTATTAATTTAAATTAAAAAAAAATAGTCAGTTCATTTAAATCAAATTGATTATTTTATGTTTTAATCATTGTATTGATTTATATATTATTTTAATGCATTATTTATTAATTTGTTCTCATATATATATATATATACACTATATTGCCAAAAGTATTGGGTCTAATGAACAGGTTTGACTACTTTAGTAATTTCTATGAGTACAAATCTTAATGTTAAAGCATATAATGATATTCTAGAAAAGTGTGTGCTTCTAATATTATAGCAACAGTTTGGACAGGACCCTTTTCTATTCTAACATGACAATGCCTCTGTGTATAAGACAAGGTTCAAAAAGAAAATGATTGATTGAGTCAGTGTGGAAGAACTTGACTGGTCTGCATAAAACCAAGTCCTAATCCCAGTTTAACACCTCTGGTGTGACTGTAAATGCAGACCTTGAGCCAAAAACTCATCACCAAACACCAATAACTTGTGTGTGTGTGTGTGTGTCTATGAGAACAAATTAATAAATACTTTTATGTACTTTTTTGTACACAACTTTTTATTTTCATCAATTTCATTTGGGTAATCTTACTTTATTATTTATTTTTTACTCTTTTTTTTATTTGTTTTTTTGTTTGTTTTTTACACTCTCTTCTCTAAAAATTCACATGGACCCTCTAGCACTCGCTCTTTTTTTCTGGGGGTTCCCAGACCCCAGTTGAAACCCCCTGGCCTATGTATGAACTGCTTCTTTTATTGTGCCTTAGATTACCAGAAACTACTTTTAATAAATTAATATTCAACATATTAGTATCTCTATTAGGTATGTCTTTAATTCTATTCAACTCCATGTGCAGAATGTGGAGTACATGTTTGGCATTGTTGGCGTGCCTATCATCGAAGTGGCCATGGCCGCCCAAGCAGCGGGCATCAAGTATATTGGCATGCGCAATGAACAAGCAGTAAGACAGTCTCACTTTTCACTTTTATTTAAAATATATTCCTGTTTCATTACACTGAAGACTGTCTGGGTGTGTTTTCAATGCGTCTTCTTTCACCTAACAGGCCTGCTATGCAGCATCTGCTATTGGGTATTTGACAGGACGGTATGAATATGTCAGTTTGTTTCTCAGTATTACTTTTTTTGTGCTCTTTTTGTGATGAAGTTACATTTCATTTTCCAGGCCAGCTGTGTGCCTGGTTGTGTCTGGACCTGGGCTGATTCATGCGCTTGGAGGAATGGCCAATGCTAACATGAACTGCTGGTAGCTCTACACTGCTGAATTAACTTAAGATTAAAGTGAATTGATGGGCATTTTTTGTACTTTTCTTCTCTTGTTTGAATTCACAGGCCTGTCATTGTCATTGGCGGCTCATCTGATAGGAACCAAGAAACCACAGGAGCGTTTCAGGAGTTCCCTCAGGTAGGTTTGATAGGAAATGTTTGGCTTTGATATAAAAACAGTTTGTTATTGTGGTATTGATACGTAATTTATCCCTTAAGCAACAAATTCAAAAATGTTCAGATTCAAAATTCAGACTCAAAAATTTATTTTCAGTAATTCAAGGATAGAAAACACCAATAGTAATCTGTATTTATTTTCTTGTCTCTTAAATGCTTTCTTGTTTCTCACCTCTTGTTCATCTTGTTCCTCACAGGTTGAAGCTTGTCGTCTGTATAGCAAGTTTTCTGCTCGACCAAGCAGCCTTGAGATGATACCAGCCGTAGTTGAAAAAGTAAATATTTAATCAAAATTTACGTTTTGTGGTTCATAGGCCATGTCTGTCAGTTGACAAAAAATGCTAAACTTTCATTAGATATTTAAAATGTAAATTTTTAGCATTTTTAGAAATTTAAAATGAAACTTTTTCTCTTACAGGAAGAAATAGAGAGGACTCTATCTCTGTTTAAAGAGATGTACAAATTTAGGCGTTTGGCCTTACTGTCATGTTAAGTAAAGCCGAGCTCTGTGATATGTTAGTTATGTTCAGAGACATTTTTTTTTACTGTTGTTTTTGTTAACTGAAAAAACATATTCAATATTGAAATAAAGCTGAAATAAAATAAAGTATAAATATTAAATAAAATAAGATAAATGAAGATCAATAAAATATATAAGTATTAGATGAAAAGCTTAAATGAAGAAAAAAACTTTAAAACAAATTAAATCTAAATAGAAATAGAACTAGAGTGTTACATATAGTAATAAGATTAAATAAAGATTAAATAAAACTAATAAAAAAGAAAAAAATTAAATTAAAACTGGAAATGTAAAAATAGAAGCTAATTCAAAATATAATAATAATAATATAGTAAATAAATAATACTGAAATAACACTGATTTGTTTGACAAATTTAATGAAGTCTTAAAAAAGGATGTTTTTCAAATGTTGGCCAAATATACTATGTACTATGCAATGTAATTTAAGTATCATTAAGATACTATTAAAGTTTTTGTTAATATTCAAATTAGATTTTATTTATATTTTTTCATCCTTGTATTTAAGGTGGAATGTTTGTGTTTTTGTTAGGCTGTAAGGAGCAGCATTTATGGCCGTCCAGGAGCGTCCTACATAGACATAGCTGGAGACATGGTGAACGCCATAATAGACCGGGCCAGTGTCAGGTGAGCTTTATGTTCAGTTAAACACTAATCATAGCAATGGGGAGCTTCCTAACCAACTGTATTTTATGATGAGATCACTTATTGATCATTGTTTTCTGTTGCACATTGAAATGTGCAAAATGGCATTGCATGTGTCTTCATTTTCCTCTAGATTTGTTTCCTGCTGTCCTGCTCCTCCTGTGAGTCAGGCTGACAGCAGAGAGATCACACAGACTGTCAGGCTGCTCAGAGCGGCTCAGAGGCCTCTGATCATCATCGGCAAAGGTGAACAGAATAGAACTGAATGACCAAGAGTGCTGGCATCTTCACAGCTGAAACTGATCAAAGCAATGTTGAACTGTGATCTGCTGCAGGTGCGGCATATGCCAGGGCAGAGGAGGAGGTCAGGGAGCTGGTGGAGGTGACTGGGATCCCTTTCCTTCCCACACCTATGGGGAAAGGAGTACTGCCGGATGACCATCCTAACTGTGTTGCTTCGGCCAGGTCCAGGTGTGCATATGTATCAAAATTATCTTTCCAAAATCTCCTTTTGATGGACTGGTGTCATGCCCGTCTCTCTCTTTTCTAGAGCTTTATTGCAGGCTGATGTTATAGTGTTGCTGGGTGCCAGACTCAACTGGATCCTGCACTTTGGTTTTCCACCCAGATTCAGCCCCCATGTGAAGATCATTCAGGTTAGTTACACCCTGGACACTCAGTATGTTTCTGAAACTTTGCCATAAAGACTTGTCATAAATGATCTTCAGTTCATCTTCAGTGTGGACTCTTGTGTAAATTTGTTCAGGTGGATCTGTGTGCTGAAGAGTTGAGTAATAATGTGAGAGCCGCATCTGCTCTACTTGGAGACATAAGAGCTGTGGTCAGACAGGTAAACTACAGTATAACCTCAGTCGTCTTACATAAAATGCAATGTTTTTAGTTGTACACACTTTTTTCTGCATCATGACATTCTGTATGTTCTATGGGGTCTGTGAGAGACTCCTAATGTCCAGTATGTTTTGTAGCATTTATTCCCTTTTAGTTGCTCTTATAATGTCAAAATGTATCATTTACCCTTATTTTAAATTTAAATTTAAATGTTAATGACCTGTTTTGATTGGCTAACCTCTGACCATATTAGAGAATACTGAATCTGAGTGTTAATAGGTATAACTGATCGGTCATATGTTAAAGGGATAGTTCACCCAAAAATGAAAATTCTGTCATCATTTACTCACACTCCACTTGTTCTAAACCTGTATGAATTTCTTTCTTCTTCTGAACACAAAAAAAGTTATGTTGGTAACTGGACATTTGATGGTAGTCTTTGACCTTCATAGTATTTTTTTTCATAATACTACTAGGGATGTAACGATTCATTCATCTCACAATGCGAAAGGATTCATGATACTGATTTCACAATACAATTTTTTTTTTTTTTTTACAAAATGAGATTTAAGACATTATAAATGAAAAGGTGTCCTTTTATTATTTCTTGGAGAAAATGCTGCACATTTCTTTGTGAAATTGAAATATGTCAAATAACAAAACTAAATAGAAATTTTAAAATAAATCCCAAATCAAATAAATAAATAATACAAATAAAACAAATCTCTTCAGTCTTCATATAAACAAACTAAGGCTTTGCCTGTGCTCTTTCCAGTTAAAATTAGTGGCAACCACTTTTAATCACGATCCAAACAAAGATGCTGTATACATGCAGCATGAGCAGTTTTTAATCTAAATTAGATTGTATAATTTCAAAATTTGAAGCAAAAATAGAATGGTCTGATGTTAGTTTTGTGAAACTATACTACATAAAACATCTGCATGAAATAAAAACAGCAGAAGGGATGAATAAGAACGCAAATTCACTCTCTGACAGCAGGTGGCGCTTATGGGTCAGCAGCCATAGACAGTTTCCTTGGTTGCCGTTGTAAACAAAGCAGAGCTGCGCTTATGAACATATTTTATTATACTGCATTATACGGAGGCGAGATGAAAACAAAATACCATCTTAACTTTTCTAAATTTTAAAACTTTTTTAAATTTTAATCTTAAGACAGTCAGATCTCCTCAGAGATACATTCGTATAAACACCTACCCCCAATTGTATCACGATTCATTTAACAACTCGTTGTGAATCGTCTCATATCTGAGTCGATTTTCAGCTGGCTCGGGGTGCATCGTTACATCCCTACTATAGAAGTCAATGGCTACCGTCAACTGGTTGGTTACCAGCATTCTTCAAAATATCTTAATTTGTGTTCACATCTGAAAGAGTTTCATAAAGTTTTAAAACAAAGTAGGGGTGATAGAATTTTCATTCTTGGATGAACTATCCCTTTAATGTGCTGATTTTTACAGTTTAATATCAATAAATAGTGTAAAAGTTATGGAAAATCATGTTTTACATTAAATGACCCCTTATATCTCGTTTTCTACACTGTTTGAAGCTGATGGAAACTGTAAGATCCTGGAGATTTCCTTCTGATTCACAATGGTGGTCAACACTGAAGGAGAAAATGACTGCCAATGCTCAGATATCAAAGGTGAGCTTGTGTGTCATTAGCATGTAATGAACTATTTGATGTAATTGAACTTGATGTAATGAAATAGTATTGGTTGTTTTCATGTCAGCATGTGAACTGTGTGTTTGTTCATGGTATTAAGTGAACCGTTATTATTGTTTCCCACAGAGTCTTGCTCTCCAGTCCACTCTGCCCATGAACTACTACACAGCGTTCCACCACATTTCTGAGCTCCTGCCGAAAGACTGCATCATAGTGAGTGAGGGAGCGAACACTATGGACATCGGCCGCACCATGCTGCTCAATTACCTCCCACGACACAGGTGAGAGACATTTTCCTCCCCCACTTTTCACAGCTGGACAAGAGACGATGCTCCCTGTATTTGAATGACTACAGACTTTATCCCTATAATCAAAGAACACTAGTGGTCCAGATCCAGACCTTGAATTGGTTCCAAATGGAACATGAATTCTTCTTCTTGAATTAAATAGTTTTTATATTATTTATAAACACAAATAAACATACAACAGACAAAAAAACACTTTTTTTTAAGGCCGCTCTGATGTGACATTTCAAATACAGAAATGGTTTGTGGCTGATGAGTGAAATGAAGAGCGACAGTTTTTATGCGGAGAGAAAGTCATGAGAAAACTATTTATGTTGTGGTTACAAGGATAAATTATATTTATATTAAGAGAAAACAGCTTTGGTTGTATGTACTCCACAAGAAAACCACTTTTGTTATGTTTAGATCATGAGAAAACAACTTATGTTATGTTTAGACCATGACAAAAAGAAAATTGTTAGGTTTAGAACCCAAGAAAAACACTGCTATGTTGTGATCACAAAAAAACAACTTTTGTTATGTTTAGATTGCAAAAAACAACTTATGTTTAGATTACGAGAAAACAAATGTTATGTTAGATCGCAAGAAAAACACTGTTATGTTTTGATCACAAAAAACAACTTTTGTTGTTTAGATCACAAAAACAACTTATGTTTAGATTATGAGCAATCAACGTTTATGTTTGGATCACAGGAATTGCAAGAGAGAACTCATTTCATTTTAGCCATACAACATATTGTTTTCTGTAAGATTTTTTTTACTTTTCTGGTAAGGAAATTTAAAGAATGTACGGCATCATAGTTCAGATACTAAAACTAGAAAATTCTGTTAAAGTTGAGTTCTACCTGTGTGATGCTGTTCAGAGCAGTAACCTGAATGTCCTGTACAGGTTAGATGCTGGCACTTTTGGCACTATGGGGGTGGGTCCAGGATTTGCCATCGCAGCAGCAGTTTTGGAGCAGACGCAGAAGAGCGCTCAGAGAGTGGTGTGTATAGAGGGAGACAGCGCCTTCGGTTTCTCTGGCATGGAGGTGGAGACAATGTGCAGGTGAATGAAACGTCCACCTACAGCTCCACCTATAGGGCATTTATGCAGTGTGCAGCATAATAAAACGGTTCTGTTTGCTCTGTTACTATAAACACTCTGCACTCATTTTTTTTCCTAAATTTGAATAGGTATAAACTGCCAGTCATCATCATAGTAATCAACAACAATGGCATCTACAGTGGAGTGGATCCAAAGACATGGAAAGAGATGGAAAAGATGGGAGACATGACCACCATGTGAGTCTAGAGCATTAAAGGAAAGGTCTGGGTTCATTCTTGGTGCCCAAACTTTTTACTACTAGGGCCAAAAATACTTAAATGTGGGTCTATTTTCTTCCCTCATGTGATGTGGCAAGGCAGGCCAAATCAAAGGTCATTAGGGCTCAACTTTGTCCTGCAATCCCTGGTTTGGACATCTCAGTTTTAATAGGTTTAAAAGCGGAAATATGAAAAATTGTCAATTAGAAAAACTAAAAATCAATAACCGATCAATAACTAATATGGTTATGATATATTGTGCATGCCTAGTTAAAGCTCATGCAGGAATTTCGGTTGCACTTTATTTTACAGTATGTGAACTTACTTGTACTTACAGTGTACCTACCTAAGAAAGTTCTGGTAATATAAGCTAACTACATAGGGTAGGGTTAGGTTTAGGGGTAAGTTCGGGGTTATTACCTAGTTATTGTTATTACTATAAGTACATAGTATGTACATGAGTAACAGTACTGTAAAATAAAGCACTACTGGAATTTCCCTTCTTCTGCTTTTAATCCCTCTTCTACTTAATTTTTAATTTCCGAGATATGTTTTATCTATGCTTCTGGTCAGACGAGATGTACTTCTCCTTTTTGACAGTAGATGGTATTGTTAGTTTTCCTACCAGCATATTAAAACATGCTACACAGATTCATCCAAGTTTAACACTTAATACTTGGATTAAAATTATTTTATAATATCTGTAAAATGAATCGCTTGATGTATTCCCCAATTGTAAGTCGCTTTGGATAAAAGTGTCTGCTAAATGAATAAATGTAAATAATTTTAGATCTAATGTTTATAAATTTCAGGTCGACATGATACAAGATTATCTATAGCCAGCGCAACAGAACCACTCTGTCATGAGACTAAAACAGATTTTCATTACAGATTTCTTGTGTTACAGATTTTATTTTAAGCGTTGCAAGCAGCCTAGTAAAATGTGTGTGACTTATCTACAATTTATCTTGGACTAAGATGGATTGAAGATAATACAACAAATTGCTCCATGTTGAAAGATTGGGTTTAACTGCAAATGCAATGAGACAAAATTGCTGTCAATAAGGTTAATATCTATCGAACCCAGCAAGTATCAAATCTTGTACATAAGACTTACCTGTGTGTCTGTCTTAGTGCTCCTCCGGTGACGCTACTACCAGAGGCACGGTACGAGCAAGTGATGAGTGCGTTTGGGGGTTGTGGGTATCTGGTCCGAACAGTGGAGGAACTCCGCAGTGCACTACAGGAGAGTCTGAACAACACACAGATGCCCAGCCTCCTCAACGTACTTATAGACCCAGCCTCAGACCGCAAACAACAGGTACTTCACACACACACACAGCCTTACATTATAGCTCAATCAGCTGGAATATCATTAACAATTTAGATAAAACACTACTTAGTTGTATATTCTCATTCTAATCCTATAAAGCCTGCTGAATCATATTTGATATGCAACCAGGGCCTCTAAATTGTCAGCATGATCAAAAAAACCTGTTTTGCTCCTGATTGATAGTATATACTTTATAAGCAAATACAATTTCAACCGTCCCCCTTCAGGTTGTGGGTCATGTGTCTATTTGCTGTGAAATCTTTACTGATTTTTATGAAGTCAATATAAGAATAACTTTTACAGTATACTGTGATAATATTTCAAGATGAACACTTACCACTTACTGGGCTGAAGCAAGGAACTTAGGTTTACTTGATTATCCATCCATAGAAAAAATGATGTTAAAATGTAGTATCAAATGTTATACATCAGGCTTTTAAAGGGATGGTCCGAAGACGAACGAAGGTCTTACGTTTATTTGTACAACTCTTAGTCCTCATTGTATTGCACTGCATTATATGTTTTGCCGGTCACACTTTATTTTAAGATCCAATTCTCACTATTAACAAACCATTGACTACGGCTTTTGCCTCAATAAACTCCTAATTTGCTGTTTATTAATAGTTAATAAGGTAGTTGTTAAGTTTAGGTATTGGGTAGGATTAGGGATGTAGAATATGGTCATGGAGAATATGTGGTTTATAAGTACTAATAAACAGTCAATATGTTAATAATAGGCATGCTAATAAGCAACTAGTTAATAGTGAGAATTGGACCTTATACTAAAGTGTTACCATTTTGCCCCCACAATAAAAACCACAGACCTTTGATCATAAAACTAAGCATTTAAATATCATCTTACTATGACAAATTATTGGGAAATATAGAGTGAAAACTGATATTTTTATCTATTTTATATAAGTAGTCTGCTATACTGTTATAATGATCTCAATGATTTACAAGCTTTCAGAATTTCAACTTATTTTGGGGCAATTTAATTATCAGCAACTGCTCCAAAATGTATATTTTTGTTCCGTTTGGGCCACTGCTTGTCATACACAATAATAGTCAGATAAATCTAATATTTGTTTATTAAACCTTTAGACAAAATATAAAAATAAAAGTTTGCATGTGTTTTTTGTTCAGTATCATATTTGATAAATCAGGTGTTTATGGATCATATAGCATTACGTATATAGGAGAATATGGGGCTCATAGAGGGAAAAAAAACCATGTAAATTTTAAGTTATTGGAAAAAGCGCGGTGTGGTGTTGGACTTCTGACATGTTTGACTTTTTAAAGTTTATAACATCACAAGACCTGTTTAACCGTAAATTTCAACACTCAAAGTTTTTTTTTTATTCCCCTCCCCCTCTCACATACACACACATTAAACACAACTGACCTTTCTATTCTTGAAAGTTATGAGACCCCCATTATTGAGAGTTGTGACCCTCTTTGTTGTGCTGGGTGTATCCTGGCAACCACATGCAGACATATTGAAGGATTGAGTGTCATAGCAGCCTGGAGCACTGAAACTCTCTGAGTATGTCACACTGACACTCAAAGGGCTTCCCCAACGATGAATGGAAACTTTCTAATGTTACAAAAGCATTTCGAGATAAACAGGATCGACTTCAATGGAGTTTATTCATGTGCAAACAGAACTTTTGTTGTCTTTAATGTTCATATCATAATATGAGACTTTGTGTTCATCTCCTAGGAGTTTCCCTGGCTGACACGTTCAAATCTGTAGAGCTGAGAGAGATATCGGATGAGATCGGATCATGTGTTGAGGACCAAACGCTGTTTCTTTCACTACATTTGGTTCATTTACTGTAGGTGGCACCATTTCCTATAAAAAGAAAAGCTGTATCATTTTACATATGATCTCAATCTCTACTGATTGAAATTAATTTCTATAGATTCCAATTCTTTTTATAAGTACCTAAAGGGAAACTTTGCTTAAAAATAAAAGGTCTGGCATCATTTACCTCGTCGTTTTAAACCTTTATGACTTCACTTTTTCTGTGGAACACTAAAGTAGAATTTTTCACGCACATCTTTACATACAACAACAGTTCATAAGGTGCTGCAGGAATACTTGGGAACAAGTTTTTACATTTGTACCACCAGTTCCTTCGTCCTGAAGTCTATAGGTTATTGGTTAAATGTTTGAAATTACGTCTGTGGTTTACACACGCTCAAAATACAGTACTGTGCCGTTTCATTCATGTGTCATATTTTCTGCAGTAATCCAAAAGCCAGTTGAAAGATCTTATTGACTTTTTGTCGAGGTAACCCTAGT
Source organism: Schizothorax lantsangensis (assembly GCA_027422415.1). Lineage (NCBI taxonomy): Eukaryota > Metazoa > Chordata > Actinopteri > Cypriniformes > Cyprinidae > Schizothorax > Schizothorax lantsangensis. The sequence continues at coordinate 14,371,083 of CM049850.1, read as the reverse complement.
AAAAAAGCAATATATTTAAAATATGTTTATTTCATACTAAGCATAGTTCAAATCTAGTAACAAATTTACTGACATATCGCTCAAGACTTACTGATATAAAATTATAATTAAACATTATTTGGAGTACTACTTGTGCACAATGTACATTTCTTAATATTAAGCCTAAAATGTGTTTTAATGTCAATATTGATGAGGATCGTATGATCTTTGAATAATATCAGTCTTTAAATGCAAGATATTTAAAGTGTACCTGAAGTATACTTGCAATAGTTCCACTTTAGCACAATCAAATATACTTCAGTATATCTTTAGTCGGACTTCAGCACTATTTCTGCACAATTAAAGTACATTAAGCACAAAATTAGTTGTTCCAATTCAGCAGACTAGAAGTATACCGGTTTAGTATATTAAAAGTACAAATGCAGGGTATTTTTATTAAGTACATAATATGTAAATGTATTTGTAGTATACTTAGCATGAAACAAATGTATTTCAGATACATTCTAGTATATTTATTTTTCACTGGGGAAGCATAACTTCCAGGTTGGCTTACAAAGAATATGTCATCCTTGCAGCACTTCGATGTGACCATGTCTCTCAAACGCCACAAAAAAGCACTATGAAATTAATTCATATGATTTGTGCAACATATTTCTACTAAGAGCTTCTAAAGTTATCATTCACTGATCATATTTACATCTCCCATGCCTCTTTTACCATGCCTTTTTTCCTCAAAAGTCATACAGGTTTGAAATGAAATGATGATTTTGAAGCGAACTATTCCTTTTATAGAGAAAATGCAAACAATTCTAATAACAAATTAAGGGTCATATGGCAGTTTAGACTAGATTATTTTAACCGTCTTCATATTTCCAGGTATAGAAATGTTCCCAACAACTTTACAACATATTTACTCATTAAAAGAACCATTTTCACAGCCAAATCTGAAAATGTTTGAAAAGGTGAGAATGACAGGATTGTACAAAAGCAGCCACGCTTTTAAAGCCTTATCATTTTTTAATTATTGTGCACAAACAAAAATGACCTTACTTGCTGTACATTGTTATTGTATAAAGAATTATAGTGATTTCAAAATATTTTTCTAATAGCAACTTCACAATTAATGTAATTTGATGTTCTTTGAAAGATTTTGTTTCAGGGGAAGTGATGGGAAATTAAAATGCGATTCATAAGAGCCTGTCTTTCTCTGACTGTCTTCTTTGTTCTGCACTCTGTCTGATTGGAGGTGTTTACAGACTGCATCTCCCATCACGCTTTTAAACGGCCCTCTTCATAATTGCTCTGTCATTAATTCTGAGGGAAAGTAAAGGCGCCAATAAATTGTGAGTAGTGGTGGCCGATAAGTCCTGAAGAAAAAAAAAGGACACAGAGAGGGAGTGTGAGATAGACGAGAGGGGCTGGAAAACATCTGTGATATTCCACTACAGAGCATGCAGGCTAATTCTGTCATTTTCTGCATGTGTGTACATCACATGCCCGTGGCAGCCCGGCTCAGATTCAAGTCCTCCAGTTCGGACATTGTAGATGGTCACACCAAGTTATCACACTGATTTTGATAAATGAACACCAGTGTGTAGTTTTGCCCACAGCAAATTTGACTCTCTGTCATTCTATATAAACTGAGATTACTAATAAAGTTGTGCTGATTTGCAAAAAGCTTACAATCACAAGCAGTTTCTTTACAAAATAAGAATGAAGATTTTTCAAAATATACATAGGCTCTACGCATCAGATTTAAAGCACTTATCAAAATAAAAGCATATTTAATGACAAAAATACATATTTAATATATCATTGAGATACTATTATAGTTTTCATTTAAGATTTCGAGTCAGTTTTTGTTTTTATATTTTCCATTTTTTATAAATTTTTATTTTAAGTTTTTATTAAGTTTTAGTTATTTTAGTACATCAAGTACTTTATTTCAATATTATAAAAAGCCTGCTTACAATCTGCGGAGGAATGGAAAAATATTTTAAAATACTCCATTTAATGTCACAGAACTTAAACAGTTTATAAATAACTTTTTTTTCACAAAATCTGCAATTTTCTGTTGCTGTGTGGATGTTGTTAACAGGGTTATTATAGTTATCTAAAATAAAACCATAAAAAAATAATTAAAATACAAGAAATATTTAATTTCAGCTAGTTGCCAAATAAATATTTCTTATTTTAATTTAGTTTAACTTGATGTACTAAAACAATGTACTAAAACTGAAACAAAAACGAATAAAAACTATATAGACGTACAAAACAAAGACAAAAACACAACAACATTACTAAAAATGTAAAATGATTTTTTTTTCTTTAACTGCTATAATAATACAAAAATATATTAATACAAACTATAACAGTATCTGAATGATGCTAAAATAACAACTGTAGTAAAACACCGACAGATATAGCAGAAAACAGCTGGGTTATGTTTGTATGTTCTTCTGTCACTGGTGATCATTTTAACTTTGGATTAGTCATATAGTCAGTATCTTCAAAATCATTCTTATATGAGAGAAAATAGAACAGATAGTTCTAACCTGGCTCAGAGGAAAATATGAATCATGTTTCGGGTATTAGAGGATAATAGAAGACTTCTTCACCTTACTTATGGTTGTCAAAAGCAAAAAATGCTATGAAACGTGAATCATATGTTGTGAGAAAGTGTGACATGCTAAAGCAAAACACACACGTTGGCACTTTGGAATCAGCACCCCAAAATTAATAAGAAACAAGTATTGGATTTCCTTCAGCAAAAATGATGCAGGGTGGTGTTATCGATAAATGAATGGCGGTAGTTCAACATTGCCTCTGGCATGACACCCTGTCATTTCAATGTCATTTCTATCCATACTGTTTTGTTTTCCCTGTCCATTTGAGGCTGGGGAAACAAAGGCAGTGCTGGCAGTAGTAACAGGCTAATATTGGCTACAGAGGGCAGCTGACCGGCTGCCTCCTGTATATTTAGCTCAGGGCCAATACATGGGAGAGGTGTAACAGACATTGGCTGGCATGCACTTCTCCTAAAGGCGTGGATCTAGTGTGTGTGTGTGTGTGTGAGCGAGAGAGAGGCGGGGAGAGAGAGCAGTAGTGCAGGACTGCCTCAGATCACTCTTCGGTGCTATTGGAGGTAGACTGCAGCCGGCAGCATGATTCTGTTCACACTTGGACTATATTTTCAACTCCTCTGCTATGTGGCGTCATTCTCTTACGTGGATAATATATTACCTCTTCCAACAGGTAAGACATCACTCTTTTTTGCACATGTTTGGTATGCTGATATTAAGGGTTTTCTCTTACAAAGAAAAGTATGATTGCACATGATATGCAAATCAAATTAATTGCACCAACGAAACACCAACAAAAACATATTTGACTGACTCTGTAATTTCATGAGTCATGCAAATTAAATAAATGCAGTTGCAGAATATTGATAACATGAATTAGGTTGCACTGCTCTTTAAAAAGTATTTTTGTGATGTACAGTATATTGTGTGCAAACATGTTATGCTCTGAAATGTGTGCCAGTATAGACTGGCTTGAATATTATGGGGAAAATTTCAAGTACAATTTGTATTTCAATACTATACTCAACAATTTGGAATCCGCAGGCCTGTAATAAGAATAAAGTAAATATTTTGTCATAATTTTGCAATACATTTCCCCAAAGGCATCAATGTATTATTTCTGGTTATTATCTCTAATGGCAAAATGGCTGTGTTTCAGTTTTGTCCGCCAGCACTGCAGTGAAAATTTTAATTAGGCAAGTGCTTGTTTTTGCAAAGTTAACATTTTTCTGGACTTTCTATTTTAAAGTATGTATATATGCATGCATGTATTTATTTATTTAAATATATTTTCACTATTTCTTCTGCACAACAATAGGGGTATGTACTTTATTTATTTATGGTCACTATTGCTTCTGCACAACAATAATGGTATTTTTTAAATGTGTGTGTGTGTGTGTGTGTGTTCATTGTGTATGTGTATGTATTTGTAAAAAGTGAAAAAAAAATTATAAGATTTTAAATAAACAGGTTTTTTTTACAGCAAAACTGTTCAAAACAAGTTTCAAGTAATAAAACAATACATATACTAATGTTCGATTTGACTGATTGTCAGATGTTAGTGGATCATATTCTTATAGTAAATGCAACTGTGAAAATTCACTAAAACTTCACTAAAATCCCATTCACGGAGTCATTTTAAATGCCTCAGAAAAGTTATTTCTAAGAAAAGCTCCAGCATTACATATTTGCAGAACAATCTTTAGTTTTAGTAATGAAGGACCTTTCATTACACTCTTCATTTCATCTACCTGATAAGTATCATAATATCAAACACACATAGTCATGTGTTTCAGTCCCTCTTTTCCAAAGCAGTGGAGAGAAACACTGTTCCGCTGGACCACGTGTCTATTGACATGTTCCTCATGAACTTTATTTCCCCTCATCTAGATCTCCAGTTGCTGGAAACCAGGAAGAAATTCAACCCCTGCTGTTTACTGAGTCCGCCTCCACCCCCTCTCTTCCCTCCACCCCCTTCAGTGTGGCGGCAGAGCCCTCTGGTGAGTCCTGATGCATGACCCCTGATCAAGCACCTGGATTTCATGTGTAGGTTCCAGGTGCTACAGGGCTCAGGGTGTCAATAAATACATTATGTCTGTCTAAATGACCACAATAGTTTATGGTGATAAAGAAATATAATAGATGTAAATAAAACTTCTGAAACTGAGACGGTAACACTTTATGGACTATTTTTTATTTAACATTTTCCCATTTCCATCATCGTTTCCAGATGTAATTTTTTATGACTTCTCTTATAGACTGAGACTGATGTTCCACCAAATGTCCCAAACAATCCCACCCCTCACACATGCTCCCCAGGGCCTCAGGGACCAGCAGGGCCTCCTGGCCTTCAGGTATGTGCTTCCAGTTTTCATGTTGAGGATAAAACATAGTTGGATGTCCAACTATGAAACAGGTGACTTTAAGGCATACAGGTGCATCTCAATAAATTAGAATGTCGTGGAAAATTTCATTTATTTCAGTAATTCAACTCAAATTGTGAAACTTGTGTATTAAATAAATTCAATGCACACAGACTGAAGTAGTTTAAGTGTTTGGTTCTTTTAATTGTGATGATTTAGGCTCACATTTAACAAAAACCCACCAATTCACTATCTCAACAAATTAGAATACTTCATAAGACCAATAATTTTTTTTTTTTTTTGTGAATTGTTGGCCTTCTGGAAAGTATGTTCATTTACTGTATATGTACTCAATACTTGGTAGGGGCTCCTTTTGCTTTATTTACTGCCTCAATTCGGCGTGGCATGGAGGTGATCAGTTTGTGGCACTGCTGAGGTGGTATGGAAGCCCAGGTTTCTTTGACAGTGGCCTTCAGCTCATCTGCATTTTTTGGTCTCTTGTTTCTCATTTTCCTCTTGACAATACCTCATAGATTCTCTATGGGGTTCAGGTCTGGTGAGTTTGCTGGCCAGTCAAGCACACCAACACCATGGTCATTTAACCAACTTTTGGTGCTTTTGGCAGTGTGGGCAGGTGCCAAATCCTGCTGGAAAATGAAATCAGCATCTTTAAAAAGCTGGTCAGCAGAAGGAGGCATGAAGTGCTCCAAAATTTCTTGGTAAACGGGTGCAGTGACATTGGTTTTCAAAAAACACAATGGACCAACACCAGCAGATGACATTGCACCCCAAATCATCACAGACTGTGGAAACTTAACACTGGACTTCATGCAACTTGGGCTATGAGCTTCTCCACCCTTCCTCCAGACTCTACGACCTTGGTTTCCAAATGAAATACAAAACTTGCTCTCATCTGAAAAGAGGACTTTGGACCACTGGGCAACAGTCCAGTTCTTCTTCTCCTTAGCCCAGGTAAGACGCCTCTGATGTTGTCTGTGGTTCAAGAGTGGCTTAACAAGAGGAATACGACAACTGTAGCCAAATTCCTTGACACGTCTGTGTGTGGTGGCTCTTGATGCCTTGACCCCAGCCTCAGTCCATTCCTTGTGAAGTTCACCCAAATTCTTGAATCGATTTTGCTTGACAATCCTCATAAGGCTGCGGTTCTCTCGGTTGGTTGTGCATCTTTTTCTTCCACACTTTTTCCTTCCACTCAACTTTCTGTTAACATGCTTGGATACAGCACTCTGTGAACAGCCAGCTTCTTTGGCAATGAATGTTTGTGGCTTACCCTCCTTGTGAAGGGTGTCAATGATTGTCTTCTGGACAACTGTCAGATCAGCAGTCTTCCCCATGATTGTGTAGCCTAGTGAACCAAACTGAGAGACCATTTTGAAGGCTCAGGAAACCTTTGCAGGTGTTTTGAGTTGATTAGCTGATTGGCATGTCACCATATTCTAATTTGTTGAGATTTGGGCTTTTGTTAAATGTGAGCCTAAATCATCACAATTAAAAGAACCAAAGACTTAAACTACTTCAGTCTGTGTGCATTGAATTTATTTAATACACGAGTTTCACAATTTGAGATGAATTACTGAAATAAATGAACTTTTCCACGACATTCTAATTTATTGAGATGCACCTGTATTTACATACATTTTGGACACAAAATGTACAAGATTTTAAAATGAAACCATGCATCCGTAAGCAGCTTTTTCCACATTGAGTGAAATGTCGTGCCGCAGTGATCTATAGTTGTTCTGTTTGGAGGCTTGGTTGATTTTGTATACTGTTCAAATGGCAAAGGCTGTGTACAAGAACATTTGACAAGCTAGACAGAAAGAAGGGCCAATGAAAAAAAGGAAAAATCTTGTTTAGATGTAAAGAACATACATGTATTCATGTTGCTTTCATATGGTTTTGACAATTTTTTATACCATTTTTATACCAGAAGAGTTTCAGTTTAATGCTTTAAAATGTCATGTGGCGTAACTATCAAGTAAAATAATTTTCCTTACTACACCTTTAATACATGTGGGTTTATCATGATCATTATTTAAAAAAAATTTTTTTATGAATTATGTATTAAAATGTATGTATTTTTAATGAGAATTATTCATTAATAAATTATGCTTTATCACACCACATGACATTTTACAACCAGAACTTTCCATTTTACTTATGGACTCAGGTACTTATAATTTGTTGCTGCATGTTTCTAAATGATGGCCACTCCACAAGACCTTGATTTGGTAATGTGAAAAAAATATTATTCAAATATTTAAATAATTCAAATATTTCAATTAGTGAAGCAGTTTGGTTAAAATATTCTCTCTGAGAAATACTAATAAACAATTAGGCCAAACTACTTGTTGTATCACCCATATATATATATATATATATATACACATACATACACATACATACATAAATTACTTGAATTACTTTATAACCCCCTTTTTTACTTTAAATCAAAATTATTTCATTCAGAAATTTAAAACTTACCCTATCATAGAAGAGGATTTATTAATGCCATTTTTTTTTTATTTCTGATGAATTGACCCAGACAAAAAATAGTGTCATATCACTGACCAATTAGCTATATTTACATGTACAAACCCTGACAAACCCAAATGTTAAAAACTGTCTAACATCTTTATAAGTTAAAGCAAGTCACATGCGTAGTTGGTGCTTCAAGGAAGCAGAGTATTGGGTTGTCACAATGGTCAGTTCCAGTTCTGTAATTAGCCTTCATAACCCTCTCAGTATGTGAGACCCGTGTGAGTTCCCCAGACGTCTTTCTGTAGTGACACGGATGTGACCAGTTTGGCCCCCCACGACACAGCAGGCCATTAACACGCCACATTTAGAGCAGATGGAAATAGACCTTTTTTCCGTTGCCAGCCTCTGCTCCATTCTTAGAAACAACCTCAAGAGAGACACCCATAGACTCTCAAAACCCCAAGAGAGAGTTCACCCCTGCCCTGCAAGTTCAGTCCAATCTCAATACAGTTTGATCTCTGTCATAGGTTATCAATTGTGTAGCGAATATTATTGAGATTGTCAGCCAAAAACATTATTAAATGCAATCTTTTGTAACACTGAAGTTTGTAACAGCGATGATCATTTTAAAGGCATAGTGCATAATTTTTTCATTAAAACATTTTCCAACTATAAGAAAGCCATTCATAGGCTGATTTCCACAATAAGTACCAATGCTGTGATGCTTTGATCATTGTTTTGTTTGAGTTTTGGGTGACTATCGCTTTTATGTCAACCAATAGAAGGCAGGAGGAGTGTTTGGGAAACATGTTTGGAAACAGTCATCGTTTTGGCATTGGAATGGCTTACAACAATTATAAGTTGTAATCAACACTCTTGGTCAATTTTTTTTTTTAAATATTGCTGCTAAGGCTTTAGCAAAAGGTTTTAGATAAGCACTAAACAGTTATGTTTGTTTTATGATCAGGGTCCTGCTGGACTGCCGGGACCAAAGGGACCAAAAGGAGATAAGGTACGACACATACTTATGTAAATATATACAAACACACAACAGCATGAAAAGCAATTAAGAACGAGAGAGAAATGAGGCTGACTAAGTGGTCCAGTGAGTTAAGAAAGCAAATAAGATTCTTGTTATGGTTGCACTTTATTTAACAGTCCTAATCAGCATGTACATACTATGTACTTATTATAGTAATTATAATAACTGTGTAATAACTAGGTACTAACACTGAACCAGGCTCAGAAAACACAAAAGATTATATTTTGAAGAATGTTTCAACTGTTTTTGCTAAAAACTGTTGAAACTTTTAAAATGTCTTCTATTGAATTTATAACTCAAGAAATTATGACTTTATAAACTATTCAGTGACACTCAAGACTGTGTATACTGTAACACACTGATGAACTGACTCTGTGCTTATTCCCTCCTCCCCTCCTATATGTTGCTAGGGTGAAATTGGAAGACCCGGACAAAAGGTGAGACTCGCTGTCCTCTGTTTTCCAATAAGTGGATTTACTTTGAAAAAAAGGGAAGAAAAAGGAATGAGAGATGCACACACTTTTACAGCTGCACCATAACGTGAGCTGAAGGAAATTCAAAGCAAGCGCAACCTTGACAAGGATACACAGGTCACATGATTCCACATAATCTTCTGTATGTTATAAGCAGCAGAGAGCTAAACATCAGGGGACACTTGTGGTCACCATCATTAGGTTCAATCCACAATGGAATATCCCCATGGCTCCTGTCCCACAATCACATTGTGGGCTTGTGTGGTTTCCTGGAAGGCATTTGGGACCAGAGTCAGTAATACCTTCAGCGGGGCTGCGGGTAAACCGAGAAGCCACTAAACTGCTGCACAGAATTTTGGGTGTGCTGGTGCATTGTTTTACTCCAAACAGGCACTGAGAGTGGAGTGCTGCTGATGTAGGAAGCTTTGCAGCATTGCATAGTAATTTAGCTTAGTGCTGGGGCAGCCCAATAAATCATTCGCTCTCCCACAATGCCCGGCTCCTGCCCTTAGCACATAATTTAATTAAAGCCAGGAGACTGATGGGGCTTGGTTTAGTTTGTTCTCTCTCTCCATCTCTTCTGATGACTGTTTTGTCCCTTAGAGCACTCAGAAGACATGTTGTCCTCACCTTGTCCTTACTGCCCTGCAATTGAGCAGCCAATCATCTTTAGGTGTTACACACATTAGATGCATTGGAAAAGGGACGGCGGCCATGAAACCTAGCTGATACTCAGTGAAATCGTAAATATTTGATTTCTGTAGACCGTTTGGGTTCTTTACATTTGGCCACAATTACAATTACATTCTCAATTACATTTCCGATGTACTCTATTAATGTTATCGTTAACTAATTTTCTGTAATTCAAAGCTTAAATGAAATAAAATACAAATATAAAAAGAATTCTCATGACTGATTCAGGGAAATACATGGCTCTCCTTTTAGAGGTGACATACTCCTGTCCCCGCTGGAGTCTTGTGTGGGTGTTATTGTATTACAGTGATTTCACTCTGATTCGTCAAATAGGTTCGTCTGGGGCAGGGGTAGGCAAGTTCGGTCCTAGAGTCGCTGTCCTGCAGAGTTTAGCTCCAACCCTAATCAAACACACCTGAACAAGCTAATCAATGTCTTCAAGATTACTAAGGCTATAGGTAGATTAGTTTTTTTTTCAGGGTTGGAGCTGAACTCTGCAGGACTTTGGCTCTCTAGGACTGAACTTCCCTGGTCTGAGGCATCACTTGTTCTTCAAACATATACCTTTTGGTTGCGGTGTTCCGCAGGGATCAATTCTTGGACCTGTGTTGTTTTCCCTGTTTATGCTCCCCTGGTTTCTGTTTTTGATAAATATGGCGTGTCTTTTTATCTATATGCCGACAACACCCAAATCTATCTTACCTTATAGCTTAACAATAAACACTCTCTTCAGGCACTGTTAGAATGCTTATAGAAATTAAACTGTTTTTAAGCTATTTTTTCCTAATCTAAATGAAAAGAGATCCAAAATTATGATGTTTGGCCCAAAGGGAAACTTTTTTAAAATCTTTATATTTTTATACTATAAAATACGCAGTGTGCCAGAAATTTGGCCATCCTATTTGAATGAAGCTTAAACTTCACTGCTGTTGTCAAGTCATGTTTTTATCAACTTCACCTTCTTACTAAAGTTAAGATCTTTTCATCCATCAGCAATTTTGAAACCACAATCCATGCCTTTGTAACATATTTGCTTGACTACTGTAATACTGTATTATGGCATTACTCAAGATTCCATTTCCTGTCTGCAGCTGCTGGACTGCTCAAATGGACGCGCAAATATAACCACATTACACCTATTTTAATGTCTTTACTTGCTCCCTGTCAAGTATAAATTAACTCTTATTTGTCTATAAAGCTCTCAAAACCTGGCACCTCAATACTTGCTCCTGTATACTTCTTCTATAACCTTAAGATCATGTGACCTTGGCCTATTCACTGTCCCCAGAGAGTAAAACTTAAAAATTGAGGTGATTGCGCTTTTGCTCTATTCACATTAGACAGGTTCCATTCATCACTGCATTTAAGATCTTTCTTAAGACATGGATTTTAATATTCTCTTAAGTATGTTATTTTGGGTGTCTCTTTTAGATTGTTGATTGTCTATTACATATTTTGTTTTTATTTCTATATATTGTTCCCTTTAAATTCATTATTGTTACCTTTTGATTCTACTTTGGTTGTGTTTAAATGTGCTCTATAAATAAACATTGATTGACTGATGAAAAACTTAAACTTAAAAAAAAAAAAAATGTTGCCTTGGTAATAACTGAAAAAAGTGATAGTACTAGAATTACAAAAAAAAAAACATTGATCAATACAGTATTCCATCTGTGTTAAAACTCATAATATATAAAGTTCTGTTATATCAGGGACTATTTTATCAATTAATACTTAATGAACTCGTGCAATAAAATTACATTTTAATTAAAATTGTCCTAATCATTTTATTTTGTGCGGTAACTGCTCTGAGCCACTGCATTAGACAGCCAAAACCTGTGCACTAAAGATATATCAGCCAAAATAATGTCAGCAATCTGAGCATGCAAAAAGATTGGACGTTTGGATGTTTTCTAAGCCATAGAAGATTGGACGTTTATTAAGCCAAGAACACTTTATCAAGACATTAATTTCAGTGATATCTGCAAATATGCAATGATATATGGAGCTGATTTAAAGCTTACAGTACTTTTAAATGTATATTTATCTGTATGTGTAAAATGATGCTGTATGTGTTACAGGGACGCACTGGCCCTCCTGGTCTCCCAGGACGACAGGGACCAAGCGGATGGCAAGGACCAACTGGGCCTAAAGTGAGTAATTAATTCCATCCTCACATTAAAAATAGCTCACCAAGGCTGTGTAAAAACATTAATACTGTAAAATATTATTACAGTTTAAAATAGTCTTATATTTTCATCTATTTTAAAATGTTATTTATTACTCTGATAGAAAAGCTGAATTTTCAGCAGCCATTGCTCCAGTCATCAGTGTCACGTGATCCTTCAGAATCAGAATCAGTCATTTTAATATGCTGAATTGTGCTCAAAAAACATTTCTGATTATTATCAGTGTTGAAAACAGTTGAGTTGCTTAATATTTTTCTGGAAACTGTGACAATGTTATTCCTGTGACCCTTGTGTTTTTAACAGGGGGAGAAAGGCGACCCTGGGCTGATGGGAATGCCAGGGGCAAGAGGACCAATTGGACCCAAGGTCTGGACAGCCTTTTTTTTTCTCCTGAATTAGGACTACAACAGGACTCCTACAGTCATACTGCCTTGTCATATGGACATAAAATACTGTAGGCTACTCTGTTCGCTGAATATTGTTCATTTATTGCAGGGCTTACCTGGACATAAGGGAGAAAAAGTGAGTTACCTCTCTGAACTCACTTTTATCATTCAGTTCATTCTTTAATTTTGTACCCCAGTTGTTCATAGTTAAGTTATTCTTTTGCTGTTTTGATCTTGTTATGTTAGGGTTCACAAGGTTTCAGAGGTGAAATTGGCTTAAAAGGTGACAAGGTAAGTTCCCATAGTGCAATTAGTTTTATACTGCAAATTGTAACTGGTCTAATCCATTTTTTTTTTTTTACATTTTTGTACTGTTTCAGGGATCAATGGGTCTTCCTGGAATGCTTGGCCAGAAGGTTCTGGATATATTATTGCATATTATTATAAATATTTTTATATTATATTTTTATAAATATTTAAGTTATGGGGTAGTTAGTATTATATATAAAAATAATTGGTATATTATTTGTTAACATAATGAAACAAAGGCAATCTTATATGTGATTTTAAAATAATTTCTCAGGGTGAAATGGGCCCAAAAGGAGAACCTGGAAGCTCAGGGAACAGGGGACCCACCGGCCGCCCAGGAAAAAGAGGAAAGCAGGTGATCCATCCCCAAACACAAATATAACAACATGATAACAGTGCAAAAGCATTGGAAATAAATGACTGTTATTATTGATTTCTGATGCAGGGTGCAAAAGGTGACATTGGTACAGCTGGACCCATGGGACCAGCAGGCCCACAGGGGGCCCCTGGTCACCCTGGCCCTCCTGGTTTGCCCGCCTCAGGTATTAAATTTACATACAAGTGATAATAGTTCTCAAATCTCTTGTGGTCTCTAAAAAAGTATAGTATCTTTGGGGAAATTACATGGAAAATTTAGAACATAAAATTAATCAAGTAAATTAAAATAAATGTAATTTTAAATTTTATTTTTATTTAAAAAAAATTATGAATTAAAATTAAGAAAATTTGGGAGGAAACTTTGACCATTTCTAATTATCGGGAGGTGGGGGGGGGGGGTCTTGTCCTCTTCAATGTATATAGTGGTAACGGCTCTGTCAAGATCACATGATGATATTGCAGCATTCGCCATGTGCAGACGGTGAAGCACATGGATCTTAAATCACCACAGGAAATCCCACCACTGGTCTATTTGGCTTCAGAAGCAACCTGATCCATGACTAAAACAGAAGCCCCAAAGGAGACTGAAGCCATGACATCATGTCCTTAACTGACGGCCGGAGCGGCCAAGCTTCTCGCAGAATTACAAACATTATGTCATCACTTTATTCACAGGACAGCTGCTGTCTTGTTTTGGTTTCTGTGCATATTAACTCAATTGCTTTCTCTTCGTGATAGATGAAGGCCAGAATTAGTAGCTCTTAAAATCACTCCATTACTTTGCATCACATGGAGGGACATTCATGCCTTCGGCTTAATGTTGTTAACCTCTCCTCCAGGACTGTACATGGTAGGACAGAAAGGAGAGAAAGGACAATCTGGCAGCCCGGGACGCTGCGGCTGTAATGCCCCCTCCGTTGACCGCTGGGGCAGCTATCCCAGAGTGCCAGCGGTGAGCCAGCAATGCCATCACGCTTTACAAACTAAGCCTGAATATTCCCAGATATCTGTGCACTGCACTGGATTGATTGTTATTTTTGGATGATATTCAATTTTAAAACCATTCAATTCATTTCGCCAGTAAAGCAGTTGATAATATTTAATGTCTGTGTTGCAGATCTTTGTGGTGAATAACGAACAGGAGCTGAACCGCCTCCAGACTGATAATGCTTTGGCCTTCCGTAAAGATCAGAGGTCGCTTTACTTCAAAGATATTGATGGCTGGATGCCAATTCAGGTGCCCATTAATAATGTGATCTAAACAAAATCCAATTTATAAACGGACAGATGGCATATTACTTGTCCAGAACATTTTTTATCAACTTTTTAGTGTTAAATTTATATGAATGTGATAGGAAAAGCATATTTTAGGTTGTATAAAAGGTTAACTATTTAGTTAATATTTTTATTATAAATGCTACAAGACACTACAGATAAAATCATTGTTTTTCCCCGCACTGGTCAATTTTGGCTATTTTGCTTCCATAGCTTGTCTTCTTTCAGACTAGTGGAAAGAAAGAAAAAACATCCAAAATACACATTTAAGTTGTTGTTTTTTCTAGTCACTCTTTATCTATTTGTTTCTGTAGTTATCTTTTACAATACATATAATTAAAGGCCGTTTTCTCAAAATTAGTTTTTTTTTTCCTCCTGCACAGAGCCAGAAATCCACTTCAGTATCACTTACATACACCAAGCTTTACAGTATTATTCCTATCTATATTATGAAGGTTTTTGCTGAGGGGTTTGTTCATATATAATCTTTTGAAAATTGAAAATTTGTTGAAAATGTTAATTTTTTCTGCTTCTTGACATTATTTTCTGATTTATATAGTGATATCCAAAATCCAAAATTAGTCAGTCTGACTGTTTTTGAAATGCATATCTTAATAGTTTTACACACATAGTGATTTTAGTCTCCAAGGTCTGTAAAAGACTCTTTGATTGCAGTTAACACCGTTCCAGTCGATGGAGCGTGATCCCGACCGGGAGGGTTTCTGCGGAGACAGCATCGTGCAAGTTGAGAACGGAGAGGAGTGTGATGACGGAAATAAGGTGGTCACAGATGGCTGTGTCAGTAAGTATCAGGTTGAAATGGAGGCGCTCCAGCTGACTGCTTATTCCCAACAACATGCTGTCATGCAGTTTAACGTGAGAGTGCGTTCTAAAATGGGACTAATCTGGTCCTGTATAGCAAATGAAGCCGAGAATAACACCTTCATTCATAGTCAACCCAACATATGTGCTCATAATTCATTACACGGCGCTCTGGAATACTCCATTCTGATTGGTCGATCACTGCATTCTGCGGTCAAATATTTTTGTACAATGACCGCTAAATTGTAGAGCTGGCTCTTGTCCCAGGCATTCTATGTCTTACATAGTTGTGCTGGTTTCAGACCTTGTGTCGCACCGCACTCTTTCTTCTCATTTAATGACTCAACACTCAAGTCAATATTTAAGTAAGGAATAATTGAAGACAGGCTGTTGAATTATTAGGAAAATAATGCATACCCAAATTGGTAATGCGGCCACAGCGTGAGGCAGAGTATTTTTGTGTTTGTTTGTTCATTTATTTTATTTATTTTGTGTGCCATGTAATAAGCTGAATGCTGTGCTGGCATGCATCAGAGTTTATTTTGCCAGACTAGGGGTGGGCGATATGACCAAAATCTTATATCACGATATAACTAATTCTATATCACGATAACGATATATATCACGGTATAGTTATTTTTTTTCTTTTCATTTTCTTTTGTGATCTTTGTTTCCATAGAATTTTCAGAATCCTTGTCACCAATGTCAATATCAAACTAATAGAAATATAATACAATATAAAACAATACAATATAAAACAAAAAAGGCGTGTACGAACATGTCTTTTTGTGTGTGTGTATATTGTATTGTGTAATGTGTATTGATGTGAATTAATGTTAGACAGTAAACGCTATTGGATGCGAAACAATTTTTGGAAGAAATCCCAACAATAAAGTGAAATTAAATTTAATTGAATACAAAAAAAAAAAAAAAAACCTCAAGCTCACTGAAGATAAACAATCAGTGATGAAATAAGGATAAGAAACGAATTGCAAGCAATAGGACAAAAACCTACATAAATAAGAAACGCTACATACATTGTGTAAATTAATTAGTCTTCACTGTGTTAATTAGATATAATTAACATGTGTATTATGTATAGATTCTATACATAATATATTTATATATAGCCTATTATTATTATTATTTTTAATTTATTCTTATTAAAGTTACAAAAGTGATATAGTCAAGAGCAGTGAGAGATTTTCTCTCACTGTTGTTTGATTAATGGCAGACAGGGGCGGCGACAGAGAATGTTGAATGCAGGTGCTGAGGGGGTGCTAGATGGGAGCTGGGCAATTAATAGTAAATATGACCAAAACAGGTTGTTATTATTATTATTATTTTATATGAATAATAAAATCGCTGTATAGGCGCATTTCAAATGTTTGAGGAATGTGGGAGTATTATCGCGCTTAGCCTACTGCATGGGGGCGCGCACGCAATTATTTTTATTAATTTATTTTTTCCTGCGGAAAGAATGGAGCACGTCACAACAATGAATGGAGCACGTCACAACAATGAACCAGCTCACAGACATAAGAAATAAATCTGCAGAAAGCTTGAAAACCAATTAAAATAAAAAAACAAATCTTCTCTGATTATGTAGTCCGTATAGGTGCATTTCTCTATTAAAGGCACGTCCACTGTGGAGATGGTGAGCCTGAGAAAGCACTAGTTTATTAATAAATAATTAAAATGTCTTTTTCCCCGATGCATTCATAATCATTACTTTAGCCAGTGCTTTGTGGCAAGCTTTATGCGTGCGTTTGAGCGCGGAATAATACACCTAAATGCCTATATTAAAGGATGGTTTAGTAGGTTATTATACTATCAATTTAATATAAACGTGTGAACAGTTGACTAGAAAAATCTTTAGTCGGGGCAGGCCAATAGTAGCCTACTTGGCACAAGGAACCGATCCATTTTTTAAATAAAATGCTGACATTACGTGCGACTGCAAATCACCTTATTGCATTGCAGTATTTATGCATGTGTTTAATGAGTCAAATGTTTTTATTTTATTTCATTTTTTTATGGGGGTGCTGGTTTTTCTTGGGGGTGCTGAAGCACCTGCTAGCCCCTCCCTAGCGCCGCCCATGATGGCAGACGAATATTGGACAGCTTCCCCTTTAAGACTGAAGTCCGGATCCAATTTACTGTTACATGATGCGTTTTTTTCAGCTGATTACTCTCTCTTAAGACCTAAATAACTGTGTTTATGAGGATACTTGCAAAGACAGGGATTCTTACGCATAGAAGTGTGTTTATGTAATCGTTCAAATCCAATAAAGCGGCAAAAAAAAAAAAGCGCGCTCCTCTCACACAGAAACAGAGATGGCGCACGCATATAGTTGTTTGTGTTTCAACGGCTTAAAATCGGTTGTTTTAAAACTGCAGTGCTTAAAAACACATGTCCATGCTACAGATGTAGTCCCTCATTTAGGAACGAGCTCCTTGTTTTGTCGTGTCTGATCGTGCTCCTACTCTGAGCCACCTGCTTCTGTGTCTACTCTTCACGCAGTCATCCAAATGATGAAAAAGTATTACCGTAAACAATGTATTTTGCGACACCACGAAATAAACGATAGAGCATAATATGAAACGATAGACTTTTTATTTCGTCCATCCGATATATATCGTCATAACGCCCAGCCCTATGCCAGACTGTACATTATCTCTCACTGTAAATAAATTGTAATTTTAACAGTAAAAACCTGTTAACTGGTTAATAGTAAGTTCCCTTATTCTATACTGTGAGAAACTGAAAAATAAATAAATAAATGTAATTTTACAGTAAAATACTGTTAAATGTAACGTTTTTGGAAGTGAAAAAGAATAAGTTGTGTTATAATTTGTAGTGAAAAGCTATATAATATGACATTCCCAGTGTGACAACTCACATTTGATGGTTTTTCATTTAAATAACTGTTTCTCTAGCGAACGGTCTCTCCCATTGTGTTGCTACGCATATGGGGAAACTCCTGTTTACTCTGAAATGTCTGAATCCTGAAGCTTGATTTGTTCACGTTTGTGTAGCAGCACGAACAAGTTGTCACCGATGACTCTGTCGCTGGCAGCTTCAGATGCAGAAGAGTGGGTGTGTTCCGGTAAGGACCCTGGCACCTTCCCTTCGAAGCAACCAACACAGCCCAGCGTGGACAGTGAGCAGATCCTCATTCTCTCAAACACTGTGGAGGACTTTGGTTTGTACTGGTTGGCTCCTGAAGAGCCAGCCCACAGCTGCTTAGGCGAGTGGTACCGGCAAGGATGGCGTCAATGATCCTTCCCCCAACGGCCCGCCCCATTCTACCCAGAGGTTCACGACGAACTCACCTGGACGTTGCGCGCCCCCTACTCAGCACATGTTCATTCCTTCACTTTTGCCGATCTCACCACTGTTTATGGCACTGAAAAAAAGGGTTATGGCAAAGCTCCCCCTCTGGAAGAGGTGGTCGCTGCACATCTTTGCCCTCCATCGCCCGTAGGATTAAAGGTCCATGCAGTGCACCCATCTAAGCCCTGCAGGACTGCCTTCACTCTGGCAGACAGGGCTTATTCAGCGGCTGGCCAGGCTGGCTCAGAGCTTCACACGATGGTGGTGCTCCAAGTTTTTCAGGTTAAACTTCTTTGCCCAACGGATGAGTCCGTCCACAGTTCTGATGCCTTCAGGAAGCTGCACACAGAAAATGAACAACTGGCAATTGGCAAGGTGATGGCCAACCTAGTGGTGCTGGAGCACCACCTTTGGCTAAACTTAACGGAGATCAAAGACACTGACAAGATGCCTCACTCTCCGTTGCCCTGCTTAGCTCTGGGTGATGGAAGATCTGTTGAGGCTGGGTCTGTCCTTCTCACTCAGCATATGCCAAAGTAATCTACCACTGTGATAGCAGACCAACATACTCGAAAGAGCACTTCTCCTCTTCTCATTACCACAAGTGTCAGTTCGCCACCTCCTCGTGGCGACCTGCCACTCAAAAGTCTCAGACCTCTTGCCGAGGACAGGCGTTCGGTTGGGATTGACCTCCAGAAAGAAGCTAGTCATGACAGATGCCTCCAACTTAGTTTGGGGAGCACTGTATGGGGGCACACCAGCGTTAGGCTCCTGGTCCAGCTTGCATATCATCTGCCTAGAGATGATGGTGGCTTTTCTTGCCCTAAAATCCTTCCTGCCAGCCTTGAGGGGGCACCATGTCCTGGTCTGCTTGGACAACTTGACAGTGGTAGCCTTTATAAATCGCCATGGCGGTGTCAGGTCACACTACCTTTTAAAGGATGGCGAGACACCTCCTTCTATGGACACAGTATAATCTGTCCTCACTGAGGGCAGTCCACGTGCTGGGCAGACTGAACCAGGGAACGAATATGCTGCCCTGGGACAATGTAGCTCCAGGAGAAGAGACTACATCCCCAAGTGGTTCAGAGGTCTGTCTTCGGGAGCGCAGAGGTGAACCTCTTTGCCTCAGAAGACAACTCTCACTGGCCAATATATTTCTCAAAGGAGCGGGATGCTCTGGCCCACAAATGGCCCAGCTCTCACCTGTATGCCTTCCCTTCGATTGCCCTGCTCCCTCAGGTTATCAGACTGGTCAGGGAAGTCGGGTGTTCAGTCCTCTTGGTGGCCCCACTCAGGAGTAATCAGATATGGTTCACCGTGTTGATTCACCTGCTATTGGCATCCCCTTGGCCAATTCCATTGAGGAAGGACCTCCTCTTTCAAGCAAGAGGCATGATCTGGCATCCCCGGCCCGAGCTGTGGAGCCTTTATGTTTGGCCCCTCAGCGTGAGTCTTTACAGCTCCCACTGAGGGTGGCTAATAACATTTTGGAGGCTAGAGCCCCTCTACAAGACACCTCTACGGCCTTAAGTGGTCAGTCTTTTCTGACTGGTGTGCAGCACAGAACGAGGACACATTCTCTTGTGACATGTCATCTATGTTAACCTTTCTGCAAGAGATGCTGGAAAAAGGGTGCACTCCTTCCATGCTCAAAGTGTATGTGGCACCCTTTGCAGCGAATCACGCACTCGTGGCTGGCCAGTCAGTCAGAATAAGTTTTTGAAAGGAGCTTCAATGCCGACATGGGACTTATCCATAGTCCTTAGGGCCCTACGAGGGTCTTCCTTTGAGCCGCTCCAGTCAGCCGACCTAAGGCCTCTGTCATTAAAGACCACCCTACTTCTGGCATTAGCGTCGGTCAAGCGAGTGGGTGACTTACAAACACTGTCAGTTAGTGCTTCATGGCTTGATTTTGGGCCTAAAGACTGTAGTCATCCTCAAACCAAGACACTGCTATGTTCTAAGGTGCTCTCCACTCCGTTCAGAGCACAAGTTATCACCCTTCTGGCTCTTCCTAACACTTCCTTTACTCTGCCCTGTTCGGGCACTTAGAGTTTAAATAGAGCACTCTAGCCACTTCTGGCATTCAGAGCAGCTCTTTGTTTGCTTCAGAGGCCACTCTAAAGGGCTGGCAGTCACGAAGCAGAGACTATCTTGCTGGATATTTGAAGCTATAGCCCTGGTTTACGCCTCAGTGGATTTGCAGTGTCGTATTGGAGTGAGGGCCCATTCTACCAGAGGAATGTCCTCCTCCTGGGCTTGGTCCAGTGGAGTTTCAATTGGTGATATCTGTGCAGCTGCCGATTGGTCTTCACCATTTACCTTCGCCAAATTTTATGTCTTGGAGGTCCCTAGCCTTCAGGCATGGATTTTGTCCGCTTAGTTTACCTAATCCCTTCTGTGAGTGGAGAAGGTATTGTAACATGGACCCAGCCTGGAGGCTTATGTCTCATAATTGGCTCATGCTTCTTAGTGGCCATCATTATGGGTGCTCTGGGGCTGGGCTCACAGAGCAGCTTCGTTCTACACTTGCTTATAGTATGGTGCCATTGGATGCGTTCTCCATATGCGTAGCAATGCAATGTGAGAGACTGTTCGATAGGGAATCCTCCGGTTACTAATGTAACCTCAGTTCCCTGAGATAAGGGAATGAGCATTGCGTAACCTGCCGTGCTATAAGGCAACACACGAGTCGATGACTGTTGCTATCAGTTGAAAGATTCTGACGAAATGGTGCTAAGAGCCGACTTATATAGCAGACGGCTCCACTCTTTTGGCGGGTTGAAGTGCCATTTGTTCATGCAGCTACACAAACGTGAACAAGTCAGGCTTCAGTATTCAGCGTAAACAGGAGTTTCCAGATATATGTAGCAATCCAACGCTCATTCCCTCATCTCAGGGAACTGAGGTAGTAACACCCAGGGCATTCTTCTTAGTTTTTTTTTTTTACATTTCTTTTCACTTATGTACATTAGGGTTTTATGTTTTATCTTAAGTTGTTTAATTAATGATTATTGCATTACTTTAGTGTCATGTCTGTTTGCCATGTTGGTGTTTTTATTTGTGTAGACATCTTAAAACTTATTTTAGTAATTTGGTGTATTAACATTATCTCAGTTCTTGAAATCTATGTTTTTAATTTAAGTTCAGTCTGTAAAGCTTAAAATGTACATTTGCTACCATATAGCTGCCAGCTTTTTACTGTAAATTTCACCAATCTTTTGCTTCTCCTTTTTTCTTTTTCTCTTTCTCAGAGTGCAAACTTGCATATTGTGGGGATGGATATCGCTATGAAGAGGCAGAGGAGTGTGATGGAAAGGATTTTGGCTTTTACACATGCAGATCCTTTTTGCCTGGGTAAGACTGTTCAAGCCTGTTTAAAATGGATAGGGCGAAGCTAAAATCCCCCTCAAGGAAAATGAGCCAGTTTCTTGTCCCAAAGGGTTTGAATATTTTTTTTTTTTTTTACTGACTATTACACTCTAGCACAATGTTATATTAAAATAATATTTTGAAAGAATTTTGCTTTGATTAAATTAAATTTGTCCAAATAACATCCCTGTATTTTTGTCCACAGATCTTATGGACATCTCAAGTGCACAGCCGACTGTTTCATTGACTCAACAAACTGCAAGTATTTCACATGAGGAAAAAAGAAAATAGTGTCTCGTTTCAGCTGGCGAGATCCATATAAACGACGACGCTGAAACCCGTAGATTCAGTGGATAAACTGAGAGTAGAAATCATTGATGGAATTATCACAAACACATTAGCTGAACTCCTCTGTTGACATGATGCTGAGAGGCCATGTTGCTCACTCGGGAAAGGAACGCTTGGCAAAGCCACGTTTGTGCTCGCGCACTTAAGAACTTTAACAGGACTTCAGACGCCATTCTCAATTAATTCAGCCTCTGCTGCTTGCCATTCGGCCCTGGTTCAACGTTTGGCCAGCGTGGTTGGCTGCACTAAGAGGAAACAGGTGAGTTGGTTGCCTCTTGGAGATGGGTAAAGGACTTCTCAATACCTCAAAGTACTGTAGTTGTACTGTTTCAGAGAAAAGCCATTTTCTCCTGGTCCACCCCACCTTCTCTCACATAGGGTGCTCTGTATGTGGAATGCAATGTGACGTTGTTACTATAGTATTTTGCATGAGGCTGAGATTGCTGTAGACATGTCAGCAGAGATCATTACCAAGGCATGTAACTGAAAAAACAAAAGTGGCTCATATCTTTAAATGTAATATTATGCAGGCTTAGACCAAACTGGTGCTTGGCCTTGAAAGAAACCTAATAATTTCATTATCTTAAATAACACTGATGTACATTAGGTTTAATACAGTTTTGCATACTGGGTCCAAAATTAACTTGTTGCCATACAGCCCAATAATGGGTAAACTGAAGAAAAAATGGAATTTAAGAGCTCATAAAATGGCACAATTATAAGCCAAATGACTGTTAAATTGACAAACATTGCTTGATGGTTGTTCAGAAGTGCCACCATACCATATACAGTACCAACATTCAGTATCTTCAATATTTTTTTATACAATTTTCTTTGCAAATTGGACGTCACGGTTTGCGAAGTTTGTTGTCACGTTCAATAAATCACACATGGATGCATATCAACTAGACTTTTTTGTTGAAATAATGTACATTTTTGTCACATTTGCAACCATTTTACTCACCCTTATATGAAACGCTACCTCTCATAAACCATTTATACACTCATTTTAGTGGTTTCTTGCAATTTGCATTGTTGCAGTGACCCAAATGGCCAGTAAAACCATTTACTTAAGCACCAAATTCACATTTTACTTCAGTTTGGCGCATGGCAGGTGTTATTTTTGGACCCTGGGGATAAAAGGTGTATTTTCACAGACTATTTAATGTAAAAAAGGCTGCATAAATGTACTTAAACACTAACCACAATAATACTACTGACTGACTATATTTAGGATGTTTAAGATTAGAAGACCCTGCTTTCCAGGCTCTCAGTATGTTTTATGGGGTCATACATAGTTAACATTTCCATCATATCTCAGGAAACCACTTAAAGATATCCATAACCCCTCCACCTCCATGTGTGGAGTAGGGTGCACATATTCCACAGTTTAGCTTAGTTCCACGCTGTTGTTTTGTACTTCAAGATCTTGAAGTACAGCAAACACTGCTTATTTCTTGGGTTATGGGTCTGAAGATCTTAAAATAGGGAGGAAAATCTGAACCAATCTCACAAGGAAACCTAACTATTTTACAAGGTGGCGATTTGTTTGAATTCACACAATGTGATTTTCAGAAAACAGCAAGCATGACGGTCCATCCCTAAACCTAACTGTCAGTGGGGTGTAAGCAGATTATGAATTTATTCTATATAGTCATCAATTCGCCAAAACGCAAAATAGTTTGGAATTGCCGTGAGGTTGTGTTGGAAAAACCATTCAGTATGTGAAGGCTCTACAGTTGTTATTGAACATTTTGTACTGTCTGCTATTGCAGGGGTAGCATTTTGCTGCTATTCAGGCTAAAGACTGTTGGATTAAGGCTGGACTGTTTTTGTCGTCCCAAAGGCTTTAAACTGATTTATGCCAAAGTCCAGTCTGAATATACCTCAGCATATACGATGTGCTTTAGCCTTTGTGATTACAGGACCTGAGGTGTAGCATACAGCACTTACTTACTGTTAAATTCAGTGAAATCTTGCTTAAGTATCTTTGAGTTTTTTGATCAAGCCAGTTTTCCATAAGCTATATGATGCATTTGCTACAGAAACCTCTTTGCTTACATTTCTGGGGTGATATTCCTGTAGATTTCATGTAAAATATTATGGATATATTATCGAAATAAGTGTCTTGAATTTATTATGAAACTGGTAAACTGCATGTTTATATTGTATACTCTTGTTCAAAAGAGCAAAATTGCCACATACATTGATGGCTTGTGACAGGCAGGCGTTTTTGGAGTTAAAGTGCATTTAGCTTGTAACTGACTGTTATCCTCAGATTTGTACAAATTGAGGAAAGATGTTAACATCAAATATTGCACAACAAACAAATACAAAAGAGACTGAATGTTTTGTCCTAGTGTAATTTGAAAGCTGTTCTCAGTATTAAAACTTGTTTGATACTGTCCTGTAATGATGTTAAAATAAAGCTTGAAAAGCTATCACTGTTGTTTATATTGGACCCATTCATTTTCTTCTCATAAAAATGAATTTTGTGAGGATTTTGTCTTCATATTCTTTCATCAAAATGTTGTAATATATTACACAATATTGTCAATGCTAGTTGCCCAAAGTCAGAGCCAATCTGTAGATTTTGAGCAGTCAGAGGTGACAGATTTAGCATTCAATTGTTTATTGTATGATGGGCACAAGTTGTTCAAGTCATTTTGAACACCACAAACTCAGGCAGAAATATGCACCTTGTTGCTATGAGATGCATGACAAATGTATTCAAAAAAATTGGCTGAAAATATTAAACATGTTTGATATCCTCTGACTGGATGGAATCATATGAAGATAAAAAAAAAAGTATTGCATATCACCACACACTGTGAAATCTGTCATATCTGACTGCAACTATCATCGACTTTCATCCAAATTGCAAATTGGCAAAAGTTGTGAAATGCATTCCAGCCTTCAGTCAATTAGTATATGATAGCCAGTTACATTTACATTTAGCAGACGCTTTTATCCAAAGCGACTTACAGTGCATTCAGGCTATACATTTTTTTTATCAGTATGTGTGTTCCCTGGGAATTGAACCCACAACCTTTTGTGCTGCTAACGCGATGCTCTACCACTGAGCCACAGGAACTCTGTTACTATTTACAGACAAAATAACCATTAAGTCGGAGAGTGTATGATGCCTAGTGTTATAAAATATGTTCAGATTTGAAAAGTTGTGTAGTGTATACCAGCTTTAAAGGCATTGTTTTAGGGTAATATACCAACAGAACAAATGTGATTTTTTTAGTAAGCTCAATGAACGAAAAGTTAATGTTAAGTTAGTTGGTATAATTACTTTGTTGACTTTGTAAAAGGTTACAGAGAAAACTGGCCTCATACATGAAATGACTGAGGATCACACACTACCAGGGGCCTCATTTATAAAATGTTGCGCAGAAACCATCCTAAATTTGATCTTAAGATCATTTCTCAAATATGCGTACGTGTGAAAATATGCATACGCAGAAAACACACGTATGCCTCTATTTCAGATGTGAAATCTAATCGCAAATGATCTTGAACTTGAGTGCAAATGAATGGTTTCAGCTCTCTGCCTTGTAAACGACTCCTAGTTAATGTCATTAACATGTAAAAGATCACCAGTCATCATCCATATTCTTTAATTTAGGACAGCGAGCTGCAAGAACAGCTTACATTTCCAAAACCTGCAGTACTCCGACAAGAAAAAGTGTGTACGCCTGCTCAGACCCTGACGCTAACTTTTCCACGTCAAAGCCAGTTTTTACAAATATAAGCTTTGGCGTGGTTTTAAGTGTACGCACACTCTAAGATCAAATCTGAACATACGCACGCTTTATAAATGAGGCCCCAGATGTTCCAAAAAATACAAACCCATGCAGAAACGTGCATTGTTGCTAGAAGACATATGATGAATGAAAACAATGTGTTGTAAAATTGGCACAAAATATCAAATATATTTAATATCCTCAGACTGGATGGAATCATGTAAAGCTAAAAAAAATTGCAGATTTGGCAGCATTGACTCATTCAGAGCAAACATCTGGGCAAAAGTTGTGTAGTGTATTTGATTCTTTACATTTTTGACAATTTTTGTCTAATTTTGCTCTGCCAGAAAAATAGTTCCAAATGAAGGCAAATGGTTCACTCATGAAGACAGAAAAGGTCTCTTTAAACCCCCCTCACTATGCACAAACACAGACCACAGGGTGATTCAAAAAGTGAAAAGTACTGTTAGACTGGATTTTCTGTTCCACAGAGGTGGATTATGAATGTTCCTTTATGTTGACTGAAGTGATTCTTACACTTTTTAAAAGTGATTTTTGGTTCATAGCAGGGTTGGCATCGCTAACATTTTTATTTTTGCAAGGCTTCAGAGAACATCGTACTGCTCTCATTGCTGTATATTTGATGAGTTTTTCTAGCTCATCAAGGTGTTGGAGCTGACTAAGCTCTGTGCTAGATCACAGCCAGCCGCAGTTACATCAGCATTTCTGTGCTGAGTCTCCAGCTCTGCTGCTCAGAGACTGTATATGTGGGCGTAAGCCTGACAGTGATTGACACTGTATTGATCACGGAGGAGACGGAAGGTGACAGAGAAAGATAAAAGGGATGCTGTTGACAGCTTTCCAGGAAAGAAACACTTTGTGCTGATGGAAGAAATGACCGTAGAGCCTGAAAAGGTCTTGTGCTATAGCTTTGGACTGGCATTTTTTTATTGTGTGTGTGTGTGTTTGTAAAGGTTGGCAGGAACCCTGAGTTGGGTACACAGATTTTTGAAGATGGTTGCCATTCAGTAACCATATTACACAGCCATATCTTTACCCACTAATCACATTACGGTAATTTGCCTGCAGATGAGCTAGGCAATATCTTATATATGCATTGCATAACTCAATCAGATTTTGAACTTTGTTGGGAATGTGCCAGTATGAGACTTTGAAGAGGGGGCCGCATGGAACAGGGTGTGAGGTGAGACCCCCGTTGCATTTGCAGGGGCTCAAATGGGGTCTTATTTAGCCAAAGCTGCCCAGGACTTTCCATTGAGGCTGGGTGGAAACTTTCTAATAATCTTTTAGTCTGGAATTTGAAATGTCTGCTGGTGAAATCCTATACTGCGTCCCAAATCGCTACCTATATAGTGCACTATTTTCAAGGTAGCAACTGATTATATGTAATCTAGATTATTTAATCAGATTCCAAAAATAAAGTTAAAATTAAATTATATTACATTTTAAAATGCTCATAATCATATTATCTTTATTGATTAAATGTTTGCATATTATTCACACAGAAATTATTAAAATTATTCATAATGTGTTTATTTTGCATAATTCTTTTTTTTCTCCTTTTCTTTTCCAAGTACCATCTTGGGAAACCCTGACGTAATGTAAAGTTTAATGGAGTTCATGTACTTTGTGATAAATAATGGATTATAGTTTCTTCTTTTTGTTTTTATATTAATATGACAAAACAATCAAACCGTCATAAACGAGTTAGGTCTAAAAGTAATTTAAAAGTAATCAAACAATAGTCAGATTAAATTACATAAAACGTGTAATATAATAGACTACACTACATAATTTATGCAATTTGTAATCAGCAACAGACTGCAATTTACAAGTAATCTACCCAGCACTGACTATTTGTAGTGGTGTGGAAAACTTTAGTGGACATTATCGAGTGCACACATTCAATCCCATAATGCACCTCAACAACAAGTGTACAATCGATGTACACTCAAAGGCTAGCTGCAAAATAATTCTATGAGTGTCGCACCAAATTAATTCCCACAAAAAGATGACGCCTGAAGCACTTCCAGGACACTCAGTGTCGAAATTTGTTCACTTCTTTTACTCATTCTGTGGACTTGTTGAATGAATGAGCAAAGAAATAGTGTATGGGGCAATTTTGGAAACAGCTCTATAGACTGTGATTAAATTAAATAGGAAAAAAGACAGCTGCCATATTGTAAGTATGATGATGGATTATACCAATGCAGGTTTAGTGGTGTCATGTTTCGGGTGCCGGTGTAGGACGGAGGACAGGGGGCCTCACAGGCAGGAAACAGAGAGGACCCAGCTGTCACCCGAGGCCCCAGTGAAAATCCCTGACCTACGGAGGGAATGGCAAACATGCAAGGTGCAATAGAATGAACAACATACACAAACACATAAACTAGAAATAAATGGATGGATAATAGCCAGGAACAAAGGGCCAAATCACAAGAACTCTTAAATCTTAGATGAGTGTTCATCAATATAAAAATTGAAGTCTAATACAGAATCAACTAGCTAAATTTTACTGACAAGGGCAATATATGCTATAGAGTGCAGTGATGACATTTTTTTAGGCCACACCCTGGAAGTTTGCGTTTCCCTGTTTGCCTCGACAAAGAGTCAGTAAGATTTTTCCACTGGCTTTTGGATTATTGCAGGAAATAAGGCAACAAAATGAGGCTGTAAAAGCAGACTAGTGAGTAGATGTCTTTCCTGTTTGGTGTGATGACTATTAAATGTCCACAACAACCTCTGATGTAATTTTATGTCAAGGAATAAAACGTGAAAATATCTTTACCCTTATGTTACCCTTAGATCTTGTTGTAGGCATTTAACCAAAAACCCATTAAAAAAAATACATTGACTTAAGGACGATGGAACATGGGGCCTCATTTATAAAATGTTGCGCAGAAACTATCCTAAAGCTTACGATGAGCTTACGATCATCACTCAAATATGTGCACGTGTGATTTATAGAATGAACGTACGCACAGAAAACACAAGTACACCTCTCTTTAAGATGTGAAATCTGATTCGCGAATGATCAAATCTCTCTGCCTTGTAAATGACTCCTGATTAATGTCTTTAACATATGTGACCCTGGAGCACAAAACCAGTCATAAGTAGCACGGGTATATTTGTAGCAATAACCAACAATACATTGTATGAGTCAAAATTATTGATTTTTCTTTTATGCCAAAAATCATTAGTATATTAAGTAAAGATCATGTTCCATGAAGATATTTTGTAAATTTCCTACCGTAAATATATCAAAACTTAATTTTGTGCATTGTGCATTGCTAAAATGTGCATTGCTAAGAACTTCATTTGGACAACTTTAAAGGTGATTTTCTCAATATTTTGAGATTTTTTTTTTTGCACCCTCGGATTCCAGATTTTCAAATAGTTGTATCTTGGCCAAATATTGTCCTATCCTAACAAACATCAATGGAAACATACATCAATGGAAAGCTTATTTATTCAGCTTTCAGATGATGTAAATCTCAATCACAAATCTCTTCATTTCCAAAAACCTGCAGAACTTCCGACAAGAAAAAGTGTATGTCTGCTCAGCCTCAGACCCTAACGATAAGCACTTTTCCACGTCAAAGGCAGTTTTTACAAATATTTAAGCGCACACACACTCTAAGATCAAATCTGTGTGCATGCAAACATTATAAATGAGGCCCCAGAAGTGCAAAAATGTCCTTGTTTCCTGGTTTTGGCCTACAAATACATAATCTCTGCAGCAGTCTAATATATTTCATAGAACAGCAGTTTGCAGCCTTCTAATTTGATTGGTTGAGCTGCATAGTGTTGATATACGCAATGTTCGATGGACAGGTGAGAGGAGTTGTGAATGGGCAGCAATGGAACTGATGCCATATAGGTCATGTGATGACAAAGCTAATGTAGTATCACAGATTGACCTCTTGCCTCAATACAAATAACACAAATGTCAAAGCTACAGTGTTGCAGGAAAATATATTTTCCCATTTTGAATTTATATTCTGTTAAATGTTGCAATTTGTTATGGTGTCCATGCTTTAGGGTAGGTTTACAATGACAATATTCATTGCATAATCCAGTACGTGTAAGGCATTGAACCATTACCTCAATTCAATCAACAAATCTTGATTCATTTAGGAACGAAATATCATTAGGGGTAATTTACAGAAAATGCATTTTCACTGTTAAATAACACGAAACAAGGTCTAGAGATGCATTTTTGAATAGATTCAATTTTTCAAATGCTGTCATGTGCAAGAGTTTGCCAAAGACGTGTGACCATTGCTCAACAGTTCAATACGTCAGTCTAGCTCTAGCACGCTGAAAAGCAGTGTAGTGGAATGCGTTTAGTATTAACTTGTTAAATTAAATGATGTACGAAACCTTGTGATACTGCTTAATCAAAATAATTTACATTCTGATTGGTTGGCTGAAATCCAATAAACATATTAGACCTCTTCTTCCAAGAAGCTTGCATTCAGGTCACTGGAAAACTCTGTTCATGGGCCAAGAAGTTTTTGATAGAGTGTTGGAAGGGTGTTGCAAGAGGTTCATTTGGCATCCAATTGCCAATTCCATCATGCCGCCTGCCCAAGAAGTTCTCCTGAATGTTTTCCCATCATCCCCTAGAAATGGATGGAGCAACACTGCATAGATAAAGTGTTTCCATTGAGTATGGAATGCAATATAACTCCTCTCAGAACTGTCATGACGGCCATTTAATAAATACTGTATTCGATTGTAGTAGTATATTTAGTCACTACAGATCAGTCATGTAGAATACACTCTCCAAACAGTCAAAGTGAACCACTGCCTCTGGATATTTTCTATGTGTTTTGACAAACAAAAACATCAGAAACCGTTCTCCCTCTATCACACATGCACAAGTGCACGTAAAAACAATCTTTCTATTCTCGGCCCTTATTACAGTGTCTAGAGATCATCCTTGTTGTGGTGAGAGTATCCCAGCAACCACATCCAGATATTGAAGGATTGAGTGTCACAACGACGATGTAACATTACTTGTGTCTAAAAAGGTGACTTGAATGGATAATGCTTGTTATTGGTCACCTCATGAATTTGAAAATACAAAATGTATCTATGTAGCAAGACATTTAGCATATTTTTTAATTAAAAAAAAAGACAATTCAACTGCAGGCAATTTAGTATAAATGACATACAATTTAAAAATTACAATTAGCAAATACATATAAAAAGGCATAACATACAGACATATTTTAATACTAGTGAATGACAACATGGATCCTGTGTGCTATTCTTAGGATGTCAAAACTTCAACTGAATTTAAAGGGATAGTTCATCCACAACAAGTTATTTTGAAGAATATTGTTAACCAAACAGCTGACAGTAGCCATAGTATTTTGTTTTCCATATGGAAGTCAATGTCTACCATCAATTGTTTTGTTACCAACATTCTTCAAAATATCTTCTTTTGTATTCAATAGAAGAAATACATGCATACAGGTTTGTTGACCCCTGCTGTTCAAAAACTGTATGACTTAATATCTTATATGGAACATGGAAGATATTTTGAGAAGTGTCTCAAGATTGTATACTCTTAAAGGGGTCCTATTATGCTTTTTCACTTTTTTAATTTTAGTCAGTGTGTAGTGTGTATGTTTGGGCATAAAACGATCTACAAAGTTACACATCTCAAAGTCCACTCCAAAGGGAGATATTTCGTTTTTAAAAAATCCCTTTTCAAGAACTACAACGAACGGCTCGTTTGGACTACAAAGTTGTTTTCCTGTATTTGTGACATCACAAATTGTAAATCCCGCCTACAGAAATTCGAATGGTTGGCGGGTGAGGAGAACTCTTGGTTGAGCTCTGCACGTTTCAAAATCGAAACCCAGTGCGGGTGTTTTTATATCACTGTATTTCTGATGGAAACCAACTGTTTTCAGAAAATTTTGGATGTCATTTTCATTTCATCTTGCATATAATGTCTGATAAAGCAGCGTTTGTGAGGAGCTCTGCTTTGTGTACAGCGTTACCAGGGAAACCTCGCTCTCTACCACTACAACAGCGCCTCCCGCTGGCAGAGAATTCATTTGCCATCTAAAACACCATCTAAGCTGTTCGCCAATCACAACGCACTGGGACAGCTAACCAATCACAACACATTTCGTTTTTCGGAAGGCGGGCCTTCATCAAACCCGGAACTAATCGAGCCATTTGTGTGAGGCTGGGGAGAAAGGTATTGTAATAATGTAAATTATGTGAAAAATAATGCGATTTTCGAACCACCAAGCATGAGAGCATGTTCTAGTACACCCCCAAAACAAAATCAAGACTTTGTAAAAGAGCATAATAGGGCCCCTTTAATAACTTCAACATACTTCAAAATATTTTTTGTGTTCAGCAGAAAAAGAAAGTCATACAGTCACACAATTCTAACATTTACAATACTAGGAAGGCATTTTTATAAAGCCAATGGTTTGTCGGATTTTAGTTTAAAACTTTGTGGAATTAATTAGAATAAAACGTAAACCTAAGAGAACAGTCATCCTCATATTATGTGTGAATCATTTAGTAATCTAAATCTAGATTAATGTCAAAATATAAAAACATAATCCATGCAATGCAACATGCACAAATTTGTATCATTCATATGATTTGAGAATAAGCAAAATGTGATTCTTACAATAAAATCAACAGTTAGAATTAATATTCATATAAATAAGTCAATAAATATAGTCACTGAGGAAATATCATGACATCTTTCCTTTTGTAAAGCCAAAGCTACATGTTCTCAATAGTAGGAAATCTTTCCACAAAATCATGAAGAAGAAACTCTCCTTTGGTCCCTCTCACCAAGTTGATCCTACGAGTCCTGAATTGGAGCCATTGCGAATGTGTTTAAACTAAGATTATGTCACTGCAAAAAAATAGCCCACCACCGTATCTGTATATTTAACTTAAGTACTTGGTTTTATGAACACACTGCATGTTAATCTGAATCCCCGAAAGTCTCTGAATAACTTCTTAGTTTTGTGCTAGTCTAAAACGAACGAGATGCGAGTATCTGAACAAAAGTAATGCAATATTTCAAGTGAGGAGAAAAGCACATGTGCAGTTTTACTGTAAATAAGGGTACTGCGACTAACACCTTCACTGCCAGGTAAACAATATCTTCATCTTATCTGCCATTGTACTCTCATGCCTAAAAGTGTATGAAAAACATACAACCAATGTCAACAAAACACTTGATCACGCCACTGAAGGTTTCTAAAAATACACCTGTTCCCTGAAAACACTTGGAATCACACCCTGCCCCCCTCAGCTAGCATTATTTTAACATGGCCGTTTAAATTTCGCAGGGATGACTGTTACTGGAGTCTGCATATGCCACATTATCCAACACACTCTTACTGGTCAGGCTTTGTGAGCCCTGCCCTCACAGAAACCTCCCTGTCTTCAACACTAACTTCGGGCTCGGTTACCACAGCGGGTGAAAGAGTTACAACTTCACCACTGAAACCGACGAGCTCCGTCAGAAGCAAGCTCTGTTCGCTGTGCAGGTGTATTTGTGTTAGTCACACGATCTCATCCGATTCCAAGCCGTACTCCTCATAAAGAGCATCCAGGATGGACAGCTGCTTCTGCATAGCTGGCAGGTAGACATCTAGGTCTCGATGCATGCCGGTCGTAAAGCCTTCCTTCAGCTCATCACCTTCATGAGAAACCAGAGCAGTCATGAAGCCCTCATAGGATGGGGCAGCCCGTAGAGCCAGCTAAAATGAACATAAACACAGTCAGAAAGGCCTAAGGGGGGTTGAATGCATGTTATGTTTTTCCAAAGCTGTATATTATTTTATTTTCAATGGACAGCCTGTGCCATAAAACGATCAATCATTACAAATCTTGGAATTTTTGTTGCATTGTAATGGACATGCCAGTGTTAATGTATTTGGTATTGGCTGAATAGATCTGCAACAGTGCTGCAGAGCAAGTACAGAGACTTACTACAGCAAGTATATTCAAAGACAAGCTGCTGTGAACATATAGCATACATTAAATTATTCGTAGCAGATTTATATGGGTGGAGCTGGGGGAGGTGGAGGGTTTCTGATAGTGTGTTATGGGGTGGGCGATATAACCAAAATCACGATATGAGTAATTCTATTTCACGGAAACGTTATATATCACAATATAGTTATTTTTGCTTCAAATAAAGTCTTTATGTATATTTTTTTTGATACCATTAAAATTACATTATTCTTGTCACCAGTGTCAATATCACAAAAAACTAATACTAGCCTAAATGTAAAAACAAACAAACAAAAACTCACTGAAAAAAGTCAACAGTCAGTGATTATATAAGAATAAGAAACTAATTACAATAATAGGACAAAAAAAACTACAGAAGAACAAATAAATGTAGAAATGCTACACACACTGTATAAAGTAATCAAATGTATAAAACATTGCATACTCTTAACTGTGTAAATTTATTATAAATTTCTTCTTATTAAAGTTACAAAAGTGATTTTAGTCGAGAGCAGTGAGAAATGTTCTCTTTTGTTGTTTGATTAACATGAATGACAGACAACAGGAATAGACTGCTGTCACTTTAAGAGCTGCCCGGTGTTTTCTTTCTCAGCTGTTTGCTTTCACTTAAGACCTAAATTGCTGTGTTTATGAGGAGACGGGCATTTTGATACATTCATGTATGTGTATTTAACCGTTCAAGGCTTATAAAGTTCTCAGAAACAGTCTTTCAGACAGCTCATGCCATGTTGTGATGATGTGATTGTTAGCAGATTGCATTATTAGCTTAAGCCATATAGAGAATGACTGCACTAGATGTTTCATAGAGGGCCATAAAATAATTTTCTATTTAAATAAAATGGCATAAATGGTCAGAGCCAATAGCCTGAAGGGCAGTGCTCTAACAGCTTCCTGTCTACTCTATAGTGTCCTATCGCAATAAAATGGCAAAAATAAAATATTGGTATTAATATGGAGGTCCACACATAGCAAAAAAGAAAAAAAATATTGTAGCCACAAACTGATTAGTTCCTCAATAGCATTTTTTTAGTTAAAATGAAGTATGGTAAAATTGTATAAAGTTTCTCCCCCCTCCCAAAAAAAAAAAAAAAAAAAAAAAAGTTTTTTTTTTTTGGTGTTTGACAGAAATATAAAAAGAACATTAAGAACTAGGACGTCAGACAAATGTTCCTTTAAAATGGAAAAACAGCACTCTTAGCACAACACTTACTGCAAAGACACCTCGAACAACCCATCCATGATATTGCCGTAGTGTCTTTCCATATGCATTATCTGAAAGAAGAAAAAAGGGGACATTACAAATCACTGACTGAAGGACAGTTGTTTGAACCAGGTGTTCTTTTCTTTCTGCAACACAAACTGTTTTAGATTTGATCATTTGACTTACTAAGAGCTCTTTGGACGTTTTTTATCCCTGTATTGATTTCAGAAAGGAATTCTTTGAGGAACTTGAGTCCACGTTTAAGCCACAGCAGCGCTTCTGTGGCCGAGTTCCGCACCTGTGCCACCTCCGTCTCCACCTCATGCAGCACGATGCTCTGCAGCGTGGGGAAACTCTCAGGATCGGACACCACCTTCTGCTGGATTTTCTGATGGACAAAATAAGGAGGATGAACTCTCAGACCAAGCTATCATGCCCTCTAGTGGTTATGGTGACATCCAGAAAAAGTACAGTACCCTGTTAAATACTTCAACTGAATAACTCGGGAAAAAGTTCTGACCTCCCAAGCAATAATTCATATATCATAATATGTAAGGAAACCCACAACAGACCAGTCTCAAAGTCGTCACAGGCATTACTTTGAATGGTCGAGCTTAACTATTATATTTGCTGTATTATTACAGTAATTACTCATTACTGCTCTGTACTGATGCACTGAATTTTAATTGCCAGATGCATCAATGCATTTTTCACTCCAATACTAATGACATGCACGTCATCCTAGAGTAAACCTATAATCTGTAAACCCACTGCTCATGTCATTTAAAATATCTATGTACAGGTGCATATCAATAAATTAGAATGTCGTGAAAAAGTTTTTTTCTTGCAAGTTATTTAAAAAAAAGAAACTTTCATATATTTTAGATTAATTGCATGTAAAGTAAAACATTTCAAAAGTTTTTTTGTTTTAATTTTGATGATTAGAGCTTACAGCTCATGAAAGTCAAAAATCAGTATCTCAAAATATTAGAATATTTACATTTGAGTTTCAATTAATGACCATCCCTACAGTATAAATTCCGGGTATCTCTTGTTCTTTGAAACCACAATAATGGAGAAAACTGCTCACTTGGCAATGATCCAGAAGACGAACATTGACGCCCTCCACAAAGAGGGTAAGTCACAGAGGGTCATTACTGAAAGGTGTGGCTGTTTACAGAGTGCTGTATCAAAGCATATTAAATGCAAAGTTGACTGGAAGGAAGAATTTGGGTAGGAAAAGGTGCACAAGCAACAGGGATGACTGCAGGCTTGAGAATACTGTCAAGCAAAGCAGATTCAAACACTTGTGAGAGCTTCACAAGGAGTGGACTGAAGCTGGAGTCAGTGCATCAAGAGTCACCATGCTCAGACGTCTTCAGGAAAAGGGCTACCAAACCACTTCTGAACCAGAGACAACGTCAGAAGCGTCTTACCTGGGCTGTGGAGAAAAATAACTCAGTGGTCCAAATTCCTCTTTTCAGATGAAAGTAAATTTTGCATTTCATTTGGAAACAAGGTCTGGAGTCTGGAGGAAGAGTGGAGAGGCACAGAATCCACGTTGCTTGAAGTCCAGTGTGAAGTTTCCACAGTCAGTGATGATTTGGGCTGCCATGTCATCTGCTGGTGTTGGTCCACTGTGTTTTCTGAAGTCCACAGTCAACGTAGCCATCTACCAGGAAATTTTAGAGCACCTCATGCTTCCTTCTGCTGACAAGCTTTATGGAGATGCTGATTTCATTTTCCAGCAGGACTTGGCACCTGCCCACACTGCCAAAGGTACCAAAAGCTGGTTCAATGGCCATGGTGTTACTGTGCTTGACTGGCCAGCAAACTCGCCTGACCTGAACCCCATAGAGAATCTATGGGATATTGTCAAGAGGAAGATGAGAGACACCAGACCCAACAATGCAGATGACCTGAAGGCCGCTATCAAAGCGACCTGGGCTTCCATACCACCTCAGCAGTGCCACAAACTGATCACCTCCATGCAACGCCGAATTGAGGCAGTAATTAAAGCAAAAGGAGCCCCTACCAAGTATTGAGTACATATACAGTAAATGAACACACTTTCCAGAAGGCCAACAATTCACTAAAAATGATTTTTTTTATTGGTCTTATGAAGTATTCTAATTTGTTGAGATAGTGAATTGGTGGGTTTTTGTTAAATGTGAGCGGTGGGTTTTTGTTAAATGTGAGCCTAAATCATCACAATTAAATGAACCAAAGACTTAAACTACTTCAGTCTGTGTGCATTGAATTTATTTAATACACAAGTTTCACAATTTGGGTTTTATTACTGAAATAAATGAACTTTTCCACGACATTCTAATTTATTGAGATGTACCTGTATGTATGTATTATTATACATGTATTTCATTGTTTGCATTTACACTTACCTTGATGTTTCCCACAAAATCCATTTTAACTGGAGCAAAGACAGTTGGTCCAAGCTTGTCTGAGGGGAGAAAGTCTTTGTAAGTACTTTGTTGGTTAAACTGTTAGTTTCTTCCTAAACAAACTACACTACTGTTCAAAAGTTTGGGGTCAGTAATTTTTTTAAGGAAATGAATACATTTATTCGAAGAGGAAGAATTCATTGATCAAACGTGGCAGTAAAGACTTTTACAGGAAATGATAATGAAAAAAATATATATAATAATGATATTACAAATTATGTTCTAAACTTTTTAATCAATCCCAAAAAAACTGCTAATTTTTTTTTGTAATTACATTTGACAATTTTACTTTTTTTTTAACTGTATTTTGGATTAAAGAAATGCCGCCTGAGGGAGCATTAAAAAAATCTTACCAACCCAAACCTTTGAAAGGTAGTGTACACATATATTGGTGAGGGTCACAGTAACTGTGAGACAATTATGACACACATAAAATTAAATGTGAAGATCTAGAAACATTTGTGGGAAATCATAATTTATGCCAGTTCATGTGCAGTCAGATCTATGTGCACACAGATCTACTGTATTCATGAGGTGCAAGTGTATTGAGTCGCCACAACCCAGAGAGAAATGCCATTAATCTTTACCCAATCCCAAACACCTTCAGAAGCATCATGCCCATTCAAACTATAGAAAAAAGTGAGGCTTAAAAACTGTACCAGGTAGCAAACCAGTGCATGACACCCCAATCACCTTTGTTATCAGCTTGATAGAGTATGTTCTTAAGAAGAAAGTGAGGAAAAGTGAGGAAAATCTTTTGTACAAAGCTTTTATAATTGATTGACGACAGATTTTCTTGTTTTTGGCCCCGGTTCTTGGTCAGATACTCACCGAACTGTCCCAGTATAAAGACATAGCAGAGCATGCAAGACCATGCCTGAGGGAGAATGAGGTATTAACTGTGCAGACTAACATGAGATGCAAATAAAAAAAAAAAAAATCAAGAGCACATGGTGAACCAACACATGCACAGAGTAACAAAAATCAATGTCCCCAGTAGCATTTTACAACATTTAATAAGCACAATACTAATGAAAGCAGAGAATGAGACAACCTGGACTGACGGGAAAAGAAACAAAGCAACGAAGGGGTGGAAAAGGGAGAAAGAGTGAAAGATAGAGTGTCCTACCTAAAACTGGTACTATAGCATAGCAAGAATCCAAAAAGGCTTGTGTGGGAATACCACTGTCATCCTCCAGTATTATATCACTAAATCTACAAGAAAAAACCACAGACATTCAGACAAGGACAATACATTAGTACACGTCAACAAAACACATTTATTTGATGAAATAAAACATCAATACAAAAGCAGGCATAGCCAAAGCAGAAGAAAACCAGTTTGGAACATGCAGTCCTTAATTAAGAACAGCACACATTAAATACAGGTTTTATAAATGAGATTATACAACCGTCACACAGTGATATAATACTGAAAAGGTTTACATATCTGAATACCGACACGTTGCTTTGATATCATTTCACATTACTGACAGTTCAATTTTATTTGGTTTCAGCCCAATGAAGGCTGTTGGAACAGATTAGTGCTGTAGTTACGTGATAACCTCATTATTACATAAAAGAGATGAAAGAATTATGAATAGCAAAAGAATCTACAAACCCTCATCACAGGCTGAGCCTCATTTTGAGCGATCAAAAGAAAACATACCATGATAAACATTTAATCATGAACCACTTTTGTCTTACTATGATGAAATCACTATGTTGAAACTACAAGACATTTATTTCTTTGTTTTGGAACTTTCCAGAAGCAAGGTACAAATACGAGTCTTTCCAGCAAAGGAAGGTGCTTGACCATCAACTTCTACTTAAAGGGATAGAAATTACCCCATGATTTACTCAACCCTCAAGGCACTAGGTGTATATGACTTTCTTCTTTCAGATGAATGCAAGCAGAGTTATATAAAAAAATGTCCTGGCTCTTCCAAGGTTTATGATGGTCGAGATTCCGTGTTCTTCTTTCGTGAACATGAGTATGACATTTAGCGGAAGCTAGAGATTACAGTTTATAGAGTTTTAAATATGGATTTTTTTTTACACAAGTGCAACGCTTCGCTTCAGAAGACATTTATTAACCCCCCAGAGCCGTGTGGAGCACTTTTTATGATGGATGGATGCACTTTTTTGGGCTTCTAAATCCCAACCCCATTCATTGCTATTTTAATGCTTGGAAGAGCCAGGATTTTTTTATATATAACTCTGATTGTATTTGTCTGTCAGAAAGAAGAAAGTCATATAACACCTAGGATGGTTTAATAGTTATTTAAACATTTTTTATAATATCATAGATAATAGGTTTAAAAAAAAAAAAAAAAAAAAAGTAAAAATTAAAAAGGAATAAAATTATTTATGCGTCTTCCTGTAGAAACAGTCCAATTGGTAACATGGTTTCATGCATAATGTGGAACACAGCAAACCATAAACATTATGTTTGGACATTTCAAATGGATTTTTCAAATAGATTTCAACTACAATTACGGTGGATCCAGATATGTGATATATTTAAAACAGTTTTGTACGCAAAAGTGATGTTAGAGAATAGTTTTTCTAAAAGTTCTATTTTGGTTTTCTAAAATTTGTGCGTCTAATGCTTAAAAAAAAAAGTAA
This sequence comes from Schizothorax lantsangensis, assembly GCA_027422415.1. Taxonomy (NCBI): domain Eukaryota; kingdom Metazoa; phylum Chordata; class Actinopteri; order Cypriniformes; family Cyprinidae; genus Schizothorax; species Schizothorax lantsangensis. The sequence continues at coordinate 14,330,914 of CM049850.1, read as the reverse complement.
TGGGACACCTAAGGGTACCCTATTTGTGGAAAGTGCCTTTTACATCATGATCCAACCAGGTGAGACGCAACAAGTATCCAGTCTTTTTTTGTCCTAACTGAAAGCAAACTTTTGTGACATAAGAACAATAATTTATCTAGAATTTAATATATAGATAACTTCAATTAAAGCGCATTTCTGTCAACAGGTTTTTCATTTGTTTTGATGAACTTTTAGGTGTGTCCAAATTGGTTTTGTGGTATTTCACAGCAAGCCACAAATTCTCTCAACAGACTTTACCTTTGAATATACCCTTAACAGAACAGACAGGATTGTTTGGTTGTCACTTTATCGCGCTGCACCTGGTTACTCAGAACACAATGTTACTCAATGGAGATTTATAGTCCCACAATCTAGATTTTTTTTACTGAAATGCTGACTTTGCATATAGCACATTTCTGAAAACTAAATTTTAAGAGTAGTGTTAGCTTATAACTTGACATTAGGATGACCATAGCTAATTTTCAAACCAAAAACAAGATTCTGAATAGCGTAAATGTGTGCAGTACATTGATCTTGTTCCCTCAGAGGATCACAGCAACGGAGGCGCCTCATACCTGTGGCTCATGGTACTGAAGAATGTGTCCACCTTATCTTCCTCTTCCTGTTTATTCTCAGACTGAGGCTCATTCACTTCCAGGTCAGCCTGGATTTCTTCAGTGACCTTTTCTTCTTTGTTTTGTGTGGAGCTCAGTGAGACTTCCTCTTGTTTTTCTTGGGGAAGGTCTGCTTCTGTCGGGATGTCCTTCTCCTCTCCTACAGATGCTTCAGGGTCCTGTGTGCTTGATGAAGAGCCATTACGAGGCTCCATGGGCTCCTTCTGGTCCTCCATTAAACCACTTCCTAAACAGAACAAGACATAGGCAAGACAGGAAATGATAGTTGAGGTCTGCCAAATGCTGCGTGCGTAATCATTTCTGAATCTGACTTAATGTTTGTCATACTTGTAGGAGATGTAGGCATGTTTTCTTGAGGAGATGGAGGTGGTTCGTTTTCTGATCCACTCTCATGTGCTGATGTTCCTGAGATGTTTATTAAGTCCTTTTGTCTGCATAACACACATTTTAAACATTGTAGAGAAAAAAACAAAAGCACATCTGACCCACAAGAGTACATTAATATGAACTAAACTCACTTTTCTCCTGGGTGATGATTTCTTGGATTTGTAGGTTTGATCTATGGGGAAAAAAAAAGAAGAAACATTCTATTTTAGGTTCTAACAAACTAAATTAATTTACAACCATTCAGTGATTATATTTAATATACCTTGTGAGGTTTGATGGTGGCCACAGGAGGAGAGCCTGGAGGGGTCCGACTCAGAAGATCTGGATTGAAGGTCCGGCTAGCAATCTGCATACACTCCTCCAGGGTCTTCAAGAAGGTGGTGCAAGTAGGACTTCACTAGATTTCCAGTCTCATCCCCTACCTGAAACCCACACACAGCACAACAAAATTTAAGATTTACAGTAGGTTGACTAGTCTGACTGGTTTAGGACTGGCTTTTGCCCCTCATTTTTGTGATAAAGACAACTACAAAAAATCAGAATGATAATACAATTCATTAGTGCAAGTATGAACTAATAAACACTTTGTATTGATGTTTGACCAGCTTATATATTGTTTAATTGTCATATATATGTCCTTGAAAGGTGCAGTAAGTGTAGTGAAGGTAGACTCAAGACAAGCACTCCCTTACCTCCCCTGAATCGGCTGCTGTCTCCACTTGAGAACTTTCTTGTATTTTGTTCACTTGCTGAAGGAGAAGGTCACAGTAAAGCCTTAGCTCAGACATTTTTGTTTTCAGAGCCTCTGTGTTTTCCTGGAGCTCTGAGAAGATAAAAGAGACTATTGTTGACATTATTTTCTTTATAGACTTGAATTGACAGCTCTTTGAAAAACTGCAAAATGAACAAACATCATGATCTGAATGGGTTATGTAATCGCATTGGTTAAAGTCCCCATGAAATCATATGAAACACAGTTTCCTGTATTTGACATATTGTCTATTAAAACAGGAAGTTGGGCTAGTCATTAATAACATCATATAAATATATATATATATATATATATATATATATATATATATATATAAAGACATATTATTTTAAAAGACATTTAAAAGATTGGGGTCAGTTATTTTATACTTTTTTAAAATTAAATTCAGCAAATTAATACTTTTACTTCAGCTAGGATGCAATAAATGTAATCAAAATTGACCAAAAATCGACACTTTTCATTGTTACAAAAGATTTCTATTTCAATTAAATGCTGTTCATTTGAACTTTCTATTCAACAAATAATTTTTGTCAACCATTTTTAACACTGATAATAATATGAAATGTTTCTTGAGCACTAAAATAGCATATCATGTGACACTGAAGACTGAAGTAATGGCTGCTGAAAATTCAGATTTCTAGTTTTTACTGTACTTTTGATTAAATAAATGCAGCCTTAGTGACCAAAACATACTTTCAAAAACATTAGTACTGAGTCCTGACCGCAAAATATCAACCTAAACGGTAGTGTATATTACATTATCATATTTCACTGTCATATTCACACAAGCCAGATGATCTACATAGAATATCTTGTCTATTACAGCAGAAATACAACACTCACCCTTCTCTCTCTTGGTTCGGTTGTCTGTGAGGCAGGCTTTTGCAGTCCCCAACGCCACAAGCCATTTCTGCCTCTCTGCTGCATTAATTGCCCTGAGATAAAAGTATTGTTCTCCTGGAATGATCAGATCAACCCTTGTGAAATCCGATGGGTGAACTACAATAGAGAGAGGGAGGACAAAGAAGATGGATAAGCAAAGCATGAGATCTGTCACTATAGTTGTAATACAGTACTTGGGTGTTTCTTCAACTCTGGACACTTTTGGCCCTGTTAAAATTTTTTATTAAATAAATTCCAATCACAGTGTCATTTTCACCACATCTCAAATGAAGATAGATTTGTTTAATAGGATTGTATGGTGGAAATGGCAGTTGAAATGTACATTTTTAACATTTTTCAAATAAATTGCTTGTCCTTTTGTTTTCATAAAGGGTTACTTCATATCTAGCATTTTATGGATCTAAATATAGTCTCAAAATCTATTAGGGAGAACATTGTTGTTGTAGTGGCGATAATTATAAATCATTTTCAAACAATAAATGTTGTAAAAAGGTTGTGTTTACGGTTACAAACATGCAATGATTCATACTTTCATGATGAATTTTTATCATTAAGATTAATAGTCTTGGTCTAGGACGAGAATAAAATTATAAAATCAAATAAGACATTCGAAAAGTAGCAAAAAACAAGTGCTGAAGGCATAATAACAAAAAAGTTCCCAAGACCGCTTTAATGCAAACTTCATTAAACAAAAACAGCTGAATGTTAGTACTAATGAAAATCAGCCCCTGGGACATAAAAGTTCCCAAAGATGAAGAAACACCACTTGCGCAAGCATGTGTTATGATATCCTGAAGCATAAAAAGAATAGCTGCTTGTGATGTAATGGTTATTAGGTTTCCTGCTCAGGTTAGGCATACACTTTAACCTTACCCTGGATTTCACACACAGATATTTTGATGCTGCCCTTGCATCCTTTCCATGCATCTTCTTGAGAGTCATAGTAGGAAAGAGTGCCTCCCTCAAGAACAAACCAACGGGGCTGCCAACCTTTTAAGGGAAACAATAAAGCAATTATGAGATTTTTCACTGTAGCTGACACATATAACAATGTGTTTGAGATCCATGAACATAATACGGTTTGACTTGTTCTTCCAGTCAAGTGGAGGCTTTTAACTGCTCATAGTTAGAAGTGAATAAAACAGAATCACACATAATCTTAAAACCAAAACAAACTTTTCTGAAAATGCTTTTGGCAGATGAGACGTATGTGGTTGAGTTGGTCCCAGCTTTGGAAAAAAATATCGGCACAAAGAGCTAAAGAGGATGGCTTAACTTCATTTATACACTAACGTTAACGTTACTTGAGCTAGCAAACAGGCTAACTGCTTTACAGACTTCCCTGATTTACGTAACGTAACTTTTAACTATCGCTGTATACATACCGCTAATATAGTTGGTCCATTTATAGAGAACTCCCTCCATGATAGACCTTCTCTTGACAATTCATTACTTAGTCGTGGCAAGACTGAGCCCAACACAGCCTCTTTGAGAAACTCGAGATAATTCTTAACTACGACAACTATATACGAAAGACGCAAAGTGACTGCTGGGAATTGAGATTACGCAAACCACTGGCGTAAAAGCTTCGAGGATACCAGTCCATGTGATCAAAGAAGGATCGGCCCACGTACGTGACGTCTGTGGGATTTTCGTTTAGCGAATCTCTCATTGGATACGGTGTGAGTAGATGGGCGTGGTTGTGCTGAGACTATGTGTGTAATGTCCAATGAAAATTAGATAATGGTCACTAAGGCGTGTCCTCAAAAAAAGATGACCAATAATAATTCAGTGTTGTATTTTAGGGTGGCAACGTTTACGCTGGGAATCTGGGAGTGTGAGCTGAGGTCCGAGAGTCGGTTCTTTCGAACAGTTCGTTTCAAGAGAACAGAGCGAGTCTTTTACGCCATCGCGTTATGATATCTCAACTTCGCATATTACATTCTCTAAATTAAACGGTCGTTTATTATTACGTTTTGTAATTGTGATGTGTTCCAGTAATTTGAAAAGTGTAATTTTGAACTTAAATAAATAATTTGTATTTTTATAAACAAAAATCATTATCTCTTACCTAAAAAAGATTTTGTAAGTTTAACATTTTAATAAATTTCACAGATTTTAATATCTAATACAGTCATAAACATGTCCAGTACATTAATTGGCAACATTTCTGTCGTTTATAACGTTTATTTTTTTATTTTAAATAAAGCTGTTTATTGCAATTGTGATATTTCCCAACTTGTTGGTTATAATTAAGCTCATAAAACAAAATGTAATTTGTATTTTCAGAAAAATAGTAAAATTCATGATCTTTCATTCATGTATTTCAATATTTCATTCAATCAGTCATAAACATGTCAACAAGTACGTTCAATTTGTAACACTTCTGCTGTATACGACTGTGAACACCGAACAGTCATACTGAACTGCTCGTTTTCAAGTTTGTGAACAGTTTCAACCGATTCATTGAAAGAGTCGACTCAAAAGAATGACTCGTTCACGGATCGGTCATCCCTGGTTTGGGAGAGACCCCTGAAGAAATTTCGCTTGCCACGTAGTAGCGGCAGCACAACTTGTAGTTTGGGAAGTTTTATGAGAACTTTGTTGTGCATGAAACATTAGTTGAACAGTTAGAGAGTGTTAAACTGTTCTTTATATTAAGATGATTCTAGAGTTGTGGACATGCATTTTTTCTGCATTATTCTTTTACGTGCATGGAGCAAAACTTCCGGAACCAGAGGTGAAAATAGAAGTTCTATACAAACCTTTCCTTTGTCATCGTAAATCCAAATACGGAGATATTCTTCTGGTTCACTACGAAGGCTTTCTGGAGACTAATGGCACAATGTTTCATTCCAGGTGACATCTAATGAACCATCTAATGCATGTTCATACACTGCAAATAGGCTACACACTGCAAGAACAGGCTTTATTAACCGAACCCTGCACTTTTGCAATGAGAATGCATTGGTTAACTGTCAGAATGTGTTTATTGTTGCTGAATCCACATTTTTTAAGCTTAAACAGTAATGTTTTGCAACATTGTACTGTAGCTGGTTTCTGTCTGGTCCAGAATGATCATTAGCTGGTCAGCTACCTTGATCCAAAAACCAGCTTGACCCCTAGCTGTTCGTTGGTGTGCTGCTGACCCAAGATGGTTTAGTTTGGACCAGCGAATAGACCAGATAGAAACCACCTACCATGTTCCATAGCACAGCTACCAACTCAAGCTTGGTTTTCCAACAGTGTGCATGTCTATAGCCTTTAATACTAATGCATATGTCTTGTAATTGGCAGCCGCCATCATGGAGACAAAAACCCTGTTTGGTTCACGTTGGGGATCCTTGAGGTGATCAAGGGCTGGGACAAGGGTCTTCAAGGCATGTGTGCAGGGGAGAAGAGGAAACTGACCGTCCCTCCAGCTCTTGCATATGGCAAAGAGGGCAAAGGTGTGTCAGCAAGATGCATACGCATAAAACATTTGAGGAACTCTGGTGTTCTCACCTTCTGCTATTGAATTTGTCATTGACATGCATTAAGTCTGTCTAAAATACCCCTATAGGAATTATAACTCTGATTAGCTATATTGACAACGGCTATGCTCTGTTCGCAGGTAAAGTCCCTCCGGAGAGCACTCTGATCTTTGACATTGAGATCATCGAGATCCGAAATGGGCCTAGATCACATGAGTCCTTTCAGGAAATGGACCTCAATGATGACTGGAAACTTTCCAAAGCAGAGGTTTGTCGAAACAGTTGCTTGTTTACAACTGTGCGTCAGGAAGCAGCTGTCCGTCAAGCATGAGATTTATGATACGCTCTTCCAAAAGGGGGTTTTGTAGCAATGCAGTAGAATAACCATTTTTGGTTCCCCAAAGAACCTTTCATGGAATAGTTCTTAAAAGAACCATTTTTATCTTTGTCTAAAGACTATTTTAATAATCTAAAGAACCTTTTTTTCATCATAAATAACTTTTTGTGGAGTTATTTGTGTTACACTAAACACCTTTCTGTTTTAGGTCAAAGAATACCTGCGTAAAGAGTTTGAAAGGCATGGATATGCTCCCAATGACACCCATCATGAAGTGATGGTTGAGGACATCTTCCAAAAAGAAGATGAAGATAATGATGGATTTATATCAGCTCGGGAGTTCACCTACCAACATGATGAACTATAAATACTTCACACTCCTGCATAACAGCGTCAATGTTTACCTTCAGACAGATTCCAGTATTTTTCTCTTTGAGATTTACAGCTTGTCGGTATCATTTCATGTCATGTTTCAGTAGTTCTAAACAGGTTTTCGGTTATCTAGATCATGTCTGTAATTTATTTTTTTTAGGTTTTTTAACTACACTTGGTGGTGGTGGTATGATTGAGATTTTATAGTATTTGAAGACCGTAGTTCTTCTTCAATTGCAAAGTGTTACATTCTGCTCAAAGAGAATGTTTGTCCCCAAAGTGCCTGTTGGCTGAAACATTGAATATTTCAGAACATTTCAGTGCTGATTTTTTTATAGTAAGTGTGTGTCATTTTTTCCAGATGAATTTTGCAATAATGTTTACAATATTTAGAACATGTTTAGGTCAATTTGTCTGGAGTGGCCTATAAGTATTTACATATGAATAAAGTATATCAGTTCTGTGCTGCTCATCACTATTGACGTTGTAGTTTTATACACCATTACTAGAGGGAGCTCTTCTCATAGCCTGTTCCATGACACAAAATAACTGATTATCTCAAATGTCTCACATACAGTACTCTTAGAAAATGTAATGTTTAATAATAGGCAAAACTATTGAAAACGATGAGACGCTCAGTTAAAATGTAGTCAAGTGGCCTTTCATTGACAGATGGCATAGTCATCATCACACACCTACATAATGCAGATGACTAGTGTGTGCTGTGTATAATAATTTGCATACAACCAGGGGCGGACAGGCCATCTGGAGGTTCTGGAGAAGTCGGCCTGGCTGGTTCATCATCAAAGAAAAAGTGTCAGATTAAGTGACGCTGGAGTGTATATTTACTCTAACTCCGCCCACCAACGTGTGATTGAGCTAGTCAAGATTACAAGGACAGCTTTAGTCATCAGTTTCTTCTTTTGACGTGATCAACCCGGGTTCGAATGTGCCTTTTTGGCGAACTTTTTTGTCTCCCTTTTCAAATTTCAAATCACATCAGAAAAGCATTTATTTTTTAATAAAAATGAAGGAAATAATAAAAAGTTGAAAATAAAGTAGCGGGTAGGTGTAGGGAGGGCTTTATTGTCCCAATAAGGTGGCATTCATTTAATAATTTGAATTAAAATTTTTACACTCACTCAATAAGTTATTATTGCATACTGCTTTATAGTGTATTGCAATACTGAGGTGCAGATAATTGCCACTATTTGCAATAAGTAGTATAAATAGCAGAAAATCCTGCTATTTTAACACAGTGTAAATAGCATCTATCGCTAAGAAAATATGTTATTTTCACTTAGTGCAAATAGCCGCTGCCTTAAGTGATTCTACAACGGGTTACACTTGAGAGATATTGAGTTAGAAAATACAGTAAATGAAGTCGCCTATAGGTGATTAGTCTGATTAACATGACACACACACACAAAGAGACATATACTCAAATTGAAGAATTCTGTTGTTTCAGGTTTCTAGAGTCTAGGTTTATGTTTATCATTGTAATATTATACATTTTGCGTTCTGCTCTTTTTATGTAGTTGTCAAGTATTTTAGTTCATACAATAATATATATTTATTTCAATCCCATGCTGAAAAAAATTAAAAACCAGCACATAATTTGTAATGGTTTTACTGATTTATAATGAGAATTGTATTGCTTTTAATGGAAACTGTAATGGTGCCTGTTGGTCTCTACTTGTAGTGGTCGTTAAAAAAATAAAATAAATGAATGTAATATTTCCCAAAACACACTACAGGACACCATTATTTGATTGTTTTAATGGTTAAAAGTTGATAGTTTGTAATGTTTATAATGGTATTTGCAGTGTTGGGCAGTAGTTACTGTAACTTAGTTACTGTAATAATATTACTTTTTGCAGTAACTAGTAGTGTAACTAATTACTAATAAGATTTCAGTAATAATATTACAGTTACCATCCATAAAACAGCTTAGTTACTTTTGATGCCTCAACCCCGCTGATTTAAAATCCAACAATCAAATAATTCCTAGATTTATTTTCATAATTTTCACGACTCACACATGCATGTGATGTCCCCAGTGCAGCAGGCGAACTTGGAATATGGAAAAGCTTACATTCAGCAGATAGAAATATTGCATTATATTGATTTTGTCAGGAAAAAAGATGATCTGAACACTGTTGTGTAAGTTGTGGCTTTACTTTACTCTGGCATTACATCCCTCTGATCAACATGTACATTATATTACTATAATTAAACATCTTTTTGGAAAATTAAACAGTTTCTTACAAACTTATGTGATTTGATAAAATACATAATGAAATTGTATATGGGAAACGGAGAAATTACAATTAGCTTCAAGCTACACATGACAATTAATGAGATGAATACAACACTTCTACTTGAATGTCACTATCAATAATTATTAAGTGTTTGTAATAACTTCTGACTGCGATACAATGTGGATTTTGGTCAAATGATGAGGCAGAAATATGTTATTAGTAACATTCTAGAAGAATTTTATGTGGAAGATACACAGTTACAACTTCTGTGGGGCGTGAAGAAAAAGTAATGTAACTAGTAGTGTAACTAATTACTGTTGCCAGAAAGTAATAAGTAAAGTACAATATTACTTTTGAAAGGAGTAACTAGTAATGAGTAATATATTACATTCTTTGAGTAACTAGCCCAACACTGGGTATTTGTAGTGGAAATCATTAGAATTTCTGTGATGTTTCTATTGTTTTTGTCAGCAGGGTCACCATGGGTTTTGTGATGTTATTTGCCATAAATGCGACAGGATTGCTGTAATATTGTGAGATATAGCGACTGTTTGTACTGTAGTTGTGGTGGGTCTATTTGGGAGAAAATCCAGGGCCATGTTTTACTCCCAGTCCGTCCCTGCATACAACAGCATATACTCAGTCACACAGAATTCCATTCTTACTATGGCATTACACAGTTACATAAACTGTTGTAAAATTTGCGTAATGTTTACAGTTCCATTTCAGTTTGCTCGGGTGGATCTGCCCAATCTCAAATCATTTTGGATAAAACCTCGAAACCAGTATCTTTTCAATGGTGCAACATTAAAAAAAAAAAAAATTGTCCCCCAAACAGAACTCAAAAGGTAAAACTTACATTATATATTGCATATCCTTCATCTACAAAAAGTTTCCTTTAAAAATCCCCTTTTTAAATAATAAATAAGAGACTTTTCTGAAAAAAGAGCAAACAGCCAAACAATAAATAGGCTCGCTACTTGTGCCTACAGAGCAAATGTCTTTCTTTTTGTAGGCAAATAACTGAAAAATTAATATGAAGTGTTCAGCGTCTCTAAGATCCTTTCAGCAGAGACAAATCCCAGGTTACTGCAGAACGTAACAGGTGTCATTACAGTCAGTCACTGAAACTGAAGTCAATGGCTCCACTGAATGAGGGTTTTCTTCATAACATCCTCTCTACACGGCAAGCGAAAGACACAATTAGAACGCCCTCTTGACAGATGGACTTCTCAAGATTCCATCCACAACTCCAGAAGACGCATCGCGCGCTTGCAGTGTAAACAGCTTCATTTATTATAAACACCGTAAACTGGCTAGCTACTTTGCTGCAGCAACGTTTTTGTCATAAAAGTTGTTCTCGGGCATGGTGACCCGCACTCTTCGTTTCTCCTTAAAACGGCCAGACCGTGAAACTGTACAATTTCTCCGGCACGTGTGTTCATTGAAGGAAGGCTCCAGCTGTGAGTCGTCGTACGTCTCGTCGCTGATCAGATTCTTGTTGTCGCCGCCAGTTTGGTTCACCGACGTCGCATTTCCAAAGTCCTGCTGGCCTTCATTAAAATGGTTCTTGTTTTTTCCAGTTAAGTTTTTCCACCAGGAGTGTCTGTCTGCCATTCTGTCTAATTCTTCAGTTCACACTGAAATGCATATATTAACGTTTATAAAATTATATGCGAACATTTAGATTTTTATACACAGCCTACAATATATTTAAATTACTATGTTATCTATCTATCTATGGTCAGTTTAACTCATACTTTAAATGTTTACATTTTAAAGCGAATCTATCCATCCATCTATCTCATCCCTCAGAAACACTCACCTCAGCTTCAGGTGTGTTATTGTCAGCAGAGACTGACTGTCGAGTCTTTCGTTTCTTTCAAGAAAACATCCAGCAGAACAACCTTGTGGCTTTTCTGTCTATATATTTTCTCATAACATCATACAGTGTTGCATCTCTGTCTAAACTAATGAGTGATGAATTCATTCATTTATAGTTCACCTGTTGCTCATATGCCCTCCTTGCTCTCTCTCTCATTGGTCTGTTGAGCTGCTGTAACGTCCCTCAGGAAGCTGGTTTCAGGTTCTCACTTCACCTGTGATTTGGTGAAAAAGTCACTTTGGGGCATATACCGTCTCAGCTGTCTGATACTAAAACAATGCTGCCGGTCACACCCCTGAATTTGGAACAAGAAAACCAAGCTTAGAGAAAACCAACGCCTAAAGAGAGCTGACCAAGCATCAATTACAGCAACATATTTCACATACTGCAAATGTGAGGTGTTGCAGCTTTAAGTAATAATACACACACTTTCAGAAGCTCACTTTGACTGTCAAAATGATTTAAAAGTAACCAGATTTACATAATTTAATAAATCAGCATTTGATAAATTACAATCATAATTACAATCATTCACAGAAATATCTTCAAAAAAATTGTAAAAAGGTATTTTATCAAATAAACAATTTGAAGGAACTCAAACCAAGGTGATGATACCACATGTGGACTTTTTTTCTCAAGGTGAATAACTGATCTCGCCTCAGGAGTCCAGATGAACACAATACACATAATTTTGTTTAGCGAAATCACTGAAATGGGACCAAGTCCAAGGAGGAAGGAACAAGCACTAAATAAAAGCTCACAGAACCATTTTGTCCATTTACAGGGTGATGACGTAGATTACTTAATTGTTGTCAGGGCAAACAAAATATAATTTGAAGGAGGCATGGGTTAAACACATCATTAACACTGGGTGAACAAAAAAAATAACTATTTACACTCCATGTAAAAGTAAAAAGTGCTTTACACATGATCTTAACTGTCTTGCCTTCATAGCACACATACATTTACCAACATCATGACCCAAATATATATATATATTTTTTTTTAAACATACTTGACAATATGTCCATTTCGCAATGCTAATTGACCATAGTTTCTTACAGTATAAAAAGGTGCTGTAATTTGATTTAAAGGAATCCACCCCCCAAAAATGATCTCAATATTTAATCACCCTCAAGCCATTCAAGATGTAGTAGAGTTTGTTTCTTCATCAGAACAGATTTGGAGAAATTTAGCATTATATCACTTGCTCACCAGTATATCCTTTGCAGTGAATGGGTGCCGTCAGAATGAGAGTCCAAAAAGATGATAAAAACATTGTAATAATCCACACAACTCCAGTTCTTCAATTATCATAACCAATTAACGTCTTGTTAAGAGCTTTTCTCTTCACAATATGTTAATTGTTGGACTGGAGTCGTGTGGATTACTTGTGGATTATTATGATGTCTTTATCAGCTGTTTGAACTCTGAATCTGACGGCACCCATTCACTGCAGAGGGTCCACTGGTGAGCAGGAGATGTAACGCTAAATTTCTCCAAATCGGTTCTGATGGGGAAACAAACTCATCTACATCCAAATTCTCTGGTAATTTTCATTTTGGGTGAACTACTCTAAACAAAATGCCCATCAATAATAATAAATTCTGTTTTCAACATGAATGTTCATTTACTCCATGCTTAACAGTGTTTGTTTGGGGAATTGAAACACATTGAGTGAAATGTGCACATAAGTCAAAATTTTGTACACAAAAGAGAAAACATAATATCTTTGAAATGTGTGGCAGGCTGCTTTTTAAAATATACACACTCTTTAAAGTCTTTAAACAATGTCTTCATTTCAGCTGTTTAAAACAAGATGTCCTCATGCTCTATCAGGAGCTGAACTATCAGTTTCTGGTATCTCATGTCGTTGAGGGTGGTGAGTGTGTTCAGGTCCGGGGGCCGCATGAGTGTTGGGCCAAAAATTATTCCTATGTTCTCCGAGTTCATGTAATTGTCCTTCTCGCACATGGTGACCCTGATAAATAGAGAAAATGTGGAAAAAACACCTCAGACAATACAATTTTAATAATAAACATGCAGGTAGGTAACTGATATACTTTCCATGGATGGGGAAATGTGGCACAGCTGGCTTGGCAAGTTAGAAGTAAAGCACAAATCCCTGAGGATCATTGTGTAGGTTTTTTAGTTCCTGAAGTGCACTGAGCTAAAGTGTCGTATTGTGTTTCGTGTTTCCTTCTAATCCGTCTCATACGTTTTATATTGCAGGGTGACAGGAAGTAAAATAATTCTTTAAAGCCACAGAGAGAATGCTTAAATGGAACAAAAACCTGAAAACCCAACGGCTCAATGAGGTACAGAGCCATGTAATGAACTATGGGACCGGCACCTATAAGGGAGCAGTAAATGTGTGTGGTTTTACCTCTTCAGGTGCGTCATCAGGCACCGCAGGGTCTCATAGTGGGCTGGAGGAAGTTGGAGGAGACCATCATGAACTGCCTCCAGTCTAGAATCAGGGTCTGTTATTTCTGATAACAAAAGTATAAGAAAATGTTTTGCAAAATACTGTTTAGAATTGTGCAAAATCAGTTTATCTGCTAAAACTAGCCACTATTTGACACACTTTACTGATGTTATAGCATGTACAGTCCAAAATCTGAGACCACTAATGAAAATTATTTATTTTTGTATTATTATACTTTTTTCATTTACAAGTTAAGCTACTATTCAAAGGTTTGGGGATTTAAACATATTTTTAATGTTTGCTCTTATGCTCACCATGGCTGCATTTATTTGATCAAATGTACAGTATAATTTTTTTTATTACAATTTAAAATAATCATTTTCTGTTTTAATATATTTTAAAATGTTTATTTTTTTTCCTTTGATGGCAAAGCTGATTTTTCTGCAGCCATTACTCCAGTCTTCAGTGTCACATGATCCTTCAAAATTCATTCTAATGTTGATTTGGTGCTCAAGAAATTTCATATTATTTTCACTGTTGAAAATGATTGGGCCGCTTAATATGTTTGTGGAAACTATGAGATTTTTTCAGGATTCTTTGATGAATAGAAAGTTCAAAAGAACAGAATTTATTTCAAATAGAATACTTTTGTAACATTATAAATGTTTTCGTCACTTTTGATCAATTAAATCATCCTGACCCCAAACTTTTCAATGTCATTGTCAAATTATATTGGACCGCTGAATAAAAGATTGATGGATTGATTGATTTTCATTCATTCATTAAAAAATGTATTAATTCATTGTCATAAATGATTTAAGTGTTGTACCAGAATCAAAGGGTATTTAATGACAATATCAAAGTAGTTAAAAAACAATGATCATCAAAACAGAATACAAGAGAAAGTTTCTAGTTAATTACAACTACAATAACACATATAATTGATATTTTATAATTAATAGTCTCTTACTGGCCGCTTGAATAAATTTGGAGTAGACGTCATATGTGATCAACTGGAATGGGCAGATCTCGCAAATAAAGCTTCAGAGCTCCGGCAATTATATTGATGTCTGGGTAGATATTGTCACTGATGTCTGCCTTCTCACCATCTGCAAAGGAGAATTAGTTATCTGTTATGAGTAACAGATTAATCACTATACCGTACCAACAATACATTGTTTTGAATGGAAAAGCACGGGTTTTTCCATCCAGGCTGCATGTTGATAAAATAACAGTGATATAAAGGATTATGAGTTCATTCAAGCATGTAAGTGAATGTGAAGAGACCAAATGCTAGTTGAACACCTATCATACATCAGGCACCTCTACAAACCTCTATCGAAGGCCAGTCGGACATCTTCTATGTGTTCTGTGAAGCCTGACACTCTGTACAGACCCTCTGATTTCAAACCTGGAAGAAGCAGAAGTAATACATATTTACTTCAACTATCCAATCAGTGGACTTGGAGGTAAACATGTAAATTAGTATTAATCAAACTGGGACTGCAACTAACAACTAATCAAATAATTAATTCATGTTTTGATTATCCTTTTGATAAATTGGATATTCTGTGTCTTGCCCAGTTCATCTATCATCCACTCACGTGTGTATAGGAACTTCATCCCTGATTCTCCATTATGGAAAATTTAATTGTGTGGAACTGTTATGCAGTCCTTTTATACTGTTATAAAAATTAAATTTTTCCTCCTTTTGCCATTTTACAGGACAAATGTGAGTCCCCAAAACATAAGGATCTCCTTGTGAGGAACCATCTACATAAAATACAAATTTTTATAATAATTTATAAAATTAAAAAAGAATAATTTCATGCATAAAGATATTTTATAACATGCAAGTAAAAAAAAAAAAACAGTATAGTAAGATGTCATTATACTTAAGCCAAAATACAATACAATCTAAACATATGAATTCAAATAACATTTGTAACAAATAATATTTTTTTCACACTAAAATCATATTTGTTTTTATTTCTAGCGCTGTTTTTAAAACTAGGGCTATCAGTACATAAATATTTTTTATAGTTTCCATCTTATACTTTTATTTTTAATTTTTCACTGAAATTGTCTGTGGAAAGTAGCATATTTTAGTTTTCTGGATTTTGTGAAATGTTTTCAGTCTTTTAGTCTAGCACATGTGAAAAAAATACATATTACAATACAAATACATATTTATATTATATATTATATTTCTCTCTATAGTAAGAAACTGATTGAAACAAAAAGTAAATTTTATTTTATTAGCTTTTCTCTCAAATATAGCAAGCAGAATGCCGGTTTGCTAATATATGAACTCATTTCTCAAAGAATGCTCTCTTTAATGGAAGGCGTCACCCGATGAGTCAAAATGTGGAGAATGTTTGCTTCCTCTCCCTGATGTTTTAGGTTAGGTATTCTTCTTTTTGCATATCTTGATACATGACAAAGAGACGCCAGACCAGAGGGCAACTGTGAGACGCCTACAGTCAGTGATTAAGTGCCTTACTGAAGGCCACAGGTGCTAGAGAAGATCTGGGATCTCCATATTAAAATGTTCTAGCACTCCATTTTAGAAGCGATCAGTACCTCTGTGCTCGATCTCTTTGATACACATGTCCAGAACCATCGGCCGTGGCGTGTTGTGGGCTTTGACCAGCGTGGTGAGATCGCAGCTGAAGACCTTCTTGATCCTGCGGAGGTCTGGCTGACAGTCACTGGGCACGAGTTTGGAGCACTGTTTGTGCACGTTCAGCCCACAGTCTGCAAGAGTAACAGGTCAAAAGGTTAGAAGAGTGTGACACTGTTGTCTCCAAAGAGACAAAAGACAGACTCCAAGAGACCCAAAGCGTGTGTGTGTGTGTGTCTAGGGGTCTTATGGAGGGTATATCTTCAGGGTAAAGTATACGTGGAGAAACAGGTGTGTGTCAGTCAAACTGGGTGGTAAAGTGTGAGAATATCAGTCACATTCTGCTTTGTGTTTGTGGCTCTGTCATTCTGAGAGCGTAAACTTGTGCGACTCTGGGTGTGTTTGCCAGCGGGCCTACATACAGTACATACACAAATAGTAGTACCTCGGCCAAATATTGTCCTATCCTAACAACAACGGAAAGCTTATTTATTCAGCTTTCAGATGATGTATAAATCTCAATTTCGAAAAATTGAACCTTATGACTGGTTTTGTGGTCCAGGGTCACATATTTGAATCAGGAATCTGTGGCCATATAGTTCTAATAAAAAAAAAAATGCAAGTTTATTTGCTTTTCACCAACACAATGAAGCTCAATTTGTTAGCAGTACTTAATGCATAGGTATCATGAACTAACAATCTACAACTATATAATGATTACGTTTTGTGGCTATACTATTGAAATTTGAGTATTTTACCATTTATGGACTGGCCTCATCCACTTCCATAGGGCTATTATAGTTGACTATAACTAAAACATTTAGTTCTAAAAAACAATTAAAAACAAATTGTTTGCATTCAGCATGCGCGCGCTGTCTACTGAGCATAAACAACACTGATTACGTTGATTACGTTCTGGGGTACTCTCCAAAAATGGTGGAAGACGGTAATTAGGGGAGAAGAATTGTTGAATAAATTATGTTATTATTGTTTTCTTTGCGCACAAAAATTATTCTCATAGCTTCGGAAAATTACGGTTGAACCACTGATGTCACATGGACTATTTTACCGATGTCCTTGCTACGTTTCTGGACCTGAGAACATTGCAGTTGCATTGCTGTCTATGGGAGGGTCAGAGAGCGCTCAGATTTTATCAAAAATATTTTAATTTGTGTTCAGAAGATGAGCAAAGGTCTTACGGGTTTGGAACGACATGAGGGTGAGTAATTAATGACAGAATTCTCATTTTTGGGTGAACTATCCATTTAAGAGAGTAAGCAACCACCTAGCAACCATCCAGAACACCTTAGCAACCACATAGCAATGCTCTGAGAACCATACACAACACCCAAGTGTCTGTGGCGATGTTTGCATTTCACACAGCTCTCACATTTTCTTCAGATAACGTCAAAATCTACTTAAAATTGCATTTGAAAGAGATCTGCTACCAATAATGACTGCAAAATTCTCCCTTTAACTTCACAATTAGAACATGTCAAAAAAAATTAACAGGTTTTATTTCATTTAAGTTAATTTAAGTAAATCTTCTGGTTTGATACCCTGTTTGACACTGGGACTGTGTGTATGTACTGTAGGGGAATGGTAGTAGGGTGGTCTGTCTCTCTGTGTGTCTCCAGTAGCATGCACATGCTTCTCCACTGCTCCTCATCTTCAGCAATGTCATTAATCACACTCTCTGTCAGTTTTACTGCCTGCCTGAACTCCTCCTTCACATCTTTAGGCCACCGAGAAAAAAACTGAAGAAGACAAAAAGAAAAACACTCTGTGTTCCTCCGTATGGGCCTAGGGACACATTCAACTCTGCTCTAATTCTCAATGTGTCTGATGACACTGGCTCGCCCGGGGGCCAGAGTGAAAGAAGAGAGGCTCCTGTGTGAAAAGAAAAGGCTTGAATAATGGACCGAATGGATGAGACCATTTACAGTGTGAAAAACTAACAGTAAAGCCTTGTGACTGGATTGAGTTTATGTACAGAGTGTTTTGGGAAAGTGCTGTCAAACAATAACCAGCTCCATGTTTACATGAGATCTGAGCAAACCTGTAATCATGGAATTAAGGTGCATTTGTTTATCTAGGCCGCATCTAGGAACATCCTGTTTTGAAAATGGTTAAGGATTTATTATGGTTGTTATTTTTACATTTAATTTCAATTTGTCTATTGCCTCATAAAACAAAGCAAAGGTTAGCAAAACAGAACAAAACAAGACAAAACAAAACAGAAACCAATCACAAAAAAACACAACATATAACACAAAACTAAAACTAAAACAAAAAACTAAACAAAACAAAACAAAACAAATAAAATGTCATTTGTGACAAGATCACACTGTCAGGGTTTATTTTGCAATCATGATGGGCCGACTTATTATGTCTTACTAAATGCCACAGCTAACATAAAATATTAATGAACAATACTTTTACAGCATTTATTAATCTTGTTAAATAATTAACAAAAATGTATTATGTTACTTAAAGGAATAGTTCACCCCAAAAAATGAAAAGTTTGTCATCATTTACCCACCCTCATGTTCCAAACCTGTATAAGTTTCTTTGTTATGTAGAACACAAAATAAGATATTTTAAGAACCAAACATTTGTTGGTCCCCATTGACTTCCATAGTAGGGATAATAATATGGAAGTCAATGGCTACCATCAACTGTTTGATTACCAGCATTCTTAAAAAATATTTTCTTTTATGTTCAACCTAAGAAAGAAACTCATACAGCTTTGAAACGAACAGAGGGTGAGTAAATGATGACAAAATTTTCATTTTTGGGTGAACTATCCCTTTAATAATATTAATTAATATAGTAAAGATTAATATATATTTTTAACAAAGTTGTATTTATAAATGAAATCCACAGTTCACCCAAAAAGCAAACAAACAAAATATCTTCTTCTGTGTTCGACAGTCATACCAATGACAGTCCATTTTTTGATGAACCATCCTTTTAACATTAGTTTATGTGTTATGTTATGATTAAACATGAATGAACAATATAAAACAATAATAACAATAGTTTACTTATAAATTAACCTAGATTCACCTGGATTAAAATGAATTCCTACAAAAATTGTTAGTTCATGATACATAATTTATTAATTTGAAATAATTTTGCTTTATTGTAAAGCTATTGTATAAATCATACAGTATGCATCACTTCTACATAACCAATAAAGTGTCATACTTTGTCATACAGTACAGGTGTGTGTGTGTCTATGCATCTGTTTATGTATGTTTATCTGTGTGATTTGAAGTGTAGCCTGATGCAATTGGCATCAACACAAGGAGACTGTCCTGGTTTACCTGGGTGTGCCTCTCTCACAGTACTCTATAGTGTACACAGTATGTTCTACTATAAATAGTCAACACTCAACAGAAGGCACTCAACTGGTTTGGACCAGGTGTCATTTAGGAATGCAAAATACCCACACATCAGCATACCAGTTAAAACTCTTATTGTGCCAGGTATCCCTTTCAGTATTTAGCTTCAGGTTGCCACCGCACGTTGGAAAAGTTAGGCATTGTTACCAGAATTATCTGGATCCTAAGCGGCCTTTGGATTGCAATTTGATATGAATAATGCTCCTTGGCCGGTGCCATAATTCTGATGGACACTTTATTTGTGTGGGAGGGTTTGTGATTGGTGGAGGGTTACCTGAGCAACGGACGCCCTGGGCGATAAGACCCCACATGAAGTTTGCACAGTATTCACACCAGTGCGGCCCTCTGAAGGTGTGCACCTACACCAAAGGCAAAGCAGTCATTGTGAGTCAAACACACATTGAAAACACACATACATACATATTAGGCCAGTGAATCATTCATCTCTAGATTTTCATTTCCAGCTAAAGCTCATAATGATAGTTTCACAGAAAATAAGTGATTATATTTCCAGAGTATCTCTTACTGTACCTGACAACTAAGAGCGCATGCCTCACAGAGACTGGACAAACATAAAAAGAAAAGCATTGGACAAAACATTCATAGTCCTATGATGTATAAAGAACTATGGAAGCCTGTTTCCACCATTGAATAAAAAAAATATAATTACGACTTTTTTTCTTGCAATTGCGGGCTTACATCTCGCAATTCTTTTTTTTCACAGAATTGCATGATACAAACTTGAAATTCAAGATTCAAGATTTTATTTGTCACATACACAATTATACAGAGTATAACCAGCAGTGAAATGTTAGTCAGGTCCGCTCCATGGACAGTGCAATTATATGGAATACAAACACAAAGAATATACATAAATATAAAAAAAATGAATAAAGGAAGTAGAGAATAAAAATAAAAAGAATAAAATATAAAATAAAATGTGCAAAAAAAAAAAATGTGTGCAGGACAGTATACTGTAGACTTAATAAATAATAATATAAGGAGGAATGTGCAAGAAGAATGTGCAAACAGGTTGTACAGGGTATTTACATTCAGGATATAAACTCACAATTGTGAGAAAAAAACCTCAGAATTGCGAGTTAATATCTCACAATTCAGACTTCATAACGTGTTTATGAGTTTATATCTCATAATTCTGAGAAAAAATGCCACAATTAAAAGATATAAACTTGCAATTGTGATAAAGTCAGAATTGTGAGATAAAAAGTCACAATTCCCTTTTTCAAAAATTGTATTCAGTGTTGGAAACAAGTGACGAGTGAAGCTGTTGTCTGTAACTCTGAGAAGTGTCAGCTCCACCGTCTCTGTCAAACCCTGAGACAGCAACCAAGCACACAAGGGTCAGTTTGATGGCAGGAAGAACTTCAGAGACAAACTGCTCCTATCCAAAGTTCTGAGGAAATAATCAAGCCCCTAAGACGAAGCGTGGTACTGAAAAAAATGTAAATAGGGTGGACCCCCTGTGAAGACACGGCCCTGATTAAAAAAAAATGATAATACATGTGAGTCAGATTACAGGATTGCTAGGGGAAAATAATGTGTCTGGCATCTGTTACCAAGTTGCTGAAAGTCACACGCAAAGCATGTTCCCATGCACGCCCTTGTGCTGTCAAAACACAGAACAAAGATGGACAAAAGAAAAGATGCAACATAGGGTTTTGGAACAAAGCCCAGGTGTATGAATGTGTATGAATTTTCTTTTATGTAACTTTTTTAACAATTAGATTTTATTTTATTACTCTTAAACATTAAAGTATTTGTTGATTATTTATAAGTATTTACAATCAATAATAAATATTTCTCTTGCTTCATCCAGCGTCTTGAATTTACATTTTTACAAATCTCGTAACAGCACATCCTGGGATTTCTTTTTTAATGGATTTGGCCAAAAATATATTACATTTTATATATATATAAAATGTGCGTGTGATATTTTATATCTTATTTTATTTCTTAACAATTACATTTTATTTTCTAAACAAAATAAACTGTTTCTTAATTACTAGTGCTGTCAAACAATTAATCACATCCAAAATAAAAGTTTTTGTTTACATAATATATGTGTGTATTGTGTATATTTATTATGTATATATAAACACACACACACAACAGCATATATTTTGAAAATATTTACATGTACAGTATATATTTATATTCATATAATTTATATCATTTATGAATATATAACATACTTTTCTTAAATATATACATGAATGTGTGTGTATTTATATATACATAATAAATATACACAGTACACACACATATATGATGTAAACAAAAACTTTTATTTTATATGCGATTAATCGCAATTAATGGTTTGACAGCAATATTAATTACTTTTAGTATCAAAATAATTATTATGCTTTTTTGATTGATACATTTGGCCAAAACAATATATCTCATGAGCCAGCATAAATTGCATTGCCTTGGCATCGGGAACACACTAATGATATCTTAAAACGCTACATACTGAGTGCGCTCACTAGGCTTTGGAACACAGCCTCTGTAAGAACTCTTATGCTCTTATGACCGCTGGTGACAACATGAGGAAGATGTTATAAGGAAACTTCCAAGCGACACGTTGAAGTCAGATGATTGCTTTGTTTTGCTCTTTTGGGGTTAAAAAAGGAAGTCAGATGATGGTACACTGTGCTGATTCTCAGCCTCAGTCATTTTTCAGAAGCTGAAAAGGCATGAAATGGGAGAGGCCATTCAGCAGCTCGGCAGCGAGAGGTTATTGATTTGTGCGATCAATCCTATCAGTCAATAGCGCTGTTAATGGATTAAAAGCCTAGGCAATTAGGCGTATATGATAGATTTAAGCTTATTGATACGAGGCTCACAGTATGTGTACCGTGCATTTAAATGCTGTCAGCATATAAACATTTGAATGAGACATTAGTAAACATCTGAAAAATCTCATGCTAATGCCAAATATAGAAGAGACTGACTGTTAGGACCACAACCAACATTTCAAATTTAGGTGATTTTTGAAAAAAAAAAAAAGAGAAACATTCAATCTAAACAATTGAGAAATTGCAAACAAATACATGCACAAGGCTTCACAAAATATCTTCAGTATGCCTAATATCAACACTTAATATAGATAGTTGACTAAAATAACTGATAATTTTGCATAAAACATTTATGTTTACATTAAAATTGATGTCATGTCAAAATGATCACAATGAAGAGATGACATAGTGAGACTATGTAATAAAATAGCATTTCAAATAAAAATAAGTCAAAAGATAGTTACACAACTACCTTCAACTGTTGAAGATGCAGCCAGTTTGGCTCTTTTTATATGATGTCAATAAGGAGTTTATGATGAGATGAACATTTTGAACCATTCAACAGTTTGGGGCTGGTAAGATTTTTGATGTTTTTAAAGCCTCTAATACTCACCAAAGCTGCATTTATTTGGTTAAAAATACAGTATTATTGTGAAATATTATTACAGTTTTCTGTTTTAATATATTTTAAAATGTAATTTATACCTATGATGGTAAAGCTGAATTTTCAGCAGCCATTACTCCAATCTTCAGTGTCACATGATCCTTCAGAAATCATTTTAATATGCTGGTTTGCCATTCTCGAAAATGATTAACAATGTTATTATCAATGTTGAAAACAGTTGTGCTGCTTAATATGTTTTTGATTTTTTTTCAGGATTCTCCAAGTTCTAAAAACATTTTTTTTTAATAGAAATCTTTTGTAACATTATAAATGTCCCCATCCTTGCTGAATAAAAATATTATTTATTTATTTATTTGAATAATCTTACTGACCCCAAACTTTTTAACAGTGTAGATATCATAATTCCAACATGATATAAACATAACACAACCAGCACCCACCTTAAAGTTGTGGATCTTCTCATAATTGCAGAGTTTCTCCGGTCCGTCCTTGATTGTGGTCCGTCGGCTCAGTGGTGACGGGCTGATCTGTGAACAAGCCAAAATCTTTAGAGGCTTCCAGAGGAGGGCACCCTTACTGCCCAGATTCACCCCCAGAGCTAACGCCAACAGCTCCTGGTGCTTACGATCCTTCTGCTTGGCTTTGTGAGGGGCTAATTCACCTTTTGCTGACCCCTTAGTGCCAACAACCTGGGCCCTGGGCCTCGGAAGAGCCTGCATCTCCTCTGTAGAGGAAGATGAGAATAATGTGGAATGGGGGATAAAAGCAGGAACTGAGTCAGTCCTCCACTCCTTGGTGATCTGGGTCGAATGAGAAGGGGGACAGCCTGGTCCTGCATGGGCAGGGCTGGGGGTGGGAGGTATGGTGGGTGGGCTGCCTGGGGGCAGGAGTGTGTCTCACACAATAGCATACATTCAGCACTCCGAGAGAATGGCAATGTGAGAGAGAGGGAGAAGGAGTGATTGTGTCAGTTGTAGTAGATACATCTCAGCAGGTTTCTGCAGTGGGATCAATGGAATCCAGAACACAGCGCTTCCAGACACGATTCCACCACAGTTCCCTTGAGAGCGGATAATCCTGCAGCTCAAAGCCAAGAGCTCGGCTTTATAAGCAATAAAATCAGAGATCTGCTCTGAGAAGAGTAGGTTCTCTTTTAAGAAAAGGTCTTTTCAGGTCTAGCACTGAGAGGTTTTATGCGGTTTAGCCTTTTAGACCTCTCTCTGACTCTAGACTTCTGATTGTAACTTCTGTTACAAATGGGATTAGGACTGAAGCAGATTTACAGTTGTAATCCTGCATCACATGATAATCCTATAGTGCCGGAATCACTTGTTTCAGGATTCAGACTTACTTAGACCCCGTTTAAACCTGGTCTTATGATCTATTTCGGGTAATCTAATCAAAAGTGGATAGCGAGAAACACAGATGTAAACAGAGCGCAATGTTTTTTGTGATCTGGATACAGAGCCCCTAAAGGGACAAGATGATTTTATTATTTCCATCTTAAAGGTTTTGCGAGTAAACACCAAGTTTCTCGGGGGAATGCATACTTGTGCAAGAGAACACAAAAGCATTGAAATATAATTTTTCCTCCTATCTCATATTTTTTTCCATCACCATGTCCCTTAAGGGTCTCCATACAAACCACATTTGAAGGCACACTGAAAAGAATTTGGTGTAGGATTTCCTTTGAAACTATTTTTAGTAAAATTCACAAGTAATTACAAAAAAATGGCAAGTAGCACACTGAATTAGACTTGAATATTTTTTATGTAGGAAGACTGAAAATATACTCCCCAATCTTCAAAACCTCATTGGTTTTTGAGCATCAAGCAAGTACGTTTAAGCCTCTTTGAATAAAAGACTACATTAAATCTGTTCATCATATAAAGTGATTGTGTCTCTTATAAGAGGAATTGGTTTGAACTGCTTGATTCACATTACTTTTACAACATCTTTATGAACTTACTGGTGTGCCAATATTTTTGTTGCATGAACTTTTGTGTTTCAAAGATAAATGAAAGTCTTTGGGCCTGGAACAATATGTAAGTAAATAATGGCATAATTATTATTTTTGGGTTAACTACAGTGTATACTTTGAATTACTGCCTACGTACAGTACCTGTATCATCCACTGTGGTAAAACAGGAGTAGGAACTTTACAGGTTACATCTGTCTTTAAAAGAAATGAACAAAACTTTACTATAATCTTAAGAATAAAGGTTCTTTATTGGCATTGATGGTTCCATGAAGAACCTTTAACATCCATGGAACCTTTCCACTGCACAAAAGGTTCTTTATAGTGGAAAAGGGTTCTTAAGATCATTAAGATGTTCTTCACACCATGAATATCATGTTTCTTTTAAGAAATGATCACTGAAAGGTTCTTTGGGTAACCATCAATGGTTTTTGGAACCTTTATTTTTTAAGAATGTACTAGGTGTAAAATGCAACATGTCTTACAGGACCACCAGCCCTTGTCATTGGATCATCCAATATGGATGCTATTAAATACCAGGTGTGAATAAGGATTTCTGCTGTTGCACCAAAACCAAGACTCATGTCCAGGCTGGGGGACCATGACCCCTCTCAGCAGGAGGCTGATGCCGAATCCAGCAACACTGTCTGGGTATTTGCTGAAGCATCCCGTAGAACACACACAAGACTTCCTAACCTCACAGATACAGCAGAACTGATGGACCAGAACAGGTGGCTGGTCATTTGCATGATTACATCAATTAACAAAATGATGAGATTAGGAAAGAATAATGGAGCTGTGACAAGTAAAAAAGAAAGAATGCTGAAGAGGAAGAAAAACAACCTGGCTACAGCTCACATATTCAAAATATGCCACATTCAGAGACGTGATGTACCTGATTGCCCAGAAAAGGCAGGCGGAGGCGAGTGGAAGACTGTCAGGGTTATGTTGACTCAAAGTATGAGCACTGCTAAAAAAGTGCTGGTGTGGTTTTATTGCTGCTGACCTCCACAGTGACACACATTTTTGTGTGCTGGGGGTACAGGGCAGTTAACATGTGTTCTACTGGTCGACTAATATGGGGTTTTCATAGTTGTTGCCAATATCTAGGGCACAAAGCAGCTGATGGCTGATACAATGACAATTTATATAATCAATACAATACAATATTACTAAAATTGTATATAAGTACAGTATGCCCCACTTTTGACTGCATACAGTATACTCATGTAGGGTGATATATAGCATTTCTCAACTGCTTAATTGCATATATTGTTGCAAAATGTAAACTATATTATCACTAATTCAAACTGCTTAGAGGACCAACATCCAGTTCAGATAACCTAAACTGCAATACCAACACTAAAGTAAAAACAGTGACTTAGAGTCACACATTTAAGTTACACACTCAAAAGAAAGATGTTGGGGAGTTACATAGAGTGATAAAAGAGAAGAGGGAGACGGGGCGCACAGACAGTGTGAGTGCATGAGCAAGACTTGCACTTTTTGTCCTAAGGCAGATGGCTTCTTGTCTCCTAATGAAAGAGGCACAAAGTGAAACACAAAAGAGAGACAATAAAGCCTAGTCTCTTTTTAGAGACCACTGTATTGACAGAAGAGACCCCCGCAGCTGAGGAGACAGACAGAACTAGGGCACAGAAAGTGTGTACAGTACAAAACCGCATCCTATGTGATACACACAGAGGGAAATGTGCTATATTCATTTAATACACTATTCAATTCATTCAAAATACTGTCAATCACTGTCTGCACAGCAGGACATTTAAAAAAAATGAAGGACAAAAAATGCATTTTGTCAAACCGGCCAAGTAAAGAATGCGACATTATTATGACTTATGTACAAGACAACTGCAGGAAAGTAAAAAATAAAATAAAAATGATTATTCCAATCCTTCAGTTTAAAAGCTGCAGTGCTGAAATATAATGTACACAACAATGATAAATCACCACAAAGCTCAGCGCTAATTCTAATAACTCCAATCCATCAGCAGCGAGTGGTTTTAGTTGGAACTTGCCAGGCCAGCAGAACACTTAAGCGATTACTGTTATTAGAGGAAGAGAGCCATGTGAACTCTGAGCTGCGCAGGTGACCAGACCAGGCAAGGTGAGCATTTCATTCAGATTACCACACAAGAAGACTGACGTCATAGAAAAACAGTTCTGGTCCCTAAATGTGACCGGCAAATGCTCAGACACAAGTACTGTGAATCAAGACTGTGACGTAAAAGTGATTCAGGGTGTGTAAGGTCACTGTAAACACATTAGCTAAACCTTCCAGGCTGAGTCAGTTATCATGAAAAGCTTTAAATATAGATCTATAACAATTTACATCATTAAAACACAATGGTAGATCATAAAGACCAGAACTGATTGTTATTTAACTAAAACAAAACTAAAACTATTAAAAATTGCCCTTGTTAATTGTAACAAATCTAAAATAAAATATAAATAATAACTGAAAATAAATTGAAATAATAAACTGATTGAGACTAAAATTAATAATAATAACTAGTGGTGTCAAACCATTAATTGTGATTAATCACATCCAAAATAAAAGGTTTTTTACATAATATGTGTGTACTGTGTATATTTATTATGTATATATAAATACACACATATGCATGTATATATTTAAGAAAACTGTTATGTTTATATATTAAATATATGCATATATAATATAAAATATAAGAATATAAATATATAAATCTATATGCATGTAAATATTTCCAAAATATATACTGTATGTGTGTGTATTTATATATACATAATAAATATATACAGTACACACACATATATTATGTAAACAAAAACCAAAATATCAATTTTGGATGTGATTAATCGTTTGACAGCACAAATAATGACGCTATTAAAAACTAATAAAAATAACAGAAACATAACAAAACTGCTAAACTTTAAACTAAAATTTAAAATATAAAAATTGTATTCAAAAGATTAGTAAATACTACAACAGTAAATCAATAATACTAAATAACACTGTAAAATATGTTTATAGTGGAATGAATCTAGTAAGTGTGCAAGAATTGCAGCCACAATGTAACAATGCAGCAATATATTACAGCCAATACTAAAGTGATAACTGCACATTTATTATCATGAATCACAGCATTAGTCAGAGAATACCAAAATGTCAGATACATTGAGTTTGTGAGTTTTGGGTTTGTCATTTTATCTTCATTGTGCCAGATGTAAAATGCTGTCTGGATTAGGCTGAGGGAAATGTTCCAGAATGTTATGTGTACTGTGAGACCAGATCAAAGAAAACGTTGGATTTCTGCTGGTCTCAGCAAAATGACTGTGATGTCAATACAGAATGACTGTACAGTACACACACAATATTCAGAATAAACGGACAATCAAAATGTAATAATGTGCATTTTAAATTTTATGGCTTTTAAATTTTAAAGCAAAAGTGTTGTTTGTAGCAGAGTGGACTGCTCAGAAAAAGCTTACAGTTTTAATTGATGTTCTTTCTACATTAAATCTGCATCACAGTGTGAGAAATATAAGAGGAAGAAAATTTGATGAAGAGAATACTGGGCTGCACAAAGCAGATCTTTTGAAGTGTACAAATCTATATTTACAGTTTGACAGCTTGTTGAGGCTGCCCCCTAGTGGACATTTGTACAAAACAGTAAGATGAAAAAAAGGTGTATCGAGTTCATTTATATTAATTTGAATGCTTAGCCAACTGAATCACATTAAAAATTCTCTGTCTGGTGTCTGCAACAAAAACAAATATGCCCTATGCAAACATGACTCTGGGTGATAAACAAACTACACTTCCTTTCACTAATTCACAAATGTTTGATCATCGCTTATGTTTATTTCATGGAGCTCTCATGAAGAGCCGTTTCACCTCAAGAGTGAGGCAACAGAAAGGTAACGGTAGACCTGACTGATTTGATAAAACTCTCCCGTCAGTGAACCAGACAGTGCATCTGATAAATGAGAGAGGAGACAACACATTCATGGCATTATCTTTCATCAAAGATGCACACCATGACACTGAAACACTCTCACACTCTTCTAATCTTTCAAATGCACGCAACGAAATGATCCTTCTTATTTTTATCTAAACACCATTCTAATAATGATTTGTGAAAGGATGGTGTCTGACACCATGATTTGGGTTGGTTGTGTTTACTATTAGCAATAAAATCTTGATAAGATTTATGGGCACATAATGAAGCAGTGCCAGTGCCTTTGTCCTGTTTTCACTGTGCGAAGAGACAGAAATGAGAATTTAAGAGGAACTCTCTCATTGAATTCTGCAGTAAATATAATCTCAAATACCAAATATGGCTCAAATAAAGGAACTAAAACAGAATTTACAGCATTACTGTTAGTTAGTCAGAGTGCTGAAATTAGCAATAACGTAAAAAACAACCAAATTATCCCAATTTTCCTGATAAGCCTACAACATATACAATGAAAAACAACAAAGGTCCTAAAACGAAGCCCTGTGGGACTTGACAACAAAACTGAACATTTTTATGACTGATTTCAACAAAAACAGCAATAAATTGTTTTATCACCATTATTTGGCATAAGTGACCCCGGTTTTATTACAATGTCTATTGATTATGCAGTATATTATATCTTTAAGTATTTGATCATACATTGCTCACACTGTAGGCTGTAACTTTACTAATGTGTTAAGAACATTATGAACAATATGAAGAGGTACGCCGCTCACCTTTTCATCCTGCTGGAAAGTAACTTTTTTGGGCTCAGAGCGGGTCCGGTTGAGCCGGTGAGTGATTTTGTCCCTCAGGAGAGAGGTGTAGCCCAGATGCTGATAGATGGGGTTTGTGGTCATCTTGGCGATGTATTCTGCTGCCTTTGTCTCAATATAGAGAGTAATGAGGCCGTCTGTAACCAGATCGTGAACTGACTCAAAACGTTTCTCTCCCACAAAGTGCTTTCCATCATAAAAGAGTCGGTAGTTCAGAGTCTGGCCACCAAATCTGAGTGATAGACAAGCAGTATTCATATATTACCATATACTATTATACAGTATTATATAATATTATAATGATTATATTATAATGTTACTGTACATTGTAAAACAAAGTATTTTATAATATAATATAATATAATATATGGATTTTTAAAGAAATTAATACTTTTATTCAGCATGGATGCATTAAAATGGTCAAAAGTGACAACATGCTATTCTTTTGAACATTCTATTCATAAAAAAATCTTGAATAAAAATGTATCATGGTTTTCACAAAAGTATTGGGCAACACAACTGTTTTCAACTGTAATAACAATAATAAACATTTCCTGAGCATCAAATCACATATTAGAATGATTTATGAAGGATCATGTGACACTGAAGACTGATGCTGAAAATTCAGGTTTGATCAGAATAAATTACATTTTAAAATAAAAATAGATAACAATTATTTAAATTGTAGCTATTTCACAATGTTACTGTTTTTACTGTATTTTTGATCAAATAAATGCAGTCTTGGTGAGCATAAAAAAACCTTGCGACCCCAAACTCTTGAATAGTAGTAATATAAAGAAAAGTAAAAATATCAAGTAAAATATAAATTAACTACTGTAATATAAAGAAGAGGATGGATGGATGGATGGAAGAACATACAGAGAAAAGGATAGAAGAATAGATTGTGTGTACCTCAAAGCAAGTGTATATGTTCCTGGTTGTCTCTGACTCTCTCTGATGAGGTAAGCACCTTCTGTACCAGCCAGCAGTTCATCTGCACGCTCTCTAGAAATCAGACCATGGAACCTGTACACAGACACCATCATTTACCCTGGTACACATATACACACACACACACACACACACACACACACACACACACACACACACACACACATCTCATGCACACACACTCTCACTCTGACACACCATAAATCACTGTCTTTTTCTCTCTCCCTCATACACTATTTCATATTTGCACCCTCAAGCACATCATTACACAAAATCAATATGCACCACCCCTCATAACACTCTTAAATAATAAATTCTGCTAAGTCACTCTAAATTTCACACACATTTTTGAAGAATGGGGTAAAAAGTAACCAGATGGATACCAGAAGTAATATGAGGAATAGTAGTATTGATGCTTTGCTTCCAAAACACCAATAATAAAGTTAGACACTCACTCTCTTCCGTAGTATTTGGGTCTGCTCTCCATCTGCATGTTAGAGAGAAAATGTAAGAGAGAGAAATACAGTTTTCAACACAAATCACTTTGTCTTACTGGTGACAGGAGAGTCTTTTCTAACAGGATTTTGTGAACATGGAGACATCTGCTCCAGTGTTTAGTAAAAGATATGCAGACTGAATCAATATGAGTCATGTTTGATAAACCTTGGGAGTGTTTGCACACATTTTCCTGTACTTACCTCCTGAGGACATGTGATCCTCTTTGGTCTTGGTGCTTCCTGCTGTAGCTGGTACACTGATGAAAAAAAGGAAAATATTTTTGCTGTTTTTTTTTAATGAATATGAATATAAAAGTTGATATCAATAAATAGATATTGAATCTTTCACCATGAGCAGCAACCCAACAGGAGAAACTTTTACAGTTTATTTTACCTCTAATCTTTATATTGCTGTGGTAAGATACTGGTGTATATATAGAGCATGTCAAAACACAGCATTCTCTGTTAGACATTAATCCATTAGGTCTGAGCTTGAGGACACACACCCACTATTGGGTAATATTGGTAAAGCTATTGAAAAATGAACACTGCGCAAGAGGCAAACAGATAAGTCAACACCAGCAGTTGGTCAATATGGGAATGGCGTACACGAAGGGCCAGTGTTCAGCTTGGGGGGGGGGTTAAGCTCTGATGTTTTGATTGTGCCTGTTTGTTTGAAAATGTAGTACAAAGAATGGATGTTAATACCAGGAATTCCTCAGGTTATCCTCTTCCAAATAATCGGCTTGCACAGGCAAAGTCGATTTGCGGTCAGTTCAAACAACATTTATTTGATAGCGAGTTACTTCATTCACAATGATAAAAATGGGGACTTTGAATTTGGAATCAAAAATACCAAACAGGTGTGCACATCCCAAATACCCAGATCAGGCTCAGGTGCAGGACAACTAAGTAACTTAAACGAAAAAGGAGGAGTGAAGTCCGCACACTGAAAAATGCTGCTCCAATTGAATTTATTAATAGCAACGTTTCTTCATCAGGCACAATACCAATGTGGAATAAAATCAACTTTAAATAGAAACAGGTAAATCACCTTAATTGGGCCCACACACAAAACCATGTGACAAGTGATACAAGTCATGTGACATAATAATATACACATACAGCTTTACTAATAAATCAACAACAAATGCAGAAATAGTTCAATCACTATAAAAAAGGCTTAATATCAAAATCCTCATTCAACCCTGATGGTGATAAAGTATTTAAGGTATAAATCCAAAAACATTCCCTCTGTAATAATTTCTTCTCATAATCTCCTCCTCTTGAGGGTTTTATTACCTTCTCTATACCGATATATTGTAAAACACTGACGTTATGGCCTACTTGTCTAAAATGAGACGCTATAGGACTACGCATGTCTCCAGTTCTAATATTACTGCGATGTTCGCTAATGCGAGTACGTAATTGTCTTGACGTTTTACCAACGTATGCAAGACCTCAAGGGCAACGAATTAGATAGATCACATGAGTAGAAGCACAGGTAATAGTACCACGTATCGAAATATTGCGGCCAGTGCGTGGATGACTAAAGGAATTGCACTTATGTGTAAAGACTTTGAATTTGGAGCCACGGGCTACGTCACTAAAATGGAAAATACACCTGTATCTCCTAAAGTTGTCTTTCCACAACTGAGTTAAGGCTGCTCTGGGCACAAAATTCAGCGTAAATGCGCAATGCTGCATAAAAGCCAGACTAAATTAATTGCTGTGTAAATGCATTTAAGCCACCTCTGAGCAGCATTAAATAGTCAGTGTTAAAACACCTAGGGCCTAAATGCCACTTGAGAAGTGCTTCTGTACCACTTTTGTAGTGTAAATTTGGCACTATACAAATAAATAAAGGTGCTAAATAAATAAAGGCACCTCCATCTTTCTCTGCACCAACAGAGGGTTTCAATGATTTTTATGTGTTTGAACACAGTAAAACAGAAAAAAATGAAATTAAAAATAAATTAATTAGAAATATTTGGATTTCTGATGTGACATTCATTTTTTTGTCCAGAAATGATGCTGATATCATAATAATGAAAAAAGTTTCATAACAAGAATTAAATTCTTGTAAAGAAAACATGATTAAGTAGTTTGGCATCTTTATTATTATTACGTAGAAAAAAATACTTTAAAGGGGTCCTATTATGCTTTTTCACTTTTTTAATTTTAGTCAGTGTGTAGTGTGTATGTTTGGGCATAAAACGATCTACAAAGTTACACATCTCAAAGTCCACTCCAAAGGGAGATATTTCGTTTTTAAAAAATCCCTTTTGAAGAACTACAACGAACGGCTCGTTTGGACTACAAGGTTGTTTTCCTGTATTTGTGACATCACAAATTGTAAATCCCGCCTACAGAAAATCGAATGGTTGGCGGGTGAAGAGAAAGCTTGGTTGAGCACTGATTTTTAAATCGAAACCCAGTGCGGGTGTTTTTATATCACTGTATTTCTGATGGAAACCGACTGTTTTCAGATAATTTTGGATGTCATTTTCATGTAATGTCTGATAAAGCAGCGTTTGTGAGAGGAGCTCTGTTTTGTGTACAGCGTTACCGGGGAAACCTCGCTCTCACCCGCTCCAACAGCGCCTCCTGCTGGCAGAGAATTAATTTGCATATATATGCAGCCACAAATAGTGTAAGTCTGTGTGACTATGGTATAAATAAATTCAACTGTATAACAGTTTCAGTGCAATTCATGTTATAATGTTAGAATTAAAGAACAATAAACATAATATATTACCTTTGCACTTATCTCTACATAGTCAATGCAGTTATTTTTAAGCTGTTGTTGACATCCTATCTAAAATGTGATTTTGCCAACAAAAAAAACAACAACTATAACATTACCACTTTAATATGTCTTGCAATATCCGTGCGTGAAAAGGTTCTGCGCGATCCTCAATATTCTCGGGGTCTGAATTGATATGGCAATATTGACGAACTTGCTGTTCTGGCAAGGGGCGGGGCAATACTGAAACACCATCTACTGTTCGCCAATCACAACGCCCTGGGACAGCTAACCAATCACAACACATTTCGTTTTTCGGAAGGCGGGCCTTCATCAAACCCTGAACTAATCGAGTTGTTTGTGTCAGGCTGAGGAGAGAGGTATTGTAATAATGTAAATTATGTGAAAAATAATGCGATTTTCGAACCACCAAGCATGAGAGCATGTTCTAGTACACCCCCAAAACAAAATAAAGACTTTGTAAAAAAGCATAATAGGACCCCTTTAATAAAACTGCTTCACTGCTTATTATATGACAAAGTTTTTCCACCAAAACAGTCATGTGGTACAACAAACATGCAGAAAAATAAAATCTAAAATTACACCAGAGGCACCCTGTAGACCCAGAAGTCTCTTTAATTATCAGCTAATTCGATTTTTTTAATGACAAGGCAAGATTAGTTCAGGCTGTAAAATGTTATGTGGGATGACTTCTCTAAAACAAAATATTTATTAATTAATAATTTATGATATGTGACGAGTCAGCTGCCTCCCCCCCTAATTATCAGCACTCCCCGTCCCTTAACCGCCGCCCTTCACCAGGCTCCCGACGGGAGTGGGTGTGTGAGAGAGGAGGGGCGCTGAAACAGCCAGGTCTGGCGGCGTGTGATGAGGCACACACCTGAAGTGAATGGAGCCTCATCACCGCCGCTGTATATATGCCGGAGGCGCCTCTCCTCTGGAGACCGGTCTCTTCCCCCGTGCATGCACGCTGGTGTCCTCGTGGGTCCAGGAAGGGAGCGCGGAGGGATTTCCGCACCACCAGAGTCCGAAAGCCGCACCCGTTTTACGGCCGTCGGGCCAGGATGCCGGGCCGAGCAAGTCCCGCCGGACTCCGCGGAAGAAGAGGAAGAGCCGCCGCTATGATGAAGCCGCCGCCCCTCGCACCCCGGACCAGAGCGGGAGCGCGTGCGGCCGCCGGACTCCGCCCCTTACCTGGACCCTCCCTTCCAGAACACTGCCCTCCTTCACGAGCCCCCCTGTTTCTTTTGGACACTTTTTCCCCTTTGGACACTTTATTTTATTATTTCTGTTTAATAAAAGCCTCTCGGAGGCCTGACGCCACACCCACTGTGTCTGTCGTATGCTCCTCCCGCCACAGATACTTGTAAAAAACTATTATATTTCTATATAGTTTATATCTATATATTACTATATAATTTTTACATCAAAAAATACATTTATGATTAAGATGTGCATTCAAGGTTTGAGGAAAATCTTTAAGAAAATTAAGAAAATTTATGTTAATTTTTCAATTAAACATTTTAACCCAAATTGCATCGCTGATAATGTTTGTATTTACAAAATGTATTAGAAAAAAAATGTATCATGGAAGCATATTGACTAGAGGACTACACTCTAAAAAAAATGGTGGTATATATAGCGCTAAAAGTGGTCCTTTGGCTCGTAATCATAGAGGAACCACTTTTGGTGCTGTATAACACCAAATCTTGGTGCTTCAGTGGTTCTTCAGTGGTTCTTTGGCATGACTGAGGGGCTATATAGCACTGCTACCATATACAGACCCTGTTAAGCTCCTGTATGGTTCTTCAGCAGTTCTTCAGTGGTTCTTTGGCATGACTGAGGGGCTATATAGCACTGCTACCATATACAGAACCTGTTAAGCTCCTGTCACAGAGAGCAGCAATGGTGGCCGCCGCAGTCTTCAGAGCACAGACAGAGTTCTGGCCTCAGTGGTTCTTTTGGGTGATTAAGGTGCTATTTTTCCTCATAGCACCACTGCCGTACAAAGAAAGTTTTTGTCCTGTTAAGCCCCTTTAAAGGTTCTTTACGAGCCAAAGAACCACTGTTGGTGCTGTTTAGCACCATTTTTGTTGAAGAAATACAATGCAATATGGCACCTCTTATGGTTCTACATACAGTAGCACCATTTGACAAAGGTGCTGTATAGCACCTTTAAAGATATGGTGCTATATAGCACTAAAAGTGGTTCCAAGAACCACTTTTAGTGCTATATAGCACAATTTTTTTTTAGAGTGTAGTATATTATCAATCTCAACCAATTAGTTCTATAATAAAGAAAAGTTTTATAATGGCATTTAGATCAGTGTGAAGAGAGCAGCACTAGTGAAATTATCAATGCGGCTCAAAAACAGCAGCAGATGTGCGGGGATACTTCAGCTCGACATGGACGTGACCTTCTCTTGATGACTTCATTAAAAGCTGCTCATCACAGAGAGCAGCAATTGGCCGCCGCAGTCCGAGCACAGACAGAGTCTGGCCTCACTACTCAGATTTTTCCTCACAGGAAGCAGGAAGGCATCTGACAGCGATGCCAAGTTTTTGTCAAAGAAGCTCAGAACAAGCAGTGGGTTCTGGACAACGTCCACCAGAATGACAAGGACGGGGCCTGCTCTAAAAATACTGCACAGTGGGAGTGATTGCGAGGGAAAATGAGTTGAATCGTGGGATGGGCTACAAAAATTTGAGATAATGATTACTGGCCAGGGAGACCTTCAGCAAAAAAGTACTCTAGAATTGCTCCTGTCCACTTCTCTGTGCCAGACCACATTCCCATGATGCAACGATCTTCTGTTTGAAGCCCAGAAGATTATTGTATTTCTTCAGTTGAGTGTATGCTATTCTGGCTGTTTTTCAAGTATAGTGTGAAGTCTGTCACCTGGATCTAGTTTTCTACATTCAAATTATGTAAATCAGTACATGTGTAATGTTAAAAATTACATTAAAATACTTACAGTACGATTTCCATATCGGTGGCTGATAATCTTCAGGATCTACAAAAAAAGGAAGAGATAATAAAACAATGTCAGGATGTCTTCTGTTATGTGCTACGGACATGTGTTAAAATAACCATGTCTTGTCAGCTTGTTCTCACTTAACACTGTCTATGATATTTACTGTCAGGTTAGAGAGTGGCTGTGATCCAAGGTTATTATATTGTTACATTAATGTTAAATTGTTCTGTAAGCTGTGATGTGTAATGCGCACAGCTAACAACATAATCGTTCCTGTACAATCCCCTCAGGGCCAGGGGTGTACATGTTTTAACACTTCTTTCATTTAGTTTCCCTGCTCAAGGACAATAAATATACAAATGTGTTTGTGTAACACACTTGTGCAAGTAAAATACACACACAGACCCCTTTCATCATGAAGCAGCAAATGTTTTTAAATTTAAAACACACGGGCTGTCAATCAATTATACAATTGAATCAAATTAATAACAATACATGCAGATAAATTAATTAAATGAATCACAATTAATTGCACATTTAAATATCTAGTTGTTTTTGAACTTGGGCAGATGAAATGGAGCGATAATCTTTTTCACAGTTTCACATATTAAAGGAATAGTTCATCCAAAAATGTGCTGACAATTTACACATCCTCAGGTTATCCAAGATGTGCATGTGTTGGTTTCGTCACTGGAACAGATTTGGAGAAATTTACAATTATATCACTTGCTCACCAATGGATCCTTTGCAGTGAATGGGTGCCGTCAGAATGAGAGTCCAAACAGCTGATAAAAATACAATAATCCACACATAATTCACATGACTTTAGTCCATCAATTATTGTTTTATGAAGTGAAAATCTGTGCGTTCCATCATTATTGCATTTTAACTTAAAACCATCACTTCTGGCCAGAATACAAATCCATTATCCATATTAACACTTCCTCCAGTTAAAAAAAGTCCCCTGTTGTCCTCTCACATCAAAATCCACCAACATATTTGTTTAGAAGTGTTTTGGACTGTTCTCTCTTGAAAATGGTGCTTGATCTGTGCATATTTCTCTCCTAATTCAGATGAGACAACTTTTTCACTGGCAAAAGCGATATTATGGATAGACAACTCATATTTTAGCCTGAAACAACAGTTTGAAGTAAAAACTTCTTTATGATGATGATTTGTTTCTTACAAACACACACCTTTTCACTTCACAAGACGTTTACTGATGGACTGGACACATATGGATTATTTGTGGATTATTGTGATGTTTTTAGCAGCTGTTTGGACTCTCATTCTGACGGCACCCATTCACTGCAGAGGATCCACTGGTGAGCAAGTGAAGCAATGATAACCTTCTCCATTCTGTTCTGATTAAGAAAGCACCTGGTCTACATCTTGGATGGCCCGAGGGTGAGTAAATTTGAGATATGAGATAAGACGCCATTTATATACTCTTCTATTGTTATTGACATGCTACACCCAAATACAGCTCCATTCTGTATAGTTTGGAAATTAGTTGGAAATTTCTGTGTTCCAATTGTCTCAATCTAACTTCAAATAACATTATGGAAAATAGTCTCTAAACAATGTGCAATAAATTAATGGTGAAGCAGCACTTAAAGTAAGCAAGTAATTTCTCTAAATGCAAGTCAGAGACTGACAGGGTTCAGTTTGGCTGTTGAACAGACAGTCTGGATATGCAGGTTCATTTGCATACATTATGCATACTAATCAGAATAGCAGTCCTGTACTCCAAGAGAAGACAGTTTAAAACAGAAGAACACCTTGAAACAATATTTTAATGCAAATAACTTAATTACTGTTAATTTAACATGTTAATTGAGTGCAGAAAATTATTTTTAAAAAATGAGATAAGAAATTAACATATTGAATCATGCCCTCTTGAACTGTATGTAAGTTATGCACATTTTTCTACCATCTGAGCAATTTAAGCTTGAAGTACCAGTGCAGAGCATGGATTTGGGAATTCTGCAGTCAGCACAGGTCCAGCTGCTACTAAAAACCACACTGAGTGAGTAAGGAGCCATTCAAACGGGACACATTGTTAGATCCAAAAACTGTTTGAAGGGGTCTTGATGCATTTTAAATGCCCATATGATGCATATGAACACAGACCAATAAAAATGGCATAGACTGGACAGCTGTGGACTGTCCCTTGTTAAATAGTGTATTATATTTAAATAATATTTATTAAGTTAAAGGCCACATTAGTGTACTTAGAGAGGGCTCACTTTCATGACAGTTTCATGACACACTTAAGTGCACTTTGTAATAATGTTAAAATAAAATGTTTACTTTAAAGGACATTTTAAATCATTATGTTTTTATCTTTTGTCATGCTTTACAGAAGTTAATATATTTTAAATGCACTAAATTGCTGCTAAAAACTGCATTTTGCAATGTCAATTATACTTAATAATTGTCAATAATTGCTTGTTTACTCATCAATGAAATTGTCCTAATTCTTAAGGCAATGTTTATCAGTTGATATATGAATAATTGCACATGAACATCCAGCATATCATGAAATTAATTTTTAAATTGATTGGCAGCCCTAAGCATTAATTTATTATTTATGAATTATTACCGATCCCACAGTAAACAGTATAAAATCTGTCAAACAGCTCATTAAATTATTCACCCAAATCATTCTCTGAAGTCCAAATACAGAAGCCTGAAAGCATCAATAGTAAAATAAATAAATAAATAAAACAGGATTTTCAGGAATTAATCACAACAATGCCTCTCAGTGCTTTCACACTCAAGCCAGACAGGCTTCTAGAGAATCAATATTAGTACGTAAAGTAGGCCTGACAGTAACTCCACAAACCCATAAACAGAAATTTGGCAATAAGACAAAGACAGTCATTTCATAATCACCAGCATGTGTGAGAAATAAACTTGACCGTGGTGCATCAGCATTTCCTCATCCAAAAAAAGTACCTGAACTTCTGATCATTCATGGAAAGACTACAAAAACACCCACACAGTATCATAAGCAATGACACACACATTGTTGAGAACAGCATTATACAGCCCTGGAAAGTGTGTGAAAGTTCAGAATGAGTAAATGTGTGATCTTGTGTAAAGGCAGAAGTAGATCAAATAAGAAAGATACATTGGAAAGTAGTAGCAGTTATTTTGTTTTAGTAAAACTGTGTTTTTGAATGCATAAATCAATGTGTGTTTTCTTCTCTTCCCTGAATACGTGCTGGTCTCTCTATGGATCCATGTCTTATTTCAGGCAGCGTCTCTTTTACTGTCAGCACTTTACTGCGGCCAGTCAGCATTTCCTCCCTGCCTACACGATCACGACCAAACACAAGCTCAAAGTCCAAAACCACAACACACACAGCGCTCCATCCAAACCCGCTACAACCAAACATACAACAACTGTTACACAACATGGGCTCACTCTGTATACGTCTTGTCAAAATTCAAAAAATTTTTTTGTCAGATATGTTTACAGAGCCACAGGTGAAAAGCACACATAAAACTGAGCTGTCAAGCTAAGATACCCATTATGCCTTGACTTGGAAAAAAAGGCAATCGCTATGCTGGGCCAAAATGAAAGGATTGCATGGTTTGAGGCTTTGGCATGTGTTTGCAGGGAGAACATTTAGCAAGAACATCAAGCGATTTAGTCCTTTTTCTTTCTGGAAGACGATGATATGGCGAGGTTTAAATGTTGGCTGAGGTTTGGATTTATGTTTTGCTGGTCTCAATCCTTTGTAATTCATGAAGCAGAGTGAAGCAAAACATTTTACATGCAGGCAGCAGTGCAGGACAAAATATGGAGGAAAATTAAAATATTTAAAGGGATAGTTCACCAAAAAATTATAATTCTGTCATAAACTGTGCCTCATGTCATTCCAGAAGATATTCTGAGAAGATCCAGAAGATATTTTGAAGTAGGGCTACATGATTTGGGGATAAAATCTAATTGTGATTCGTCTGAAAAAACAACAACAACATCAGGTTTGTATAGCTAGTATGGAAGCCCGTTTCCGCAACTGAATAAAAAATTAAAAAAAGGGAATTGCAACTTTTTATCTCACAATTCTGACTTTTTTTCTCAGAATTGTGAGATATAAACTGGAAATTCTCACTTTTTTCAGAATTGCATGATATAAACTCACAATTGAGAGTTATAGAGTTATAAAGTCCGAATTGTGAGATATACACTGGAAATTATGAATTTTTTCTTGCAATTGTGCATTTATATCTCACAATTCTGCGAAAAAAGTCAGAATTGCAAGTGTGTATCACGCAACTGTGAGAAAAAAAGGCAACATTTTGTGATAAAAAGTAACAATTATTATTTTTTTTTATTATTATTCAGTGGTGGAAATGGGCTTCCATTGGATTGTTTGTAGGACAAAACTGTGATATATATATTATATATATTATTCCTACTAAATAAAATATTCATATTCTTTAATAAATAAAAATAACATTAAAACAATATAAGAAATAATACTATTTAATATTACCATTACTAACAAAATAATCAAGTATTTATAATATATATATATATATATATATTTTTTTTTTTTTTTTTTTTACTGTACAATGGTTAAATTGCAATATGAATAAATATGGCTGTTACATGTTATTCATTTCCAAATGTTAATCCAAACCACAGGGGGCCCTTTAGGCTTCTCTTTTGTTGACAACAGCCAGTTTATAAGAGTTTCTCATTACAAGTTTGGGAAACAAATATTCACACCTTCGATGTAGACACACAAAAATTGGTGATGTTTTCAAAAGACCACCCCGGTGCAGCAGCAGAGAAAATGAGACCCCGACCGGGCGGCCAGCTAACTGTGAAAAAAAAAAAAAAAAAAAAAAACACAGCACATGGTTAAATTGCAGAATAAATATGCTGAGTTCCTGTTTAAAAACCACAGGGGGCCCTGGCTTCTCTTTTGTTGAAACAGCCAGTCATGGGGAAGATGTTTGGTGATGTTTTCAAATGCAAAATAACACTGCAGAGCTTCTTTTAAAGTGAATCATGGGTCCATGAAAAAGTCCATCTCCTTTTGTCCTCTCACATTAAAATCCACCAACATATTTGTTTTGACAACTGTTTTTAACTGTGCTTGATTGTGCATATTTCTCACCTGATTCAGACGAGAAGACTTTTTCACTGGAGAATAGACGACTTTAAAAAAACATCTTAAGTCAAGCTTCAGTCGTGTGGATTACTTGTGGTTTATTGTAATGTTTTCATTCTCTCGTTCTCACGGCACCCATTCACTGCAGAGGATCCATTGGTGAGCAAGTGATATATTGCTACTAATGAAGAAACAAATTCATCTCCATCTTGGATGACCTAAGGGTGAGCACTTTTTCAGCAAATTAAAATTTTTGGGTGAACTATTCCTTTAATTGGCCCAGTGTCCACTTTACAGTATTGAAGTGAGATGAATTAGCTTTCAATCTGTGTTTATGTGAGCGTATGTTTGGATTAGAATGAAGTTGTATTGTCTGTTGGAGCGCAGGGGTGCTGGCGTGCTGCAAACAATACAAAAAATGAATTATTCTTCAGTGGCTCATTTGGAAAATGTGATTTCTTTTGGTGATCTGCCAGGTGCTTTCTTTTCACTATCGCTGGATCTAACAGAGAGCCTGGAGAACACTGACGGAGGAAACTTCAGGGTCAGGAGGTGCAGACCGCCTATTCACAAAACACTCCTGGCTACTTGCAGTATGTCAATCAACAGTGAACAAAAGCTTCGAAAAGCCTGAATAGGAAGAATATTGCAGTCAGTGCTATTAGAATGGTGAAGGTTGTGCTTTATGAAGGCTATAAAAGGACGTGACTGAAAGATACTGTACAATATCAAGCTATACTGCATCTCTCTTGATTAGACACCAGAGTTGCTGCCGTCCTCAGGAGAAAAGGCTTTTAATTAAGCAAATTTCCTGCATGAATGCTACAGGCAATCTGTGAGGAATGTTTGCCATTACTGAAAAAAGAGACTAGATGAATCTGATTACAATGTGCCAAGGACAAATTGTTGGAGATATGCTGCAAAAGCTCTTATCATATTCAACTTCTCCGTTGCGCTATAGCACAGGCATCCATTTGAGGTAATATGTTACAGGCTGGGTAATGTTAAATGTCACTTGCTGTTTATTTCAGGCTGGAGCAGGAAAGATTTGGTTGCTTAGAAGATTCTGAGAGCGTTAAAGCTGCTTTGAGATGGAGAGCTGGACGACTATCTGCAGCTCACACACACCCTCACAGCTCCCACTTTCTTGGGAAGACTCTTATCTCTCACACAAATTAAAGCTCAGCGGATGAGAAGGAACAGGCTTCCTTAGGGCAAAACACACATAGAAATGCAGATGCACACTAGCAGTATGTACTTCAAATGAACACCCCGTCTAAAATATCTGCATGCA
Organism: Schizothorax lantsangensis; assembly: GCA_027422415.1. Classification (NCBI taxonomy): domain Eukaryota; kingdom Metazoa; phylum Chordata; class Actinopteri; order Cypriniformes; family Cyprinidae; genus Schizothorax; species Schizothorax lantsangensis. The sequence goes on along the minus strand of CM049850.1, from coordinate 14,287,595 downwards.
GAGGAACACGACCTTAATAAAACCTCATGACAAAATATACTATCTAATCCCAACACCCTCACATACACACATACGGTATCATTCGATTACTATATACATTCTACTTTGATTTCTATTATTTTTACACTGATACGATTTCTAATGCCCTACAATATGTGTTTTCAGGTTTACTGTCCTTGTGAGAAGTGTTTCCTTGTCAATAGCAACAGCATTTACAGGGCCATCATGGCAAAAAAAAATAATGTTAGCCTTATGTGAATGTTTATTGAATGTGAGGCAATTAAAAGATATACTGGCAAGAAACATCTTTTTATCGAGTTGTCCTCGCTGGCGGCAAGCACTGCTGTTTGATTCACAAACATGGTTTATGATGGTTTCTTTTAAGTGAATCAAAAACAAGCTGAATTTGGAACAGGATACTAGAAAGTTATGCTGTTTCATGGTAATGACTCTTTTAATGAATCATTAAAAAAGACTGGTTTGAATCAGTCTGAATCCACTCATCTGAATCCATCAGAGCGATTACTGAATCAGCGTCTTACTTATCAACATTTTACTTAACTACAGGATATTGTTATTTATTTCAGTTATAGAATTAATCGATTTCAGTTATTATTTATTTCAGTTATAGAAATAAAGCAGGTTTTGTGCCAGTATCAATACAGACTGCTTGTCCACATTTGAAAACGTTAAAGATACTCACAAACTTTTTTTGTAATAAATGAACAAATTTATTACAAAAATTGCTTGTATCACAGTTTTGTTCATACAAGACAGACTGTCAGTGAAATCTGCGTAAGGAAAAAAGACTGATTGGCAGGCGATCTGACAAAGAGCTTGACTGACAGGCGATCTGACCAATCATAATGCCGAATCCACCATCTTGTCCGACAGCTACGGCCGGAAACTAACAATTACTGAAATTTTCTACCTATTAGATCATGTTTTATTAACATCTACACCCCAACCCTAAACAATAATGCAAAAACAGTAATTATTGTGTACAGTGTGACAAAATTACGCTATATTGATGTGAGCATGCCCAGCAGCCGCAGCTCTATTCCTTCTAGTCTTAACCACAAATCAGACATGAGGAGAGTAGATTCACTTTGATGGACATTAAACTTGAAAATTGGTCTGTTCCACGGTTGAAATAAAATACGTTCTGATTTTTATCCATGTTTATTTTCATGCTTTAAGTACATATGAAAAGACGATCTGTTCACCTGTTTGAACTGAGGCAATACAGTGATCTGTCACGACACATTAAAGAGCCACAAAATGGTATTTATTGTTTGAATTTCTTTAAAAATTACAAAATTCAAAGGCTGAGAGTCCCGAGACCTTGTTTCATATCAGAAGTAACCTGCTCTGTCTTGTCTGTCGGCGTGTTGTCAGTTTCCTCTTTGCTCCACGATGTATTTTTTACTGCGTGAGAACATGATGTGTAATGTGAGAGCGGCATTGTTTGTCTGAGACAGCAACAGTAACTAAGGAGGGTGGATCTTTGTGAAGGGTCAATTCACCCTTTGCTAGGAGTCTGATTGACAGGCAATCTGACCAATCATAATGACGAATCTGCCATTTTGTCCGACAAACAAACCAGACAGAAGAGTAGATTAACGTTGGTGGACTCGAACTTGAAAAATTGTATGTATTGACGCCTTTCTACAGTTGAAACAAGATACCTTCTGATGTTCATTCATGTTTATTTTGTGCTATAACTAGTAAAGAGGAGGAGATGATCGGTTCATGTGCCGCTTGAACTGAGGCGATACAGTGATCTGTCACAACACATTAAAGAGCCACAAAAAAAAATTGAAAGCTGAAAGATTTTCTTCAACTGATTCATTCAATGACACTGATTCAGGAACAAAACACCACTATTTTGTTTTGTTTAAAGATGCAGAATGGCTCTGCTTTGGTATCTATTGGTTAGTTTGTACGCAACAATACACAAAGAAGCTGTCAATACTGCATGTAAAATGGAAATGACTTATAGTAAAATTGTATTGTTGTGTCAAGTGAAGTCTAGATGTGTAAAAACCCCAAAAGAATTATGAAGAAAACACTGCCTGCAGAGACATTTGGTACCAACAATGTCGGCAAAACCGTATCCACACACACAGCAGTCTGTTTCAGTGAACACACATATGTGAATATGCAATACACACACATTTAGTGCTGATCCAGTGTTTTCGGGGACATGTTCCAGCTCCTGTGGGGAGGCCATCTGTACAGTATGCTGCTCTGGAAGAGCTGGGGTATATTATATAGACTCTATGTCTCTCTGAGGCACAGAACGCAAACCCACACATCTCTTCCACTTCACACAATGAGCCTAAAGAGTGTGGGGATATTCTGTGGAGAAGACAGGAACAGAACTGGCAAGAAATGTGGAGAATTTTGTGACTATGTGTGAGACGAGGCATCAGACGGAGCAATCACGAGGGAAGGCAAGATGAAGTGTGTTTATCCTGTAACACTGCATGCAAGTGAGGGTGGGTTTGGGTATTTTCCTGTAAGGCTGCATGCCTTTGTTTAATTGTGTGTGTGCACATACAAGCGCATTTACTCTTGGAAGCCCCTCACTTCTGATTGGCAAAGGAAACACACACATACAGTCTCACGTAGACAAACGGTATACAATGTCTGGTCTACAATGCATTTTATTATAGCCAAAAACTGCCCACTTATGAAGGAAGAGATAGTCTGACTGACATTTTAACCATCCAGAGAGTTTACTAGAGTGCTTTCTGTAGGCCAAAACCTGGAAACAAGTTAGCAGTTATGCCAAACTGGAAAACTCATCTACTTACTAGTCTGCTTTTGCAGACCCATTATGTTTAGAAGTGTGCTCTTGCAAACTATTCTGACTCACACGTTCAGGAAAAGTGCATTTTTTTATCCAAAGGTACATAAAGCGACAATCAGACTCGTAACACCAAGTCTCAGTCATTGTTCAAATATTTCAGAAGTTAAATGTGTGACTAAAGAGTTGTCAGAAGCTTAATGGAGGTGATGTTGAAGTCATATGACCATGGTGTAGTTCGTTAAGCCTACGTTTAGCTTTTTACTTATGGCGATTGTATTTAGGCTTCAAATTTCATAGAAGTCGTGTTCATTTATGAAGTTTATTATGATAACCAAAACATGAAAGAATCAAACTTTTGTTGGTCACAGAGATTAAATTCTTCAATAATCAAAAAATCATATTGAGTTTTTGTTGAAGGAATGAAGGTGGTGTTAACTTACGTGATGTCCTACAAACAAGCACCTCAAAATTGTTTATTTAAAAATTATTATACAATAATATTAAAAATATTTTTTTATTATTATACAATAATATTAAAAATATTTTTTTAATCTATAAAAATATTAATAATCATCATCATCATAATAATAATAATTATTATTATTATTAATGATAATACACAATAATAATATAATGGAATAATAAAAATAATTGTAAGTTAGCTGTAAGAATTTCTGTCCATAAAACAAAATTTAGAAAATAAAGCATAATATATATTTTTTTCAGTGACACTTTAGTTTGGGGACCAATTCTCACTAACTAATTGTTAACTACAACTTTTACCTCAATACATTTCTAATTTGCTGATTATTAATATTAGTAGGGTAGTTGGGAAGCACCCAAAAATTAAAATTACCCCATGATTTACTCACCCACAAGCCATCCTAGGTGTATATGACTTTCCACTTTCAGACTAATACAATTGGAGTTATTTTAAAAAAATGTCCTGGCTCTTCCAAGTTTTATAATGGCAGTGAATGGGTGTTAAGATTTTGAAGTCCAATAAAGTGCATCCATCCATCCATCCATCCATCATAAAAAGTACTCCAAACAGCTCTGGGAGGTTAATAACGACCTTCTGAAGTGAATTGATTGCATTTGTGAAAGAAAAATATCCATTTTCAAAACTTTGTAAACTGTAATCTCAAGCCTCTGCTAACTGTCATCCACACATTCACTAGAGAGTGGCTTTCCAGCGGATGATGTATAGGTGTAGCGTAAGCTCTGGTAAGAATATGCTAGTCTCAGGAGAACCAAGTTTTGTTTATTAACCCCTCGGAGCCGTGTGGAGTTCTTTTAATGATGGATGGATGCACTTTATTGGACTTCAAAATCTCAACACCCATTCAATGCCATTATAAATCTTGGACGAGCCAGGACAATTTTTAATATAACTCTCATTGTATTTGTCTGAAAGAAGAAAGTCATATACACCTAGGATGGCTTGAGGATGAGTAAATCATGGGGTAATTTTCGTTTTTGGGTGAACTATCCCTTTAAGTTTAGGTGTGGGGTAGGATTAAGGGATCGAAAATACAGTAATGCAGAATAAGTTATTAATATGTGCTTTATAAGAACTAATAAACAGCCAATATGCTAGTAATTTACATGCTAATAAGCAACTTGTTAATAGTGAGAATTGGTCCCTAAACTAAAGTGTTACCATTTTTTCTTTTTGATATGTATTTAACGTGCTACAAAGTGTCTCAAAATAAACTTTGAAAGATTTGATTCTGCTAAACTAACAAATGTTTGTGCTCATGTTTCAACCTGACTTAAAAATACTACTAAAAAAGCCCTGTAGTTGTGTAAAGTTGTGTAAAGCCAGTCAATCAGATGAGAGCTTGCCAGATAGAGAAAGTGCTTTCCAGTTTTGTGTGCAAAATGCATCAGACGGTCAGTGAACAGATTGCTGGGGGTCAGTGGGCCTGCCATCTGAGATTACACACATATACACACACATGTGCACATATACAGTACACAAGCACACAGACACATCGGTAGCAGGGAGATCCATTGTTTGGTAATGCGATTCCAGAGGGTGATGGATGACCATGGGGATCTCCACAGAGGTGATTAATAATAAATACAGAGACATAGGAAGAGGTGAGCATTAAAACTCTCTTCTCTCCTCTGGTTCTCAACAACACTCCATCCACCAATAAAACTGCAGGCTTAAATAAGCCTCTTATTTCACTCAGACTTACTGACTGTAAAACTACAGCAGGAATCACATGAGAAACCATGGAAACTATTAAGGTGACCACTAATGAACAGACCGTATTACAGTGGCTTCTGTCAGAAACGAAAGCCTTTAAAAACAAGATTATAATAATGAGCAGCTTTCCGAAGAGTGAAGGAGAGAAAGTACCAGTTTCGGGCCAGTAAGTGATGTGCACGCCTCATTTACCATCTCTGTCATCACAGGCTGAGGTTCCATTCAGTCTTTCGCCCCCTTCATTCATGCTTTTTTTAGCAATGTGCAACAGCTTAGTAAAGACCTTGAAAAACCGAGGTTCTTTAACTTGACCGCCGCTATGTGACGTTTACCCAGACTGTCTTCAGTTTAAGAGTGATTTTGTTCGCATGAATTGATTGTAAGAGTTCCTCTATTCTCTTTTTCCTTAGCTGTTAACTTTGATGTTAAGCAACTCCAGAACTAAGAACAGAGCTTCACCTCATCCGATGCTGCCTGAAATGCAAAGCGGCCGAGTAAAAGGACACGCAATCGCTGGTGTGAGTTATCTCTCTTGCTGTTTGCTTACCAGAGCTTTCAATCATGTGATCTGTTCCTGTTGTAGGACTCGCATTCACTCCATCTCAACTCCAGTGAACCAGAAGAACACAGAAAACAGACATAGATTTCAAGATGACTATGACTAAGCACAGACGGCAGTCAATATGAAATCAAAAAGGACCATTTTTGGGTCAATGACAAAATGCATTGTTTTGGTCCAAATCTACTAATGTATTCAAAAATGTAAAAATACAGTGACTTGAACACACCAAAAAGACAATGTTTTTGAATTCTAAATTAAAATGTATTTTCTTATTGTATATATTACAGATTAAAAAACACACACATAGAATATACAGTATATATAAATATGTAAAATGTATAATAAAATATATATAATTTAAACATTTTAAAAATGTATCAAAAGTGACAGTAAAGATGTTATAAAAGTTCTTTTGAATGTTCTATTCAGCAAAGAATCCTCAAAAAATGTATAATGACTTCCACAAATATCTTTTCAACGCTGATAAATAATAAGAAATATTTAAATGAATTCTGTGGATCATATGACACTAAAGACTAGAATAATGGCTGCTGAAAATTCAGCTTTGCCTTAAAAAGAATACATTTAAAAATATATTAAAATAGAAAACTGATTTTAAATTCTTAAATTGTAATAATATTTTGCAATATTACTGTTTTTACTTTATTTTGGTAAGAGACTTCATTAAGTCCCACTTTATATTAGGTGGCCTTAATTACTATGTACTTACATCAAAAAAAGACATACAATGTACTTATTGTGTTAATATTGTTTTGCTAAATACTTTTGCTGATATTGAGGTGGGATATGGGTAAGGTTAGGGACAGGTTTGGTGGTATGGGTAGGTTTAAGGGTGGGTTAAGGTGGAAGGGATGGGTCAACAGTGTAATTATGTGTGTAATTACAGAAATTAATTGCAGATGTAATTACCTGCAGATATTTTAAAAAATATAAGTACAATGTAAAAACATGTATGTACATATTAAGTGCACTGTATTTTTGGGTGAACTATCCCTTTAAGTAATGGCGTGTTCAAGATGTAACGAAAATATGTTCTTACTTATTACTTGATGATTAAACCACATAAAAGTCAGATTACAGAAGTACAATTGTAAATGCCGTTCCACTTTGACTTTAAAAGAACGAAACCCTTGCAGATTCATAAGTGTGTAAGTAGTAGTAGTAGTCTTTTAGCAGATGCTTTTATCTGAAGTCTTATCCGAAGCGACTTACTAAAGTGCACTTATGGCCAGGACAATCTGTCTGGAGCAATCTGGGGTTAAATGTCTTGCCCAAGGGTGCGATGAAAGAAGCGAGTCCCTCTTTACTGGGATTAAACCAGCGACCTTCTGGTAAAGTGCCCCAAGCTTAAACCAACACCACCACTTCAGATTAAAAGAAATCAAATCAGCACAAACCCATGAAATCACCCATAATTTCAACTTCATCATTTCTGAAACACTCACAAGCTTGCAGCTCTGAGCAGCAGCCCCAGTTTTCCTTTAGGGAAACATCAAAGCTTGAACTGGCCTTTGAAGTCAGAAGAGCTGAGCCGAGCGGCATCCATCTCGCCAGTCTGCCCTGCATTTGTTTACAGCCCTGTTCTTGGCTAATATAAAGCAGGACGTGCGTGTTACACGCACCCAAACTAGATGAAACTTGTTTCTGGCAAAAAAGCGTTTTTCTAACATAATGATACTCCTGTGTCAGACACGGCAAGCCCGGTAGAGGCGCGGTATATGGCATCCGATGATTACACCGGGGGCACGGAGCTAATGACAGCTCTCCATACCGCAGGCAGAAAAGACTCCCCGCCTTCTGCAGGCCTCGTGGCCGTGGTGCACTTCTGCTTTTTCAGCAACATGCATGTGAGATAATCTATTTGGGAATGGATGGCGACCACGGAGAGTCATGGCTTGGCATGATCCCTTTACTGGATCTCAAGAGCCCGTGGCTTGGCGTGGAGGAGGAGTCGTGGTTCTGTGCGTCTGCATGAAGAGTTACAGCAAGCATGAAGTGAATTAGACCAACCCTCTCTTTTTCTCTCCCAAGGTCACTATTGAGCTTTAATGGAATGAATGCCTACACGAAAACGGTTCTTCTTTACACACCCATTCAACAAAGCTTGTTATTTGAACTTGTACTCCCTTGAGACGTGTACTGTCCCTCAGATCACACACATCCCTCCTTCTGTTCTTACAAACGCAATGCCGAGCGGCACAGCATGAGAACAGGGTGTTAACATGCATTTCTGTGTGGGAGTGATTCTGAGCGCGTTTCCAACCTTATCTCTCCTCACACTTGTGATCGGTGTATTTAAACACCTGCACACTCTTTTGTGCTTCTCACACCTCCAGCCAACCTGACGCTTTTTGCTCTGTTTTGTGTCTTACGGTGCAATTGGGGACGGTGGTTTCCCTTCCACCCAATGTTTGTTTCTTATCTAAGGTCACAAAATGTGAATAAGTCACTATATACACTGCCGTTCTAAAGTTTGAGGTCAGTGTGATTTTTTTTTTTTTTTTTTTTTTTTTTTTTTTGAAAGAAATTAATACTTTTATTCAGCAAAAAGATCAAAAGTGACAGTAAAGACATATATAATGTTACAAAAGACATTATATTTTAAATAAATGCTGTTCTTTTGAACTTTCTATGCATCAAAGAATCATGAAAAAATGTATCACGTAAGCAGCGCAACTGTTTTCAACATTTGCCATAAGAAATATTTTTTGAGCTGCAAATCAGCATATTAGACTAATTTCCGAAGGATCATGTGACACTGAAGACTGGAGTAATGGCTTCAGAAAATTCAGCTTTGCCAATCTACATTTTAAAATGTATTCAAATAGAATACAAACAGAAACAGTTATTTTAGACTATAATGATATTTCACAATATTACTGTTTTTATTGTATTTTTGATTAAATAAAAGGCAGAGAAAAACCTACCAACCCTAGACTTTTGGATGCAGATTTAAATGTGTAGTAGGTCAGTTTGGTACCTGTGTGAAAATATCATGTCATAGGTTTTGAAAAGTAACAAGTAATTTTATGTGAAGGTTAATAATATATCGGCAGTCAAACTTCTGCACATGTAATGATGCAGCTCAAAAACCACATGACACCCAGCTAGGAAGATGACAGGTGATTTTAAAAGCTCATTTTCAACATCAGTAATTTCTTGGGGATAATAAGATCAGGATAATAGAAAATCTTTCGAGTGAATAAAACGGAGAGAGGAACAGCTTTTAGGGTAATTCGTTTTCATCACACGCCCATGAAAACGTTTGATGACTCATTTTAGATGCAAAAAAAAAATCTGAAATGTTGGGATTTAGGATATATATGTCTGTTGTAACCTAGATCCCTTGAGACAATGGGTGGGAAGTGCATTTGTACTAGATGTGTCCAAACCAGTTTTTGGTTCCCACGTTACAACATGTTGAAATGGACACAAAAAAAACCCACACATGTCGTTGTTGGCATTACTGGCAGTGATTTACTTGGGATATTAACAGTTGACACCGATGACAAATTTATAAACAATGCTAACATTATACTATTGCTGTTATGCCCAAATTACACTTGGGTCATTCCACAAAATGAGTCTTTCTTGCATTTCTGCACAATTCTGCACAACATCCCGACAGAAAAGTCTTAACTGTTAATAGACTGCTTTTTTAAATAAATCCAATATTAATAAACTGACTTCTAAAGGCATAATGAATTGGAAGAAAAGACAAATCTTTTCTTCCATAATATGATGTACATCTGAGTGGATTAATTTCATGCCGACTTAAATAAACACAATGTTAATAAATTGCATAGTGGCATTTCAAGCTAAATTTACAAATAAAAATGCATTAGGAGGATATGCTATAAATGTAAAATGGCTGATTCTACAGGGTTGATGGTTCATTTAGCCATTAATAGTCTTGCATTCAAGGTCATGACACTACATGCATATTTCCTCAAATAGTTTTCAATAATCTGTTGTTTACTGTACAAAATAATGGAAACAGGACTGATTATGTACTTTTTTTTTTATAAATCTCACAAAATATAGGACAATATTTATTTATTATTTATGGATTTTATGGTAACGGGCTGACACATGACTTTAATAATATATATATAAACATACTGTAGCCTATATCAAGAGTAAAAATAAAGACAAAATGCTTATAGTTCCACATAAAATTTCAGTGCATTCAGTAATCAATGATATTTCACTAAAGACATAAAAATGTTATTTGGGATTACAATTCAGCAGGGTGCATATTTTTGATTTGTAGTTCCCACCACTTATCGTGATCAAACTAAAGAGTCTGTTTTTGCTATCATGCAAGTATTCAGACAGAGGTGGCTTTTAAAACTCGTGCACAGTGAGTGTGACATTACACAATCATCTGCCAGCGTGCAGTGGTGATAGCAACGACTGCATGCTTTTGCATTGGTGAAGGAAGTCAAAGGTGGGTCTAGTTCACCCTGGATGAAGAAAAGGTGTGACACACCTCTTCACCGTGTTCTATCCTGTCTGTTTTAATTACATCCAAAACCACAGGAATTAAAATGCTAGTGCCAACCATCTCCATTCAGCTATCGTCACGTCAATTGCTTATTCAGATTCCCAAACAAATTAGTCCAGTTTCATTTTGATGTATCAGTACTCACCCGAAGAAACGGAGGAACCCGACAGACTGGAGTTGCTGGACGCTGCCATCGCGTCTAATTCACTGAATCTACCCGCTTACTGGCGTCTGTTAGGGCTTGACAGCTCTTCCATCTCAGTCTCTGCTCTCCTGACCTATCTCCAGCTCTCCAGAGTTCCGATAATATCCAGCTGTGAGTGTGGAATCAGACGGGAGTCGCCAGCGCTGCCGCATTTACAGGCGCGTGTGTGGCAGCAGAAGAACCAAATGATTTAACTAGTTGATACAACCTCAGATATACGTACAGAAAACGTGACAACTCATCTACTCTTCATCGTAACGAAAAGCAGAATTCAAAAAAACTTCCCGGCCGTTCCGTGTGCTGTCAGTGCCAGTAGGTTTCGCCATATTTAGAGACAGGGATTGACTGTGTCGCTTCCATGTGCCACTTCAAGGCTCGTAATAAACACACAGTGTGTGGAGGCGAATCCGCCTTCTTAAAGTGGAAGAGACGCGCGCGCATTCCTCCTGTCTACCTGACCGTGCTGTAAACCTCTCAGCTGTGTGCTTCTGGAACCATAAGTTTGAAAGTTGCGTTCCTTTTGCTGTTCGGAAATGTTGCATGTTTAAAAATGATCGATTTTATAACAGCACTGTACACTTTAAAGACATGTTATTTTGTCACACCCGCTTGAAAAGCATGTTGAACTTTCTACAAATATTGTATAAAGTAGGCCTATGTCTACTTTTTCCTGTCTAAAAAAAGGTCAGTAAAAAGAGATGGGACTAGGCTACCTTTAGAAAATGTTAAATGTCAATCTCAATAGGTCAAACTAAATATTTTTCTGTTACTCATTGTTTTTGAGGTTTGCCCTGACTTGTAACCAGTATTTGAGATGTTTAAATACAGTTTTTTTTTTTTTTTTTTATTATTATTATTATTATTATTATTTTCTACATGTCCTTATTTGTATATTTGTGCGTTCTACTGTTAGTGTTTAGTGTTATCTGTATGCACCAGGGAGTAAGAGAGTAATGCAATTTCAATTCTCTGTATGTACGGTACATGTGGTAGAATTGACAATAAAGCTGACTTTGACTTGACTTTGACTAAACCTATCATTTCTAGCAATAAACATCAATTAATTAGTTTGATGAATGCAGTCAACACTGCTAAAAAATGTACTTACTTATATTTATTACCCATCATTATATTTCTACTTGAGAGTCACAATTTTAAGGAATCGTATATTTTTGCAAACAGAACACAGCAAACTGCTTATACACAAAATGAGAAATATTAGCCTATATTTTTGGCGTTAATATTCAAAAATAGCTTTTACTACAATATATTGGTTAATTGTTTAATACAGCTGATAAGGTCAAGGCTTCTGATGATGGACAGGCCAAAATCACCTTTTTGTCTTTTTCATGCTCAAAAGTTAGGCATGTCTCTTGAGAGAGCTGTGGCATGTTATGCAAGGCTATTTCTTCATAAATATCAGGTTAGAGCAAGTTTTTATTGGGGCAAGTTGTCACATGCATTTTAAATATTATGAATTTATACAAATTAATCTTTTGTTGGACAAAATAGTTTGGTATTTTTATGTTTAAAGAATTGTATTAGTTTTATAGTTGTTTTACAATGTTTATATTTTGTAATTTATTATTTTTACCTGGTTAGATTTTGTTCAAAAGTTCACAACGGACTGTTTAATGGCAGGTTCTATTCTAACAACATCCTCTATGAAGTGTGACAACATGCCCCACTTTTGAGGAAAATTCAACCTGTGTTCAACATACTAACAGCCGTCATGTTCAATGGCTTTTTGTTGTCAAGACGTACGTTAACATATCTACAGAAGATGACTTTTTAAAATAAAGCAACCCTGAGAAATAGCCTTATTAACTTAGGCAAAACTGTGTCAACTTGTAGGCTTTCTCTATTACATAGCAATGCATATTGCATAATATTGTATATTGGATAAAGTTGCTATGTGGGTTGGGGACTGCTTCTCTCAAATGGGCCTGTAGGGGTCAGTGTTTTCGACTAAAGTTCCTGGATTCACTGCGATCACATGACTTCGAGGCCATATAGTCATGTGACATTCAAAGCGTGACAACAAGCTGATCTGCATTTACTTCAGTTTCATATGCCGATGCAAACGGCTTCTGGATTTCTGATTGGCATCTGGCTTCAAGGTAACGCTATTATTATTACTGATCAGGAAAACAAGATGTATATAAGTGATCAATTATTTGATTTGATAAGTTATCACACCTGCACATTATCTCTTCTGTTCACATAATCATTACATAATGTGCCGCATTCTTAAGTTATTTACGTATGTTGCTTATTTTTGATAATCCACAGTCTGACAAGTGATTTGTCGTCTTTTCTCTCATCTGATATGTTTAGGCTTGTACTAACAGGTAGCAGGTAATGCGATCCTTTTAATATCAAGCTGGATCATTGATCCCAGTGTCATATGTCTTTGCTGTCTGCAGTTAAACCTCTATAATGCTGAAGGAAACGCTGAGGCTGCTGTTCCTCTGGGCTCTTCTGGAGTCTGTCAGCTCCCGCGGCTGTTCCTCGTTCTTCTGCCAGAAATCACACCGTGTGAGCGGGTCACGTTTTGGAGTTGACCCGGGCAAACCTCTGATGCTCACCCCCTATCTGGAGGAAGGCAAGATAGAAGAAGGTATGCTTGCTGTTTGCATAGAATAATTTCAGTTCCTCTTCTTTCGTTCTTCTTTTACTTTAGTTAGCTAAATCTGCTAAATAGGAAGTTATCTTTATAAGATCTTTATAGATAAGTTTTTATAAGGTATTTTCCATATTATGGACAAGTTGGTGAGAGACTGTTAGAGCAGTTGAAGTTATTTTGGTTGTCCACAAATTATAACTGCTATCATAATTCACTGATGTTTCTGCTAATACACTTAATTTTTTTGTATTGTGGATGCGCAGCCAAAAAACTGAGTTTGGTGGGACCCCTTCCTGGTGCCAATGTCAAAAGTTACTCAGGATATCTCACTGTGAACAAGACCTACAACAGTAACCTTTTCTTCTGGTTCTTCCCTGCCCAGGTAATATAATGTTATGCACTTTTATTTTTTTAACACTGTACATGAACAGCTCTAAAGATAAGACTGATCTGCTGACTAGCTTCTGCATCAGTTGGCAACACTTGACTCAGGTGTTTTCAGAAGTCGTTCGCAACAAATTATACAGTTAACAGCATTTTTTAAATTTAGATTCAGTGATGTTATTACTGCACACTTATTTATTGTAGCATGTTTTTCTGTGTTTAGGAGAGACCAGAGACGGCTCCGGTGCTGCTGTGGCTGCAGGGAGGACCTGGAGGCACTTCCATGTTTGGCTTGTTTGTGGAGCATGGCCCATATTTTGTACATAAGAACCTCACATGTGAGTACAAATGCCTGTATGCTGTGTTACATTATGTGGATGGAGATTAGCATGTTGTTTCTGTGTCTTATAAAAGTTGTATTATAGATGTTTTTGGGCCAGAAAGGGTTTTATTTTTTTTTGCTTAGTTAGTTCTCCCAAAAATGAAAATTCTGTCATTAATTACTCACCCTCATGTTGTTCCAAACGCGTAAGACCTTCGTTCATCTTTGGAAGACAAATTAAGATATTTTTGATGGAATCTGAGAGCTCTCTGACCCTCCCATAGACAGCAAGGATATTACCATGATCAACGCACAGAAGCGTAGCAAGGACATCGGTAAAATAATCCCTGTGACATCAGTGGTTCAACCGTAATTTTACGAAGCTACGAATGCTGTTTTTTGCACAAGGTAAACAATAATAACATAACTTATTCAACAATTCTTCTCCCCAAGTTACCGTCTTCCACCATTTTGGAGAGTACCCCAGAACGTAATCAGCGTTGTTTACGTTCAGTAGACAGCGCACGCATGCTGAATGTAAACAACACTGATTACTAGTGAGTAGTCAATGAGTAATTAATGACAGAATTTTCATTTAAGGGTGAACTAACCCTTTAATAGTAAAACCCTACACTTCAGAGATCAATGTATGAAATTACCTTAAAACCTTAGAATTGAACCCTTTAATGTCGTTCTGCAGTGGGCTATAGGGATTTCCCTTGGACATCACGATACTCTGTTCTTTACATCGACAACCCGGTGAGTAGACATGTTATTTAATGGACTCGAGCTAACATGAACTAAGTTGTATTAAAGCAAAATCATTTCTGTAACAAATGTTGCTGTTGCTCATTGTTAAAGGGGTCATCGGATGCAAAATTCACTTTACATGTTGTTTGAACATTAATGTGTGTTGGAAGTGTGTGTACACATCCACCCTGTAATGATAAAAATCCTTTCTCAAATCAGGCTGTTCTGAGATTCCTGTCAGAATGACGTAGTTCTGTACAGACCCCTCCCACGATAGTTGATTGACAAGGCTGTCTTACCTTAGACCCGCCCTGAGTGAGCTGTAAACAGTCCGACCGACTCCGGTGCAGGGGAAGACAAGAATGTATCCGATTAAGCGATTTAAGGTGTCCTGTTGTTGGATGTAATAATGAACATAGCAGTTGTTATTTACTCCCAACATCTGAACCACTGAAGACGCAGAGGATTAATGTTACTTTCGTTTTTGAAAGGAATGCGATGATCTCCGATCTACATAAATGCGTCTATGTTTGCGCGAATCATTCGTGATCCAGCTTCATCTACAGAAGAAGTATTTATAAGGTTTTTTTTTATGAATCTTTGCTAATATTTGCTAGTTAGCATGTTTCGTGGCTGAAGTTTACAGCCTGCTCGTCAACCCACGGAAGAGAGAGGCGAATTTTGAATTTTAATCCATTTGAAACATTAGTTTACTTTATACATTTTTTTGTCTATTGCTTTATTGTATTTAAATGTTCAGTTCTTCTTGTTATAAGAAAAAAGTTATTAAACCTGTTATGCTGTATTATGACAACATTTTTGCAACTTAATATCGTGATAATACCGTAATACTGTATACCGTGATAAAAGCTTCAGTAATTATTGCAACATGAAAATTTGATACTGTCATATGCCTACTGGTGAGTTTAGTGTATTTTATTGTATTTTTTTTTTATTCTGTGATTTTTCTGAAAATAATTTGTATAAAAGTAGTATGCTTAAGTCATTTTCACTTAACACATTTTCCTGAATATGTTTTTATAAATTGTTATTTTCCTTGCTTTTCATGCAATTTGAGAATTTTTTTTTATTTTCTGAAATGAGATAAAATGAGTTAAAGAGCATTGCTGCATACATCTGAGTGTCTTTATATGGAGATTCATATTTTCTGTCGTGTGTCATCCATGCAGAATCTAAGAATAAAATGATTACACATTATTTCTTTCTTTAAGAAGGAACTGGGTAAATTAAATAAGTCGCATGTATTTTATCACTTGACAGCGTTACTGCAAATATACTAATACAGTATGTGAATCCAGTGTTTCTATGACCGGTTTTAATTTAATTATACATACTAGATGGATATTTGTGGTTTATTTTTAAGGTTGGGACAGGATGGAGTTTCACTGAGAATGACCGAGGATTTGCCCAAAACCAGGATGATGTGGGCAGAGACTTGTACAGGTACAGTGGCAAAAGTTTACTGTATATATAAGACAACATGAGATGTATGTGAGAGATATTAGTTTTTTTTTTTGTCCTCTCCGCAGTGCCCTGACTCAGTTCTTCCAGATATTCAGTGAGTTCCAGTCTAATCCATTCTACGCTACAGGCGAGGTGAGGAAGTGGACCTCATTTTGGATTGATTCAATCAGACTCCTACTCTCTTGTACAGTCAAAATACTGTCATTAACTATATTCAATGTTTAAAATCCATAGTCATATGCAGGAAAGTATGTTCCAGCAATTGGCTACTACATCCACAAGAACAATCCCTCTGCCAAAGTGAAGATCAACTTCAAAGGAGTGGCCATTGGAGATGGTCTGTGTGACCCTGAACTGGTGAATGAAAATTATATTTCCTTTTTTAAACGCATCAAATGCCAGATAATTATAATTCACCGAAGTGCTATTGCCCTGAACTGGCTCTAAGGCACTATAAACATGACAGTATGATTTTCTGTCAAGCTTCTTTGAAATAAGTATTGTGAAAAGCACACACATTTGACTTGACTTTTGTTTAGATATGAATCTCTCTAATCCACTTTCTTCTCAGATGCTGGGAGGTTATGCAGATTTCCTCTATCAGACGGGTCTCGTGGATGAACTGCAAAGGCAGCATGTGCAGATGCAGACGGATGCAGTAGTCAAACTCATCCAGGAACAGAGATGGGTGGAGGCCTTTCAGGTGAGTATGATAAATCAGGACACCCTGTGTCTGTGACACTGGGGCTTCTTTATTACATCTGTTCTGAAAACATCTCATCTCTCCATTAGGTTTTTGACAGCTTACTGAATGGTGACCTTACTCCTTATCCCTCATTCTTCCAAAACGCCACTGGTTGCACCAACTATTTCAACTACATGCAGTGTCAGGTACCCACACATTTCATTACAAGCAAATGGATGGGAATAAGGTGTTCTTGATTTAAATGGCTAGTTGTCTCATTGTGTTTTTTTCCTAAAACAGGAACCTCCAGACCAGGAGTACTTTTCTGCGTTTGTGACTCTGCCAGATGTTCGACGTTCCATCCATGTTGGAAATCTTACATTCAATGACGGCTCAGATGTTGAGAAGCATCTGCTTCAGGATGTCATGAAGTCCATCAAACCCTGGTTGGGCGTCCTCATGGACAACTATAGAGTGAGGAAACAATTTCATTGATTGGGTTGGGAATTGTATGGCCTTTGTTAAATGACATAACTCTTTAATCAAATTAATTCTTAGGTTTAGGGATGCACAATATATTGATACCATATTGATTATGGGACAAAATTGGAGGATTTTTTAATCAGCTGATGTTTATCAATTTCTTCTGTTTTAAATGTATACTTACCTCTATTATCATCTAACTCTCTAAAAGTTCATCTTTAAAAACACTTATTTGAACAGCAAAAACAATGATTTAATAGAATGGCATAAATTGAAATAAAAAATAATAATTTAACCATGTAAAATTTGGCATATAAAATAATAATAGTTTTTAAAGGAACAGTTTATTGAATCTTTAGACAAAATATAAAAAAAAAAATCTAAAAGAAAGTTTGCATGTTTTTTTTTTTTTTATAGAATTTTTTTTTTTTTTTGAGTATCAAGGCAGCTCAATGTTATTCAGAGGCCCAAACTTAGCAAAAATATACAATTTAGTATTTATATGGCCCAAAAAGTAAAATGAAATTCTGATAGCTTGTAATGGAAGTAAATTAGATCTTTATAACAGTATAGCAGACTATTAAAATGATTAGCTGTCACTCTAAAATAATATATCTTAGTAAAATGATATTTAAATGCTTAGTTTTATGATCAAAGCTCTGTAGTTTTTATTTTGTGGAGCAAAATATAGTGCAATGCAATGTAATACTGTGATAATTGAGAGATGTACAAATACAGTGTCCTCCACTAATATTGGCACCCTTGGTAAATATGAGCAAAGGCGGCTGTGAAAATAAATCTGCATTGTTTATCCTTTTTATCTTTCATTCAAAAAATTCACAAAATTCCAACCTATCATTGAAGTAAAACAATTGAAAGTGGGGAGAAAATCTCATTGTGAAATAAATGCTTTCTCTAGTTCATGTTGGCCACAATTATTGGCACCCAATTATTGCAACGTCATTTTCCCAAGATAACAGCTCTGAGTTTTCTCCTATAATGCCTGAAGAGTTTGGAGAACACCTGATAAGAGATCAGAGACCATTTTCTTCATCCAGAATCTCTCCAGATCCTTCAGATTCACAGCTCCATGTTACTACTTCTTCTCTTCAGTTCACCTCACTCATTTTCTACAGGGTTCAGGTCAGGGAACTGAAATGGCCATAGCAGAAGCTTGGTTTTGTGCCCAGTGACCCATTTTTGTGTTGTTTTTGAGGTTTGTATTTGGATTATTGTACGGTTGGAAGATCCAAACATGGCCCATTGTAAGATTTCTAACAGAGTCAGTCACTTATTGATTTTTTTATCTGTTGGTATTTGATAGAATCCATGATGCCATGTGTCTAAACCAATGTCCAGGACCTCCAGCAGAAATATAGGCCCACAACATTAAAAATACAGCAGTATATTTCATTGTACACATGGGGTACTTTTTATCCCTGTGTGCACCAAACCCATCTTGAGTGTTTGCTGCTAAAAAGCTCATTTTTTAGTTTCATCTGACCATAGAAGCCAGTCCCATTTGAAGTTCCTGTCGTGTCTGACAACTGAATATGCTGGAGATTATTTTTGGATGAGTGAGGAGAATTTTTCTTGAAACCCTCCCAAACAACATGTGGTGATGTAGGTGCTGTTTGACAATTTTTTTTTGGTTTTCTGCCCTCGAGACTCAACTATTTTCTACAATTCTCCAGCTGTGTTCCTTGGAGAGTCTTTAGCCACTCAAACTCTCCTCCTCACCGTGCATTAGGACGATATAGACACACGTCCTCTTTCAGGCAGTTTCGTAACATTTTATGTTGATTGGAAATTCTTAATTATTGCCCTGATGGTGGAAATGGGAATTTTCACTGCTCTAGCTCTTTTCTTAAAGCCACTTCACTAATTTGTGAAGCTCAATTATCTTTTGCTGCACATCAGAAATATATTTTTTGTTTTTTCTCATTGTGATGGTTGATTAAGGGAATTTGACCTTTGTGTTCCTCATATTTATAATCCTGTGGAACATAAAGTCATGGCTGGACAATTCCATCCTCCTAGTCACCCTGGTGTGCTAAAAAATGTAAATATGATTGGGAATATACTTCAGAGATATTTTACTCATAAGAATTTCTAGGGGTGCCAATAATTGTGGCCAACATGAATTGGAGAAAAACATTTATTTCATCATGAGATTTTCTCCCCATTTTCAATTGTTTTACTTCAATGATAGGTTAGAATTTTGTGAATTTTTCGAGTGAAAGATCAAAAGGATAAACAATGCAGATTTATTTTCACAGACACATTTTCTCACATTTATCAAGGGTGCCAATATTAGTGGAGGGCACTGTAACTGTTCAAAATCTTAACAGGATTTTTCTTAAAGGGGGGATTTCATGCATGTTGAGTTATTTACACTGTTAAAGAGTTGAATTCTCATGCTAAACATGGCCAAAATTTCAAAAAACGATTTGAACGTATAAGAAGAGTATTTCTGTGCCAAATACACACTTCTGGGTTTCTTACAAGTTTCAGAAAGTTTTTTTCGATCATGGCTCTTCATGACGTCATGAAGGGTGGAACTCCTTATATGGGCATTTGCTCCCGGAAGAACGCGTCTGCGCACGCATCGACCAGAGTGAGATCAAGAGCGCGCCCATCAAAGCGCTTCATTCGGCTGCACTGCACGGGACTCGCTCTGGAAGAATGTCTCCAAATAATGGTGTTTTTGGTTGTAAGGGAAAGATAACTTTGCTCAGCTCCCAGAAGAACCCAGTGTTATGTGAACAATGGATGCAATTTGTTTTTTGGGGCAGCAATGGAGTTTCACAAGTGTGTTTGTTGATGGACGTTTTATAAACAAGGCTCAGTTCGACTCTGTATTTGCGCATCGTTTGATACTGAAAGATGGAGCGGTCCCAGCTGTAAAAGATCCTGGTCATGATTCGGAACTGCAAACAGTAACTTAAAAGGGTCATAGGATGCCCATTTTCCACAAGCTGATATGATTCTTTAGGGTCTTAATGAAAAGTCTATAACATACTTTGGTTAAAATTTCTCAATGGTAGTGTAAAAAACACCTCCTTTACCCTGTCAAAATCAGCTCTGTTTTCAGCAAGCTGTTTTTTTAGTCCGTGTTGCTTTAAATGCTAATGAGCTCTGCTGACACCGCCCCTCTCTTCCGTGGGGTGACGAGCAGACTGTAAACTTCAGCCACGAAACTTGCTAACCAGCACATCTTAGGAAAGGCGATTTGCGAAGATTTTTGCAAAAAAAACCTTATACTCACTACTTCAGTAGATGAAGCTGGATCACGAATGATTTTCGCGAACATAGACGCATTTAGGCAGATCGGGGCTCGGCGCATTCAAAAATGAAAGTAACGTTAATCCTCTGCGTCTTCAGCGGCTCATATGTCGGGAGTAAATGACGACTGCTATATTCATTATTACATCCAATTGCTTAATCGAAGACATCTTGTCTTCCTCTGCACCGGAGTCGACACAATGGCGGTCAGACTGTTTACAGCTCACTCAGGGCGGGTCTAAGGTAAGACGGCCGTGTCAATCAAAAAATTGTAAAGTGTAAAGTGAATTTTGCATCCGATGACCCCTTTAAGTGAAACGCATCAAATGTCTGTGTTTTGTTGGCAATCGGCGCTTAAGTGCTCGTCACTCTTTAGCTCCGCCCACTGCGCGCCTCCAGGAGCTCGGCTGTTTTCGGAGCGAATCGTAAAGCTGTATCTTTTTTTTATAAATATGATAAAACTAAATACTTTTTGGAGATATGAAGGATGCAATACTACTCTATAGGTACTCAAGATTAACATGAGATTGGGTAAAACTGTGTGTGTTATGTCCCTTTAAGAAAATATGAATGAATAATCAAGTAAGCCTAAGTTGCTTCAGTCCAGAACTGTCACTTTGGATTAATCTGTGGGATGGATCTGATCATGTGTTCACAGGTATTGATCTACAGTGGACAGCTTGATGTCATCGTTGCAGCCCCTCTGACTGAGCGCTTCCTTCCCACAGTGAACTGGTCTAAATCAGACGAGTATAAAAAAGCAGAGCGCTTCCACTGGAAGGTCCAGCCCAGTGATACTGAAGTGGCAGGTTATGTACGACAAGTAGGAGAGTTCTTTCAGGTGAGGGTTCTCAATACTGCTAGATTAATATTTAATTTCTCAGCCAATATAGTATCTAATTTAGAAATGATCATCATTAGCAGAAAGCTACACCCATTCTGACTACTGGCAGTTCCAGAATCTGCTTACATCCTCGTTTTTGCTGTTAACTTTAACTAAGTTAAATTTAACTATTTTTATTATTATTATTATTACTATTATTGTAAAAAAAAAAACATTTGCTATAATTACATTGGCTGATTCCAATATATACAAACACATGAAATGCATTAATGTTTTCTTCTCTGTAGGTAATTGTCAGGGGAGGCGGGCACATTTTGCCTTATGACCAACCAGAGAGATCATTTGTCATGATTGACAGATTCCTTTCTACTGATGGATTCTCATCACGTTAATACACTAAACTCAAATAGAATGTAAACCACTTAATGAATCATTGTTCAGTTGTATAATATGTTTTTCGATGCAAAAGTCTGTGCTATTATGAAAAAGGGTTAGGGGTTATATTTTTTTTATTGGGCTGTGTGTTAAGTGTAGGGGCTGTGTTTTTATTGTACATGATCAGTTTTTGATTAAAGTGTGATTTGAGTATAATGTACTACTTTTGTCTTTTAATTTTGAATCCATAAGGTTATCATCTATTCAGTGTGATCAGAACTTATAGTTAGCTATACAAGCTTAATTATACATTCCTCATCATATCTGCACAGCTAGCAAAATAAATAAATTCAACAACAAAAAAAAACAGTAATACCAGTTTTCATTATTAACTGATAGTGACTGATAATGACATATTACCTGATATGGACCAGTTCTCACTATTAAATAGTTGCTAATTAGTATGCATATCACAAGCATATTGGCTGTTTATTATTATGTATAGAGCACATATTAATGCCTTATTCTACATCTCTTAATCCTACCCAATACCTAGACTTAACAACAGTCTTACTAACTATTAATAAGCAGCTAATTAGGAGCTTATTGAGACAAAAGCAATAGTTAATAGTGAGAGTTGATCCCCAAGCTAAATTGTGACCAAAAAAATAACCTCTCCTTAAAATAGTGGGACTGTATTTCTGTAATGTTATAGTAATTAACCTGAGCGTCATTATATCAGATAGGGCCTGTAAAGCTGTACTATAAACTGTAGAATAAAAGATCTGCTTCAGTGCATACAGAAGATAAGAGGAAGACACAAGAAAGAGGAAAAACTACAGAGGTAGACATTCAAAACTGGTATGACCTACTTTCACAGGAAGGAAGCAGATTCATTTTATATTAGGAGTGGAAATCAAAAACAGGGTAAATAGAACATATAGATTCGCCAATAGCACAACATGCCAAAAAATGTAACTCATTTATTTTTATTGAACATGTATTTATTTGTATTCATTATTAATTAATCTATTTTTAATGAACTTTTCTCATCCGTTTGTATCCTCAAGTGTTTTAACAGCATTTCCTTCGTGTCTCCGGCAGGGGGCGACAGCTGAGTGTTAAAAGACAAAACAAAAATACCCGGATACTTCATATTGGTAGTTGTTAATTACGAAAGATTTGTGGCATTTCTACAATTAATGTCTTAAATGTATATGGAGCTTGTATTACTTCATGCTACATTTTAGTGTGTGTTTTTTATGCCAATTTTAATATTCCTGGTTATTGGCCATGACCAGGTTGTTTTTTGCAACCAGTCAATCCTATTCAAACATTACTCTTTTCTATTTAAAAATATATTTAAAAAATATATATTATTTGTATTATATAAGAACATTATTATTATTATTATTTATGTGAATAATTTATTTTAAAATATAATGTATATAAATTCTATAAATAAATTGTATATATAATGAACTTATTTGCTGCATTTAAAATGTATTATATATTGGCATCAGCCAATGTTATAGAAATAGAACATGAAATCCATTCATGTTGTATAAATTAAATGTAAAGTTAATTGATAATAACATTTTTCATAAGCTGGCATTATGGTGGTGATGATAAGACTATATATATGTTATCTGCAGGGACATTTTTAATATTATAATATTGCTCATCCTGGGAACGTAATGGCATTATAAAAGACCTTTTAAAGGCTTAATTCTAATTACTTGGAAGGCATTATATATCTTTGTATAAAAGGTACAAAGTTGTCTCTTGAAGGGTTCTGCCCCAGTGACAAGTTGTTGTGTACAGGTATACATCTTTCTTGCACTTTTGTTTTTAAACATGTATGTGACAGTATTTTTATCAATGTTTTTAGTGCATAAATATTGAACAAAATAAATGTTCATTTAAATTTAGTATTTTTATTTTTTTTGTAAATTCTATTTGCTACTTTAAATTGTAATGTGCAATGGGTGTTTCTGTATCAAAATCCTTATTGGACAGATCTGTCCACCAGGGGTCCCTATTAAATAATCAAATAAAAATTGAACTTTCATGATGGTCACCTTCAGATGTACTCAAGTTCTAGATTATATGAAAAACAGGGGAGGGGAGGGGGCGGGGCGGGGCGGGGCGGGGCGGGTGTAAAAAGCAATACTTAAAATTTGCAAATACTGTAATCTTATATTTTCAATTTAAACAATATTGAATTGGCAGAGCTTTGTTAAAGAACAAGTGCTTTATTTTCATATTGTAATATAGCTGTTGTGATCTCACATCTGTACATTTGCATAAACACAAACTGTTCAAGGCATTAATAAACATATAAAATATACAAAGTTATGCAAGCGTGTGTGAATTCATGAATTCAATATGCGTAACAAACAATGCAATGTTTCAGCTCTGAAATGAACAGGCAAACATTTGAAGACTGCAAGTGCTATGCAAACATTATTTACAAACAAGTACCAAACATGTACTCCTTTCAAAAAGAAAGGTGGTTGCATTATGGGAACAAGATTACAAAAATTAATGAAAATTTATACAATATTTATAGTTTTGTTGCAATGATACATTTATAGTTTTATTAATGTGTATTCATTGTCCGCCACCTAAAAAAAAAAGAAAAAACTATGCACACAAAAGCACACATATACTCGCGCGCGCACACACACAAAAAAATCTCCCTCTGTTTTATAAGAATGCTATTACAAAAGACATCCACCCATCCTAACAAGGACTGATGCCAAATCAACAATTTGAGATTAATGTCTGTTACTCACTGAGAGCAAGTGAAATTTCCAGTTCAGTGTGTTCGTATGTGTTATGTTGCTTGGGTAAGAGATGACGTGGCCCTGCGCAGATACGCTCCTGACCACCTTGCTTTGAAATGTAAAGATGCAGGAGATGAAATAAAATGCAACTTTAGACTGTTTAAAGTCCTCCATGGAGATCCAAACTGCTTTTTAGCAAGCCCCTCTCACCATATTATTACATCATCATGTAGGGTTAAACACTGCAAAACTTGTGAGTGTGAAGTCTGAGATGCCAACGGGAGTGAAAATGCATGCATACACAGATCTCAAGTTAACTTTCAAGCTCACAACCCAAAAACATTGAAACCCACACCCTTTGTGGGCATCAGAATCCCATTCGAAACCACATTATAATGCTACATGCACAGAAAACACTGAATGTTGATTTGAGTTACTTAAAGGGACAGTTCACCCACAAAATTTGATCATCATTTTAGGTGTGGTCACATTGGGCAAAAAAAGGTCCATTGTCTATTGAAGTCTGTGTGAGCTGTGCTTTATACATCTCTACACTATGGACACTTTAAAACCAAGCAGTTTCTGTTGTTAGTGCGGTGAATCAGTTGAGAAATCTGCGTGGATTTGTGAATCTTTCTCCCTCACACGAAATTCTTGTTCTCTTGGATTCCTGTTGAAATTACTGATTTCGTTCGCAAAAATTTGGCAAATAACAGTAAATGTAATTTCACCTTTACTCATTTTTTTCTGCAGAACACTAAAGAATGTTTTAGCATCTTTTTGTCCATACAGTGAAAGTCAATGGGGTCCAAAAGTTTCAAGATCCAAAAAATAAATAAAGTCAGCATAAAAGTAATCCAAACAACTCCAGTCTTCTGAAATGATACGATCAATGAACAAAGTGGTTATTCTCTCTCAAATCGAATCATTTACACAGAGCACAAATCAAATATGGAAACAAAGCAGTAACATCAAACCTATCTGTTTTTTGTGTTGTGACATCATGTGACACGAACCAATGACGTTTGCTATTACTGATGTGTCACCATACAGTATTTAATCAGTGATTTTATATATTTTATACTACCTTTATGTCCTTTTTGAAGTTTGAAATGTTTGGACCCCATTGACTTTCATTGTATGGACAAAACTCTAAAAAGTTTTTCAAAATATATCCTTTCGTGTTTTTCAGAAGAAAGATAAGAAAGATACAAGTATGAAATGATATTAGGCTGAGTAAATGATGACAATGTTCATTTTTGGGTGAACTATCCTATGTGAACTATGCTGGGAAACAACCAAACCACCATAAGTTCCAACAATAAAAGCACAATCGTGTTTCCAGTTCACCTTGATGTCACCCATTTCACAGTGTGACAAACAGGTTTTCTCTAAAGGGACAGTTTAAAGTCTTAAAGCTACAGGAGCACCACCAAAACCCAAGCCTTAGGTTCGAATCGTGTCCTTCTTGGGGTGACCCATTCCAGGCTCCAATCCGATTGGTCCGTACAAGTTGCGTTGCTCCATAGATTGACAGTGGCTGGCTCTCGCTGGTGTGGAAACTGGGAATCGCTGAGTCTTCTATATGGCTATTCCATCCTCTGCTGCGCACAGAGGTCAAAGTGCATAGACAGCTACAAGATTTCCACCTCTCAATGTGGAGGTCATTTTGCACGCTCTTGTTCCAAACACAGTGCTGCGAGGAAAGGCAAAGGGAATCAATATGTTCCATTTAGAAGGGATGAAAAATCCTCTACAAACTGTGAAAAACATGAAACAGAGTTCTGAGCTTAGCTGCTGGAAAAAAGGCCCTTTTTCGGCAGAGGGGAAACATTTTGGTGCATCTCTCCTCGTGATGCTAAGACATTTCCAGCTTGCCTGTATTCTCATCACAGGCCTCCTTGGTTCAAGAAGGTAGAAAAGTCCATTAACACCAAAATGAGTCCGAAACAAAACAGTGTCCACAATAAAACACTAGTAATTAGTCTTTACAAAAAAGGCTAAACAATGTCAAGGCCTTAAAGTTCAACCTGAATTGAAAATAAATGCAATGATAGCAAGGTATTACTAAGGATTGACATTCTTCCCTATGTGAGTATTTAAGACATATTCAGGCACATAGTGACATTTGGAAAGCAGTATCTAGAGCGGTCTAGATAAGTACCTGCGTAGAAATAGTAAAATGCTACATTTTCGCCGCAGAAAGAAACAAAAGTGGACCAAATTGTGTCATTACTTGCAATAAGTCAAGGAAAATGCGACTAAAGTCCGTGACACACCAAGTCAACAGTCGGCCGTCTGCAAATGTCAGTTCCACACAGTCACCACTAGTTGTACCCTGACGGTGGTTTTTTGGCCTGTTAAATCAGTCTCAGGTAGTCGGTGAGAAAGATCACTCTGATTGGCCAACTCAATCTCACGGCAATTCATACATATTTTTCTAGATGGCTAATCTGTATGAATTCTTACAACCTCACTCTTACAAAAATCATGCGTATATTACGAGGTGGCAAATTCGTATGAATGACCACCCCTAACCCCGCCCCTTATACATACCCTCACAGAAATCATACAAAATTGTATGAGTAAAGTCATACACATTAGTACGTATTAGCCACCTTGTAAAGTATGTAGCTTAGTGAACCAGTGCGCAAGAAGAAAAACAAAAGTGACGAAAACAAGCAGCCAACAAAGTCAAGAGGCTACACACAGATGGCTGCTCTAATTTCACATCTTACCTGAGCATTCTGGTATGCAAATATTTTCATAATGATATGGCAACGAAATAACATCTGGAATGAAGTAAGTTGTAAGAAAACACTGCTTTGTTTACGGTTTGTCTATCTGTAGTTCGGTTTCCCTTTTTGAATGACGAATACTGTTGCAAACTACTGCCACCTGCTGGTATGGAAAGTTATTTCCTTTCACGCATATGCAGAATGTGCATACTAGCTGGCCTTTGGCTGTAGCCTTTGCGGTAACCTTTTGACCCAAACACATGCGACGCAAGAAAACAACAGTAACCTTTCATCGCCGCTAGTTCATTAATGTTGGAATGGTGTGTCACGGTCTTTAAGGTATTTAGGACTCAATATCTTAAAGTGACAGTGGCCATTTTATAGCTCATCAGTCCATGATCATACACTCATGAGGTATATGGGGCCTTGCCCACATATCCCTTACAAAGCTCACATTGGAATATTATTATTAGGGCAGTTCACAAAGAATGCGTTTTCACGTTCCATTGTGTGACGTTTATTCGGGTGTGTCTCAATCATCTCCCTAGATTGTGAATCAGTGTATCGTGCACTGGTAAGAACCCTGGCGCATTACACATTGAGATACTGTTTCTGAGTTGTAAAATTCCACCACCAAAACTTCTATCGTGTAATGATATGTACTGAGTTCAGGCGGTTCAGAAAATGGGATGTATGTTCCGGTAAGGGAACACAGGTTTCACAGCAAACATACCAGTGCACTGGAAGGATTTTGTGATTGAGACAGCCAACAAAATGGCATTGCTCTGCTTGTCTCTGCTCCTTGTCAAGTTGTATGAAGTGCAAGCGGATCTTGAGAACCTGCCTTTTGCATTTCATAAACACGAAAATGCATTCTTGGTGAACGGCCCCTTACAGTAAGCTGCTGACTGTATAATAACATCTCAAAATCAAAAGCACATTTCCAGAACCTTTGATGGAGCCTGACAGTTTCATAAAGACTATAGTCAAGTGCAGAATTTACCATGGTCCATGTCAAGAAGGAAGCCTCATATGATTTCCTAGTCACCAAACAAACTGGGATGTATCAAAATATATCTTATTATATTTAATCCTATTAAATTAAATTTACCTCACAGTCAGAATGCCCGAGGAAGATCTAAACAATACTTCTAGCCAAAACGAAAGCTAATTTTAAGTAGCATTTAACAAATGCATTTGGCTTCAGTGGAAGTTTTCCATAGCCTCAGGTAAAGCAAAAGCTTCCAAAAGTTTTCCATGGCATTATTCTGGTTCAAGATTAGATGGAGTGTTTTGAATGTGGTTGGAAGGCCCACATATGAGCACAAAACATACATAAAAATGTATTGAAGTATGTGCGTAATACTTAGTCCACTCGCTGATCCGAAACAGATACCGAAATTAACTGTAATATGCAAACTGACGAGGACCAGGGGTAAATCTGACCAGAAGTTACACCAGCTTAAAATGAAACAGCTGATGGTGTCTTCCGAAACGTTCGAATGCCAAGTGAGATGTCTTCCTGGTGCAACACTATTGCAGCTGTGATCTCGCCACTCTGGGAATACTCCGAAATCTCACACATGTTCAGCAGGGCATATGCTCACAGAAGCCTGTGTGAGCTTGATAAATGCATTCCATTTACATGATCTGTACCAGTTTAGGAGTGAAAGCTGTTTTGTTTTACCAAGATAACTTTTGAAATTATATCTGAAATGACAGGAGCTAATAGGTTGAACTTAATCTGATCTAGATTCTGGTCCGAGCGAGCAAGTGAAGACAATCAGATTGCAGAGCATGTCAGAGATTCATATTGCTTCAGGTTACTTTCATTAGGAACTCCCAATGGAGAATGACCTTCCTAATTTATCCTTTTGAATTTGATAAAAAGGGGAATGTGAGAGTTTATAACAATAAACAGAAAGGAAAGGACAGCATCTTTTTGGCAATGGAAAATTCATAGCAAACGCTATCCAGCTATCTGAATTCTGTTATTTGTAAAGGCAGTGGTCCAGTAATAATCCAGGAACAGATGTAACAGTTGCGTTTCCATTAGTGATGTCCTTGACAAGTGAGATGGTGCCCGATGATTTATGCAGACTCCCTTTTTTAAGCAGACTCAAATGAAAACAAAAAACACACAGAACTAAACAAAATGGTAATCAGTTTACATTTACAAATCACAAACAGAAGAATAAGCTGCCACAGAGGCACAGAGGTGTGTGTCTGTCCAGAATTTGCAGTCGGGATGTCCAGCGTGGTGGGGGGCGTCAGGGGTGGAGTCTCTAGTGGATGGGGTTAATATCTGTGCGGTGATTGGGTGCTGTGCTGGAGGTGGTGATGGTATTGTGCTGGATGACTTGCTGCTGGGTTACAGGGGTGGGACTTCCTGCCGGACTGCTCTCTGGACCTGAGGGACAATAGGAGAGATGAAGATGTCTGGTTGCGTCCATTCAGATGTCTCTCTGTCTCTCAGTCCATCTTTTCTTCCATTTATCCATCTGTCGTTTTAGCCTGTTTGTCCATCCATGCATCCATTTATATGTCTATCTGTCCATTCATCCATTTATCCATCCATATGTGACCCTGGACCACAAAACCAGTCATAAGTAGCACGGGTATATTTGTAGCAATAGCCAACAATACATTGTATTGGTCAAAATTATACATTTTTCTTTTATGCCAAAAATCATCAGGATATTAAGTAAAGATCATGTTCCATGAAGATCTTTTGTAAATTTCCTACCATAAATATATCAAAATATGCACTGCTAAGAACTTCATTTGGACAACTTTAAAGGCGATTTTCTCAGTGTTTTGATTTTTTGCACCCTCAGATTCCAGATATTCAAATAGTTGTATCTCAGCCAAATATTGTCCTATCCTAACAAAGGAAAGCTTAATTATTCAGCTTTCAGATGATGTATAAATCTTAATTTCAATTGACCCTTTTGACTGGTTTTGTGGTTCAGGGTCACATATGTCTGTCTATCTGTCCATCCATCCCTTTCCATGTCTATCTGTCCATGCATCCATCCATCCATCAATATGTCTACCTGTCCATCAATCTGTCTATTCATCCCATTCATGTATTCATTCATTTGTCCATTCATCCATTTATCCATCCGTATCTCTGTCTGTCCATCCGTCCATTCCTTATCTGTCCATCCATCCATTTATCCATCCATCCTCTGTCTATTTGTCCATCCAGCTAGCCATCCATCCTTCCATCCATCCATCCATCCATCCATCCATCCGTATATAGTTTAGGAAAAACAACTGAGACATTTACAAGATCTCATTTGTGATTTTTGTTTCCTATGAGAAGACAGGACAATAATGTGGAAATAATAAACACCACATTGAGATGAATATTTAAATATTCACAACTTCATTAATTATTGATGAATTTGGAAGTATAAAAAGATAGGCAGTGTACATTACCTGAAGGCATTTACTTCAAAGTGAAAATGGAAACAATATTTCTGCATCATAAACACTGCTAGGTAACTGGTTTGTCAGTGACTGAGAAAATTTGTGTTTTTGCCCTCCTCTATAACCAGGGAGTGGCAACCCCCATACATTTAAAAAATGTCAGGAGTATCTATATCAGTGGGTGTGTCCTACAAACAATATAGTGTATATCCTTTATGTCACCTCTGGCCGTGTGGGTGCGTGATAGTACTCACTGAGGTAACCTTGAGACTCTTTCTGTATGGTGGTGATGGGACAGTCCTTATGTGTCAATAAAAGCTGTTTCAGTTGTGTCACCTCATTCTTTAACATGGTGACCTCGTTCTGCCAACAAAAACAATGATAACATGAAACACTCACAAAAAAATCCCTCAGTGTTTGTAAGGAATTGAATAACTTATTGCTAGTGAAAGATCCAGTCATACACTTTGGCTAAAGACATAAAACAAAACATAGTGTTTAGCAACAGAACTTAATCAAAACTAAATGTCCCTCATTATTTCACAGTTAAAAACATGTATATTTCACAAAGCACAAGTTTCCTGGATACATTCTGGCCTGGATTTGACTGCTTAAGAGTTATTGTTTTTTTAAATTGCTACGTAGTTTAAGATTAAGTTCAAGCCGTGTTTGTGAAATCACGTTTGTGACAGTTAGCCCCTATGGTTCCTTAGTATGTAAACAAATTTAAACAAAGGCACACATGTTTATGATGTTCTGTTTTTGTCATAAACCATACAATACTTAACATAATTATGACAAACATGTTGGAAAAAGGTCTCTGGTGGATGTACTGGCAGCTTCACATCAAACCTCCCAGCAGACACAATGAATTAAAGGCCAGACAAGTCTGGGTCTCATTAGAAAACCTCATAATGAACAGGCGGTGAATTCTCTGCAATTACCGTTGTGGGAAACACGAGCGTCTGATCACACAGTGTTCTTGAATTTGATTAAATGATTTAGCAGAACGATATAAAAATATGGCAGCGTTTCAGGGATGCTTGGTGGAGAAGAATCCTCACTTTGACAGGTACCAGGTTTGTGACTGTGGGGTGAATATTTCACAAAAAGGCAAAACAAGCCTGAACAGTGGGACTATGGGAGTGCCAGGGTGTCTATGAGCATTCTGTCCCACCTCGGCAAACTATGCAATAACAAAGAAAAACAAACACATTTAACATGTTTTGTTCTATTGTTAGCGGGTACTTAGCGGGCTGGGTGAAATTATCTCTCACTATTTTTCAGCCTTTTGACAATATAAAACATATCTCATCATATTTTGTTTCAGAGGAACCTTAATTTCAACCAAAGCAAATTTAATTTAAAATATTTAATGCAAAAAGCAAAATACCATAAAAAATAGCAACAATGAAGATGTTTTTTTTACTAAATGAAAGGAAGAATTATATAGAAAATGCATATATAGTATGCACCATTTATTTACACCAGCATAAAAATACATCATAATAAACAGAAATGTTTGCATACATTTTTATTATTTTTTTTTGCTAAATATACATTACCGTTCAAAAGTTTGGGTCAGTATTTTTTTTTTTTAATACTTTTATTCATTAAAATTATGAAAGTGACAGTAAATAATATATAATTGTATAATGTTGCAAAAGATTTCTATTTCAAATATATGCCTTTTTAAATGTTCTATTCATCAAAAACAATAAATACACAGTTTCCAAAAAATATTAAACAGCAAACTGTTTTAAACACTGATAATAATAATAATAAATATTTCTTGAACATCAAATTAGCATATTAGAATGATTTATGAAAGATCATGTGACTGAAGACTGAAGTAATGGCTGCTGAAAATTCAGCTTTGCCAAGACAGGAATAAACTACATTTTTAAATAAGTTAAAATAGAAAACAGTTATTGTTTTTACTGTATTTTTGATCAAATAAGATCTTGGTGAGCATGGAGAGAAGAAAAATCATACCAACCCCAAACATCTGAACATTATAGTGTAAATATTTCAATATATGGAAATTGCCATAAAGAGACTTCAATGAACATTTTTGAGCCACAATGCCAGTGAATCAGTGTCTTGAACAGATTTGATTTTAGTTATGAAGCAAAGAGGGTTTACAAAATAAATTAAAAAATGAATTTTTTCTTTATTGAAGTTTTGCTTAATTTTATATTGTCAGCAAAATCACAAGTATCCTTATATTGCCTAGCGCTAGTAGGAACTTTTGATAAGAGGGTGGTGTTGCCTAGTGGTTAAAAATGTAGGCTGTAATTGAAAGGTTCGAATCACACAAAGTGCAACCAGCGAACCATCGACTATTGTGGCCTTGAGCGTGACAGGTTAACCTCAGCTCACTCAGATAAGCAGAGAGCGATTGATGTGGCCTGATGGGGATGATCACCGTGCCCAAACCGACCAAGCTGTTCTGGTTTCATGGTTTTAGAGGGGCTTTAGACACGTGTCATCTGGTCAGACTGGACCACCAGCTGGCTGATCACCTGAACACCAGCTCAATCAGGCTTGGAGACCTGCTGAAAACCAGCTAAGACTGGGTTAAGCTGTGGGTAGTGCAGGATATACTCAAACATCCTCCAAAAACAGACTTACAAGACTACACACACAGCATCAATCTTTCAGGTAAATCTCCATGCAAATTCAAGGTCTACTGAGAGCCCGAATGGATGCGTACGAATGGAAACCTCTCGCAGATGAGATGTGCCGTGATGCTCAGAGGTTTTACTGGCCTACAAACCACACATTCAGCTGCAGCTGGCTGTGCTCTGGTTACTCTGTAGACCTCAATAACCCATTGACCCTGCCCTCCCCACAGCCATCCCCGTCTGCTCTCCATCGACAGTAGCTTCAGCTGTCAAATGAAGGGTGTTTATGAGCTTCTGTGGTCTAGAGTAAGCTAATACCGAGTGAAATATGAATCCCAGCGTGAAATACATCTCAGTGTGTGTTCCAAAGCGAAGTGCGCTTTTACACTTAAAGGGTTAGTTCACCCAAAAATGAAAATTAGCCCGTGATTTACTCACCCTCAAGGCATCCTAGGTGTAAATGACTTTCTTCTTTCAGACGAATCCAATTGGAGTTATATTAAAAATAGTCCTTGCTCTTCCAAGCTTTATAATAGCAGTGGGCGGGTGTTTTTTTTCAAGTCAAATAAAGTGCATCCATCCATAATAAACAGTGCCTCACACAGCTCCAGTGGGTGAATAAACGCCTCCTGTAGCAAATCAATGTGTTTTTGTAAGAAAAATATCCATATTTAAAATGTTATAAATGATTTTCACTCACTTCCGCTAAATGTCATATGTGAAAGCCGTTCCGGGAGGATAACGTAGAATGTATGCGCAGCGCACACGCCTGTGAGATAAGCTAGTCTCGTGAGTTTGTTTACAGGAGCAAAGGAAAACCAGTCTCCTCTTGGCATATATCGAAATCCTTTCATGTCTATTCCTTGTTTTGTGCTTCTAATTCGTGACCGGCGTTTTATTTAGCTGTCTCTCTTCCGCGTTTCCATGTTCTTCACTGATCACCGCCGCATGCACGCACACATCCTATGTCATCCGCCCAGAAAGGCTTGCCCGTATGAGAGTTATCAGAAGTGAGAGAAAGTGTTTATAATGTTTTAAATATGGATATTTTGTTTACAAAAACACATAGATTCGCTACAGGAGGCCTTTATTCACCCCCGGAGCCGTGTGAGGCACGTTTTATTATGGATGGATGCGCTTTATTTGACTTCTTTTGGAAAAAACACCCGCCCACTGCCATTATAAAGCTTGGAAGAGCAAGGACAATTTTTAATATAACACCGATTAGATTTGTCTGAAAGAAGAAAGTCATTTACACCTAGGATGCCTTGAGGGTGAGTAAATCACGGGCTAATTTTCATTTTTGGGTGAACTAACCCTTTAAGAACAGAGGCTTTCAGCTGAAGAGAAGTGTGCGAATGAGTGATCCTGACCTGCAGCTGCATGTTGGTTTGGGTGAGCTCCTCCGCTTTCTTTTCTAGCGACATCACCCACACTTTCCTCTTCTGTCTGCAGCGTGTGGCGGCCGCGCGATTCCTCTCCAGGAACTTCCTCCGGCGCTCGTCGGGGTCTTCGTCCATGACCCGTCTACGACGACCTCCGCTGGGCGGCGGGGACTGAAGGGTCTGCGTCAGCTGCATTTGCTGCGCAACTGGAGATAACTGGGACAACACAAAGTCTGAAGTTACAATTCTCCCCTAGATTCATACATCTGGCTGCCAGCCAATCACCTGTCTAACATCTCATCGTTCAGACCTCTTCAGTCAGAAACTTCCCATCTGGGAGTTTTCTTTAAAACAACATGTGCCCTGTACATGTGGCCCTACAGTCCTATGATGGACATCTGGGTGTGAGAAACAGCAGAGTGATTTACAGGCGGCCCCACCCTCATAAAGAGGTGTCAGGGCCCAGTTTTCCACTGCACACGTCCACTCGGACCAATAATCTACGACACCCTGAGAAACAGGGCCACTACCAGCGCACAAGGCCCACAAAAAGCTTCTTTGACATATGCTTGGCAGTTGGCATGTTTGCCGTCTTTAGATCATTACAGGTTTCTGGAGGCGATGGAAAATGCAGCGGCTTTGATGGTTTGTATGTACACAGGGCCCCTTCTTTGGCTTAATAATACATTAAAGCAGAACTTTTGAATCATAAAAAGATGGATTCAGTCAGCCTAAAGACTTGAAGAGAATTTTAAGTAGACAGGTTAATATTAAATAAGAGTGAGAGTAAAAACCTGAAAAAAACTTTTAAAAAATCTAGGTTAAAACACATGTGCCATAGTTCTAAGAAACGTACTCTTTATTTCATATGTTTTGAAAACCTTTTATACAAATTTTCAAAAAAATGTGGTGAAAGTTATACGTAAGAACTGTTTTCATTTACAGCTAACATTTTCAACAACATACATTTTCCTTTCAGTTTGAACACACGTGAATGTACACACATTTTTTAATTATTAAAAATGCTTTACATGTTATGTTAAAAGTAAAAGTATTTTTAAAAACATTATAATTACTTCATAAATGTCATTATGCTTTTAAGACCACACGATTTTTTTTTTTGTATCATATGACATTTTGCAACCTGAAATAACCTTGTGTTGTCATAATAAGGTGAAAATATCTGATATTTTAAGAGACATACTGACCTTGACACACAGTCGCGAGTTTGCAGGTGTCAATATGATATCATTTCCTGTTATATTTTTGTGTGTGTGTGTGTGTTTCTGCATGTTGGTCGCATCGCAACTTTGATTTGGCAGACGGAAAATTCCTTAAATATTAATAATACTTCAAGAAAACATGAAGTGTTTGTTTGTTTATTTATTTATTTAATTTTCCTTATTTTAAAGAATGTCATTCTTTTAATAAGGATTTTTTCTTCATTATGATATTAGGACAGTTGTACCACCCTGACATTTTTAATTTTATTTTCAATTACTTTTAATTTAGAAATAAAAACATAAGTATTATAAAAGAGTTTTATTTAAGTTACTGTATTTTAAATGTACAGTTTTTATTTATACAATCTGAAAAAATAAATAAATAAAAATAATAATAATAATACAAATAATCATTTTCTGGCAGATGTTCACAGCACGGCCCCGGCTTAACTTTTTTTTCTGATGTTTCACTCTCTGAATTTATCCCAACTCAGGTAAACTCAAAAAGTTAAATTCAGCTTAACTCATCAATCTTCACATCAAATGTACTCTCCAAATTTGCAGCAGTACAACCTCAATGCTGAATCTCACTCCAGCTCAATACCTGTGAAGCAGCAGAGTGCATGGGTTGGTGTGGAGAGGTCTGATGTCCGTGTGCAGGGTGCAGGTGGGGCGGGTGGGAGTTGTGGTGCCCGTGGATTTGTGGGTGGTTATGGGCGCTCTGTGCATGGCTGGGGTGGTGGTGGGTATGGTGTGGGTATCCGTGGGGCGGGCCCTGCATGTGCTGGTGAGGGTGAGAGTGCAGGTGGTGGTGACCGGCCTGATCCTGCCGCGATGGCATCATCTCCATCATATGACCCATGGAGTTCATGCTGCCATTCGCCATGCCCCCTGGATGGTGGGCAAGGGCAGCTTTCAGTCTCTGAGTAGAAAAACGGGGAAAATGGTATATATTAGTATTAAGACTACGAGCAAGTTTCAGATTTTCCATTTAAAAATGCAGTATTTAAGTCCACTAAACAAAAAAATGCACCTAGACTTTGATTAGCACATTGAGGCCATGATGTGAACAATGCAAAAATTGTTTTCTTAATGAATATTTCAATGCAAACATCTAAACATCATTAAAACAAACAATTCACAATTCAACATTCAAATATATGACTAGTGCTTGCTGTAGCAGTTTGCAGCGTGCTTCAGAAACCCTCCACCTTCCCCAGCTCCACCTGTATTTATCTGCTACGAGGTGATGCTATATGGGGGTTATTGCATGTATGTTATATTTGCAGCAGCAGTATTTCTTACATGCTCACAGCAGTGTGTTGGGGATGTATTGGCAGTAGCAAATCTCGGTACTTGCTCTGCAGCAGCAGCAGCAGCAGCAGCAGCAGCAGCGTAGCAGATCTATTCCACCGAGACCAAAAACATTAACATTGTCATGTACATCATGTTAATCCCTCCGAGAGTTGTCATGACAGAAATATTATTATTATTAAGAATATTACATTTAATTTCTTACCCTATTGGCAAAAATCTAAATAAATAAAAAATCTCAATTTTAAATTTTAATAAAATAAAATAAATATATAGAGAAAACATTAAAACATAAAAATTCTAAGACAAATTTTAAAACAATATATTTTTTTCTGTTTAAGCATAAATTAAAATAAATTGAATGAAGTTTATTCTTATACAATTTGGCTTCCAAAGAAAATGTGTATCTTTTTTGAGGGTGACTACCTGGAAAACAAGACAAAATACTGACTCATTTAAATTTTAGTTAACGTGACGAAACATGAATCTATTGAGTTGACAAGTGAATGATTCTACTTTTTCCCATAGATTAAACGTGACCACTCGCCCACTTTGTGACGTACATGAATGTTCAAACTAAACCCGTCACTCCCATTTACCCTCTCACCCACACACCTACACACCCTCTTACACACCCAAGCACACTATTCCACTATCTGTCGTCACTGTCTAAGAGCTTCATCGTGCCCAGCGTGGTGCAGGTCTGGCAGCGAGAGGGCCCTGGGGACTCTCTCCCCCGATGTGCCCATTTCCCCTTCGGCCTACGCTCTGTTTCTTCAACCGTGTGGTCTACTTAAGCTTTCACCCAGGGCTGGTCTTGGAGTCTATGACTCTAGAGACGCTCAAAGCGCGTCTGTGTTTGGAATATGTTTACCTGACTGCTCTCTCTCTCACAGAGCTGTTTTTCTGGGCAGCTCAATAAGACAACTTAGGGGTCTGAAAAAAGCCACAAGTATAAACATACATGCCGCCAAAATATGTCCGATGGTTTGATCCGTTGACAGCACATGTAGAGAAAAAAAGTACATAAGCATGCGCATATATACTTGTATGTCTGTGCCCATTCAGTTTGACTTTCTTAAACTTGAGCCAAGGCAAAAAAAAAAAACTTTTTGGAGTATTTTTAGAGAGTGTTGAGTCTACGTAATATATTCCCACAAGAGCGGAGCAGGTAGACTGACTTTATAAGAAATGGGTCTGAGGTTCAAAAAATAAACAAATCACATGCAAAAATTTGACTCAAATAAATTAAAGAAAACATGAAATGAAGTCAACCAAGGATAATCTCTTCATGGAAAGTAGGCTTCAATTTTTTTTTTTTTAGAATTCGCACATTTAACGTTGTACTCAGTAAGTTTTTGTTTGTTGCACTGGCCAATATGAGTCTAGGGCTTATACTGACAGCTAGTGGTGTGGATGCATCATCAAACAAAAGCAAAAATATTCTGTTTTCAATGCTATTGTAAAATAAAGCACCATCTTAGTCAGTCATAATTAAGTTTTGAATAAAACGAGGGGTTATAAAGATACTGTAATTATCACATCAGCTGGTCTAGCTGGATTTCAAAATGGCCGCCCTCATGAGGCAACCCACTCCATGTACAGTTTGTATTAGGCTTTCAGTATGAACCAATATGAATCAAAGCTTCATTTCATGGAAATGTAAATCATTTTACACATTTTGCAAAATTACTATTCACTTCTTTATGTGTACATTTTTTATTGAGGGAATAGGGTAACCATATGTCCTCTTTTTCCAGACAGGTCCTGGGTTTTCTAGTGAAAAAAAATAAAATACTAAAATGTATTTGATATACATTTATTTCATGCTAAGTATACTACAAATACATTTACATATGTATATACTTAATAAAAATGCCCTGCAATTGTACTTTTGGCATAGTAAACTGATATATTTAAAGTCTGCTAAATTATAACAACTAATTTTGTGCTTAATGTACTTTAATTGTGCAGAAATAGTGCTGAAGTCCAACGAAAGATATACTGAAGTATATTTGATTGTGCTAAAGTGGAACTATTGCAAGTATACTTCAGGTACACTTTAAATATCTTGCATTTAAAGACCGATATTATTCAAAGATCATACGATCCTCATTAATAGTAGTGGCATTAAAACACATTTTAGGCCTCATATTAAGAAATGTGCATTGTGCACAAGTAGTACTCCAAATAAAGTTTAATTATAATTTTTATATCAGAAAGTCTCGAGTGATATGTCAGTAAATATGTTAATATATTTTAACTATACTTAGTATGAAATAAATGCATTTTAAATATATTGTTTTGTACTAGGCTGGGATTTTGAAAATTGCCTAAAATGTCAGTGTTTTAGTTTAAACAAAGCCAAAACACTGGACATTTCAGGCAATTTAGAAATCCCGGCCAGGACATGTCCAGGAAAAGAGGACATGGTAACCCTGAGAGAGAAATATTACCGTTAAGTAATTTAAATCTCTTAAGTTTTCACAAACAAATCCAAAAGAATTACAGAAAATCAGAAATCAGACATGTCCCTGCCACGCTCCTGTTCTCCCACACGCTCCAGATGCTGTCGGTCAGAGAGGCCAGTGTCCAGAGCTGTGTGTTTGTAACAGGCAGCACATTCACTCTCTGAGAGTCATAGCCAGCTGGACCGTATGTTAGTGCCAAGGCACAAACCAGAGCACAGCATCTCTCTGTGAGATGTCTTTTTTTTCGAGATGTTTTATTCTCTGATTCATCCCAGTTGCTATTTACCAAAACAAAACTCAAATTGATTTGATAAGTTACTGGCTCTTCAGCTCTCCAAGTCAAGCCATACCGTCCCTCCCTGACTTCTGGAGCTGCCAGTGATTTCTGCCTTCACACACTTACTGCCAAATACACAAGCACTAACCTACCCACCCTTACTGCTGCCCTTAACTGGCATTAACGCTGTTTTCACCCACCCGCTGCATCTTAATCCATCCTAACCTTTGCCAACACAGCAGTAATAACCCACCATTTCCTTTATCAACATTTCTGCTGCAGCATGCAAAACTCCCTCCGTTAAGAAAACACTGACAGCCACGAGGCACCTAAACCTTTTATTCCCCTGAGTATGATATGTCTACTGTATGACTGTGTGTATGATTTATATGTCGGTATTTTATGTTATGTTAAGGACCAAAAGTGGCTGGGTTTGCCTTTTTAAATGTAACTTGATTACACAATAGCCAAAAAAGTATATGGGCACTATTTAAAAGATATTGTTCATTGTTAAAAAAAAAAAAAAAACATCAACTAAATGCAGTTCTTTTGAACTTTCTATTCATCACAGAATCCTGAACAAAATGTGTCATGGTTTCCACGAAAATATTACTGAATTTTGAAATTTTGCATCTTTCCAGCACAGCACAAGAAATGGTTAAACAGTTCAAGTTTTTCATGGCTAAAATGAACAACAGTTCAAAACCATCAGACATGGAGTCTTA
Source organism: Schizothorax lantsangensis (assembly GCA_027422415.1). Classification (NCBI taxonomy): domain Eukaryota; kingdom Metazoa; phylum Chordata; class Actinopteri; order Cypriniformes; family Cyprinidae; genus Schizothorax; species Schizothorax lantsangensis. The sequence goes on along the minus strand of CM049850.1, from coordinate 14,247,044 downwards.
TCTAACATTCTGCATCTAACTCTCTTCACTAAAAAACGTGACATCTGTATTAGTCTCTAATATGTGTACCAAGATGGATTGTATCAGAATCACAGGAGCCGAGGGACCATCTTTCATCCATTAACATACTTGACATACTGGGGTCACAGTGCACAGAAACACCTCTGACTGATTGCGCCACCTGTCACTCAACACCACTCTCTCTTTGATTGGACCTGGGCAGCTGTGCACCTATCTCTCCCTCCCTCTTGTCCGGGCAGATTGCACTGAGTTCCCACACAGTGGAATGCCTCTGTCTGGGGCTGAGCCGCGCTAAGAGAGGGGACAAGCATGGGGCCTCATCGTATAAAGCTCAGCTTGGCACTGGGCCAGCTGTGGATGGAGGGAGGAAGTGAGAAGGGGGGCATTGGAGTATCTCTTGTTCTTTCTCTTCCACAGGAAGAGCCATCCATCCATCATTTGTGGGGCGTAGGGAGAGCGTCCGCTATCAGTGCTCTAATGTAATCAGTCTGGCTCTGAGCAGGGCCCCAGAGTGCCGCACGGGGTCAGAGGCCAAATGAGCCACAACAGGCTGAAAGAGACGGCACAAAGCAGGAAGTACACACTTACCAGATACCTAGTACCCACTATACACACTAGCGATATGGAATACACAAGCTTTGTGCTAAAACACTTGTCGAATCAGAGTGCATTAGTGCCAGCCCATATTTTTTCCAGCCATTTTTCCCATAGAGATATTAAAAAAGTTTTGTTAAAGCGTTATAAGCCATGAACCAATCCAACCAGCTATGAGGTGAATCATAACATTACAAACTTTTATTTGAAGTATTGGACAAAAAGACAAAGGTGCAAGTACTTAACTGCTTTAGTGAGGGAAAGACCTACAATCCCATGAAGCACTGCAATCAAAACTATATGCTGTAGAAGCAATATATATTAAGTTTATTGCAAAATATGCCATATATATATACACAAATATTTAAGTATTTTGACAGCATAGACTCGATTACGTCATTTGTGGTGTTTCATGGGAGTGGCAGTTCCCTGCAAGTTCTTTTGGTGCAATTTGCTCGGCGCAAGTCTTTAATTGGTGGAATTTTCTGTACAGTATCATGGGTAATGTAGTTTTTCACCACAAATTCAGCATTTTAAAAATAATGTGAATGGATGGCTTCAACAAAAGCATATACCATCAATTAACAACTTGGGAACTCAGTAGGTCTGTCTAAGGTTTTGCTATCCAAGTTATTATTAAAAATATCTTTCCTTATGGAGAAAATGAATGGAGTTTTTACTTCTGGAACCAATTGTTGCACTCTATATGTAAGAAGAGAAGTCAGAAATGCAAATTAAATATAGAGCAAGGATATAGAGCAAGTAATCAGCTACCAAAAAAACAAAAAACAAAACCGCAGCACACTTATCAGACAGACATTTCATTCTTTAAAGCTTTTGGTAACATCAATCAAACCGCTAAAACCTGCTCTGCTTTTGGCAGAAACCCAGAAAAAACCTGAAACCATTAGTCACTCGACGGGGCAAAAAACTGACACATCAAAACTAGAAAGTTCAGATCACATTTGTTAAGCATTAACCTAAGATTATTCATTCTTTACAATTCCAACCAAAACTAGACTTCTCGATAATGTAGCATGAGCAGAAAATAAATAAAAATGAAAGTACTCTCACCCAAGTACTTCAAGGAAAACTTTCTGTTCCAAATCTGGCAGGTAGAAATGAACGGTGCAGGGAGGCTTGTAATATAACCTATTTATGTTACGTGTGGATAATCTCTTATGACGTGAACTGAGAACCCAGATCAGTGCTGATGTGTGTCACTGAGTAGGTCTCATCTGCCTTTCGTAATGAGGTGTAAACAGACATTAGAGTCGAGCCCTCAGAGCTGAAACAGCAGCTGTATTAGCCTGTAATGATAGTGCTGTCTTGCACGCTGGCACTGCAAAACCTGGGGAAAACAGTCATTACTGTAACACAAGTGTTGGCCTGTTGAGAAGCTGTCCTTTAGAGGTAAACTCTCCCGAACTGATTCACAACTGAGAGAAATGTGTGAAGCACCTGCGTGAGATGAGATGCAAACAAAGACTGAATGTGAAAGTTTAAGAACCGGTCATTGAAAAACTGGAAAGGACTTTCTTGATCTGGCAAGCTCTAATCTGATTGGCTGGTTGCAAAAGCTAATCACTGGATTTGCCAAGTTAAATCTTTTGAAAGATACTCAAAGAGTTTTGTTTGTAGCAATGTACTAAAAAGTTTTTCCTTTGTGTTTTTGAAAAGTTTTCCTTGTTCAGATGGATCTGGAAAAACTACTAAAAACGCTGTATATTGCATACTAGGCCAGTTGTTGGCAATGTCACTTTCTAAAGAAACACTACGCACCTGCACACATACCTATAGACTGAACACGTAAAATGTATGTGCATGATGCCACCGTTTGCACAAATTCATGTCATTTTCAAGACTGCGTTTTTAGGCTCTCAAAATGCCATTGTTGTGTAAATGAATAGCCGAAATGGATAAAAAGTTTTTGATTTTTAGTTGAAAACTGCTGAAGGCTCAAAGATGCCCCCTCAGAGCAAAGAATTCTTGCATAAGGTGTGTAGTCTATTCGAGCCTTTATCGCAACAAGTGCCACCTACTGGTCAATATGAAAAATAGTTATTTTCACAGTCAACCTTTGGACAAACACAACACAACACTATGGAATATACTGTATCTGATTCTGAACATGGATAACATCCTCCACAGCATCTTGAGAAATGACCCGCAATCTTTCTCATCCTGTTCCTTTCCTTATACAAATCAATCATCAGATATTTTAAGCGATATAAAACATAATATAGCTCAATAGAGCCCAGACGATGATCTATCAGGTTTCATTCATGTGATATCCACACAGATATCCTGCAATGTCCGTCTGTCCACAGTCATAAGAGCAGCAATCGTTTAAACTCCTTCTCCGTTTCATCGCTGATCTTTAGCCTCTCCTTTCTGACCTCTCATTTCTCTCACTCAGTCATGTCTTTCACAAAGCCTGAGGCATGATGGGTAATTGCACATTAATGGCATTTATTAATTGCCTCTTCCTTCGTGACACTCGTGTTTGAGTGATATCATCGCGAGTGCATCAAGGTGCATCTTGACAACAGACTCGGAGGGATGACTTCATATCAATAAAAGAGTGTAAGAAGAGAGGGATGGCCACACCTGCTGCTGAAGGAGTAAATCAAAGTGAATGAGGTCAGAGCCCCTGGGTAGAAGTGGAGCAGGACAGTGTGTGTGTGTGTGTGTGTGTGTGTGTGTGTGTGTGTGTGTGTGTGAGTGAGTGTGAGTGTTGTGCCAGAAAGAGCCTGTCTGCTGTCTGCCAGCCTTGCTGCCAACTACACTCACTCTAAACCATATCAGTGACAGCTCTACCTGTCTAATTCTTTCTCTGTCAATCTTTCTGTGTTGTTCCTTTTCTTCTCTATTTCCTTTCATCTCTCTCCTGTTCCTTGCCTGTAACGATTACACTTTATAAACCGTGAGACTGTTCTCTCTCCTTCCAACATGAACCAGAAAGTTGGAGCCCTTGGTTTCATGAAAATCTGTAAAATTAGGGGTGTACTTACATGATATTTCATATTAAAGAATTATATAAAGATTAAATGTTACAAGTAAATTACAAAAAAATAAAATGAACTATATATATAATTGCTTTTATTCAGCAAGGATGAATTAAATTGATCAAAAGTGTCAGTAAAGACTTTTGCACTGTTATAAATGCATATTTTATATAAATGCTGGGGCCAGTTGCATAAACTTAGTCACTTTTAAGACTGTGACTTAAGAACTAGTTTGACTAACTAGCAGTTAACCAAGTGTTAATCAATCTTACTTTTTAGATTCAAATTAGACCAATATAGCATTTTATGTAAATTCATTAAAAAAGTTATGACCAGTCTTGAAGAAAAAAAATCAGATGGCTAACTTTTAAGACTAGTATAAGTAGTTTATGCAACTGACCACTGTTCTTTTGAGTTTTCTATTCATCAAAAAAGGAAAAAAAAGATGTTTTCAACGTTGATGATAAAGAAATATTTATTGAGCACGAGTGAAGATTTGACACTGAACAGTGAAAATTCAGCTTTTCTATCATAGAAAAATATATTTTAAAATACATTAAAATAGAAAACTTGTTTTTAATTGCAATATTTCACAATATTGCTGCTTTTACTGTATTTTTAAACAAAGTAAAAAATTATTAAAACTAATATTTTTATAAAATTATTAATAAAATTCACACATTATTTATAATATATTTATTTTTAATAAACTGTAATGTGTTAAATTGACATTAAAGTATAATATAACAATATGTAATAGCAAAATGTGATTTTATCCTTTTATACTATCCGTACGAGTCATGGCTGTGCTATTTTACAGTCGTTTCCCACCACAGAGGAGGTTGAAATCAGAGGTATAAAGTATCCTGCACTAGAGTCCCATAGATTCAACGTCTCAGCCACTAACTCTTGAGTCCTTGAGCCCTCTGGGTCTGTACTGTGCTTTATGTTCACTCTCCCTCATTGCATAAATCTGAGCTGTAATTTTCCTGGCACTGGTTCCTGCACTCTTGAGGACTCCAAGGTACGAGACGCCCATCTATTTCTCCCAGTTCCCCCTGAATACTGATGCCAGACTCAATAAGGGTCTTGCCCTCATCTCTCCACGTCCAGGCCCTGCTGTGCCTCGCTGCGCATGCCCCATTCCTGCACCACACCACCCATTAGCTCATTTTTAACAACCCCCACCCCCACTCCACTCTCGCCCCCTGAAGCAAGACCCTGCCAGCGGCTGCAAGCTGGAGACCACTTAACTGATTTCTTATGGGAGGGTTTCTGAGGCGGGAGCGGCGCTCCGTTTGGTGGGAGCGCTGTTTGGCACAACTGTGGGTCTGTGTCAGCTTTGCCAGGCTAATCATTTGGAACCAATTTAATTTGGCTTTACATTGCATTTTGTCACAGAGCAGGAATTTTATATATGATGCAGTTAATGGGAAGAATGACAGCGGGAAGGCAAAAAACTACAAGTAGACACATGTGGCAAAAAAAATAAGGACATTCATTCTTCAGACTTCAGGATGATGAAATAGTTTAAAGGGTTAAAAAATAGCACAATAAATGCATTTAACTTCTAAAATGTGACATTTCAGAGTGAAGCAGAATATTGCGCCGGAATTTTTTTTAGGGTGGGACTAGATTTTATCTACTGGGAATTCATGGGATTGAGGAAAGTGGGATATGATGAAAAGAACACTTAGCAGAGAAAAGTTATGGTATGTTTTAATCATGTTTAATTATTTAATTAGGAATTATGTTTTAATGAAAAACAATGACATTTTTTATTACATTTTTAGAATAAGAGTCAGTTTATTACTAGTAATTTATGCATTAGATCATGAACTAACAGGGAATAATACTGATTTAATTATTCTGGATATCGTCAATAAACACATTTTTAACATTTCGAGTTAATTGTAAATGAATGCCTTACAAATGGACATGAATCAACAAAGAACAACAGTATATTTATAAATGATTATTAACCTACATTAATAATGCATGTATATATTTATTTTCATATAAATTATATCATATATAAATATATTTAATATATAAATGTAACATATTTTTCTTAAATATATACATGCATGTGTGTGTATTTATATATACATAATAAATATACACAGTACACACACATACAGTATATTATGTAAACAAAATCTTTTATTTTGGATGCGATTAATTGTTTGACAGCACTACTTTAAATAAAAGATTACTGAAGTATATTTTACAAGAAAATAATATTTCAGTATTTTAATTTTCTACTTCAAAAATACATGTTTAATTTAATGTGTTACTTGCCATTTCTGTGTAATGTTTCATTAAATTTCCTTCCTGTATCTCAAGCAGTAGAGCAACGCCAATGTCAAGGGTTCAGTTCTCACGGAAAGCAAGAACTGATAAATATCCAAAGTCAGTTTTAATAAAAATGTTTGCTGAATTCATACATTTTCGAACAATTTCTAAATGCTACACCCATTGTTAGTATAGCTATGCTGATTTTAATGACACAAGCTCTTTAAATACTGAATTCACACAACTTAAAGCAGCTCAGCTCCAGAAATCTCCTCTGAAGCAGGAGCTGAGCAAGGAAATCACTACCTTAAAGCCACCCCTGAATGACAGGTTGGGTAATAGCTCCAGAACCCAATCAGGATCATCTAACTAAAGCAGACACAATCAGCTCCACAGACGAGCTAATCAACGCGAGAGCAACTGCCGACACAGACATCCATCACTTTACCATGTAAATACAGCACAGCATGAAATGAAAGAGGCTCCAGCCTTCCCAATCAACCTGTATTACTTACACAGTGCATTCAACAAACACCATTTGAAACATTTCAGGGTCAAACAGTTGTAAAAACAGAGCTGATTGCATTGGTGTGGATGTGCGAGTACCGAGGGTCCTTAACTTCAAAGAGGAAAAGACAGGTAGGTTAATGTCTTTAGCATTGAAATGTATTAGCATGTGTTGCATTTAGACAAATAAAGGTATCAGCTACAGCTCTCTGAATAATGCTTTGGTAATTTGATGAGGAACTTGAGGCAAATCTTAATTTGAAGTGCAGATACAGGAAAAGGAGAAGTTTATTTTATGTGTGCCTATACTGTAAATGTATAGTTAAGGAAATATCAAATTAGTTACAAAATAAACATACATAGCTGCTGTGGTGACAATTGACCGCAATGTTGAACTACACCCTTGTGAAAAAAGAAGTGTGCTTAAATTATTGAATGTGCACTTGTGGTGTAATCTTAAAAGTATATAAAAAAAATAATAAACCTATTAGTTGGTTAACGGTAAGTTCCCCTACTATATATGGTGAAAAACTATATTGGACATTACATGTAATTTTATGGTAATATACAGCTTTTGGAAGTGAAAAAGTAATTTACAGTGTTCAATATTTGATGTTTTTTCGTTGTTATAACTGTTTCTTCTTAGTGTATATTATCAGTTGTGTATTAGGGGTGCATGGTACATCTAATGTTGTTCAATTAATTTTCATTGCATTATTTCAGTTTCATGTGTGTTACCATGATGGTGTTTAGTGTTTGTGTGAATGAATGAAATACATTTTTTTAATGTAAATCCATAAAATCTGTAAAACCTAAAATGTTGCTACCATATTTTTCACGGTAAAATTCTGGCAACTGTTTTTTTCCATATTTTTTTACAGTGTAATTATGAAATTACTTAAGTCCTTAATACTTAAGTCTTACTTAATTTGGTGAAAAAAGCACTCTTATGTTCAACTATAATTGCATTTAATATACATTTAAACTATAATACACGTTCATTTAACTGTATTTAACATGCCATTAAGTGTCCAAAAACATTACATTCATTTAAAAAAACAACAACAACATTATATTCATTAAAAAAAAAACTAAAAAACATTACATTCATTTAAAAAAACAACAACAACATTATATTCATTAAAAAAAACAAAAAAAAAACATTACATTCATTTTAAAAGTATAGTCTTCTTTTTCACAAGGGAATGCTACACAGTACTATAGTCACAGTGTATGCTAGTAACTACCTTCATCTTTTCCTTGCTATCAAGTAGTAGGGTCCATGTAATACAAACAACCACTGATAGATCCCCACAGAATGTGTTCATATTTCACTAAGGTGTCATTTTATTGACACTTACAAACAAACTGATTCAAATGCAATAAACATTCTCTTAGCGCTCTTAGCTGTTAATGCTAAAATGCTAAAACACGGGACTCCATGCCTTTATGGATGTGGTTCTAAACATAATTCTGCTTCCTTCAATACAGGACAATTCTATATTAGTTGTGACGACTGGAAACACTCCACATCACTAAGATGCTTCTGTCAGCCAAAGCAGGGAACTCTACGGTTTCCTTCATTTAAACAGGGCCTTAAATTGTGTTTTTTGGTGATCATTTTATAACATGTGACCGGTTTACCCAGCTAAACTCTATGTGGACCCACTGTTGGCCTCTGAACCGTTACCCAAAAGACTGTACGCTCATACAGCTATAACAACACATGCACTCTAGTTCTCCATCCCCCATCCACTCCATGAAAACCACAATTGTGCATTGTAAATGTACTGGTTGAACGACATGTTGCAATCACAAGGAAACACTGCAAGCACAATGAAGCTAAATGTAGTTCTGCCTCTCTATTTTGAAACTAACTTAGATTAAGCAATTGTGATTTAGGTGCATAAAAACAAGAGTAAAATTAATTAAAAATTAATTATGTAAATTGAGATTTTAGACATGCAGCCATTGCATGCCATGCAATAATATGCATATGCCATAATATGCAGCCATTGTATAGGCAGCCATTCTGTTGAGTGTTAAACTCATTTTAAATGGTTAAACAAAGGATTTAGTCTCTCCCTCCCTCTTTCTCTGCATGTTAACATATGTAATGGTCGGGTTGCTTTCAGCTGTGCGTTAGCTCATCACCCCTCTCCTATGACATCACCCCCCAACAATGCCACCATTCATACAGATGTTGCTTACAAAACATGGATTTATATTGTCGTTGGGCAAACAGAGCTTCACACACAACCTGTGCACCAGCTGCAGGTGTCTCTTCAGTAAAGAGCTGAGTCTTCCACTGATGGAGACTGTAAAATGACATAATTCAATAAAGCAGAAATTCTGAGTCATTGAAATTAGTCTGAAATTACGCAAGAGTTTTAAAATTACGTTACATAATTGTATATCCCACATTTACAGCACAAGGTATGACTGTACATTACAGTTTCTGTATAGACATAATACATACGTATATGCTGGAAAAAAATGCAGAAACAATTTTCACTCAGAAATTACTAATAAAGCTCACAAAAAAATACAAATAAATGGCAAGTAACATCAAATTAAATGTAAAAATTTAAAGTAGAAAGACTGAAGACGTATTTTCATGCAAAAAGTACTTTAAAAATATTTTTTTTACATATTTGAAAAATGTATATAATTAATGGGGAATTTACATGAAAGAGTATCCACATCAAAATATTATAAAAATAAAGTTTAAAACACATCTGCCAAGTTCTTATAAATGTACTCTTTGTACTTTGTAAAGTTTTAATTTAATGATTTCAAAAAGACATGGTTTAACTATCAAGTAATCAAGCATAAAATGATTAATTCATCAATTAGTTTTGAAAAACAAAAAAAAAAATTATTTTATAAAATAAAATATTATACCAAACTATTTTTCTTTTAAGGATTTATTTTCATTATCATATCAGGACAGTTGTATCACTAACATTTATGACTATGCTCTCTAAAAATATCAAAATAAATTTTAATTCCGAAATTATACACATACTCGTCGCAGCAGTCACTGTATGTATGAATCAATCATATTTTTAATGTAATAGATTCAGATAAAAAAGCAACATGTCATTGATCCTAATTACAATAGAAATAATAACATTGTATAATTATAAGCAAAACCACAAAATAAAAGAGTGTAACCCAGCACAATTATAAAATATTTTGTTTAAATAAATTGAACAAAATGTAACTTTTTTCTTCAAGTATGCCTGCATCTGAATACTTTTACGATCGGTTCTGATCCTCTGTGGATGAATGAGGGTGTGATTACATAAGCTTGAATCTCCAGCGCTCACATAAAAACTTTACATCACTTTGATAGCTGTATCCCTCGGTGAAATGTTTCTTTAAGAAAGGTTCCTTTTTTCTCCACTGCTCAAGTAAAAAAACAAGTACATTTAGAGCATGCCAAGGATTATGTCATCTGAGCGCCGTGTGCCAGCGCAAGGGCCCCGGAGAAACAGAGCAGGAACATATAGTATTGTTTATCTCATAAAAAACGCTCACCACCTAGTCTGACGCTTAGTGACAAATTTATCATCCTTAGTAACAATGTAAACAACGGATAATTACCCCATGATAAAACAAAGAACCACAGATTGTTTTTAACTGTCACTGGCATGAATAGTGAGACTAACATTCCAAGCAGAAGTCGTAGATTCCCAGTTCCTGGTCAAGAGAACTTGGAGTTTAATATTTGCAAGGGTATTTCCTCCATGCATTTTACTGATTCTTTGCATAATTAGGTTATTTTGTATTTTTAGTCAAATCACTTTAATTTCTTTCTTTTTTCTTTTTTAATTTATTTACATGCACAGAATGGCTTTTTTAAAAATATCAAATAATATATTTGGTGGAATTTATACTTAAAACACGTGGGAAAAGTCTGACAAAATACACTTATATTCAATACTGTAAACACATCTTACTAAGTTAATTTTTTATGTTTTGATTTGCTTTTCAGGTCAATTTAATTTTAAATATGCAATAAAAAATAAACTCTATTTGCATTCTTAATGCACATTCCTGGCTTGTTTGTTTGTCTTTCTACTTGTTAATAATAAAAAAAGAATTTTAAAGATAAACCAGCTTTAAAAAAGATAGTAAACACATGCATAACAATTGCTGAAATAAAATTTGTATTTATTTTACATTATATTTACTAAAATAAATCATTTGAAAATGAATCACATAAAATAAATATATATTTAAATAAAAGTAACACTTTAAACACATGAGGAAATGTGAAGAGAAAAACTTATATTAAAAAAATATATAAAAATGCCAAAAAAATAATTAACTTCTTCTCCTGAAGAACTTTGCTTTACATCTGATGTTACTTATGCCATTTTTTTGTCTCTATCCTGTTATAGATTGGTAATTCTTCACAATTCAGTCGAGTCCCGTATTTTTCTAACGCTGATTCACATGCAAATATTACAATTCAAAACTTGTCTTCACTGGAATTAAGCGGCTTTGTCAAACCTGTTATTTACAATCGAATATCCACTTATTTCCAGTTATGTATTGTATATTATCTCAAAATCAAGACAAAAAATAAGAAAAGGATATTCTCGTTTTCTGTCTCACAGTTCCCTTTATTACATTAGTTTACAGCTTTAAGCAAATATTTACATGCTAATGTTTCAAAGGAAGCTGTAAGCTGTAGTGTATAACTGCCAAAACACTCATAGGGACTTTTCTCTCGAAAGCCTGCACATGCCAAAACAGTGGTGGAAATGAAAGAGGATCCGCACTGAGTTTGACAGGGTTCAGCTGGCACATACACAGGCCTTTTCCTCTCTCTGATAAGAGCGGTTGTGCTTCCTTTTCCACAGACACCAGAACTTAGATGTATCAAAACACAGCACGTGGAGGAAAAACAAAATGACCGGACACAGAGCACATGTGCTCTTTTGTTATCTAGCTTGTTGTTGAGTATAGGTCTATAAAAATATATAATAAGAGTAAATGGAGAGACAATTATACTGTAATTCACTCCCACTCTAACAACAGAGCAACTACATCTGCCCAGCACATCGAACAACTGGATATCTGAAACGTATAATCAGTGACTTCATTAATAATAAATATTCTGCTGCTCGGCCGAAGAGCAAAACAGCCACAAACACAAGAGCCTGCTCATCCACATCTGGCCTGAGATAAATGACACCTTAACCACAGAGTATGAAGACAGCACAGCACTCTGTGTATGTGTGTGTGTGTGTGTGTGTGATGATCTGACTGCAGTCCCGTGGGAACAAAAGCACTTTTAGCAGGGTTTTTTTCACCGGAGACCCCCTGGCCCACCACAAAATCAATTTGGCTTCATCGGCCAAAGAGCACAGACACACACACACACACACACACACACACACACACATATGCACACTGATCCACCGTCCAACATACTATCGCCTCACACACTCTCTCGCTGTCTTTCTCACATACACAGACTTCCACTTTCCTCTGTCTCTCGCTTTCTTCATGTTCTCTAGTTCGACCCTCTCTCTCTTGTGGCTGAGGGTTGGGTATGAGGTTACAGTTGGGGGAGATATTTCCCATTTGGAATAAGTCAACATCTCTGTATAATGAGATTAGGGCTGGAGCTCCACACTGGGGTTGTGCTGGGCCGTGTGGGGGACACATGGCTCCGATCACCCCAGAACAGGTCGGGTAAGCGTGGATGCCATAGTTTTTACAAAAAAAAAAAAGAAGAAAAAAAAATCATGCAATGAAAACATATATATTGGTGTTGGCATAGTAAAATATCAAAAAATCTAAAGAGAAGAAAAATTGTTAATTATTTAGACATGTTTTCAGAGAATACATTTTTTTTTTTTTTCATTTTTTCATCTTTTTTCATTTTTATTACCAAGCAGGGAAACAGGTTTTTTTTTTTCATTTTATAAAATTTAGCTAAATTATTTTTTTTAATTAAAAATAAAACTTAAAACTTAAGGGGGGAAAAACTAAAATATATAAAGGTCTTATTATATTACACTATACAGTATACATAAAACTATAAATATAGTTATATACTATATATATAGTTATAGTAACTCTTTTTTAATTTTTTTCCCCTTAAGACTTTAGTACTATAATAATATAATTAATAATTATTGTTTTATAATAATAATCTTCATTTTTAAATCTCAGTTTTTTGTGGAGTGATTGTTGGAACACTAGATGTTGGCAGCTTTCTTTTCATCGCTTTAGGATTTAATTTGAAGTACATGTGAACTGCATTTTTAATTTTTTGTCTGTTATATATTTGCATTCTTACAGATAATTGAATTATCCAGCATCCAAAGGCGTTGTGAACTTTGTTTAATTCTTCCTATAAGATTGTTTTAGTGACTCTTGAAAGCTTAAAACAAATGGTTTCATGTGTCAGAGCAAAAGAAAAAAAAAAGGAATTTATAATTCAATTACAATCAGGGCCGAGAGCGAGGCAGAGAGGGGGGATGTGCCTGGAGTCCAGCCAGAGGACAGATAAGACTGCACATTAAAGTAATATTATGCTCCCCCTGCCCGTTACCATAGCAACAAACGAAAGAATTAAAAAATACACATGACGATCAATCTCCAGTGGGACGGAGAGAAGGAGAGAGAGTTAAGTGCTCTTCGAACGCTCTTTCCACCATCAGAATCATCACTCATGCTTTGACGTACAGACACTCTCTCTCTCTTTCTGTCTTTTATCTTGTATTGTTTTTCAGTCTCCTCCTTTCTCAAAATGTCTGCACTCCCCTTTTTCTCAGAGCAAAATAATTAACTCCCTCCTGAGTCCAATTCCAAATCCACAAATACCGGATTATTACATGGTATAATTAGTGGATTTTAATCTAATTACCAAATCTGTCTTCCTGATCCTCTTGCCACCGCTATGAAGCTCAACTACGTGTGAGCAGCCATAGACTTAAATGAGATCTTTGGTAACTGTACAAATCCTGGCAGACGGATGTAACGGTCCTGGAAGAGTTCACACAAAAATACAAATTCTGTCATCATTTACTCATCATTAGTAGTTCCAAATGTGTAGGATTTTCATCGTGGAACAAAACAGTACTAGATGTTATTTCCATACATGAGGATGAGGGCTGTCAGGCTTCAATAGTGATGACAAAGTCATATTTGAATGTGAATAAATGAAAAATAGCATTTAGGGTTATTTTCAGCAACACTGTAAAAAATCAAAAGTTCAGAAAACTTAAAAGTTTCAGGCAACCTCAGGAGATTTTTGAGTTTTCTCAACTTTTTCTTGTATAAACTGAAAACAACAAGTTGAGAAAACTCGAAAATCTCCTGAAGCTGATTGGCTTAAACTTTTACGTTTTCTCAACTTTAGATTTTTTTTTTACAGTGAAATAACATTTCAAATTTTAGACTTTTCAAAACACAAAGCAATGTTTGCATTGGTTTTGCACACTGTAAATAATGATAATTATTTTAATGGTAAAGCACTGTAAAAATGGTTATTGGTAAATTCTATATTTGATGAAAAAGTATCTAATGAGACATTTCATGTAATTTTACAGTAAAATACTGCTAAACTCAGTTTTTGGAAGTTAAAAAGAACAAGTGATCTCATAATTTACAGGGAAAAACAACAAATCTACAGTACATTCCCAGAATTCCCTGTGTGACAACTTTTTCTTTAAAAATGTTTCTTCTTCTTTCTTTTTTTCTTTCTTTGTTTCATTTATTTTCCTTTTTTGTTATTACTTATATTACGCAAATGTATGGTTTTATGCTCTATTTTGATTTTTAAATAAATTTCACAATTTTCTTTTCTTTTTTGCAGTTTATAAGTAAAAAGGCACGTTTTTGACATTGTCTGAGCTCTCGTCATCATTACCGTCTGTATGGACTGTATGGAAAAAGCAGCCAGAACATTCTGTAAATATCTCCTTTTGAGTCACAGGAAAGAAATAAAGGGATTGTAATTTGTAATGACAAGTAAATAATGACAGAATTTTTTAAATGGTGCATTATTTTCAATATTTAGATTTTTTTAGCAGTCAAATCCACTAACAGCTTGTGTGTGGTGTAAGTTTAGTACATTCTCATAGCTACTAGAGAGCAATAAATCAGTTTGTCATCGGTGCGTATTGATGAAATGTGTAAAAACACATTCCTTTTCTTTCCATTCCAACACAAAACTACTAGGCCCTCCTTCCCGCTTTCTCCACCAGTCTGTTTCTTTCTCTCGTTCTCTCGGTCTCTGAGAGCTCTGACTGGCTGCTTTGTTTCTGATGAGATCACCTCTGCTGAACTAGTGCTAACAAGCAGCAGAGGCACAAGTGTATGTTCAGGGCATCGAGATATACATCAGACAAGCTGACATACATTGTAGTAAAAAAGAGAAAGACGTGAGTGTGTGTCTATGTGTGTGCGTGCATGTGTGTTTGAGCGACAGAAAGAGAGAGAGGGAAAAGTCTTTTTTGTGCTTATACGTGCAAGTGCTGTGTATCTGACACGGGTGACTAGTTCTGTAACAATAACAGAAGATAAAAATGAACTCAAATCAAATCATACAGGGTAGGCCAGAAGGAAAATATGCAAGTGTGTGTGTGTGTGTGTGTGTGTGTGTGTGTGTGTGTGTGAGACTGACTCACCAGCTTTGCCTCTGAGTGCATGGATGGAACATGAGGGGAGGAGCATGAGCTGTTGTGGGCGGGGCCTTGCATGCCCATCATGTTGGAGCCCATAGACATCTGCCTCTCCATCTGTACCCACAAATGTGAACATAATACTTCAGAATCAAACACATTAATGCTTGAAACAACTTAAATAAAAATTAACAAGCAAGATACAGTGTAAATGTGTGTGTACGTCCTAAACATTTGGCGGCAAAATTACAGAAAAACGTTACGAGAATTAGTTAAAGCTTACTTCTTACTTCTTCTAGCTAACCCTAACTAGTTAAATGATTAAATCTTCTCGAGGCAAAATATAAACATTTTATATTTAAAGTTTTCATATGTAAAATATGTTTCATAAACATACTTTTTAATTTTTATGTATAATATGAATAGTAATTTAATAAAATGTGAATAATAATAATAATAATAATAATAATAATAATGTGTTTTTTTAAGGTTTAGGGAATTAGCTTTACTTTAGAGACAAATTTGCTAAAAACTATTTTTAAGTTAATTAAGTTAATTAAATGTGGTAAAAAAAAGTGGTAATAAGGTTTTAACATATATTTTCTTTATTTTATAAACACCAAAATTAGCAATAATTAAATATTTATTCATAATCTAAAAACTTTATAGGTTTATATTATATCAATAGGTTTTTATTATATCAATATTTATTATTAAGTTTTTATTTATTTATAAATTATATTAGGTTTAGGGTATATTTACCCAAAAAAAGAGCCTAATATCAGGGACAAAATTACAGGGGGGGGGGTTATAATATTGTAATATATATTTTATTTAGAAACATCAAAATTGTTAATTCATTAAGATTTATTTCTAATCTAAATGTTTTTAATTAAAAATACATTTTTAATTAAATTAATTAATTCATTTATATATATATGTATATTATTTATTTTTATTTTATTTACATTAATACAACATTAATATGTTATTTTAGGTTTAGGGTCATACTGTAGTATTTAAAAAAGCTTTATATGTAAAAGTTCATCTTAGAAAGTCTTATTTAGATGGGTAGGTAAATACGTATGTGTGGTTTTGTGCGTGTGTGTGTGTGTGTGTGTGTGTGTGTGTGTTTATCTATGCATATTCCGCAACTCTGTGGGAAAAGCAGCAGTCAAAGACAAGCTAAGCGAGGAAGCTGAATACTGCAGAAGTGTGAAGCTTAAAATAAGACTATTAACAAGACCATAAACTAAACCAAAACTCAGTTCTGTGAGAAAGACAGAATGTCTTAATTCAGAAAGTCTCAATTAAATGTGCACGAAGACTGAAATTGAGGTTTTAGATGTTTGCACTCATACAAAGCGCGTTCAGGTGATTTACGCTCAGTTTAAGGTGAGAGAAACTGTAAAATGGTACTTTCAATGTGTGTGTGTATGTGAGATTGAGAGAGACTGGGGGTCCTGTTACTAAAACCCAAGATCTCCCTCCGACCCCCCTTTCCAACCCCCTGATGACCTATAGCAGGGTGAAAGCGCAGCAGTCCCCTGTAATTATTGGAAGAATATTTGGTTTAAAAATATCACCCCACCCGGCACCCCTTTCCTGGGATGTCAATCGAGATTGAAAAAAACGTCCTAGTTTAATTTAATCAACTCTGTGCTTTTACCTCCATAGCCAACATGGACTGGCTTATGTTACAATGAGAACATGTGTCGTGTCATTAAAACCCTGATATGGGCAGCTCGCTCAAACACACACACACACACACACTCCTTCCTCAGCCTGCATTCAGGTTCCTATTGACATATCTGAAATAGAATTAAACCAGATTGAGAATTGGTAGAAAATTACACCTCTGCTGATGGGCTTCCTGATAAAGCAGCCACTGATATGGGTCACAGCACTGGAAAAGGCATTAATTTAAAGCAGACCGCTGAGAAAAGCATGAGAATGGTCTATGAAAGATGAGTTTGTGTGCGTATTAATGCGTTTTGGTTGTCAGAGGCATCAGAAAACCATGACTGGGAAGTGTAAATGCATTGTGTGTGTTTGTGGGTTTATTTATGATCTCACAGGCATCAGAACAGCAGACGATCCTTGCATAGTCGGGTCAGGCAATGTGCCAGGCATGGAGGCCGGCAGTGGCTGTCGCTGTCTGTTCCTCAGGTGCAACAACGAGGAAAGGGAACCAGGCACTGGCCTAACAAAGAGAACCAAAAGAGAAAGAAAAATGAAAGAAAAATGAGATTAACTGGTTTCATCAGATCAAAGTTCAGAAGAAAAATTATGTCAGAAAAACCCATTTGCCATTATTAGGAAATCGTACCATATGGGCGGTGAATTCAGTTCTCGTTTCAGTTTGTCATAGTTCCTAAGAATTTTCAGTGCCTCATTCGGTCTTACTTTAAGGTATAGTTCACAGAAAAATGACAAATCTAGCATTTACTCATCCTCATGTTGTAAGTTTAGGAGCTATTTAAGCAGAATGTCCAAAATATAAATATATTGTAATAGATAGAATGCAATCTCATATAAAAGTGTCTATAATAAATATTAAAAAAAAATTAGTTAAAAATAATGGTAACAATCTAGTATAGGGACCAATTCTCACTATTAACTAGTTGCTTATTAGCATGACTATTATTAACATATTGGCTGTTTATTAGCACATATTCTGCATGACCATATTCTACATCCCTAAACTTACCCAATACCTAAACTTAACAACTACCTTACTAACTATTAAAAAGCAGCAAATTAGGAGTTTATTTAGGCAAAAGTCGTTAATGGTTTGTTAATAGCGAGAATTGGACCTTAAAATAAAGTGTGTCCAAAATAACATATGCCAAGTTCTAAGAAATGTACTCTTTGTATTCATATGCCATTTTCAAGAAATGTTTACATCCTAAAAACATCTCTAAAATGGCTCTAAAAATTTAAATTTAGTGTAATCATTACGTAAAAAATATATAATAATTCCTTACACCTTAAATACATGTGTGTACACAATTGAATATTGTTATTTTTTCACAAACACCATGAATGATCAATTCATAAATATCAGCAACTTCGCCTTTTACATAAGAGGGGGTGATATTTATTTATCTGATATATTAAGACACTTACTGTCCTTGAAATGTAGCTTTTTTTTTTTTTTTTTTTTTTTATCAAGAGTGTCATGTCATTGACCCTTATAACAGAATTAAAATTTTTGAGTGAACCATCTCTTTTAGAAGTATTCAGGCATGCACAGAGAGGCAGAATGGCTTTCCCAGCAAGAGACATTCTGCTGGAAGCTCTCAATGGAGGTTTACTGGCTCTTGCCTTAAGGCTGATCAAACCCTGCATTCTTCAATAAAAGCGTGGGTGTGGATGAATACAAAAAAGATGGCGAGATGAATCTGACATATCAGCTTGTTACAAATCTCTCTCATAGTTAGTGGAGTCTGCAAACATATGAGAGAGTTTAATAACATAATACAATCAACATCTATAAAACGTTCTCTCATACAGGTAATGCACTTAACGGAACCTCAGGTGTGGCACACAATATGTAGTTTCAACACACCAACCACACAACTTCCTCTCTGGGTTGGCAAGAAGCTGCTAGTACTCCACTTCCCCTGACCGCACTGATATTTAGGCAGAATGTGTCAAATATAGCACTCACTAACTTCACCATTATACCACCTATAGATTCACACAGTGTGGAGAAACGCAGCTTGTCTGAATAACCTTTAGCCTCAGATGACAAGCATTATTTCGGTCTGATTGGAGAGCTGACGGACAGCTGAAAGGGAAAGGAGGGGGTCCCCACCTGAACAAATACCTGTATTTATCCGGCCTAAATACCAGCATTTACACTGCATGATTACTGTGTACGCATACACACACACACACAAGCACATACGGTCATTAACATTCTGACATATTGTCATTTGTGTCTAACACTCCAATCCATCACATGCTTAACCACCTCACATCTCTGAAACACACACATATACACCCATTTAAGATTTGGCTTATATTTTAAAGGAATAGTTCAGCCCTAAATAAAACTCACTTTATTGTAAAAACTACTCTTTTTCATAAATGAAAGTGAGGCAGCACTAAAAATTTGACAAAAACCAACAATAAATTAGTATAAATATATATTTCCTCATGTAAGCTTTATGTGAGGAACAGACCCAAACTGAAATTATTTTCTATAAATATTCCTCTCATTTGCGTTTACATATATTCATGTATGCAGTGTCAAGACGTCACAACAGGTTTCTCAAAAACATAGCTTCTTAATACTTGAAATAGTGTATACAAACTACTTTTATTGGACTATATGTTATATTTAGAGCTTGAAAGCCCTAATCTCATTTACTTTCATTGTAGTGAAGTCAGGATATCAGGTAAAATTACTCTTTTTGTGTTCCACTTATTGTGTGCCAAATTAGTAAGTAATTCAGATACTTTTTGCATACAGTTTTATGAATACTATGAACTTAGACATATCCTACTACTCTTTTCACATACTGTTTTTCTACTTTATAGTAGGGAAGTACTGTATGCATATTCAGAGGCAGCCTGAGCTTGTCTCCTTTTGTTTTCTGGTGTAAAGTAAATATAAGGGATTTTTTGGATGATAAAAAAGGATTTACATTATTGTGGTGGAGAGCAGCCACCGCTCAGCTCTGAACCACCATTCAGCCAACATAGTCTTGGCCTGTTACCACTGAGGTGAAGGAAAAGAGAGTGGGAAACAGAGAAACAGAGAGCGGGGCAACTCTCTGCAGGCCAGTCCTGCTGCACATTAAAACTCAGCGAACAGGAAACGGTCCTAATTAAGAGCTCAATCTGGCCAACGGGAAGAAAGACGCTTTAGACGCTGTACAGGTTCCCTGTCAAACTCACTCACCTGCTCCTCAGCGAGCAAGAAATAAAAAGTGTGTGTCAACAGAGAATAAAGAATAAACCTGTTATGAAAGGGCAAAATATCATAAGACAAAAACTTTCCATACAACCAGAATTACTGCTCATGTGGGTGTACATCAAGTGCATGACTGTCTGTGTGTGTTTGTGTGTTTGTATGGTCTAGTGTATATTTTGTATTAATGACAGGCTGCCATTTCAGATAATAAGACCCCCGGAGGGTGAGGGGTGGGCATATGTACACACTCAAACACACACACACACACAGTGCAATCCTGACCCTCTCCTCTCACATTACACACACTGTCTCCCTGTTCCAACATGACATCACTCCTCCCTTTCTATTCCTCGCTGTCTTTTCTCTTTTTCTCTCTCGATTTCAGCAGGATCCTCCACTATCATTCTCTCTCTGAGCTAAAAGACACCAAACCCAACATCACTGACCTTCCTAGAGTGCCTCAAGTCTTAGAGAGTTTAAGATGTTACTCTATACTCTCCTTGTGTATAGGGTTATAGCATCACAGGGTAATCTCATGGTGACTTTTTCAAGCATTTACAACACATAACGCATTCTAGTACAGAATATAGGGGGCCTTACTCAGGAAACACAAGCAGAATTCCGTTTAAATCATTGTGAAATGACTGTTATTGTATGTAAATTGTCACATACGGTTTAATGCAATCATTTACACAAGAATGGTTTTGAGAATGGTTTACTCAGAAATTCATTCAGTTTGTGTTTAATGAATGGCCCTTAAAGAGAATTCTATGAGAGTTTAAACTGATAAAATCTAAAAGAAAACATTTAAAAATTAAATTGAAGATTAGACTGAGTTCTAGTAACATATTCAGGGCATTCTAGAACAGAATCTAAATGAAAATCACTGAAGAATTTTAGAATATTTAGAAGCATTCTAAATTTAAAAAGTTTTAGTGACACATTTACTGCATAATAGAGTATAATATTGCAGGGAATAATTCTAGTTTGTTTTACACAGACACATTCTAAAACAGAATCTAAAAGAAAATATTGAAGAATTTGAAAAGATTTGGGACCAGATTTACTAAACAGGGCAAATTAAGATGAGACTGCAATCCCATAAAAGCACTGATGTGCATTCAATACATAATCAAGAAGGGAGAAAATGATTCTAGAAAAGTCATTATTCTGGATATCAGTACACATTCTCCATTCTGGAATGTGATTTACAATGCATTTTTGAACACTATCTAGAAGGGAATTCCAAGAATTTTAGAACATTTTCGGATTCTACACATAATTCAAGCCTTTCCATAAGCAAAACATGTTGCATGCAGCTTTTGTATGGCTGTCCTAAACAGTATAAACATACTATTCCATAATCATATTAAGTAGGAGTCATTATTAAAGAATTCTTTAAGAGTATAGTTTCTGCTAGTGACATTTCAATCTTGTAGATTTTAGAAAATCTAAAGAAAACACTAGATTGATTTTTAGGATTCTTGAAGTGATTTTAGATAATGACATTCAAAGCATTCTAGAATGCATTTCAAAAGACAACTTTCTAAAACTATATCTTCTAAAAGGTTCTGAATGAATCTTTGAATCTATTGAATATTTCTAGAAGATTTGCAATTTTGGATAGTTATATACAATGAATTCTTAATCTTTGAGGAATTTCAAAAAATTTTTTTTGAAAATTTTAGATTCTACACAATCAAGCGATACATTTTGCATTCAGTCTTCGTATGGCAGTCCTAAACATAATATTTCATCATGAGTATTGGCATAATCATATTAAGTTCTGGAATACAATCCAAAAAGACAACCCTTTACAAAAATCAAAAAAATTCTGGACAGTGATATTCAATGCATTCTATAATTGAGAAGAAAAAAAAACTATTCTAGAAAAGTCCTTATTCTGCACATTGATATACAATGCTTTTCTATATATTTTTTTTCTACATATTTTTTTTTTGTATATTCAATGCTATTCTATACAAAATCAAGCAAAAATATAAATAAGTTTTCTAGAAGATTTTCAATTCTGGATAGTGATATACAATGCATTTTTGAACAATTTAGAAGGGAATTTCAAGAATTTTAGAACATTTTCAGATTCTACACATAATTAAAGCCTTTTCATAAGCAATACATGTTGCATGCAGCCTTTGTACGGCTGTCCTAAACACAGTATAAACATAACATTTCATAATCATAGTAAGTTGGAGACATTATAAAGTTGCTTAAATGAGGCTATAAGCACATACATTCATCTCCACATGCCCTACTGAAGTGACTTCAGCGTAAGAGGCTTGACTACCACTTCAATGAGAGAGAGAGCGAGATGAGAGCCAGAAAGAGAGCGAGAGAGAGAGCCAGGCACAGTCAGCCCACTGACTCATATCCTTCCCTTCTGACTCCACTCCAGCAATGATGTAATGCTCTTGGCTTCTTGCACCCCCCCCCCATCTATCTCTCTTTTTAAGTCTCACCATCTCTCTCGCTCTCTCTGAATACCATGTTCTCTCTTTCTCTCTCTCTCTCTCTTAATCATTGCACCACACTAACTTGAGCAGACACTGCAGCAGCGATGGTGCAAAAACGTTTCTCTTATTTTTTTTACATTCGCTGTGTGAATGTAACCAAAACAGCCCGGGGCATGGTTCCAGCCGCTGGGAGACGGTGGTGCGGTCTCCATGGCAATGGGCCTAAACAGCGGGAGAAACAGAGAGAGGCCAAACAGCTTGCAGCTGCCTGGTGCTCCGAGTAAACACAGCACAGGGCCTGCCCCTGATTTACCACTTTAATCACACTCAGAGAGAGAGCGAGAGAGCGGGCTTGCCACGGGCCCAAGGACTGCAGAGTGGGTAGAATCATATAAATCTGATCAAATAAATCAAGCTGAGAAGGGCCGTGAGGGAGCCTGAGTCTCATTAAAGACCGTTGGGGATGGGGCGATGAAAAAGCACGGTTCGGAGGAGGGACTTCATTGACAGGCGGCGGTGACATAGACTTAAGGTCCATGTAAAGTCGAGGTCTGTCAATGAGAACAACGGCGAGAGACTTATCCTGGAATACCTCGGGGCGAGCAAGCATGGCACAGCTCACCACAAAGCCCCAATTATGCACGGATACATCTCTCATCGCTGCCGGCTGAGAGAGAAAGAGTGTGTGAGGGGAAAAGAGAGAGAGACAGACAAACAGAATGAGTGGGTTGGCTCACAGCCAGCCAGTTGTTTCTTCCCGTGACTGAAACTATGCTAAGAAGCTCTCCGGCATGACTGACCCAGGGAGGTTTCAGGCTCCGCCCCCACCTGTCTGTCAATTCATCACACTGATTTGAATCCTTCCCATGGCTAATCGATAATGCTTTTAGCCATGGAAATGCAAAAGACATGTAATAGAGTTTTAAACCATTCATTGTGACAAGACAGCCTGTCTTGTGTGGATGAAACTCTAACATTCAAGTTAGAAAATCCTCTTTGTTGCTTTAACATTTCCAGAGTGTATTAGGGGAAAGTGTTTAATTCCACTCCAGCTTCTTTTGTAATAAATGACCTTTCACACCAAGGATGATAACTATAATAACTATAACATTTTAATAATCATGCCGATTCTATGAGAATAGGCAAGTCCACCGTCTCCACAACTAAACAACACAGAGGAACGATGTCTTTGGAATCACTTTCAGAAGGAATTTTTACAACTGATGAACAATAAAAACATATTAAAACACAGCCAATAAATCTATCCGACTTTAAAAAGCTCAAGCATTTAAAGCGGCAGATGATATAAATGCAGCAAGTGTTTATAATGAACAGAACATTATTGTGCGTTGGAGTGGACACTAATATAGTTGTCTTTATAGTTATAGTTTTTAGTGTGAACAGGCTTTAATAAGCACAAAGTGAACATAAAATTAAAATAGACAGTATTTGTGTGATGTCATTTTGAATAAAATCTGCCCAAAGTTTGGTTGGAGTTTGTTTCGATGGTTTGAAACAGCTCACCAGGAAAAACTTTCCAGAAAACTCTCCGCACCCATAAGTTTGCAAACACAATCTACAAACCTCTTTTTATCCCTGAGTGAAGAACAAAAAAAACTTTGAAGTGTATAACGGGGTATTTATTGTGAACGAATCACACATATAATTCCAAAGAATGACACTTGTCATTTGAAGACAACTTCACAAGATCCTATCAGTTCACAATGGATAAAATCCTTATAAAACAGGTAACAAATGTTGTTTTGTATTGACTTCAAAGACTGTGAAACCAACAATCTGCAATGTCTATCTTCAACACTTTAGTATGTCTTCTAAGGACATACTGTATCTATACAGCTGAGAGCCTGACCAAATTTAGACAAGTTTGTCTTTGATCATGGTCACTGTCACAAATGTAGTTTTTTCTTTTAAGACCTAAAAATAGTGCAGGATCTTAAAGAAACAGTTCACCCAAAAATGAAAATGTTGTCATCATTTACTCATCCTCATGTGATTCCAGACCTGTATAAGTTTATTTCTAATGCTGAACACAAAAGAAGATATTTTGAAGAATTTTGAAGAACCAAACTGTTGTTGGTCCCCACTGACTTCCATATAGGCAAAATAAATACTATGGAAGTCAATGGGGACCAACAACTGTTTGATTACCAGCATGCTTCAAAATATTTTATTTTGTGTTCAGCATTAGAAATAAACTTATACAGGTCTGGAACCACATGAGGATGAGTAAATGATGACAAAA
The DNA here is from genome assembly GCA_027422415.1 of Schizothorax lantsangensis. Classification (NCBI taxonomy): domain Eukaryota; kingdom Metazoa; phylum Chordata; class Actinopteri; order Cypriniformes; family Cyprinidae; genus Schizothorax; species Schizothorax lantsangensis. The sequence goes on along the minus strand of CM049850.1, from coordinate 14,222,310 downwards.
TTTTCATTTTTGGGTGAACTATCCCTTTAAATACTAAATTATTTAACTTTATTAATAAAACATTTTGTTTGACTTTTTTTTTTTTTACATTTTCAAAGTCCTAAAACTTTGTTTATTTCCTCATTTAAATTAGATTTTGAATCGCAAATTTTCAATGTGATCTCAGACTCATGGACACCACAGTACATCTGTCTCTCTTATTTATATCCATATAAAAGACTTTATTTTATCACTTTGTTCCTCTTGTCTATCCAGCACCCTAGATCTTTTCCTCTTTCCCTTTTCCATCCTTTCATATTCTCAGTCTAGGACCCCTGTCTTCAATCTACCCCTGATCCCTCTCTTCCTCTGACCAGCAGTTCCTGTCTTCCTGATGTTTGCTCCGGGGGTCTCTCTCTTTCTCTCTGTCTTTGCAGGAGTGTGTGCGTTTCTGCATGTGTCTGTGTGGTGGACGGGGATGACACAGTGGTGCTGGAATGAGAGGAGCAGGGCCTGGGCGTTCCTCTCCAAACGCACTATTAAACCCTACGCCGTACACAATGAGCTCACTCTAATTCAGCTCAGATGTACGTCCTGCCCGCCTGTCTTCTCTCTCTTTCTGTTTCCCTCTGTCCTCTGAAATTCTTTCTCTTTCAGACATGCACAAGACATACACACTCGCTGCGTATACAGAAGATGCCACCCTAAATGGAAAGATCTTCTCAGGGTGGGTGACCACAAATTTTGGCTTTCTCTGTCTCTGCATGGTATAATTAGCTAAAACATCAACCACAGTTTGTTTTTTCCATCAGAGGGGTCAAGAAGTTTAAATCCTAACAATGAGGCTCTGCATTTCTGATCAATGTGATTGAAAGCAGTCTGTGAAGAAATCGATGACGTCTGTGTTTTGGCCCACAAGAGGAACCGGAGGGGGGGTGGGGAGGGTATGGGAGGGCTCATGCAGCCTCGTACAAAAACAACACTGCACGCTGCCTCGGCTAGGGTGAATCAGAGTCCCAAAGAGCAAGTATCAAGTTTTGACAGGTTGGAGTCATAAAACTGTGCAGTATGTGAGTGTTTCAATTCAGTGTCCTAAGAGAACAATAATCAAGTTTTGTTTCTTGCCTTTTATAAGAGAAAAACAAAGGTTATCATGAGATGAGTTGCACGATATAAAGTGGCAATTGACCTATCGGTAAGCCCCACCCCCCTTAGTTACTGTTGACTTTCAATGACAGCTGTCAGTGTGAAAACCTTGTCCCAAGATGTTTTTGATAAATTTTGGACACGGAAGTACCATCATTTAAGTGGGACTTAAATATGACATGGAGGTATATATAAAATATTTCAAAATAATTATGTAAAAATACAGATCACAATGTAAACAGGAGAAGTCTCATGTTACGGTCTTTACAATCGCAATGACAACATCTCGGATCAACACTATTCATGTACCTTAGGGTAAGATTAAATTAATTTACATTTAACCAGTTTAATATGGAGAGGCACTGAAATGTAGACCTCCGTTTATGTGTTTTTGACTTAACTACACTGTATATGACGTGAGAACAGTTCGCTATTTAGGTTTGTACGTTAGCATGGGCTCACTAACTTTAACGTTAGTTTTAGCCAGAGATACCTTGCTGAAGCACAATATGACATTAATGTTCTGCTTGAGCAGATGAAAATTGTAACTTAATGAGAGGATGGCAACCAGAAAATGATCGTTTTCATCTTCATTGGGATTGGGGTTGAATGCTTAGGGACATTTTTGCTCTGTTTTGTTTGGGTTTAGGAAATGTAATAAAGTAAATTCTATTGCCTATCCTCTCGGGATACCTGAATCAGTGTTTCAAGTATCCCAGGCACATCGGTTTTCCATTTTTAAAGCATAAACCCCATAAAATTGATGAAAGCTTCGGATCTTCCAATGTTTGTCTATGGCGCTGAAACCTAAAGATGTCCGAGTTCCGCTCCACGTGCAACTGATACTCGACTGCTATTGGCTCATCTGCGTTCGAGGGGAGGGGCTTACCGATAGGTCAATTGTGAGATAAGATTGCAATTAAATGTCCCAATTAAAGGAAATAAAGTCACAGACAGATATAGTCAAAATTACAAGAAATAAATTCAGTATAATGTCCCATGCAAAGTACAAAGTAAGATATTTTTTGTATTAGAAAATTATGAGGTAACTGTGAGATAAATTTTGAAATCAGACATACAGTCATATAGTAGATATAACGTCTCACTGTAATACATAAAGTTGCAATTATGAGGTCACAGTTACGAGATATAAAGTTGCATTGTGAGATAAAAAGTCAAAATTACAAGAAATAAATTCGCAAAGTACAAAGAAACATTTTTATAATTTATTTTATATACAAAGTCTCAATGTAAGACACTAAAAGTTGCAATTAAGAAATATAAGGTTGCAATTGAATTACAGGAAATTGTTAAATTCACTGTTGCAAAGTATATTTCACAACTGCAAAAGTTAAAGTCTCATGCAAAGTACAAAGTGAGATATTAGTTATGATTAATATCCAATTGTGAGCTATAAAATCAAAATACAAGAAATAAAGGCACAATTACAAAAAAAGTTTGAAATTAACATATCAAATGAGTAGGTCAAATGACAAACTCGATCTGATGAGTGTGAAGTGATTGTGATGTGGTTAAGTTAAGTACTGTGACTTGAGCAGCTATAGGCCCTTTCGCACCGCAGGAACCTTTTCATATGTCAACGCTATATAGCTACCAAGAAAGCTATCTGTGTGGTTAAACAGTATTTGTGTTACACAGAGTAAATTATTTTCAGTTGCTATTAGTATGTCATAGGTCAAAGAACATATGGGTCAAAGGGCAAGGCATGGCAGGTTCCTGATGAAAAATCCAGCATATGCTGGTTAGGTATGTTTTGAAGCATGGCTGCTGGTTTGAGCTGGTTTAAGCTGGTCATGTGCTGGCCCTAAGCTGGTCCTGAGCAGGAGCTAGTTGCTTAGGACCAGCTTAGAACCAGCACATGACCAGCTAAGAACTAGCTTAAACCAGCTCATGACCTGCTAAGGACCATTTTAAACCAGCTCAAACCAGCAGCCATGCTTCAAAACATACCTAACCAGCATATGCTGGTTTTTTCAACAGGGGTGAAGCATGTTCGTGTATGTATTTGTACTACACGCTTGTACACCTACAGAATGTACTTCATCAATGGTCGAGAAGTAAGTTCCCCATCAAATTCAGTAGGCACTCAGAATGGAATTTGGACATGGCCTCTCTAACGGTTAGTACAGGTTGACATCACTGAGTCACTGCGTCTCATGCTGTTGTGTTGCAGTGCACAGCTTCCTTTTCAACCACCAAAATACCTCACAATCTTCCTGTTATTTATGGGTGTGAAAACCAGCTCCTCTTATGTTTAGAGGTGTGAAAACACAAGCACGCAAACTGCACGCACTGCAACAAAGTGAGTGGTTCAGGTTTGCTTCAACTTTCAAATGGCATCGAATTCGCAGTGGAGCTACAAGAAATTCCTGCAGGCACATGAAGGTTTGCACAATTCTTTTAATAGTGTAAATGCATAAAAAAAAAGCATTATTCGTTTTACAAACGTCAATACATTATGATATTTAGGGCCAGATTTACTAAACAGGGCAAATTAGTATTAGTGCGCAATTCCACAAAAGCGCCGATGGAAGGAGAAAATTCTGCAGGGTGATTTATTGACAAGGTGCACATTAAAGAATACAGATGCAACATCTCATTTCCATAATGACCAGCGCAATCTACCAAGAGCAGCGCAAATTAGCACCTGCTTTAAGACATGCTTTTTTTGGGGCGTTAAATTATGCTGCAAATACCAATAATTTGACGAGCACAAATGTTAATCATTGCGTTGCGTGAAATTTTAATACCTCCCATTAATTTTGCATCTGAAAGGGAAACTCATACAAATGCATATTCAATAAGGTCAGGCTCAAAAATAACTGTGTCCATGCCTTTTCAGTGCTAATTCTTCACTGTGTGGCTTTAGAAAATCCTGACAGTACTACTTTAACGCCAAAAGAGGAAATCTGGCCCTTAATATTTCATATATTATAATTTTAATTATGATTATTAATTATTATATATATGTATACACACAGAAAATAAATTGCTTTATCTAGAGCTTGCATGAGAGGAAATAACATGTTGAAGTGAGGAAACTGATGGATGAAAATAAAATTCATAGGCTCTTCCTTACGTCAGAATGAGGATTTTTTTTTCTGATTCTTTAGTAATAGAAAATGAAGTGTGCTATTCAAAGGAGATATTTTTGTTTTATGAAGGTAGAAGTCTTAATTAGAATGCTAACTGTTAGCATGCTTGTTTTGCAGTGGTTAATTTATTTTAATATTAACTGCTCTGGTTTCACTGGATGTTACACAGGAAATGTTTCACAGGAACTTACATTGAGTTGTTCCTGATGAACAGTTTATATGGCACCAACGACAGTTTGCCTTGCCATCCATTTTTGTATCTATTATATTGTCTGTCGCAAGAGCGTTTCAACTAAAACTATGTCAATCACCACAGCTCCAGAAGAAAAGAACTATTGTTGCTGAACTTGTCCTCCCATATCTGTCTCTCATTCAGTACGGCCACCATTCAGACACTAGTTACATTTAGTATTCGCTGTTACCAGTTATGTTCTTCAACCACTGGACTTTCTTATCACTCAGTTAAAGAGGTGGAGCTCCCTCACAATGTTTTATCTCAAGCCGACTGACTATGTCTAACATATTTAACACTGACATGACTCAGGAACAGATGTTAGTAATTCACATGCAGCGAGCATTCAAATCATGTGGACCCTTTGAATAGCCATGACATTCAGATTCCCTGTGCTCTTTCATTTCTTTTTCCTTTTTTCTGTTAGTCCAGAAGGGTCTTTAAACTGTTTTTTGTCAAACTGCCTCTCTCTCTGAGGGACTGTATTCCCTTCTGAAAAGTCCAGATTCATGGTGGTTAGTGCTGGTTTTTGATGCTTGCCTACCTTGTGAACCATCATACTGCAGCCATGCAAAATACAATGAACGTCAATGGGGTCCAAAACTACAACTGGAACATTCTTCAAAATACCTTTGTTTTCACAAAAGAAAGTCATGCAAGTTTGGTAGACATGAGGGTGGTTATAATATAAGATAAATTTCAATTTTAAACTATATCTACAGTATATTAGCATCCCATGCATCCCATCCAAAATATAACATATGCCGGACTTTTTAGAAGGGCTGGTGTGAATAAAGGGAAAAACCCAGAGGAACGCTTGGAGAATCACAGGAAAAGTTGGGGGTTGAGGGTCCTTGTGTTTCACAGCTGTGGCCCACCCGCCTGAGCCCTGTTAAGCAGGCAGACTTGAGGAAAGCCAATCTTAATTGATTCCAAGCCTCCAAATCTCTTCAGTAAACATGGCGGAGCAATGAAAATGACTTGTTATCCTAATTCAATGGACGCTGTATAACTCTGTCAGTCTTCACATCCAAAAAAACTCAGAAAGCAGATGGACCCTGGATTAAGCTTACTGCAGTCATTCACAATCACTGTACAGGTAATTACATTTGTAGAGAGAGGGGTGCAGAAAAAGGATCTGGTTTTGTAGTTGTACATTTTATAATTTACTGTTATTTGCTATTTATTTTATCTCATTATTTTATTTTATTTTTCATTTTATATTATTTCATGTGGCAACCTGTTGAGTCTGGAAGATGTGAGTAAGTACTGTAAGTTCTGTTGCCGAAGTGCGTGTGTCAATATTGCTCATTCTATTTCTGACAATTTAACCAGATTTCTCTCAAAAACAGGAAACAATATATTCTTAGAAAGCAGATGAGCTTAGTACTCGCCACTGACAAATCTGCCAACAATGAAACACATAGGCTATAGAAGGAGAGTGGATTCGTACAAGTTTCAATAGCCCTTGAATAGTGAGTCTTCTCAGAATGACGGAACAGCGTCATTCATATATATATATATATATATATAGCTGATGTCAGTTCGTCATTGAAAATAGTAACATTCCAGCTACTCTGATGTAAGCCTGCCGTCCGATACACCACGTTTTTATGCCAAATGATTGTATGATTCACCCCTCTTTTCTAGGAATAGTTTAATATTTAGACATGAACATTTCAAAACAGCAAAGTATTTCTAAATCATGCACGTCAATACTGCATCATTCAGGATTTTTTAGTTCAATCATGGCATGATTCTTCGGTTCAGAGCAGCAGGAAGACAAGATTAAACAGTTTGTGGACAGAGGCACTAACTGGCCTCGATGGCTTCCTGCGGGAAGTGGAGTTTCTGTGTTAAGGGGATTGAAAGCCTTTTTTCCCGCTGAGGTGGACATTTCCAAACACACTGATACACGCTTCCATAGGCTGACCCCTGACCTCCACAGTCCCCATAACAAAACAACACTCTCACACTTGTGGAGTCATAGAGAGTTCCAGTTTTCAATGGACATCAATGAAGATTTAGGTAGAAAAAATACCAAAATTAAAATTAAAATTAATAAATCTCCACATCCAGGTCATACAACACAACCAGAGGGGGGTACAACACAACCACTATCCATAGGTTATTATAATTAATAACTACAATCATAAAAAAATATTTTTTGTTACTTGAAATAAAAGAAACATCTCATTTTTGTTTAGTTTAACTTTAAGTACTAAAATAAATACACTAACTAAAACTAATTAATAAAAAAATATAAACATTTAAATATATTAACTAATACTAATGACAAAAACAACAAATTACTAACACTAAATTACTAACCAAAAATATAAAAATAAAATCTAATTCAAAATATATTAACAAAAATATAATATATATCAAGGCCACTAAAATAACACTAATACTACAATGATAAATATTAGCTAAATAAATGTTTACCATTTTTGCATTAGAATTATAAGACCTGGAGTAAACATTTGCTTAATTGTCATGAAACAACATAAAATTGCCATAAAAAATAGTTTCTAAACAATTTTCGTATAAATGTAATTGTATTTCTTTTGTTTGATTTTGGACTGAAATGTGACCCATACAAGTTCTTGACAGATTTCATGATATTGACCAATTACTGTTAGACTAACACAGCTTCTCTCAATAAAATATACAATTTCCATAAAAGGCCGAGGACTTTATGATATCTGAGTTGCATGAGTATACATCCATAATGAGTGCTATAAACTGTTTCTTTACAGTTTTAGCACATGCACACCCACGTTCCAACACAAAAACAGCATGGGCATTGCATATGCTCTGCATGAATTTATATTCACCTCCCATTTCTACTGCTGCAATCTAAAACACAGCAGAGCATTCATAGCAGCGCTCAGCATTACTACCCCTGACCCTGCAGAAACCCTTCTAACATAGCTCTCGTAAGTTTTGTTCAGACGGTATGCAAACTAAAAGAAACTTTGGTTTGGTCATAAAAATCTGTGCATTTTTCATAACTTCTTTACAGATTTGTCTACTAAGAAGTGTCTACTAAGGTAAAAAAAAAGTTAATGCAGCAAAGAAAGGAGAGCTAACTAGTCTCTCTCTCTCTGTCTCTTATCCTCTCTCTCTTTCTTTGACTGTAATTCCATCCCTTTCCCAGAACAAATGCACTGTCAGACCATCAATCAACTTGATTGACAGGCCTTCCATCCAATATTCACAAGATGTCTAATCTGGGCATCTACGCCCTATCCTGTCTTACCATTGGCAAAGAGATGTGCAGCATTTCTTCACAAAAATCATCAAACACATACACAAACATGAAGTAAAGAGTGTGTTATTAATTGTCGACTGCTTTCAGATATAAGCTTCTCCAAACACTAAGCGACCCGTATATCAACTTGCTAAGTGACAGTTTCATTATGAAACATCTTGTTTGTGAAAATCTGTTGTCATACACAATAAATCTGTGATTTTGGAGTCAGCTGCAGACCTGACCCTCTAATCTTCATCCTAAACCTCCACCACGGCTGAAAATTATACCGTCCTCTCCCTGCGGCCCATCATGTGTTTCAGGTGGTGATTATACTGCAGACAGGGCGCATTCTGACGCAACAGAGAGACAGAGAGAGAAAGACATCAGGAAAGAGGGAATAAGACTGTTGGAGAAAAAGAAAGACGGGTCAGCAGTGGGATGTGTTTGCGCAAGAGGGGCGTCATCCCAAAAAGCTGATATCCCCACCAGAGCTGCACCACTGATGTCATCACTGTGGGACACACCCAAGCTGGCTACATGACACAGAGAACTAAGAGTCACTGCAGGGACAACTGGAAAGATTCACAAACACACACACGAGAAGAGCACGGACATCCAAAGAGTGTTACAATCCAGGAATGTGAGAATGTGCCCTTTCAAGGACACTTGGCTGATTACTGTAATTGTTTTAGCATTAAATAATGATTTGCTATTTCGATGAACGTTTTTAAGAAGCATTTCTATTTTGTAGTCAGCAATGTGCTTTTTTTAAATGGGTAAAAGTGTGTGAGAGTGTTGGTGTGTGTATATGAAACTCTGAATGTGTGAAATGCAAAACCTCATCAAAGGCATATCTTCACTTTGACCCGCATCTAGATTCTGGGTCTAATTTTGTTTTGAAAATCATACAGGTTTGGAATATTAGGGTGAGTAAATGATGACAGAATTTTTATTTTTGGATGAACTATCCTTTTTGGATGTATACTCTAGAATGTGGGATCAATTACTATTCCATATCCCTTCACATACACAACTTGCATAGCATTTCAAATCTTTCACAGCGAGTAAGAGCTATGAAACAAACAGTTCACCAAAAACGCTGAAAATTGAGCTTCCAAGATGTAGACGCATTTGTTTCTTTATCTGAACAGATTTTGATACATTAAGCATTACAGTACATCACTTAATCATAAATGAATCCTCTGCAGTGAATGGGTGCCGTCAGAATGAGAGTCTAAACAGCTGATAAAAACATCAAAATAATCCACAAGTACTAGACAAGCATGTTTATAATAAAAATCATTAAGCCATTTTTTAACTTTAAACTGTTGCTTCCAGCTAAAATACTTCTTGGTAGAGAAATATGCACAGAACAAGCGAAAACAGTCCAGAACGGTTCTAAACAAATATGCCTGTGGATTCTAATGTGAGAGGACAACAGATTCACTGAAGAAAGTTTTATTATGGATTATGGACTCATAGTTTGGGTAGAAATGACGGTTTCAAGTTTTAATGATAGATTTTCAATTCATGAGTTGTGTGGATTACTGTGATGTTTTTTAATCAGATGTTGTAACTCTCATTGCACACTGAGTCCGAAATTATCATATGCATTTTTTGTATTTTTCATATTTGTCATCCTTTCCTATCAAAATGCTTGCTACGGATGTGAAAACACAGGAAATCAAACCTGGTCCGATTTTTTTTATGACGGACGATAGTTTCAGAGGCAGTGTGTAAACGTGATTGACACAACGTGAGGTCGTATTTATTTTTCAACATGTGAAAATTTCGGACAAAAATTTCGGACTAAATTTCATTTCACCAAATCTGTTCTGATCAAGAACAACATCATGTACACCTTGCATGGCCTGAGGGCAAATTTTAATTTTTGGGTGAACTGTTCCTTTAAGGAACAGACACTCCAATCCAAATCCAAAAATCCAGCTGTTGTTCACTGCTATCCACATGACAGACAAACAAACTCTAACTTAGACTCAAACACAGTCTTTTGAAGAACATAATCACTACTTCTCCAACTTGTGCAAATCAACTGCTGTATTCTGTTAGGAGAAATGCAAACAGTGGCATGGACCCTGGACTAATATTAAACACTAGCCTTCGTATATTGAACATTGTACCAGTGACAAGGTTCATGTGATGATGAGAGGGGCGACTTACCCAATCTGTCTGTTGGTGGAAGGGGCTTGAGTGATGACAGAACTGGACTGGGGTGAGGGCAGTGCCTGCTGGATCACTATGCTGCTGTCGTGGTTGGCCATTCTTGAGTGGGTCTGCTGGTGGTTAGGGCCCCCCTGCCCATGAAGAGAGATATTCTGTTCAGAAACAGACATGAACACAGGGGTAAAACATAAACTGTCATAATAACTACACTAGAAAAGAACACGCCCTATAAGTCAACCCTAAACTACAGTACTAGGTGCAGTAATATTTGCGAAATTTGCCAAAATTTTGCAGACAAAAAAGATCCATTGTCTCTTATCAGTAGTGTAAGGATGCATGAAGCTCAAACAGAAGTTACCTTCAAACCAAGTAGCTTTTCATACCTGGAGTAGGAGTGGAGTCCTATTGAAATAACTGGATTTAGCATGTGGAAATACATTAAACAGCGGTAAATGTGATCGCACCTTAGGAAAGTAGAGCTAAAACTAGAAAAGAATGCATGAAGCACTCAATGAACATTTTATATATAGCAGCCTCTTCGGTTTAGGCCACTTTGACACACACCACACTTTATTTGATCTGTGAAAAATGAGGTTTGTTGGTCAGAAATGCACTCTGTTGCTCATTGAGGACCACACCTTGAATGCACAATTTAAAGTTGCATCCGTTATGGTTTAGAAGATAAACAAGTGCACAGAAATCTACTGATTTTTTTCAGTAGTTTTCTTCATTTGCATCAACTAACCAAGTTTTTTTTGAAGAGGAGAGAATAAATTGTGATTCTGACAGTGCCGTTTATTTGCAATGTCCACAATCATTTTAGATGCACCCACAAAATCTGTGCTGAACACAATTTAACGGTTGGTGGATAGTATACAGACTACTGCAATCTAATGTACTTTAATGACACAAATTATAATGCTTTTGATCATCATTACACAAATAACTGCATCCATAATCAATCAAAAATGTATACAAACATCTCTTTCAGAAGTTTCGTTCACCCCTTTCTGGCTTTTCAGTAATTGCTGCTTACTGATGACCTTGAATAGAGTTTTGTGAATACGACGCAATCTAAATTTACAAAGAAAGGGGCATGTTTGCTCTAAAAAGAAAGACAATGAGTCAGAGTGTGGCACTATTTTAGCACATTTAGCATCATGGTTAAACTGAACTGGGAAGTAGATTTTGCGGGAAATTATAACACGCTATTTAGCCCTTTAAACACACAGCATCTAAAAAACACATCCTTTAAACACAATCGATTCAGCTTCCACATTTGTTTTCAGTATACTTAAGACAAGCACAGCAGAATTCTCTAAAAAGGCTCTGGGCGATATCTTCCTCTCACCTGTCTGCACCTGAGCTCAGCAAAGTCCTGCTACAACCTGCTGCTTGCTGATTTGGCATGGTGTACTAACCCTAAACCTCAAGTGTAAACTCCCCAGATTAACAGACACCATCAGTTTATCTACAGCGTGGCTGTCAGGCAGACAGTAGTGTGGTGGTCACTGAGCCCAGCCATCTTGTGACACAGTTGTGGTGCAAGTGGTAAAACAGTCATTAGGGTCAAAGGTGTCTGAATGCGTCATTGTCAGACCTTGACGATGCATGATACAGACACCCACAAGAGTTTGGTTATCACCATGGCTTTACAAATATCATCCTATTTATCACTTTGAAATATGATTTTGAAAAACATGATTTTTTTATTTATTTAGATACACACTTGCCATGATTGGCTTGATGTACTCACAAGACCACATTTGCTCCTGTTGTCCATGTGTGCACATGTATAAGTAGTTCAACATTTCAAAATTGGTCAACCAGTTATGTGAAATTGAAGAACTGCCTATTTGTCCAAATAAAGGAAGATGAGAGGAGTGTTTGGAAGAAGTCTTTATTTTTTATATTCTCTTTGGCGTTGCTAGTGATGCAGAAATTACTTGCCTTTAAAATGGAAGAAAAGCAGAAAAAGACGGTTCTGTACTTATGCCTACTGCCTAGTAAAGAGCAACCTAACCATCATGGATCCTTATAAGTGACTGAAAGTAACCAATTTGAGACTTTTTCAAATGAGTCCGACGGTAGCTAACCATATAATAGGCCAAGTCTAACAAGTATAAAATATATAGCATTAGTTCATTTTAGTTCAAATTAGTTCATTTTTAATTGTAAGGAACTATTTTAACAATATTTACATGCTTCTAGCTTTGTTGCAAATGTATATTGCTTTCTTAGAATTGTGGCAAGAGGGTCTATAGTGGTTATTAGCATGCATGTCTTATTTCAAGGTCTGCCACTGTCATGGCAGAACGACAGTTTAGAGAAATTCATGCAAAGTTAAGTTAAAAGTTGCTAAAGTTAGTGTGAACTCAATATGCTCACATACTTATGTGAAGTGTGTTTCTGGTTTTAGACCTGAATCGAGATATCTTAGCAGCCATAAGGTAGTTGCCTACATTTTGGAAAAGCATCTCACATCAAAAACAAAGCTATGATGCCTTAAAATAGGCATCTCACACAGTTTTGGAAAAGAGTGTGTGATATCTGATATCCAGACAAACAACTCTCTTTATGAACACAACTGTCAATCAGGTTGAAGCTCAGCTGCCACATGTGATCTCTGGGTGTATCTTTACCTGCTTCAGCAATTGATCCTCCACCTGCCTGTCATGTATGTGTGTGATCTGTCCAAAGCTGAAAGAGTTCAGTGATTTGTTGTTATGATGGACTGGGTAATGGTGACAGCGGCCGTTAGCATTGGGGATCACAACTGCGAGACCCACATTATAAGCTCACCTGTTTGCTGTCGTCCTCCTCCTGAGCCTTGCAAAACTCCTGTTCGATGGAGCAGTCCAGATCGCTGAAGAGACCCACCTCCTCACAGTTCTTCAAGAAGCGCGTTGGGGTTGGTGTCTGGTCTAGAAATGTTTGAGGAAAAAAATATGGCAAAATTAAGCAGGGAGTGTTAGTTTAACTGTTTACAGTGACATTGAAGGCCTAATGGGTTTGATTATTGAGGAAAATGTCCCATTTTTGGTACATATCTATTCATTTATTCATAAATACATTGACAATGGAATTTACACATTCAACGACACAAATGCACTTTATTAAATTGAATTCATTTCTGAATTTTAATTCATTTTAATATTTTTGAGGGCATAAAGTGAAAAAATCAGGGTGGTACAACTGTCCTGATATGATAAGAATAAAGTAAAAAAATAATAACAAACCCTCATTAAAAGGATAAAATCTCTAATGGAAAAAAAACACAGAACAGAAAAATATAGAAATATATATTTTTAAATAATGTAATTATTATAAATATTTTTATAATCTATCACATTCTATTTTTATCAAAATTTAAAATTCAATTTTAGTTATTGTCAACTCTGCATGAACAAAATTCTGAACGTTAGTTTCCTGACGACAACTCTGCATCTCTGCACACAAGTTTGTTCTAAAGTTCAAAACAAGTTTGTGGTAAATTCCCTATGCAAATTAAACCCAACCCAAACAGCTAAATAAAAGCTTCTGGCGGGACCATGTGGTCCGTGGCACTAGGATGCATTTCTAGCTTCATGGCGTGTCTCTCTCCACTCAGGCTGTGATTCTGTCCTTTTCATTATTTACCCTTGTCAGAGTGGCAGATCAGATTTCTGGAATCAGCTTTGGGTTTCTCACTCGCTTCGCATTCTTTTACTTTTTACTAACGAAGGTGCACATGCGTTTCTTCACTCACTACCTCTCGTTTGCTCAGCCTCTTTCCCTCAAACACACTCCATTGAAAAATCACACACACACTTCTTATTGAGTTTGTGGTGGGATGATAATTTCTAGCCGCTATTGGAACCACATAGTAACTCATTATCTTGTACTTTATCAACCCCACGATGAATATTACAGTCTAGACTGAACCGCACATCCAGGTCTCGTAGAATCCTGTCAAGAGTTTTATTTCAGGATCCCTGATCCATGATAATGTGTACAGTATCTTGATAGAAGAGGATGAATTATATAGATATATTTAGATGTAAATACTCTTGCATATTATTGATAACAAATAAGGGAAAAATGAGAGTGTCCAAAAAAGTTATTTTTATTCATGGCTTCATAAGGTTATAATTATCCATAACTCATAATAATTTATTTAATTAATTCTATAATAACGCAAGTTGCACATCTTAAAAATCACAGAAATCTGATTTGATTTTCACATATCTATAGGACCTGTATCATCATTTTGCAAGTTCTGCTTTCTTCTACATTCAGTGGAAAGAGAGGACAGAATCTGAAGATTTTTCTTTTTCTCTTGATCATTATGGTACATTAAAAAACATTAGTGATTACTGTATTTTACATATTCATAAATAAGCTAATTTGAGTTTGAAACTCCTTATTTGTAATACAATATAAAGTGAATGACACACGGTTCAATATTTGGGGCAAGAGTGAGCATCTCAAATGACAAAAAAATTACATGAAATCTGATCTGACCATGCAGACTGAGAGTCATTAACAAAAATCTGATTTTAATTGGATTTCAAACCACATCCGAGAGTGGATCGAATCTTGTATATGATTTATTTGTATACATGTATAGAAGAATTTATACAAAATTACTAGATTTTGACTGCTTTGCTTTGCTTTGCTTTGTTTGCATGGATTTCATGTGTTTTTGATGTCCATTAAACATATTTATGTCATATACACCAAAAAAGGCTGCCTTTTTCAACCGAGCCTAAGTACACAGCTTTGGTTAGCTAGTGTACTATCTCTAGATATGCACCTCTAAATGTTCAACCCTCCACTTTTTCATCATAGTTGTTGAGGCTTATTTTATTTTCTTCCCTGCACTGTTCCCCTTCCCCTCGTCCCCTGAGAGGGCCGGCGGTCTAATTGATATGGAACTCATGGTACGGGTTGATGACTGGGATTAGGGGAGTGAGGCAGAGCACAGAACAAATATTATTTTAGCCACATGGCTCTGCATTTAAAACTACACCTAGGCATTTGCCAAGTCATGAGTTCTGCCTAATACACCTAATCAAAGACAGACACTAAACGTGTGTGTGTGTGTGTGTGTGTGTGTGTGAGGTCTGTCTCACCTGACAGCATGTTGTCATTTTTGATGGAGGGGAATTTGAGGGTCATCTCGTGCTTGTGCCGATGAATCATTAGATGATCCTCCGTAGGGAATCTCTGGAGAACATGGAAACAACTGGTTGTGATTTAATCACACTAAGCACATTAAAGAGCAGAGGCTTGTTTTCTTTCCATTTTGTTTTCTTGAAAAACAGAATCTTACAATTAGGGACTTTATCAAGCAATGTTATACTTACCACCATATACAACAGGACTGAGCCTTAGGCATAAACTGTCTGTCTGAACAGATTATAATAATACCTTCTCATTATCATAATTACATTATCTTAATTGATGTTTAAAAGCACCTGAGAATATTGTATCTGTAAATGGTCCACATGAACCAGCCTGCTCAAACAGATTGTGACAGGCCTAGTCTAATTGTGCAATGGTTCAAAACAGGTGGATTGTGATCCGAAAATGGGCCACAGGTGTGTTCTGATTGCGGAAAGAAGGGAAAAAAATATTATAAAAAAAAAAAAAAAAAACGTTGCTATATGCAAATTTAATATATATATATATATATATATATATATATATATAGTATATATATATATAACAGAGGTGAGAAAAATAAATATACTTTTAAAAAGGCAGGAAAGCACTTACTTTATCTTTGGTAGACGATATCAAATCAGTGACAACAATTAAAATCTGTATTTTGTAGTATTTTTATTTTTTTGTCAGTTTGTGTATTTGTCATATCAATATTTGTACATATTATTGGACCTTTGCAGTCCGTAAAAATATGAATACATTTCAAAGTATGCTTTTTCTTTTTTAAATCTTTATATCATTAGCAATGCTGTTATTGTATTGGGTCACCATCATGGATCCTGAAGCAAAACCAGTTGAAAACTAGTTTTAGTTTAGTATCAAATACTATTATAGGTTTTATTAATCTTTTGAATTTGTTCAATTTTTATATTTTCTGTTTTCACTTTAATTTTTAGCTTTTTTTGTAATTTTGCTGTATTTTGTCTTTAATTTTTTTTTATTGGTGCAACAATGTCTGTATAGCTTTTGTTAATTTTTATTTCACTTTTAATTTTTAGTTATTTTACCAAGTTAAACTAAGTGAAAATGAAACATGTTCCTTGGCAACTAGCTATAAAGGTTATTTTATTTCAAGTGATGAAGTTTAATGGTTTTAATTTTAGTTATTTTAATACATCAAGTCAAACTAGATGAAATTGAGAAATGTTGCCTTGGCCTCTAGCTAGAATAAAATATATATATACAGTATATTTTAAATATTTTATTTAAGTTAAAGTTTATTTTATTTCAAATGACAAAGGCTTTTTTATGGTTTTAGTTTTTGTTTTAGTTAAATATAATAAATAATGGTTGAATTTGAGCTAGAAGAGAATATGTATTAAGAGAGAGATTATTTACCATATCTATGAGGATTCCACCTCATCCAAAGAAATACCAAGCCAAGAATCTTATATCAAGACCCAGTGGATGACATTTGCCTCAACAAGATATAATTTCACTGTTGTTGTCTGTGGCGCAGTTTCACATTGAGAAAGAGCTTTCTCGAGTTACAGGACCGTTCGTCTTTGCTATTGTCTTATCAGACTCACCTGAGAGCAGCCCGGGGCGCTGCACACGAACGGCCTTTCCTGCTCGGAGTTCATCACTGTCACTGGCTCCTCATACACCTGAACACAAAGCAAAAGAGAGAAATTCAAATCAGGGACGCCTCCAGGACTCAGAAGCATGAAGACCCGCTCACATTATGTCACTAATGTATCGTGTGCCAGTGATAACCAACTCCGTGGTTCCCGAAGAGGCGGAATCCCGGTGAGGATTCTGTGTCTTATGCCATGTTGTAAAGGTTTAGTCTAAACTCTAGGAGGGAGGCTTAAGAGGCTAAAACTGACCCCTAAAGTGTCACCCTGCTCCTTCGTCGCCATGGAGCCGTCGCTGACCGCAGGGTAAGATGTAAACTATCCTCTCTGTGTTGTGCACGCAATTCTGTGGCTAACCCAGACACACGGCACTGAGGTCAGCGTATCAATGAACTGCCGGTCATTAGCAACTCTTTTGACACCTAAACTGTCCTTTTAATACCTCGCCAGCCATGACTTTAGCAGCTCGTATTAGGAGGGTCAATGACAAATAAGAACCATGTTTACAAAATGTAGAAAGGTATTCTTTGTATTCAGTGTACGTTATAAAAAAAATAATATATATATATATTCCCAAGTACAAGTTTAAAAATAAAAATTATAATTAAAAAAAGTTTATAATTTCCTAGGTTATGATATTATTTATCTTTATGACATCATTTACTATGATATAACTTATCTTTACAAAATAATAAAATTATTTCAAACAAATCAATATCAAAAATAATGTATTTATTTACAATATTTATTATATATTATTTATTTTTATTTTATAATATGTAATAATATTTATAGTAGATATTTTATAATATTTACTATATTATGATATCATTTATCTTTATGATATAATTTTCTGTATTATATTTTATTTTCCTACATGCTGGTCCTCCTACGTGACTTGGTGAACAAACGTTATTTTAATATTTATTTTCTTATTTTTATTATTGTATTCAACAATACTATTAAAATCTGAGAGATAATAATAAAGCTAAACAATAAGTTGTCTTCATCCTCTTATTGAGAATTTTTTTTCCTTATAAATATTATGGTAGTTGTACAACCCTGATATTTTAACTTTATACTATATTAACTATGTTACTATACTAACTTAATAAATTACTATAATACTGACCCTGGTCAGTTTAAAAATAAAAACAGTTGCCCCATTTGCCCCTATGCAATATTTCATTGGCAACACTGACAGTGTGACAAATTATGTATAGAGGGGAATAAAGGGTAAAAATGTTTCAAAACAATGACAAAACTCTGAACTAGTGTCCGTTTTACAAGAGGTGATTACATTTCAATGACAAATCTCTCTCTCCTACAGCTCACCATGAGCCCTGGAATCCCTTCCTCAGTGCCACGATGCTGCTAAATGCCATGGATGACAGACTGACAATGGAATGGTATGCCAGCCATTCAGTTTCACGCACATGGAGTGTAATCGGGCCGCTCCTCTGATGCTGATGGGACGTAGTTCACCATCTGTGTTCTTATGTGTGCCCACGCTGAGCCCTCTACTACTGTCACCATGGGGATCAGAGTGTGATGCTGTGCAATATATCAGGCACCATTTGTGCTTCAGTCTCAAGGGCGGCTCATTCTATTCAAGTAGTGATGATCTATAGGGTGCCTGGGTGTGTGATTCTGACTGTACGTCCCTCTACTCGCCCCTGCATTCTTAAAATAAATCTATGAGCATGTAAAAAGCAGGCCAGGGTTGACTCAATGTCGTTTTTTTTCTTGGTCATTGGAATTCTGTGTTTGATTTGAAACGCAATTATTTACATTTGTACGGAGTAACGCAATATTAATTTTACAAGTAACTTTCCCTAACACTGGCACTGAAAATACATTAAAACATTTTGGTTGCTAAAACATTGTCAAATTTACCAAAAGATTCAATTAAAAAACTTTCTGCAGTGCTCTGTGGATGCAGACTCTGTGTGGGCTTGATTCTAAGATGCCAGCGAATGCTTATGATTATTTTATCGCAACAGTGAAAACACTGTTGTAGAATTTAGCTGTATGTCGTGCATCACAGGTGATCATAAACTTTACCAATGTTTCTAACACCTGTTTTGGGAATTTTACAGCACCCTTATGTAAGTTTTGTGTGAAAGAGTAACAGTATTATGGTCTAAAACAGCCTAATGAGACACAGCTGTAATAGTCCATGACAGCCAGAGTCGAGTCCCCTTCATATACAGCAGCAAAACACAGACTAATGACTGTGGCTACGTATTGACACACTGCTTAGACAGCTAACAAACACTTTCCAACTGCATGGAAAATAAACACGTTCGAAACTTTGAAAAATGAAAACATGAAGAGTATGAATTCAAATGCTTCAGGCCTGGATATGCATGAGCCCCACTGTGTGAACGCTTTCATACACGATTTGCATGTGCATTTTTTTTCCTGTCCGATTGGTCTAGCCAACTGTTTCCTCCCATGCAGTCAAAACATGCAAATTTGCCGTTATGTTAACCAGACATCTTTTTCCTTACAGTCCGGCCTTGGGACGGAGCCCCTTCAGGCGGCTTCTGACACGCGGCCCTTGGGAACACATGGTCTGGACAGGGTGTTTCTGTAAGCGAACTGACATCAAGAACACGTCTGCTAAATGACAAGTCATTAACACTTGTTTTTTTCTGTTTTCTGTCTCTCTCTCCGTCACTCGCTTATCAGCTCTCAGAAAGTTGTGTCTCTGTCCAAAAGTCTTTATCGTATCTGTATTATTCCACTCTCACTTCTTTCTCTGTCCTGGTTAATTTTTCTAATTGTTAATTGCTATTTGAAAATGGTCATTTTGGCTGTTCAGTATTTAACTCCTCTGCCACTGGATGAGATTGTCCACTTTTTCCAGCACTCATTTCTGGTAAATTAAAGAGACAGTTCACCTACAATGAAAATGCTGTCATCATTTACGTTGTTACAAACCTGTATTACTACATAATCTTACAGAACACAAAAGAAGATATTTTGACGAATCTTGGTAACCAAGATTTTTCCAAAATATATTTGTTTATGTTCCATGAAAGTCAATACGGGTTTGGAATAAAATGAGGGTGAGTTAATGAGAATGACAGAAAGTTCATTTTTCTTTAAGCAAATTAAAGTGAACATTTTACTTCCATAATTTGACATATTTCTGAGTGAAATAGGTTTTTCAACAAGATCGAAATGTAGGACAGGACTTAATTTTATCCATCAGGAATTGATCAGATGTGATGTTTCTATTTAAAACTCGTCAAACAACAGATGATGTTTCAGAGGTGGAGTAAGTCATTATATTTTTTTAATGAAAGATTACCAAGACCAAACCTTTTTTCTTTGGAATCAGGTGCACCGATGAATCATTCAAAACGATAATCAAAAATGTGTTTTAAAAAAGAAAATACAGTCAGTTTTGATTGCATGTTGACTTTAACACTTCACCCTCGAGAGGAACATGTTGCTATCTAGCATTAAACTTCACAAAATTCTCATCGTATCAGTCCAGATTTGAAAATGTATTGTAATATTTGTGTCCCTGCGTTGTGAAACAGACCTAAGATATGCCGTCTTTTGATATCACATCTGGCCAGATTCCAAAAGCAAAACCAACAGTGCAACACAATCAGGGCCCTGCAGCAATATTTCACATTCACACTATGTAAGTTCTCCAACATGCGAAATCCGTACTACAAAGACTGTCATCAAATCTGTTAATTTAAACATACGATTATGCACTTCATTCATTTTCATGAAAAATATTACCGTATCATTTCCACCCTCAAGCAAGTCTTTTAGCCACCTAAACTGCTCAATATCCCCATGTGACACAAGGCCAGGTGTGAGATGTTTGCTCACCGGTGGTCATACACTGCTTGGCTTTTATTTCACCGGTGTTTTCATTTAACACAGGAAATTTCGTTACACTTCAAATTTAGAATGGCCCGATGTGGCAGCCGAGGAGGATTAGGGGACTGGACTACAGTTTCACAGGGAACCGGTGAGGAACTTTCTCCTCTGGTACACATTTGAATTCAAACAGTATGGTGCACAGGCCGAGGGGAGGAGGAGGGTGAAGGTTACAGCAAGCACAAACTTGCGCTGCAATTCAAATCCAACCTCCCCCCGTCCTCTGCAGGCCTTTGGCAGCAAAGGTTCAAGGTAGGATCAGCACAGGGCCCGGGGCAAGGAATAAGAAACATACAGACAATGCAAAGGATGCCATAAACCTCTCATAATGAACAGACGAAGGGGCCCCACAAAGGTAACCTTCAATCACTGTCAGTCATCACATCTTCACAAACATACACTTACAGAGACCTAGAGAACTTCAGGCTGACTTTTATATCGGAGGTACAAACATTTGAAATATGAATGTATCGGAATGTTGTAGTTGTTCAGTGAACAAAAGTGACAGCAAAATGAAAACAGTAACACTTTGTCATTTGTGATCAAACTTAAAATGAAAAAGATTTTCACTGCTATGTTAGCATACACCAATAATGATGATTTGCACGCAAACTTTTAAACTTATTTTATTAAACACATTTTTGCATACAGTACATATCAAACTTTTATTAAACACATAGAGGAAAACCTGCATACACTACATAGCCTATTATAAAGCAGATTTTATGTAGTTAATATAGAAATATTATTTATATAAATATATTTATAAATATATAGAAATATATTTATTAAATTTTCCCATTTAGTGTAATTCACTTAGTCAGCTGGATTAATTAAACCAGCGAGCAAAGGAATCTTTATAATGGTCATATAGACATTTTTTTCCAATACCAGTCACTCAATTTTATTAGATACTGTAAGTCTTGTTTCACAGGTGACAATATGGTATTTCACAGATAATTATAATAAATGGTTAAAATAAATTAAGCTATAAACTGAATAATGTTTTGCCGAACTCATTCGACTTACTTTCTTACGTGGACCACAAAAGGAGATGTGTAGAATTCTAGAGACCGACAGATTCAGTTACCATTTGTTTTCATTGATTTTCCCCCCCTTATAATGAAAGTGACTGGAGCTGTCATTCTGCCTAACATCTCTTTTTGTGTTCCACAGAAACTGATACAGGTTTGAAAGTGAGTAAACGATGCAGATGTTTTAGGTGAACTACTCATTTAATCTCCATGTTAGAAGCAATGAGATAGAATTAATAACTTCGTATTTTAATTTTCCTCCCTGTATGAAGCTAGTTTATCTGTAAACGGAACGCTTAACATAGGCTACTTTTTACAATTAATATGCATTTATTTTCTGTACTTTCCTATAAATATGTATTTGTGTTGTAAAAAAAAAAAAAAAGAACGCAGACAAACTTCGTGTCAGTGGATTAAAATCTTGTAAGCCTTTAGGCTTTTAGAAAAGAGTTTGCCCCGTCAGCACAAACCACTAAAACCCTCAATATCTCGACGGTTAATCAAACAGTCTGACTGGCCTGCATCATGACGTCATGCTTCGATACATTGCTTTCTTGTTACAATATTACAAAACAAAACGTGTGATTCAGTGCGAAGATTCAAACACGCGTGCATAGCCTACTTTAAGTCAACCATTCTTTTATCATTTAAGAGCGGACTGGACCGGGACCCCTCTGACAGTCTCGATAGCTCTTGAACGAGACCGGATAACATAGCTAGAGGTGCAGTAGTATTTAGAGACAAGCGAAGTTCCTCAGTTTCTGCATGTTGGTGAATGAAACAAAACAGGTTCAACGTTAGAAACTAATTCCCCCGGACCGTTTCGGAGGAAAAATGCAGAACGCTTGTGTCACAGCGCGAACGGGACACAGCATACACGCGCTGTGGCAAGCCAATTTAACATTTATTCCTTTAAACTAGTAGTTGGGTACAACGGGGCTAAAGGCCCTCCTTCAGAAAAAAATTGCTATTCATTGCGCCTAAAATGTATAATTGCTGAAAAAATATATATGAAGAGTTTGGTTCCAAAACGCTATAAATCCATTTTGATTAATTTGAGTAAAAATGTGTTTTCTTTACCAAGAAAGTGGCAAGATGAAAACCACTATTTTCTGTTTCAAACTTTCACATAGCATCTTTAGGTTATAATAACATTAAAAATTCAAATCCAGATTTTGATTTTCAAAGATTTATTATAAAAACTCATCTTTTTTCTTCCCAAAATGCAATAAATCCATGACATTTTTTTTCCTTCAAAATGCACTGAATCCATTGAATGAATATAAAAGTAATTTTTTCATATTGAAAATATTGAAAATACACAACAAAGTAAGTTTATCCACATATGACAGCCTCTGAACTTGGTAAATATTAATCTTATATACAGGCACTGGACTAAAAATACTTTCAATCAGTCTTTGCCATGTTATATTAATTTAATTGACTAGTGCTATACACTGTAGGCTATATAACAAAAACATAAATGGCATTAATAAAAACACTCACTTCAGACAAGCTACGCGATATCGCGTTCATAATCGAATGTGATCATCTGCGGTTATGAACGTGATATTGCTGTGATCTACGGCTCTGTGTATTAAATGCCGCTCCATCTAAAAGCACGTGATGGAGATCACAGAACCAGCTTTGCTGACGACATGCGCATGACAATCACATGCGATTTATCGTGCAGCCCTAATTTTTGTTTGTTTGTTGATCACAAAGTACAAAGTAGATGAGAAAAACTAGGATGCCGGTTGTATTCAAAGCGCCGCCATTACCGGTACTGTCTACAGTGCGTGGAATGGTGCGCTGTGATTGGTTGAGCGGATTTATCGCATTCTGCAGAGAAAGGAGACTGGCGTTTGTCGCGGTTTGGAAAAAAAGTGAGAAAACATGACAGAATTACACGACAAATATCGCATTTTGCATAAAATAAAAAATAGACTTTTCAATACCGACCAGATACTATACTGATTTTGGTGGAAACTAAATTTTTTTTTAAATGGCGTTTATTGCGTTTTGGAACCAAACTCTTCTTATATACGTTGTATTGAACATTAATGGAGCAACAGGTTTTTGTGTGAAAATAAATCATTCAAGTTGTTTATTTTGTTTAAAAATCTTATAAATGTATGAGGTGGCAAGAGGGGCCTTTTACCCCACACACGGGGTAAAAGGCACACGGTATTGATACAAATACTTCAGCTAAAATAAAGTTTTTTTTAAATAATGTCTAAGTTAATACTTGTTCAAAACAATCACTTTACTATTTTCTGCTTATTTTGAAAAATAAAAGAATACATTTTTGTTCAATAAATATACTGTCATTAAAATGTTAATATAAAAATTATATTTTAAAATACAGAAACAAAATAATTTTAATAGGCTAAGTAAAGTTTCTGAAAGTATTGAAGGAGATCCAATAATAATTGAATATATATTTACAGTAGTAACAACAAATTATATTTTATTATATGATATGATTAATATCCTGTTTTTAAATATGATGGTTTCATTCTAAACATGGTGATTATCTCTAATATGGACACCCAACATAATATATGATATTTACCATCTGAACCATGTCATGTCAACAAATGGAAAAGTCAGCGATCTATTAATTATCATATTAATTACTGTGCGCCTTTAGCCCCAACAGCAGGGGCGCTTTTTACCCCAAATCCCATACTTTTACATATGCTTTCGTTATTTAAAAACTGTTGCTTTAATTATCTTAAACAAAACTGAAAATCATAAAGAAGATATATAATGCATTCATTTTAGAGATCCTCATTTGCTACTTTTTTCAGCTCATTTTAAAAAACATAAAATATTAGATCAAGTAAGCACAGAATCAACTTTGCACTGCTGCACGCGATCTCGTCACTAGCACTGATTTTAATTATTACAAGTAACATTTCTTACTGGTTAGAACTGTATTTTTGCTCATATTCGCTGATGCTTTTTATTAATAGCTACTTACTTATAAGATAAAAACACTAGTCTATAATGAATGTATCTTTGCAATTACTGATGCTAGAGAAGGTAGAACAGATACGGTTTGAATAGTTACTAATAAGTGAAGTAGGCTATAAGTAAAGTAGTAGTTACTAATAAAATAGAAATACAGGCTACTTCTCTCGATTACATTATTTACTAGCATTTAGAAATAAATACTAGTGACACATATTGAGTTAGTTAAAACAATAACTGTTAAATTGGCTTGCCACAAACATGCACATACAAACACATGCACGCACAAGCAAAGTAAAAACTGTAGTAACACAGCGATCGTGTTTGACAGCTTCATGCGCGCAAACTAATAACTCCGCGTGAAGTTTTGCAACATAAGTTTGAGATCAGAATTCAGAAGGAGCTAGCTGTTTAATTCGACACGATCCCTTAACGCGCAATTTGGGTATTCAAAGCGCAAAGCTGTTACATGCAAACAATCCCTGGAGATCCGAAAAGAATAACTCATGATCGGTGTGTTTTCTGCATGAAACATGAACGACTAAAATAGACGCGTTCAGACAGACTCTGTAAAAGTAGTTGAAATTCGTTCATGTGAATCCCTAACAACTTGTCACTTCTTCAGCCTCAAGAGAATGATTATTTCAATGGCACCGACTCGGCAAGTGCATGTGAATGCGAAGGAATTGATGTATCGGTATGAAAAACAACTCAAACAACTCACCGCAGAAGTCTGAAGAAGATGCACCACACTTTCTGAAGGAACCACGTTGGACTGAGGAAAGATTACAATACGATCTATTTAGAGAAGCATTACATCACCCTTTGGTGACGTCACGTGGGATTCCTGAACTTCTAAATCATTGCGGTCCCTCGTAGGGGCGGGGCGAGCGGGGCGGGGCGGGGTCAGGGCCAGTGGGTGTGGCAACACCAAACAACATCTGTCTGACTTCAAGTTGTTATTGTTGTTCGCAGCAGCGAGTTAGTCCTAAACTGCTGTTCATCAAAATTATATATGATCATAAGATATAAATTCTCAACTGCTTCAATTATTACAGTGACAATTAAGCATATAAATAAACAGTTCAGGTAAATTATTATGAAAGTATTATGAACACTTTAATTATTATTATTAATAAATTATATTATAAATTATATATAGCTATACTCAAATATTTAAAACATTTTTCATTTACATATTTGATGAACAACTAACCTGTTATGCTGTATATTATGCTGAAATGATTTTGATTGATCTTTTTATGTTTTCTGACAGGAGACATAACGCTCCCAGAATAAAGACACTAAACGTCCCAGCTCAGTTATCCACGTCTGTTAATTGTGCACATCTTGCCAGTGCCTCTGTGCTTACTAAATAATGAAAGTGTCAGGGGTAAATAAATTATTGGTTGATTATGTCTGCCTGCAAGTGTTGAATTTAGAAGATGGTGTTACAGAATCAAAGCTCTGGCTCCTTTGTCTGCATGTAATTGCCAGGCAGATGTAATGTGATGCAGGTGGCATCGAAGGACAAACAAAACAATAGCTTTGTTTAAATCTGTGACATTCAGTACTTTCTATTAATTCCAACTGTTAACTGTTGTGCTGGTAATACAAAACATATAGTATTAAATAATTCACAGTGTGTACAGTCAAATGTTGGAAAACAAAATAAAATATGATACATAGAAAATTACTGGTAACACTTTAAAATAAGGTTCCATATGTTAACTTGATTAAAGGAATAATTCACCCAAATATGAACATTCTGTCATTATTTACTCACTCTCATGTTGTTCCTTACCTGTATGCGTTTCTTGCTTCTGCTGAGCACAAAAGAAGATATTTCAAAGAATGTATCAGTTGACAGCCACTGATTTCCATAGTGCAGAAAAAATACAATGGAAATCAATGGCATTGAATCTTTGGTCACACAAAAAACTAAATATCGTTTTTTGATTACATAATTTTATATTTTTTAGTGGACAATCTCATTAATGCAAACTAACAATGAAAAATACTTCTAAAGCATTTATTAATGTTTAACATTTACTAATACATTAAAAACAAGCTGTATCTGTTAATATTATATAATGAATCTGAGCTAACATGAATTAAAATGAATAGTTTCATTATTATTTAATTTTTTAACATTAACCGAGATTAATAAATTATTCTAACAAATGTTTTGCTAATTGTTAGTTAATATTAGTTAACCAGCATTAACTAATATGACCTTATTTTATTGTGTTACCCAATTAATCATATATATTTTAAAATTAGATTAGTTAAAGGGCAAAATTATACATTGAAAAAAAGTACTGGCCTGCAATTGTTACCTTAAAGAGCTATTTCTGCCTGATTTAAGACATAAAATGTAGTTTTGTTATAAATTAATGTATTTAGGATGATTCAGCAGTAATATTACTTTTGACTTTTAAAATCAGTTTATTAGATGTTGCTATTTTTAGATTTTTCTCAGTGTATTGAGAAAATGTGGGGAAAAAATAAATAAATAAAAACATTGATCCAATGCCCGGACAACATGACTATCAGAAACATTATTACTGACTAATGAGCCCAAAACCTTTGTATACAACATCCTAAAAACACAATAATGGAGCTATTAAAACTGCTTTAGAACTATTAATTTAATATACTGTCATGTTATGAGTATATTTTTACCTGCAAGAGACAGTAGCAAAGAAAATGGTCATGGGGTTCATCATAGCTGTTAAACTGAAACGTCAGCCATTATAGGGTCAAAATAAAAAGAGTCACAAGCTGCTGAGAGTAGACAGAGTCACAACCTTTCAAGCTTTAGTGAATGTGCTGGTGGCGACAGTGTGATTTCTGATGTCGAGGGTACACTAGAGGAGTCTGGGATTGCTTCGGCGATTAATGACTGTCTGCTCCTCGGAAAAGAGCTGTTTACAATGAGCCACCCGTGCTAAGAGCTCTGTCACGGGAACAATAATGCTAGCCTCAACTGCCATCGTAACTCAGCCGCTTCGCTTGCCTGTGTCTTTTAACCTGGGCCTTAATCAAAGCTTTATGACAGTTTTTGTTCCTTTATGGTCTATATATTTCTCCCAGCCATCCAGATATCATCCCGTGGGAGAGCTGTGCAGTAAGTGGCATAAGTGCACAGTCAGTGATGGGTCACTGACCCCACACTTTAAAGGATTTTATCTCTAATGCATGGCAGGTTAGTCTGTCCCCAAGCAGGGCTGAATTCAGGTTGCCAGGAAAAGGTGAAAAAGGCTCATTTTTTATGTCAGGTCTAATTGGGTTTGATTTTTTTTTTTTTCTGAAATTAAACATTTGATTTAAAGATATCTATGTAAATAAAAATATTTTTCTCTTTTTGTTATTTTTATAAAATACTAATTTCATTATTTAACAATAAATAATAAGCCAACAAATATATAGCCAAGTCATATAATCAGTCATTATGGCAGATTACACTCAATTTACCTGAATGATAAGAAATTCGTACTTAAGATGGCCATCCCAGGAACCGCAATTTGAGAACACGACAGCTGAAACCTGATTGTGATTTGATATCAGAGCGTTGATTCACATGAGACAGAAGACTTTAGAAAACCTCATCCAAAGTGAGGTTCATTGTCAACAAACACAAGCGAGAGATCATGTGTTTAATCAGCTCTTTGACTTAAGTTGACCTTGGACTGAACTAGATTCACCTTTGATGTGAACATGTCCCAGAACTGTTTAATTGGAATATGTGTTGCTGTTACATCAGTTCAGGAGATTCACAGATTAGAATAAATCTGGTGTACAATAAATATTTTTAATTAAGGGTTAATTTAACATGGACATGTATTATGTATTTATTTATTTATTTTTCTAAATGGATCTACATACATATTTATATCAGTCCAATAGCATACAATGATTATTTGTTTGTTTGTTTGTTTTGTATTCTTCTAAATGGATCCACATATTTATATCAGTCCAGCAGCACAGATATTGTTTATTTGTTTTGCATTCTTATAAGTGGATCCACATATTTATATTCAATAGCACATAATTATTGTTTGTTTGTTTTGTATTCTTCTAAATGGATCCACATATTTGTATCATTCCAATAGCACACATATATTGTTTGTTTGTTTGTTTATTTATTTATGTATTTATTTTGGATTCTTATAAGTGGATATCAGTACAATGACAATTCATTCATTCATTCATTCATTTTGCATTCTTCTAAATGGATTCACATATTTTTATTTGTTTGTTTGTTTTGCATTCTTCTAAATGGTTCATTATATATATATATTCACGTATATATCAGCCTAGAAACATATAATCAACGATCAACATTGCATTCAACTAAAGTTACAACACTGGAGATGTAAAACAAACAACCACACAAAAACAATATCCCCTCAGCTCAAAAGCAGAACATGTCAGTGGTATAATGAAGGCCTTGTTGGGCAAAAACAAATAATTATTGTTTATATTTACAGAATACAAGGAGTTTGTTCAGGATTTAGTTAGTCAAAACAAACCCATTCAGATGCAGCAGAGCAGTGTGTGTGTGTGTGTGTGTGTGTGTGTGTGTGTGATCATGACATGTAACCATGTATCATAAGAGTCAGAAGTGCATCTAATTTTGGCAGTTATTAAATCCATTATTATGTCATAATTCAAGATGTATTTTACATTCTATTGAATGCAACTACAAATGCACATCTCAAAGAAAAACATACATGTCTGTTTGAATTCTTAATTCAGATGTTAAGCAGCATTTTGCCTCAGGTTTGAATGATTCTATGAATGATCACTAGATAGAGCAAGGAAGCAGATTGGATGTTTGATCTTCTTAACAGAATGTTCCAGCCTCTCTCAGTTGAGTCATCTTCACGTCTTGAAGTGCCTGCAGGGATGGAAATGTTGAAGTATACAGCTTTGTGTAATAACACATGCTTACTCCCCCAACTATACTCATTGTTTTGCTCAAAGTGGTCCAACACAGAAGAACACTTTTAGAAAGAAACAAAACATTACTTGATATGGAAAGATGCCCTGCACTTGATTCAAATGCCAGAGGAAGTGATGTCACAAAGAAATGGCATAACTCTGCACTGTAAGAGGTCATC
Source organism: Schizothorax lantsangensis (assembly GCA_027422415.1). Taxonomy (NCBI): domain Eukaryota; kingdom Metazoa; phylum Chordata; class Actinopteri; order Cypriniformes; family Cyprinidae; genus Schizothorax; species Schizothorax lantsangensis. Next base: position 14,192,564 of record CM049850.1, on the reverse strand, counting down.
TGGATTTTGGAGCCAGATCTTTTCACACAAAATAAATAAATAAATAAATAACCCCAAGTCATTCTGGATTTCACACTAATCAGTTTTACTGATCAGGTACTAAGTTTCACACTTTACATTTATGATTTTTCTTTTTTCAATAATCCGTTTGACTCCAATGCATGTCAAAATACAGAAAAATATAGAATAGATCTGTCACTACTTCATTACACCGTGACTTCAAATAACTTCTTATCTTGATCTTATAAATCTTTTGGGCTTATTCTTGACTGTACCGTTTATCCTAAACAGACTTTTTGGACCATAACTGTACAATTTAAAGTCTGTTCTTCACTCCAATTAACACATTTTCCCTCAAATGCTGAAAAAAATACATTGTGTTAATGTTTCTGTATCTGTGAAGCGCATGAATATTTAACGAGGGTCAGTTTATGATTTGTTGTTTCTTGTTGAACAGGTGGCCCTTACATTCTAAAACAAAGAAAGAAGACAAAAAAAGTGTGAAACGCTTTACCGGAGTATTTAAAGTGGGTCTAAAATACAATAACCTGGGCTTAAGAGCAGTTTGAAAAGCTCATATTAATTTATATTATATTTACCAATCAGGTCAAATAAAACCAAAAACCTGAGTACTTGCATGTGATTTCAAAACCTGGCAACCTTTTGACATATACTGTACACAGGCCTACCACTGCACCACGCTCAAGCGTTTAAAAACCACACAGAACATTATAATGCTATTACCAACAAAATGTGCACTGGAACCATTTGAAGTGAACAATACAGCCATTACATAATGAAGGACAGCCTTTCTGAGTAGTTTATACAGTATGACTGCAGCGGTGAGGGCTCGATGCCATGTGCGTCTGATGCATTTTCCGCTGCCAACGAGGGAAGGCCAGTATTTGTAATAGTTATGCATCTGAACATTATGTCATTTGCTTCCTTAATGGGGTCTGGGGGTTTACGTTTGGTAACATTAGGAGACCAAATTACACTTTGTGGACCTTTGAAATACCAAAATATTCAATGCCAGTGTCTTTACCCTATCAGTCATCACAGAATAGCTGCTATTTGTGTGGTCTTGAACCAGATTTAAGACAATATAGTAAAAGGAACAGCTGTAAATGAAGAAGTCGATCGCAACTCATATAATTTATATGGGATGAGGCTGCTTTTAACTTGCCTGTAAAAAAGCCTTGACATATGAAATAATAATCAAAATCTTGTTTTTTGAATCTATCTATCTATCTATCTACACACACACACAAAATATATCAAAAGTGTACATATGTACATATTTATTTGTTTTGCTTCATATTTGATACATCAGGCTTTTATGGCGCATACAGTACGGTGCAGTTTTTGATACTGTAGTGTAAATCAATAAAAAATTATGGATGGATAATCAAGAAAACCTTGTTCCTTCTGTCCAGTAAGTGTTAATCATGAAATATTACTAAAGAGTATAACATTTATTTATTTACTACTTAAAAAGACACTTGTACCATGACCTGAAGTGGGATGTTGTTGGAATTATACTAAACATAAAAAAATATAAACTGTCAATCAGATGACAGTAGATTGTGTACAATAAGTTTTAAGGTGAAGTTTTGATCATGTTGATAATTTAGAGTCCTCAAAATTTCATGTATCAAATATGATACTGTAGGCTTTATGCCATTTGCAATTTTAAACCATCTACTTCCTGTTAACATCATAATGCACCAAAGATAAATAAAATTAAAAAATATGGTTTTATTGGTTTCCGAGATATTAAAAATTCAACTTTTCCCCGAAAATGTGGCCTTAAGCAAAAGGATCTGAATCTCATCAACAAACGCGAACTCTCAGAGCGACAAATTTGACTATTTGTAAAAATCTGAAGGGTAACAGAATTGAAAGCAAAACTGAAGGCCGTAAGCTCTGGAGAGCCTCAAAACAGAGTGAGTCAATGATGTAATGCTTTCACAGACATGTCCCACAGCGTGCTCCAGCGCTGCTGGAAAAAGCAGGCCGATCAGGGTGCACAGCTGCCCATGCTGCGCTCGGCTGTGGTGAGTAAATGTGGCCCAACCCAACAAGGTCCCCATTACACAGTACCGGGCACAACACCAGCACCAACAACCTCTGCCAACAAACGTGAACAGGAAATCATGGAAAAATGGAGAGCGGGAGAGTGGGATGAAGCACATGGATGTGAACGCGAGCAAAAGGAAAGAAAACAGCCATAATGCAGTCCACACCACTGAGGCTTTCTATTACTGACAGAGAAACGCTATAGTGATCAAATCATCTGTGTGACCACACGGCCATTTATAGCCTTTCTGCCTCAAGAAGTCAATTTATTTGTGGCTAAACATATAGAATATTGAACGTACTGTATGCAGACCATGCAAACATGCCAAATGGGGGAATACTTGAGCAGAATGAGAAGTCTGATCATACAAACCAACAGTGACCTTAGGAACTTTATGATAATACTGAAGCTCAAAATCATTCAAGGTTTAATTTATAAAATGATATGATTTGCACATATGGACCACCTTCTATTCTAAACAGAAATCACAAAAAGAAGCTTGTTTAGAAGCAGCGTTTAACATGTCTTATAAATTTATTTTATTTTCTAAACTAAAAGTTTATTTAGGCCTTTTTTTTTGTTTGTAATATTATAATTATTATTATTATTAACTAAAAAGGGTAACACTATTTTAAGGTGTCCTTGTTACACGTTACATGTACTTATTATTATAATACAAATAATTAATGCATAATTACATGCAAGTAACCCTAATCCTAACCCTATCCATATAGTGAGTACATGTAGTTAATTAATATTACTCAGTACTTAAATGTAGAATTACACTGTAACAAGGACTCCTTAAAATAAAGTGCAACCCAAAAAGTACTATGCTGCCACCATGATTTGGTACAGTGGTATTACAGTGTTTATTAAGAGGTTGTTTTGCTGAATAATATGAGTTAATGAAATGTCATGCTGTAGAAAGGAGCATTTCTGTTTGTAATTCCATGCTGCCATCATGTGGATTTCTACTGTACTGCATTTACTTCCTATGAACAGTTAGGCTATTTAGTTATTTAACAGTTTACACTAACTTTATTATTACGTTTGTTAATGAGAAACATATGCCAGACATGACCATGTGTGACCATGTTAAAATACCTCGACCAACCACAGAATATGCATTTATTGTTTGTTTGTCTGTATTTGCAAAACACAAGCAAGGTCGGTTTCACGCTTTGCAAACAAAAAATCCACACTGTCAAACCACATGTAAAAACTAAGTCATATAAAGATGAATTTGTAAAAATAAAAATAAAAATGTGGCCACATTATGAATAATAGAGATTCTGAAAGTTCAATTTGGGAACTTTTTTATCCCCTACAGAGATAGAAAATTACTCCAATAAACTAAACTTATATAATAAAAAGTTTAACCATTTTTAAATACTATAATAAAAAAGAACAATTATTCTAATTTTAAGCATAAATTAGGCTATATCGTTTATAAGTTTATTAATTTATAAAGATAAATTACATAATTATATTATATATGTTATATAAGCTTTTTTACTGTTTTTCTTTAGTTGCTAATTTTTAAGAGTGTTGAAATTATTAGTGTTAAAATCAGAATTTCACAGATTATGGCTCTTTCTACATAGAGTTTTTGATACCTTTATGATAAATGTATAAAAATGTTGCAAATCAATATACAGATCCATATATCATATGTGACCCTGGACCACAAAACCAGTCATAAGGGTCTTTTTTTAATATTAAGATTTATACATGAATAAAAGCTGAATAAATAAGCTTTCCATTGTTGTATGGTTTGTTAGGATAGGACAATATTTGACTGAGATACAACTAGGCTATTTCAAAATCTGGAATCTGAGGGTGCAAAAAAATACAAATATTGAGAAAATCACCTTTAAACTTGTCTAAATGAAGTTCTTAGCAATGCATATTACTAATCAAAAATTAAGTTTTGATATATTTACGGTAGGAAATTTTAAAATTTATTCATGGAACATGATCTTTTCTTAATAATCCTAATGATTTTTGGCATAAAAGAAAAATCGACAATTTTGACCCATACAAATCAAATCAAATCACTTTTATTGTCACATCATCACAGCACATGTGCCTTGATGAGTGAAATTCTTGAGAGCGTGCTCCAGACAGTGCAGAAACAATTAACATATAGACAGTACCATTACATACTTACAGACTTATACAGATGACAATGTGCAATATACACATACATATACTCAGTACACACAGTGTACTATTAGACATACTTACAGTTATCAATACACATTATACACCGTATGTACACATTCTACATTATGTACCGTGCTGACTGGTTTTGTGGTCCAGGGTCACATATAATATACCACTTGAAAGCTGTAGGCTCTATAGTAGTGTATCAAAGCCTTTATCCATTTAGTAATATTTTATGTTTTAACATATTTTGAAGAAGTATTCTTTTTTTAAAGATTTCAAGTGAAGAATCACCCATAAATGATACGCACAATGGCTTATGGAGCAGGACCAGTGTGCAGAATTTCACATCAACAGGTATGACGTGTTGGGCCCTCCTCTCTCTTTCTCTCTCGTGCTGCGCTGCTCCAGCTGCTGCTGCCGCCGCTGTCTGTCTGTCTGACGGTGCGTGCGTGCGCGCGATCTCCTTTCCGCTCGCGCCGTGCTGCTGCTCCTCAATGTAGCAAAGACCATGACAGGCATCGCCGCCGCCTCCTTCTTCTCCAACATTTGCCAGTTCGGGGGCTGCGGACTGCACTTCGAGTCGCTGGCCGAGCTCATCGCGCACATCGAGGATAATCACATCGGTAAGTGCGCTCGCGGAAGCACAATCTGTGCCGCTGCACCGCGCGCAGCAATGGCCGGCTCGCAGCGGCGCTGTTGCTAGGTGTGGTGAAGCGATGGGACTTCAGTGCGTTTTGCTCGATTTCGGGGCGCTTTTAGGTGTCGATAGCACAAGATACGAACACGTTCGGGCGTCGTTAAGCCGCTTCAAACTAGTACATGGTCTGAGCGCGTAAACACAAGCGGTAGTGCTGCAGCGGGAATGTTATTTTCTGCGTAAGGCCCGCAGACGCGGAGCGTCGTGGAGATGTGTCCATCTCACCAGCTCAGAGCAGCTCATAAATACGAAATGCATGTATAAAGCGGATTAAATTCCATCCAGAAGTGATTAAATGCTTGTTAGCTAATGCAGCATAAGAGCTTCCTTAATATGGCTAAAGATAACGGGTACGTGTGGATGGCCATAATCATTAACGTTATGCGTCATAATAATGTGCAATGGTCATGGCAGAAATGCATTAATAGGCTAAACGACTAAATGCACAAAAGCTCTGGGATCAGATGACTATGCAAGTAGGTGTTCACTTATTGAATCGTGAGTCTGGTTTGTATGTATTAATCCACTATTACAATGTCCTGTATGAAATATGACACTATGGTGGCTTGAATTTCAGAGCTATCAGATCTCAAATGTCTTGTCACAAAGATTTCTTAGAATACAAAAATTAAAAAAAATAATTGTATTAAAGGTTAAAATAAGTCACATTGTAAGATACAATACTACTACTAATAATAATGAGAAATAGAGATTTATGTAACACCACCACTGTAAGATACACAGTTGAAATTATGAGACATAAAGTTGCAATTAGAAAAACAATGTCACAGTTAAACAAAATAATCACATTGCGAGATAAAAGTTCATAATTATAAGATATAAAGTCACACTATAAGAAATAGTCAAATTTGTAAGCAATAAAGTTGCAGTAAAGTGAGATATGAAGTCATAACTGAGAAATAAAGTTGCAGTTATTAAATATTTTTCCAGGATTCTGTGCAATTTCAATGTAATGCATCCTTACTGAATAAAAGTATTAATTTCTGTAAAAATAATAATAATATGACCTAGCCTTAACCTCTGAATGGTACTTTGTGTAGAAATCAAATAAAGAGGTCACAATTACACAGTTTAAGCATATTTTAATATATAAAGCAACACTTATCTTTTAATTAATTAATTTCTTACTCTTGAGTCAGAAATTGGCTTCTATAATATCCTGTGTTATATCATAAATCCATATCCAAACAAACAAACAACAAAAAACAACAACAACTGAGTTCTGGTCTCCTACACTGACTTGCATTTTGTCCAGGGTATTTTTGATTTAACCGGAAGCAAAGGTGGTTAAATTAAGCCACATTTTACCTCACTTTATAGTGGTTTGTATTATTTACAAGTGCAGATGTAGGTCATAAGGTTGCACTGGTGCCTATCAGGGTCTGATTTGTTGTCATTCTGGAGCAGGGGTCGCACTGGGGTCAGGAATCCCTTTGAGTCCCAGCCTGCAGAACTTATATCCAGTAGAACAGATGCGTAGGGTCAAGGCCCGTTATAGCCTGTATTGTCCCACTGAATCACTATTACTGTTAAGGCTATATTAATGCAGAAATAAATGTATGGATGTGTGCTTATAAATGTGTGATAAATGAAATGTGTTGTTACGGTTTCGCACAAAATCAACAGTGCTTTCTGGTTTCTCTGGCTGTTGGACACAGAAATGGAGCAAAAGTAAACACAAGATGACTGAGAAGTCCAAAAATGTAAGCATAGCATGAGATGGAATGCAGGTTTACTTTGAGCACACCTGAAAAAGTATATTACATACCTATCTGTCATAATCAAAATGCTCTAATGATATCTCTTTCATTACGGTCGGTGATTCAGTCTCTATAGTGCTGATGGATATCTCAGTCAATGGGGGCTGGATCTGGACTCTGCTGATGTAATTTAACACCTTTGGACTACCTGTCCAATAGACTCTGGCAAGAGCCTGCATGGAGTGAATTTGTAAGAAGAAACCTGATTTCTAGAGACAAAGCGTCCCCCTCCCCTTCCCTTCTCTCCCCTGCTGACTGACATTCCCTGTTAGCTCAGCTGGCCTCTGAGAGGGAGATCTGTCTGGAGAGCTGGTGGAAATCATCAGTCCAGTCAAGCGATTTAGCCTGAGGTGTTTTCTGCCATCCATATGCTCTCCAAACACACTCTGCAGCTCAGATCCTCTGCCGCAGACTGAAATTTGCCATGAATGCATCACTTTTTGAAAGTGTGGTGTGCTTGTTTGCATAGTTTTTGAATTTATGTTAGGCAGAAGCATTTTCAGAATTATGTGATCTAATGGCACACAATCTATCAGTACCAGTGTCAGTAATAGATATTAACGATTGATTTATTGGTATCATTTACTTATTTGTTTGATTATTATTCAATTAATTAATTTTATTATTACTATTTTATGATTCATTTATCCATTTTATTTAGATAAAATAGTATGGAATTAAAAAGTATAGATTTAAGCATTTTTAATATAATAAATGTAATTTATGTTTTGATCTGTTTTTAGGCCTTCCTGTAGTTTAAAGTGTCAGATGCAGCCCCTAATGGCTTGTGTTCAAATTAGACATTTTACATATAGGTCATAAAGATCGTACTGAAGATATAGTGAGGGAAAATTTTGCATACTAAACCTTGCATAATCTTTTAAATCATCTGCAGTTGACCTAGTTCTTGAGACAAAATGCAGTTGCACAAATTATATTCACCTTTACACTGCTATGTATTATTTTGAATGCATCCACTAGCAGAGCCGATCCTCCCTATACGCAGAATACGCAGGCTGCGTAGGGCCCCCGAAACACCAGGGGGCCTCCTTGCTCTCAAAGATGTTTTAATTTTAGATTCGTTTTTGAATTTAGCCAGCTGTTGTGAAAACATGATAATTTATTTTAATGCGGTGCGCTGTCACACTCACTACGTAAAAATCAGTCAAATCATGTAACGTGAATGTAGTACAGTCTCTTGTTTGAGAAAAAAAAACGAGTTGAAAGTGTACGAAAGTGTTCCTGTGGCTCAGTGGTAGAGCATTGTGTTAGCGGTGCAAAAGGTTGTGGGGTCAATTCCCAGGGAACACACATACTGATAAAAAATGTATAGCCTGAATGCACTGTAAGTCGCTTTGGATAAAAGCGTCTGCTAAATGCATAAATGTAAATGTAAAATGTACGAGCCGCGGAAAAGACTGTTTCTCAAGCGCTTTCCATGAGCGCGATTCGAGATGGAGTGAAACACGGACAAATGCGTATCATCCATTATTTCCTCTACCACCAGCTGGTATATGCCCCAACATTCCTGTTAATATTAAGGGTGCAGTATTTAATATTGACAGCTAGCGGTTAAAATGAGTACTACAGTCCACATTCGAAATATATGAGAGAGTTGGTTCTCCTGCCCCCTTCTCCTCAAACTTGACGCTCACATGAGTTGCCAGATTGAGGACACTCAACAGGAATGATAAGCCTTGCACTGAAAGTTGATGAGTTGATTTATCAGCATGTCTCTGGTCATAGAGCTTTTTAGATGATACCGGGATTTTTTAGTTTGGGTAGAATCTGCGTTCTTCCCGCAAAGATATTAGCCCCTTTCACACATAATGTCTTTACTGGTAAATTACCAGTGGATTACAGTTAAGAGATCATTTGTGAACTGGACCTTCTCAAAAATACCTGTAAATTCGTTCTGGCAATTTACTGGTATGAGAAGTTGTATCATTACCAGTAATGTGCTCTGTTTGAACGCAGAATGAGATTACCGTCATGAGCACGTATGAGTTCAGAACACGCTGACGTAAGACGTCTACTCCTACTCTGACGCATTTACTCCGCGCTGTGTAGTTCAGTTTGAAGTCGTCTAATACGATGTCTCTGGGCCAAAAGCAGAGCAAACAACAAACCTCCATATTAACAAATGATGTCACATAATTTACCGGTATTTTGAAATTGATGTATTAATGGTGCTTTACTGGTTAAAGACGTAACATCATTGTCTGTGTGAACAGCGCATTTTTGTATTTACCGGTAAAGTCATTCCGGTAATTTTATGCCAATTTACTGGTATTACTGTGTGAAAGCAGCTATTGCCTGATAAGTCAGCAAGGCAACAAGTTAGCTGTATAAGCTTTCAGATGCAGCCAGTAAATGTTGGCTTAAGTTTAGCTGGCACTTATTCATCCGAATAGGAATGGGAATTTATACTGACACCTGTTGGCCTGGATGAATGAAGTTTGTTTATTAACCGCTAACTGCCAATTCATACTATTAGTAGTGGTAACTCTGTCAATTTTATGACACGGCTGGTCTTATGTCAACATGGCAGCTCTCGTGAGGGGCGATGTAGAGAGAAAAAAAAGATTTTATAGAAAACTTATACGTGTGAGTGGACACTCCTTTGAGTGTAAAGCTTTTTTAATTAGCAAAAAATTACCGCGTAGCCCTTTAAATTCCACTATGGCTGATTTGCATTTTTTGGTGTGTGTGTTTGCTGTGGCTGAATGTTTGAGCGCATGCTTGTATTACTATACAAAATGGAGGCCTAGTTGCCACAATGGCAACACACACGAGCTCCGCTCTAACAAAATAAAAGGACCTAGAAAAACATTGCCATTCTATTCAGCACTCTTAAACCTGTCGTTCTGAAAACTGATAGCCTTAGGCTGCCTGCCTTTGTTTAGCTTATTTTCACCATAGGATTTATGTACCAGGTTAAATTGCCCTCAGGACCATCATGTTTACATCTAAACTAAATGTGTCAACACTCCGTGGTGCCCCATTCTCTGATCGGATGAGATGGAGGTTGATCAACTCCAGGCAGCTGACCAGAGCTGAGCTTGTTTTAATACCTCTTCTGCTCTCTGATCGCACGTCTCGCATGTGTCCGGGGTGTTAGCTGAAGGAGAGTGTGGCTAAAGTGACTTATTGCGCAGTAATGAGGCAATTAGTGTCCCATGGAACCCCTCCCTCACCCACAGCCCTGCTCCTGGCGAGGTGTGAGATCTGGCATGGCCCCACATAGGCCTGGAGCAAGCCTAATTACAAAGTGGGATGGTGGATTTTGGCCTCTCTTCCTCTTCATCTGGGGACCTGCTGCTAAAACAATTCTCTGCTTTAATTAACGCCCGGCTAAACAAAGCTCACATTCTAACGGGTGAGGTGGGTTCATTGACAGGTGCTCTTGTGACCGATAGGGGGCGATGGCATGCTACCAGAAGAACAGAGTGGAGATTTGCGAGGTCGGGAGGAGAAATGTTGCCGATAAGCCTCATTGCTTACAGCAAATGAGCTTGTGAAGTTCTAAGGTTGTAATATTTTATCACCTTCGAATTTTCCTCCGTCTTCAAGCAAATTCGAGTTTGTGGTTAAAACGCTCTCTAGGGTTTGATTGTTATATGTATTACGATGGCAACAGTGTAAATACAAGGAAAGAGGGTGTGTCTGAACCTTTTACTGTTCGTACTTGTGCGTGTGGGTTCTGTAAGCAACGAAAAAAGATCCCTCCGAGACTCTCGCTGGATGTGACAATTTATGTGATTCTTTTTCGACTTCCAGCACTTAAGATCATGATTTTAAAACTGGCAGGCCGCGGCCTCTGAGGGTTTCACATTAAAAGTGTTAATATGAGGTTGAGATGATTTAGGGAGTTGAATGGGTTACAGTGCACAGAATTATTCTAGTTGCGACTACAGTGTTTAGCTAGCTTAAATCCTCCTGGTGTTTGGAGACTATCATAAAAAAATACAGTTTTCACCATATGCTGAATTTATTATTATTATTTTAATTTATTAAAATATATATTTTTAAGATTTTTTGAAAAGATTTATCTCCACCATTTTGGATAGAGGTCCAGTTTTTATTTTTAGATTTCAGATTTTATTTCAATTGTAAATTTAGTTATTTTAGTACTTTGTTAAACGTGAAAATAAAAGTTTTTCTTATTTTATTTCAGTTAACATTTATTTTTAATGGTTTTAGTTAACTATAATAACCCTGCTTTCAAGATGTCAGCTCTACAGGGGTGATCTGCAGGCCTCTGAACAATGAACCTCTGAGCTTCACCACACTGAGGGCTCCTGGAATGGCCTGGAAAAAAATTCTCAACGGAAATAATAAATTTGAGCAGTGACTGGTGCCCCTAGAGCTGCACCTGGTGGACCTAATTACCTCAAACCAACACCCCCTGTTCCCTCCCAGTCCTCCATCCAAACCCAGCGCAGGCCAGCTAATGACAGGAAGAGCTGATATTACCTGGATTAACCATGGCAGGGGGCTGCCGCTGATTTAGAACGTGTGTGTCTGTGTGTTTTGGATGTGTGTGTTGTGATGTTCACTTGTACAAGACCACCCACGCTCAAAGGAGCAGCTAAATGTTGTATCTTCTGAATGACAAGAGGTTACATAGCAGCAGCTACTAGTGCTGTTTGGATCCTGGAGTGTTTTTGCTGGTGTAATCCAGCGTGATTTATCTCTCCACAGTCTTTTGAAGGGAATAATTATCCTCTTTTAGTCACATAGGATGCAACCACTCTGCCTGGTGTAAATATATCACAATATTGGCAACATGGTTTCCCATAATGCTTTGAGGAAAAAAAGTAGGTGGAGTCCCCCCCCCTCTAATTTGTCTGGTAGAATAAAAAGAGGATTGTGGGTGGGGAAAAAAACAGTGCATGTGTGGAGAATACACTAATGACTACATCTCCAGCTGGCCCAAAAAATGCAGCCAGTGCAACACAACTACACAATCAATAGCAGTTTCTGCAAAAAGTGCAAGAGTGTGGATCTGAAACGTGTTTTCAGTTTGATACACTAAATCACTCTATGGATGCATGATATATTGGTACCTTATAAGTTATCCACTGATACCGGGATTTTTTAATTTAGGCCTATGTGTCAATATTGGAAATTTATTTTTGCATTTAGATTACCTTTGATGTGATCTAACATTCATTCACACAATAAAACTTCTAATCTTATGCAAAACCCAAAATATATATTTTTTATTATTTAAACAAAATAGTATAAAATTGTAATAGTCTATTTCAGTTATCAGCCATAACATGCAAATAATTATCGCTTCATTGTTATCAAGCAGAATTTTAATATCTCTTCAATAATAATTCACACTGCTTGTCATGTTCAAAATGCATATTTTGCTGTAATCTGTAGAATTTTTTAGTAGTTGACTGTTATATTTTTTTAATGGCCTGTACCAATATCTAGAGAGCAAGGTGACCAAAATGTCTGTAATATAATATTGGTATGCAGATATGTAATACAGCATTTTCAAACTTTCTTACTTCAGTGAAGATAAATTTGAACATAGATTTCTCAGTGAACAAATTTTAAAAAAAACTTTTTAGTCGATAGTAACCAAAATGTTTTCAGCTGATTTGAAATTTAAACAAAGATAATGCAGATAATTGTTAAGCCTAATTGATCTAACCAATCACTTATCTGTCTATTATTAGGATATTCTCTTACTTTACCTGTTTACCCTTCCTTTAATCTCTTCAAATTGAAAGTCTTCCTAGGTCTTGAGCAGTAGTGAAATAATGTGCCTGTGTGTGAGAGAGAGAGACCACCATGGTAGACCACCTGTTTGTGTACTTGTGGACCACCTCTCCCTGTAATGGGGGTCCTGGTAGGCAGCAGCTCTGGGGCCCGTTAGTGACTTCAGGCCCTAAGGAGCCCGGGCAATTCTATGTGTGATTTACGGAGTGTGTGTGCGGATTGATCCATGTGTGTGTGACTATATACAGCTCTTCTTGTTTCTCTTCTTCTGGGGCTTTTCCCCTGCACGGGTCATATGCACACATACAAAACTCCTTTTTCTTGGCACAGGAACAGCATGGTGCCTAATGCATCTTTTGTGTGTGTGTGTGTGTGTTTGGCAGAAAGGTGTGGGGTCTTTCTCACAGTAGTTAAATCAATGCTAATGAAACACTTTAGCTGAGGTGCAGGCCGAGCTGAAAGCTTTAAACAGTAAACCGACGCGTAACGACACACCTACATCCTACCTGCACTTCAGGAAGCCCAGCGTTCAAATGGCAACTGAAACCAACCCCATACTGCTCCATATAACGCCATTGTCTGAAAAATCTGTGCAATGTCATTCGTACATTTTCATATGATCTGCTTACGCCCCAGTGATGGTTATGTTTAGGGATGGACCTTTCTGCTTGCTTTTTACTAAAAATGTTATGTTTTTGAATGTTTCAGATTGAACAAATTAATATGAAATTGCCAAATAAAGTTAGGTTTTCCCAATGCCGTCACCCAATTCAGTCTCATGAGAAAACATACTTTTACTATCTGGTGTTTTTGTATAAATTCATATAATATGATTTGTACAGTAATGTACAATTATTTAAAAAAAAACTTAAGCATAACGGTGAACCCCTAAACCTGTACGTCAGTGGGGCGTGAACAGGAAATGCAAAGTTTGGTGAACTGCAAGTTTGTATCATGCATCAAGATGTGTGATCAATAGAAGACTGTTTAGCCTTTTAGCTGAACTAATATAAATAATAATAATAAAAAATTAAAATAAACTTTAAGTCTTGAAGTGAATAAACTTGAAGTGAAGATTACATATTTTTACATTATGGATGTTTTATATAAAGAGTTTCTTTGCAAAAACAGATAAATCATAAACTAAAAAAACATGTTTTTTATTATGATATCATGTTTTTATTGTGTTAGCTATCTGTATTTTTTTGTTATTTTTTTAACCTAATCAAAATAACCCAACTGCAATTTGATTGAGATTAATTGGATTGCACAAAGAAAAAACATGATTTTTGAAAATTGTTAAAAGCGGAGTTATGTTTTTTGCAAATAAACTCTTCATATGTAGAATTGCATTTTTTAAAAGGAGACCGGAGAGCATGATGTCAAATTACGTAATATGACATCATGTTGGCGAGTCCATATTTTGCGTGTTTATAGTCTAGTCTGAGTTTTTTTTTGTAACAATGCCACTGCTGTTATATAAAACTACGACTTGGTGGCTCACAAACAGACAATTTTACTAAGCAACAAATAGCAGAAGAAGATTCCGAACCCTGCGCTCTTGTATTTGGTGTTGTGTGATAAACATTATAGCAAATTAAAAAAAAATCTTAATGGCTGTATGGAAAACATGTAGGCTAAATGCTCTTTGACTCGATGCAGATGTAAGCGGGGTAAATACTGAGACAAATATAAGGATATTAATTAAAAACAGAATATCTTGATTCACAAATAACACATTATACCGCTATCCATAATAGGGGTCGACCGATATGTGTTTTTCAGGGCCGATGCCGATACCGATTATTACAGACCAAGCAGACCGATAACTGATATTTTGAACCGATATATGTGGTGTAAAAATTTAAATTAATGTCAAAATTAAGAATAACAGGGGCTCTGACAAAAACTGCCTTCCCTGGTGTTGGTTGCACTTCTTACTCTTGTCTTTCTCCATGCATCCATCTACAATAAGGGTAATATAAAGAGAGAGTTAAAAGTGGGGCCACTGTAGGGCTGCATGATATATTGCATGCGATTGTCATGCGCATCTCTTCAGTAAAGCCGGTTCTGTGATTAGTATTACATCTCCATCACCTGCTTTCCAACCCAGTAGATGGAGCGGAAGTTAATACACAGAGCTGTAGTTCACTGACAAGCTACGCAATTCGTGCTCATAATCACAGATGAATCGCCTTCGATAATGAACGTGATATTGCGTAGCTTGTCAGTGAACTACAGCTCTGTGTATTAACTTCCACTCCATCTACTGGGTTTTGAAAGCAGGTGATGGAGATTTACTGCTAATCACAGAACCGGCTTTACTGACGAGATGCACATGACTATCGCATAGAATATATCGTGCAGCCCTAGGCCACTGTATGCTTCATGATTAAGCCTATGAATACTGTACTACAGCTAAACAGCTTGGGGAAATGTAAGTATTTGGCTTCAATAATTTACATAGAAATGTATGTGTAATAGCATAACCTCTCATAATTCTTAATAATTTAAATAATTTAATTGTCTTCATAGTTCCATTGTAGAAGTTAAGAATACCGCAACTATTTTAATGAAACTATAACACTAATAGCATGTTATAGGCACACTTGGTTCAATAGCCTATTGAAATGTCACAATTTCTGTCATCTTAAGCCCCTTTCGCACCGCTTTAGTTCCAGAACTAAAAGTACAGTACTAAAGTACTGGGATGATTTTGCACGAACTATTTCCCAGTACCATTTAAAGGGTTGCATTCGCACCGACAGTGGGTACTAGGAAGTGACGTAAGCCGGTCGACAGCGACTCATTTGTGCGTGGCGTTCAACAACGAAAACAAAGAAGAACAACGACGTTAACAACAGGAGGATGAGGACGCTGTGATCGGAGCCTATGTGACAGTATCTTAGTCTTGGCCTATGTGACAGTAATTTCCATTAGTTTTAATTTACAGTGCAGTGCAAATGAAGGCATAAAACATTGATTTCATTTATCTTTTAATTAAATGAGTTAAACTCTATTTTTGGCAAACAAATGGGTTTACTATTAAAATTAAAACATGGAAGAAATAGCGTATTGTGTGATTATTCTTTTAAACAAAAGTTGTAATAATTGTTGTAGTAGTATTAGTAGATAAACCGAACTTTTATTTTGACGGGTTGCCATGAGGACCTCTTAAGTTTCTGTAGCCTATGTATGATATGACGATCGTTTTACTCAAATGAAACGGTCAAATGCCCATGAAGTAACTCTCAGAGCAGTTCTGGGGATGTTGTTCACGTATTTATGTCCTCATTTAGTGAGATGGCAGATGCTGAAAACACCGCGAGCGTCATGTGTGTGTGTGTAAAAACCACACGTCTGTGCCTTTCACATATAACTTGTTAAAGAGACACGCAGAACATGCAGAATTCATATTTAAATAGTCTTTTTGCGGCTTAATGTTTACAGATACTAGTCCATAGCGCGAGTCGATTTAAATGTACTGACCTACTTTTGATTAATACATCCAAACTTTGACTAATTCCGTGACTCCGCGTTATATAGTAAATTCCATTTATATGACTGGATTCCGCGATTCCGTCCGCGTTTCCCCCATCACGGAAACCATAAATAGATAATATTGAGGTGTTTTGCAACTTCAGTGTAGTGGATTGTGATTTATTGCAACTTAAGCAACATCTGCTGCTGCCTTTGAGAGACAACTGATGCATGATCACTGAAACAAGCAGCTCCAGTTAGCAAGCACTTTCAGTGTGAGAGTGCCTTTAGTCTTCCACGCTGATTGGTCGGACTCGTGACTCCCAACAAATCAGATGTGCGGTGGGCGGAGACTGCTCTAGAGTGGTGAGCTCCGACAGGCTGCATCAGAGCCAAATAGCGCGTTTCAAAATTAAAATTATTTTATCGGCACATCGGTTTTGAAAATGACCGATACCGATAATCATAAAAATGCTTAATATCGGCGGCGATAATCGGCCAGGCCGATAATCGGTCGACCCCTAATCCATAACGCTGTATTTCTGTTATTCTATAAGCGCCACCAACTGTCAGAGACTGAAACTGCATTTTCATTCAGCCCCATCTACCGTTTTTTTCCGCATTAGTCTGAACAGACAAATCGCAATACAGAGTTCTGACTAGAAGGGATAAAGCTACGGTCTGAGGTGACGCAAAATCTCTCCATAAAATAACAATTTAATTTTGCTACCTATCTATCACATTCTGTTTTATTAACATCTACACCTAACCAAACTCTAAACCTACCCCTTACGATAATGCAAATACAGTAAATATTGTTGTTCAGTGTGACAAAAATGACACAATATTGATGTATGCATACCCAGTAAGCTCTGGTGGTCGTAGATGTATCCCTTCTCTACCCCTAACCTGTGATCAGGTCTTCACCCACCAATTCGGCAAAATGTGAAATAGTTACGAATTGCCTGTTGGTCGTCACCACGGTGTAACAACCAGGTGGCAGCATCTGCGTGTCTGTGTAATTACGAGGCGGCCGAGCCAGAGTGAGTGTGTGATAATGCCACGCTGGCCAGAATCGCAGTTGTGCCGCGTGGTTTCGAAGAGCCGAGGCAAATATGTTTCGGGTTAAACGGGGCAGAAAGAAATGTGTTTACTCACAGCAGAGGCATAAAAAGAGGCATTGAGATGCATCACAGGGGGGTGCACAGGGGAGGCTCATTAGATGAAACTGTGTTTTGGCAGTGCTTGTGTTAATGGTGTTGGAGAATGCCCGGAGAGACAGGCATCTGAAAACCATTACCCTGGCAGAGCCGCTGGTATGCGGGCACCGCCGCCCACAGAGGGGACGTTACAGTGTTGGGACGTTAAGCGGATTTTTGTGCTTTCAGGCAATGAGATGCAGTTTAGAGACATTTTAGACGGTTTGTGTTCAAATGTATTCTAAAATAACAGTAAGTGAAAAAACTAACTCAACCTAGAATGTTTATGTCTGTAATTTAGAAAAAAAGTAAAATATATATATTCGCCACAAGGTGGCAGCGTAGTCCACAGTGGTGCAGCTTCGTGACAGCATTGACCGCATAGAATCAGATGCCGTTTTGACAGAACAGCCCCAAAACAGATATCTTTATTTTTGAAGTTGACTCTTTAATATGCACAACTAAAAACCAGACATAAAACCATCTTTGCCCTGGCGTGCGGGCATTTGGATCCAGTTGGAGGGTGATCTGGGTGGCCCTGCCTAGAAAATGAGCACATCTGGGAGGAATGGCAGAGCTCGTTCAGTGTGGTGTGGTGTGACACTAACCAAATGGCTGTCTTAAGTTTTACCAAACAGCTATTGGATACGCTCTCCATAGCCCAGTCCGGTCTGTCTCCCATGCAGAAGTGCTGATTTATTCTGCCACTAAGTAGAGTTTAATGAAAAAAAACTTGATTAATGGAGTTAATTGCCATCTGCAAGTGATTGTGTACATGTTGTGTGGCAGAATCTAGTATTGAGTTTGAAAGTCAATGACTTTAACAATAAAGTGAGTAATAGCTTCACTCTGGCGATGACACGTAAGCTTCCACAAACTGACTCTGAGGTGACGCAGATTTAAACAGGTAAACAACACTGCTGTCGCCCAAAGAGTTTTAGCTATATATTCTTTTTGTGTATGTTGTTAGAGTTTATTGTTATACTACAGAAACCCTTAAAGCCTCAAAGTGCTCTTGGTTGTTCTTTTGTGGTGTGTTTTTGTGGTGTCTTTGTCAGTCTAGTGAATTATTCATCTCTCTGTTTTGTTTAGATACAGATCCTCGTGTGTTGGAGAAACAGGAACTGCAGCAGCCCACATATGTCGCTCTCAGCTACATTAACAGGTACATGAGTCATGAGATATTCAGATTTTATGGTGTAATAAATTATGATTTTAAATTCTGTGGTATTATGTACAAATGTTTTTATTGATTGTAGAGAGAGAGAGAGAGATCTAGTTCATCAAAATGTGTGTGAATGTATTATGTATTGTTTATTTACTTCATAAATAAAAATATTTGTATTTTCCACATCATTTACTCAAAAATATTTGATAATAGGAATTTTACATTCCTGTTTACTGTTAAGCGGTGAAGCAGGTGTCCTTTTTGGCAGATGTCAAATATAATTTCAGTTTGTTTAGTTTTGTTTGCTTTATTATTGTCCACAATGTAAATTGCTTTTGGCTCACCACCACCATGTATTAAAAACAAAAAGCAAACATAAAGATAAAACATAATAATATGGCATGTTAAACATTAAAGGGATAGTTCACCAAAAATGAAAATTCTGTCATCATTTATTCACCCTCAAGATGTTTCATACCTGTGAGTTTCTTTCTTATGCTATTTTGAAGAATGTGTGTAACCAATGTGCGTTTCTGGTCCTCGTTGGCATCCATGGTATTTTTTTCCCGATACTATGGAAGTCAATGGGGACCAGCGACTGTTTAGTTACACAGAATCTTCAAAATATCATATTTTGTGTTCAACAGAAGAAACAAACTCATACAGACTTACAACAACTTGAGGGTGAGTTTGAGATTTTTTTTTTGGGTGAAAACTTTTACACAGACTTTTACACACTACTTTATCTTAAAAAATTATTTATAATATTTATAAAAAGGAAAATATATATATATATATTTATTAAAAAAATATTACAATAAAAATAATATGTATAACCCTGATGGGCTGGCTATGCATTATGCATATAGCAAAATAGCAATTAATCAGGCGATTATTAGACTTGAGTTGAAACTGAAACTGTACAAAAGTAACCAAAAAACAAAAATGAATCTAAGAACAGTCCAGCATTTTCCTTAATGGGATTCTGTCGTTTTTGGGAAACGGCCATGTGGTCAAGTCCTTCTCTATATCCTCTTAGGGATCTGGTCAGTTTATGAAGCTGTAATGAACTTCAAACCAGCGCCCAAGTCATCATATACACTCAATTTCACTCTGTTGAATGTGGTTTGTGTAGGAATACTCCGAGCTTAGAGACAGAAAGCAGTTCCAGTGTTAAACAGCTTTAATAGGCCAAATGGTGGTGGAAATTGTTGCATAACAAAGAGGAGACACTTTTGTCCATCTCTTACTGCTTTATGTGGCTTCTGGTTGGTAATCTGTTAATTCCACACCAGCTTTAATAATGTCTGTGTGAACATTTATGCTTTAATACATTCATTTACTGACAGTTTTATAATGCAACAAAATAAACTGGAGTGAATGCATTGTTGTAAGGTGGATTAGACCTCACTGAAGGAGCTGAATCATAACATATAGACCTATATGACAGATGGTTCATTTGTATTGCTGGAAGGAGTAGCAGTTTGGCACGGTATTTGAGGTATTTTTAACTAAAAGCTCATTTTTACTTTATGGTTACAATGGTTAAATTCGGGACATCAATTGTACATGCACATCACTCTTGTTTGGAGAGAATTGGGGGATGGACTCACAGGACATATTCTTGCATTCAGAAACAGATAGATGGGAACAAAACACAGGTGTCTTGGGACATGTTTGAACCAGTACACTACCATTCAAAACTTTGGGATCTGTTGAATTTTTGGATGCTTTTGAAAGAAGCCGCTGATGCTCATCAAAAATACATCAAAAACTTTATGCTGTTGTACATGGTAATATTGTGAAATATTATTCGATAATATACCAATATGGTCTTATCATCAATGTTCATGCTTGTTTAATTTTTGTGGAAACCATGAAACTCTTTTTAGGATTCTTTGTGAAATAGAAAATGTAAAAAAACAGCATTTATTTGAAATGAAAATCTTAATAACACTATAAATGTCTTAAAAACACTACTGACTGCAAGCTTTTAAACAGAGGTGTACATTGATGAACACCAACAAAAAAATCGTTGCCCACCTTTCCATTCCTAATACTCAAGTTCTTGGCTGATTTATTTATTGAGAATTAAAAAAGGTAAATTAGTGTATTAATGTAATGTATTAATATATTAGTGCAAAAATATGATGATTAACCTCAAGTAGGTCGAAGAATTTAGCTTTTTTGCATTCTGTCAAAGTTTGATATATTGGCTTATGTGTTGGTTAAAGTAGTGCTGGATGATATACCGGTTCAGACGGTAAACCGGTTTGAATTACACACGCTGTATGCATTTTTTTAAAACTGGCATACCAGTAGAAGTGGCTAAGCAACGTAGACAGCACCGTGAATTGAGAGTGGATCCCTGTTAAATGCATACACTTCTGACTGTTGGTTGGAGAGATATTAATTACACACAACTAATTCTTTAACTGGGCAAATAAACTAACTGTAAGCTATGAAGGTATTTGTGGTGCAAAACAACTGAGCGTCCGTGACAGTGGAATTTGTAGTTATTGAGAATAGCCACACGTGTAAAATCAGTAAATTTGAAGCCACAGACAGAAGTTGCAAACTTTTTTTCTCTCTCCCACAAACACAACACAACAGTTACACCTTCTCGAATCCTTCATTGCAGGTGCACAAATCCTATTCTACGAATCACAAATTAAGAAACGCATACGCTCACGTTTTGCTACTATTGCTGCAGTGAATATGGTGCAAAACACATTCACACACCTGCATCAAAATTTTGTACATCCGCAAATCAGTATGTGAATACTTGCAATGAGATTTGCACACTTGTAGAATGTTTTCTTACATGTATTTTTTTTCTTCTTGGATGCTTTTCTAGCACAAAAGCTACTGAAAGGTAAATTTTCCATCTTTTTCTGAAATCACTCACTGTTATACTGTACATTTGTTTATAATTTAAATATATTAACAAATATATTTAATCGTCTTGTATATGACACTCATAATAATCTATTTAATTAACTTGTTAATCTTTTATAACGTGTTAATCTTAGTGAGTTGAAGCAGGGATGGGCAAACTTGGTGCTGGAGGGCCACTGTCCTGCGGTTTAGCTTTAACCCTAAACAAACACACCTCTACCAGCTAACTTAATTAGGATTACTGGTGAGGGATTTCAGAAAAAGAAAGGGAAAAAACATACCTTTATTGGTTGCCGCTCTCCATTCCGGAAGATGCTCACAGCTTGCAAAATTGTTTTTTTTTAGCTGATAGGTGCCCAAACTAGCTCTTCTGATTGGCCGAAATTCTCTGATCTCTGAAGAGTGGCCGCCGTTGCCTCTACAGATGCACAAATCACCTTTGCTCCATATGTCACACAGATATGTGGTGCAAAAGGGAGAGTGCGCGAAAGTTGTCATTTGCAAGTGAAAAACAGCGTTTAAGACTCGTAGCAGCAGATTCAAGCCGTTGCCGTTATGTACTTGTGTTTGTGCTAGAAAAGCATCCAAGAAGAAAAAAATATATATGTAAGAAAACATTCTACAAGTGTGCAAATCTCATTGCAAGAATTCACATACTGATTTGCGGATGTACAAAATTTGTCCGTGACTTCACATTTTTTGATGCAGGTGTGTGAATGTGTTTTGCACCATATTCACTGCAGCAATAGTAGCAAAACATGTGAGCGTATGCATTTCTTAATTTGTGATTCATAGAATAGGATTTGTGCACCTGCAATGAAGGA
This sequence comes from Schizothorax lantsangensis, assembly GCA_027422415.1. Classification (NCBI taxonomy): domain Eukaryota; kingdom Metazoa; phylum Chordata; class Actinopteri; order Cypriniformes; family Cyprinidae; genus Schizothorax; species Schizothorax lantsangensis. The sequence goes on along the minus strand of CM049850.1, from coordinate 14,170,529 downwards.
TTGGAGAAGGTGTAACTGTTGTGTTGTGTTTGTGGGAGAGAGAAAAAAATCTACAAGTTTGCAACTTTTGTCTGTGTCTTCAAATTTACTGATACACGCATGTGGCTATTCTCAATAACTACAAATTCCACTGTCACGGACGCTCAGTTGTTTTGCACCAAAAATACCTTCATAGTAAGCGAGGCCAGAGACGCTGAAGATGAACACAAAGAGGAGAGCAAACTCACTTCACCTTGTGCGAAACATTGGAACAAAATCCTACACTGAATTGGGGGTGGGGGTTTATATAAATGTATCTCTGAGAGGAACTTTCTTTTCATCTTACCTCCATATAATGCATATTAATGTGGTATTTAAAAGTGCAGCACTGCTTTGTTTACGGCAGTAACCAATGAAAATGCTGTATCGCTGCTGTTATATAAGTGACACCTGCTGTCAGAGAGTGAATCTGCGTTGTCAATCAGCCCGTCTGATGTTTTTGTTTCGAGCTGGCATGTTTTATGTAGGATAATTTCACAAAGCTCCATTCTGTTTTTGCTGCAGATTTTGAAATCTAATTTACATCAAAAACTGCTCATGCTACATGTAACATGTTTGATTGGATCATGATTAAAATACAGTGGTTTCATGCATTCTGATTCATATAAAGGCACAGTCAGGGAAAACCATGATAACCCGTGAAACCATCAGAATCCTAAAATAAACAGTACTAGGTTAAAGTATTTTCCATGGGTTTTGCTGAACCTGCTGTGTGTGTAATACATGTGCAAATGTACTTCATTTTGTTGCCACAGGCTTTTTCCTTTAACAGCCATGTATTCCTTTGCCAGCTCATTTTCATTGCTACATTGTGCTCACTGAGACTGTATCTTATCAAGGTATTTTTCTTTCAGTTAGAGTGGACGGATAAAGGGCTGGATTATTATTATAATTTTTTCTTTGTCCCAGAAACATCAAGTAGCTTTTTGTAGTGAGTAAATTTAATCGACTGGAAAGTCTTAATAAAATGTTTTGTTGTTGTATCCAGTAATAACAAACCACTAGAAAAGTCATGGAAATTAATTGCTCAGAAAGTGTGATGGCAAATGTACTGATGTTTGTGTGGCTGGATTAGAGTATTTTAGTTTATGTCTGTTACTTTACATGTTTGGGCTTCCCAATAAGCAGTAAGTCTTTGTTTTGAGTTTGCTATAATTTGTTGTAAATCAGTTTAAGAACATCATCTAATAAAGTTCACTTCCCTCTCTAGGTTTATGACAGATGCAGCACGGCGGGAGCACGAGTCTCTGAAGAAGAAAGTTCAGCCAAAGCTGTCACTCTCACTGATGGGCGGCCTTTCACGCATCAGTGTGGCCACGCCCCCTCGCCACAACAACGGCAACCTGACCCCGCCCGTGACTCCGCCCATCACGCCCTCGTCTTCATTCAGGAGCAGCACCCCCACAGGTATGTTTCCTAGAAAGATGACTTTAGATAATAACTCCATTAAACCTGCAGTGCTTGTTGGATGTTCTGTTGTAATAGATAATCCAATAATCACATTGTGAGTCACACACTGTTTTTTCACCGCTGCAGATTCCCATGGCCCTCTCTAGAGCAACATGTGCTCTCTCTCCCACAATTAAATGTTTTAAGCATTTTATTTGTGTGGGTTTGGAACAGAAACTAAATAGTCTCCAAATTGCTTGTATCATACTATTACTGTGCATTAACCCTTAGACCTTCTTATGCCTTCCAGATTCTTTCTCATAAAACGCAAACGCTATGCTTGCTGAGCACAGTACTGTGAGAAAGAGTGTCTGCTGCAGTGGCTGATGGGAAATGCTGTTTTGTTGTTCTAGCGGTGTAGTGGTTAATTATCGGAAAGGTTTGATGTGTCGTAACATGATCAATCACTAAATGATTATTTGTTCTGTACTCTCAGGCAGCGAGTATGATGAGGAGGAAGCAGAATATGAAGAGTCTGACAGTGACGAGTCGTGGACCACCGAAAGTGCCATTAGCTCTGAATCCATCCTCAGTTCCATGTGCATGAACGGCGGTGATGAGAAACCGTTCGCATGTCCCGTGCCTGGCTGCAAAAAGAGATACAAGGTAAAATGGCTTCAAATATCTACTTTCATTTGTCTGTTCACTGTAGATTTGTGAATAATTTTCAAAACTACAGAAATGCTGATACCATAATAAAAACATTCCAGAAAAATTATCAAAACCATATTTTTATATAATATTTTTTATGAAAAATGTCGATTTTTTTTATAAATCATTCAAAATTTTATTTCATTTAACACCATTGTGTTATTTTATACATGTATTTTAATTCATATTTTATTTTAAATATACTTTATATTTTTTATAATATGTTGTTAAATAATAGTTTGTGGTCAATAAGATTTTTTTAATATTTTTGAAAGTCTCTTGTGCTCACCTAGGCTGATTTTATTTAATCACAAACTCAGTAAAACAGTAAATATTCTGAAATTAAAAATAACTGTTGTCTATATTAATATATTTTAAAATGTCATTTATTCCTATGATGGTAAAGCTGAATCTTCTGTAGCCATTACTCCAGTCTTTAGTGTCACATGATTTTTCACAAATCATTCTATGCTGATTTGATGCTCAGGAAACATTTATAATTACTATCAATAAATATTTGAGTGGAAACCTTGATATATTTTTTCTGAATTGTTTGATGAATGGACAGTTTAAAAGAACAGCATTTATTTAAAAGAAAACAAAAATCTTTACTTTCACTTTTAATCCACCTTTTGCTGAATAAAAGTATTTATTTCTTTTAAAAAAACATCTTACTGCCCCCAAACTTTTGAACAGTAATATGTATATCATTAAATAATCAAATAATGTCTTACCGACCCCAAATCTATTAGCACCATTACTTAAAGCTGTTTACTTCGGATTTCATTCACTGAAAAGCAGGTTTACAGCACACCTGTGTGTCCATAAACAATAGCAATCACCAGTGGCACAAATATGATCAAACAGTGAATGCTGGGCTCTCACTGTTTAGCAGTCAAAGAGTTTATTAACACTAAGAGCTGTAATGAGGACAGGACTGGAAGCTTGACATACATTTTAAAGGCATGCATGCAGTCCACTGAAGGCCTGTGTGTTTTATGAGATTTTCCACTGCCATCTGGTTCTGGCTGCTGAGATAAATGATGTGCAGCCTGTGAGAGCCGCATTCAATAAGAGGAAGAGGAAATGGACGATGACAGCCATGAGTGTCTCTGCGTGTTCAGATGCACTGTTAGATGTGGCTCTGATTTGGGTTTATTTGGGTTCAGTGGGTGCCTGGTCTCCTCTGATGTCAAGCAGCTGATGGTTTTCCTCATTATTTCACACAACACTGGATGTTTTATATGTCTGGAATTATTAAAGCGCATTTTTACTCACAGATCGTTTTGTTGGCCTTCAGATTATTGATAAATATGTTATAATGTAATATGGAATTCAAAACTTGTAGTAACTGAAGTGAATTGTGAAATGTTGTTTGCACAGTGTAAGCTGCAGTCACATCCTCTGTGCTGAACTGAGTTCATCTAGGATCACAAAATGATTTCAATATGTACTATTTTCACTTCCTGATTAGAAACTCGCTTCATTATAAAGATTGTGTGAATATAGATTTTATAGATTTTTTAGCTTATGTATTAAGAGCTAAACACTCAGAAAACTACTGTAGCTTAGCTAGTGCTAAACAGCTAGCCTGCTAGCTTAGCCTATATGCAAATGTTGCATTTGTTTTCTTATTTTAACCAAGGCAGCGTACATTTGACAAAAAAAATACACTACAAACTGTAATATTGTGAACTATTATTATATAAAAAAAGTAATATATTTGTGTGATGGCAAAAAAAGCAGTCATTGCTCCAGGCTTCAGTGTCACATGATACTTAAATAAATTCTATATGCTGTAATATGGTGCTCAAGAAACTTTTTTTTGTTATCAGTGTTGAACAACAACATTGATAATAATAAAAAAGTTGTACTACTTAATATCTATGTGGAAACCATGATAAAAGTTCTAAAGAACAATTATTTGAAATATAAATCTTTTGTGTCATAAATGTCTTGACTGTCATTTTTTTTAAATAAATGTAATATATATATATATATATATATATATATGTATGTGTGTGTGTGTGTATATAGATATTATTAGTACTAATAAATTAAATATTTATTTTTTATAAATGTAATTATAAATTAGTAATAATTATCTATCTATCAATCTATATAGTGTGTATATATATATATATATATATGTATAGTTATTTAGTATTAATAAATTAAATATTAATTAGTGAAGTATATATTAGAAATTAGTATTAATTTCTTTTAAAAATCTTACAGACCCCAAACCTTTGAAAACGTTCATATTAAATAAAAAAAATTCTGATCAGGCATTTCAAACGGGAACCTGTGGAGGTCCTGGGCGAGCTCAACTCAAATTTCAATCACACTTCTTTTTGTGAACCAGTCAAGACTTACTATAAAATCAATGTAAATGCAGCAGCGAGTTGTTTTTTTCCTCCTGTGTAGTCAATTATTGTCTAACCTAAACACTGATCCTCTTGTTTCAGAATGTGAATGGTATCAAGTACCACGCCAAGAACGGCCACCGCACACAGATCCGCGTTCGGAAGCCCTTCAAGTGCCGGTGTGGTAAAAGCTACAAAAGCTCTCAGGGGCTTCGACACCACACCATCAACTTCCACCCGCCCGTCTCTGCCGACATCATCCGCAAGATGCAGCAGTAGAGAGTGCCAACATCCCCCCCCACCACACACACACACACACACACATATACAGTACAAACGGAACACCTCCACATCCATCCGCACCAGCAGCTGTGGCTGTCCATTAACTCTGACTTTGACCCGTCTACTCCTCAGTTTTTTGGAGGACATCCAAAAAATATTTGTCTGGAGGACAGTGTGTCTTTCACTATTTTACTCTTTCAAGAGTAAGACTTCTTCACCTCCCTTTTCATTCCACTCCTCATGAGGAGGAAACTTTAATCTTTTTCTATTCCTCTTCCTCAAGGAAGACTCCCGAATCCCTGTATCATTCTGTACCTCCATGAGGAGGATTTGATTCAACCATCTATCAAAACACTACATTTTGAATTGCATGCTTTAATTCGGTTCTTTTTTATTATTTCCTTTGCTTATTTGTATTTTTGCACATTTGCTTAATCTTTTTGTTTTCCTCTTTATTTTTTGATGCTAGGTGCTTATTGTAAGACTGACGGTATGTTTGGGAAGGAGAGAATCGTGACTAGATAACCAGCTTCACGTGAGTCTCTGTGTGAGAAAAACGAAAGATAGGAAAGGCTTGAAAAGTCTGAATGTTTATCTACCCCGTATAAGCAACATTCACAGCTACAGAGTGTGTATATTAACTATATATTCTATAAGTTTCATAGTCAGATTTAAATTCTATACTTTATTCCTAAGTTTTATTTAGTATATTTTCAACCGAACTTCGGGGATGATGATATCGATTGATTATGGATGTGCAGTTTTCGGTAGTGCTTTCACCCTTTCCGTTAATCTCAGAAAAGTTTTGAGTTATAGCACCAAATGACTCTCAGGTGACAAATCGCCAGCATTTCAAAACCATAATCCTGATCTGATAGTATTTTAGAGTAGGCTGTTACACTCTTCCCAGGTCTGCTGTGGCCGGACCGTTCTGGAGCGTTCTAGAACTCCACAGCAATCTGGAGAAGAACTAAAGCACTTTGTAGTGACCAGTTGCCAACCTGTTTAGGGCGTTTTGTATTGCCAACAAGTTGCAGAATGTTTTCTGCAAGTCAGCTGCGAAATTCCAAGGACTAATATGGCGCTTTGGAGGTCTCTCTTTCCGAGGTTCTTTTATTTTTTTCTAGCTAAGGGAATTCATTATTTCGCTATACCTCCAGTGTGCTTGTTAGATGTGAGATTATTGAAACTGGGTGCCTTGAATTGTGGTACACCACAGCATTCCAGTACAGTATATGTGTAGCCAAGTGATTCAGATTGTGTATTCATCCTGATTCTGGCTCGTCTCTGGTGTGTCCGTGTGACTTTTATACCCCTAACCTGTCACTGGGATGATGGAGAGTCACAACCCAAAGATATTCAAGTGTGGACTCATACCTTGAATCAGAAAGGTACTTGATTTGATTTGATTTTGGACTTGTGGGTGGTATAAATGAAGAGTCGCTAGATCCTCCAGAGATGCCGGCCAGATCAGAGCCTGCCAATCACTCATTATGACATTACTGCATGGACGTTAATGTTGGAATTGCAGTATCGGTTTAGATGCAACATTGTAACAGTATTACACTGCCAGTAAAGAGGGAAGTATTTGATATATTGTGTACTTAATGTATTGTCTCGATGTGAGTGCTTTAAATTATATTTTCTTAAGTTTCTGGACAACAATGTTCCTACATGTAATGAAGTCAGACACCAGGGGTTGTTTTGCAACTGGTGACATTTTCTGCAACAAAACTGAAAAAGAAAAAAAAAAGCTGCTTCATAAATGTAAACCTGGTTACATTTTATATATTAAAATGGCCTCTGATATGTTTTAAAAAATTGTCTTTTATTATTTCTTCCCTCCAGGAATGTGTGGATTCATGGTCAATTTTAGTATAAGGATAGAGGAAAATTATTATATACCAGGTTCCTCAAATCTTTCCCTGGAGGTCCAATCTGCTGCAGAGTTTAGCTCCAACCCTGATCAAACTCACCTACCTGTGATCTTCTAATGATCTTGAAGACTCTGATTAGCATGCTCAGGTGTGTTTGATTAGGGTTAGAGCTAAACACTGCAGGAATGGGCCAGATTTGAGGATCCCTGTTATATACCCATTTAATATTTTTTTGTTATTTTTTTATTTATTATTATATGATATGTGACCCTGGACCACAAAACCAGTCATACGTAGCAGGGGAATATTTGTAGCAATATTGATCAAAATTACCAATTTTTCTTTTATGCCAAAAATCATTAGAATTTTAAGTAAAAATCATGTTCCATGAAAATATTTTGTAAGTGTCCTACCGTAAATATCAAAACTTCATTTTTGATTAGTAATACGCATTGCTAAGAACTTAATTTGAACAACTTTAAAGGCGATTTTCTCAATATTTAGATTTTTTGCACCTTCAGATTCCAGATTTTCAAATAGTTGCATCTCGGCCAAATATTTTCTTAAACCATAAATCAATGGAAAGCTTATTTATTCAGCTTTCAGATGAGGTATGAATCTCAATTTAAAAAAAAATTACTCTTATGACTGGTTTTGTGGTCCATGGTCACATATTGCTTTTTGTAATAGATATATAGTCAAAGTTCTGGGGCCTCATTTATAAAGCGTGCGTATGCTTAGATTTGCATTTTGCTGTTGCGAACAGATTTCCACAGTCTGCGACAAAACCCCCGGATCGCGATCAAATCGGTGCTCGTTGCGGTCGCCGAAGCTCGTTAAGTATGAGCAGGTCAGCAACGTGATCTGAACTTGTCTCGAGCTATACATTTTCAAACCTGTTTGATATTTTCGCAAAGTGATTTTGTAATCCAGCCAATCACAGTGCAGAAGATATAAACGTAGAAAGGTCGATCAAATTAAACATACAATGTCTTCAAGGAAGAACGACAGATGAGAAGAAATCTTGTTGCGTAGTGTGAGCAACAGTGATTCGGCTAGTCTTTCAATCATGTAGTGTGAGCTTGCCATTAGAGTGTGTGTACGCTTAAATCCACGTTTAAATCCATTTGACGTAGAAAAGTGCTTGGCGTCACGTCAGGGTCTGAGCAAACATACATACTTTTTCTTGTTCGAGTACTGCAGGTTTTTGGAAATGTAAGCTGTTCTAAATTAAAGAATTTGGATGATGACTGGTGATCTTTTACATGTTAATGACATTAATTAGGAGTCGTTTACAAGGCAGAGAGCTGAAACCATTCATTTGCGCGCAAGTTCAAGATCATTTGCGATTCATAGATTTCACATCTGAAAGAGACGCGTACGTGCGTTTTCTGTACGAACGTTTATTTTATGAATCACACGTACATTTATTTGAGAGATGATCGTAAGATGGATGGTTTCTGCGCAACATTTTAACCTGCCCCAGGTGTTACAACTTCTAAAAACTTAAATTCATAAAGAATAGTTATTTAAAATTGTAGTATGTTCCTTTAAGACTTTCTAATAAAAGTAATCATTACGGATAATCCTCAAAATTAAGCCTTACCATGTGGTTTTGGCAAGTAAAGGTAAATGTTTTCAATTTGAACAACTCCACATGACCAGCATAAATATTGCTTCAGTGAAATCTTTATTGGTTTAGATCAAGTATATAAGACACACTCACACAGTAAGAGACCGAAAGTATTTAACTAAGGAAATGGAACAAAAATAAGAGATCTAGGTTTGTGATTTCAGTGCACAGGAAACGAGAGCATGCGACTCAATTGAAATAAATGATTTAAATAGATAAAGGAAAAAAAACACTAACTCAAATAACTTTATTATCAAGGTTTATCTTTAAAAGCTTATTCTAAAATAATTTTATAATATAGAATCACCCTCTTAGCTGGTCACATACATGCCCTGACAGATAAAGCTGTGCTCTGCCTGCACAGAGTATAGTAGGCGATACCTGACTTAAACTATGGAACCTGGGGAGGGTTCTCAACAGAATGCTTTAATATGACATTTGCTCAATGTTCTTAAATTATTCTTAACCACCTGCAATGCTAACTTTGATATGAGAAGCGTTAAAGTGAGCTAGAATAAACAGTCCTATTGACAGAAGTAATCCCCAACTAAAATGGACTTAAATAAAGACCCTAAAACGTCACCCAAATCCATCTTTCAGTCATTTGGAATTCATTAACTGTATCCAGACTTTATCTTGATTGCGTTAAATAAAGAATCAGTTCTCTACAGATGAATGCTCAAAGCTAAATATGCTGTTTAAAGTGGCTGTTAACTGTAACACAAATGAGCAGAATGTGAAGTGGAGGCAAGGACTCTTTTTCTCGACTAGAAGTTGAGCACGTTACTGTCGAAGTGGGTGAGGACGTGCTTCTCGAAGAGATCCTGGTCGCAGTCGAGAGGGAACTGTTCGCCGCACATGGGGCAGCTCTTCCAGTGGCTCTCCACGTGCTCCTCAAACTTGGACTGGTCGTAATGAGGAGGGAAGATCACTTCACACAGCGGACAACGCTTCTGCTCCCCACTGCAAGATGGAGAAATTAAACTGGGTGAGAAAAGGCTAATAAAAATACAAAAATAAAGGCTGAATGAGGAAAACAAAGTGTGGCAAGGTGTGTTTGTGTGTGAATGAGCTGGTGCTGGAACAACAGGAGAGTAAACGGCAGTAAAACAGCATCTGTGTGAAGGCGATGTGGGTGGGCCGTTGAGCTAATGCACAGTCACACCACAACGAAGCTCAACCACATGATAGGTAACAGCCGTGAGGTTGGTGTTTGTGTGCGTTCTTACCTGGGTTCAAAGCAGAATGGCATCTGTCCATCATTGAGGAACTCTGCAGGGTCAGCGGCTGTAGGCTGATCATTGGTTTGCTGGGGAGAGAAGAAAAAAAAAACCTTTCCTGTCAGCAAAAGCAGAGGAACCGGAAATAACCTGAAAACATCCATTAAGCCGTTAACTGTGAATGATTAATATAGCAGGAAATCTTGTTGGTGTAGCAATATATGACAGATCTAAACATATGCAATTATGTAGGAAAAAGTCATAGCATATTGATTAATGATCTGGGGTGCGTTTCTCAAAAGCATCATTAGCTGTTGTTCTGTTGTTACCTACATAGTTCAAAAAAATCACTATTTCCAGAAAACATGGTTTTAATGAATATTTGCAAACATATGTGGTTGGATCTACAGCATATTTCTGTGTTATTATGACATGTAGATCATGCTCTTGGGTGCAGTACATACTCTATATCTTATATACTATATATATATATATATATATATATATATATATATATGTGTGTGTGTGTGTGTGTGTGTGTTACAATCTACACTGTATAGCATGTCAACAATCAAGGGCAGTTTTGAAAAGTGTGCATACATGTAAAAACATTGGAACCACAGTGTAAGCGGGAACCCGTCAAAAATCACATTTACATATTTATGTACTTAAGAAAAATACCCTGCAATTGTACTTTTAGGCCGGTTTCACAGACAGGGTTTAGACTAAACTAGGATTAGGCCATTGTTTAATTAGGAAATTTAAGTAATTTTTATTAACATGCCTTAGAAAAAACATTACTGTGGTGCATCTCGAGACAAAACAAAGGCACTGATAAATTTTAAGATCAGTCAGTGAAAGTTTCTTTCAGTTAAAACAGCTCAGACTTACACTTTAGTCTGGGACTAGGCTTAAGCCTTGTCTGTGAAACCGGGGGTACATATACTAAACTGGTATACTTAAAGCCTGCTCTATTGGATCAACTAATTTTGTACTTAATACACTTTAATTGTGCAGAAATAGTGCTTTAGTCCAACTAAAGATATGCTGAAGTATATTTGATTGTGCTAAAGTGGAACTATTGCAAGTATACTTCAGGTACACTTTAAATATCTTGCACTTAAGGACCAATATTATTCAAAGATCATACAATCCTCATTAATAGTAACATTAATATTATTAATTAATATTAAGAAATGTGCATTGTGCTCAAATAGTACTCCAAATAAAGTTGAATTGTAATTTTGGTATCACTCAAGTCTCAAGCAATATATCAGTAAATATATGTTAACAGATTTGAAATATACTTAGTATGAAATAAATATTTTCTAAATATATATATATTATTTTTTTTACAAGGGTCTTCATTTCTTCAATATAATGCATCCTACTATGGTGGTTAGGCAGTGAGTTATGAATTACTCAGGATTGTGAGATACACTCACTATGCTGTAAGTGAAATACTAGCTAACTGCATAGTATATAATGTACTATAATATACCACACCACACCATAAATGACTGGCATACTTCTTTACATCATAATTTGTCTTTCCAACTTTCTGTTGTATATTTCACATTTTAGCAAATTTAGCACATCATCAAGGTATAGAGTCTGAATTTTTGGCATGAAGTTTTAATTCATTTGGGTATTCTAACTTTTTAAAGAACGACTTGGCATATAGTTCTAGTACACAAAATTATTTGTGTATACTTCTGTATACTTAGGTCACATCAAACTTCATGTGAACAGCCCACTTAAGATGAAAAGTGACTGTTTTATGCTGACTGACTGAAGCTCTTCCATGTTTAGTTAGGTAAATCCACATTATCCAAGCAAGGCTAACGAGCTCTATTAGTTGCGAGTGTGAGCACTTCCTTAATGACTCTGCTCTGGGTTAGCAGGGCTTTAATAATGCCAGTTTAGCTAAGCCCTACCGGAGGCCAGCACAGTGGAGAGAGAAGTCCAGATAAAAGAAAGACAGAGATTTGGGAAGAGTTTAAGCCCATCTGCAGTTCTGACTAGATTAAAACCTTAATCCCACCTCTATATCACTTCTAACAGCTGAATGTGGAGGTAGCCGTAATGAACTCACAGTGTTCTGCGGCTCCTCTGGTTCCTCCAGTCCATCAGGGCGGCTGAGGTTCCGGGCGGGCTGTATGCACACTACATTGCTGTCCCAGGATGGAGGCCCAACTGGGGGCAGTCGGGGCATCTGGTCATCAGAGAACTCTCCATCGGCTCCATCTGTCAGGAAAGGAAACCCTTTAATGCCTTAATATCTGGATTTATACCTCAGGAAAACCATGTAGCTTAAACAAATATGAGCAGGAGCAATCAAAGAGTACATGCACAGCTGCCTAAAAAGTGTTTGGAGCCAAAAATGTTGAGAATAAACTCAAATTAAATTATGAGAAAAAAGTAATTCAATTTCGAGAAAAAAATCATTTTAAATTTCGAGAAAAAAATCATTACATTTCGAGAAAAAAATGTTGCGAATAAACTCATTAAATTATGAGAAAAAAGTCAAAATAAAATGCTGAGAATAAACACACTCGTGTCATGTTCATTGGACAATGTCAAACAGCGTCTGCGGTGGCGTAGGTTGGAGAGTAAAGCACATGGATGTAGCATGATGCGATCGATCAGGGTTTGAATCCGTCTTTTGCCGAACTCATTTTCTTCCTATTCTCATCACATCACTTTGGAAATGTGGAAATCAATTGCCTAATGAGTGTTTAATAATAATAAATCACAAATCACAATTTAACGAGTTTAATCGCGCATTATGATGACTTTAATCTCAAGATGGTTTTATTTCTTTATTATTGCTTGGCCCTAATCCTCTTCCATAGTTGTGTCATCACAAATTATATTTAAAATAATTACAATTATTGGCAAAACACATACATATTAAAATACATACAATATGTTTTAAGGTGCAGTCACATTAGCAAAATTTTGACAAAATTTCAGGTCAACTTCAACTTTGAATCTTTCGACCTCATGCAAAATTCTCAATTGCATGGGTTCCAATTAAAATGACTGGATTTTGCCCATGACAAATCGGTAAACAATGGAAAAGTAATCAGAGTTGTACTCTATGATGTACTTACTGACATTTTTTCCTTTGTTTATAAATTGTATTCCTTATTTAAAATGAGCAATTGAAATGAATGGTGAAATAGCAGCATAGATACCCCTGGAATCAGTAGAAGAGTACGGGTTCCCAAACATGAGATCACTGGGGCGCTGGGGAACCAGCAGAGGAGATGGGTCGTCTTGAGGGTACGGCATCGGGTACTGCAAGAAAACTGACTGCGCATCCACATAGCCATCTTTCTTTTCATTTTCTTCTTCCCTGCTGACACTCCTTTGCAACTCCTGATGGGACACAGGAAATGCAACAGCTATTAAGTTTTGGTTCGCTTCAAGAACAGTCACTGAAATCAGTAGCTGATCACCTAATCCACACATTTCAATTAAAACTTAAATGTAAAAATGCTAATTAAAAGCTAAACTGAGTGAAATTGGTCCAAAGGTGACCAAACTGAAAGCAAAGTCTAATTTAAGGCCAGCCATGGTGTACTGACAATAACTCAGAGTCAAGTCCCATTTTCCCATCCTTCTTTTCATCCTTTCCTCTATCTTTGAGTCCAGACAGTACATCACTCACCACAGCGAGCAGAGGCAGCAGAGTAGAGTAACTCGCCACCCTCGCACAAACAGTTTAATTAGGCCCTTCATTAAAACTCCTGCCTGTTCAAAGGGAGGCAGAGCGCTGCTTTTTATTGAAGTCTTCGGCAGGCGCCAATTTCATTTAGTCTGAACCTCAAATTGGGCCATTTTACTTCTCGAGCGTCGAGTTTTGTGTTGTACCTCGACTACGCGTCCCTCTCTGTGGTCCAGGGTAATTGAATGGAAAATAAGGACTCACTTGCACTGCTGGCCCAATTAGAGAGATATGTTAAACCCAAACCAGATCCTGAGAATAAAACAACAAGCAAGAAAAACAACTGCATTTTTAGATTGGCAGAGGCCTGTGGAAAATGAAAACGAAAGCACGCACCCTCTCTAGCTTCTCTTTTTCTTTGGTCAGCGAAAAAAGACTGTCCTTCAGCTCCTTGAGTTCTCGGCCCTTCTCTGCCACCTGGCTCTGGAATCAGAAAACAAAGCTGTTACTGAGATTATCTGCTAAAAACATTATTTAAAATGAAAAGAGAAACAACTTTACTCTAGAATGAGAATAATCGGTTAATTTGTGAAAAATAATGTACAGGTAGATATATTCACATAAAAAATATATTAAACTGATTAATATAAATCGTAATCGAGTGTGTTCTAGTAAACAAATGAGTGAATTTGTGCATATTTTAAAATAATTATGTATTTTGCAAATAGTGCAAATGGAAAACTTTACAATAAACTCTAAAAAAAAATATATATATATTTACTTAAATCAATTGCCTTAAATATATTTAAAAGCTTTAGTTATTTAATTAAAAAAATAAATATCAATATTTAGACAAAATTATTAAATATAAAAATATTTAAAAAATTCAAAAACATTTAAATAAAAACGACAATTACAGTTGTTCTACATTTGTTAAGAAAACTGGTTGGCATCCACCTAAAGGGTTTATTTTGCAATAATGGCAGGCTGACTGTGCATGAATGCACATACACACAAAAAAATTGTTGCACAAGAAATAAAAATGGTATCTTGGCAGAATAGTCAATTATACAGTTTATTATATAACAATATCTGCCTGCATGATTGACCAATCAGAGTTAAGTATTCCAGAGCCACGTAATCATGTGATTGATTTACTTAAAATGTGACAAATAAAATAATTATAAAAAGAATGGTCTTGCAAATGCTTTCCAATTGCAACTGATATGCTTGGGATTTTAATTAAGTACTTATTTACTAGTAAAAAAAGATCCTCCATGGCTTCTCTACCACTCATTTACATCTGTCTTTGCATGGCTCCACATGAGTCACGCAGAAAAACCGTAAACTTAGCCTGAAGACTACCACTGATCTGCACATGACCTTACTACTTAAACAGAACTGAGTCCCTCTCTCTGTCTCCTGCTGTGTAGGGAGGCAGCCAGCAGATGCATTATCCTGTCTTGATCCCAGGACTCCCAACTGTCCTTCCTCCACTGTCTCCATGTCTCATGTAAACAGCAGTAAAAGTCAGTCTCCTCAGTGACACACTCATAAACCAGCACTGTCAGTGTATTTGTGCTAATGTAATGATATCGGGCTTGACTCAGAGCAGCCGTAAACTGTCTCTTATCAGAACATCTGAAGGTCTGCTTATCTGTGATCACATTTCCCTCTGATCTGAGTCATATTGTTCAAAACGTACCAAAGAAAAAAAAACTTTAAAAAAAACAGCACAGCTTCCCTTTGTTGAGTCCCAGATGCTACAATAAAAAGAAACTACTCTGTGATATTATGAGGTAAACATGACTGCAACCTCCGTTTTACAGTGCAAGTAAACAGTGTTTACAAGACTTTATCAATATTCCATTATTCCATTATTATTCCAGAATTCCATTTGTTATGCGAGTTGTCAGGGGGAAACTCATTCACTCACATACTGCTTGTCCTATATGGCTGCACAAGATGAGAACATATTTTTCTTGGGTCAAGAAAGAGTCAGACTTAGATATATTTCCTCCTCCCCTACCACGAAACACTCACTGTGGCTGGATGCATTTAAATCCCCAATAATCTGCTGTAAGGATGCTTTCCTGTCACATACTAGACATGCACTTCGATAAACTGATGGAACGCAAGGTTAAGGTGTTTATATGTTGGGCAAAATCAGGATAATTTGCAAACATCTAGCTCTGTCGATAGGTTTATGCTTAAATGGTTTATGCCCTACGCCGATAAAGGAAAATGGTTTAACGCATTTACTTGATGCACACATGACCGTGCATGTTGTCAGATTCCATATGTTTTGCATCATACAAATGTTTATTTAGATCTCACGTGTTACGAGCTGTTCAGTGGAAGAGAATATTTACTAAATATTTGATAAAAAAAAAAAAAAATCTGATATATACGTTAGCTTTCGTCATAGATATGGCGTCAAGGCAAAAATGGCAATTATACTCAACTGTAGATTTGGTGACATGTTTGCATCTTTCTCCAGTTTTAAACACTGCTGGGAACTGTGCAATTGCAAGTTTTGTTTATATGTAATGCACATGTAAACAAACATGTAAATTGGACTGAAACTTTTAGGTTACAAATAAACAGAATCTGAAATTGATTGATTGATGTAAATTAGGTCATGAAATATTAAATTTTATTTTGACTTTAAAGCTAGATTTATAATAATAGCTATAAAAATGAAGCAGTCTTAGAGTAATTCACTGATGAAAATTTCCTGATAATTTACTCACCCCCATATCATCCAAGATGTTCCTGTCTTTCTGTCTTCAGTTGAAAAGTAATTAAGGTTTTTGAGGAAAACATTCCAGGATTTTCCTCCATATAGTAGACTTCAATGGGGATCAACGGGTTGAAGGTCCAAACTGCAGTTTCAATGCAGCTTCAAAGGTGATCCCATGATCCCAGCTGAGGAATAAGGGTCTTATCTAGCAAAACGATTGGTCATTTTCTAAAAACAAAAATACAAATTTATATACTTTTTAACCACAAATGCTCGTCTTGCACTAGCTCGACCTCACGCATTATGTAATCATGCTCGCATGATGTAGGCGGAAGTACTGACCCAGTGTTTACAAAGCGAACATGCAAAGAGAGTCGAACACCCTTTACAAATGGACGATTTTGAAGTTGAAGGAGTTTTTTTGCTCTACCCTTTCTTTTTGAACCGAAGTACACAGACAAAGGACTAACCTGCGTGACTTTTCCAACATGAATACGCAATGCGTGAAGACACACATGCGCATTGCAGAGCTAGTGCAAGATGAGCATTTGTGGTTAAAGTATATACATTTCTTTTTTTTTTTTTTTTGAAAATGACCAATCGTTTGGCTAGATAAGACCCTTATTCCTCGGCAGGGATCGTGTACAGCCCTTTGAAGCTGCATTGAAACTGCAATTTTGACCTTCAACCTATTGGCTACTATTGAAGTCCATTATATGGAGAAAATTACTTGAATGTTTTCCTCAAAAAACTTTTTTTTCTGACCGAAGAAAGAAAGACATGAACATCTTGGATGACATGGGGGTGAGTAAATTATCAGGAAATTTTCATTCTGGAAGTGAACTACTCCTTTAAGGTGTAGTCGGAAAATTTTACGAGGCAAAAAGCTCATGGTCTATTGTCAATAGTATAGTGATGTATGAAGCACAGCTCACACAGAAGTCGCTTTCAAACTAAGCAGTGAATCCACATGACCAACTCCAACCTGTTGCGATATCTGCATGGGGAAACCTTTCGCTCTCAAATGAAATTCCTGAATGCATGGATTCCTATTGAAATGACTGTATTTCACCCATGAAAATTCACCCAAGAATGGTAAATGACTTTTAGACCTGATGGAATCTGACTGAACAATGGTCACCAGGTTGTCATCTGTCTTTTATTTTGTGACTCATTTCACGCTGCCCCTCTTAAAGTTATCTATATTATTTTTTGTATAGCATAGTATGTCTTCAAGTCGAGGACAGAATTAAGTTTTAGTTTAAACTCTGGACCAGTAGTTGACGCTGACCTTGTAGCGATCCTCCTCAACAGCCAGCTGCATTCGCAGGCCCTCATTGGTTTTCATCTGCTCTCTTAGCTTCACCTCCATCTTTGTGAGCTCATCGTTTATCATGCTGCAACGCTCTCGCTCCTCCTGCGGGGGAATATGCTTAGTACTTTAGTATATCAAACAAATTCAGTGTGTCAGAGAGAGAAAAAAAAAGATAAGTACTCACATTAAGCATCTGTTTGCATTTTCTGTATTTGTCATTTTTGTCTGGCTCCTTGCTTGCACTTTTCAGCTTGCCCTGAATGATGGCATCTAGCACAGCATCTGAAGTACCTGGGCTTCCTGTTAGCAGTCCGGAGAACACAAAAACATGTCCATACAATGTCTTAAAACACTTGGAAGTTGAAGTTTGCATAGATTAGTATAAACTTACCTGGTGCAGAAGCCTCTGGACTGGCAGATAAAGGACCAGCTGCTGGGTCAGACCCTGGACTTCTCTTCACCTGAGACAAAACACAAGGGTTGGCTGAGACTAGCCAACAGCTAAAAACTCAAAACACAAGACTCTGCAGGTGGTATAGCAATATAACTTGAAGGTTTACTCACTCCTTGCTGTTCAGTGAGCTTGACCACTTGTTTCTGGAACTTCTGGCATTCCTTATATTTGTCTTTATAGTGTTCAGCAGCCATCTGCAGCCTGAGCCGTAAATCTTCAACTTCTCTCTGCAGTTCGTCAACAGCTAGCCCTTCTGACTCCTTACACTGCAGAGGGAAAGATAGATTAGTTAGTTAGAATGGTCTGCAGTTAAACAATGGAAAAGATAACAGTTCATAAGATTCTATAGTTATAAGTGGTAAACAGAGTGTGCAATCTGTGTGAATTTTCATCCGAAATTTTTGCACATTGAAAAATAAATATGACCTCACGTTGTGTCAATCACATTTACACACTGCCTCCGAAACTTTCGTCCGTCATAAAAAAAATGGACCAGGTTTGATTTTCTGTGTTTTCACATCTGTAGCAAGCATTTTGATAGGAAAGGATGACAAATGCGAAAATTTCAGATTCAGTGTGCAAGGACCTTAAGTCATACAGGTGGGCATCTCTTTACCGCCTCCTGCTGGGTTGAGTTTTTCATCTCCTCCAGCTGCTTTTCCAGGCGGCTACACTCAGCCCGGGCTTCCATTTGTCCCTTCTTTAATGACTCGGCCTCCAGGCGGATCCGGTATAGGTCGGCCATGCTTCTGTCACGAGCGTTAGAGGAGTCGCGCAGCTCAGCTTTTAGCATATTTGCCTGCTGATGGGTTGCCTGCAACTGCTCCTCTTTCTGCCTGAGCTGCTCCCTAAGAGCCTTACTTTCCCCCTGAAAACAAAAAATAACACTCATGAGAATACAATTATTCACAAATATGCACACATTGTCGTATATCTACTGCGAATGATGCCAACAGTGAAAAATACAGCTTCAACTGCTCATGCGGATATGTTTTCTGAAAGCTGGCCTTTTTGCCACTTTTATTGATACATATACGTAAAGGAAATTATCAAGAGGGGAAAACGGGATCAAGGACCATGTCTTAAACACTAGCCCATAGCTTCGACCATAACATTGCTTTTAAATGAGCAATATCCCAATATAGAGTGGTGTAGGGATGACGTAGTGTTGTAGGCCAACCCGTAAAAAGCCATTGAAGATATTCCCATTGGCTTTTGGATTATTGCAGAAAATAAGATTTATGACTCTTACGCGTTTCATTCATGAAGATAATATTCACAAATGAACAACTTTTATGAACGTTTAAGCCTAAATACAATTGTCAAAATTAAAACTAAAGTTAAGCTGTAAACAAACTAATCCGTGGACGAATTCAACATTACCACCACTAGATTCCGACAGCTCTTTCAGTCTTTATTTAAAATTGACAAGTTGGAAAGTCTGAGGATGAATAGTTTGCAAGAGTGTGAGCAACACAGCAAGGCTTTAAAAGCGGACTAGTGAATATATGAGTTTTTCTGTTTGGTGTGTTGGCGTTTAATGTCCCCAAAAACCTCTGCAGTCTCATGTAGCCAATTAGCATTTGCCTATTTACAACATACAAGTAAAGCTTTAAAACATAACAGAGTCGGGATTTACTGATGTATTTTATATCATAGAATGCAGTCTGAAAATATCTTACGCTTTTGTTAACCACGGACCTTATTTCAAGCATTTGATCAAAAACCCATTAAAATGGTAACTAATTTCTGGGTTTTAGGATTCATTCCTGCAGCACTCTATATGAAATATAGGTTAAGCAGAAGCTTTTGTGTGTGTGTACCGAAGGTGAACTGTTGGCCAATAGTTGGCGGTGCTGTTTTTCTTTCTCTGCCAGGCAGGATTTGACTCTAGTGAGCTCTTCCTTCAGCTGAGCAATGGTGTTCTCCTTATTCACATCCACAGACTTCAACATCTGCAGCTCAGCACTTAGCTTAGTGTTCTCAAGCTCCCGGTTCTTCAGGTGAATCTGTGCCAAACACACACACATATACACTTGATTCAAATAGACTGTTTGACTTTCTCTTTGCACATCTGCTGAGTAATAATAACCTGGGCCCATGGCACATAAAACTAGCAGTGTACCAAAGTCAGTCCAGATCCCGGACGAGCCCCCAATTATCCACACGATCTCTAAAATGAGGTGTATTTCCACATGGTGAGGAAGTATGCAAGCTAAACCTAATTATAACGCAGCAGTAAGAGAGCAGCAACTCTGCTCCACCCCCACCCTTCTCTTTCTCTGCCTCAGGCAGCTGCTGTGAAGTGAGGGCCGGCTGTGTTTCCGTGGCTACAGCCCAGCGTTAACGCCCAGTTCCTGTGCCCGCCACAAGAAAGTATGGATGGAGGGTGAGACAAAGTGAGTGATGGATAATGAGAATTACACAGTGCAAGTCAGAGTAATTAGGAAAAGAATGAGGGTCTGTATTACACTTCTCCGTGGATAAATGCATATATATATATATATATATATATATATATAAATAAATATATCATCTGAAAAACAAAAATAATAAATAATAAAATAAAATATATAATAAATAAATATAAAATAAAAAATATATGGCAGATCTGGTTGTATAGTTGTTTGACACTTGCATGTAGTTGTATGTCACACACCAGTTACACTTGTGTCAATGGTTGTATTTTATAAATAAAATGCATTACTTTAAATCAAAGAAATTATGTTGTAGTAAATGAAGGAATGCCTTTTGGGAAAAAAAGAAAGAAAAAAATACAGATTTCACATTGAAAAATACAAGTAAAAAAGAAAAAACCTTACATACAAGGAAAGAAAAACCTCACAGGAAAGCAATTTATTTCATTAGCTCTGTAAAACTGATGTTATAAAAGAGCATTTATTATTAAGATCATTTATTACAAAGATCTGCATCACAATGACCAATGCAATATGTACTTCGAAGGCCTAAATAAAGTTGAAAACGAAGGAAAAAGCAGTATTTTATTTTATTCTTTGGCAATGTAAACTGTAAAAATCAGTGCTGTCAATCGATAAAAAAAACCAACTAATTAATCGCACATTTTTCTAAAATTAATCGCGATTAATCCCACCTAACATTAAAGTTTTTAAATATACTTTTATATTGCAATAATTTCACATTCAATCTTCAAATGTACAATGTACAAACAACATAAAGACAGTATATTTTTAATATTTCTTTAATGGCATCTTTTGATATCAATACTACTGATGTCTCTATAAAATTGTTTTTCTCCCTTAATATTTAACCATTGACTGTAGCCATTCAGCATTACAGTATAATTGAGAGCTATCAATTTTAACATTTATTAGACTTAACTTCTAATTTAAGTGAACTTCAAACAATCTTCACACGAACCCATTATAATAAATGACATATTTAGCTACCTGTGCCCTTCAGCAGAAATATACAGAAAATTAATAGTTACCAAACACTAAATTCTAAATTAAATATATATGAACCCTTAAAGCTATAAAAGTTATTGATTTCCTCTTTTTTTTCTTTTGTTCAACAGCAGCTGGTTATTATTATTTGCCTGCTATTGCTTTAAAAGCTGCTGCTGCTTTCTGACCCACTTCAGGTCTTAAAGTCTCTACTAATGAACTGACGAGTTGAATCGGGTGTGTTAGATGAGGGAGACAGTTCTGGGGTGCCTCAGGACAGTTTTTAAAACCATTTCAGAGACATGTTCTTAAATATGACGCATATATAACATATCGCATGCATGCACACAGTTTTAAGGCAGCTTTAATCGCCTTTTTGGTAACTTCATGCCTTAACTGACGGCATAACTAGGACATTGCATGCACGTAGTTTCTTTCACTGTTTGATATGAAATGATACAGGCTACAGCGCGCGCCGGCACCTGTGCGTGTATTTGAAGAGCGCGCACTACGAGCACAGTGTCTTTTACGCGCGCTCGTTTGACTCGCGCCTGGCGCGGAGGCGACGTTAGAGAGCGCGTCTGAAACGTCTCCCGTTTGATGTGGTCATAAAGACGTTCTGCATCTAAATAAACACAATCCTTTTCAAGAAAAAAAGAGACTGAGGCAGCAGTTGTGAATGGGGTGGCCAACCCTAGCCCCGCCCCTGCGTTAACAGCATTAAATATTTTTAACGCATTAATCTGAAAAAAATTATCTCCCGCGTTAACGCGCTAATTTTGACACCACTAGTAAAAATATTTCGTTTCAATATTAGTGAAGTAATTTCTCAAAATATTTATTATGTACAGTAATGAAGTTCCATTTTTCAGGTACATTACACCCCTGGCATAAACAGCATATACTGTGAGGGCACAGTGTTCTTGCATTTGAGTAACCAACAGGGACGTGCGTGAGGTAGTGAGTGGCATTACCTTATAAAGCTCCTTCTCATCTTTCTCATTCTTCAGCTGACATTCAAGAGCCTCTTTCTCCAGGGTTAACTTCTTCACTCGATCCTTCAGGCTGTCAAATCAGAGCCATTATCAATCATTCAGCCACACAAGGAACATATCTAGAACATGTTAAAAAACTATTTTCTTGTCAAAGTTCTCAAAGTGAATCTCCTAAAAATATTAATCTAACAAATATGTCATCTCCTGATCCTATCTAAAGATATGTAAAACAATTACATGGTTTGTTATAGGGATGTCAAAAGTCCTGGTACTTCGATACCAAAGTACTAAATTGTAAGTAACTAAACATCAGTTTTTCTGCATTATCACTAGTACTGATTGTTTACTTGAAAAAAAAAAAAAAAACTTTATTGTAAAATACTTGAAGGCTACATGACATTTTTTTTTTTTAAGATATCTTTTAAACGGAAACTGTGGACCAATAGCATATTGTTTTATCTGTGGTACTGGAATTGAGAACAACGAAATTTAACTGGAATTGATTATGGAAATGTTGGTATCATGACAACCCTAGTTTGTTATAATCTAAGAGATTGCTATAGCTTTCTCTGATTGCCTCTTTGTGGCTACTTCATTATGGTAGGAAATCGCACCCGTCTAGTTCTGTCTCCTTCTGCAGGCCTTTTTGTGTGACTCCGATAAGATCCTCCTCTAACTGCAACAGTCGTGCAGTACTCTCCTCCATTCTCGTTTTCACCTCCTCTCTCTCCTCCTGCAAGCTCTGGGCAGACAGCTGCAACTCCTGTGTGCACACAAAAACAGATAAGAGCAAATTCCCTTGGTCATAAGCATGTTGTTGTCCCAGCTGCTGCAGAAATGATGGGAGTTATTGCAGAATAGACTATTGGCTCTTGAGTTATACTTGAGTGTGGTCTCGGAGAATCTGCAAACATGACTAATGGGAAAGCAGGTCTCCAAATCCCACTCCAGTCTCTTCTGCAGTACCACTTAATGTGCAGAATTTTTAGAATTATTTTAGCAGCACATAAAAAAAACATATAAAAGTGTGGTCATAAAATTAACAGCCAGAAATGGGTGTGCTTGTTTTCATCTTTAAACTAGCTCTGCCTCAGAGCTCATACATTTATACTTTATGAAAATTGCCACTTAAAAGTAACAATTGGCAATGATGTTGATTGTCATGTCTGTAAAGATGTAAATTATTATTATTATTATTATATTTTATGTATTTTTTTATGTAAAGAGTCCAAAGAGAGACTCTCACTAGAGGGTGCTGACAGCCTGTGAACTCAGATGTAAACAGTTTAAGATTTTTTTTTCCATTCACATCATATTTGAGAGGACAAAATACTGTCTTTTACCCATTCAATAAAATGTGAAAAAACATTTCTATTTCCAATATATTTGTACAATATTATGAGGTCAAGTCAGGACAATAATAAAAATAATTCCTTTTCCTCTTTCTAACTCGAGCCATTTTTTTCTCTCCGTCCTCTCACCTGCACATCTTTCCTGAGCTGAGCGCTGCTCTCTTGCTCCTGCTCATATTCTTTCTGCAGTCTGTTCTTCTCTTCAATCAGTTCATCCCTCTCTTTCTGAAGTAGGTCCAGGTTTTCCAAGAGCTCCTTCTTTTCCTGCTGAATTTGTTCCATCTTTTGCTGGAAAAAGAACCAAAAGTGACAATCCTGGCATGTGAAAACTGACAAGAAATATATAGTTCTACTATAGTTCAAGAAATCTTGAGTTCAGTAGTTACAAAACAAAATCCCCTCACCTCCAGGTAACTAGCCTTGGTGGTGACCACCAGGATATCATCTCCTCCTTCATCCTCCATTGTCAGCAGTTCCTCCTCTGTGGGGCTGTTGGCGCGGAACTGGAATGGAGTGCTGGCCCCACGGATCTCTCCCTTATGTGTTACATAGCAAAACTGGTAGAACTCACCCTCATCATTTGGGACGTAGTAACCTGCAAAATACCCCAGAATCAAGCAGAGAAAACGATCCTATCGTTAGAGCGGTTCATGGAGTATTTTACACCAAACTCAATTGTCTTTCCCATAGGTTTTAAAACAAATGACTAATGAACGACAGCTAAGACTAATGAACATAGCCTGAAGTCCATTATTTACATCATAACTTTACAGTTCCACTGCAGCTTTATGACAGACTCATGTCATTTTATTTAATGGTATATTTTCTTAATTGCCGTAAGGAATCCGGACTCATGCCATGAAAACCCTGTAATCCCTCACAAAGATTCCAGTATGTGACCTGAACCACTCCAGTAAAACTGGCCCATCAACACTTCAGCCCTCTAATAGAAGGCCTCAGTGTTTCCTATTTTATTGCATCCGTCACTACATATTAAAAGCCCTCAACGAACCTTTGAGGGGCCTTCTCTCTGGCATGACATTCATTGAAGAAATGCTGGCATGAAACCCCATTTTGACAATGTCATTTTACCTTGGAAAACCACAGATCTGTTGACTGTGGTTCCCTCGGTGTAGTTGTCTGGAAGAGGTGACCACAGGAACGTGTAGTAGTCACGAGCGGTGCTCCAGCCAACCTGTCAGAAACAGAGAGGTTTTAAGGGGTTAGCATAAATGACTTAAAGCTCAGGTGTTTCAGTCATTAGGTAGAGAGGTAATGCTTCAAACAAGGTTCTATGAGAGCCCCTGTGCATGATTGTGTGTGTGTGTGTGAGAGAGAGAGAGAGAGAGAGAGAGAGAGAGAGAGAGAGAGCGAGAGAGAGCGAGAGAGAGAGAGAGAGAGAGAGAGAGAGAGAGAGAGAGAGAGAGAGAGAGAAAGAGCGTTAAAAAGGACATTTTTATCCTATTGTTTGTCATATTTAAATCCTTGGTTAGTGTATTTGTTTTCTGTGGCTCTTTTGTTGTGGTAGAATGTAAGCCACTTTTTAAATAACTTAATTTGGCAAATTGACAGCTGTGTAGTTATGCAAGAGTAGTCATCCTCTTAGAACATCTGACAAGCAATTAGAATCAAACATTCAAAATAACTTTTCTGGTTTTTGATGCCTAAAATATTATAAATCTATACTGTTAAAAAAAAAAACATACAAAAAAATCTAGACTCTCCAGTCCAGAAATCTATATACCTTCTAGTTGGAAAAAACAACAACATAAAATGTACAGTAGATACATTTTATAATGTTTAGTACTTTTTATAACCTGGCAAATACATACATACATACATATCCCATATAATATCATATATATATATATATATATATATATAATACCACTATCCATATAAACATTTAACATAACATATCTTTAATTTCACAATATACACACTGCCGGTCAAATGTTTGGAATAATAATTTTTTTTGTTGTTTTTGAAAATCTTTTATACTCACCAAGGCTGCATTTATTTAATGAAAAAAAAACTTTAAAACAGTAATATTGTGAAATATAATTACAATTTAAAATAATGGTTTTCTTTTTGAATACAATTTAAAATATTTATGAATTTATGAAAAACATTTTTTTTAAAACGTCATTATTCCAAACCTTTGGAAAAAAATATATAATAAAATTGTAACCTTATATATTATAACATATTAAAAAAAAATTATTCACATGCCTCTAAAATCAAAACACAAAAAATAAATAAATGGTGCAGCTTTTGGCAAATGTGAAGCTATTATGTCACTAAGTGTTTATGTGAATTCTCCCACATACACTAATAGGAAGTCTGTAAATGCTTCGTCAGGCTGTCGTGGTCTCTTGACCATTGCCTGATTCACATCATGTTGCAAAATTCTTTGGCACATTGTGCATTTTTCTCATCTCCATGAGGCCTAGTAGAAAGCCTTTGAGATGAGAACATAAAAACATGAACTCGGCTGTGTTTTACGGGGGCAAGTGAAACTCAGCCTGTCTGCCACGTGTTTCTCGCCAAAGCCTCGTGAATATGTTCGGTTGAGGGAGCGCGGCTACAACTCAGCCTTAACAGGAAGAAGAAAATAGGTGAAAATTTTATACATACTTCAGAATGGAAACCAAGATGTAATTATATGAATTTTATGTGTTGTTAACTGATGGTTGATGAGGGGGAGTACAGAAAATACATCTATAATTTCAGCCCTCTGTCATAAAACTGTCAAACAAAATCAGACTCACATCGGGCTGACTGTGTTTGTGAACATGCAAAAGCACAAGCCTAGTACCTGCTATTGGCATCTACGTGGGAACTCTATCGCATCCTGGAAGTAACACACAGACACACACGCAGTAAAAAATGCAAACTCACTACAGCTCAGTCGGATTAGAAAGTTGTGTGGCTTGTTTGCTCAAACCATACAGCTGTCCTCTATGTCCACAATAACATTAGTGCTGCAGAAATCCCCTGATTGTACAAGAAAGTTGCCCGAGGTGCTGGAGCTGTAAAGAGCAGGAAGCCATTAAAGGCATGGCCCATACGGAGCGTCATTACTGCCTGGACCAAACTCCACTCATTAGAGACGTTCGGGGTGAAAGAGGGCGAAAATTAAGCCCCTGTGTGTCTCTCATTTAGGTTTGCGGAGGGAACGGTAACCAAAGGAAGAAAAGATGGATGAGAATGAAAATAGCAAGAGAAACTACACAAGAACCTTCAGGACGAGAGCAGCTCAAGCTGCATTTAAGAAGAATAGACAATGCACAAATAAATATAGACTAAAAATAAAACGAAAGTAAAAAAAGACAGAGGAAAATGACTAATTAGTATAATTACTATAATTCACTGGATAACATTTTAACGGGTGAAAAACATAATAGAAAAATATTTTTTAAAAAAGGTATTTTTATTACTTAAACTAATATTATATTATATTATATTATATAAAATTAAATCAACTGCAAGGACAAAGTTAAAGCTAACAAATAAAAAATATATACATACATATTCCACATATATAACTACTATCCATATAAACATTTTGCATAACACAAGTAATTTCTATTCTATTCTATTTCTATTCTAACTACTTGATTTCTCTTTATTATAAAAATGACTCTCAAACACTAGCATTCTCTATTTTTTCTACTTTTTAATTTTATTTTAAAAAAAGACCCTCTAACTCTAACGTTCCCTATTCTTTTTCTACTTGTTCTCTTTTTATTTTATTTTATTATTATTTATTTTTTTAAACTTGCGTACTGTGTTAGGCTAACTAAGACTTGTCACAGCACTTACATATTGTTGCTATTTTGTTGATTTTGTTTGCTTCTATTGTCCTCAATTGTAAGTCGCTTTGGATAAAAGCGTCTGCTAAATGACTAAATGTAAACGTGAATGTAAATGTATACAATATGAAATGTTTGGAATAATCATGATTTTTTTTTTTTAAGGTCTTTTATACTCACCAAGGCTGAGTTTATTTGATAAAATGCAGCAAAAACTGTCATATGTGAAATATTTAAAATAACTCAAGAATACATTTTATAATATATTTTAAATAAAATAAATGCAGCCTTGATGAGAGTAAAAAACTTATTTTAAAAGCATTTAAAAAAAATCATAATTATTCCAAACTTTTTGGCAGTGTATAAGAAAAAATATAATTAAACTGTAATAATTACATTATAACAATATTTTACTTTTATTCACATGCCTCAAACTCAAACTAAAAAATAAAAAACATAAAATAAATAAATAAATAAATAAATGGTGCAGCTTTTGTCAAATCTGAAGCTGTAAAGTCACTAAGTGTTTATGTGAAGACTGTAAAATAAAATAAAATAAAATAATTTGTTTATAAAAGCCATGCAGTTTAATATTTAGTGCAGTAAACATCTTACAAGTGTACAAACACTTTCTGGAACTACTGCATATATTGAATAAAACTCTACAGAGAACAAAAGAACATCCCAGTGTTTGTGAGAAAGTACCTAATTCCCTGAATCGCAATGACGCACAGACTTGGCCCATGACTCTGTCTGTGCTGACTTCATGCAGCATTGGGTACAGCCAGTCTATATATCAGGATGCAGTACAGAGAACAACTACTGAGCTGACAGGATAATTATAAAGCAGTGTTCACCTTCTTCGCGGTGAGTCTGATGGCATGTTCTGACAATCCAACATGACGCTCGCAAGTTTTTCAACTAGATTCTCTCTGTAACCATTCCAACTTCATAAGAGAGCCACAGGCAGCATGCCTGCTCAAACAAGAAACAATAGGCAAAAGGCAAATTCAATGATGCTAAGCACATTTCTCCTTTAGAGGTTTTAAAACATCCTTACACATAATCTTATGTCATAACAGAAAATGCTATGGCTCAGATAATGGCGACTAAGAGGAGGAAGTAGGTGGAGTTCTCCATTGTTTGAATCACATTTATGCTATATTAAGATTTCCTGAAGTGTACCAAGACTTTCCTTTCATAAAGTTGGCGTTCAGGTGTGATCAGTTAATCTCTTGAACACAAGGTGGCAATAATAGCCTTGCGACTACCTGCCGCTCCAGGCAAGTGACTCATGGAACAGGTCTTGCAATTTTCTGGTGTTTGGCATGGCTGCCTTTTGTCTGTCAACACAGACAGAGCCATGTTGTGATTTA
Source organism: Schizothorax lantsangensis (assembly GCA_027422415.1). Lineage (NCBI taxonomy): Eukaryota > Metazoa > Chordata > Actinopteri > Cypriniformes > Cyprinidae > Schizothorax > Schizothorax lantsangensis. Next base: position 14,141,864 of record CM049850.1, on the reverse strand, counting down.
TGATCATGTGCCCTTCATTGCCAGAGGTTATTCTGTGTCTCTGGGTGCAGACAAATGCACGTCAGTCAGCCAACTCTGTTTGGAGGAACACGCCTTCCCTTCAAGGTATATGAAGACACTGTGATCCAGTGGCATGTCAGACTACATAATGTAAGTTCCATCATAATTCAGAACATAAACAAAGATTGCAATTGGACAGCAAGTAAAATTATGTAGAACCGTTGTACTCAAGGACCAACTGCCATTCCTGTATGTAATGAGGGAGTTTAACTTTGTGAATTTCTGTTTTCTCAGTAGATATATAATGTGGCATTTAGGTGAGGTTGGAAATGTCAGATTTATGAGATTTGAGCACATAAATATCCAAGAAAAGAAGAATTATCTTAAGTTTCTGTGCCATATTACAATACTATTAAGGTAATATGTACAAATTATGATAAGATGGTGTAGAGCAGACAGGAAGGAAAGTGGGAAAGAGAGAGAGGGCTTCCCAGGTAAACTCAAAGCCTCTTAAAGGTGGGGTATGTATTTTTTCAAAAATGCTTTAGTAAACTGAGTTGGGCCGAGTACCAAAACAAACTTGTAGCCAATCAGCAGTAAGGGGTGTGTCTACTCATGATGCGAGGAGAGAGCGCTCAGTGCACATGACGGACATTAGCTGAGCCGAGCGATGACAAAGATAGAGATGGCGGATTAAAAACAAAAGAGGAAAACGTCTGCGGAACAAAACAAGGCTTACACCGTGTCTACACCAGAGGCGACAGTTGTCATGTCGCGCCGCACCACAACAGCTAAAGTCTGTCTACACTGGGCGCGACAAAGCGACTGTTGAAAATCATTTGAAATTTGTGTCATTACATCATAAATAGAACGTGGCAGCAGTTTACTGTCAGGGATTTATCGTGCCGTGCCGTATCCAGTGTAGACAGCATCACTGATTGTAATTAGGGGTGGGAGAAAAAAAATCGATCCATCTATGCATCGCGATTCTCTCTCCAAAGATTCTGGATCGATTCTGAGCTTAGTTTATAACCAGATGTGCGATGACACGAGTTTGCTTTAGAAACACATGTATTCTGCTCGCTTCCAATTCCTCACACACATACACCACTCGAACCTTCCGTAAAATAATCTTTCATAAAGTTCGGAAAGGTTGAAGCGAATTACAAGGACATTCACGGGCTTCATTGCACAGGATGCGCTGTGAGAGACGCGCGCTTCGTTTGATATTACACTTGAAGTGTGCGGTCTCGCCCGTCGGTATTTTCCTTACAAATGCTCTACGAAGTCATCATTTATGTGGTTTGGAATGCAGTGGACTTATATATTTAAAATATGAACCTCACTAACAGAAGGCTGCTTTCAATTTCAATTTCAAATGCTGACGCGCGCTCTGTTTGTGTAGACTGCTCGCACATGTGTGTGCGCGACTCCGTGTAAGTGCAGTGTTTCCCATTCTTTAGCTAGTCTAATCTGTCCCGCCACAGTTTCATAATAACCCGAAAATATATTTATACTCCTGCTCCTGATCCGGTGTTTTCTGCGTGTCAGAGCGGCTCCGTTCACAGTGAAGTCTGTTTTTGAATGTGCTGTGAGTTTAGCGCGCATCTGAGACCGCAACGGGCACCGGTTACACTTTGTTTTCACATTAGCATAATTTTCAACATTTTAATGGTCAAATGTTGACAGTAATTCGTTAGATTTGAAATGAGCCGTTTGTAAACCTCTTTTCACAGAAGCTGGAGTTTTCCGCCAAAATAAAAGTTCATAGGTTTATCTCTTGCAAGCAAGGATTAAAATTAACAGACGCGAACAAAGAAAATATTGTACAGGCAGAGCAAGCTCACTGTTTATTGGATAAAAAATATAAATATTGCGGTGGGGGTTTATATGAATATATTTCTGAAGGGAGCTGGCTTGAGAGAAGTTTCGACTGCATTTTTCCCCTCTTCATCACTGCTCTGTCAGAGAGTGAAATTCAGCCTGTCTGCTGCTTTAGTTTTATGCAGGTTTTATCATAATTTCACAAAGCTGAAGTCAGTCAATTCTGTTTTTGCTTCAAATGTTGACATGATACAATTAAATTTAAATAATAATAATAATAAACTTCTCATGATACATCTACATGTAGCATCATTGTTTGTATTGTGATTAGGGATGCAACGATACCATTTTTTCAGATCCGATCCGATCCAGAAAATTCTGAGTATCGGCCGATACCGATCCGATCCGATCCTAGCGCAGTGTTTTTTTTTTTTTTTTTTTAATCAATGTAGAGTTTCTATACTTCTGTTTCACTCTTTTGTGTGTGAAACACAATCTACTAGACAACTTCATTTTAATGAAAAATAACATGAAAATATATATAGGGGCTGTTTACACCTGGTCACTTCATGCATTTTGTAATATAAATCCGATCTCTCAAAACACTTCAGGAGGAGGTCTGGGCCGCATTCCAGATGAAACTGGACATGTGTAAATGCATCTGGTTGTTGAAGCCACATATGTGAATTTTACTCCTCCCAAAATGTAAAAATAATAAACGTGTGAGACAGTGTTATAGGCTATATGACATTTTAGTCAGATATGACTGCGCTAATGCAACAAGGATGAGCTGAGTATCTCTTCAGCAAGCAGACGCGCAAACTGCCGCGAGTGAAACTGAAAGAAAGACACAGACGCTCAACACAATCATCTTCATTAAAAGTATAAGACAAACTTATCTTTCCAGTGCTGATGCCGCGCGCTCTCATATTGCGGTCTTTGATCTGGAAATGAGCTGATAATTAATAAAATGCAGCGCTTTTGATTTCGTTGACGTGAACTTCGTTAAATTTATATACAGCGCGGGAATTGAAGATCGGATTTATATCCGTTTTGTGAAGATTTATGTGGCCAAGTGTAAATGGAAACGTTTTAACAAATCAGATAGATATCAGATCAGAGAAAACGCATGAAATGACCAGGTGTAAACAATCTAAACATTTAGTGAAATAACATTATTTAGTGGAGAACAAATAAAAGTGAATATGTGAAGGACTAAACCTGGTAAAATGTTACACATTGCTCTTTGCATTGTTGTAAAATACATTAATGAAAACAGGTAAATGTATTTATTTATAAATATAAACTACAAAATTAAAAGACATTTCTTTTAAATATATAGCACAGTAATGAAGGCAGCAACATATGATAGAGGAGTCCTGCCTCCATTACTGTGCTATACATTAGATTATTAATAGCCTTGATAGGACAGTACAAGAAACGCTATAAATAATATTTCATTGCGCAAAAGTATTATAATACGAAAAGCTCCAATAGAGAACGGCACAAAGCTCTTATGCGCATCCCGTGCGCAGAATGATGCGCTTGAAACAGCACGGAGTCACAGCGCGCAGCTCCGGTCAGAGAAGTTCAAAGCACAGAGGGAAGAGATATTGATGCGTAGCTTATTAAATCTGCGCGATAGTTTATTGAGCCTTTTCTTTTAACGGTTTTAAATCTCAGTTATTGAGCGCTCTTGAGGAGAGTTTCATTGTTTTGACTGTAGTAACCGAACGCAACACGCAGTTTGAACGCTGAATGGAGGATAACGGACAGCCGCAGCAGAGAGAAGAGTTTACCTGAACTTGAATTTAACGACTTAAATATTCATCTGTACCTCACATTAAACTATGGAACGGCTTCAGAACACTTGGACTTTGACTTTATGGTGCTTTATAATGCTTTTGTGCTTTCGTGGGGCTTAACAATAACACAGAATAGTATACACACAATATCGGATTTGGATCGGTCTCGTCTCACCGATACCCGATCCGCAGAAAATGACTGGATCGGAGCCGATACCGATCCTGAGTATCGGATCGGTGCATCCCTAATTGTGATTAAAATGTAGTGGTTGGTTTTAATTTCAAATGGCTTTTTTATTATTATTAAATATTAGTAGTTGTAGTAGCAGCAACTGCAAAACAGTTTAATGGCCAGGAAAAATATTTGTGGCTGGTAGATTTTCTCAAGTCACCAGAAAATGTTGTTTGTATCGTGATTAAAATGGCAGATGTGGCAAAAAGTTAGTTTTAGGCCCTGCTTGCACATGTAGAAATTAGGACTAAAGTATTGTAATTTCCCTACTGTAGAATAAGGTAAAATAATATACCTGTGAAATATAAATTTTCATTTATTTTACAGTGTAATTGTTTTCCAATAAATGGCTATTACTGTCATAGGAATAATAATATAACATTATTATTATTATCATCATTATATTCTAATTTGTTTGGCTTCCAAATTCACCGGTGTGAGTGTAATTTAGACTGAGACACTATATCACAAATAAAAAGAGCATTGAGTCCCCCTTTAAACCTCAAGTGAAAGTCAATTCACCAGCTTTTTTAAGTTTGCACATTGAACCTGTGTTGGAGATCTTAATTTTGAACTCTCAAATTGCACCACGTAGATTAATTTAACTTTAAAATGTAAAAAAAAATCTTACGGGGGCCATGCCCCCATACCCCCCTAGAGGGACCAAGGTCCACCCACCACAGTCTCACAAAATCCTGTGGGAAACACTGAAGTGGTTTAATGTACTTGCATCTCAAAATGGTTTATGACACAAAATGAATGTAAACACAGCCAGTTATGTCTTAAGGGATTAAACGGACAGGACAAACCACATTACTACTTATATTTCAAAAGAGATCCGTGAGTGAATGCAGCTTAATAGATCTCCCGCTGTCAATGATGTCATAGTAAAAAACAACAGAGAGTGGGGACGGTTGCAACATGGCTTATTTCTTCAATCAGGAATGAGCTACAGTGATGATATTCATACTGCACATGCTAAATCAGCCCCCATCCTTCCTGGATGAAATCAGGCACATGTGACCATTCCTTTTACAAAAAATAATTTTCATGGTAAAAAAGTATTTTTTTAATAATCAGATTTTTTTGTAATTCGGTCTAAGTTGTTTGCGTGAAGCATTGTAAAAACATATGATTTATATCTGTGTTTTCTTAGCTTCTAATAGGCATAGCTAGCATGTGTCAAAGATTTTGAGTCAAGCTATTATACCAAGTTTTATCACGGCTGTCAAGTGTAGGGACAGTTGCAACATGTTGTCCCTTACCACAACATTGATACACTTGGTTAGCTGCTAGTTGGTCAAGCTAGTTCTTAAGACAGTCTTAAGTTAGTGACTATATTCATGCAACTGACCTTAGTTCAGTAACCTTTCACAGATGTTAACAGAAGTAGGCTATTATAAAATTTTGATTCTGATTAAATTAATATTTTGTAGTTCAAATGTATTGTAATAATTAACCAAGACAAGGTTGTTACTTGTTACTTGAATTTTTTTCTTCCATTCACTATTCTTTGTTTTTATACAGCCAATTTAACTTATTAAAGACCATGTCTATGCACAAATAAAATAAAGAAACTGCAAAATGATATTTAAGAATTACATTAATTCTTAATGTAATGTAAAGGTTTTAATTACATTTTAGTGAATGCCCTTTTGTGGGGTCAGTTGCAACATTTGACTGTCTATTCAAGTATAAATTGTATGTATATAATCATTTGTGCACGTTACAGCAATGTGGGTGAGTAGCCAACTGATGTGGCTTTATTGTGTTAAAATTATGGCTTTCTAATGCAAACAGTCTCTGAAAAACTAAAGGAAATGCAAAAAGTGTTGCAACCGTCCCCACTCTCCCCTATAGATGAAGAAAAATCACTCACAGTTCTTGAATGGAAAACATTCAGATAATCTTAAATACTGAAAGCACTTTGTTTGTTGTTTGTTATGTTTCTATGCTCCTCTTTATTATTTGCTACTTGCTTGTATGTTTTGAAGTTATATTATTTTAAAATTCTTAACATACTACTGTTTTAATTTTTTTTTTCAATTTGTAATTATTTAAAAAAGTACTTAATTACTTATTGTATATGTAAATGTACTTATTGTATATGTAAATGTAAGGATTTTAAGATTCTTAAGTCGGTAAACTAATTAATTAATAAGGGGGGAAAAAAGTAGATCAAGAATCGTTCTGGAATCGGATCGTGACTCCCAGAATCGGAATCGGATCGGATCGTGAGGTAACTAAAGATCCCACCCCTAATTATAATGAGTTCTATAGTATTTTGTCGCGCCGCACCGCTCGCGTCCGGTGTAGACACGGTGTTATGATAAGGCAAGAAGTAGGACCCGCGTAAATATCAAATCAGCTTTCCAGCGCTGGAGAGAACTCAAGGAGCGGGAAGACCTGCGATCGGACGCCAAGGTTGCTTTGTTTCTTCTCGATAGGTGAGCAACATTGGTTTTGTTTTGTTTCACAGAACTAATCGTTGCCTGGGTTGCGTACGTATGTGTGGGGCGGAGCTATTAAAATAGGGCCGAGACCCTTTTGGGGTAGGGGCGTGTTTGTTTTGGTGATTTGAAATATCAACATTGGCTACCAGAAATCCCACCTTTAAATGGATAGTTCACCAAAAATGAAAATTCCATCATCATTTACTCATCCTCATATCGTTCCAACCCTATATGGATTTCTTTCTTCTGCTGAACACAAAAGAGAAGATGTTGGTAACCAAACTGTTGATGGTAGCCATTGACATCTATAGTATGGGAAAAAAAAAAAAAATCCTATGGAAGTCAATGGCTACCGTCAACTGTTCGGTTACCCATGTTTTTCAGAATATCTTCTTTTGTGTTCAGCAGAAGAAAAAAACAGTAGAGGGTGAGAAAATGACGGAATCTTCATTTTTGGGCAAACTGTCCCTTTAAACTGTCCCCTATTTTACTATTGACGAAGTTTGGTCCACATATTACAGCTGATTCTGGCAGAAGAACCCCTTATATGGCAATATATTGTATGAATATATGGCTGTGTGAAAATGTATAATATTTTATATTTTTGTAATGCACCACGTTGGAAGTTTCCCTGTATATTTGTTCCACATGTAAGCAAAACAGACATTACAGATGATATATGCCGAAGTTATTTAGAATGTAATCAAATCAAATAAGATTTTTGGAATCAAATCTACATGTTGTGAATCAGAATTGAACTGAATCAGGAAATTCATATTGATATACAACCCTAAATACCTAGGTAATTCTGAAAACAACACACCACTTTCTTCTGAAGTATATCTTGTCTTTTTTACTACTTGAACCAAACTGTAAGTATCTTTGAAAGATTTAATTGCATGAACTTCGCAATCTCAAAGTCAATCAGAACAGAACTGGTGATTTCAGCCAGCTCTTTCCATTTGATATGGATCAGATGGACTGTGGACTATGGAGATTTTAATCCACCTTCTAAGAATTTGAAAGTTGAACCTGTTTCTCACGGGGGGTTTGTCCCTTTTAATCAAGAACATTGGCCAGAATGTGATAGAGCTGCTGAGAAGCAGAAGCCCTCCTGACAGCCGGCCGTAAAACAGCTTCATCAGACTCGATATATCACACGCAAAGTAAAAAGTTCTAAAACGCCACTTTGATCTGGTCGGATCCGAACCCAGACACTAAACCCTGACAGTGACCACACTCAACTCCCCCTCCACTAACCTACAGCAGTCAGATGTTCCTTTTATTTCCTCTCGCCGTACAGTCCACATCCATAATGCTGTAAATGCCGTTTGTTTTATGTTCTCCCATCCAGCAGTAGCTGGGGAACTCCAGAAAGCAGATGGAGCCAAAACACCCCACTTATCCTGCCAACCCTCATATTTCATTACCGTGCACACCGTCATGACCACACTCGCGTTCAACTACACTCCAGCATGACGCACCAATTTGTGCCAACATAGTGGAATTTTCAAACTACCAGCGGGTTGTAATATTTTATATCTTTTTTTTTCTCTGCCAAGCAAACTGCCAAGATCTTTCACAAATACTCAAACCACATTCTGTTACACAAGCCGCTAGTAAATGTTCATGTTCACTTGATGAAAACCTTGTTAGAAGAGGAACCAGTTGTGACTGAGATTTTCCTGGATATGATTCACAGTTTTTCCCGAATAACATGAATAAGACATACATAGCCCATCAGTTCAGGGAGTCGCACCACATTTCCTTCAGGTTTAAAAGAGATTAATTTCCTAGTTAGCTCTCCATAAAAACATCTTCCTCAAAAACCACAGCAGGTGATCATCTTAATGGCTTGCGAGGAAGTGACCGGCTATATAGCCTACTTTGGAACCGACATCTAATATGCATCAAGCACAGACATTTGGGTTACACTATATATAACAGCAGCAGCTGTGTTCTAAAATGATACCTACAAAAAAAAAAAAAAAAGTCTTTCTGAGTAAGACTAGAGCGAAATCTGGTTCTGAAAATCTTTTACAGCAGGAACCATTTAAGTGACCAGCAGAAAATCCAACATTATGTTAAGCAGCAGTAATGGCGACTCCCCGAACATTACACTGCCAAATATGACAGCAGGGCCTTGTAATTTCCACACTGTGGAAAGTGAAGATAGGAAATGGAATCAAGACATTAAAATTGCAGTAACATCACACATGATTCCTATAAAATGGTAGGAAACCAACTTGGCTGACTGAAGCACTGTCCTGAAATACGTGAAAAGGGTAGCAGATGTAAAAAAAAGGAGGGTTGAAAGTTCAATAGGTTAACATTGCGTTGACTGGAATACTTGGGATCAAGGAAACAACTAGATTGCAGTTCATACATCAAGAGAAAACAGAGAACTTAAGGCCATTGCACACTGAGTCCGAATTTTTCGTCCGAACGTTTCGCACGTTGAAAAATAAATACGACCTCACGTTATGTCAATCACGTTTGCACACTGCCTCCGAAATTTTCGTCCGTCAAAAAAAAATTCGGATCGGGTTCGATTTTTTGCGTTTTTCGCATCCGTGGCAAGCATTTTGAGAGGTGTTTTGACAGCTCAGAGCCACCGTTGAAGCGAACGCCAAAATCCAGAATGATGATTGTCAAGTTCATCCACTTCGTCTCACAGCACAAAGCACTGTATATAGATCCTTGCACACTGAGTTCACAGAAATTGGTGGTCTTCTTTTTAATATGTGGCTCTAGTATCGCTAGCAAAGCATCAAACTGAGCCACTGACATCCTGAAGTAAACTTTGAATCTCTCGTGATAATCCCGCTGCTCCTTAATAAGGAGAGGAACTCTCCATCCTCTCTATATTTTAGGATTGGATGGACCCAATATTTCCTTTCTTTTTCTTATTTTAAGAAGCAAGAGAACAACAAAATCATCCTCAATGCTTGAAGACTCCGTTTATTAGGCTACTGTTTTGCGAATTTTTTCGCAACGGATTAATTAATACGCATCGGACTCAGTGTGCAAGGTCTCTGTGCGTGACGAATTTTTAGGATTGCGAATGCGAAAAAACACATGCGAAAATTTCGGACTCAGTGTGCAGAGACCTTAAGCCTGTATTTGTGTTGTTGGTGTAATGTTAAACAACTTACAGCACCACAATAAACAGTGGCTTCAGGTGCCAAAAAATGGACAAAATGTAGACCAAACCACAAAAGAAGGTCATACTCGTCAGGGCTCGATGGCCCGGGGCCAGCATGAAAGATGCACAGGACAGTTGACGGACTTGTCACTGGCCCGATCGGGCCACTGCTGCATCTTCATAATTTTTAAGCTTTGTCAATTTAAACATATGTGATTTTAAACCATTCAAGTGCAAAAAGATGCATGAAAACACAAAAATGAGTTCCGCTTCATGACTTCTTGCATTTGAACGGACAAATACATATACAAAATTATCCTCAAAAACGGTCCATTATGTCTCGAGTCAGTCAACATAAACAGTCGAGAAAGAAATGGGATGTTTAAGCTTATATTGGATCCATACTTTGTGTCTTAAAGTAACAGAGACTAATTTACCAATCGACAATCACTCACTGCTCTTGACCCAATAACTTTAACAATTCTTTATCTGTATTTAATTTATACAGTGAATACTATGCAATGTTATTTTCCATTTTTTTATTCAATTTCTGTACCTAAACACCTACAAACCTGAAAAACTTAAAGCATTATTTAATTTGTATCTTTGTTTTATTGTATTTCTTTGTGCTATTGCTTGTAATTTGTTTATTTGTTCTTATTTTATTACGGACTGTTCCTTTAACAATGTTTGAACTTTATATTTGTTAAGCTTGTAGTTTTTGCCGTGGTATTGAAGTTGGAATAGAGAATTGTAAAATTTAACTGGTATCTAAAATTTTGGTGTCATATAAGCCTTTTTATTTATTAGAGGACAACGTAACAGGAGTAATATTTTATTATACGTATCTGTACTTTTACTCAAGTACTTGATCTGTGTACTTTGTCCACCACTGCTGTTGACAAACACCTCATAAAACAGATTTGAAAGTTGTGAAAATTACATGATCTAGTACCTTTATACAGTGTGTCCCATTGTGAAGACTGTAAGTCTATCCCTCACAGCCTCGTTTTCAACCGTCTTAAATTCAATATGTCTAACTTGATTAAAGTCTATTGAGGAAGGCGTGGTACACAGAAATATTGATACAATCCACCTTCATGCTAAAGGTATTTAAAGTTTCTGGAACTCATTACTAAGTTATGATTTAATATACTAAAATGTTACATTTACTATAATTAATTATATTTGTTTATATAAAATCTTAAATATAATTGACTTGTTTGAAGGTGGAATGGTGATGAGATGAAACGGAAGAATCCAAGCCAAATTACAACCTCTTATCTATTCTTCTCTTGGTAGACACTTCATATCCAAGGATTGAGCAAAACATGGCAGAAAAGAGAAGGTATAAAACAGAGACAAAATGACTGTCACCTTGAATATGCCGACCCAGTCCTTGGGATGTGGTTTAATGAACTGTGTGAGAGTGTAATGGCACTCTAATGCTGCATGAGGAAGGTAACTTTTCCCCACATTCTGGAAGATGACATGGGCAAAATTGGACATTTCCATGGTGTTGCTTGCTGCTGTCCCCTCCAGGAATAAAGCCATCTGTCTATCAGCAGCTGCGTCTGTGGGAATACAGGAAATATAAGTGAAACAAAGAAGAGACACATGAAAGAGACACATGCCAGATTCTACAGTTATCTAGGGTGAATATCTTCATGCAACATTATGAAACAGTCATTGCCAGTAACAGAACACACGGCTTATTTTTTGTCTGTTTTACCAATTACATGTTGTTAAATCTTCTGATAATTTCTGCACAATTAACAGTTTCAAAATCACACACAAGCAATGATGTGTCAGTTATTGGATTTAGACATAAAAACAACTGGGTCTGTACTGACTAAACATTAGGGCTGAATGATTAATTGCATTTGCGATAATATTGCAACATATAATATTTGATAATATTTTTCAACCACAGAGGCTGCGATTACACTCTGTCACGTGACACGCGAGAGTAGGAGTAAAGCGGTGTGTTCGACTTGAAGATCGGTCGTATGACATCAAAGTATGGCGAGATAAAGCATAAGGAGACGTCTGCTCTCTTATAGCTCTCGCAGTACTTTGCCCGCGGGTCTTACATAACATGCAGAATTGACGCGCTACATGTAAACGATATTCTTTGTTGTATTTTCCTGTCAAAATAACGGAGTTCCTTTGGAATTCTTCAGCTTTTAAGAACTGCCGGTTTATCTGGTAGTGGGCGGAGCTAATGCACAAACGGCAATGCCATTGGCTGGCACTCACCTATTATCGTCCCTGTTTTGATTTCAGCAAATCAATTCGAGCGAATGCAGACAACCTCATTAATATTCATGAACCCAACAGCTCAATAATCCTTAGGGCATTTTATATTGTTATTAGTAGTAGAATTCGTAGTAGTTTTGTTATCTTATCAGTATTATTTGTAGGTGTCTTTTTCCTTTTTTTATAGAAACACTAAATGACAAACAATATCTTAAGCACCACCACCAGTCCTAGGTTCAGTCAACATGACAAATATGCATTCATACATGGTTATTCTAATTACTAAAGTTCTATCATCACATAATGCTAAAATTTAATGCTAAATTATCATAATATAATGTTTGACTGACTGATGCCAAGTGCGATATTTAAAAAAAACTGTGCCATTTTACAAACATAAGCTTTATATATATATATATATATATAGTATATCAGATAATTAATATTAGTCTGGTGAGTAAACAAAAAAAAAGACAAGCCAATGGAGATTCTATTGCCAAGGTGTCTATAGAGGGTTGATAATATTTACAATAATCAATTGAATTTGATAGGTGTCTCTCACATTGTCCCACAGAAACATTAAAATAGTGTAGATTAGTGTGCAATGTTTTATTATGTATTCTATTTAGTGTCCATTTCATTTAACATTTAATATTGGGGACATCCAAGTTATTTGACATTTGAATTTTTTTTGTTTTTAAAAAGTAACAATAGTTACTTTCCCTGGTAATTAGTTTATTTTATAATGATGTAACTCAGTTACTATTTGTGAGAAGTAACTAGTAATATAACAAATTACTTTTTTAAAGTAACGTGCCCAACACTGCATACTATACAATGATTTATTGCTTGTCTTTGTTGAATAATACAGAATATAAAGAGCTTTAAAAAAAAAAAACGCATATTAAATAGCAATCGCAATATTGGTAAAACAAAATCGCAATTAGATTATTTTCCAAAATCGTTCAGCCCTACTAAACATTATCCTACTTTTTACCAAATAAATACGGAAACTGACACAAAATATTAATTTTATTTGAACTTTTTTACTGTGTGTAAACACCACTTTGAGTCCTAATTACAAGTTTGTGTTTATTTTGCATTAATAACAAGCTGAGTGTACATTATTTCTATTATTACATGACTGCTTAACAAAAAAAATTAAAAATACATGACAATACAAGGACATGAAATATTGAAGATTAAAGAGTTTGTTTGAGGTTCAGTAGCTTAGTGGCATTAATAGGAAGACTGAAGATACTGTAAATGGCATGGTTCCTTATAAGCCCACATGACTTAAGTCAGGCATTATTTCTGGATTATAATTACAGACAGGCAATCATTTTTTGTCTCTAGAGGCATCAAAAATATTCTCATGTAATAAGGTTATAAACCTTTTTTGTTCTTTTTTTTGTCTACTGTATTTGACTCTATACAAATTGTATTTCAATACCAAGAAAGGCAACTTATATATGAACTAGTTTAATTCATATTAATTTTGATGAATTAAAGTTTTGATGCGATTTCTACAGCTGCAAGAGATTACTCTAATCAAGAACTACACATTTGATTGACTCCAAATAAAAAGTATCAGGAACACACATTTGCATTTGAGATAAAACAAGTAACTTCTTTAAGTATTTATTTATTTTATGCCTACCATCTCTTTCAAAATAAATCAAATGAGCTTAATAATAGGTTCCTTAAGCACAATTACCTAAAATTACATATTTAAAAAACTATAAAACTAGGACTGCACGATATTTTGCATGTGATCTACGGCTCTGTGTATTAAATGCCGCTCCATTTGAAAACAGGTGATGGAGATTTACGGCTAATCACAGAACCGTCTTTACTGACGAGATGCGCAGGACTATCACATGCAAAATATCGTGCAGCCCTATATAAAACTCAGCAGAGCCTCTTTCAAGTGAAATATTTGAATAATAGCATCATGATGCAAATTGACATTGCATAGTTTTTTAATTGTATTAATAAATATATTTTTGATGTCGACCAGGAGTAAAAATATGGTTGTGAAACCTCATTCTGTCACACACATACATACACACACACACACACACACACATACAGTATATATCCCGTGTCTCAAGAATACCTTGCTTTAACAGTTTCTGGTCCCCACTGACTTCCATGATGTTTTTTCCAAACTATACAATTAAATTCAATGGGGACTAGCTACTGTTTGCTTAATCACATTCTTTAATTGATTAATGATCAACAGAAGAAAGAAATTCATACAGGTTTGTAACTACTTTAGGGTGAGTAAATTATGATCATTTTCATTTTTCGATCATCTTAGATTAAACAGCACTCAGCCACTCTGTCTCTCAACTCCCTCAAAGCCCTCCATATTTTTTAATAAAGACTCTTCAAAACATAATACTTTATTAAAAGTAGTGTTGCTTTCGTCAACGAAAATTATGACGAAATATCGTCGTCAACGAACCTTTATCACGTGACGAAAACGAGACGAGACGCAACATAAATGCTGGTCATGTGACGATGACGATAATTAAATGTATAATGCAATATCGTTGATGAATAAAAACGAGACTAAATGTGGTTTACAAAATAAAAACTATGCTAAAATGTCTCTTCATTTTCGTTGACCAAAACGAAACGAAATGTTATAACGTTATTTCGTCTCGTTATTATTTTGCAGTATTTCTGTTTCATGTGACTTAACGTTACTTCAGGGGCTGTCAGGGTTGCCAGGTTTTCGCAACAAAACCCGCCCAATTACTACTCAAAACTAGCCCAATCGCATTTCGAGGGGGGTTCCCCGGTAAAGTTCCAGGGTCTAAATATTTGGGGACTTGGCAACACTCTGCGCAGACGCAGGCGACGTCACTTCCTCAAGCTCCACTCGCGGTATTATTTAGAAATGACAACAAACAAAGTTAAGTCTGACAGAGAAAGGGACCAATGGCCGGCTTCACTGATCAGTTTACAATCAATACAAGTAACAGACACACATTTTATTTGCACTTTTTAGTATGTTATTGAGCTGACTTCAGCACCTTGTTTCTCTTTGTTAAACTTGAATGTAACGTTAATATTTTTTTCTGGCATTGTCATGTGATGCATTTTATTTTATTTATTGTTTTTATTTATTTAAATGTATGTGTGTGTACTTCTAATATGTTTGGTTGGTAAAATAAATGTTGTAAATTCTGATGTCTTTGGATTGTCTATAAGGTAACAATAATATAATAAGATAACCTTTTTGAAATGGGTTTGGCTAAAAGTGTGGTACTGACTGAAATAGAATTGCATTACTAAAAAGAGACTAAAATAAAATTTTCATTGACTAAAACTAGACTAAATGATAGTTTTCGTCGACTAAAACTAGAAAAATAGTCATCAGTCATAAAACTAGACAAAAATGTTTTGTAATCATGGTGATACCTAAAAAAAGAGTAATATTTCAAAATGCAGCTTCAAAGACTAGACTAAAACTAAAATTAAAACAGGCCGCCAAAAACAACACTTGTAAACTGTTTATTGTTGTACTGTTTACAGAGGTATGTCAAATTATTATCACCACAAATATCAAACTCTGAGCAATTTTGTTTCTTTTTACAGTTGAAACATGTTCTGCTTGGGGAAAATAAGCACTGCACAGGATTTGAGGAACACATGTTGTACATAAAAACCTTCTTTACCAATTCTTCACTAAGCTGTCACATAAATGAATTCACACTGCTCATTTTTCCTTTTTTTTTATCTAAAGAAACATAACGTAATGCGATATGTTTGATAAGATCACTGATCTATATATAATGATAATAATTCTCTATTATAGATCAGTGGATAAGATCGCAGTGAGTACAGTGGCAGAGCAGGAAATTCCTGACACGACAGAGACTCAGTCACACTTTCAGAAACAGCTGAGCTCTGCCGAAAAAAAAGGAAAATATTTTTCACACGGCACATTTCAGCATGCGAAGGAGTGAAAACTTGCGATCGCCCATAAAACAGAATAGCCCCCCTTCCCCTATCTCAAATCAAAATTATTATGACCTTTATCCGAGTCCGAGTAGTGACGTCACACATGACGTGTCTTATTGACTTGAACTGTAAAATGCTTTGTTTTCATCATGTTTACACAATCATTTAACCCTGTAACAACTAAACTGCATTTATTGCGGCTATATAGTTTTAACTTCCGTGACACTATTTTACTTGACAATCCAAAGGTCGTCTCTCTAAGAATAGCACAAGACAAACAAAAATGTGACCTTACATAATTTAGCGGAAAAATAATTAGTTATGTGTAAATGACAGTCAAAAAAAAATATTTTCCTTCATACTTGTTTTCTAGACATAAATGTTTTGCTAATAGGCCGAAGTTACTAGCACTTACGCTTATTACAACTTCGAGTGTTAATCATGTTGTAACGAGTAAAAGTTAAATACAAAATATATTTCATACCGCATAGTATAATTGTATATGGTTATACCAAATATACTCCATATTCATCAAGTTTTCTATATTAGCTAAGCTAGTGGTAACGATGTAACGTAGCTTGCTAGCAGGTTTTAGCTCGTCTTAGCCGTCTGGCTAAACAATAACAAACCATAATGTCAAGACAATTACAGCTTATTATCTTTTGCCATTCAATCGGTGTTCAATCATCCCAAATCCACATCTTATCTGGTCTTTATTTCTCTATAAAAATGCATCAGTTATTATCCCAAGTCAAGTCAAAGTGTGAGGCCGATAGTTCAGGAATAACCCTTATCATGCTCCCGACCAACTCGGTCTTTCACCACAACAGAGCTCAAAATGATATTTAAAGTCAGTAACATAAAATCATAATAGATACTTAAGACTCATTAGCATATACACAGACAATAAAAGTGAATAAAAAGACGGCACAATACCTAATTTTCATGCTGAAGTACCACAAAAAACCCAGCGCTGTTTTTGACGCACTTTCCAGTCAGCGCAAGTACACCCCTCTGCTCTGCTCTGCTCTGCTCTGTTCGTGTCAGTGGTTTCCCGGAACAACACAATAACAACAACACACCACTCGCGTCACACACATCATATCCGCCACAACTCAATCCAGTTTTCATCTTCATGTACTTTCCACTCCATATATCTGTGTCCACTCACCAGGCTAAGACCAACGTATATTATTATACAGAACATTATACGTGTTTTAAAGGTATTTTTGTCACTTGGATTCACATTTAGTTAGTTAACCTGTAAAAAATATAAATAAATAAATAGAAATTTACTTATAACTTTAGTTATAACTTCCCTGATTAATATTGCAAAAGAATATACTGTTATTGGTTCACATGATTATCAACACGATGTAACTTACTCAAACAAACTCTACATATTTACATTGTTTAATTAACCATAAGAAATGTCGTTTTTCGCGTAGTTTTATAGGCTACTTAAGTTCCCTAAGAGTTAAAAAATGTCCTAAGGTTGAGTAAGATAGTGAAATATTAAGACAAATGTTTCTGTTTGCATTATACAATTACAAGGCGTAAATACGATTAAATTATTTTATTAAATATAATAATAAAAGTTAGTTTAGGTACATTAAATAGCACACTAAATAAGGGCAGTTACAAGTTATTTTTGTTTATCCATTGATCTATTATGATATTTTAAGGATGTCCCGCCTTCTCTTGAATGTCATTGGACGAAGAGTTCCGAGAGGAATAAAACGTATGGAGGCTCATGTGTCAGTCATCGATTATCCAATGGCGTCACTGTAAGTCGAAGGTCGTAAGAGCGAAGCAGCATGGCCGCTCTGTTAAGGGGCTCGCGGTGTCTAGTAGGAAAGTGTCATAACCATGTCAACGCCGTGCAGGGTAATGTGTTTGCACCATTATCCTAAAAATGTTATGTTTTTGTATACTACTGTGCATTTCTATGCCATTTTTCCGTGCGGCAAACATCTGATATAATGCAATGCACTGGCAGCTCTCGGTAATAGCTGTTAGGCTAAAGTCATAGTAAGTCACTGAAGCACGAGAAGACAATGATACTTGTGATCAGACTCAGCCGCCTTTGAACTAAATGGTGGACGGTTGCTAAATTGTTGCAAAGTCTTTTCCGATATATCTGAGTGAGATTTAATATATCATGACAAATCAAGTTCATCTAACCAGATTGAAATTGTAAAAGGATAAAGCATTATTCAGATTTTAGTAGTAAACAAGAATTTGATCAGCTTTCTGTGGTGTTCTTTTTACGGATTCGTTTTGTTTTTGTTTGATATAACAAAAAAATGACTTTTAATATAATATCCAGTGTATTTGCACATATCTGCCTCTAGGTCAACATGCAGAGACTTATCAAGATCTATTCTTCACTCTGCACGTCAAATTTTCATTATTTTAATCTGTAACAGTCATATGTTATGCTAAATATCCGATGTGAAATTCTAAATATAACACTAATTATATAATTCATGTCTCTTTTTAGTCTCCATCAGGTCCATGGCCTCTAAAACCCAGGTGGGCTTCATTGGCCTGGGGAACATGGGAAACCCAATGGCAAAGAACCTCATAAAACATGGATATCCAGTGATAGCCTCCGATGTATTTCCAGAGTCCTGCAAAGAGCTACAGGAACTAGGAGCTCAGGTCAGGATAACGGACATAAAACGTATCTTGGTCACATCTGACTTGTGTTAAACGCTGTGATGTACATGCTTTGTATGATTGATTTCATTGTTTTATTTTGACGGTATTCTGGCCCTTTCAATGAGTTGTATTTTTCCATATTTTTGCAAAAATCTTTGTATAATTATATTGTCTTATATTATTTCAGTCTGACAGTATATAGAAACCATTTTTTTTTTGAGTGAGATATATTTTTTTATTTGACATAGCTTGAATTAGACGTACTTCCTTTTTTCCCCATGTTCTCAGATCCTGGACAGCCCTGCGGATGTGGCAGACAAAGCAGATCGAATCATCACAATGCTTCCCTCCAGCCCCAATGTTATAGATGTGTATACAGGCCCAAATGGCATCCTGAAGTAAGGAAGTCTTTCCTTAAAAGGCTATATAGATTTTGCTGAACACAAGTTACACAACATTTGAACTTCAGTTTATTTAGCAAACATAATTTGAGAGGGTTAAAAAAATCCAACATATATTCAGTCATACTTTTTAAATTTAGATAATAATATCTGGATTAAATGTAATTTTAGCTTGATTTAATTGTGGTGGGAAATATTTAAAGTCAGCATTTTAAAGATATGACACATGTACTGGACAGACCTTGTTTACTGATATCTGTACTTTACAACAGGAAAGTGAAGAAGGGATCCCTACTCATTGATTCCAGCACTATTGATCCAGCTGTCTCCAAGGAAATGGCAGTTGCCACAGAGAAACTGGGAGCTGTTTTCATGGATGCCCCAGTGTCTGGAGGTGAGATGACAAAAACTCCCACTTCCTACCCAACACGGTATGAATGCTAGACGTAGATGCGATAACTTGCATAGTATGTTATCACCGTGACCTGAACCCTGACTGCCCACAAACCGCATATGTAAGTGCAGACAATGTTTGTTAGTGCATGTTTTAAAGGTTTCATAAATCACACACCCATAGTCTGTTACACAACTAGTCACTGTCTGGGAATAGGTACAAATTTCTTAAAGAATCTTTGGCTCCAATTCAAGCATTGTGGTTTTCGCAATCACAGGTTCATGTTTATAGTGGAATTCAGTTTCACATTGATGATCGTAACCATCCTTTGACTTTAGTTTCTCCTTGCTGCCGCAAGCAAACTACAACTTTGTTTGTGGCAATAGTGTAGTTTGGTATACACAAAACCCATGAATTTTTTCAGGATACACCAATTACAGCTCAAGTTTTATTCTTTCTGTCCTCTGTTTTAGTCCGAAATGGATGATTTGCAGGTTTGTTGATAGGAAAGAGTTTTATTACCTACCTCATCTTGTCCATTTTCTTAATCCAACCATTGGTGTGGACTCTTTGAGTTATAGACTAAATCAAAAGCCAGCATCTGGGAATTGATCCTGTGACCTCAACTTATGGTGGAAAAAGAGACAAGTGCTGAAAATCAGGGTCTATAATGCCATAATCTCATGTAACCCTTTTAGAAAAGATTCTGAACAAATATATAGATAGATAGATAGATAGATAGAAATATAGATAGATATATAGATATATGGCCTTTTCTGACTGTTGTTTGTTTGAATTTGTTTATGCTTGTATTTCTGACTAGGCATAGGAGGATAGACTCTAGTTTGTCCACAAATGTACTATTTACTGTACAGTTTTACTGTGCACTATACCCTATTGTCTAGTGTATGAATTTTATAAGGTTAGTTTGTCAACCAGCATAGCTATGATTGAAGTGTCTAACGTCCCACACCACGTTTTTTTCGGTCCCATTTTTTTGAAACGTGCATCTAGTATTTGAAGTTTTTTCTATTGACTAATATAGGCAGCAGTTTTGCTTAAATTATGAGGGAAGTGAAAGGAACTGAAGAGAGAATGATTCATGGCCTTGTAGTGGCCTTATAATTTTATTTCTGTCCACCTTGCAGCCTAATAAGACCCACTTTCTTTGAGCGTCTCAGATGTGTCTTAAAACCTAGTGTGGTAGTTAACTCAGATTTATGCCTTTGCTTTCTTTCCCACTGCACTGAATTAAAGGTATCCACTTCTTTACACGCAGCCTGGCTGTCTCGGGCAGTTTTGAGCTCAGCAATATTAAGGAGGAACTATTCCTTTTGTTGTTCTACAGTGTTGCTTCCACAGTTCATTGTCATTGATTTGACTGATTATACATGCAAAAGCAGTTCTTTCTTTTTTTTTTTTCTCCTTCATATTGTTCGTGTCTGATTCAGGCATTCACTGGCACTACTAGTGATTAGTATCAAAACTGCAGACATTCAACTGGGTAAAGCTTGGACCTCCACCGGTTTTGTAAAGCTTTGGTCACTTTATGAATTGGGTGCTTAGACATTAATCTTATTCAACCAATATTTTCTTCCATTTAATGCAGTGGTTCACAACCATTTTGGTTCCAAGGACCCACATTGTTCAATATTCAATAATATTTAAAAGCGCCATTTTTGCAGTTTCGATTATTATTATTTTTTTAATATGTATTCATAGATGGATAGATAGATAATCATTAAGGATAAAAATATATATATATATATATATATATATATATATATATATATATATATATATATATATATTTTTTTTTTTTTTTTTTTTTACCATTTCAGTTTCTACACAATAACATATTTTACAGCTTGGAATAAACAGAAAACAAATGTATATTTATAACGTATGTGAAACCATAATCCACATTCACAAAAATAGTCTTCTTTTAACATTTTATTTTACATTTCCCAGTTGGACAAAACACAAACATTTTGGCTCAAGGCCTTCTTCAACGCATTGAATAGTTCAGTCCCTCCACCCACTTTTTCAATCGTTATGTATATTGATGGCATCATTGATCTGCAAAATTAGCCAATATTTTATTTTTAATGCATGCCCATGGATTTTATTATGTTACAGTACTTTTCCAGGTTTAGAAATAACACTTAAAATTAGGCAACATGTTTCTAGACCATGGCAACATGTTTCTAGACCTGGTTCTTCGAAGAAAAATGGGTGAATGTGAATTAAAACAAGTTTAATTTTCATTTATTTGATTGAGTAATGCTTGTTTTATTTTTGCTAATGCCCTCTACTGGGCCCTGTCCCCCTGGTTGAGAACCAGTAATTAAATGGGGTTATATCATAATGTATCTATCAAATAATCCTTGATCTTTTAGGATAACCACTGTAATGTCTCTGACTTTCCATATCATTCCGAAGGATCCTAGTGTTAGGAAAGAGTGGCTGGAGTTTCTTCCCTGTTTCCCTGATGATTCTGTATTGAAGGATGGGGGCGTTAAGAACAATTTGACATGACTAACCCGAAAGCGTTAGAGCAGATCCTGAGAAAAGGCGCTGTTGCTTGTTTCTTAAAGGCACAGCAAATATGTATAATTTTTTTTTTATACAAGTGGATCATAGAAATAAAATTAAAGCAAATGACCCTTTTAAATAGCAATCCATTTGTCAAAATTGACTTTTTATAAGTCTAGTGTAATGTACTATGCACATACTTTTCTTGAATTTGCGTGCTGCTTATAAACTTGCCTGAGGTGTGAAAACGACCTGTGTTGTCGCCTAACAAGAAAGCTTTAACTCAGTCAACAGCTAGTTTGTGCTTTATGGCGATCCTCCTTTTTAATCAGGAAGTTGTTTCCTCTGGTCTTTGGGCACATAAAAACAATGTGCTTCTAGTTTGCTTTCCTTAAATTGTTGCCTCTCCCAATTCATATGCGTCAGTGGGGTTTGGCTAACATACCGTTGGACCCGCTCTTGGTTTGTGAAACTGTTATAAGAAATCCACAGACCTGCTCATTCTCTTTACTTAGACCCTCCAGACATTATTCTCAGCTCCGTGTTAGCGCCTGTGAAGGAGGCTTAATGAAATGTGAGCCACAACAAACTGTCCCTGACGTCATGTGCGTCTGTGTTCACAGCAGATGGTGAAGTGATTGTGCATTTATAGAACTTTCCTCTCTGAGAGTAATTATGGCACTTCGATGGTGTTACATTATGAAGACACGTCCTCTCAATCCTTTAAGCTTAAAGAGGTTACTGGTATGATGATGTGGACACAATCACATTAGAGCTTCAGTCACTTGTTCATGCATGTGGATGCTAATTCTCGGATTGGTCATTTCAGTGACGCGTTTGATCGAAACGTCACTTCCATTGTTATTGTTACAGTGGTCTTCTGTGGAACTTGAACTTGTATGTCAGTTTAAATCGGTTCACCCTAAAAAAATTCTTGCTTTTCCTCACCCTCATGTTGGTTTAATTTCCTATGGACTTTTTCTTCTGCATAGCGCAAGGAGATATTTTGCCGAATGTTTCAGCTGTTTTTATCCTAACAATAAAAATGTTGTGGTGTCCAGAAACTTCAAGCTCCATATCCTGTCCATATGACTCACTGAAGTGTTTCATCCAAAGTCTGCTGAAGTAGCTTAGACTCACTTTGTCTGATGAAAAAATCCAAATTTAGGCCTCAGTTAACCTAACAAGCTGATAACATCAAAAATTTCAAATATCAGCTAACATCAAACCTCATTGGTTCTTGGATGTCACATGACCAAACATCAGATTTGATGTAGTCAGTGTTCAGTTTTATTTCAGTGAAAAAAGGCTTAATGGGATAGTTTACCCAAAAAAAGATAGTTCATAAAATTACGGTTGAACTGTCACATGGACTATTTTAAGGATGTCCTTACAACTTTTCTGGGTCTTGAATTTGGTGGTTCCCTTGCTGTCTATGCAGGGTCAGAAAGCTCTCAGATTTCATCAATAATATCTTAATTTGTGTTCCGAAGGTCTTACGGGTTTGGAATGACATGAGTGAGTAATTGACAATTTTCATTTTTGGGTGAACTATCCCTTTAAAATTCTGTTCATGATACAGATCTGTAAATTATGGACAAAAACAGCTGTAATGCTCTTAAAAAATATCTTATTTTGTGTTCTGCAGAAGTCAGTCAGTCATGCACGTTTGAAAAGTGTGAATAAATGACAGAATTTTCATTTTTGGGGGAACTGTACCTTAAGTGTGTGTAATGTGCTGTAAGTGTGTAATATGATCTGCATTGTCTATATTTCTCTCAGGTGTTGGTGCAGCCACTTCAGGTAAGCTCACCTTTATGGTTGGTGGGCCAGAGGAGGAATTCAATGCAACCAAGGAGCTTCTAAGCTGTATGGGTGCTAATGTGGTGTACTGTGGCCAAGTTGGCACCGGACAGGTACAAACAGGATGTCTTTAAGAATATAGTGCCATTCTTAGAAAGGGGCTCATTTATTTCTGGTCATAATCTCTCTCTCTTCCTTGTTTGTAGGCAGCTAAAATCTGCAACAATATGCTGCTGGCCATTGGGATGATTGGAACAGCAGAGACCATGAACTTGGGAATCAGGTGCAGTTCACAGTTGAATTACTTGAAGGAATAAGTGCACCCAAAAATGAAAATTTTATGAAAATGTACTCACTCTCAGGCCATCCAAGATATAGATGTTTGTTTCTTCATCAGAACAGATTTGAAGAATTATAGAATCACTTGATCACCAGTGAATGGGTGCTGTCAGAATTCAAAATAGTTGATAAAAGCATCACAATAATCCACACGAACTTAATCTGTCGATTTGAAGTGAAAAGCTGTGTGTTTGTAAGAAACAAATCCATTGTATTTAACTTTAAGCTCTCACTTCTGGCCAAATTATGAGTAATTTTTTTCCAAATCTGTTCTGATGAAGAAACAAACTCATCTACATCTTGGATGGCCTAGGTTAAGTACATTTTCAGCAAAAACTATGATACAGATGATTCAATGATGCAGCTGTCTTGATGCATTTACTTTTTCTACAGATTGTATTATTTTCTACTTTTTAACCTGAATGGCTTTGTAATAATTTGTGCATTCACAGATTAGGGCTTGACCCAAAACTTCTGGCGAAGATCTTGAACATGAGCTCTGGCCGCTGCTGGTCAAGTGACACATATAACCCTGTCCCGGGAGTTATGGAGGGAGTGCCCTCAGCAAACAACTACCAGGGTGGCTTCGGAACTACACTAATGGCCAAGGTTTGCATTGTTTTTCATATATTTGTTTACTAACATAAGGGGTAACTAATAAACTAAATAGTTGATTAGTGAAGTCTAGTCTATTTTCCACTTTTTATATTGTGTTCAAATGTTTGGAATAAAGAGTTTGAGAAGTTTCTTATGTTGTTGTTTTTTTTTAAATCAACAAATGCAGTAAAAATGGCAGTTATTTATTTTTTACAATGTGAATATATTTTAAAATGTAACTTATTCCTGTGATGGCAAAGCTGAATTTTTATTCTAATGTGCTGATTTGCTGCTAAATAGGGATGCACCAAATGTTCGGCAACCAAATTATTTAATTATTTAATTTTAGAATAAGTGAAAAGATCAAA
Source organism: Schizothorax lantsangensis (assembly GCA_027422415.1). NCBI lineage: Eukaryota > Metazoa > Chordata > Actinopteri > Cypriniformes > Cyprinidae > Schizothorax > Schizothorax lantsangensis. The sequence continues at coordinate 14,117,070 of CM049850.1, read as the reverse complement.
TAAATTGTGATCAGATCGAAAAAAATCTGTGCTGAAACAGTCACTCGTCAGTTGGTCAGTATCATTTTTATGAATTTGTACAAGGCATGTGACAATGCGATACATGCGACAAACATCTTCCCAAATTCATAAGAATCATTTATAAATCTGCTGTTGTCAACAAAAAGAAGCACTGAGGTCTTCTGCAGTTTCTGCCAAAATAAAAGCTGAGAAAAAGCAAGAACTCCAACACTCATAAATGTTAGTATTGTAATCTTTGTTGTTCTGTAAAATAAAAGACAATAATGATAATTACAACAAGCTCTATTAATACATTTATTGTAACATTCACACAGTTTACAAATTGGGATCTGTAATATTTTCTAATGTTTTAAAATAAATTTCTTCTGCTCAGCAAGGCTGCATTTATTTGTACAGTAAAAAACTACATGCCTGATTCAAGAAGGGGGTCTCAAAAATGGCCAAAAAAATATTGAACCCCTTCAGGATAATACAAGATTTCTCTACTCATGAAGTTATGTTTATGAAAGTAAAGTTAGGACTTTTTAAGAACTTTGTAAATAAAAATTAAGGAATAAATTTAATGGAACACTGTCAGTATGTCTGACAGTATGTCAGAGTGCTTCAGATTTTGTTAATTTTAAGTTCAAGACTGCATGTTAATTTAGTAATTGTCTTCTTTAAAACTGCCCTGAGACCCTGTATTCTGTTGCAGATAGCCTTTTTTTAAATGCAAGAACATATCGAATAGTTAATTTTTCAAATGTGCCGTTATGTGTATGTCTCATGGACATTTGCTATCATTTATCCTCAGGATCTGGGACTTGCTCAGAATACAGCAACTAACACAAAGACCCCAGTGCCGTTGGGCTCTCTGGCCCATCAGATTTACCGCATGATGTGCGCACGCGGCTACGCCAGCAAGGACTTCTCATCTGTCTTCCAGTTCCTTCGAGAAGAGGAGGGCCAGTAGAAGGCAACACTATCTGCCCCTCCACAGCCTTACCCAGCACTGCCTGCCTTTCACATGACCTGACATGCAAAACTTTGACCCAACTATGTGATTTCATTGGCATGCGTGTGCTGGGAGCCATAAATGAATGAGTGAGTGAGTGAGTACCTTAGTAGATTGGATGGTAGTGGGAAAGATGTGTGTGTAATGTTTGAGGCTGTGAGTTCCTGTTAGAATCGTGTTACTTTTGTGGGCCCACTCACGTACAATTAGTAATTCACCAATCAATTGATGAGATGCTGTGAATTTAATTTTTGTTCTGATTTTTTTTTCTTGCCTTCGTTGCTGTTCTGTAGGCTAACAAAAATATATAATTTCACTGAACCACAAACTTGTAAGATCAGCCGTTACACTCCTTTTCTTTGCATATGTACAATTTTAGTTTTTAATTTCTTTAATGTATCCGAGTCTAATTTGCTGTGGCCTAGTCTTGGTAATTGTTAATGGTGTTGGATCTACATGTTGTATTCATGTACATGTAAACACCTGGAAATTAAAGCAGGAAATATCTGTAGCTTTGATCAGACTGGCGTGTTGATACATGTTTATAACACCTATTTTTCAGTTGTACACAAACCTGGAAACTGAAGTGGTATTGTAAGGGTACTTGTAATAGGTAATCCTGATGAATGCAGTTAACCAGTTAAAGTGATGCAACAAAGCACATATTTGTACCTGGTCTCCTCCCTCTCTTCAAGGTCAAGCAGTGGAATGTTTTTTGATTCTTCTTTATGAAGCCTCACCTTGAATTCAGTGGCACGTAACATGCACAATAAAGATGACTCATCAGCACTACAAATATTTTACACATCAAAGAAACTGTATTATTTTTGTTTCATGTTCTCAGACTGGATGGGATAATTTACCCACAAATAATAATTGTCACTATTGTCCAAAACGCAAAAGAACATCTTTCGAAGAATGTTTAGAAGTGTTTTTATCAAGTCAATGGGGATCAAACCAATATAAAACCCCATTGACTTTAATTGTATGGACAAAAAAAAGATAAAATATAATTTGTATTCTAAAAAAGAAATTCATAATGGTTTGGAATGCCATGAGGGTGAGAAGATGGGTTTGTGTGCCCCAGCTGGCTTCAGTCACAGTTCCATGAAGCTAATAGTGATACAGTCAAGATACATATTGTGAGGAACATAATCAGGTTTGTCTTCATGACTCCTCACTTTCTCACTATTTTCCTTTTCCCCTATTTCTCCCCTCACAACTTTGTTGCAGCTCCATCTTCTCTTCTTGTCTTTCACCTCTTCTTGTCACACTCACTTTTGCTCTCCTGGTTTCCAAAACGAGGGAAAAAGCAGTCAGCGGTATGTTTCTGATCTACCCACCGAAGAGCCACAGAGAGGCCATAATGCTAGAGGTCACATGATCACAGGACAAACCCATAAAAAGTCCATTAAGCATGGAGGCCTAAGTGCTGTGTTGTTATCTAGCTGGCAGGTCTTACAAACAGGACCATGGGGTAGTTAGACTTTAGACAACCCGGAATCCCATTCCAGCATCACCCACTTAAAGCATGACGCTCTCTGGTCATTGAAAAAAATCTTTTCTCAGAGGTGAAGAGTTTCTAGACCAAAAAATGCATCTTAATTATCCTTTTTATTCGTCGTGTAGTTTATTTTTGTCATTTTAGTCACCGGCACGCGCGCTTCAGATTCAGATTATGAGGACAATCATCATCAACTAAGGCCACGTGGTGAATAACAACATTAAATGGGAATTTCTGCTTCGCCTGTTACATCAATTTCTTATTTATTTTTATTTTATTAGCCTATTTTTTTTTTGCCTAGCTCCTTAAAGGTGTATTGATTGAATAAAACATGTTTCTAAAAACTATCCAACGGATGGGAACTCTTTTATGATTATGGCACAGCTCAGATGTGTGATCTCGGAGTTATTTAATATCGTTTAGTGTGCGCATACTTTGTGTAATTGTAATTATATTGTAATTTTACACGATTTTTCTTCAGCAGGTCGTTTCAGACAAACACTTGGGTAACACTTTTTTATATATATTAATTTTATTTCTGAAATTATCACAATAGACAAGACACCCTATTCAAAGTAAAACTCTTGCTGAGTCATGCGAGTTCGCTCAAATTATATTTAATGAATTGTTTGATTTCATTTTATTTTTCATGTGACAAATACGTACAGTAGGTTTAATATGTTTGATGTAATTGTATGGACCTTGACACGAGCAGCAGGTGTGGTCGAAATATGATATGTGTCCTATACTTGGATGTTGAGTATGGTGTAATGTGAAATATCTGGATTTCCAGAACAGACAGCTTTGATAATCAGAAAATAGAACCACGATATAGAATTATCTGAGAAGTCCGGTGTGTTTATCGTAAATAAACATGTGTCCATCGATCACTCGTGGCCTTATAATTATCCAAACAAGCTTGTTTATTCATTTCATTACTTTCACACATTGTTTCATTAAAAAAATCATTTATATAAATCATTTTATTTAGTAATTCAGTACTAATATTCATAATCTCTGAGATTTAAAATCTCGGACCAAACTTTTGTTTGAAAAAAAATTCTAAAAAAGTATTATTTTTCCAACACTTTATTTGCAAAATTGTTTTATTTAGGATAATTAATTTTTACGTCAGTGGAATTTAAATGTATCTTATAATAGCATGGACATTAAAAAGAGTTAAATTAAAAATATTTAGTCTATTTTCGCTGCTATAACACACATGTAACACAAACATAGTATTTCAGTCAAACTGTTTGTTTCAGAGAAAGAGAATTATGTCTATGACGAATGTTTGGACTTTGAATCATGATGTGCCAATAAAACAATTTCTTCCATATTTCATTAAAACATTAACTAAGGTAGGATAATGCGATCTTTGCTGGTAGCCTAAAACGTAAAAATATATATTTTCTCTTTTTAATGGTTGGGCTTAACATTTCATTTATTGTTGCATAATAAAGGTGGTTGGAGATATTTTATCAGCACTGAGAGTAAACAATAATTCCACATAACTCTATGAATATACTGGACATCGAGTTTCTGCTTCAAAGCATCGAAGTTGTGACATTTATGAAACATTTGCATTTATTTTAATAGTTTTATTCCAGTCCAACAATAACCTGCAGAAAAACATCCAATCCAAATTAATTTTCAACTATTTATCTTCGAATAATGTTATAGCTTATTTAAATATGATTTCATCTGAATTGTTTCGTAACACAGGGTGAATATATTGTTCTCAAAGACCTGCATTAAGGATTACTGCATTAATTAAAATTGTGCATTATATAGATTTTTAATAATTAATGATATTAATAGACTATTATATTTGCTTGATTAATATATATTTTAGATGAGTCTGGCCATAATCATTCCTCAAGACGATTGAGGCAGGTTTTTTTTAAAAGATATTTCTGACCATTTTCAGTACCACACATTAAACAAGATTTCTGCGTATTATCTGATCATGTAAAACTGTATCGTCATACGAATAATTAATTGGAAAGCAATTCTGGCCATTGTAATTTCGAATTACAATTTTATTTACATTTGCAAACATTACTATCAATCCATTATTAATTAATAGGCGACATCCGCAATATCAATGTTAATATGTGTCTGAAATGTAGTGCAGGTGACATTAAGTGAGCTCTAAAGCCGGAGGTGCTGTTTATAAGCCTTATTTCAGAAATTACAGACATTTACAGATTTTTATTTTTTAGCTATGCACATATTGATTTAAATTATCCTAAATCTTATACCACAAACGTAACAGTAGTATATCTATTTTTCATCATTAATATGCTCTGTGAAATTGTAAATATTAAATAGCATAGATATATAAAATAGTCCACAGTTGGCCTGCTCACAGGGCTAAAGTAGCCTAATATACAGTAGTCTAAAAACAGTATAAGGCGGTTACGTCAAATCTTGAGGAAACTATTGATTTTAATGTTGAGGAATGATGTAGTCAGTCTATGAACGGTCGCCTCGTCTATCTTCAAGGTAAATTTAGAAGTGCATTGACTCTTCTGGATCTAGTGTAGCAACAATTCTCACATCCGTCTGTACACATGTTGACTTGATCTTGTACACAGCTCGAACAACGCTGAACGTTAATAGCTCAAGAAACCTTAAAAAGATCAAATAGGGTCCTGGCGCCTAACATGCCAGTGTTTGCACGCCACCAGCGAGCTTATTTCCGGTGTACTCTGCTGGATAGTGAGCGTATACAAACGACTAACAAAAGACCTGATTCTTTAACAGCACTCTCATTTATCAGTTTAGCGTGTTTCTGTGCTCCAATAAACAGCTATGCTGTGTGCACATAATAATAATAACAACAGTAGGAATTAATCTATTGTTTAAAAATTAAATCACCTTACTGGATGATATTATTCAACAGTAACAGTTTCTGAGCTGCAAGGGACTCGGTGTTTCTCAGATAATAGTCAAAAATATTATTGACTGTATTTTTAAAAATCATTTTAAAACGAAGGGGGATTAGCCATTAATTTAACCGCAATATCAAACTTACACATTTTTGTGTTTGAATTTATTAGCCTGCAATTCAATTTAAAAAAAAATAAAAAAAAATGGACCATTTATGTCTTGGAGTAAGGTATCCTCGTATGGGCTGCTATAGCCGATCATCATGTGTGCTCATTTCAGAAAACATAAAACTGACTTAAAATAAGATTGAAATAAATTTGATTATGTATGCATCCTATTACACTGTTATATAATCAAACTAATAATAGACTCCTACTAGGTAAGAATAACATTCATATTTAAATAGGCTATTTAACGTTTATTATTATTATTATTTATACTAATAATACAAGCCTAAATATAAGCCTACGTCTCTTTACTCTATCGTCTTGCTATAATTCCAGCAGTGCCAAGACATAACCAAAGCTGTAATGAAAACATTGATCAAGAGACGTTCATGCTGAATCTGTGGCATCACAAGCAGTAGTATAATACCTTTGTGCTCCTGTTTACAATGCACCCGGAGATGTGTGGTTACTTCCTGCCAGACGGTCCTTCAATGACAACAAGGGCCCTGGCTAGACTGCAACTTTCAACTTGACCTTGGCCTCCAGCCGTGTGTAACTCATATGTAAACGAGTCTTGCCAAATTGTGGGCTGGATTTCAAGCCGTATAGAGTAATAAACTGGTGGTCATTTTCATAAAGTGTGATTTGTTATTTGACAATTTCATGGGGCTCGAAATGGTCGATTGTATTACAGTGGTGGTTCACTGTGGCTGTGCGAAATTTTGTAGAGTAAAAATATATATAAAGAAAGAAAATAGCCACTTTAAGACTTTTTGGTTGCTTGTTTAATTTTCACATCATCAAATGACTTGGAAGACAAGCAAATGTTTTTCTTTTTTTTTTTAAATAAAAGCATATAGGAATAGAAGGTGAGTTCGAAACGCCATCAGATATATATAAAAAAGTTAAGCTGTCCGCGTTAGCTTTTTCATTACTCTTAACTGTCTTAATAGTATGTGAAAAAATGATATTTACAAATGTGCAATAATCTTACTGTTAAATTGTAGGCTATACTTATAAAGGAAGGTGCGTAATATGTAGCAGTCTCATTGCGCAATGGAATGGCACTTGGTTTCCTCGTCAGGATAAAGCTTATCGCCAGAATCTTTATAGCTATTTTTGACCAAATCCCTCCACTTTGTTTCAGTTCAGTGCAGTATGCTTGTATTGCTAGATCGGCGTTATCTCCAGTTTAGACGTTTATCAGCCTCTTTGCATGTCACGTGCCTCCGCTCGTCCAATAATAGTTGGATCTTGACGCACACGGGACGCATGGGTATCTGTTACTCCACTGATCCACTGCTTCCCTTTCAGTCTTGGGGAATTCTAAAAGAGCTGGTAGGCTCCATGTAGGGCGTGCTATGACAGCGTCTTTACTCCTCCATTCCCGCTGGATTGACCCGGTGATGTTTCTCTATGACAACGGCTTGGATGATATGAGCAAAAACATGGAAGGATTTGTGGGAGGCAATTTTGCTGCTAACCAGTGCAGGAATCTTATTGCCCACCCGTCTTCTTTGGCCCCGAGCACAACCTACACGTCGAGTGAGGTGCCAGGATCGGTCATGGGGGAACCTGTCAAACAATGCAGTCCGTGTTCAGCCGTACAGAACTCTCCCGGTGCTTCTTTGCCCTATGGATATTTTGGCGGCAGCTATTACCAGTGTAGGATGCCCAAGACCTGCACGCAGCCCACCTCCTATGGGGATAAATACATGGACACGTCTGTTTCTGGAGAGGAGTTCCCTTCTCGTGCGAAGGAATTTGCCTTCTACCAGGGTTACTCGTCTAGCCCTTACCAGCCTGTACCGAGTTATCTTGACGTGCCAGTCGTACCTGCGCTGAGCACCCCTGCGGAACCCAGACACGAGTCTCTTCTGCCTGTTGAAACATACCAGCCCTGGGCGATCACGAACGGATGGAGCAGTCCGATGTACTGCCCTAAAGACCAAACGCAGTCAAACAGCTTATGGAAATCGTCTATTCAAGGTAAAAATGCTGTATTTCTGTTTTATTATCTGGAGGGAAATTAACAAACGCACTAGGGATTTAAACGAAAAATGTAGTGTGCGTAAAATTGACCTTTAGGCCTATACGAATAGCAAGTGATAGCTATTTAAAACCGAAGGAGCTAACAAGAAATTCCTCGTCGTACAATTTGTATTCTCACCACTTTTCATGATTGCAAATAGTTTTTATGTTAATATTTCACTCGACGTTTAGGTGTTTTCTTTTGTTGCACTGCTTTGAAGACACATTGTGTTTGTATTTTCTGGTTTATTATTTGACATTTCTGACATGAACATCTATTCTCATTACGTTTTTGCAATCGCAACCAACCTTATTTTGGTTTTTCTTCTGACCCCTAGATACTGTATCGGGTGCCGATGGAGCCTCAGTGCGTCGAGGGAGAAAGAAGCGGGTTCCCTACACCAAGGTTCAATTGAAGGATCTAGAACGAGAATATGCCACAAATAAGTTCATTACTAAGGACAAACGAAGAAGGATATCTGCTCACACAAACCTGACCGAGCGACAAGTGACCATCTGGTTTCAAAACAGGCGGGTGAAAGAGAAGAAAGTGGTCAACAAGTACAAGGGCATCAGTTAAGGTCTGAAAGAATTAAAAACTGAAATACCAAAGTGGTATAAATGGAAGGACCTTCAACATTATTTATTCTGAAATCCATTCCATCATCTGTTCCACGACAAGAGACTACGCGGAGATGCGCAGGAGGGAAAATGTATATTTTACTTCCCTGTGTAGCTACATATTGCCAAGACACTGACACTGATAAAATACTGAAGCCATATTCACCACTTGATTTTTTTATTCGTTTTAATCTATAAAGACGTGGGAGGAATGTAAAATAGGCTACACTTTCAACAAAGAAAATCAGTGGAAATCCACCATGGAAATTCGTGTATTTTTTATTTTTACACATCAGAAACAACTGTAGCCTAGCTTTTAGACTGTGGATTTGCATGCTATACGCTAACTGTACAGTAAATTTACCCCAAGTCGTGACAGAGTTTTGTTTTGAGCTTTTATTTTATATTTAGCTACCCCATACGCACATTTGTAAATAGCTTACAAAGTCGCTTCCAGTCACCTGAAAAATATACAAATTCATTAATGTGTTCTTGCAGACAGTATGCAAATAAAACTCCCCATATTGATGTACTACCATATTTGTATCTTTATCATTATTACAAACAACATGCCAAAATGTTTAACACAAATGCATAAACAATAGCTACACGTTTATCGCAAATTATCAGTTTCTATTTAATGTATTCAATTTCCAGAAAATAATGAGTAAAATAAGGATATCAGCTGCTAATATGAATGAGTGAATAATGGCTGTGATATTGTATAGTTAAAAGTGATTATTATTTGTTGCACAAGAATCATTTTCCATGCGCGTAACGGTGCTGCCATCTAGTGGCATACATCTGTATCTGCCTTGACTTCCCGCAGATGGTTCATTGTTCCTCATAGAAGTATTTGAGAAAAAACATCTGAAATCTAAGAATACGAGATTTGTGTGTTTGCGTTAATAAATAGCAAAGCACTTAAACGTTTGTATAGGCTAATAATCTGTTTTGCGTATTATCTGATACAACGATGACTTCGAAATCCAAAAGCAGGTAAAATGGGGATAATCACAGTGTTTGAGTCGATGCTTTGTGTGCTTTTTTATTTATTTCGTAAATGAATCTACTTGAATTTGAATCATACAGTCAAAAATAAAAATTCGAACGAGAAAAAGGTGAGTGAAAGGCAGAGAAATGATTCAGTCCGATATTAGTGGTGTTTATTTTCTTCTCCGATCTTCTTTAAACCATGCGTAATGTACCCACGACCTAAATGCAGTTAAAAGACCCCCAAGTTATCTTTTAGAGTAACTGCTCTCGATCTGTATGTTTTGCCATGTAATTGTCATGTTGTGCCATGCCTTTCCGAAACAAAATGACAAAACAATGTTTCAACCTTTTCCTTCTTTCAAATTTCAGCAAGAAGTAGACCCTAATTTAAAAAATGAAACTAAATATGTAAATTGCATTAAAACGTCTTGCTGAAATCAGTTTACAGAAATTAGAGATAACCAAATAGCCTAACAAAATGACACCTGAAATAAAGAGAAAAAAAAAGACAGAAAGAGAAAGGAACCTTTACAAAAACAGAAAACGAATAAACCATAAAATGTGTGAAGGAAAATTGGTAAGTGACAGTTTCAAATTAATATATTTATTTCTATTCATATTATTTGTTTAGAAACTTTGGAATATTATTATAGTTTACTTACCCAACAATGCATTTTCGAACGCTTACATACCAATTGCTTAAATTAAATCCAAACCCAATGCCATAAGACATCAGTATACCAGAAATTAAATACAATCATATTAAATAATCCAGATTATTTTGATTAGGCTACTTGGCTTTTTATTTTTGCATTTACGAAATTAATCAAGCCGCATCGTGTAATGTTTCACAACCAATATTTTTAATCTGAAAAACGATAACAGCAGTTCATTTCTGTAGTCTACGTTTTTTTAAAGAATCAGAAAGATGTAATTTTCATCAACTTCTTGTGCTTGTCACAGAGCTGATACAATTGCATTTCAAATAAGAGATGATACATTTTAATCGTTACTGTTTCATTAACAATTGCCTATTGATTCTATTCTATTTATACTATTCTATTCTATTCTACAAATGCTTAAAATAACAAAACCTTTACACTAGAGAGAATTTGCACCAGTAATTCGTTTCTCACTGCTGAATAGTCACAAATAAATGATCTCTCTGTGGGATGTGAAGGCAGCCTATGAGCTGTGCTCTCGAAAAACGTCTGAGTAGACGGAACATGTGGAGAGAAGCAGATGGACGGGATTCAACAAGCGTTTTCATCTGGACTGTGCTGCCACCCAAAGGCGTTCAAGGAAATGACATTTCAGTGAACCAGCATCTTAGTGTTTGAGACGGTCTGTGTACAATTACATTGAGATACTTTTCAGTATTTTTGAGTGTAGCCATATAACATTGTTACATGTTATAAAATTTTACTTATCGGTAAAATGAAGTAATGTTTATATGTACGTTTGTATATGTACATTTCTATACAATACTCTTACAAATAAAAGTGCTTCACGATGCAGTAGAAGAACCTTTTTGTCTAAATGCTTCTATAAAGAACCTTTAACATCTGAAGAACCTTTCTGATTCACAAAAGGTTCTTTGTGGTGAAAGAAGGTTCTTCAGATTATAAAAAGGTCAGAAAGAGATGGCTTTGACTGAATGGAACCAAAAATGGTTCTTCTGGCATCGCTTGAAGAATCTTTTGAAGCACCTTTATTTTTTAAAGTGTAGTATATAATGTAGCATGATCCCCGAACACAAGTTAAGGGAGATATGAAACTGTAATATGCTATTGTTGCCTCCTTATTAATCCGCAATAACAAGCAACAACGACATCAAATCCATAGCCGTTTTCTTTCATTGCTCATACAAAAACATCATTTTAACATTAGGTGCTTGTCTCTAATTACTTTTATAATTACTGCAGGCCTACTGCAGAAATAACTGATGTTTATAAATTAACTATAGCCTACATTTTGAAGAGCTTCTCGTACACACAAATCTGGTTTTATATAGGCTCATTTCATATGAGTATTTCATTCATTTGATCAAACTGATTAACTCTTTACTGCACACAACATTTTTTAAAAAATTGTAGTTTTTTTGTGTTTTTGTTTACAGACGCAAATGTTCTAGTGTTTTTACTTAAAACAGATTACATAACGCGTTTAGTAATCTCCTTTCTTATAGATACTATTTATGGAACATTATAATTTATTCAACATGCGTTTTACAATTAATATTTAGATAATTATCATGTCAAACTGAATGAGACGAAAGCGTTCTATAAAAGTGTTTAAATAGCCTATTACTTTTTTCGGCCTGTCTATTTTATGGCATATATTGCCCATTGAAGGACGCACAAAGCCGTTCATATTAACAGTTATATTTGCGAATATTGTTTTCTATATTTTAATACATACGAACTCACCTGCTAATAAACGGTTACAGGGTTAAAAACGTACAAAGACACATGCCTTGTCCAAACCTACATTTTCAAAGAGCCTTTATAATGGCATCCTATATAAAAATAAAAAATGAGAAGTGCTCAACTGCACTGCGACAAAATGCAGTGAAAAGACAATCTGTGATCATTAAATGCACCAAAGCGTATAACTCGACAGTAATATCACATTTTCACATCAAACTGACATTGTCTTTTCTTTTATTAATCACAAGCAAATGTCTTCTATAAAAGTGCTTTTTCAAGCAAATCAAAAGCGGATGCTTTCTTTTTTACTACGATCATGATTTAAAATTATTTTGTTATAAAACGGCACGTTTAGCCTATTTCTAAATGTGATTAAAGTGTTATTTCTATTTGCAACAATAATACGTTTCTAGACGTCCCTGAATAACATCTATAATTCAGTTATTCCAATCAAAGTCAATCCAATCAAAAAAATCCTATTTAAATAGTCTACATTTGTTTAAATACATGGAATTGAAATTGTTGTGGAATTAACTGCAAGTCAAATAGAATTCTGCGAGAGCTTTACCGCTTTTACACGACAACTGAACGTATTACAATATCAGATGAGAAGTTTGGAGCAGAAAAAAATCCAAAGCCACAGCTTTTCAAAGTGAACTGAAAAAGGCTCTAACAGAACAAGTTTCATTTGTTCTTAGTAGTATGTAGACTATGAAGTGATGACAAATTGGCTTGGACTGTACCAATTACTGTGCTTCTCAAGAAAGAAGTGCTAACTTAAACCAGTGCGAAAAGTTATCGGTCATGTGCCTGATTCCCTGAGTCGAAAACAATCCTACAGAAAATGCCAAAGTTTCGTGCAATATTACAATTACTGGTGGAAACCCTTAAACCTCATCCGGGGGCTGTTTGGGCTATTTGTAAACAACCACTTACACAAGTGACCCTCACCCTTCCACGAACTTGAGGTCTTGTTCTCAAACTCTTAAACATGCCAAAACTAAATGCAAAGTTGAATCTGTTTCTTTGTAGAGCCATGTGAAGCCAGGTCAGTATCGCTACACTGAACAACATCTTCTATTATAACCTGCAAAAAATAGAAATAGTTACTGACCGAAACATGCATGAACCTTCTATCTACACGTGCATTCGGTCTTATGGTTTTAAACCTAAGATGTGCTAAAAACATCACTCTCACCCGATACAACGCTCGGGCCGTTGTCTCTGTTTAATATAGCTACTTGTTACCCGTGACTTCAGGTCTCATTGAAGTTCACGAATTCCAAGTAGGTGGCGTCTCATGATCACTCTCCGACGGCCATGGCTTGTCTGAGCTGACAATGGCTGGAGGAAGATACCAAGAGCACCATAAAACCACGTCTGTCCTAGACTGGTTTTAGTTTTCATCGCCTCCCAGCGCAAGATTACTCATTAAAAGCCTTAATATTAACAATATTGATAAAGGAAATGTAGCCTAAGCCATTTCCCAAAACAGCGCGTTTTCGTTGTTGAACATGGCAGCCGATAATTGGGACGATTTTACGGCATATTCCTGTTAGATTTTGTTGCGCAACCTTCTTTTTTAATATTCTCTCTTTTTTCTTTCATTATAAATGTTAGCATTTGAGAATTCCGGCCATTGTTCATGGTTTAATCCAATGTAATTCTGCGGGGGCCACAGCAAGTTAAAACTTTATGGGCCTCGACTGTGTTTTCAAGCCGCTTCACTTCATGACTCTAGTGCCCAACCGGGCAAATACCGCCTTTGTCTTTGCCTAAAATATTTTTTGGCAAGCGAAAAAACGTTTTAGCAATTTTGCACATGAGAATGCAAATTTACCCTTAAACTGTCTTATTTAATGAATAATATATGTGGGGGGAAAACAACTTATGCATGTTTGACGCAAATGGAGCTCCAAATAAGAGAGGCTTGTCATGAAGTCATGAAAGAAGTGTATTCATATTCTGTAATTAATTAAATGAGTTTGTTCTCATACTAACATTACAACACATATAGGCTACTAAAACTACCCAAATCGTATATTAACGCAATTTTAATAGGCCTAGCTGTAAGCGCCTTTTGTAATATTCTTTTTTATTTTGTGCTGTAAAATTTATTTGTGACCACACTTCAAACTGTGGTTTTGTGTTTTATTTTAACACACAGGCAAACAACGTTTTCAAACAAACTATGAATAAAAGTGTACTGTATTCTTACGCCAATTGGTCGAAGGGTATTCCACGTTTAAAATAATTAAACGATTAGCGTGAAATAAAGGCAAATAAATGAGGCCAGAAACGTAATTCTATTTCAGTTTCAACACATGCATGGCATAACATTGCGTTCGAGTCAGTTTATTAGCCCATGCAACTATATCAATTAACAAAGAGCATCACTTTCGAATTCAAATTGCAACTTCACAGCAAAACCCCTCTTATGTTTCTTCCGGGCAACTTCATTTTTAAGAGCGTAGACATCAGCGAGAAAAAGGATGGAGAGTTACAGCGACATGTTTCAAACTTAATAGAACAAATCCATAAACATCAGAAGCCCTGGTAATGTTACTAAGGCGCGTTGGCTGTTAGCATGCAGATGGGTTTCTCCAGCAATCCAAAGTGTCAACATAACCAACCGTGGTCCACTGCAAGCACACGTTCATCAATGAAAAGTATCGCTCACTCCTCGACTTGAACATTTGCACATGTTGGCATACAATATTCTAAGAGGTACATGTCAATTTCTGCCCTTGGTCACATGACTGGCGCTCTCTGGAATGGATGGAGATGGATCACCACGTCAGCTCACGTCTCAAAATTTCTGCTCGGCGGATCTGCTTCAAAGCCACTGAAGCTGAAGCAGTTCTGTACTACGATGCGAGGCAGTACTATGGTTGTGGCGTGCCCAACCAAGTGTCATTATGGATTTTGATGAGCGGGTACCCGTTGGGTCTAACATGTATTTGCCTGGCTGTGCTTATTACGTGTCTGGAACGGAATTTTCCAGCCTTCCTCCTTTTCTGCCCCAGACCCCGTCTTCGTGCCCCATGACATACTCATACTCCACGTCCAGTTTGCCACAAGTTCAGAGCGTTAGAGAGGTATCTTTCAGGGACTATGCCATTGACACGTCCAGTAAGTGGCACTCCAGGGGCAATGTGCCACACTGCTACGCGACCGAAGACATGGTGCACAGGGACTGCCTGTCCAATCCTGGAACTTGGGGGGACATGTTATCGAAAAATAACTCGGTTCTTTACCACTCCAACACGAGCCACACGTCCAACGTGTATGGCAGCGCAGGGAGGAACGGAGTGCTTCCCCAAGCGTTCGACCAGTTTTTCGAGACCGCGTACGGGAACGTGGAAAATCACCCGAGCGAGCAGCCGGTGGATAGAGCAACCGGCAAAGCGCCTCCACCCGCGGACACAGGCAGCGACAGTTGTCGGGGAACGGAGGAGACAGAGCGCTGTGAAGAGACGAGCAGCCCGGAGCCATCTTCCGGTAACAACGAAGAGAAATTCAGCGGCAGCAGTAGTACGTACTAAAGCAGTTGTGTGAGAACGTTTCTGATGTAACGTGCTGTTGTTAAAGGTTTTATATGCTGTTTTATAAGCATATAAGGTTTATAGAGGGCCCTGTATATTTACCCTAACAAAACTTTGTTATAAACGCGTGATCACGTGCTCGAAATTGAAATTGGCCGTGAATGATAGGCCATTTCCTTTTGAGTCTTCAAAAGTGTGCATTCCAGGCTTCATTACAGTTTGGGCTTTTTGTTCATGCAAAGTTATTTAAGAGATAATAGAAATCCTTAGCTTATTTATCGCCTTTGAATGCACGTTGTACAACAGGGAATTTACAGAACATTTTAATTCTTAGGTTGCCTATTGTTCTGGTGTTTTTCTTAAATATCAACTGATAAATATTTTAATGTGGTTATTTATTTATTTTTATTTTGTGGTCAATGAAAAGTAATGCATAAGAAATGTTAGTCTCTATTAAAGGTTTCTGGACGAGTGTGCGGTTGTAGAACTCGATATTTCATTCATTTAGGGCTAATTTTATTATGTGGTATTACTGATTTATCGTTTAATTTGTATAATTACATTTAGAGACCAGCAACAATTTGTGCAAAATTTTGGAAAACGGTAATTTGGTGTATTAACCATTCAGTTGTCTCTGCTGTATGTAATGAGATTGTATATTATTTCTATGGAATCATATCAAGTTAAAGTCACATACTGACAGTCTTTCTTCATTACATTTCAGATGGACAGAAGACACGGAAAAAGAGGTGTCCTTACACAAAATATCAGATCAGAGAGCTGGAGAGAGAATTTTTCTTCAGTGTTTACATCAACAAAGAAAAAAGGCTACAGCTTTCCAGAATGCTCAACCTCACCGACCGTCAAGTAAAAATATGGTTTCAAAACAGAAGAATGAAAGAAAAAAAGATCAACAGAGACCGCTTGCAGTATTACACCACGAACCCTTTGCTTTAAATCGTCTTGTTGAGAAATCATTTCGTCGAGATGGTTCATTTCAAGTTCGTGGATGCTCCAGGCATCGAGATGTGACCTTCATTCCTCTGAGAGACTTTGTCATCGACATAAACATACATTTATATTCTCAGTAATCTCTACCGTTTCAAATTAAAACTATTATTATTAGGCTATTGTTATTGTTGTTATTATTACTGGTAGGCTATTGTTATTTGTTATTATTATTTTTTCCATTGTACTCGGTTAAATGACTATTCAGTTTACAGGGATTTTATTTTTGTTATTACTATTATCTGACCAAGATCTGTATTTTTCGCATATGTCATAGCAGTAAGTAAGCTATAGGCTATTCTTGAAATCCATTTTGCTGGAAAAAAAAATAATAATTGTGGAGAGCGAGATATAAACAGCCTACTAATGGAAAAGAATGTGGTTTTTAATCTGTTAAATACTCCTGCTTGTGGTTTATAATATTAGCCTTTGTTTCATTGAATAACGCTCATTTCATGAATATAGCCTAAGCTTATTAAGAACTAAATGCATCATGCGCGCTATATTCTCTTACTTGAATTGTGTCGACTGAAAGTGTATATTTGATATTAGGTGTCTTTACTGCGCATTTGCCAGTCAAATCTGGTGATCTAAGTGTGTTCAGAAATGTACAAAAACAGAGAAATTCTTATTTATTTTTAACGGACATTGGGCATTACCTAAGGCAAAAGCAATAACTGAACCAGCATGGACCCTGCTCGAGTCCTCTGAAACCCCGAGCCTGAATTGTATTTTCTTTTTCATTTCTGTGTTTCTCCACGTTTTCTGGAAAACGCGTGAAACTATATATCGATGTTGCAGGAGCTCATTCATGTTCATGATAATCTCTCATGTTTATAACATCTCTTCAGTGTTATATAAATCAGTCTCTTGAAATATGTTGTGTTTTCTCTCTTTTTCCTGGAGCTGGATCAAATGTTTGATGGATCTTGCCTCCACGCTTTTCTTTGATTCAAGGATGAAGTGTTTGCTGTTATTAATGCCTAGTATCCATTACGGAGCTGCCCAAAACATGGCTGTGTATGTCTCCATGAATCAAACGGCCTTTCAACAAATGGCTGTGTCGACCTTCCAGATAAGTCTTTATATTATATTGCTATTTTGAGAGTGGCATGTAGCATCAATACAAACATTTCTTGAGAATTAAACTCTAAGGAAACAATTTTTTCTTCTTGAACATGAAAAAAGACAATGTTACTTCACATAATTTTACAGTTTCCCTGCATCAATACATCGATGATCCACTGCGAGAGGATCACAAATCTGATATGGCTTATGCCACTCTGAAGTCTTATAAAAAAGCTCGACCATAAGATAATAACGACTGTTTTACGTGATGACCCTGACAGTTTGCGCATCCTTTGAGGCTCGATGGAATTTCGCTCTAATTACGGCACATCCCCCCGTTGCGCAGCAACTCGGTCATAAAACCCGTCTTAGTCTGGAGCATTTGTAGAATTGGAGTGAGGTGCCATAAACTGTCTGAGAACCAAGGTTATTAACTGTGACTAAGAGCTAGAAAACAACGGCTGGAACCATTGAAAGCTTGTGTTCACGGACTTTTCCGCCATCATTTGTCTCAGTGTCCCATCATGGCACCACGGCTGGATTGCTCACTATTCGCTCTTTCGACGATACATTTCTCGTCCACTGGGTGGCGCACTTTAGATCAATGTCATTGCCGGGCATCTAAAATCCAATGCTGAAACATGTTTACTTTGTGTACGGGCAAAGGACAACGTCTTCGTGAACTATACAAGGCACTGTTTCAGGTAAATAGCCAAGCTACCATTCGGAAAATTTTGTCAGCATTGTATTATTTATTATAATATTTAGATGATAATAGGCTAACATTTGAATGTTCAAAACGTAGCCTGCAAGTAAGGCTTGTTTAATGATAAAAACTTTTTATTTAAAAAAAAATAGTACCACTTCTAACAGTTTTATTAGTCTCAGAGTATTTGTTTGTTCCAATTTGACAAATTGACCAGAGATTTTTTTTTTTTTTTTTTTTAAAGAAATTTTAAGAAATTGGAGACATGTTTTGATTCTTGGCTTATAAATTACAGATTTACAATTTTGCATTTTATTTTTATTGTTCTAAAATGTTTTCTATGCCATATAAAATCAAGAAGTCTTCAGTAAATTGTTGTGATGAGTTAAATGAAAAACAAATTGATCTAATCTTTATTGACTAATTAAAACGACTTTTAAAACAATAGCTAAGCCCCTTTGATTTCTTAATGCAGAAAATACAAATAAATGTTTTCCAATTATTAAAATTCATCCGTCAACGTAGCCGAAAAGATACATTTCAAAGAATAATTTGTCAATTGCTCATTTTTTCCCTTTAACATAAGCTATATTTCAGACGCGTGATAAGAACTGCTTTTATGGTAACACTGTCATTAGTTATCTACAGTAAAAGCTTCCACTAGACAGAGTGAATCAAAACATGATTATGGAGCAGGGACAACTTGAAAGAAAATTAACTTTAGGCTACTTTGGTGTGAGTATACCTATTTTTTCAACGTGTTTTTCGACCCGAGTCATCTAATTACTGTAGTTGTGATATTTGGTCGATATTTAAAATTGCATGCTGATGCTCATGTGCAGTTTATTTTTTATTTTATTTTTTTCATAAATAGCCTGTTAATTCCAACTATAGGACGATCAATCCTATGAACAAAGAAACAGGCCTATTTGTGAATATATCAGTGGAGTATATATTTTTGAAAGCGTAAAATCCGTTGGAAAGAAAGTTCAGAGATAGAGCAATAAATGACCATTTTCCAAATAACATTAATCAACATAGGCTGAAAAAAAAACTTAAAAAAAAAAACAGAGAGAAATTTAGAATTATATTTCATGTAATTAAATGCAAATCAAATGACAAATATATACAACGGCGGCCTCCACATCACACAAGCTGATTTTCAGATAAATGATCATATCTCCTGAACAAAAAAGGTAGGCAAAGGTAAATTTAATCACATATAACATTTGCGTAAAAATGGCTATTGTTTAATCATTTAGTAAACGTTATGGGATTGTGATAAGATTTATCTCATTTAAAAAGCCTTAAAAATATTTTTTACTGTTAACTCAGTATTGTAATTATAAAGCTCATATATAGGCTAGGCCTAGGCCTCTACGTAACTTTAAGATTATCACATGCTAAATCTTTATTCTACAGTATGGCAATCCACATTCATAGTGTTTCTGAAAGCAGACTCGTTTTGAACTTGAGTAAATACATTGTTTTGACCCACCGCATGAAAACCAGAAGAGCAGTCTGTAACTCACTGTTTATGTGCTTAAAGGACTGTTGGGGCAATTACAGTGTATCATAAATGTTTACTATTTTAGCACTTGATCTCGTTTTCGATACCTTGTTGCTTTTTGGTTTTATATAGGCTACGTGGCTCACAAGGCTTTGCGGCTGAGCGGCAATGTCAGCGTTAACGAAGTCAGTGGTCGTAAACATAATGCTGTTCACGTCAAATTCTGGTTTTATTCGTTTATATTTTCAAAAACGACTGATCGGGTTTATGTAGATTTGACTTTAAAAAAATCTAGTAGCCTAGCTTGAAAAAGATATGGGACTCAAGGGTTACGTGCACACAGAGGGAGGAGTCATCGGTGCTCGTTGCGATTTAATTGGCTGTTAGCTCACACTGAGTTGTATAGTTATCAGTAATTATATTCAGCATGTTTTGCACAAGAAATGTCATCCAGAAAGGGCAATCTTCTTCCACCGTCAAATTATACCACAAAGATGTCATGCTCCGATAGTCCATCTGGAAATTCGTTTCTGGTAGATTCCTTGATCCACGGAAGGGCCGAGGGAAGTGGACACTACTACCAAAACAGCGTCTACTTGCAGCCGAGCTCCGAGTATTCTTATGGACTGTCTAACTGTGGCTATTTTTCTGGACTCAAACGGAACGAGAGCAATTCGCAAAATGTAATACCTACGTGTGGGCCATATCAAGGCATGGAAACATGGCTGGAGACGTCGAGGTCCTGTCGCATTGAACAGCATAACAACCAAATGACCCCACGGTCGTTCTCGCCCACCATAAAAGAGGAAAACTCTTACTGCTTATACGAGTCTGAGAAGTGTCCAAAAGACACCGTTACAGAGGACATATCGTACTCCCGGCTGACACCAAACTCATGTCCATCTAGCAACAATAACGGCTGTGTTCCGGTACCTGGTTACTTCCGTCTATCTCAGACATGCACCACATCTAAAGGTTTTCCAGACAACCAGACTGTATCGACTCATGCTGCTGCTCAACGCTCTACCCGATTTGACAGCTCTCTTTCAGCCATAGGAGCAGAAGCGAGCAGGGAAGAGAACGACGAGCCTCCCACATGCGCACCATGTGCCCCGGCAAGAAACAAGGAGCTAAGGGGGTCCACTGGCACCGCTTCATCTCCCGAACCACCGGACAGTCCGGAGAAGGCGATCACTGTTACAAAAGGTTCGTTTTGTTGTTGCCCAGTCCAAAGGAATCGGGCGCGTAAAAACACTCACGCCTTTGCGCGCGCGATACATATAGCTTATGGAACAATTTTACTGATTTTTTTATTTTTTTAATTGCATGTAGTATTACAGTAATATTTCAGATTTTATTTCAAACACCCTATAATGCTTTAGACTGGCCAAATTTGGCAGCACAATCATGTGCGAGAATCTTCTATTTTTTAAAAAAACATTTATCTTAAGTCCTTACGTCTGTAGTCGTCTCTGTAATCCAAATAACAGCATTCCTTCGTGCCAAATGCAATGTGCACTGACCATTTTTCATTTTTAAAGCTCACTTTTTTAAATAATAGCATAAAGACTATTTAAAATATATTGCTCACAAGATCTCATTTAACAGTTCAATAACCCTAATTTGGTTAATATGAAATATTTTAACCAATTCAATGCAAACCTTCACATAGCAAAACATTGAAGGCAGAGCTGACAGCAATAACGTGTGCTTCAGTTTTCTAAATGTATCTCAATTTTTTTAAATGATTAGCCTATATTAAAAAATCGTAAAGCAAATAGGGCCTATTGCTCTCGACCCTGGACTATGCCCATGTTGTGCATGTCTATATATATGTATATGGATTTAACAAACCTATTTTCATTATGCTGTTTATGACCTCTTGAGATTGTAATCACATGCTTTGATTTATTTAATGTTAATTTTCTTGCATAGGCGGAGAGTTTGTAGTAACTAAAAATATTATATTACTCGAAACGACCGATAAAGCGTCTTCAGTGCTGTAACAAACAAAAACAAAATAATGATTAAAAACTGAAGAGATAATCAGATAATAGTCAAAAACCGAGTTATTAAATCGCAACTTAGTTCATACTATTAATATGGCTACACATAGTATCACAAGAGTCATACATTACATGTTAAATGATAAAAGTTTATGTGAGAATGTATTACGTATGTACAACAGCATTTGGAATTATTGTATGGATATTACACGTTGTTGATAGTAACCTATTATTAGTTTAGTAATTAAATATCTGGTCACTGCATCTCATTGTAAAGTGTTGTGAAATGGGTGCCGCAGATGTACATTTTGGACTAATATTGTCTCAAATTTTCAGCAGGAGATTCCAAAAGTGACAATAGAGCTAACTGGCTGACGGCGAAGAGTGGCCGTAAGAAGCGTTGCCCCTACACCAAACATCAGACTCTAGAGCTGGAGAAAGAGTTCCTCTTCAACATGTACTTGACACGAGAGCGTCGCCTCGAGATCAGCCGCAGTGTTCACCTCACGGACAGACAAGTCAAAATCTGGTTTCAGAACCGACGGATGAAGCTGAAGAAGATGAGTCGAGAAAACCGAATCCGAGAGTTGTCGGCCAACTTCAGTTTTTCATGAAGCCTCCTCGCTTTATAGATCTCTGGCGCCCTCCTCCATCAGCTGCAGTGGTCGCCTACTTACAACAAACCGTGTCCGTAGGTGTGTGTGCATATATGACTTGTGCAAGATACTATTGATAACTTATTGTGTGTCGTATACTGTTGACGTTTTTATCTGGTTATGTAGAATTTTATTTGACAACCCAGTCGTCATAACATGTCATGGTTATTTATAAACTGTCAAGATACTTCACTGTAAAAGCAAGAGAGGGAAATATCAAATGCTGAAGGTGTGTACATAGCATTCAGACTATATTGTACATTTATTGTATATAACTGCGCTATTTGCATGTTGTAATAATAACTATTATGAAACCATTTTTAAATAATAACGACACGTTTCTTCAAAGTACGACCTTGTCAGGTATTTGCTGTTCTAGGCATAAGAGGAAAAATCCGGTGCTTAAAATGTAGAAACTTCTAAACATGACTTCTTGTATTATTTTAACAGCACTCAAATGCCATCTTTTTGGAGACATATGCTAAAGAGATGGTCTCAGATGTAAATTAATTATTCATACATGGCAGAAAATAAATAAAGGCATGTGTAAAATCATCTTTTAAATACACTTATTGTAGTAAAAACTCTCCTGATTTTCTGAACTCTTCTATAACGGGGATTCTGGAGAAGCAAGGACTAATTTTGCTGACTATAAAATGAAATGATTTATATAATTATCAACACAGTCAGTAATGGTCCCGTGACAAGTCACACAAAAATGATTACAATCATTCCAATAGATACCTCCTGTCTTTTGGGTTATATTTCTTATTTAATTTACATTTACATTTAAGGAAATATTCCAAGAAAAGTCAACAAATTTTGTCACAGCAGTGTGAGCATAAACTCACATTATTGTAGGCCTACTTGTTTGCTTGTGCAGAAAATAAATAGATAAAAAATACGGCGTATTTGCCTTCTTATCTTCGCAAGCAAGAAACAAAGACAACTGCTAAGTGATTTAGGTAGTTTCATGTTGTTGGGCTATATTTGGCATCCTCACAACACGAAACTGTCTTAATTGCCTCGCAGTGAGATTCAGCACAACAAGACAAACATGGTGCGGAGAAATCTCAAAAGTATTTCCAAAAGTAGCCTTTATTTTATCTTGGAAAAAAAAGACCAGAAATTCTCAGCAGCATATATTTTAAGGACACGATTCTAATGCGTGAACTGCACGATTGAAGTGAAATCTTTAGAGCTGTATACAAAGTAAATGTTGGAGTGCATGTGTAGTTAGCAAGGCCTCGGTTACGATCAATGCACTTTGGCCAAAGCCGCGTGCGCATCTGAGACTGAGAACACGCCCACACTGCCGGATGCGTCTGCTGGGCCGGAGGAAAAAAACACAAAGGCTTTATTGGCCATATTCAGGCCAGACAGCCAAGTTACAACCCGAAGAAAAACAGAGTAATAGCCCCTGTTATAAACAAAGTCTGTTGAAGTACCCAGAGATCCACTCTTCCGAGGACAAGATCACAGCAATGCTCATTGACCAGAGGGAGAGAAAGCTCTGCTCGTCCTCTATTGTCAATGCTTTCATGGCTGAGAGTAAAAAATATTAGGATTAAATTAATTTTCTATTAAAACATCCCTGTATTTACTCATGCTTTATGTTACAATTACGTTGCTGATTTCCAAATACCATGCAAGCTGTTTATATTCTGAATAAAACATGCCGAGCAACTCTACGTTTAACCACTGCAAATATGCAAATCTATTTACAAATACAACATTTTAATTATGAAGCATAGTCACTATTTCACTGAATGTGTGGGATATTGCAAAACAAAGCTTTTCTGTCCTGTATCAGCTTATTCAAGAATACTAACAATATCATAATAACATTGTAATAACATTGTGATTGTGAGATGTTGTTGCTATAAAAATCATGTTTATAATTATTATTTTTTGTAGTGCTGATCAAACACATTTAAAATGTTATTAAATCATTTTTCACTCATTTTTATGCTTTAATCATTTTAATTGTTGTAAGGTTTTAATGCGTAATGCTTGATTTTAAACATAAAACAAACGGTCTATTTTGTACATGTATCTGATAAGAGTCCGGTAAAGCTTTTTTTATTATTATTATTTCCCCAGTTAGTTTTGTTCACAGCTTAGTTCACGTTCAGATTTAGTTTGACTTGTCTGCACATCACAGTCTGCCTTGCTCAGGAGCGCGTTGCTACTGAATGACTGGTCACTTAGAAGGTCATATCTCAACCATCCAATGGCACTTATTGCCATATAAAGTATACATATGGCTCACGTAAAGATCCTTTTTATGTCTGAACTATTTTATGTCGTCTTGTGCACGACTAGGCCGCGCGGAATACGCGCATTCATCATAGATGTGTTATTTTTTGGGTCTGCAAAATTTGTGCAAAAAAACAAATCAGTCAAAAAAGGGGTAGTTGAATTGGACTGCAGGTATTTAGCTAGATGCCTATACAATGACATGGCAACGCATTTAGCGTACGCGCTTGGGGTTTTATTTTATTATTGCAAACAGTAAACCTACTCTATTAAAAACTGGATACGGAAATTCTTCTCAAATAACCATTCTTGTTATTAGATGCTGAAGCTTAACAACATGAATAAAATCAAATCCACCTTCATAAAAGCATATGGCTATACCATTAAAAATATGACTTGTAAAATGGAGGCCATTTAACCGTGTTCACTGGTTAGGCTTTCCCCTTTATCTCCCACAGTCACGTGTCTAGCACATCCAATCCAATCCCTGCAGTGATTCAACTTATCAGAGGTCTGTAGTTCACAGCGAAGTCAAGTAGTTAGTTACTTGATTTCAACGGATTCTGCTTTTGTGTCAGTTTCATTGTGGGTGTATCCGTTCGCCTGGGTTCTCTCTGCTTGTTTTTGTTATGTCGACATTGGGGACACTGAGTTACTACGCTGACTCACACATTCCACACGAGAATGACGATCATTTGGCACCGAGGTTCTCATCTGGACCCGTGGTCCAGCAGCAGGCTCGGGAACTGACGCTACTTGAATATGGCGAACAGGAGCAGTACACTTTCCATGCCAAATCATCAATTTTTGGTGCGTCATGGAGTCCCGTGCCCGTGCAGCCCCCAGGCACATCTATCGCCTACCACCCGTACATTCATCACCCATGCTCAACAGGAGAAACCGATGGAGCATCCGTGCGTTCCTGGGCGTTAGAACCGCTACCTGCCCTGCCTTTCACGGGATTATCCACAGATACACACCATGATATAAAACTTGAACCACTGGTTGGGAGTGGTGAGTGCACCACGCATACATTGCTTGTGGCCGAGACTGACAACAATACGACCCAAGCAGAGAGGAAGATACCAGACGACGCGCTTTCCAACGGATCACAGGACGAGAAAGCTCCAGCAGAGACGAAGGTGGATCTAGACCCAAGTAAGTGCAGCTAAGTTTATATCAGAATGCGTTTGAATATGTAGGATTCAGTTATAAGTACCTTTACCTTAACAGATTCATTCAATAGGCGTCGTTTGTATATAATGTAAAAGTAGCTATAATCTATAAAAAGCTAGTATTTTGTGAGAGATGTCAACAATGGCCTGTTTATTGTAGTTAAATATTCCTATATTGTACAGTATTTTCAGTATAGGTTATAAGGAAGGCTAAAGGTCTTCTAACTAGGCCTTTCTTTCTTCTTTCGTTCTGTGGGTGGCAATAATCTGCATTTGCATCTGACAGCCATATGAATGTTTCAATGGAATGTGTCCAGTATTAAAAAAATGCCACATATTTGCAATATATGTAATCATTATAGACTATAGACTGCATGTCATGTAACATATAACAAGATTGTTGTCCTACACATTACATTCGATTAAATGTTACGTAAAATATATGGATATAAACGCACAATTGTTGCCATAAAACATACAATCTGGATTTCTGAGCATTTTTTTTTTTGATAGACAGCATGGCCCTTGTTTATCCCTCATTCAGTGATGCCAAAATTGCCAGTAGCTAGGAAGAAAATTATAGCTTGCACATAAAATTTTCGATCATATAAAATCCACCCGCAGCCCAGATGCATGTATTCCGTGATTGTGCTTTCCAATTTCAGCATATCAAAATTGTATCGTAGCCTTTATAGTCTTTTCTTTCTTCTTCGCTGATCATAAAATGGCCGCAACATGACTAGCTCTCTCTCTCCGACCCTTCTTGCAGATAACCCTGCGTCCAACTGGCTGCACGCGAAGTCCACTAGGAAAAAGCGCTGTCCATACACTAAGCATCAAACTCTTGAGCTGGAGAAAGAATTTCTGTTTAATATGTACCTCTCACGCGACCGTAGATATGAAGTGGCAAGACTCCTAAATCTCACCGAGAGACAAGTCAAAATTTGGTTCCAAAACCGTAGGATGAAGATGAAGAAATGCAATAAAGATCGTCCAAAAGACATTTAAAAGTGGAAAGCTATAAATGCGCACTGCAGTGGATGAAGTTATTTGGTTCGTGCGAAGGTGTTTGTGTTTTTCCTCATGCACAACCACAGTAGATTATTATTGATAGCCTACATTTTGTAATGTTAGATGTACATTGCACAAACCTTTGATCTGCTTGTATATATAATTGTGTCTGTATACAGCTTGTTGGTGATTTGGTTTGCTTGTCTAGCATTTCGCATTCTGTACATTTTAAATATGTTAAAATATTATTTTCAAAGGTTTTAAAGCACCAGTTCATGATTTCAGGGAAATGGGTTCTGCGATGTGAAATGCTGATGATATGCATGAATTTAAGATTGTTTTGTAATTCAAAAATGACTTGTAGCGTGATGTATCAATGTTTAATGTGACTACCTAGATGTATTTGAACTACCTATGTATTAAGATTCATTTGTTGTGTTGTTCGTCATTGGAATATTTCAGTGAATTTTGTAACATTTACGTGCTTGTAATGTTATATGTGAACACATGAATTGCATTCGCCAATACCTCAAATCACAGTGTTAGTTGTTTTCAAATTAAATTCCACTTGTGTACATAAATACATTTCTGATAAATAATACATTTCGTTAAGACTCTCTATACCAATGGTCTGGGCAAAAATATACCTACGAAAATAATTTTCATGGGTTTCACGGGTTACATTGAAGCCTAATGAAGTGTAAATCTGCGATATTGCAATAAGTTGTCACTAATAATTGCAGTCCTGTATTTCTGTGCTATACAGCACATAAAGTTCCAGACTCATGAAAGACTCAACATAAATAAATCGTTCCTGAACGAGGTTGACAATGACTGCAATCCCATGGTGTTTTTAAGAAATATTTGACCGTCCTCCAAACAGTTTTACACTTCTCATGTTCTCGCGCTCATTCTACTGTTATCCGCAACCCACTGTTTAGTGTCCTGTTAACGACCCGGATGCCGTTTATCCGAATAAATAAAGCTTAGTTTGATGCTCGTAGACAGGCCTGCACGTTCTATTTGTGCCATGCCCCAAGCGATATTAGTGGCTGCGCGGCAATAAACCACAATCACAGTCTTAACTGTTTATGGGGTGCAAAGCGATTGAAGGCGGAACTGGAACGACTTTTTGGACGCCCAACGCCTATATTACAATTACAATTACAGTAAAACATGATATATTTTATAAAAATAAAATTAAATAAATAAATAAAAAACTATGTTATTAGTTTTCATTGTAGTATTATTATTATTTTAGTATTTAATTATTTAATAAACACACAAAATATAGAAAAACAGAAAAAGAAGAAGAAAAACAGTTGCAGACCAAATCTTCAAAGGCTCTACACAAGACAGCGTCGTAAAATGGTGCTCAGCCCCACGGTCTGTTTTTTCTCTGCTAATGACTTTATTACTCCTCAGCAACAATTAAAACGTTGCAGAACTGATAACCCATTTGTTGCCTCGTCATGCATAAAGTGACGACGGAAACACAATCTATTGACGCATTGTACGTTTTCTTGCGTCCAATATCTTTGCTACTTTGCATTTTGGTCATTTAAACTTCAAAATGTAAAAGAAATTGAAGTGTCGTTTTAAAGTGAATTTTAGCCCCCCCCCCAACCCAACCCAACCCAACCCAACCCCACCCCAACCCAACCCCAACCCCCCCCAACGCTTCACATTTTGGTGTCTGTCTTATTTAACGCACCTGATTCATCAGTAAATCAGCTCATTAATAAAGTGCTTAATGATCTATATTTGGTGTGTCTGATAAGAGGGGTGTTGTGGGGCCTCCTTGAGCAGAATTGAGAATGTGTTTTAACAGACGGGCCAAATGAGCCACTACCATTAGTATCCAGCAGGTGGAGACAGCGGTTTGTTTGAAACGATCAAGTGGTAAAGTGGATTCTGCCCTACAGCAAGCTCACTTAATAAGGGCCAGCCACAAACAAAACCTATTTACTGATGCAAATATTTCAGCTAATGTATCAAGAATGATGAATGCGAGCAATTGTCAATTAGAATATGGTCGCTGGTTAGGCCTTTGTGAAAACTGAACTGTCGTTTCCTTTGGTTTTTACTTTTAGGACTTAGTTTGAGCCTAAATGCAAGACTTTAGTGTTCAATTGATAATTATGCAAATGGCTCATAAAGAGCACTTAGGTTTAATTTGATAAATATGTTAGCTTTTGAATTTTCAAACCACTAAAACATGCATAAATGACTGACATTTGGAAAACATATCACATCTAAATACAGCGTAGCATTCTTTTCTTGAATGCTATGTTGATCTGTGATATGTTGACCTTGTTTGACCGCTATGACCTTACTTCAAATTACAAACAGATGATCTGACACCATGTAGTTTCCTCCGATTCCAGCAATAAATCTGGATCAAACAAAATGAAGGCTTTATAATATGCTTCTTAAGGGCCAACTTGTTGCAGAGTTTAGCTCAAATGTGCTCCAACACACCTGCCTGGAAGTTTCTAGTGATCCTAAAGACCCTGGTTAGTTCAACTTTGCAGGAGGTGCATATTGCCACCCAGGAGCAGCACTGGATGCCCCCGGTTTACATAGAAGCATGCACACACACTAATGCTCAAGGTAAGACAGGTGGTTCTTGTCCATTCCAGAACTTTGCTTCACTCTCTTATGAGTCAATATGGGACACATGAGTTGTGCCTGCAATTCAAAGCATCACCTATGAAGTAGAACTTAAGAGCAAATAGTAGAGGTAGCAGGTCCTAAACAGTGGTCAGAGGGGTGTACTGCATGTTGTATGTATCCAAACGGCATTGTAGCCAAATGGATAATGGGAATGCTAGAATGTGGCAGAGTGTACTACAAGCAAGAATAAACTTTGTACTTTGTGCCTAATAGGTGTCATAATCATGCACAGAATAAGGTGGGCTTGACTGCTTTGAGTGTCAGATTGGGGTTAAAGTGGATAAAGGGATAGATCACCCAAACATCAGATTATGCCATCATTTATTACCCTCATGTAATTCCAAACCTGAATGACTTTCTTTTAGAAAAATATATTTTGAAGAACACTGAGGTTCAAACAAAACACTGGATCCCATTAACTTTCATTGCATGACTCAGGGTGAGTGATGACAAAATTTTCATTTTTGGGTGAAAAGAGTAAGTGCACCAGTAGACAGAGACACTAATTATGCACAATCTGCTAATATTTTACAGGCTATACAAGATTTATGCATGGGAAATAGACTGTAACTGAGTTAACATCACGGGTAAAAATTTCAGTCCACACTTGCAAATTTCAGTGTATGATTAAAAAGTAATTGATAGTTTAGTTTTAACATTTTACAATGACTTCAAATTGTTTATATTGTGTCGTAGATCAAGGTGGAGTATTTAAGTAGCACCTTACAGTCTTACGAGTGGTCTGGGGCCCTTGTTAATCCACGAGCGTTTCTATGTGGTAGCTTACATATATAACAACACTTTTGGGAAAGAGACCGCAGTGATAAAGTACCACTTACTTGGGTCCCACTTAGCCTAGTGTTTCGGGAAACCAGACAGTTGTTAGTCATTTTCCTCTTTCACTAAAAAGGGTAAAATCCATTTACGTATCACGTTCCCGTCTATATGTTTTAACTTGTCACACAGGTATGCATGCATCGGAAGCAATTATGTAAAGATAAAAATACATTGCTCTGAGCTGGACTGACGTTACAACACAAGCATTGTGGATCATCTCAACTAACGTTGAATGTTAATTTACGATCGAGTAATGCCCAAACTATAACTAGGTCCTGAACTACAGCTGAAACTTCAGCCAATACGTTCAAGAAACAATCCTCAACACGAAAGTAGTGGAAAACATGAAAATTACTTGTTATCTTCTAAATTTAATAATTAAAAGATTCTGACTTAGGTTTAAAAAAAATATTATAGGCTATCTAATCCGCTTTAAAAGCACATAGCCTAAAGGTTAGGCGCCATATTGGATTTAACGCAAATGAAAATGAGGCTGAGGAGGGATGTAGACGTACGGTCTTTACAATGGCACACAACTTATAAAGGTCCTAGATCACGCAATTTTCAATACTCAAAACGTTTATAGAATGTTTGTCTATGGAACATCGGTAGTACAGTCCATTGAACGCACTAGGCCTAGTTCTATTCTTCACAGCCCCGTTTTCATTGCAGTAAAAATGAAATGAGCAATGCAGCTTCTCTAACTAAGGTCTATGTAACTGCACACATTGTGTATTATTTTGAGGGCATCTGCCATTACTATTTAGCCATTGTGCTCCTTTGGTTGGGAACTCAACAGATGCACACAGGGTCGGACATCCGCTATGTAGAGAACTAGGCTAACCATATATACAGAGATACTACATACAGGTGCATCTCAATAAATTAGAATGTCGTGAAAAAGTTCATTTTTTCTTGTAAGTTATTTCAAAAAGTGAAACTTTCATATATTTTAGATTCATTGCATGTAAAGTAAAACATTTCAAAAGTTTTTTTGTTTTAATTTTGATGATTAGAGCTTACAGCTCATGAAAGTCAAAAATCAGTATCTCAAAATATTAGAATATTTACATTTGAGTTTCAGTTAATGACCATCCATACAGTATAAATTCCGGGTATCTCTTGTTCTTTGAAACCACAATAATGGAGAAGACTGCTGACTTGGCAATGATCCAGAAGACGAACATTGACGCCCTCCACAAAGAGGGTAAGTCACAGAGGGTCATTACTGAAAGGTGCAGCTGTTTACAAAGTGCTGTATCAAAGCATATTAAATGCAAAGTTGACTGGAAGGAAGAATTTGGGTAGGAAAAGGTGCACAAGCAACAGGGATGACTGCAAGCTTGAGAATACAGTCAAGCAAAGCTGATTCAAACACTTGTGAGAGCTTCACAAGGAGTGGACTGAAGCTGGAGTCAGTGCATCAAGAGTCACCACGCTCAGACGTCTTCAGGAAAAGGGCTACCAAGCCACTTCTGAACCAGAGACAACGTCAGAAGCGTCTTACCTGGGCTGTGGAGAAAAAGAACTCAGTGGTCCAAAGTCCTCTTTTCAGATGAAAGTAAATTTTGCATTTCATTTGGAAATCAAGGTCCCAGAGTCTGGAGGAAGAGTGGAGAGGCACAGAATCCATGTTGCTTGAAGTCCAGTGTGAAGTTTCCACAGTCAGTGATGATTTGGGCTGCCATGTCATCTGCTGGTGTTGGTCCACTGTGTTTTCTGAAGTCCACAGTCAACGCAGCCATCTACCAGGAAATTTTAGAGCACTTCATGCTTCCTTCTGCTGACAAGCTTTATGGAGATGCTGATTTCATTTTCCAGCAGGACTTGGCACCTGCCCACACTGCCAAAGGTACCAAAAGCTGGTTCAATGACCATGGTGTTACTGTGCTTGATTGACCAGCAAACTCGCCTGACCTGAACCCCATAGAGAATCTATGGGGTATTGTCAAGAGGAAGATGAGAGACACCAGACCCAACAATGCAGATGAGCTGAAGGCCACTGTCAAAGAAACCTGGGCTTCCATACCACCTCAGCAGTGCCACAAACTGATCACCTCCATGCCACGCCGAATTGAGGCAGTAATTAAAGCAAAAGGAGCCCCTACCAAGTATTGAGTACATATACAGTAAATGAACATGCTTTCCAGAAGGCCAACAATTCACTAAAATGTTTTTATTGGTCTTATGAAGTATTCTGATTTGTTGAGATAGTGAATTGGTGGGTTTTTGTTAAATGTGAGCCTAAATCATCACAATTAAAAGAACCAAAGACTTAAACTACTTCAGTCTGTGTGCATTGAATTTATTTAATACACGAGTTTCACAATTTGAGTTGAATTACTGAAATAAATGAACTTTTCCACGACATTCTAATTTATTGAGATGCACCTGTAGATACACTTAGCCTCATGCAACATGCAAAATGCAGCTTCCATGCAATACAGACTAACATAAAAAGATTTAAACCACCAATGGAGGAAGAAGTCAAATGAGAAGAGAGCACCTTTTTAAAACTTCTTTGTTAATAATATTTATTCATTTTTATTATTGTTTTTGCACAACTGCATAAATATTTTGTGTAAAATGATTAATAATATAGATTTCTATATTGCAATTACATTGTAGCATGGCAGTCAAATGCATGTTGCCTGATGGTAAAAAGTGCATAGTGCTTCATTAATCTCTAAACTGAGAGAAAGACTGGCAGTTTTTCACTCTCTTCTCGTGTTGGGGAGAAATATTCCTAAGAGCCTACGTGTTATTTTAGGAAAGAAGCGTTTGTACAATAATAAATAACTGGTAAAATTATAAAACAACTGGTGTACATTGGAAATAACTTGCTCGGCGTCTAAATTAAAATCCGTGACGGTACAGGGAAACCCATCTTTACGCGTTTAGAATGAGGCGGATAGCAGAAAGGGGGCGATGTTGAGCCTCCACTTGCAGTATAAACGCTGTTTTTTTAAGGAAACCATAGCCTATCTCGTTGAAAGGCAGCAGATAATAATCCAGCAGTAAAGTATATTTTGAATAAAGGCTAATCTTTACATGTGATTATTTTAGCTATGTTACCATAGCTCTATCACACTCCAAATAGGCCTATAGGATATCAGCATATAGGCTAGCCTATACAGGCCTTTATTTAGGCTATAGTTTACTTTACTTTTAGTAGCTAATAGCCTATGGTTATTTTGGAAGAAATTCGTTGTCGGAGCAAACAACCCTTTAACAATTAATTAATCATAAATCGTAAAATATCATGTAAAGTTCATGAAATAAAGCGGCCCATGTCTAAAGGTGGTATTATTAACCGATCTATTTCATGCCTCCCAATACGAGTATTAAAGTCATATACTTTTCTAAAACATTTAGAATAAAAACGTTTTGTTGCTACTCCTTTATAATGCAATTAGCCTATCCTGCATACAAACAAGAAGGCATTTCCGTTTAATGGTGCACGAGACTCATGACGGGCCCCGAGGATCAGACACTGTTACTAGAGCCTATGTTTAGTGATATGGTCAACACGTAATACTAGATCTGCGCACTATTGGATCACATTACCCTGATAATTTACAGTAAACTGACTCACAACTTTCCAGCAGATAAAAGATAAATACACGTAAACCGATAGGCCTATATGCATTTGGTCTCCAATTCTTTTTGTTCACCTTTAAAATAAAAAATACTATTGATATATTCACGTTTGTAAAATCATAGTTAAATCATCGATTCATGTGTCTAATGGAAATAGATACTCGACTAGTTAATCAGTGCCAGGATTCAGGATACGATGTTACTAATCTTTGCGCATACAGTTTAGGAGACATCCCTCCACCATAATATAGTATATTTATTTCCAATACCCTAGAGATGTTGATTCTTGGCTTACGAATTGATCCTGCTTCTTGTTTTAGTATCAAGAAGATAAACTATAACATATTTGTTAACGCCGTGATCTTCTTATGGTACAGGCTATACTCTCACAACGTCATATCCTGAATAAAACTGCATGATTCTCTTCTAGGGCAGGGGTATAGTGCATATGCCCGGAAATGACATACACCTCTAGCACAACAATAGGAGCTTGGAGCTCGTTTACGAGCCAGTGTAATGTGTGTGGGTAGAGGGTCATCCATCAAACGCCACTGTTACTAGAGCTACTGCCTTCGCAGACATCATAAACACCCCATATACGCCTCACTCGCACTAATGCACAAAGCTCACTGAGAGGGACACGAACAGATCAATCCCTGGACTTTGTTTTACATGAACGAATGGGTTTGGAAACGTGGTTGACCGATGCAGAAGTATTTACAGTATCCTGAGATAAAGACCATATCTCATTCACATATTGCTATTATATTCGGAAATACCTTATTTTAACAGTGTTGGCTTACTCCATTCATTATTCAAATATGTTATTAAACAGGCCTCTGAATTTGCGTAAATCACCCGGAATCTATAATTGAAAAACAAACTAATTAATTCGTATAAATAAGACAATACAATAAAATCCCAAAAGAAAAGACCCAACATTTAATTACACATCAAAAAAGAAAATAAGAGAATTACAGTCTATAACAAACTTACTTTTACAAGTGATGTTTATCAAATGAAATCGCATTTTAGAATATTTTGTAAAAACAAAATCAAAAAATAGTTTTACAACTTCGTCACATTATTATAATAATAATAATTATTATTAATATGATTGTGATTATTTTTAACGCCTATAATGGTTACGTATTTAAATGCGTAAATCAATTTCATATAGCCCATATGTACTCAATCTATTAATGCATTCGTTTTGAATACAGCACATTGATCGCTTCATTTGTTTGATGATCCATCGAGACAAGTTTTCATTCTTAACTTGTGTTTTATGACCGTCAGCATTCATTATTTATTCTAACAGACGGTCAGCGGGTCTGTCCATCGAGCCAGACATATCCAAAAAGACATGGTGCTGGAACATACTCAGCACGTGGACAAAATGATGCAAACTGACAAATAATTAAAGAATTATTATATATATATCTTAAAAAAACAACACTTCATTTTTTTTTATAGATTTGTCCTTCGAGAAACCTCGGCTTTAAAAATTTAATAAACAGTTTCTAATGAATATTTTAATGCTAGTCATAAATGTGGACTAAAATTTCAAAGAGTTATTTTTCAATAGCACACTGATGCATTTATTCGACATACATTAAATTAAGGTAACTCACATACTCAACAACAAACTCTGGACCTTGAGAATTTTACCTAACCAAATAGAAAAAGATTGTGTTGTAAAGCCTTCTTTTTTCGAATTAATTTCAAATTTTACAAATATCAAAACACATTTCCGATAATATATTACAAGCACATAAACTTAAACAGTATTCATGTACAAGCAATAATAGATTTACAAAGACATGAAATTTATAATTCGATTGCCAATTTACAAAAAAACAAACAAAAACAGGCTTTTCATTCAATGCACGGCAATATATTTTGATACTCACATATCCATTCTGTCAGGCCTATCTAATGAGAATAAATACAATGCATTGTAAATATGAATTAATATTTCAACAGACAGATTAACATAGAAATAATATGACAATTAACAGTATCCGTAAAGACACATCCTTGATAAATGTCGATGTTCAGCTCGTGGGAAACGAGAAGATTTTTCGTTCGTGGTGGAAATGAAGGAGTGGGTATTTTTGAAGAATGCCGACACCCACGTTCATCTACACACAATAGCTCCTGTGTAGCTGCAAAAACACATGGGTTCTCTCTTACAATCAATATGTAATCCTATTCATTCCCAAACCTTCGATAAAGGCTGACTTTTCAAAAACGAAAATATAAAACGATCGATTTTTTGGTCCGAAATAATAACGCTGGTCCATTCGAAGAACATCCGGTTTGAAATTATGATCAAGTTCAATCCTTTAATCGGAAAATATCTCGTTTGTAAACTTAATTTATAAAATGGGGAAACTCTCAACCGTGAGTACTGCGTTGTTCTCTTCTTCCTGGCCACATATGATCTAAGGGAGTGTTAGATGGTTTAAATGTGTTCTTAGGGCACTAAGCTGTCAGACCTTTTGGCGTGTAAGATTGATAGCGTGCAGGCTTCCAGGGCTCTTTGTTTGGAATATAAGCAATAAAGTGCTCGAGGCCTACACCTACTTAGCTAAAGACTTCTGAGGACAACATAGAAGACACATTCTTGAACGTAAAAGACTAATGAATGAACACTTTTATTTTATATTAATGAATATATTGTATGTGTTTGCCTGTGAGACGGTTTAGCGTCGCTCAAACAAATTGTGAAGATAAATTCAGGTAAAATGT
Organism: Schizothorax lantsangensis; assembly: GCA_027422415.1. Classification (NCBI taxonomy): domain Eukaryota; kingdom Metazoa; phylum Chordata; class Actinopteri; order Cypriniformes; family Cyprinidae; genus Schizothorax; species Schizothorax lantsangensis. Next base: position 14,080,601 of record CM049850.1, on the reverse strand, counting down.
GTAGCGTGTTATTATTTACATAATACACTGAATGTACAATTATACGTTTTATTTTCACAAATTCAATTATGTTATTCAATTATGTTAATTGCACTATTAGTAGAAGAATGCAACCTGAGAAATTTCAGAATTAATATAGTTTCAAAACTACAGTAATTAAATAAGGACTGCAATATAGCCTGATTTAAACTAAAACACTAATACACATGCGAGCGTAATGCGTCAGTGCGCGTGTGAATACGCGGGCGCGTCGGGGTTTCAAAGAATTTGTCTGCGCACAATGTGTGCGCGCGTACTGTCTCGCGCGCTTTTGCTCGTGCATTGGCAAACGAGAGCGCGCATTCTCTAAGAAAGTAGTAAAAACCCAGACTCAGGATTAATGGGTTTCCTCGATCGTGGCTATTGGTGTGTTTATGTGTCCAGTTGATGTGTTGGGGGATCTTCAGCAGAGGGCCGGTCAAACAATAAAGGGAGAACAGCAGACGGACTCACTGTCACTCTCACTCTCACTGTTTCAGGTACTGGCTATACTTACATTCTACGGAGCAGTGGGCAAACTGACCATAAATGCGTAAATAAACTAGCCCGTCCCAGAGAGTGAGGCGTTCCTCTCGGACTTTTTTCGATCAATCACACAGACAGTGGCTTCTTTTGATTAAACCCCAAATTGTCATTGGACAGAGGTAATCATGTGACAAGCAATACGGTCCAATTTCAACCTTGTCTCCATGAAAGCAATAGTTTAATGGCACCGCGGTCCCCATACGGCCGTAATCAGCAAAATAGTTTTTTTAACCCGGCACGATATTTCATTTTATCTTCCTTGGGTCGCAAATTTGTGAGCGGCGAATTTGGAAGACTTGGAGGAGATGAATTACGAATTCGAGCGAGAGACGGGTTTTATCAATAGTCAGCCGTCGCTCGCTGAGTGCCTGACATCTTTTCCCCCTGTCGGTGATGCATTTCAAAGTTCATCAATCAAGAGCTCGACGCTTTCACACTCGACACTGATTCCTCCTCCTTTTGAGCAGACCATTCCAAGCCTGAACCCCGGCAGCCACCCTCGCCACAGCCGGCCCAAGCAGAACCCTAATGGCTCATGCCCGCTGCCTGCCGCATCCTTACCCCCAGAGTACCCTTGGATGAAGGAGAAAAAAGCCTCCAAGAAAACCCAGACAACTTCCACAGCAACAACCACCACCGACCCTGGTCCACTATACTTCTCCCCTCAAGGTATTTGGATTTAATGCAATTTTATTGTTTTATAATTTATTTTAAACGAAATGTAAGTTATTATTTTTGTTGTTATTATTATTATTATTATTAATTTCAATCGCTGTGTTGCGCAAGGCCATGCTGCTTGAAAGTGCAAGATAGCTTGTTATCCTCATGGGTCATGCGAACATGTTAATATCTAAAAGTTTTTTGCTAGTTTTTGGATGCGAAGGATCTGTTCTGAAGAACTCCTAAACTCTATGTTAGCTACTTGTAGTGTAGGGCATGAATTTTAATATTTGACAGTAATGAAGAATGATAGATTGCCATTACTCAACTCGGCAGCTGGCGTGTTCATTAATCTTCACTCGGACCTCTCCGCACTCACACCAGACACATCAGTATATTCTGGCATAGGGGATGAGGACACAAATTATTCAAGTGCCGTGGCTCCATTCCCACAAACAATTTACGCTCCCTGAGAAACGCAATATATTTGACAAGTTTGTGGGGTCAGCTTTAAGCCCCACAGCGCCGTTGTAAAAATCAAGAGTTATAATTAGTGGCGTATCAATAATGTATAACGCTGTGATCCCTTCATAGGCTCGCCCGAGATTTCTGATGGTGGCAATGGGGCTACTCGCCGACTCAGAACGGCGTACACCAACACGCAGCTGCTGGAGCTGGAGAAGGAGTTCCACTTCAACAAGTATCTCTGCCGGCCAAGGCGTGTGGAAATCGCCGCTCTGCTGGACCTCACCGAGCGGCAAGTCAAAGTTTGGTTTCAAAACCGGAGAATGAAACACAAAAGGCAAACGCAGTGTAAAGAGAACCATCACGGCGATGGAAAACCACCGAGCCTGGAGGAGGCAGGCGGACGGGGTGATGGGAAATCTTTTTTCGAACAAGTGGCAAACAATGTATCAGGGGCGCTTTTGGAAAGAGAGGGTTATCCATTTCAGCAGAATACCTTAACTTCTCAACAGTCACAGAATGGACACAATAGTGATTCCCAAAGCGCAACTGTCTCGCCTTTAGGTAGCAATGACAAACATCTGAAACATTTTCCCAACCCGTCACCCACTGTTCCTATCTGCGCCTCAACAATGGCCCCGGATTGTGCATCTGCTCAGGACAATGGCAGTCCCTCAGCCCTGGACGTCTCTTTACAGGACTTCAACGTTTTCTCCAATGATTCCTGCTTACACCTCTCAGATGCCGTGTCCCCAAGTTTGTCAGAATCTGTAGACAGCCCCATTGGTTTATCTACGGAGGCCTTTGATTTCTTCTCTGAGACGCTTACAACAATCGACCTGCAACACTTGAGCTACTAACTCTAACTGAAGCTTCATTATAGGGACGTCAATATCTTGCTCACATTGATGGTCTGTGTGTTTAATTGTGACTTTAAAAATAGGCCTAGACCATTAATCAATGAGGTAAGTTTTTCAATAATCGAGTGATAATTTTTGTTTATAGAGAAAAAAGTGATATTTTCACGTTTTATTTTTGTATCGTTCGCCGGCAAGGCGCCATATTTTCATAGAATAAATTTGTACTTGTTATTGAAAATAATAACGGTGTTATTTATTTCTTCAATATTCAGATTAAGAAATAACAGGTTAAGGAATTAAACGAGGTATAAGATTCAAAGTATATATTCCTATTCAATTTTGATGATTTGTTATGATAATGTGTATTTTTTACGAGGATTAATGATTTTTATCATAATTTTTCGAGAGACAAAATGAGATATTTACAAGGCTCCCAAATGTATGTTTATAATCGCTAATCAAAACTAATTATCAGTTATCCCGAAAACTAGCTATTTGTGCGCAAAATTAATACGCAGTTAGGTATGTAATTACGTGATTAATATTTGTTAATTTCCCTGTAGCCTAGTTGGCGTTAAATCTAGATTTTTTTACAGTATGAAATGAACCCATGGGAAGTTTTAGATGCCTTCAAATTTGTAGACTAAAACAGAATCCTCAAGAAGGAGATTGATGACTTGATGCTGCGTACACAAACCCTTACTGTATCTGACGACACAGGGAGTCTCCTGGCCAAGAGTTGTAACGTTTTGGAGTTCAGCAATTAAATTTTATTGCCTATTAAACCTTCGACAGGGGGTTGGTGTTGAGGCAGCACTCCACGTAATTCAATCCGCCGCTGAGAATGAGAAGGGAATTCAACAGTCAAACCACATTTGAACATTAATTATTTAGTTTATATAATTTATTATAATTATCAGTTTATCTGCAGTTCATAGATTTAATTTACATTTGATGAATGTAACTGTGTCCCGAATCGGATCAGTGCATCTAATACAAGTTATCAAATGAAGTATATCGTTTTATCAACAGGCAACGCTGTAAGGAATGATCTGACAGTATAAACTAAAACTTAATTCTGCTCGTGTTTTATCAATATTAATATTTATACTTTTAAATTCCAAATAGTTGATATCTGAATAAATAGCTAATAAACAATCTCATTTGATTTCCTCGGCTCTGCTCTCCCAAGATCTTAACTCTCTGGGCCTGTGTGCTCTTGGTCTAACTCGATTGATCCCTGCTCGATGTTATACAGCCATAAAACTACTCCATTTTAATCTTTTTCGACTTGGCAAACGCTTTTCACCTTTTGCACAATAAAAAGCCTGTCAACACCGGGTTTATAGCCTTTAAGTTTAACAAACACATTTGTATTTAGGTAGGCAAGCCTACATATTTATTTTAAATTAGTTTTTTTTTTCTAAAGTATTTTGGCACTGATATTTTCACATTAGATGAAACTACAAATAATCACAAAATAAAATAAATAGTTTCACCATCATTAGTTCTTATCCGTGGCTGGTTTATCGAGTTTAATAATTATGGTGACTCGAGCCACTTCTGTTAATGCTATATAGCCTACTCTATGAAGTGCAAGTTGTAGGAAATTCTATTGTAAGGATCCCAACACAAAACTGAATTTATGAAACCTAGCTTCGGAGAAATCTAGCCAGGATCATTTCCAAACATCTGACGCCACGTTGCAATCGCTGTGTAAGTGTTGAAATGGAAATGAGCTCACACCGCAGAGGCGTTTGTTAGAGACGCAGAATGATCCGAGTCCTTGTATTAGATCAGGCTAACTATACACCCACACTATGTAGGATCGGGCCTACTATAACCACCGCAGACCTACTAATGTAGTTATATTATAACTTTAATCTTGGTCTGAGGGCTTTTCAGTTATTAACAAAGTAGTTTTTAAATGCTCTAATCTTTCATTTGGTTTATTAAATGTTATATTATTTAGAATTTTCCATCATACACAAAAAGATGTGTACAGAAAAGCCCCTTTATCGCATTTTACAAAATCGTTTAGGCTCTAAAGGCGTTGCGCCAAATCGAGCCTGAACAAATAGTTTGACTGACGTCCTTTGACGAAAACAAACACGTGATCGGCATTCTTTAACCAGGTTAAAGACTGAGTTGAGATTTGGCCCAGAGAAGTGATCAACATCCAACTAGCTACCCAAAAGAGATTTTTGCATCGTAGGCATGCAGGGAAAGGCTTAGAATTACAATACAAATTCTCTTTACAATTTTATAATTAATCTTCTATTACAGTTTTGAAATGCCTTGAATAAAAATAATGTAAAAATATATAACTGTAACCCTCTCATTGAGGCAACTTTTTACATTCTACACATATAGCCTACATTTTTGGAAGTCAGCTGTCACTTTTGTGGCAGCACCCCCATTTTTTTTAAAGCTGTGGTTGTAAAATAGAAAGCTGGATAAACCAAATTTGCCTTTCCATAGTGAATATGCATCATAATAACTCATATGAGCCACTACTAGGACCTGGGTATCATTGCAGATGCATTTGCTAAAATATGTTATTGCACGAATGCTTCCAAGTATTAAATACTGCCATAAAGTTTGACAGTCACATAACTTTCATGATCCTACCCAAATTGAACAATCAACTTTGCCTTAATGCAAACTGATGTGAAACCATTTGGTATGCATAATATGTACATGTAATTTGGGGCTCCTGCAACAATGTTATTTTCTAAAGTGATTGCAGCCTAAATTTATGGCTTTGGTTAGGGAGCCTGACATATTTTTGGTCATCCCAGCATCCACAATCGATGAACAATCTGTGCAATGTAAAATTCCTGTCCCGACAGCTATAAAATGCTTAAAGAGGAAAGGCCTATGCACTGTTAGTCCACTGACTCAGTCTGTAATGTCTATGCAGGCATTTAAAGTCAGTGCAGTCAGCCTTCAACTGGTTTCCATGGAAACCTTGCATTTAATCTTGGTGGTCCCTTTTGTCATTCCTGTGCAGGTGGGCTTCATACAGATATTCTGAGGGTAGAGTGAAATTAGAGCAGAAACACTAAATATAAACTGCAAGATGCATGGAAATGAAAACCGTATATATGAATTTTAAGCTTAGGAATTCTTCACTCAAAAATTACAATCTGTTATCATTCACCCACTCACATGCATGCACGTGTGAAAAACAAAAGAAGATATTTTGAAAAATGTTCAATGTTTTTAGGGCTCCACTGATTTTCATTGTATGGACAAAAACAGTCTTTCTGTGTTCTGCTGAAGAAAAAAGTCATTAGGGTGTGAAATGGCATGAGGGTGCATAAATGACAGAATTTTCATTTTTGAGTGAAATATCCCTTTAAGGTTTAAACCTTTTAAGGATCTGAATCAAATAGAATGGCTCAAGTAGAAGGCCAACCACAGCAACACCACAGAATACAAATGAACAAATTAGCTCTATGAAGCATGATATTATCTCATAGATCATGTTTATGGAATTCCTGAGGTATGCAATTATTCTTCTTCTAGTTGCACTTACGTGGTCTGCTTCTTAAACATCTCTTTTCATCTAACATAAAGTGTTTTTCCTCCTGCGGCTGCAACCGAGGCCTCACAATGTAATGTTAAATCAAACGACTAGCACAGGTTCACGCCTCATGAATATATCTACAGTAATTAATAATCAAAAAAACCAAATCCCTGCCAAAGAGAAACACAGGTACAACAGTTACAAATGTACATTTCTGAGGTGATTGATGCAATCGTTTGTTGACATTAGACATTAAACGTAAACTCAAGGTTCAATCCAAGGGAGCCCAGACTTTTTTTTCCCTCTCCAGAAACAGGTGGTGAAAGTGGTGTCAAAAGACAGTTTAAATGTTTAAATGCAAGCTAATTCTAAGTCTTTTAAAAACAACACCTGAGCAGCCTAATCCCTCAAAGGCCAAGGGGCAAATACACCATCTCATCCATCACAAAGTTGAACTTCACAGATACCCCTGCACCCTACAGGCAGTGTGAATTACAGTGGCAAGTGCGTGCCCTCAGATGTTCTTCCTTTATGTTCGGAGGCTGTTCAGGTGGTCTGATTCAGATATGACTTACCTGTCACATATAATAGTATTTCCTGGTGACCTCACCCATCTCAGGTATGTTTTCAAGTCTAGTATGTCTTCACGTAGCTGCCATAAACCTTACATTTCAGTATTGTTTTGAGCCATCGACGCAATTCTTCTCTACCAGCTCTCTGAAACAAAACCAAAGCAAAGGAAATTGTTACAGGCTCAAGTCACAAGGCTTGCAAGAAAAAAAGGAATGATTCAGAATGTGGCAGTCAGTGGTTTCCATATGCACAAGCATGACAGCCACCACAGAGTCATGTCGACAAAACATGATTAAAACATTGTTTTACCCTAGAGAAAACAACAAAGTATAAACTCTGGGATGAAGAGAAGTACAATATGTCTAATTTAATAAAGATGATGATCACTGGTTATGATGATACTGATGTAAACTGCATTTAAACACTCACACACATTCCTCCCTTTGTGGGTCGGGGCCAGAAGCTGAGACGTGTGAACTGAGGTGAGTCCAGATCAAACAGGCTCTGCTGAGGAGCATGAGATATGGAGCTGCTCCCCTCTCCTTCAAAAGGTCAAAGGGCACTTCACCTCTCTTTCCCCCTCCACACCAGATGGATCTGTGGCCAGGTCAAATGAGGTTCAAGCAGTGCTCAAGCCGAGCATACAAGCAGGCAGGAAGTCAGTGTTGAATATCAGCCAATTCTTTCATAAAGTAAAATTCATAAAATTCAAAGTCATTCCTATGAATAGCTGTATTTGCTTATGTGCATAAATATATCACAACAAAGCTTGTTTGCAAAATATGGATCTAAATATAATGTGCAAAATAACTTGCAGTATTACTTTGGACTCAAAAAACAAATTCCACTCCTTATCATTTTCTAGGAGAGGTATTTTGAGAAGGTGACAGAGTGCAGGTCTGCTGGCAGGGATCTGTTCTCTGCAGTAATCTCTGTGAAACAGCAGAGGAGCACAGAGAGCGCACAGAGCCAGATGGAGATGGACAGCTATGTGTTTTCCTATGAAAGCTGTGCATCACCCCCATCCTTCACCTGTCTCCCTCCTCAGGATAAGTGGGCCCCACTACAAACAGCAGGCCCATCTAAAAGGGCAGAAAGGTCCTTAGATCCTCTCACTAAAATCCTCTAATGCACCAGCAGTGAATATATACAAATGTACAGAGGGCAAATAAAAAAACAGAACATTCATCAGTTACTTACCAAAGTCTGGAAATGAAGATTGCCGCTTTGGCTAAGGAAGTAGTGAAGCTTCTTGTTTTAGATTCAGATTAGATTAAATCATATGAGCATGCTGTATCTTTCCCATCTGTTTTTTTCCGCTCTCATGCTAATAAAAACATCAAAAGTAAATATTATTACCGTGAAAGTGAATTCGACGAATAATGCAATAAAATAACTTATGTAAAGTGTATCATTCCTGTCAAATCGTGCACGTAAAACTGGATGAGGAAACGTATGATTCCCCAGTGCACTGTTTGGGGTGAGCACTCTAGTCAAATGTTTCTGCTGGAGCAGGCGTGATGAATAGCCTAATACTGTGTAATTTGAATAGTGGTTTTTCTGCAGGGTAGGCTATTGCTTCTTCCGTATTTCATAGTCCACTTGTAACTTCCGTGTTTCGAAGGCTATCTTACTGGGTCAAGCGGTTTATCACAATGAGGTCCATCCCGGAAGACTTAACGACACTCATTTCAGGTACAATCGCAATGTTTGAGTAAAGAACAGTTGATAAAGCGAACGTTTAGGTCTCGAGCGCAGTCAGAATAGCATTTTTTTTTGTCTTCAGTTAGGCTATAAACTCTACATTCATTTCTGGCTGAAATGAGGAAGTTTAGTCTACCGACAGACTTTGAGAATATTTCCCTGTAACTTAGTTAGAGCATAAAGTGGTCTTTGTTTACTTTTTTCTAAAGACGAGGCTGGGTGCGAATAACTTAGATGTTTTGTGTTTCAACGTGTTGTTTTAATTACTCAACAATAGGTATGAAAGTAGAGAGTTTATGCTGTTAAGATACAACTGCAGATGAAATTTCTATTTTTTTCTTGAGCAGTTTTTTATTTTTATTTGAGTCCTAACATACCTGTGGGAGACTCCAGCTTAAGATGCTAGCGATGTTTGAACACGGTAACGTTAGATAGTAGCCAGCTAACGTTAAGCTAATTAGATGGAGTGAGGTTGTTATTAGCTGGCTGACCAGCTACAATGTTACAAAAAGCAGGATGATAGTAGTTGTTTCTGGCCAAAGACCAGTTTAAAATGTATTTTCCAGCAGGGATGTAGCCTTGCCAGTAAACTAATCACAGTGTCATTAGTTTGGTCGAAAGTTATGTTCCTCAAACATGAAGTGCACCTGTTTGCATAAACCTAGGCTACTTGAGTTGAGGAATTCAAGAAGGGTGAAAAATGGAAAAAGAAGCTACGCTTATAAAACAGTGTCTGTTTTCAGATCTGGAAACATTTTTAACCGATGTCCTTAAAGGGGAGAATTTGAGCAAGAAAGCAAAAGAGAAAAAGGATGCCTATATCAAGCGCATTAAAGATGTGAAGACGAGGTACCACAGAATGTATTCATGTAATAGCTATTTCCTGATATGTTTGTGACCCTATGCTGATATAGTATTCAACAAAAATCTGAATTATTTGTGTTCCAGCTACTCTCAAGATTTCAAGGACAAACGTAAGTTTTGATGTGTTTGTATGTTTGTGTTTTGTGCGTGTGTCTGGGGGAGGGGCTAAAATCCAAGCATGGTGAAGTAAACTAGTACTTCCCACAATGCTGTAGGCTAGTGTGTGCTTCAGTGTATCCTGCTGTTTCCTAGTTAGCATTCATTCTGAACATTAGAACTTTAACTCTTCATATGTAAACATCTTTGCATGACAAATATATAATACACATACACTGTTTCTCTTCTAATGGGAACACATGAAAAAGTGCTTTATAAATAACCTTTAAGTTACCACATAACTGTTCACAGATCAGTTTCGTGTTTCCTACTGCAAATTTAAGGTTGAAATGTGGGTAGAGGGCTGAGTTTGGTATAGCACTTTACAGCGGCACTATTACCACATCACAATGTGAACAGGAAGTTCTTTGCTCAAATTCAACATGATGGCACAAACATATGCATAATTTTAGCTTTGCCATCATCTTCAATATTAATTATATTGTGAGGGCATGTGATTCAAACAGGCTTGAGTGTTACAGGAGATCTGTTTAGCTTCCATATTAAAGGAAAAGTTCAGCCAAAAAATACAAATTTGCTGAAAATGTACTCACCCTCAGGGCATCCAAACTGAGCCTGTTTATTCATCAGAACAGATTTGGAGAAGTTTAGATTTACATCACTTGCTCACCAATGGACCCTCTGTAGTAAATGGGTGCCGTTAGAATGAGAGTCCAAACAGCTGATAAAAACATCACAATAATCCACAAGTAACTGACACCAGTCCATCAGTTAATGTCTTGTGAATCTGCATGTTTTTAAGAAACAAATCCATAATTTATTATTATTTTTTTACTTAAACCCTTTGCTTTGGTTATACTATCCATAATATTGCTTTCTCCAGTGAAAAAGCCATCTTGTCTGAATCAGGAGAGAAATATGAACAGATAAATCACCTTTTATAAGTCAAAACAGTTCATATGTTGGTGGATTTGGATGTGAGAGGACAACAGGGGATGGACTCACTGGAGAAAGCAGTATTAAGTATTAATTTACCAGGCATTAAATAATAGACTGACGTTGTGTGAATTATTGCAATGTTTATATCAGCTTGAACTCTCATTCTGATGGCACCCATTCACTGCAGTGGATACACTGAGCAAGTGATGTAATGCTAAGTTTTTTCCAAATCCATTCAATTGAAGAAGCAAACTCATCTACATCTTGAATGGCCTGAGGGTGAGTATATTTTAAGCATATTTTCATTTTTAGGTGAACTGTTCCATTAATATCCCAAATCTCTGCAAAGCGAGTGCCACTCAAGCTGTCTGTGACTGGGAGATCAATGGTTTAAGCATACTTCATACTACCTCCCAGGCACCATGTCCAAATTTCTGTGCTGTCAGCTATCATATCTGAAAGCAACATACATAATATCTGAATCAGACTGTCTCAATGTGTCTTGCTGGTGGAGGTTTGAAAATGTGGCCTTTTTGAGAATGCTGATGAAGACTCTGATGTGTAGGAGATGAAGACTTTCCAGAGCCTGATGAAGCGGACACCAATGATGGTGGATCACTGCACTCAGAACAGACTGACAGAGATGAGGAAGGCGCTTATGATGGTGAGTGGAAAATTGTGTGATTTATTTAAAAATGTTACAAGAGTAGAGAAGCATGGAGCATCTGCAATTATTTTAGAAGAACTTGTGAGACGGGAATATCACATAACACAGTACTGTACCCTTGAATTCTCTCCTGGAAGTCAAAAGAAAAGTTTGTAATTGTGAGTACTATGAAAGAATCACTGCAATCTATTCTATAACAGATTGCATGTACAGAATGCACATAAATTAAGAAACAAAAAGCATTTCTCTCACTTATTTCTTTTTACTTATCATCTTTTCTGCAGCCTCAGCTGTCATAACACAGTATCGTTGTGGCAGTCCTTTGTCATGTCCTGTCTAGGATTTTTTAGTAGTGGTAGAAGAACACAAAAGCTGAATGAGGTGCTTGAAAGACTGATGTAACCCGGCAACAGGCTCAGGAACAGTTTGAAGGCACAGACGTCAAGGGTTTAGCTATCTTTTGTCTCTGAGCAAATGGTTTATGGTCTGCAGCCCAGACAATGCCGCCCACAGCCAATGTCAATTCAGGCTTCTGTTTTATTAACGTCTGCTAAATGAATGCTAGTGTTAGGATTTACATTTAAGGAAATCCAGCTCAGCTGACTCATTTCGAGTTATGCATCATATCTGATTATTGCATTCAGAAACTTACATAATCAGGAGGGTAGGATGCAGGCCGAGAGTGGTTTGTGTGTATGTATATGGTAGGAAGAGGTTTACTGCTGGAGTGCAGTCATGGGTTTTATAGGTCCTTTTGCCTTGTGCTTGCCAGAGAGAACAGCTGTTTAGCTCCAAGATGGGATTGAAGCCTGTTAGTGCACACTGCAGAGCCTAGGCGAATCAAAACGGCATTTGGAGATTGACCAAAAAGTTATTTGAGACTATTTATTTTGGACAAATGTACTAAAGCAAGTGAAGTTATGAGCTTGTGCAACCATAATGCCACTATTTGGTTAAAGGCAGGGAGTTTGTCATTTAATGGGAGAATTTTGTTTTTCATAAAAAAAAGAAAGTCAAAACAGACTAGATCTCAGGCTGTATTTGTTGAGAGTCAGAGGCATCGCCTCTGTCACAGTGCTGTGAGTTTTTACTCTATTTATATATTCAGCGCATTAAAAGGAAGCTCATTTTATAGCGGAAGGTGAAACATGTTGCCACTGTTTATTTATGGCCTTTTGCAACCACATTCGCGACTTTTGAAGTTAGCATTGTAACATGGATAAAGGGAGTTCATAGTACACATTTTTAGTCATGGCTTATAGTTATGGGTTTGTGTAACATTACCATTCAAATGCTTGGGATCACTATGATTTTTTAAGAAACTGACACTTTTATTGAGCAAGGACAAATTGATCAGAAATGGCAATTTTCAAATAAATGCTGTTCTTCAAACTTTATATTCATCAAAGACCACTGTATCTCAATTTCCACACTTCATTAAGAAACACAAACATTTTCAACTACTGTTAAGAACGGTTTCTTGATTACCAAATCAGCATATTCAAATTATTTCTTAAGATTTATGAATAAGACTAGGCTGCTGAAAATGGAGCTTTCTTGTCATCAAGGAAAAAAATATAATTTTTTAATTATATTAAAATAAAATAAAAAGCCGTTGTAATAATATTTCTAAATATTGCTGTATTTGACGTTTACTTTTCACTTTTTTTTTTTTTTTTTTTAAAGAATCTTATTTTAAAAAAATCTTTGAACAGTAGTATATATAATTATTTTATTTTATTATTTATTTAAAATTTTCACTAAGGAAGATGCAAAAATCAAAGTGATGCTCTGCCAACGAGTTCTTATTTTCCAAAATGTCATCTTTTTTAATTGTTTTGCCAGTGTTTGCTCTAAAAGACAGCATGATTTATGATTTCTTTGCTAGTGCTTCTACCAGACATTTTCTACCAGATTTAAGAGAAATCCGCTCCAACTCTGAGGGTGTTCAGTTTGCTTTTCACAGTCAGCGTGTGTCATGCTCCCTTGACAGCACTTTATACATAATTGCAAACATTCCACAATTGCCTGTGTCATTCATAACACTGCTCTGCTCACTCACACTCATTCAGCAATGCAATGGTAGTGTGTACACAAGAGAAGGGAGGGCAGTGTAAACGAGAGGGGAGGTTTGCTTTGAAAACAGACCATGCATCTGTTTCACACACTGCTGTACCTGACAGATCGGTGCATGAAACTCTATCCAGGTTTGAATCTCTGCTAACTTTAGTCTCGCTTGACGTCGACCTTTGATTTTTAAACCTAAAGACATGGAAGTAGCTTTCTGGCTGCCTTTACCAAATGTATTTAATTTGTTTTGAGGGCAGGTTCTCCTCTTTGTGGATTCTTAACCAGCACAGTTAGCACTGCTCATCATAAATAAACTGAACTAAAATATAATAATTTTCTTTTTGTTGAAATCAGGAGTTCAACAGTCACCTCCGGTGGCAGCTCAGGAACTTCAGTCCATTTTAAAGAGTGGCTACCTGGAGAAGCGCAGAAAGGGTAGGTTACTGCATTCACAAACAGGTTGCTCATGAGAATTTTTTTTTTTTTTTGAAAAATAACCTCCTTTCGACTTCTTATAGATCACAGCTTCTTTGGCAATGAATGGCAGAGGAGATGGTGTGCTTTAAGCAACAACATGTTCTACTACTATGGCAGTGAGAAAGGTGGGAAAGCTACTGTTTTTGTTGCCACCAATAAATGTAGTCCTGAATTCAGTTTCTTTTTTCTGAAATTGGATCATTTAATAATCCTCACTAGATAAACAGCAGAAGGGAGAGTTTAATATTGTCGGATACACGATCAAAATGAACAACACCCTGCGGAAAGATGCAAAGCGAGATTGCTGCTTTGAGGTCTCTGCTCCAGACAAGCGTGTATATCAGGTCGGTCACCTCTCATAACATGTCTCAAACATGCAGTGTTTATTCATATCCTCAGATCTTTATCACTCACAATACCTTTTTGCTGCAGTTCTGTGCTGCATCCGAGAAAGATGCAAAAGACTGGGTGGAGCACATTGACTTTCTGATTAAAGGTAGGACTGTACATCAGAAAAACACTGTCACTCTCTAAACTTGGCTTAGCAGGTGTATTTATGAACAAATGCATCATGATTTGCATGTGTTTTCACTATCAGACATGGGTGGAGTCATTCCTGAAGATGAAGAAGAGTATGATGACTGCTTAACTATGAATCAGCCAACCAATCATTCTGAACCTATTGATGATGACATTTATGAAGAGCTCCCAGGTTTGCTCCTCAATTTCTTATTTTTTGGTGTATTTGCACTTTATTGTTATTTATTCACTTCTGATGTTGATAGTCAGTTATAGTCATGTAAAATCCCCTGAGGGTGGTTCCTGTATGTAATGTGGTAGTGAAAATGAAATTTTGAATTTGGTGTATTGCTGTCCGCTCTGACTGGCACATTTATTCTCTCCCGCTCAGAGGAAGATATACCCCAACCTGTTAAACCAACAGTGACCCTGGCCAACAAACCCCCAGCACCATCTACCCATGTGAAAGGTAATTACCACTAGGTCACCAGGCCTGTCCATCCCCTACCTGCCCTGCTGTCCCATAACACCACACAGACTCCCAGATCTGCCTGGGTGGCAATCATTTGTCTGTCAAACCTTTTTTTTTTTTATCTTAAAAGGGCAAAGATAGTGGAAAAAGAAAAAAGAAAAAAAAATAGGAGGGATGAGGTCCTGAAATGACAACAAAAGATAGAATGTGGAAGAGAAGCAATGGATATTGCAGGTACATATGGATTTGGGAGGTTAGCTGGTGAAGTCACACTGATGACAGGAGTAGGAAGTTAGTCTGGACCACAGGAAGGGCCTTCAGGAAGAGACCTGGAATTTTTTGCACCGTTTATTATTTGTAATGATACTTAATTTAACAGATTTGTGTTTATTGGTTAGAAAAATGCTAAACAATATTTTTGCCATCATCTCAGTTATTATTTTAAAATGCTATACTGGTTTTTCTGTGCCTGTGTGGGGAAGCATATATCCTGCTGGGTGCTGGGCAATGGGCAGGGGTTGGTAGACTCTGGCAGGAAGCTGACTCCATTGGTGCACTGTGGCCCACCATGGCCCTCTGCTCCAGGCTCACAGCACAGGAAGTCCTGCTGACAGAAGCGATGGCTGAGGCAGGATCTCGTGACAGATGCTCAGAGGAGGAGGCCAGCTAGAGCACTAGTGAGAGCCATAATGGAGGGGAATAATACAAGCTTCACAGATCCTGGAAAGCAAGATTGTCGTATGAATTTTCCTTATTAGTATTTTTTGTCATTTTTTTGATAAGGGCTATTTTGAATGATGTTTTAAAATCCTGGAAGTCAGACCAGTGCAGCAGGTGTAATACTAATGCCTGGTACTTTTAGGATGCAGCCCTGAATAAAACCTTAAGGCAGCAGTGGGTAAGGTTATATTTAGAAAATAATTAGAATAATCTGCCAAATCAGCATAGCTGGGAATCTGCCAGCAATAATGTCTGTTGAAAGATATTTACCTTTAGGGGTATTTTTTTTTCTTTTTATGAAAGCAGTTTCACTAAACACCCACTCATGGTGCTGCCTTTGGGTAGACAGTGTAGATGAGTAAATATAATGTAAATATGAATAAATAATGCTCTAAACTAAGAGCCAAGAGCAAGGGCAGGTTAAATGTAAACCCGAGAGCATTGTTTTTGCTTATGTTTTGCGATAGAAAATAAATGTTCTTTTGAAAGGGTCTGAATCTTTGCTGAAGATTATAAAAAAAATCAAAAGCTTTATAAAAAAAAACATTGTTTAAGTTAAAAGTTAACTTACAACAGTGAGGAGTCTTTCATTAGAGAGTTCTTCAGTATGCATCTCAACTGGCAAGAGCCACAGTTCAGCAATTTATACTCTCTGCTGCCCACTAGTGGATCTAGTGAGCCAGAAAAACACTGGGGTCTTCAATCAAGAACCCAGGGACACCACTATGGTCCCTCGCCAGGCCCTTGGAATCATCCTAACCTTCCCCGTTACATCGCCCAGCAAGAACCCCTTGGTGGATAAAGAAACTTAGCAGGGCCATATAATCATTTGTGGATAGTTGAATGTTTGTGTATTTACATACATTTTTATAATGCTTACATCGCAAAGCCACTAAAATAATGAATGAATATTAATGAATAGAATCATATACATGCATTACATTTTAATTTTACTTTAAAGTTTTAATATGGATGAGAAAACATTTAGCTGAACCTTAGATTTGGTTAAAACTAGCTTGAAATTGTATTTGTGTTTATCACATATTATGTGTTTTTGCAAAACTTTTTTTGAGATCAAACAGTAATCGGTGGAAATTAACACTTTTTTTCAGCAAAAATGCATTAATTTTTGTAACATTATAATGTTACAAAACTTCAGCATAAATGCATTAATTTTTGTAACATAATGTTACAAAAGATTTCTATTTTAAAGAGATGTTCTTTTGAAATTTCTTTACGACACAGAATCAATCACAGTTTCCACAAAATTAAGCAGCACAACTGTTCAACATTAATAATAATAATAAGAAGAATGGTTTGTTGAGCACCATATCAGCATATTAGAATAATTTCTGAAGGATCATGTTACACTGAAGAGTAATGATGCTGAAAATTCAGCTTTGCCATCACAGGAATAAAGTACATTTTAAAATATGTTACATTAGAAAACAGTTTTAAAACTGTTCTAACATTATTATTGTTAGATTGTAATAATATTTCACAATATTATCTGTATTTTTGATCAATTAAATGCAGCCTTGGTGAGCCTAAGAGACTTTATTCAAAAATATATGTAAAAAAGAATTTCTTCTTTGATGGACAGATGAGATGTTCAGAAACCAAACCAACAACCTAACGATCCCCATTTTTACAGCCCTTCATAAACGTTTTGTGATGCATATGTTAAGAGTGTATTGATTTCAGAACGATGCCTTTAAAAACACGAAATGCTATCATAAATGCTCTATTCATTCTTTAATAATTAAATTCTGTTTTTAAATGATCTTCTATTCTTTCCCCTGCAGCAGTGAACAAGAGCACAGACTACGTCAACTACTTCCAGGGCTTGTGGGATTGTGCTGGAGAGCATCCCGATGAGCTGTCCTTCAAGCGAGGAGACACCATCTACATCCTCAGCAAGGTAAGACAGGAGCCACGGCCTGGAAACTTCCAGACTTGCAGCAGTTGTCACAACCCACGTGATGGAGGACAGAAATAATACAGCATGAGGTAATGTTTATTACCCTGCCCTCTCAGACGTCAGCAGGAAAATATGAATTTGCAAAAACATTCAGTGAAATAAATGCACTGTGACGTCTGGATAACACATTTGAGTCAGATGCAGAAAGGTTAGTTTTGGGCCTGTTTTGTGCGCGAGCGGTGTTCCTGAGTGTGGAAGTGAAGTACACCCTCTCTCTGTGCACAGTGATGGGATTAGTCTTGTCACAACGGAAACCATTTTAGTGCTCTTGGCCCTGAGCAGAGCAGTCTGGCAGCCAGTGGCATTCTGTCACCTCTCTCCAAGTCTGCCCAGTGCATGTGCACGTCTCAGAGCTCATTTGTGTGTGGGTATTTCAGCATTGGAAGACGGCTCGATGCCATGTTCAGTGAGGGCAGCCGTGAGCAGACCTTTAGCATATACACATCTCAGTCAGTCACTATTTATGGCTGTAATGGTAGTCTGTGTTCTCAGGAAACGCTGAATCCACCTCTCTATTCATACCAGGTGCTGCGGAGAAGTGCGTTTGGTTAAAAACTTCCCGTACCTGTCAGCTCCGATGCGTAGGCCGGCTGTGCAGATCTGGGAACTTCCTGTGGGGTTTGTACCTGGCTAACAGAATTAGCTCGATACCTCTCAGGGCTACTTAAAACAGGTCAGGCTGCTCCGTTCCCAGAAACAAACTCGGTATCTTGCGGTTTGTCTACTTAGCGCCGTTGCCCTTCAGAGAAAGAACTGTTAATCGTGTTTGTGCTTTCTCCTTTATAAGAGAGGTTTTGAGGTATCGACATTATGCTGGTGTTTATGAATAATGGGAGAGAAATTTGTGGGTCAAGGACGTACTATATAAGTGTCCATGATCTAGTTTAAAGCTAGTGACAAATTCTTATATTCTTTGTGTTCATGTTGGCTTCATATAGTTTTGACAAACTTTAATACCATTTTCAGGAAAAGTTTCAATGTGTAATGTGGCACAAACCTCAAGTTTGTTTCTTTTCCCTTTATTTAACCAGGAGGCAGCTTAATAAATATATTTTTTACAGTCACAGACTGGCAGGAGACAAATGAATCAATATATAGAAAACACAGAGATAAAAAATTATTCTAATATAAATTAATTTATAATCAACTATCTAAAACTAATCTAAAATTATTTTTATTAGTTCAAGTAAAAATAATAAAATTTTCCTTACAGGTTGAATACGTGTACACAGATTATTATCCTCACAGTAAATTATCCTTTATAGACAGACAGACAGACAGATAGATAGACAGACAGACAGACAGATACATACATAGATAGATAGACACAGACAGATAGACAGACAGACACAGATAGAGATAGACAGCCAGACAGATAAATAGATGGATAGACACAGATAGATAGACACAGATAGATAGACAGACAGATAGACAGACAGACAGACAGATAGACAGACAGACAGACAGACAGATAGATAGACAGACAGACGGATAGACAGACAGATAGACAGACAGACGGATAGACAGATGGACAGACAGACAGACATATAGATGGATGGATGGATAGATAGATAGATAGATAGATGGATAGATAAAAATGTTTTAAGGTAAAATGTGATTATATAAATGTCAAGCATTATTCTTTCATAAATATCAAGTTTTCTAGGAGTTGCGCCACATGAAATTTTACAACCTGAACTAACCTTGCCTTATCTTAAAAAGTTGAACTAAGTGATTCTTGACCTTGACACACAAGTCATGAAGATCTGCAGGGGTCCTCTCGGAGATATCTCTTACTGTTTTGTTGTTTTCTGCTTGTTGATTGTCTCGGTTTTGTAGACAAAAGTTTTAAAAATGTTAAGCAGTGAAGCAATATATATATATATTTGTTCTTAATATTCTAAGAAAGGTTAAGGATTAAGCTAAAGTATGGATTGTTCAGCCAAAAATGAAATATTGTCATTTACTCATCTGTAGTTCCTAACCTTTATGACTTTCTTACTTATGCAGAACACAGAAGAAGATATTTTAAACAATGTTTGTAACCAAACTGTTTTGGTGACTATTGACTTCCATTGTATGGACAAAAAACAGACATTTCTCAAAATGTAGCCTAATTATTTATGTTCCACAGAAGAAAGAAAGTCATGCAGGTTTGGAATGGAAGGTTCTGGAGGTTTGAAAGAATTTTCATTTTTGGTTTAACTATTCATTTAATAATTTTTTAAAAGTCTTATTTAAAAAAAAACTTCATTATTAAATCAGGACAATTGTATTATCTTGAGATTTCTGACTTTATACCACTCAAAAATTATCTAAATTAATTTTAATACAGAAATTAAAAGAAGTATCAATTATGTATGAATTATATATTTATTTAATTTTTTTAAATAAATTAATAGCTAGGACAAAATAAAGTGTACCCTCATTGACCCTGTCAATGCTGATGTGTGTCAAAAGAATATTTATTGCTTTAAGAGTAAGAGATAGCGATTTGAAATCTTGCTTGACTGACATTTTTTTAATAAACTAAATTCTATCTTTTTTATAAGTATAATCAGTAATGGTACCATATTTGGTTGATAGAAGTGGGTGGCTGTATGGGGTAGCGATCTATACCAAATATTACTGTCCTACATATGTCAACAACAGCTACAGACTAGAGCAAAAGGATTTAAAAGTTAATGTAATAAACCTTTTTTTTTTTTAATGACTGGTAAATAGAGGATTCAATTCAAATACTCTCTGATGTCTTTCTGCCACATCTATTTTTTTTAAAGAGATTTTCAAGTGACCTGACAGCTTCATCTGAGCTTTTTAGCAGGGCTGAGATAAAACCTTCCTAAATAAGGCCTTGTAATGCCTATGTGTGATGTCATCTAATGTGATCCATTAAGTAATGGTGAAAGTGTAGGTCTCCAGAAGTGATTACACAGGACAGAAACTGACACAAAGAACTGCTGAATACAGCTTTCCATAATTCTAGCCAATTTATTTATATTCGTTTTACTAGAGACACAGGAATGTGCAGCAGCAAGATAATGTATCTTCAGGAGAAATAGAGATGACATCCCAATTTCACCAGTAGCTAAAAATCCATAATTTGTAATGGATATATAAAGCATGCCAATGGGGAAATTATCTCATTCTGTTAAAAGTCAGCAGGCTGTCAGAAAATGACAGAATATGGTCTGAATGGGATCCAGGGGTGACTGCGTTTTTCAGAGCAAGTCTGCCATCTAGTGGCTAGAATGAGTGTGGTGGCATTTTTTTTAATAACCAAAAGAAAACGAGCCTTTTGAAAGACATAAATGTGTTTTTTTTTTTTTTCAAAGACACCAGTCTTCTGGTTTTGTGTGTGTGTATATATATATATATTTCACATATGCTCTATGTATATATATATTTCACATATGCTCTTCCTTTATTTATTTGTTTATTAATATTGATTGTAACTTTTTAATTAATATCTTCTAAGGCAGTCTGATTCTGGTTGGTTGGAATGGAATTTAAATTGTAAAAAGCATTGTCTCTTTACAAATAATAAGATAAAAAAACAACAACATTAAATCACAAGGCACTTTTTTAAACAAAAAACCCACACTATTAAATCCCATTTTATAAAATATGCATGAAATGTATTGCACTGCATAAAAGAGATAAGCCTAAACCCTTCATGTTGCCAAACGATGCTGGGAAAGAACTGCTCGACACAGTCCAATGATGCTGTGTCGTATTTGTGCTGTTTTATGGGTACTACACGGCTTGGTTTACCATGAATATTGCAGGCGCTCTTTTGTAGCGTAGCCCCTTCCCCCTTCCTTCAGCCAGGCTTGCGGATGACCGTAAAGCCGGTGTGGGTTTAGTGTCCAGCTGTGGCTCACAGGCCATTCACAGCAGTCTGGGGAACAAGCCAGTGGGGCTATTAGTGGCCTACCTCCTTCCCCTTGGCCATGCAGCAGCTGCAAGTCTAACACCCCACCCCCCCTCCAGTTTACCCCCCTGTCCAGACCCTCAGCGGCTCTGAAAGGGTATTGACCATCAGACCAGGGGGAGGTGTCAGGGCCCTAAATCACACACACCACACTCTCTTCTTTTCAAAGCAGGCCAGTGTGTGCTGTAAATGATGCTTGGTCAAAATAGTGCGTCACATGGTCTGTCTGGGGTCCAGAAGCATTGTAAAACTCGAAGACCCACATAATTTCAGTGGCATAATATGCAAATTTTAATTGTGCAGGATTTAAATTATTCACCTTACATCAAGATATTTCAAAGGTCATTTTAGTCCGCTAAACGCTAATTTAGGAAGTCTATGTGACCTTACATGTGGGCTTCCTTAGGCGCTGGATAGTCGTGTGTGGGCATGTAGGAGGAGTGTGAGGTCTGCGTTGCTTTCCTGTTGCAGACTTATTTGTCACCCTCACCTTCTAATCTGACCCTCTTGCACGCGCACATATTCGCACACACACGGCACCAGGCGCTGCCCTGTCAATGAGGTGTGTTTGTATCAAAGGACAGCTACAGGAAGTTTCCGCTTCACCCCTTCACATGTGCACTTCCTGTCTCGTTTCACACAGGCTGGACAACTGCCCTATATTTGGCGGCCTGAGGTGTGTGAATCTTGGACTTTAACACGTTTCGCTTTCATCTCTGTTTTAAAGACAGCAGAATCATTTGTTTCTGAAATTACAATATTGTTCAGAAGTTTTAGTAAGATTTTAAAAATTAATACTTTTAACATATCACTTTCATATTACTTGCATAATTTGGCTGCTATATACTGCGGGGGTTTTCAAATATTTTAATGCCACGTACCCTCAAATATGATGAATATTTGAATATGACTCCATTCTTAAAATATAAAGGATGCTATATATATTGAGACTAATTTATACTATGTGAAAAAAATTGTATGATATTATTTAAATATCATTATATTTAAATATGTATATAAAATATTGTATAAAACAATATTAAAAACATATTTTTAATTTAAAAATGTTTAAAATTATTAAATTTACATTTACATTTACATTTAGTCATTTGGCAGACGCTTTTATCCAAAGCGACTTACAATTGGTATAAATAAGAATATATTAATTATTAAGCATCATAAGGAAAATATTAATTAATTATTTAATTACAAATAATTATTAATCATTCAAATGTATTTATTTAGCATAGTGGTTCTCAATCAGAGGATCAGGGAAAAAAATATATAATGTATATTAAATTATTATAAATATATTTTAAATGTATATGTTCAAATAAAAACTATAATTAAATGAAAATGCTAAGAACACAAAATCAAGGTATGAACAGAAATGTAATTCATTAAATAGTTTTTCCTGAAGAACATATAGGTCTTGATATTTCTGGAATCAATTAATTTAATATATCAATGCTCCCAGTTTCTGTTACGTCTGAAAACAAGCAGCTTAAAAAACACCTGATCTACAGCCCTGACTTTATTAGAACATATAAATAGAATATATTCTAAATTATGTTCCAAATCTAAGCTTTACAGATAATGAAAGGTTTATTGAAATGTGTGGTCTTTCAGCAAAGTTTGTCTTTTTCGTCTTGTGAGGAGGACAGTGCACACTGAGGACAGTGTGCGGTGGAGAGACGCTCTCCATTACAGTGTGTGTGTCTGCGGCAGCTGTCAGCAGCTGCATAACCAGACCTGTGTTTTATAGACAGATGCGTGCACGCAGGCAGTAAGAGGTTTGCTGGCCGGAGCTGAGCACTGTACATTATACAGCAGGAATCACTTAGGCTGCCGGGGTCAAGTAGGGGCCCACAAACTTCATATTTAACTTCAGATGGGGTATGATTCAAACCTCATTGCTCTTTCTGAACCATACAGAGAGAGATTTCTTTCTCCGACAGTGAGGTGAAGGATGAAGGTAGACGAGCAGTGAGTGTCTTGTCAGCTTTAGGGAGATCAAAGACTTGAATGTCAGAGAGAAAAAAGGCTATAAATGTCAATGGATTGAGATGTTTCGGGGTTTCACTGTAGCTGACCGTTCTTTTTAAGTACAACAAATGAGTGTTTATGTGGGAACTTTCAAAAACATGCAGAGCTGAGGTTGCAGATTGGCAACCTGGGCCCCCTGATGAGTGAGGGCCCCATTAAGGTCCTCTATACTGCCCTACAAAGGCAAAGCACAGGAACTACACCAAAGCTAAAACTGTAATTGAGTTGGTGTTTTTACTTTGTTTACATTGAGCCAAACCTGTCTGTCACATAGACAGATCATAGAGACCCCATTTCAGTCATAACTCAATTTTGACGCAAAGTGTCACTGTGTTCTGCCTTTGCAAAGTAGTATAGGATTTTTGATTTGATTTTTGATATGAACGTTTTAATGCCAAGGACTCTCAGATATGATGGATGCCTGGACCCCTTCCTAAAATATAAGGCCGTATAAATTGGTATTAAATTAAGAGTGATTTTAAAAACAACAAATTAATTGTTTCTGAGATTACAGTACCGTATGTATGTATTTATAATGTTTCAAAATATTTATATTTTTAATAAATGCTGTTCTTTTGAATTTTATATTCATAAAAGAATCCTAAACAAAAAGTATCTGTTTCCACAAAAATATAAAGCAGTATAACTTTTTTGACCATTGATAATAAAAAAATGTTTTGAGCACCAAATTTGCTTATTAGAATAATTGTTCATTTTAATTTTAACAATGTTTCACAATATTGTTGTTTTAACTGTATTTATGATCAAATAAATGCAGCCTGCATTGGAGAACATTAGAGACATTTTTCAAAAACATTAAAAAACTTACCAACCCATGCTTTTGAATAGTAGTGTGTATAATTGTCTTTTATATTATTTTATTTTAAATCAGTTGGTTAAATCTTTTAAAATAGTTACTTTTTATTAAGTTGATAGTGTATCTAAAATTGTTACATTTAATATATTTGAATTCCATATTTATTTATTAATCGATTTATTTCTTTATAATAATTAAAAAAAAAAAAAAATTCTCTAACTGAAAATCTAGCACTGTCAGTAGAATAAAGATAATTGCATAAATCTCTTGATTTCTGACCATGTTTAGAAAGCAGGATACAATAGAAATATTACCAAATTTGTATATTATGCACACATTAACGCTGACAGCCCTAAAATACATTTAGTAAAATGTTGTATATTTTCTGGTGAACCCTCCAGCACTCACTTGCAGTTCAGTGGGGGTCCTCAGACCCTCCTCCAAAGGTCTGCTGGGAAATGGAGTTTTATACAGCAGTTTCAGTGCGTCCACAGTTCATTTCAGTCCAGTTTCTCTCCCTGCTTCCCTCCATTCTCCTTTTTGAAAGAAAGCACGATGTGGCGTGATAGATCTGCCTCAGTATAACCCCAAAGTTTAGAAGGCGTCTGTGAGAAACAGAGAAGTATCGTGGATGTGGAGAAAACGCAGGGTTTAGTGGCTTTGAAGTGAATGGCACCGTGTGATCTGTTTGTAATTATAGCATAAAGAAAGAGAGATGGATGGACGGATCTTATCTGCTTCTTATCTTTATGGCTATATTTTCCATGAGCTGGAGAAGAGCTGATCTGTCTCTGTACGGGAAGAAAAGGACTCTGTCCTCGGGCTCGCAGATCTGTTGTGCTTCATACGAAATATATCGCCTGTTCACATTCTCTTGTGTAATCTTTATAGGTCCTATGGGCCTTGTGTCCTTGAATTGGCCTTGCAAAGACAGACAGGAGGTTGGGAGGGAGACAGAATGGGGGGTAGGGGTGTACGGATAGAGACAGTAATGAGAAGAAAATGAAGTAAAACCTGAAGATGAGCGGGTAAATGAACTATATATTGACAGATTTCATTCCCCTGAGCGTTGACCTATGAGATTTCACCTCGTTGATTGTGTCGCTGCACTGATTGGTCTCAACAGTGAGTGAGTTTAATGAATGTTGGTTATGTTTTTTGTTTTTTTTAACAGGAGTACGACATGTTTGGCTGGTGGGTGGGGGAGATGAAAGGGGCCATCGGAATCGTGCCTAAGGAGTATCTTCTCGAACAGTACGTGCTGTAAAGGGTCTGAGGTGAGTAAATGATCCTGGAATGACAGCTGATAAACCTAAGCTCTTATATATATATATATATATATATATACTGCCGCTCAAAACTTTGGGATCAGTAAGATTTATGTTTTTTGTTTTTACTTTAATCAGGAGGGAGTGTTTTATAAATGTCATAGTAAAGACTTATATTGTTAAAGAAGATATATTTTGAACAAATGCTGTTCTTTTTACATCGTATTCATCAAAGAATCAAAGAATTCATCAATATCACAGGTTCTAAAAAACAATATGAAGCAGCACAACAGTTTCAACATTCATAATAAGCAAATTAGAATGATTTCTGAACATGTGACACTAAGACATCATGAATGAAAATTCAGCGCTGCATGAGAAATAAATTCTATTTTAAAGTATATAAAATAGGAAACCAAATTAGAAATGGCAATAAGATTTCACAATAAATAAATTTTATTTTTATATTTTCGGAAACCAATATGATGAAATGGCAAGAAGATCCAATAGTAAGGTTTTCGATCACGTATTTTTGATCGAATAAATACAGCCTTGATGAGCAGAAGAGACTCCCTTAAAAAACATAAAAAATCTTATCGATCACAAACTTGTATATATATTTGTTACACATTAAATAAATATTTTTGAAAGTTGTAAATAAAAATTGTTCTACATCAAAATTCCATGTTTAATTCACTGTGTTATGTATGTTTCTTTTTTAATATTTGTAAAATTGACTAGCAGTTTCTAAGTGAAAATGATTTCCAAGTAAATCCTGCTTCATTTGTGTTCATTTCTAGGGACCTCTGATGGCCTGCTGTTGTAGCTTCATGTTCCACAAGCCGCTGTCTCTTTCTGTGTGTTTCTATTATTCTGTGATATGTAAAGCAAACTGCCAGTTCAAAAGCACAAGTGATTGTAAAATACATGAAGGATGTAAAGCTTATTTTTTGCTAATTATTTAATTATCACGTGCTGGCTGAGTGAATGTAAACCCCTTTTTTTGTCTTTCAAAGGCATTCAATTGTATGTAAAAACTGTATGAAATAAAGCTTTTCACTGTATGAGAGTCTTTTTAGCAGTTTGTATTCTAGCCACCAGGTGGAAGCAGCATAACGTTCTTTGTAGTGAGATTGCGTCAAATAATTTCTGAGCAGATGAGGAATGTCTTTATTTGATTCCTCCACAGGGACAGACAACACAAGACAGGTTTCTACATAGACCGTACGTGCTGTTTGTACGTACAATCACGATGTTGCTGTATGTAACGAACTGATGGGAAACAAAATCTCTGACCTTTTTATGCAGAACATAACAAACAAATCAAATAGCAGTTATTCAGATGTGGAATTAATTATCTGCTGTAGGAGAACTGTTTGGCATATCGGATCGTATCTTCATGGACCGCTGCGTTGACATCCACAAATATCTGGGCACTGAAGTGAGAAACTTAATTAAAACACATGTCAGGTTACCTTCTCTGCCAAGAAGAATGTATCCAAACGAAGTGTTACTGTTTGTGTATTAACTTGCTCAGTCATGCTTCACACAATAAATACTAAAGACATTTTAATTTGATCATTACATGTTAATTTTAAATATTGGGTAGGCTGCAGGATGTAGAATATGGTGATGCAGTAAATCTGCTTTATAAGTACTAATAAACAGCCAATATGCTAGTAATGTGCATGCAAGCAACTAGTTAATAGTGAATTGGTCCCTATACTAAGTGTTACAGAGAATATCAGAGTTATATTTTATATTACATATAAAATAATACATATTATAATACATATACATATCTTCATCAGAGACTCACTCTTTTTATTGCCATTATTATACATGCGCACACACACACACACACACACACACACATATACAGTATATATATAAGCTGTAAATTTAAATGACATCACTCTAACATTTTTAAAGTAAGCATAAAAAATGTCAGTACATTATGATTGCTTTATAAATGTACTTGACAGTTTTCATACCAATTGAAAATAATATTTTCTTTTGTTACAGTAAGCTATACTGACTGAATTGTGTGTCTTAAATAGGATTACTTGTAATATGCCAGAATGAAAAAATATGGTACTGAAATCATATTTTCATAATTTGCATATTACATTTTTTATCTTAGCATTAAAACAATACTGTTTATTCTGTATTATAGCAGAATAAATTCATACACTGTTTCTGATATAGCCTACTGGTTCTTTCCTCTTCAGCTGTGTTTCCTGATCATTTACTGGAATGGTGAAATCTGGAACACTGTGACTTTCCTGATTGAACTCGTCCAGTCTGTTAAAGAATCAGCACTAATGAAGGAGCTCAGGGTGGAGAGGATGTTTCCACTGAGCCTTGTGTGTGTTAAATTCACATCACATGTCAGTAGCTCACTCCTCTCTGTCAGGGAAGGAGAGAGAGGAGAGGACAGGATGTTAGTTGTGAGAGGGGTGGAGGTAAGACACCTGTCGAGGGAGGTGGGGATTCATTAGTATTCATTATACATTTCCCACCAGTTTCTGAGCAGAGCGGAGAGAGGAGGGGCACCATTCCGTCTCCTCCACAGAGATACACACAGACTGAAACAGAGAGGTGTGTGATGGCATAGAAGAGGCCGAACCAAGCGTCCAACTGCTTGAAAATCAGCACAAGATTTTGGTGCAGACGTTGAATTTCCTCCTCTGTGAGTTGCTTAATAAACCCTTCCTGTCGGTGGACTTTAAGGGATAGTTCAACCAAAAATGACAATTCCGTCATCGTTTACTCAGCCTTGTGTCATTCCAAACTTGTATGACTTTCTTTTGCAGAACACAATACATTTTTATGCATGTATGTATGCATGTATTTATTTATTTATTTATTTTGGCCTATACAATGAATCAGTAAATGTCAGTGGAGACCAAACAGTTTTGTCATTAACTAAAACTAATAGATATTTATACATTTTATATATATATATATATATATATATATATATTGCATGAAAAACTTAGAAAAACCTAGAAAGAATATATATATATACAGTATATATATATATACCTGTATATATATATATATATATATATATCATTTTTTTTATATAATAATTTTTTCTAATATTTTTTTTCCACCACAATATCTTTTATTTTCCACATGCATAAGAAAGAAAGTCATACAGGTTTGTAATGACATGAGGGTGAGTAAATGAGTCAACTTTCCTTTCAAGCTGTCCTGTCAGCATAACGGTAACTCACTTAAGTGTAACAAAATAGCTACAAAATTAAAGTAGAATGTTAACATGTAGGTTATGTTCTAGGATACTGAAAGAACACTCATTTCCATTCAGGTCCTGTTTTGAGCGGCTGATAGGTTTGCGGCAGCAGATGGGCTGTCCCGCTGTGTGCCTGATTGAAACACAGAAGCTGGAGCCGACTCATAACAACATCACCAGCTTCTGTCAGCTCCAGCCAGGGAACAAATCAGCCTTCCTGCGGCTCTGCTGCAGGGAACACGACTCTGCTCAGAGGAAAAAGCGAAGCCTGGCCAAGGGCACAAAGGGTCCTTACGTTTTAGGACTGCCTGGCTGTCAGTGTTTACAAGCGCTGTGCTTGTGTACCCACAGATGATAGTCATGAAAATCAAAGCTGGAGGTGCAGATGGCAGGTCTGTATGTGGAAAGCATCTGCAGACTGCACTGTGAATATTGAAGAATTGATTATATAAGCTGGTTCAAATAGACTGGTCACTATTGATCACATGTTTGAAGTTAAAAGCTCAGGTTAATGAGGTCACACTTGGATCACAGTTTTATATAGTAAAACTGATTACATGTAATCTGGATTATGTAATCAGATTCCAAAAATGGAGTACTCATTGTTGACCCTTCACAAAAACCCGCCCTCCTTAGTTACTGTTGCTATGTCCGACAAGCCAAGCCACTCTCACACAACACATCATGTTCCCATGCAGTAAAAAATACATCGCGGAGCAAAGAGAAAACTGACAACACGCCGACAGACAAGACAGAGCAGGTTACTTCTGGTATGAAACAAGGTCTCAGCTTTTTATTTTTTAAGAAATTCAAACAATAAGTACCGTTTTGTGGCTCTTTAATGTGTCGTCACAGATCACTGTAACGCCTCAGTTCAAGCGGCACGTGAACCAATCGTCTTTACAAATGTACTTAAAGCACGAAATAAACATGAATGAACATCAGAAGGTATTTCATTTCAACCACGGAAAGATGTCAATGTACACAATTTTTCAAGTTTAAATCCACCAAAGTTATTCTACTCTCCTGTCTGATTTGTTTGTCAGACAAGATGGCGGTTTCGGAGTTTTGATTGGTCAAATCGCCTGTCAATCAAGCTTTATGCGAGGGGTCAACTGGATTACATTTTAATATTACATATTACATTTTAAAATGCTCATAATCAGATCACAGTTACTTTTTCTGGGTTACATGAATACATATTGTTCATAAAAGGGCAGTAAATTATTCACAATTTATTGATTCTCCCTATTTCTTCTTTTTTTCTTTGCTTTCTTGCCAATATTCCTACTGTATCATACCATTTAGCTTTGACTATATTCATAATATAGAATGGCCAAGTAATGTTGCAAACCATGCATCTAATTTTGGGGTTGAAGCAATGGTAGGTTTACAAAAACGTTTGGTAAAAAGTAACTAAAAATAATCCAAAACTAATGACATGTAATCTGGATTGCATAATCAGATTCCAAAAACTAAGTACTCGTAATTGGATTATATTACATTTCTAAAATGCTCATAATCAGATTACAGTTACTTTTATGGATTACATGATTACATATTGGTATAAAAAGGCAGAAAATTATTCATAATTTATTGATTCTCCCTAATTCTTCTTTTGCTCTTTTAATGTTTCCTTTCCAAAAACCTTACTGTGTCATACCGTTTAGCTTTGACTGTATTATTCACAATATAGAATGGAATGTAAATGTCATGTAAATAAATTTGAGAATTCATGCTTCTGAATTTGGGGAAAAAAGTAATGGTAGGTTTAAAACAAGTTAGGTAAAAAAGTAATCCAAAAAGTAGTCGAAATACATTACCTAAATTGAGTAACAGATTACGTTACTAACTACAATTGTAATCAGTAATGGAGTACAATTTGTAAATAATCTACTCAACATTGGTAAAGCTTTATAATGTGATTGTAGAAACAGCGAACAAGAAACCTAGCCTAACCTTCAGAGGAAATTCAGAAAGAATGTTTTCATACCCTAAAAGGAACATTATCAAAACGTTCTTAGAGCGTATTTTGGCTATACTCTTAAAAATAAAGGTGCTTCACGATGCCAAAGAAGAACCTTTTTTGTCTAAATGGTTCCATAAAGAACCTTTTAACATCTGAAGAACCTTTCTGATTCACAAAAGGTTCTTTGTGGTGAAAGAAGGTTCCTCAGATTATAAAAAGGTAAGAAAGAGATGGTTCTTTATAGAACCTTTGACTGAATGGTGCTTTGTGGAACCAAAAATGGTTCTTCTATGAAGCACCTTTTGAAGCACCTTTATTTTTAAGAGAGTACCTGGCTAGGCCCTGTTTTTTACCACAGTGATGGGTAGCATTTGTGGTTGAACAAAGCAGGGTGGAGTGTCTTTGTCTCTTGTGCTGATGATATAGTGAGCTGGAGGCTCAGAGCAGAATGATATGGAGCCAACCCTCTGTCCTCTGGGTGACATTCAAAGGCTCCATAAATCCTGCTCTTTATGGGGCCAGTTTGCCATAAATCCCACAACCTAATTGGAGATGTAATGAATTACCATAATTAGTCATAGGCGGTTTTACATTAAATGGGAGGTGTGTGTGCCGCGGGGAGCAGTCCATCATGGGGGACGGAAATCTGTGTTCGTGGACAGCAGAGATTTGGTTGGAAGTTTCCCCAGCTGTCTAATCAGAGATCAGACGTGTTGTTTCCTGCTGTCTGATTTTAAGTTTCAAACCCAAAAGGGTGATTAGGACATAATCTTGTGTGTGTTTTTTTTTCTCAGAGAGATTCCTAGATCATAATTCGGAAGATTAGAATGCAAACATCCTGCAGACAGGGGGCAATCTTGCCATCTCAGTTTTCCGCAAAATTTGTCTGTGATGAAAGAGCTACCGTGCTGCCTGTCGTCGAGGGCCGTTTTGCTAAATATTACCATTTGATTTTATAGGATAATAAATGATTTGGTTAATGGATCTGCTCTCCTTCCCCTGCTCTGCTCCGGACAGCTGCATATCCTTTATTACAATTTGTTGGAAAAATATAGGTTTCATAAGTAAATGCCACAGAACAATTAATCTGGAGCGCATTAAATTCTAGTAATGATGCTAAAACGCTAATAATTAAAACGGACAACTGGAAAAGAAGTTTGATGAGTCAAGCTGAAAGTAATGCAGAGAGTGCAAAGTGGAGAGCAGGTGCCCTTCTGGTTTAACTGCTCAATTTGGTAATGATGCCGTTTATATGAGCTAACACTGTAAAAGAAAATGACCGTTCACAGACGGATTATGTCGTTATTTGTGTGGAACACATCTGGAGAACATGGTTTTTGTGTGTATGAAAGTTGATAAGGATTAAGGCATATTAAAGGCATATTTTCAATCACCCTCGTGAAAAGAAGTACACTTTAGCACATACGGAAATAATATACTTTCAAAGAATATACTTAAGTACGAACTGAATGTAATGCTTAAATGCTAATTGCAATTAAATAAAAAGTTTAAATTTATATTTACTAAAAAAATTTTTTTGACCACACAAATAGGACTTAAGTACATATATGTAATTTCATAATTAATTTTATTGTCTTTGAAATATGGTTAGTGTACTGACAAGTATTTATGGTAAAATATAACTAAAATATACTTTAATGTCATTTCTATTGATACTTCATATATTTAAATATATTTGAACTTGCACATTTGTAATGTGTAAGTTGCAGTTTAGTATATTTAAAATATATTAACTTTAAATGTGATACTGAATAAAACACTACAAAAATATAATAATGTATTTTACCTTCTTTTTTATGTTAGTAAGCACATCAAAATAAGTGCACAATGAAAGCACAACAAAAAATATTACAATATTAGGATTTAAAATGGACTTTAAAAGTAAAACGTAATTTGACATTATTAAATTGCATTTTTGTGTACTTAAACATAGCTTTGTAAGTGTACTGTCTTCTAGTACATTTTTATTAATATTATATTATCTACAAGTACAGTTTTTTAAATATATATATATATAGAGAGAGAGAGAGCTACAAGTGCACATTTAATACAGTTACACTTCTTGTTTTGGATCCCTTTGGCTTTCATTGTATGGGTATTTTTTTTCTTTCAGAATTTCTTATTTTCCATTCTCCAGAATAATTAAAGTCATATAGGTTGGAAATAACATGAGGGTGAATAAATTATGACAATTTTTATTTTTGAGTGAACTATACTTTTAAATAGCAATATAGTATATATTTTTTTTTGTCTTTTTAGGTGTACTTATGATTTATTACCGTATAACTGAAGAACATTGTGGTGTTTTAATACCTCTTTGCTCATTTGTCCAGAACTGTTCACACCTTTATTACTTTCCCCTCTTTTTTTCTCTCTATTTCACTTTTCCTCGTTCACACACACTTACAGAAAGGCACACCTCACTAACTCTCTTGGAAATAACAGGGGCTTATTTATGTGGTATCCCCAGGCGTTCCTCAGGGAAATATACTACTTTTCCAACTGGCCTCCTGTCAGCATCCCATTAAGGCTCTGTCTTCATTTTATGCCTCTAAATCTGATGCAGACACCACTGAAATGTAAGCAAATATTAATTGGGGTCAGTCGCAGCAGATGCAACTCATGCAGGCGTCTAATGTAAAGTACCTTTGTGGACCCATGGCATTACAGAGCAGGGTGCTGACGCCTCACATTTTCCACGTATGCTGGCTATGGCTGCGATGATTCATAATGGCCGCAGCGTGCGGCCTTCATATTTTACCAGGCAAGTGTTTTATCAATTAAAGGAAATGCTGTGATGGTACTCTAGTGCCACAGAGAATTTAGCTTTAGACCTGTGTAACTGACTCGGACTGACCCGATTGTTAAATTGCACAGTCACAAAAGGGCATTTGTTTTACTTACCTAACAGACTGTACTGCCTAGACGTGACGCAATAAAAGCAGACGATCTTTCACATGCAAATCTGTAAAATCTTCCATGTAAACTGTAGTCCGTTACTGATTACAAAATGTGATGAAAATTGTTGTTAGTAACGTAATCTATTAGATTACACATTTTATGTAATCTAATCAGACTACTTTTGATTACTTTTAGTTTACTTTGATTACTTTTAGATTACTTTTGATGATTACACTGGTAATATTTTACCATTATTTTCAAGGCTATCTCACGACCAATTCATAAGTATTTTACGAGGTGGCTAATTCGTACGAATTCGTACGACCTCACGATTTTGTACGATTTGTCTAAACCAGTGACGGGTAGGTTTTGTCAGGGTTCTGTTTGTGTGTGTCATGTGTTCCTGCCTGTTGTGTCCATATTTGGTTTGTTTCCTGTCCTTGTTAAGTGTGATCATTAGTTAATTCGTGTCCATCTGTGTTTGTCTCGTTATCTATGATTTACCTGTGTATTTATAGTCCTGTCTGTTCAGTTAGATTTCGTCTGGTCTACTCGTTACTCCCAGTGTTTCCTGTCTGTAAGCCTTGCCTTGCCCTGCCATGTCTATCCCTGATGTATTATTAAATACTATTATTTGAGTTTACGTCCTCGTCTGCGTGTCCTTGTTCCTCCCTGCTGTGCGCACCGTGACAGTTTTAGGGGCAGGGTTAGGTGTAGGTTATTCATACAAATTCATACGAATTGTGCATCTCATAAAATACGTACGATTTAGAAAAAAATCGTATGAATTTGTACGAGTAAGGTCGTACGACGTCGTACGAATTAGCCACCTAGTAAAATACTTATGAATTGCCGTGAGATCGGGCTGGTATTTTACCACTGGTAATATTTTACCAGTGATCAATTTTTTTGGAGGGCTCTTAAAAGACTTCTCTCTGTCTGCTAGTCACATACTTCCAAAGGGACATGTGCCAGCTGAGCAACTACCATTGATTTGAATGTGAATGCTGACGGATAGCTCTCTCTATGCATTTTAGACCTCCTCAGTTAGGGCATGATCTAAACTGCTTTAGTTTTGCTGGTAAATGTTTAGTTATCATGTGGACAGTGCCATTATTTAGCACCCAAAACATTTATAATGCCCCCGTTCCTTCTGCATTTGCAGTGACTTTGAAGGATTGAGTCAAACTTGACTTCCTCCATCTGCAGTATCAGGGTGATCTGAGAAACACGTTTTATGTGGTGCTGTCTGCAATCAGCTGCTTTGTGTTAAATCAGAGACAGGACAGTAGAGGAAAGCGATGGGTAATTCATTAAAAGCACTGTGCCCTGCAGACCCCAGGCTGTTATTAATTGTTGTTCGTGGTGCTTGTTAATTTGGCTGTGGTGGTAGCAGAATACAGCCAGATCTCATTTATCAGAGGAGCAGAAAGATCCCTCCAAAGACTTTTCAAAAGCTTCTAGCAAAGTTTTACGTCTGAAATGTGACTAGTACTGCAGCTCTCAAACAAGTACCATGGCTTGGCATGTTTCTTTTACATAAAAACACAGCGCCTCTATGGATCAGTTCAAATAAAACTCTTAAACTCTAAATAGGAGAGTAAATATGTTTAATAAATAAAATGTTTGGCTTAACTAGGTTATTATTATTAATAATATTATTATTATACTATTTTTGTTACGTTGCAACAATAATTTCCTTAATCAGTGTTTTAGTTTTTGTCTTTTTCTTAAAATAAAAGGAATTCAGTTGATACTGAGAATTGCACAAAATATTAATAATATTCTTGTTTTAAGCATAAATATAACATTTTGAGCACGTGAGATACAAAAGCAACGTGAGATTCATGCTTACAAATTTGGCAAAAAAATATAAACCTAATATACATTGTACATTATCTTTGTAAGTACATTTCAGTGTTATTTTAGTATTATTTATTTAATATTATAGCATTTATTACTATTTTAAATTAGCTTTTATTTTTATATTTTCAGTTTTTGTTTTAGTTTAGGTCATTTTTTAAATGTGCTTTTCTCTTTTTTTATTATATTTATTTTTTGTATATTTTAAGTATTTCTTTATAGTTTATTTTAATTTATTATAGCTTTATTTATTTATAGCTTTATTTTAATTTATTTATACTTTAACTTATACTTAAAAACATATTTCAATTATTTGCCAGGAGTTTTTTTTTATTTTTTTATATTATTATTTTATTTTAAACAATTCCTGTGCGTGTGAGCATGTAAGAATGAAGCCGTGCTTGGCCATCGGAGGTGATATATGTGCCAAATTTTCTCCCAGAATAAATCAGGGCCATCAGCATGACAAGCGTTTTTCCACCTGCTATAAACATCTCTCCCATGCGCTCGTCCGTCCCAGCGTTGCAGAATATTTACTGGGCTGCTCCCCTGTTTACTGCAATGGCACACCTGACTCTGATTGCCAGAAAAGTGTCCAGCTTGGCATGCTAACACTTGTTAGCGCATGACTGATGGTTCTGTGTGTTCATAGCGTGAGCTAGCCAATGAGAAGACAAATCAGCCATCTGATACTATAGTCATCCGAGACCAGAGGCAGCTGCCAAACTCTGTCTGAAACGGTCAATGTTACAGCATCCAGACACAGGCACGCACACATTTAGCGATCAAGCAGAGTGTTGTGATTCACAATCCAGCTGGGATTTGGGTCCAGGAAGTGAGCATTTAGGATAAGTTTGGAACGTGGATCTTGATCAGATTGGAAATGCTGAGCTTAAAAGTGTCATTGAGGAATGACTGGACATTCATGGCTGGGCCGTGTTCCTCTGAGGACGTGCCAAAGTGTCCCTGAGGTGATTTAGCACCTCAAGCCCAAGAGGATGCTCACATCTGTCAGGGGTTTCTGGAGAGGTGCTGGCATGTGACTAAAGCCACGGAGAGGTCATGGACATGCTGCGTTCTTTGATATAACACTGTGAATGCCTCTCAGATGTCTGACTGAGTCAGGAGCAGAAGTCAAGCAGATCATTTCCCTGTAATGCTGTGCTGTTCAAACATATGACGATGAAAAGGAGGCAGTGTTTTAAAGGTGCACACCATCATTTTACATCATTGAAACGTTTAACACAAAGAAAGTAATAGTGCTTTTTGAAATATATATTTACTCAAAATATTAGAATATTTACATTTGAGTTTCAATAAATGACCATCCATACAGTATAAATTCTGGGTATCTCTTGTTCTTTGAAACCACAATAATGGGGAAGACTGCTGACTTGGCAATGATCCAGAACATTGACACCCTCCACAAAGAGGGTAAGTCACAGAAGGCCATTACTGAAAGGTTTGGCTGTTTACAGAGTGCTGTATCAAAGCATATTAAATGCAAAGTTGACTGGAAGGAAGAATTTGGGTAGGAAAAGGTGCACAAGCAACAGGGATGACCGCAAGTTTGAGAATACTGTCAAGCAAAGCTGATTCAAACACTTGGGATTCAAACACTTAGGGTTTTCCACTAAAAAAATCCACTAATCAAGGATTTTTTATAATAGACATACTCAAATTTATTCGAGGAACCGTGACAGCCCTACTTATTTTTATATTCAGATTACCTTTGCTGTCATCTAAGGTTCACTTCAGATGAATCTTTTGAAAACACCATGAAATGTAATCTTTAGTAAATCTCAAAATGAGATTGAGTGTACTTTATAAGTAGCATTGAAAATTATTTATTTTAGTTTTTATTATTATTGTTTTTAATGTATTTAGGCAAAATAGTATAGGCTTTATTTTTTAATCAGTCAATTATCAGCTCGGTACGGGCAATAATTTTTAAATCGAGACATTTATAATTGTACTTTATATAGTTTTCACATGCCTTCATGTTGTCTACATGGGTTGCATCACTTTATTTATGCAGCTTCAATAACACTACTCTTAAATTAAATATGTGCCTACTCTATATTTATAATAAACCTAACAAATAAAAATTAGAATGAAATAAAGATTCACTGACCCTGCTTCTCCAATATATTTC
The DNA here is from genome assembly GCA_027422415.1 of Schizothorax lantsangensis. Taxonomy (NCBI): domain Eukaryota; kingdom Metazoa; phylum Chordata; class Actinopteri; order Cypriniformes; family Cyprinidae; genus Schizothorax; species Schizothorax lantsangensis. The sequence goes on along the minus strand of CM049850.1, from coordinate 14,043,184 downwards.
TCTAAAATTGTATTCTTGACCACTCTTGATTGCTACTGACACCAGCATGAATCTCACTGTAGTCACATTCAACACCACGGGTCCAAAGTGTGGATATAATTTCTCCCCCACATGTACAACGTCACATCACGTCGTACTGAAGGAATTCCTTCTGAAACAATTACCTGAGTGTTAAGCCCTGGTTGTGTGGGTATTATACGAGTAGCAGGTGTGGTAATTTGAGTCATTTGTGGCAGCGTAATGATGAATGGTGTCAGGAGTAAACAATCAGACCGAGGGAAGTGGATCTACTGCAGAGTAAGGAGAATTTAGTTTCATCATAAAAGAATTCTCCCTTCCTCTATTTCACTCCGACACTTTTATGCTTTTTTTATTTTCTAGCTTATTGCGGCCGTGGGCCACGTGCTGATTTATACGGTCTGGCAGGGATACAAGGGACCCTCAAGAGACCAGGCCCTCCCTCCCAAAGCTCCACGTCCACACACACACACACACACATAGAGCTCACCCACTGGGCACTTCCCTTTTCTTCCTCTAACAAGATATTAGTTTGGTGCAGTTCTGGCACTGTTATCCATCACGTCGAGGGGGCTGTGTGAAACAGTGCACCTTTAAGCACTGCACGCACTTATTTAAAATGTGTCTGCAGAAATCAGTTATGCCCATTCATTCAGGAACAGGTTACAATGATGCCATTTTAAGGTGGTTTCCTCTAAGGGGCTCAATAAGTGCAATACAATGGGCCATAGATGAATAGCTACAGGTTAGAAGTGAGTTAAATGTATTGTAATGAATGTGATTTAAGCTGAATGTGTAAAGCAAAATCCATATCTGTTTTTTATGATTCAAAACAGGTGAAGGAGTGCTGATTAAACAATGTATACAACATATAGTTCTGGTTCTCAGATCAGGCTGGTCGAAGAGTGGGTGAAGAGAGAGTGATCTGATTGAAGTGCTGCTGAAACAATCCAACAAAACTGGGACTTTTCATTTATTTGCTGCTTGTCCTTGATTCAAGTCTGTGTGTTTGTGGTGGACTCTTTTAGGTGACTTTGCAGGTTACAAAGATACATCAGTAGATGGTGACAAGAATGTGAAATGATTCATTTAACTGTTTTGTTCAAAACACACCATATACGTATACTCATATACTTATATACATATACTCCATATAGCCTACTTTGAATGTCTTTATTATGAATGAAATCTGGATCTGCTACATTTGTCATTGTCATGTGACCCACCAGCACTAGACTAGACTATGTCGCTTTACTGCCATAAAAAAATACACAGCTCCTCTCCCATGGCCTCATGGGATGGACTTTAGTCAGGACAGATACTGAATTTTAAGCAGATGAAAATGAGACTGTGAGGTAGTGTTGTGGTCAAGACTGCCTAAACAGAGACCGAGACCAGAGTGTGTTAAGATCAAGACAAGACCAATACTTTGAGGGGTTGAGAGCAAGACAAAACCAAGGCAGGGTGAGACTGAGTCAAGACCAAACCAAATTCATCTGCCTGAAAAAATGTCTTAAATGCAGTCAATAAGTAAAATTAGAATAATAAGACACTTTATAGAGCTGTTACCAATCAAATGAAATCACTAGCAACAAAATTCATCTTTGCACTGCAGAGGTGGCACACAAGTTACATCTGAATTGTTACAATTACAACTGCATAAATATATATAAATATTTGAATTGTTTAAAGCAGCTGATACATTCAGTAGCAAAATGCCACTGTGTGCTGCCCAGAAACACAAAACAGTTCTGCTATGGATTTGTTTGGAACGGACTTCGTTGTTTAAAATTGTGTCTAAAATGTAATTTACTTACTATTAACTTCTTGTTTGTTGAACGTGTTAAATCATGCTCATATTTGTGAAAACAGCTGTCTTGCTCTTGTAACATTACTTATGTTATAATATAAAAACATTATCGCATACAAGTACTTTTTTGCCGTCTTTTTTAGAAATGTGTATTAATTTTGGTGAATTTTTTTACACAATTCCCTATTAAATTCTGAGCCAGTGCAACAGTATCATAATAAATCAAATTAGAAATAAGTTATCAATTGCATTTGAAGCAGGAAGTTTAACATTCAATCACATTAATAATGTTAACAAATAAATTAGACAATGCACTGGCAATTTAGTGATATCCCCGCAGTTGTGGTCTTGACTGTTTTTTCAGCTGAACAACTGGCATGTTGCTAAACAACAGTACAGTCTATTGAACACACTGTACTTCTATCCTCCACAGGCTTTATAAATACTGTAAATTCAGACATACGTACTACTCTTTCACATACTGTTTGTCACTTCGAATGAAGCCGAATAAATCATTGAATTATTCACTCAACTGATGCATTTAAAAGTGCAGATTCATTCAGGAATTAATTTACAAAATACCACGTACTGTGTGTTCCTCAGGGATACAACACTTTGTCTTTGTTTGAAACAATTTTATGGCAAAGTAAAAACAAGTAACTGCTAATATTGTGTCTAAAATGGAAGTTATTGAAATGGTCTTTATCAGCAGTATCACAATTGTGCTGTTTACACAAATATCCCCATGGCTGTAAATACCTGTGACACTGGACCAATACCAATATTTGCAAAAACAGTAGACCTGCTTGTGTGACACTGGTTAAATATGATTGTGAAGATACACTCTAATTCCCCTTTCTTCAGTACTTTTCATACAAATACATTTAAGGTACACACAATAGCATGTAGTTGCTTTCAGGAGGATGTTACATATTCAAGGTTATATCAACCCATTATAATATATATATATAAAAAAAAAAGATTGCAATATAAAACGTATCTTTGGATTTGCCCTCTAGAAGTATTTGTGAGATGAGGGCAACTTGATGCTGTTTAATACCCAACCAAATGACACTGCGCTCACGAGTCACTTCACAGCGCTGCACACACAGTAATTTCTTCATCTCCAGCAGAAATATGCTCTCCCGCCTGCAGTGACGAGGACCCCATCCGAGCGGAACCAGGCAAAGGTAGCCTGTCAAGGCTGATGAATGGGGGACATGCTGCATCCAGATTCATTTCCCTGCCGACAAGTGAGTGACGGGGAAGATGTCTGGCTTTGGCAGCGGTGGCATGGCGGGCTGTTTTTCAGATGGAGCTTAATGTTGAGACAGGACACATAGACGAATCCCCTCCCCTTCACTGCAGTCCAGATCTGATGGAAGACAATGAGTTATTGCAAGGTGATAGAGCGTATATATTGTATGAAAGACACAAGAAGCCTTTGAAGAGGATCTTGCTTGTAGATCACTGTACCCGTGTCTGTATGTTTGTAATTCAATTTCAAAGCAAGCGGCCGTGTGTTTTTGTTGGCATCCTATCACAACATATTTTAGGACCTTACGTACCTGCTATCTTTTATCACGCAATTATATTTTTTTTAGAGGTGGCACCAGTGCTGGTGCTGGTTCAGTTGGTGCACTAGACATGATATGATATATTCAAAAATATATGTAAAGTTTTATTTAAAAATACATAATATTTTATTTTATATTTGTGATATAATTATCAAGTATACATTTTTATTTGTAAGTTGCATTCAAAATCAAAATTGGTGACAAATTTGTATGATCTCATTGGTTTGTTTTATATGATTTGCTTACACCCCACTTAGGTTAGATTTGGGGGTGGACCTTCATGCTTATTTTTTTTTTTTTCTAGTGCTGTCAAATGATTAATCGCATCCAAAATAAACGTTTTTGTTTACACAATATATGTATGTGTACTGTGTATATTTATTATGTATATATAAATACACAGACATACAGTATATACTGTATTTCGAAAATATTTACATACATTTCTATATTTATATTTTATATTATATATAAATATATTTAATATATAAACATATATTTTTCTTAAATATATACATGCATTTGTTTGTATTTACATATACATAATAAATATACACAGTATACACATATATTATATAAACAACAACTTTTATTTTGGATGCGATTAATTGCGATTAATCGTTTGACAGCATTTTTTTTTTTTCTAAAAATCATACGTTTTATCAAAGCTTACAAATCACCAATTTTCATGGAATCACCAAGTCATAAAATACAAAAATGTTCCAGTGAGAACGGGGAAAATCTGAGGCTGTGAGTGAACCTTTCATACTCTGTATAATCTAGGTAATTTTGCAGTCATATACTGTTTTTCATTTCTGAACATTCACTTGCTCCATTAGATTAACTGTAAAATAACAATTACTGTACGTATCTGATGTGATTTCTGGGCTGTATGGAAATGGTCACTTTTGATAATGATCCATTTGTACATGCATATAAACACAATAAAGTCAAATGCAAGCTTAATAATGGTAAATATGATTCTGATATGAGTGAGCAAGTATATTGAGACAATATGCAGTTGGTATCATAAAAAGTGCTGACAAGCCCTGAAGCAGATGGTGGTGTCCCCTGTGGAGTCATTCCCCTCTCTGTCACCTTTTGTAGCTTCTGTTTGTGGAGAATTAATTCTGCTCATTCAGCATGAACAGATGACCTCCACACACTATGATGAACACAGAAACACACGCACAACAGAATCATAAGCATTGTCAGAAATGTACTTCTACATATAGGGACAATGTTTGCTCCCTGGTTGATTTTTATTCTTTAACAATATAAAAACAGTACTTTTCTTATGTCCAGTACGTTATTGTAATCAATTCATTAACATACATTCCCAATCTAATAAATTAGATGAAACTATGAACTATGAAAACATAAACTAACATTGCTACACAGTAAAATTCAACAGATCAAATGTTCAGTTAATATAAAATCAGTTAGAATTCGGAAATGTCATGATTCAAAACCTTTAGAAAATTCTGTTTTATTCATAGATCCCCAGACCCCGTGGAGGACCTCTTGTTGAAAACCCTGGCATCAGATGCAAGACAGTGTTCGCTTCAAGGTGAAAGTCTGCTCATTTTTAGTGCTGTCATGACAGTGGAGCGGGACTGACAGCCATGGCCATTCCTGCTCCTCTTCCCCCATGGCAGCTCAAGGTTAACAGTCTGTAGAAGAGGGAAACAGACAATTACAGACTAGTCAATAGCTCTCTCAGAGTATACCGCTGAAGTCAATAGCAGCATCTGAAATGGCTTCCTATTAGCTGCACGCTGCATGGCTAAAAATAAATTTACTGTCACAATACTCTCATTCAGGAGACAGCAAAAAAGGTCCATCGGGTCTGGCATTGACTATTCCTTAAAGGTGCAATCAGTCAATTTTTCCTCATTAAAAAGTTTTAAAGAAATGAATTGTACTTTTGACAGATGTAAAATGGTGTACACTCACATGAGATAAAGGCTCTAGTCATATCAGTGATTTCGAAAAAGCTATTTTATTTAAAATGTAGTAAGTCACCTCACGGAGGCCACCATTTTAAAATCACACCACCAGCTGAATACTGCTAACTATATCTTCCTGTTATTCAGTTAGTCAGTTGCGAAAACAAATCATTCATGGGTGAAAAATATGCCTGTTAATAGAGTATACAATAGCGAATGTAAAAAAGTTGCTTTTGCAAGGGGCTACTGTACATCCACACCACTAGGTGTCAGTATTACATCTGAGATGACTGTTCTATAATCAAGTGCGACATAAAAATTACTGAGTAAACATAAAAATGGTGTACTATTGAATAACTTGCTGTTTTCCCAAAGAATATTTAGTATCAATGGCAAGATATTTTAATTTAAAGAGGACATCGGATGCAAAATTCACTTTTACATGGTGTTTGCATATAAATGTGTCTTAGCAGTGTGTTTTTAACCCCCAAAAAACCTAAACAGTCTCAATTATCAAGCCGTTTTGATTTTCTGAGCAGTATGATGACCGCTGACGGACTGTTCTGTATTAGCATATTTCTGCCCTCAGTCAGTTGTACGCTGTCCGTCATTTTCTGTGCACTCAAGCAGCTGTAGCAACAACGTCTCGTAAGTAATGCAGGTGTTTTGTAGTTGGATGTAAAAATGAACATAGGAGCCACTGAGGACGCCATGGATTAGTTTTGTTTTTGATGTTAACGCACCACCAAATACACAAAAAATGGAAGAGAGGGGCAGGGTGAGCAGTAGCTGATTAGCATTTAAAGAGACATGCACCGAAACGGATCGCTGTGAACAGAGCTGACAAAGTAAAAAGGTGTTGTTTGAGGATTGAGGAATTTTAACCAAAGTATGTTGCAGACATTTCATTAAGACCCTAAAGAATCATATCAACTTGTTGAAAATGGGCATCTGAGGTCCCCTTTGAAGATATGTTCACCATAGAGGTGATTTTTCCTAAAAAATCTTTTCCAGACTGGAAATAACGGCAGTGGAATAGTGTATCTGCCCTATTCCTGGACCTGGTCTCTGCCCTAGGCCCATAATTGGACTGGTCTGTCTTCAGCAGGTGAATGGCGCTCTCATTTGAATATCAACCATGTCCACATGCTGGCGGCCATGACAGCTTCATTACCGCCATGTGTGAAAGTGACGGGAGGGGTAATGCATACGGTACACTCATGCCCACTGTGCTCTCCCTTCACACCCACAATTTCTATCTCTCTCTCTCTCTTTATTTCTCTCTCTCTCTCATACATCACAGACAACTCGACAAACCCTGTGTGGTTTAATAAGACAGCTTCAGCAGTGTGTCCTCTCAACCCCAATTTGGTGTGCTCCCTGCCACCCTCGCTGGTCTATGCTGAGTAGAGGAGGTCCAAAGGTGACTTTACCTGTCAGTCATGCAGCCGGGAGCCCTTTGTTTCTCCGATTATGAATTTATAATGAATATCACCCTCACCTCCGGACGACACAGTAATCTAATTAATGTAGCAAATGTGTCAGACGTGTTCTAGCTAACGGCATATGACATTAGCATAGCATAGCTTCCTTTAGCAGTCTCTAGAAGCAGATGGTGTACAAGGCTTAGAGTTCAATTAGAATTGCTTTTTCCAAAAAGTACTTTTTCTGTAAACAACTGAACATTAAAATAGATTTAATGTTACCGGGGGTGCTAACCACACAAGCAAAAAGCTAAAAGTATGTTAATATGAAATTCTGTGCTAATTAGTTACTGTATAATCAAATATTTTGTTGATAACTTGCCTTGTGCAACATGGAAAAAAGTAGCATGTCAGCATCGCACGCCACTTTCATGTTCAGTGTGTACACCCTTGTGAAACAGAAGTGTGTTTTAGCTTTTAGAAATATAATTATTACAGAAATAATATGCTTAAATGCAAACTGAATGTAATTATTTTGAACACCTAATTGCATGCTAATGGAAATTCAATGAAATTTGAGAATTTATAGTAAACTAATATACTTTGATGTCATTTCTATTAAAACTTTCATTTCTATTAAAACTTTTTTATTACTTTTTTATTAATTTTCTTTCTGTAATTACACATTTGTGATGAAGTTGCAATTTATTACATTTAATATATATATAAATGTATGAAATATATATAATATAATATATTATATAATATATCAAATGTATGCTTAAGAGGAATTTATTTTATTGATATTAAATTATGAAGTACAGTTTAATATATATATATATATTAAGATTTGAAGTACACTGCAAGTGCACATTCAAAGCAATTCAAAGAAAAAATCCCTTGCAAGGCAAGTCAGTACACGGCCATCTTGGAAATGCATTCAAGTACAGCTCCTGTGTAATTAAATGAGGAAAGACCCTCAAAACGCTCCTTGCTGAACTCACATTTAAAAAACATTTCAAATCAGCAATAAAGTATGACATAAATAGTAACATAAACCAAGTGCTCTTTAATTTTGAAGGCAGAACTTTTACTTTTTGTATCTGTTTAGAACACCATGTTAAGAGTGCTAATTAATTTCTGTAAAGTTTTTTTTTTTTTTTTTTATAGACATTTTTGCTTATCTGGTGTCTTTATCTGGTGAATCAACATGATTCACTACTGGATTAAACAACTGAAGGAGCTCATGGAAAAACAGATGCTTTTACAGTATAATTCAAATGTCACCTTTCAGTTGTTTTGACTGGACTGCTGAATAAATAATACACCTCATGAAGATGTCACAGCAAGGGCCAAGCACGTCATCTCAGAAGGTGGACAGAATGACAGGCCGCTGACATTAACCAACACAGCAGCCTACACTGGGACTCTGCCTGTCAACATGGTATTGCCCCGATACAACCGTTAGAGTGGCTTGTCTGTTTGACGCATACACACCTCCAGCCTCTTTTACTGGTATTTGTGCGTCCAGTGGGAATCTCAGGCCAGCGCTGCTATCAGGCAGCTGAGTGTGTGCAGAGCCTATTAAGACGGTCTCCATCGTTAGAGAGACAGCAGCAGCTGGCCGTCAGGGTTCTTAGGGGAGCCGTGGCGAGTGATGTTCAGAGGGCAGGCGATTAGAGGAACATTTCAACCTGTTGGGCGACTCTGCACATATGAGTCTTTGCCTGCAGTGTGAGAGGTACAAGTAAGACGGGAGGAGACGGGGCGAGGGAATGTCTTTTTAGTGAAAGTGTCAGTGTGACTCTGAAGTGTGTGATTTCTGTGCCTCTTGGGTCATCAGATAGATTTGCAAATTCATGCCATTGGTGTTGTTGCCAGATCTGACTAAAATGAGATCAAACTATTTAATGATTAAAAGTAATTTAATAATAATGCCACTCTTTTAAAAGCCCAACAAAAACAATTGGGTATTGGTAAAACATCTATTTTACTGAAATATTAGCACCATAATTTAAGCAACCCATGTTCCCATCTCTCTCAACCCCCAACCCATCATTCACAAGCTGCACGTGCAATTAAGAGCTGCTTCATTGCTGACACATGATATAAGACATTTGCAAGTTTGTTTCATACAGTGGATTGTATGTAAATAACATCATCCAGTGCTATTTTTATTTGCTGTCTTATAAAGTATCCTGTTACCCTATGACAAACTACTTCAGTTCGTGAGTGAACTGTGCGAATGAATCAAACAGTTTGAGACCTTTTTGCAAACCCGTTTGACTGTTTAGATTAATAATGATTCATGAACGGCTAGTTCTGATTGTAAACAACTGAGAGCAAACACACATGACATTGCTGAAATATTATCATAGAAAATGATTACGAGGGGCCTGTACCATGATGGTAGATGAACAAATTCAGAGTTACAGGATTAGTTTCGAGTTGACAAAACCAAACCACTCCAATCTGGCTTTGTTGGTACCATGATGCTGATCATCAACTTTCTCTGTCAACTCAGGCTTTGATCCTGAGTTAATGGAGCACGTGCACATGAATGTGTGACATCAGCGGCGAACAGCCAATCACAACACAGAGTATGTGTGATTCACTTCTGGTGAGACAGCCAGCGAGATTCAAAACTCTTTTGTAAATGGTTAAGAGATTAAAGAATATGAGGAATTTAAACACATTTCCACTGAAGTACTTGTCCATGAAAGAGGACAAATAAAGGAAATGATCTTGCTCTATCAGTGCAGTCACAAGTGAAACTTGTGAAGTTACTTTATATAGTTGATAATATATAGCGATAGAGACTCAAACATGTAAGGTCACATGTAGCCATTTTTAAAGTGTTATCTATTGATTCTACCACTTATTTATATTACATATGATCTGTATATATTAATATTCATTTAAAATAAATACTTTATAATAATTGTTAAACTAAAAGTGCTTGTGTGTAATGGATTAATAATAACATAAATCTTATTATAATTATATAAATCATATGTAAATTGTAATTATCATTAAAGCCAGACAATTTTGTTGTATTTTTTTAAGGTACTTTATAGTGACCTTTAATTTGTAGGAAGAGAAACTGGGGGAGTGACTTTTTTTGTGTCAGACATGTGTCACTTTGCTCACATCTGATTGGTTCAATTTCAGTTTGTGATCTCTAACTCAGAACATAACCTGCCCCGGAGCAGGTTATCTGTGGAGTGTAAGTTACTATGGCAATGAACGCAGCTAAAAGCCAAGCCACTTTCATGATACCTAAAACCCAGGATTGGTGCAAACTAAACTGAAACTTACCTTGCTAGCCAGCTAAACCGGCTTCATGGTACAGGCCCCAGGCTGTTACCCAGCTAACAGTGAAAATTCCCAGAACGTTCTGGCGAGTTATCAAACGTTCTTCTAGCACAAAAACTTTATTTACACATCGCTCATGGAACGTTTTCTGAAATGTTTTTAGTTGGACATTCGTCTAACTTTTCTTTATTGTTACTGGGCTAATAAAAAATATTCAGAGAACATTCAAACGTAACATTCCCATAATGTTTGCAAAATTATAAACTTGAATATTCTCTTAACATTCGTAAAAACAACAAAAATGTTTTTTTAATATATTTTTAAATGGAATTTCTGAACGTTAAGAGAACATTCAACAATAAAGTTTTCATAACTTAATGGGAACGTTAGAAAAACGTTCTTAAAAAGCATTTTTATTGACTGGGTAGGTCCTATATGGTAGGCTAATCTCTAATGGCAGAAAAGGATTTATAGTAGGCTAATATTTTATTATTATTATTAGCAACTAATAAACTAACTAATATTATTTTATTAGTAGACTAAAGCATGTGCGCATGTGCGTTGAAGAACAGGCTGTTTTTAATGCTATTTTTTTCTATTCTATATACTTCTGTTATGTGATTAGTTATTTTTAAACTGTATAAGGCGGGACTACAGCAGTACTGAGCATTACAATTTCATCACTTGATCATATGATTAAGCTATGTCTCAATCTGACGGGGCCATACTAACCAGCCACCCATGACCTTTGTTGTGACCTAAAATATACTTTTGCCTTGATGATTTCAGATATAATTTAGTTTATTGGATAATGCTTGTGGCCCTTTTTAATGGCTATATTTTAAACCTCTTGCTTGTGGCGATAGAATACCTTTATCCTCCTGTTCTGAAATGTCTCGATGATTTGATGTCCCAGCCAAAGCCTGTGAAAGCAGCGGATGATTTGAAAAAGAGGAAATACTGCTAGCTTTGAGGGCTTTGATGAAATGTTTATGATTTTGCAGGTATGAGACCGTCAGTCATGGACAGACAGACTGAAGAGCAGCGGCGCCATCTGCTGGTCATGTGTGGCTTCACACCATTGTTAAATATTTATGAGAAGGCACAATTTGTATGACATCCAGACAATGATCTTTTATGGCTAAGTATGGCAATAAAATTGTTTGAGTAGAGATTATTATTAGGATTTAGCTCTGTAAGGTCGGGTTTAAATCACGTAGGCTAATGTCTTAATGCTCTGTATTTGCTTATTAAGATGGGGTTATTACGTTTAAGGGACTTCACACGCAAGCATAAATTCCCTCTCGTAAACCTCTCAGCACACGTCTGTAGTTTTAACAACAAACTGTCTTCCACACAGGCCACATTATGCTTTTATACATTCACTTCATTGCCAAGGAAGACATTAATGTGCACACAAATGTGGTTTAAATGATTTAATTTATTAGGTTATCTTCATCAATACAGAAAGTATGAGTGCGAGACAAAACAACACCGTTTCAGCAATGACAGTAACTTTTTTCCTGTTTCATTGTCTCTCCTCATGGGCTGTAATCTTCATTGTTGAATATTATGTTCCTCAGTAATGTCTTTATGTGTTAAGCAGAAAATAGTCTATCACTCTGATTCACAGTTATCGTCCTCTTCTTCCATGTTCTCTTCAGACTGAGATTCAAAGCGCTTGTTTCCTGAGACGAAACTGTGAATGGCCTCAGAGACAGTGTAGTGACTTCGGCCTTCAGCACAGGACTCCATTTTTTTCACACTTAGTTGGGACTGTAGGAAGAGATGTAAGCAGCTGTCCGAAAGCAGCACCGGGCTGTGAACCACCCTTGAGGATGTAAGTATATACAGTAACTGATCACAGAAACCATAAGCATATGTTTGTCGTATGTATGTTGTTCTTTAGTGCTATTTTGATACTTACTCTTCTAGAAATGTCCTGAGTCCTTCCATACGGGCTCCGATCTCTCTGGCATTGTTGAGACTGAAGAATGGGTTTTTTGGAGGAAGTCTGGGTAGATGTGTTCTGCAATTCAGAGACAACAACAGAAGTTCAGTTTTCATTTGTCAAATAGAAAATTGCCCAATGACTGAAACTTTAATATGTCTGCAATACAGTCGGCTAATATGGTAATTAGCAGTATAGTTGTTAACTAAAATTATTAAAAACTTTTCTGTTTATTAAAATAAAGCTGAAATAAAATAAAATGGTAACACTTTAGTTTGGGGACCAGTTCTCACTATTAACTAGCTGCTTATTAACATACATATGACAGCTACTAGTAAACATATTGGCTGTTTATGAGTGCTTATAAAGCACATATTAATGCCTTATTCTGCCTGATCATGTTCTATATCCCTTAATCCTGTCCCATACCTAAATAGCATTAATTAGGAGTTTTTTGAGGCAAAAGTCATAATTAATAGTTAGTTAGCCAATAGTGAAAACTGGTCCCCAAACAAAAGTATGATCAATTAAGGGGAAAAAGTATTAGATGAAAAACTAACAAAGATTAGGTTTAATTACCAAAATGACAAGAAAGCTACTTAAAATTATTAAAATGAAAACTGAAAATCTAAAAATAAAAGCTAATTTAATAAATATTAATAAATACTAAAATTGTATATAAATACTACTAAAATAACCCTGGTAATTAGCAACAATTAGTTTATTTGTAAATAGTAATAAATGACCTAATTTGTATTTGTATTAATTGGGATATAAATCGGGTCAATTCTGTGATGCTCATATTAATTTATTTAAAAAAAAATACATTTAAAAATTCTCACATATACAATGACTTCAATACATCTTTACTATGATGATCATGTTTTAAATTTCTGTAAAAAATCAAAAATGTCAAGGTGTGACACTCATATTAATTTATTTAAAAAAATATTCAATAACTTCATGAAAATCAGAAAATGGATATACAGAGGGTTTATGTCTAAAACCTTGGTTTTTCAATATTCACGGATGCTGTTTTACATCATTGACCTAATTACAAACTATTAACCATCAGCGCACAATTACTGAACAAAGTAAATATCAATAACAGGATGCAGTGGTTACATACATGAGCATGGCATTTTCCTGTAGCTTTTTTCTTAGCCACACAAACTCGCTGTATCTCCGCCGCACACAGGAACTCTTCTTAGTGAAGGCCAAACTGTTTGTCTGAATGAATATGAAATATAAAGAATGATCAGGAAGTTTCCGCCATCTGTTTTGACCACTTTGTATCATATGTTCTGATTGCACTTACATTTATACAGATTTCATAATCCATGTAAGCATGCCAGAAATCCTCTTTCTGGATGCGAGGATCCCTCACCCACACGCCAGTGAATTCCTGCATAAGTCCAAGAACGCTGGAAAAGACCTCACGCATACGCTTACAAACTCACATTGGACAAGGACACATAGCCAGTACTCAGAGGTTTAAAAAAATGGGAAGAATAAAAAAGGGAAGTATTTTCATGAGACATTGGTCTTGTTGACCAACTGGGGCTGATTCATGGGAACTGTAGACTGGGGAAAAACATCCAAACTCATTTTGTGTCTCTGACGGACAGCGGTGCTTCATTTTTACCAGCCACCAGAGACACGGCAGACCAGCACTGCCATAAAAATAAAAGGAGCAGGAAAAAGCAGCTGGAAAAAATGGGTGCCATAATCATAACACCTGCATGTTTGAAACAACTAGCAGTACTTAAACAGTTATTCATGTACAGCTTTTCAAACCTCTTGATATTACAGATAGGTTACTGGGTTATTATATTTAGCTAAAATTAAAACCATAAAAAACATAATAAAATAAATTTTTAACTGAAAAAAAAATCAGCTAGTTTCTAAAGCAACATTTCTCATTTTCATTTAGTGTAACAATGTACTAAAATAACTGAAACTGAAAGAAATATGAAAAAATATATTTACTTATTTAAAAAAAATAAAAAGACTAAAAATAAGAATTTTCTGCATCATTACTCCAGAACAAAAGATTTCTATTTTAGATAAATGCTGTTCTTCTGAACTTTCTATTCATCAAAGAAACCTGAAAAAATATACTCCGCTGTTTTCAACATAATTAATAATAATGTTTTTTTTGAGCAGCAAATCAGAATATTAGAATGATTTCTGAAGGATCATGTGACTGGAGTAACGATGCTAAAAATTCAGCTTTGAAATCACAAGAAAAAATTACGTTTTAAAATATACTCAAATAGAAAAGTTTTTTAAATAATAAAAATATTTCCAAATATTAATGTTTTTGCTGTACTTGGATCAAATAAATGCAAGCTTTGTGAGCAGAAGAGACTTCTTTAAAAAAAACATTAAATATCTGTTCAAAAACTTTTGACTGGTAGTGTAAAAACAAATTCAGAATATTATAATATAAATAACAACATTATAAAAGTATCTCGATACTAAAATAACACTGATTGGTTATTTTAAAATTTAATTTGGAACATTTTGCGATTTAAAAGGAAAATCTGATAAGAAAAAGGTTGCTTCATTAATTTTTTACAATATATTGTACCAAAGGTAGCTACACTCAGTTATTTGATTTAAGACAATTTTTACAGACGACTGCAATTTAACAAGAATAATCACAACACTTCTGAGGTAATGTTATGTTTATTTAAAGCACCTAGAGATTGCTCACTCGAGATTAAAGGTTAACAGTGATCTTTACAGAAAACAGGAAACCAGATCGAAACTGCAGGACAAACGCCTTTAACACAAAACCTCAAAATCTAAATGCCTTGTTTATACTACAGCTGTGAAACTGACACTGACCTACAACAAAAGTGTTGATGTCCACAAAAACATGATTGTATAGGCTACATTCTAGAATTAGTTTTGTGCAAATCTATGGATTTATACCTGCATGAGCCACACTACGTCCTCGCAGATCACAGGATCCATCACAGTATAACTGGAATAAGTGCGTAACCAGGGGTTAATAGTACGGATAGTACATCTACACATCAAACAGTTCCTATCCAGCAGGTATTGTACCATCTGTCGTCATCTCCTATGTGTAATCACAGTTCAGATCATAGTAACAGAAGACAGAACGATAAACATCATAAATGAACTTTCAAACAACAGACCAAGAGATACAACAACATCTGATTAATAAACCACTTAGCGGATTCGTAAACCCGTACACTACAGTAGAGCTCTAATACTCCAGTCACTTTTCTACAGGTTAGTGTGTTGGGAAGAGCTTCACATTGGAGTGTGGATTCACACACTTTGAATACACGGTACATCAAACAGTAAACTTATGCCACAGTGTTTATGTTTAAAGCTGCCAGGAGGTACAGTAGTATCCACTGCTACATATTTGTCTCTCACTGCTCGTCTTCTCCATGCCAGGTCAGCTTGTCCTCGTAAAAGCGGATCACCATCTCGGGCCACCTTTTACTGGCCTCTCCGGCTGACAGCAAAGCCACCTCATCTGTGTTTTTCCTGAGATGAAATAAAGAAATGATGATCAGTATTAATGGACAAATACAGCACAATCAGCAGCTGCAGTGGTGGATTAGTGGAAACAGCACTGTATACTATCTGTTTTTCTTTTCTTTTTTTTTGCTGTGAGGTTGCTTTTGATCTTTCTCTCTATTTTGTGTTGAAGAGGAGCATGGAAATGAAAAGAAAGGAATAGTATTAACAGTACAGTATTAACTAAAACTATTAAAAATGTTTTTTTTTGCTAATTGAAATAAAGCTGAAATAAAATATAAATATTAGACAAAACACTTGGCAAATAGCAGAAATAAAATAAGTTTAAGAACTAAAATAACTAAAACTGAAATAAAAATACATTTAGGCTAAATATTTAAACAAAAAAACTAAATATAATAAAAATGACAAAAGTATATAATAAATACACTACATATAAAAACTGCTAAAACTAAAATTAAAGTGCCTCTATTATGGGTTATGAAAGGTTCATATTTTGTTTTGGGAGTCCCCAACAACAGGTTGACATGCATGCAAGGTCAAAAACACTTTCATTTTCCTAATATAATATGCATTTATTTTTACCTTATTTGCTCAACGACTCCCAAATGATTCGTTTTTCCAAAACCCCTCCTTTGCGTGACGCTAATCTGTGGCGATTGGCCGATTTCATTTAAAGCAGTGTTTGTGAGCTTTTAACGCTCCAAAAGCAGCACTTAGTGGCAAAGAATGAATTTGCATTTTCATTCAGACCAACGCGAAAATCCAAGTTTTCCCAGATCTGCGCGTGCAACAAGTGGGCGGGTAATATGCTAATGTTTCATGTTGATGTCAACATGGGATTCGTTTTAAAAACGACTCGTTTCAATGATTCGGAGTCGACTCTTTCTTTTGAGAGACAATAACTTTATACACGGTGCACTTTCAGATTTAAAACTTTGCAGGATGTTTTCATTCACTTAGAGCTGTGTTACACACTGCATGAAAGCTCATTTTCAAAAATCATGTATAATTTACAAGTATATAAGTTAAAGTATATAAGTTAATACATATACATATATATATATATATATACACATACACACATATATATATATATATATATATATATATACACATATATATATATATATATATATATATATACACACTAATAGTATCTTAATGATACTACAACAATACTATTATTATTTTACATGAAAACAGAAAACACAAAAATAAAAAAAATAATTGTATTTATTTATCCAAATTTTATTTCAGTTATTGTTTATTTTATTTCAAGTAATGTTTTAGTTTCATAATAACTCTGATATTGTGGAAATTTTAGCACCTGACAACAATGTGCTGCTATTTTGATCAGCTTGTTGCTTTTCTAAACAGTTTGCCAGTTCAGGCAATGTGATGTTAAGCATTAAAGCCAAGTTAACATTCAGGTATGTATCTGAAAAAAAAAAAAAATTCTATGCATTGATTAAATAATATAAAATAAAAATATCGTTACATATTCAAAATGAATAAAGCAGTGTAAGGAAAGCCCACATATGGTCCAGTGTAGAAATATTACCACTTGATGAGGAACATGAGCTCTCCTTGTTGATCTGTGCATCCGATGATGCAGTCTGGTTCTGGGTTGTTAGATTGGTCTGCTGGGATCTCAGCGTTGTGATCATCAACCTCCTCATTACCCCTCTCAATGAGCTCCTCCGGAGGCTGCTGGTGAGCCTGCATGATTCCAGACACAGAACTAAACTATCATAAAGCCTGACAAGAGGGATACATTATATATCACATAGCAAGAGCAATAAACCTGCAGTTTTTGGAGAGAGTCTACAGGACTAAAACTCTGTACCAATGGTGTTTGAGTTCTCCAGCCTGCAGTTTAGCTCCACCTCCTCCAATGATCCTGAATACCCTGATTAGCTGGTTTAGGTGTGTTTAATTAGGGCTAAACTCTGTGGAAACTTGTCTTGCAGAAGCAGGATTGGACCCCTTTGCTTTATACAATGCACTGACAGTTATTCATATTATGGCAAGTATTTGGCAGTTTGTTATCTAGCATAATTAAATTAATTGATGTATTTTAGGGGTTATTTTGAAACACTGTAGTGCGGTAATAGTCCCGTAGGAGTGAAAGTAAATGGCACAGCATGTGCACCAGTACATAAAGACACTAACCATATCGGCATCCAGCTCAGTTAACTCTTGCTTGGGCTGGACCTCCAGGTCTAGAGGCTGACAGCCCTCTTGTTCAATCTCTCCTGAGACAGTTCGGTTTCTGAGGAACTCCTCTATCAGCTCAGGACAATCCAGGTTATCCTCTGGCTCCCAGGTATTCTCTGCACTGTGGAAAGTTTGACAGACATGTCATATTCTGGTACACATTCATAATATAATTATCTGACACACAGGTAACATTTGTTCCAGAAACTCACTCCATGAAGCCTTTCCACTTTAGATAGTATTCAACTTTTCCATCGTTGACTCTTCTGCGGATGATTTTTTCCACCGCAAACTCTTGGACAATCGTTGTCTCTTCTGCTTTCCTGTTTTTCACATTCTGCTTTTTCCTCATGATTTCCTATTTAACAACACCACATTTAATAATGTCTTCAATAAAGTATTTCATATTATATTATAAAGCATTTATGTTATGTTTAACATTAAAATAATATCATTTGACATGAAGGGGCTTAAGGAAACTAGTCAGTGATGAGAATTTTCAGTTTTTGTTATTATAGGCCTTTAGAGGAAAACTTTACATTACACATATCACGTGACAAAACTCACATTGTACATAGAATAAACGTTCAACACTGAAGTCGGACATTTTTAAAGAAGCATTTCCCTCTTGAAATGCATGTTTGTTCGCTCTTAATGTATCAAGCGATGTGTCCATATGACACGAGGAACGCCAGGCATTTCTTAGATAAACAATGGCAACAATACGTCGCTGCCAGTGAAGTCACCGCTTATATGCATGAAGTATCATTTCCCACGAACTAAACTTTCTTAGTCACGGACCGAGCAGGCTAATATTATGAACGATTGTTTTATCAAATGCTATTCTTTCTACGCCACTGATGTGAATTTGGTAAGTGCGCGTGCCCACCTGGCGAAGCCTCACGCGCTATTCTTTATTCCCACGTGCTGCTGATTAATGCTCGGTCTGTAACTTACAAACAACGCGCTGCATCCACACGGTCACAGTGCAGTTCAGTGATCGAGCATCGCTCACTGTGTAGCTTTACTGTTGTGTTTACATAACTTTTCATGAATGAGTCAAATTAAACATGGCCGATTGGGAGAAGGGGAGGAAGTGGTTTCAAAGGGAAGAGGTCACTTCAGGAAAGCCGGGGGAGGAATCCTTAAAGGCGCATCCCGAGAGCAAGACATGGCTGAATGTCTCTGTGCACACAGACTGTTTTCTTATTTAGCGCAGGACGTGTTCAGATGTGTTAGCCTTGGAATTACTAGCAGCTAATACTATATTTGGAATAATTTTAATTCATATTGCCACCTTTGACGTTTTTGATGCCAGTTTTTGTGAGTTAAAAAAGAACGTATTGTATATAGAAACTTCTTCAGCGTTTCGGTTTAGGAAAGATAGACAGAAAATATCTATACGTCGTGTTGACGTTACAAATGTAGTATTGTCAAAGGACACTGGAGGGCGCATGCGCCACTCATTTTGTGTCTCTTCTGTATAAACCCAACAGCTTGAGTTCAGTGATCCAGATTTATGTCATATAATGTTAGACCCATCAAAGAAATCTGAAACGATTTTCAGTTTCGGATTTAAAACGACCTTTAGGCCAAAAATATAATTTATCTTATTTTTTGGTTTATTATTGTTATTATTGTTGTTGTTAATGCAGTAATAATAATAATAATAATTATATGCACAGTGTCTGGTTTAGACTCTAATCAGTCTATAATTGCATTGAGTCTAAATTAAGGAGTAGAATATTAGTATTAATGCGGATCTTTAAACCCACCCACGTTTAAGGATGATGCACACGTGTGTTTATGTATGTATGCATGCAAGTATTTATTTATTAATTACTTAAAAATTATATCACAGAAATATGTACTGTCATTTATTGAGGTAAATTAATAAATATGTTTTTATGCAAAAAAATGCATTTAATTATACATTTAGTAATGATGGTAATATTCATCGAAGCATGCATCTAAACCTCTTCTGCACGGGGTAGTTAAGCGGGTTACAGTGGTAATAATAATACGGAGCTCTTTACTCTAGGACGCTTCAATGTAACTGACCGCTGGTTTCGGTGTAGAACCTAAGCGCCTCCCATTTTAGAAATGATTGACAGTTTTCAGCCTTCCAATCAGAGAGGCGTTTGAATCGGATTGGTTCAGTTGTTCACCCAATTGCATTAAAGATGAAAAAGAAAGAAAGAAAGCTATTTGTTGGAGTAGGCCTATCACAAACCTACCACAAACAAATTCTCCTTTTAACTTTTTTTATATATATATTTTAACTTAATTTATTTTACATTTACTTGCTTAATATTTAATCTACCAACATGACAAAATGAAGACACAAAATCCGGACTTTCTAAACTTACATTTGATGTCAAACCAACCCTTACCACTTCTATCTTCTATACTGTGTCCACAAGAGGTCGCTATTATCATTCATAAATCTTGTCATCTTCATTTGCAGTAGTTGTTTTGTTCCTCATAAAAGTTTCATTTTTACGAGATAACTTGTAAAATGTTTTATTACCTTTGTTAAAGCACATTTTACATTCGCTAAGTTTACTTTATTTACTTAACAACTTCTTTATTAACTTTATAACTTCTTTTGACATTCTGTGCAACTCTTGTTCAAAAGTTTATTTATTTTTTCCACCACCTTAACAAATGCATTTTATCATATACAGTGTGTTATGTAAAACATGCTGTTACATCTTAAATTGGGTGTCAATCAGACTAACTTTCATAGCTTATAACTCTAATAATATATATTTTTAAATGCTCATTGTCATTTAAACATTAATATAATATATTCATTCAGAACACATCTTTGGTAATTTCATCTGCATAATGTGCAGCCTTTTCTTTATTTTAAACCGAAACAATCCTCTCTGTACATTCCATGTGTAGGAGGAGCTGAGTTATTCAGCTGAGGGCCCGGGTCCATAATGCTTGACAGATGGGCTATAGAATGAGAGTCTGTCGTGCTCAAGCACAATCCCAGATCTCTCTCTCTCTCTCTCTCTCTCTCTCTCTCTCTGCACAGTCCGGTCCTCCAGTCTGCTCTCCGTCTCCAGCAGTGACAGTCCTGAGTGGGCCGTATGTGAATACGTTCTTTAATGCAGCCATGTCTCCTGTCAGGGTAGAAATGTGTCCAGATGGAGGGACCCCACTGTGCAGGCCTGGCCAGCACTCGAGGGGTGAGGAGAGCTGATGTGTGGGGTGGGGATCCGGTCTAACTGGACTCTTTCTCAGCGTGAGGGTTGCCGAGTTTTGGCACGCCACCGTCCCTCGGCTCAGGTTACAGGTACGCTCGTGCCGGCCGTGTCAGACATGTTGTTTTTTTGTGGCTTGTCAACCCCATGAACCCTGAACAGATTAGTTTGAGTTCAATTTAATGAACGTGTTCTGTGGAGCTTAATTCATCGAGCAGTTTGTGAAAGGGTCAGCTGATTTACACCAAAGAATCTGAACAGCTGACATTAAATATGATCACTTCATCTGTGCATCTCAGAGCTGACACTGACCACATTTTCTGTTTTTTTCTTCTTCAGAAAATTCAATTCCCACCAGAATATTCTCTGTAGTTTTTACAATTTAGTCCTGACTTTGGAACCTGATGGTCAAACAGAGGTTTAGTACTAAAATTAACTAAACATTTTTAATGTATTCTATTTATTCTTGAAAGAAAGTCAATTATTTCATTCTTAACACAGGAATAAAGCATTTTCCACCTTATTTAAACAAATAATAATATTATTGCTACTTATGAATTATTATTTGTATATATATTTTTGTATTATATTGTAAATCAACACTTTGTGAACCACCTTTAAATTAAATTACTAAAATATTACATTTTCTTAACGCAGGAATAAAGCATACTTTATCTTATTTTTGAACAAATATTATTTATTATTGATAAATTACTTTTCCCCCCCAAAAAACTTAATTCTCACCAATTATTAGCTATCTGTAATTTTTACGACTTCAACCTGAAATTTAAACCTAATTGACAAACAGAGGAACAAATATTACACATTTCACGTTAAATTAACTCAGATTTTATTTTATTTTTTTACGATTTTGGAAATCAACACTTTGTGAACCACCTTAAAATTAACTAAAAAATCTTAACACACATGAATAAAGGATCTTTCATCTTATTATTTGAACAAATATTATTGTTATTACTTATTGGCTCACTGCTACTTTGGCTTATTTCCATTCTATCCAGTTACTTTCATTTATTTATTGAATTTTTATGCGGTCGAAAGAGGCTTGAATTCAGCTTTTCATTGCAAACTCACAATCGTGGATGTGATTCAACCTCAACACATGTCAAATCCCACCACGGATGAATCGGAGAATCAAGTGAGCCGGGGAATCTCACTGAAAGCGCCTCGCAGTCTTTCCCAGCAGTGTGTTTGTCAAAACTGTGGGTTCTGTATGTTTTACCGGGTATATCTCACTCGCCCATCGCACTCTGCCTCTCCGTATCAGCACTCAGATCACCATTATCAGCAAAGTGTCGGCTACACTCAGAGCAGTCATCTGTCATTCTCCTTCTTTTGCTTTGAAAAGCCCAAACCTGACACCGGCTGACAGCCTCTGTTGTTTACCCAACTAGAAGGACACGGGCGATTGTTCAGAGAACATGACACGGCATACTGGGCGGCAATATGGCGGACGGCTGGGCCCCCTCATCAGCCGGCTCTCAGCACCTCCGTCAAGACTCAAAACCCAACAGAGTATCAGATTCACGGGCCCATATTTAAGCAATCTGAGGTTCACATGATGATTTGGGTAAGGGACTGGGGAATTGAGCCGGGGAATTGAAACTGACATTCTGCTGGGGGAGAGACGGAGGAGTTGAGGAAAGACCACCTGGGTAACCTTTCATAGAGCTGTCCTCTGGTGCCAAAACACCCTGAAATAATATTCTCTCTCTTGCTCCAATTCGCAGTCTTGTACTAAGTGCTAAAACAGTGCCAGAACGTTCGTGAGCATATTCAGTTTTAGTAGTTTGATCAAAGGGATAGTTCACCTACAAAGTAATTGAAAATTCTGTCATTTACTTACATTCTTATTGTTACAAACATATTTTACTTTCTTTCTTTTGAGAGAACTAAAAGAAGATATTTTGAAGAAAGAACAGACTTCTATTGCATGGACAAAAAACTTCAGTGGAAGTCAATAAGAACTGAAACTGTTTGATTGCAGCATTCTTCAAAATATCTTCTTTTGTGTCCAACAGATGATAGAAATGCATACAGGTTTGGAACAACATGAGGGTGAGTAAATTATGACAGAATTTGTATTTTTGGGTGAAATATAACTTTAAACCAATTCAGATTGTTCACTAACAAACTTCCAATACATCTAATGCTATAATCCTAATAAATCATAGTAACACATTACTTAAGGCCATTATGTATAATGCATTTTATAGGGTTATTAAAGGGTATGATGCATTATAATTATTTATAATGTGCTTTGTAATACATTATATCTTGTTGTAAATAATTATAACCAAATTTAAAATGCATAATGTAACAATGAATTGATAAGTGTTATAGTGAATTAACTGGGGTTACAGTTATTCATGCGATTGTACAATGCATTACAAGGCATAATTAATGCATTAAAACTACCTTTATAATGCATTATACAGTACATAAAGGCTTTAAGTAAAGTGTTACCTAAATCATTTGTATATAACTGCATTTTTAATAAACACCGTATCCTAATTTCATTTAAAAACTGAAATTTATTAACGCATTTTATTTAAAAAAGCACAAAAACATTGATCATATATTGCCAGTGATGCTGAAAGGCTTTTGTTTTATGAAAAGTGTGACAAGGGATAGTTCAGCCAAAACATATATATTTTTAGAAGATATTTGGAAGAATATCTACAGACCAAACAACATTGGAGCTCATAGACTTTTAGTGAATACAAAATACTATTGAAAATATCTTCTTTTGCATTCCACAGAAGGAGAAAAGTTATACATGAGGGTGACTCAATAATAACAGAATTATCATTTTTGAGTGAATTATCTCTTTAATATTCTCTCCATATGCATGTATATGTTTAAGAGAATGAGAGTTGTTCTGATCACAGAGAATAGAGTTGCCTCTTTGGCTTGTGTGCAGAATGGCAACAATGAAAGATTGTTAATATGATGTCTTATAAAGTCTTATAAAGGCTTCATGGTCATTGTGGGGACTGCGGGTGCCTTTACATACTTGAATGGGGAATTCCAGTCCGTTCTGCCCACAACAACAGACCTGGTGGGAATTGGCAGCTGTCTTACTCTCTCTATTTTGATGTCTCTCCCTTGGTCCTTCGGTCCTTAGTGTGTGTGTGTGTGTGTGTGTGTGTGTGTGTGTGTGTGTGTGTGTGACAGGGTCTTTTGAGAGAGTGAGCAGACATCCTGTGTGTGACGGGGATCACTTTCAGCAGAGCACTACACTCATTTCCCTCCTCCAGCCCACACACAATCCTTTCATTCACTCTAATTAAGACTGAACAAGACTGTGTGTGTGTTTCTATATCTAAAATGAAAAGATGCAGGTGTTGGTTCCAGTTTAGTTTCAGTTTATTTCTTACCAGAGATCAGGAAAGCAAAATGCTAAAAAAACAACAATGGTGAATGCAACCAATTAACTGGAATTGTGTAAAATTATCACCTTCCTTATGTTTTCTTGTGTATGTCACTTGGTAGAAGCTTGCCAAAGAAAGCAGATGTCAACATGGGCAGTTTGCATGACATGACTTCATCTTTGAAAACCATGAAGCAAACTATGCAAGGTAAAAGAAAACATGGGTATACAATAAATACGGGTTCACTTGCAATCAGAACCACAAGCCTCGATGTTTCATGCTGTGAATGTTATTGATGGCCATGAAACCATCAAAATTCAACCAAATACTCACAGTAAATTTATTTGTGCATTTACAAAATAATCAGTTTTTCTTAAGTTCATGTCATGTCATGTTAATGTTTATGTATATATATATATATATATATAAGTTTATGTGACTTATTACAAATGTTTGATTTTTAGGGTATTACTGTTGACTTCTGCGTGATACACAATTTTGGCACTGTATTGTCCAATGTAAAATTTGTTTGGCAAAGTAATAAAGCGACAGCTTAGTACTTTTATTCAGCAAGGATGCATTAAATTGATCAAAAATTACATTAGCCATTTATAATGTTAAAAAATGTTTCTATTTGAAAAAGAAGCTGTTCTTTTGAACTTTGTTCATCAAAGAATCCTGAAGAAAAATGTATCACAATTTCCACAAAAATAGAACTGTTTTCAACATTGCAAATATTAAGAAATGTTTCCTGAGCTCCAAATCAGCATATTAGAATGATTTATGAAGGATCGTGTGACACTGAAGGCTGTAATAATGATGCTGAAAAATCTTTGCCATCACAGGAATAAGAGAAAGGTTTTACATGTGTGTGTATATATATATATATGTATATATATATATATGTATATATATATATATATATATATATATATATATATATATATATATATATATATATATATATGAAGAAACTGCATATATACAGAGTAGATCCATGGCTCTCTGAAAGCTGGATAGTGCTCTCCTGACACAGGTCAGACCCTCAGTCAACTCTCGGCTCTTTCTCTTAAGCAGCTCAGATCCTTACGTCCTTCAAGTAATACTGAATAGAATAAGATTTGGGAGAAAAAAGTGAACAGAATCAGTGGAAAAAGTACAGCCATTGTCCACCGGCACACATAAAATTTTCTCCAAGAGCCCTTTTAAAGCCTGTGATTACTTTTGTCGCTCTGCTCTGCTTTTGAAACCAGAATCTGGCAGCGGTGGTTTGAGCCGCGTGTAACACAGTCCAGCAGGAGACATGTTGACCTGTGACTCTGACAGGATATGCCATGAGAGGTAACAAGAGCGGTGGATATGCCTCAGGCCACTGAGAGCCTGAGCTCTCACATGCATTATTCAAAGGCCCGCCTCAGGGGACAGCAGCACTAATGGTCTCCATGAGAATGTACCTGATAGCAGGACTGTGGTCAGTTCATTTAGCATCACGGCACCTCTGGCATCCAGCTTCATGACAACATACATGGCTCAGATTGCTGGCTGCATACAGCCGGGAAAAGCACTGAGACGTGAGTTTCTCTGTGAGAAACTGTGGTGAAATCAAAGTATTGCGTAAAGAGCAGTATTCTGTATCACCGTGAAGTACATATTTCTAAGTCTGATCCAAAAAAATAATGCATTTGGACTCGCTTGAAATTGTACAATAACGTTGTTGTTTTTGAAAGCTAGACCAATTTTTTTAATACATTAGTTAGAAACCAATATAACTGTGTGTGTGTATACACACAGTGTATGTAAAATTATGCCTCTCCATATATATAATGCTATATCTCATATATATATATATATATATATATATATACACACACTCAGGTCTATATATTTGGACACAGGCACAATTTGTTTTAGTATTTTAGGTGCTGACCAAAACATATTCAAGTTACAGTTATATAATGAATATGTGAACGTGCACACTCTGAGCTTTAATTTGAGGGTATTCTCATCAAAATTGGAGGAAAGGTTAAGGAATTACAGCTCTTTAATATGTACCTCCCCCTTTTTCAAGAGACCATAAGTAATTGGACAGTTGACTCAAAAGCCGTTTCATGGGCAGGTGTGGGCTATTCCTTCATTATTTCTACATCAATTAAGCAGGTAAAAGGTCTGGAGTTGATTCTAAGTGTGCCAACTGCATTTGGAAGCTGTTGCTGTGAACCCACATCATGCGGTCAAAGGATCTCTCCATACAAGTGAAACAGATAATGGTTAGGCTTCAAAAACAAAACAAATCCATCAGAGAGATAGCAGGAACATCCGGAGTGGTCAAATCAACAGTTTGGTACATTCTGAGAAAAAAAGAATGCACTGGTGAGCTCAGCAACATAAAAAGGCCTGAACGTCCACGGAGGACTTCAAGACAAGACTTCACGAGAGCAAATACAGAGGGTTCACCACAAGGTGCAAACAAGGCCACATTAGACTTTGCCAAAAAAACATCTAAAAAAGCCAGAACACTTCTGGAAAAGCATTCATTGGACGGCTGAAATTAAGATCAACCTGTACCAGAATGACGGGAAGAAAAAAGTATGAAGAAGGCTTGGAACAGCTCATGATCCAAAGCATACAACATCATCTGAGAAACATGGTGGAGCAGTGTGATGGCATGAGCGTGGCTTCCAGTGGCACTGGGTCACTGGTGTTTAGTGATGACGTGACCGAAGACAGAAGCAGCCGGATGAATTCTGAGGTGTACAGGGCTATACTCACTGCCCAGATTCAGTCAAATGCAGCAAATTTGATTGGACGGCGCTTTACAAATGGACGATGACTCAAAACATACAGCAAAAGCAACCCAGGAGTTTTTGAAGGTAAAAAAGTGCAATATTTTGCAATGGCCAAGTCAATCTCCTGATCTCAACCCGATTGAGCATGCATTTCACTTGCTGAAGACAAAACTAAAGGCCCACAAACAAACAACAATTGAAGTCAGCTGCAGTAAAGGCCTGGCAAAGCATCACAAAGGAGGATCTTTGGTGATGTCCATGAGTTCCAGACTTAAGGCAGTCATTGCCTGCAAAGGATTTTCAACAAAATTTTAAAATGATCATTTTATTTATGATTATATTTATTTGTCCAATTACATTTGAGCCCCTGAAGATGGGGGGACTGTGTATAAATGCAATTCCTAAGCATTTTATGTTATATTTTTGTTCAACCCCTTGAATTAAAGCTTAAAGTCTGCACTTCAATCACATCTTGATTGTTTTATTTCAAATCCATTGTAGTGGTGTATAAAGGCAAAAGCACAAAAACTCAGTCAGTGTCTGAATACTTACATACCTGACTATGTATTAGATGTTTTTATCAGTTAACATTTTTACAAATGATTTACTTTTTTCATTACTTTTGGGGCAAAACCAATATTATTATTTTTTTTACACTTTAGTTTTGGCACACATAAAAGTAAATAGTATAATGTAATAAGAGTTTTTTTTTAGACTGCACAATGCCAAATCTGCATCGTCACTATAAATAAAAGCCTAACATATAGTAACTGCGGTTTTATAGTTTTGTATGTTTATATATTTTTTGCTTTTAACACCAGAAGCCGTCAAGCTGATAAGCTAGCATTTCAGACACACTTTTGGATTCTGAGGAAGCAGATAGCATTGGTTGTTTGTGTTTGTTGAGTGTGTGTTTGTGATTTCAGTGTGTGCGGGTTGGAAAGCGGCACTCCAGTCAGGACTCCTCCGTCTCACTCCAACAGGTGTTGATCTCACGGCAGGCCCTGACAGGAAGTTTCCGCAGCTCTCCACCAAACCCATTGGAGTGCACATCAGCCTGACTGATGGATGAATGACACCAGTGAAAAAGGAGCGCTATCCTCCGGGCTAACCCGCTCAGGATGAGTGACAGGGTGCAGGCGGGAGAATAGACTGCCTTTGAACCTGAAAAAACTCTTTTTCCTCCCTTTCTCAACTCTTTTCTCCCCCTTTTCTCTTCTTCAAGGTGCAGATTTCCCCCAAACCCTGGCCGATCCTCTCTTTTCTCTGTGGTTGCGTTTTGTTTCGACTGGCTAAGGGTGTGTGTTTGTGTGTGTGGTGGGCAGTGCAGGGTGTGAGGCGTGTTAAATGCTCTCCTTTCAGAGGCAGAATGTGTCAGTCAGCTCACAGGCCCTGTTTTGTTTGGAGCTGTCAACTCTTCTGGAAGAGGGAGAGGAAAAACCGGGGGAGTGAAGAGGGAGAGAGAGAAATCAGAGGGCAAGCGGAGAGGGACGTGTGGGTGTAGGGAGAGAGACAGCTGGGAGGCCTACAGGAGAGCCTGACCTCACCTTAAGAGCAAAGGGTCACTAGCAGGCCACTCACAACTATTCCACAAAGCTGAAATGAATTATTGAATACTCAGCCCACAGCAGAATAACTCGTACAGCTAGAAGAGCAAATGATATACAAAGTATAGTAGCATGAAGGTGTTTTGTAAAAGAGAAATGGTTTATGGCAAACTTAAAGGGACAATACACTCACAAAATAATCATTCTGTCATCAGTTCTGTCACCTTCATGTTCTTTCAAACCTGTATCGACTTTCTGCAGCAGAATGTTGATGCATATATTCTGCATTCAGTGAAAGTAAATGATGAACTGGGGCTGTCAAACTCAAAAAGTAAAAGGCATAAAAGTAGTATATAACTTTCAAGTCTTCTCAAACAAATATGATGGCTTTGTATGAGGAAAATTACTAAATTTAAGTTGATATTCACATAAGCTGATGTGTCATAATTTGAAAAGGTCATTGTACATGATGCTTCTTGCGTGACTCTTAACTATACATAATGTGCCAAGTTTGAATATACACTAGTTTTACTGTATTGTATTATAAGTTGTTGAATGTCTTTACATGACATTTTATTATAAATAAATAAACACAAAAAATATGTTTGCTAAAATATTTTTCAAAATATATTCACATAAATTTTCTAACAATATGTTTTGGCAATTTTTTTTATAGATATCTTTGAAAATACATTTTGAACATATATATTTTGGTATATGAAGGTTGAAAATATATTTTCAATTTCATTGAAAGTCACTGCTTAAATATATGTATCACAATAATATACAAGTTAAATACAAGTCATCTGGACCACTTTTTGTCAATTTTGAACCTCGACAGCCCCTAGTTACTATTTACTTTTAAGTAAAAAAAAAACATATATACAGTGGGTACGGAAAGTATTCAGAAAATTTTCATCTTTGTTATATTGAGATTTGCTAAAATCTGTTCACTTTTACTTTTTAATTTTTCTTTGGAAAACCTTGTGAAGAACATCCCAGTTCACCAAATAGAATTGAAGAAAATGAACTTATTTAGATTTTCTGTTTACACACCTCATCTACCATTGGTTGGCCAAACAGCTGGCCCCGCCCCCAAACTCACGCCATTGGTTGAGCCAGTGTTGCCATGTCAGGCTGGTGATGCTCAAACAAAGAAAGAAAATGTTTTGATAACTAAATATATCCACAGTGTTTTGAGATTAACAACCTACTGATATCTTACAGCTATGTCTGCATTTTAAACTGGGATAGAAGAAAACATTTTATAAATAAATAAAAAAATCACTTCAGCTTTAAGAGACACATAACATTTACTCTTAAACCTCCCATACTCTGTTCTTTTGCCTTTGTTGGACTCAGCAGTGAGTTAGCGAAACGCCACATTCTCATCAGATTATTTGTTTTGTGGTGACTTTCTTTTGTACCGGGACCTCCTCCACTCTGCTTGGAGAGCTTCCCTTAAAGGCTGCCAATCACAGTCAGGAGAATGAGGGATCACTGACAGATAAGAGGCACAGGGTGGAAGGTGAGGGTCAGGCGAGTAACAGAGGACAGTGACAGAAAAAGAGAGAAGCAAGGCTATAAAAACTAAATTCCTCCAGATTTCTCCAGCCCATTTCTTATTTTTCATCACCATGTCCACGGTGGTTTTAAAGTGAGGATCAGGGGAGAGGGTTTGCTGACAGACCCTCTCTCACAGGGAGCGGGACAGACTGGTATGCATCTGCTCTGGCTCCGTGCCCCACTGAGTGTCAGCGTGCAGATGGAAGTGGTTATTTGTAATAATAAACCCTGGGAATGGGAGAGATGTGTGCCCTCACAGCCTGAGACATGCGTGACTCTGAAGCTCAAACACCACTGAGGACAACACAGCCCCAACACAATCAGGGATCTTGCTACTCTTTTTGAATACTCTTTCTGAATCAGTTCAGAATGGATGGCATGAGGCGTTGTGTGCTGTAATTTTTATAAATTTTGTACATTTGCTTCAATTTTGATACATTCTCAATAAATGCATTAAGGTTCACTGACATGACATTATTATTATTATTATTATTATTTTGGGATCCAGATCTATTAATTTATACAAAAATACATAAAAATGCAATTCATACATACAATGACTTAAAATACAATGAAGAGAATGGTTCAGTGTTTCAAGAATCTTCAAAGAAGAGAATGGTTTAATTACTGCATTAAATTTCATTTTGATATTTTTTTTATTTATATAATTATTTTTCTGCTTTTTATTTGAAATACTTTTTTTCTGAAAAAATCAGAATCATCCTAAAAATCATCCCAACGACTGGGTATCAGTAAGTATCTTAAAATATTAGACCTTTTTATGAAATGGCAAGATTAGCTCATGTCCTAGAATGTTATGTTGTGTGACTCCCCAAATATATAATAATACTTATTATTATTATTTTTTTATTTTTATTATTATTCATAATTGAAAAATATAATTCTTCGATTTTTAAAAAAAATAATGATTAACGTGTGTGCACTTATTGGAAAACAAGGTGTAATGAAAATGTTATAACTTTTTATTAGTTGGTTACATCACATCACATGACATTAAATTAATTATTACGTTTTTCAAAACCATATGAAACCAAAATGAATACAAATACTTCATTTTAAAGCACTTGGCATAAGTTTTGTACTTTTTTATACTTACAAACCTTTAGTTCACTTGCAGCCTTTGAATTCTTTTGATGTAAATATTGTGACATAATTTTTTGTTGGTTCTGTCAGATGACTTTGCACTGATTTTACTATTGTATACATTTCTGACAATCGTAAACTCACCAAATGATGCTCAAGCGTTTTCCTGCCAATCACATATGAGGTTCACTATAAGGTCTCTTTAATTAACTGTAATTTCAGAGTCTTTAAAATGTCACTGCCACATTTTGGATAAAAACATTGCATGTTCCAAACAGAATTTATTACAGTACACAACCCAGAGGCCAGAGGCAATATTTTGCATGAAATCATTCAAGTATTTCTTCACTTGCCGGGAATAATTTACGTCAAGAAGCATGTGACGGGACCGCACTCGGGGACAGGACCTGAGTGAGCTCTTTTATGAGCTGAACGTCCACATGTCAACCTTTTTCCTTCCACAAATAAATATTGCGCAAATGGCAAAAAAGCTTGATATTTACACTCAACGCATGAAAACACATAAACATTCGTTTTCAAAGACTGCGTGCTTAAACTCTCATTGCCCTCAAAGTGAAAACAAGGCAGGATGGGGGATTCTGAAACACACATAGGCTACAGTATGACTTAATGTTGGGTGTTTAGTCCATTAAGTTTTAAACAAAACTCCAGCAACCTGTAATTATAGCACTGAATATCATCATAAGCTACTTCCTTCATGTGATCGCTAAAATACATCCCCTATTAAGTGATCAAATCTATCAAACCTTTCATTTGCCTTTGTGCTGGACACATTCACTTTCCCCCTTTCACAGAAATCTGGTTAATTGACTTCTGTCCAGTCTGCCGTGTTGATTGGCTACTTAAGGACTCAAAGTCTTCACGCTCTTGTCAATATTGTGTGCATCAGAGCTCTGATTGGCTCTTCTTTTGTTAACGAGCTGGTCGGTGCGCTGACAGCCATGACAGCGATGTGGCATGATGTCTTTGTATGGTGAGAGAGGAGTGCGGTCCAGCCAGCTCACGCTGTCACTCCGCAGCTGCTGGCTGTCTCCGGGTGGATCGCTCTGTGCCCCGGCCCCTCGTACACTGTCTGTTGACCTTCCAGGCTCGGGGCTCTGTTTCTCTCTCACAGCTGTGCGCTTTGAACCCGAAATCGGTGTGTTAGAAGCAATCAGGGCCAAGCTCTGTTTTCAGTCCTTTCACCCTCAGGCCTCACAAGCTGTTCTGTGTGATCAGGCTTTTTGGGCAATGAGATTGGATATGCTGGTCAAGAATTAGAGAAACAGTCATTATACAGGCAGCTTGTGGTTTGGCTCTGATCAGAAAGCCTTCATGTGCTGTTCTTTTCTCTCTCAGGCAGTCATTACTGTGTCAAGAAGAACATGTCTTTAAAGATGAGAAATGTTTTATGTTCAGCGTTAGCTTCAAATGTCTTCCTATGTGAAATGTATATGTTCTTATATATGGTTGTGTTCTTTTTTGGGTAATAGCTTTATAATCATGCAGTGCTGTTTAAGGCATTCACGTTCTCATTTTTGATCCTGCTAAAGAATTCATTTGATCCTGCTAAATTGCTTTGACAGCTGTGCAATGTACTGTAAAATATAGATTGGTCCCACTTTATATTAGGTGGTCTTAAATAATATGTACTTACATAAAAAATAAGTACAATGTACTTATTGTGCTCATATTGTATTGAAAAATACTTTTGCTGCTCTTGAGGTGGGATGCGGGTAAGGTTAGAGACAGGTTTATTGGTATGGCTAGGTTTAAGGGTGGTTTAAAGTGTAAGGGATGGTCAACAGTGTAAATATAAATGTAATTGCAGATATTAATTACAGATGTAATTACAAGCAGGTAATTTTTTTAATATAAGTACAATGTAAAAACATGTATGTACACAATAAGTGCATTGTATGTAAATGATTAAGGCCACCTAATATAAGGTGGGACCTATAGATTAAATTAGTAGATGTGTTTTGGAATATGATAGTGAGTTTCTAACTGGTCTAAGCTGGTAGACCATTGTAGACAAGCAACAAACCATACCAGTTGGTATAACTTAAGCTTATTTAAAAGGATAGTTCACCCTAAAATGAAAAATCTGTCATTAATTACTCACCCTCATGTTTTCCCAAACCAGTAAGACCTTCGTTTATCTTCGAAACACAAATTAAGATATTTTTGAAGCTACGAGAATACTTTTTGTGCGCAAAGAAATAAAAATGAATAAAATCGTTATTTTTGTTTTCTTTGCGCATAAAAAATATTCTCGTAGCTTCATTAAATTACGGTTGAAGCACTGATGTCAAATGGACTATTTTGTCCTTATTTTGTCTATTTTGTCATGTCCTTACTACGCTTCTGTGCCTTGACATTGGTAGTTGTCAGAAAGCCCTCGAATTTCATTAAAAAACATCTTAATTTGTGTTCCGAAGATGAACGAAGGTCTTACGAGTTTGGAACGACATGAGGGTGAGTAATTAATGACAGAATTTTCATTTTTGGGTGAACTATCCCTTTAATAATATAATAAAAATAAGACAGGTCATAATCATTAGTCATTATCTGGCCTAAGTTGGTTATTAGCTAGTCCAAACTAATCATTAGTTGGTTAAAGCTTGTCATTAGCTGGTTCAAGATATATATTAGCTGATCCAAGCTGGTCATCAGCTGGTCTAAACTAATCATTAGGTGGTCTAGTATAGTTATTAGTTGGTACAAGCCAGTTATTAAGGGGTCTAAGATGTTGTTAGCTTGTCTAAGATGGCAATTAGCTAGTCATTAGCAGTGTTGGGGGTAACTCATTACAAGTAAAGAAAGTTACATAATCAGATTACTTTTTCAAGTAACTAGTAAAGTAACACATTACTTTTTCATTTACATGAAAATATCTGAGTTACTTTTTCAAATATGTACGTTTTCCCATTTATTGACTGATAGCTCTCGCTGTCCCCATGTTGAGAGACATCGGGGTTACACTTTATTTTAAGGTGTCCTTGTTACAGTGTAATTATACATTTACGTACTGAGTAATATTAATTAACTACATGTATTTACTATATGGTTAGGGTTAGGATTAGGGTTTGATTTAGGGTTACTTGCATGTAATTATACATAATTGATTGTTATTATAATAGTAAGTACATGTAACGTGTAACAAGGACACCTTTAAATAAAGTGTTACCGAAATTGTGAGTGAGTGCAGAGGTGTTGTGTGCGCTGTGTAAAAATGATGCTTCTGTAGGTCTAGACTAAATGTGAACATACATTTCCTCATCTCACTTGCACAAAAACAAAAAGCAAACTCAGAGCATGACGCACACGTGCAATAATAAAATGTTAAATAACACAAATATCCTTTATGTATTTAATCACACTTTCTCAACCAGTGTCTTTGCTGCTGACCTCCACTAATCCAATTCAACCATACTAATAAGCAAAAAGTGACTTTAGATAAACATAACGTTTGTTTCATTTTTTGGTAATTGAGAAGAACTTATTGAACTTTCTTCTCTTGCGTCCTATTCTTCATGCAATCCCGAATGGCAGCACAGCTGAAAGGTTTGTTTGAGCTTTTTAAATGTACATTTTCTTCAGCCTGAGGCTTATACATTTCACTTTTGGTGTGAAAGGGCTTCTATATTTGCCAAAAATATAACATTTTTTAATATTAAAAACAAACAAGCAGGCCCAGCCCAGATGAGAAAAAGTAACGCAAAGTAACATAACACATTACTTTCAATAAAAAGTAACTTAGTAATGTAATATTTTTATGCACTAAGCTAATTGCTTAGTCTTAACTGGTAATTAGCTAGCTATTAGCTGGTCATTAGCTAGTCTAAGCTGGTTTACCATTGTGTTTCAACTGCCAGTTTACCATACTTTAAAGTGACCAAGCTGATTTTTTAAAACTTTAGCAGGTTGTTAGCTAGCCATGATGATCATTAACTGGTCTGTAACTGACCTAAGCTGGTATTAGCTAGTCTATACTGATCATTAGATGGTTCAAATTAGGTATTAACTAACTGCTTATTAACTGGTCCAAATGGGTCATTAACTGGTCTAAACTGTTCATTAAGTGATCCTGGATGATCATTAGCTGATCTAAACTGGTGATTAGCTTCTCCAAGCTGGTTATTAAGTTGGTTCAGATTAGTCATTGGCTGGCCTAAACTGGTATACGTCCTTTAAGCTGGTCATTAGCTGGTCCAAATTAGCTGTTCCAAGATAGTTATTAGTAGGTCTAAATTAGCTCATCCAATGTTTTATTAGCTCATCCAAGCTTGTCATTAACTGGTCATTAGGTGGTCATTGATCATTAGGTGATTATTGATCCAACCTGGCCATTAGCTGATCTGAAATATAGCAACTCCAAGCTGGTTATTAGCTGATCTAAACAGACCATTAGTTAAATCAAGCTGGTTGAAGTTGGTCATCAGCTGGTCCAAGCTGGTTTTTACATGCTTCAGGCTGGTCATTAGCCTGTCTAAATCAGACAATAGCTGGTTATTAGCTGGCTCAAGTCCACCACCTTGGATCATCACCAGCGTGGATCAACTAGAAACCAGTTCCCACTTTCAGCTAACACCATCTTATACTGGATTTTCCAGCAGGTGTATAAACTGTGAGCACTACAGTTAGGCTATTTTGTACTCTTTCTGCTTCCAGTCTCGCTACAATGGTAATCCACCACTTTACCTTTTAAAATAATGAATACGAGCAAAATCTCTATAGAATGCATGTCAAATTTACACTCTGCTAAAACTAATTAAAGTATTCGCCTGGCCTTCTTTTGTCTTAAGCACATGACGAAACCACAGCTCCATGTTTTTCCTCTGACAGTCTCTCCTCTGACTCACTAATTGAACGAGACGGCCATCGGCTGCAAGCCATTCTTTCTCTCATGCGTTTTGAGAAAACTTTCCATCCTCACGACTGCTTCCAGCAATATGTCAGAACTCCAGTCATCACATTGTCAGTGGATAGTCTTACTTCTGCTCTTTCTAAAGCCTGTAAACAAATAAGCCAACAATAATAACAGTTCAGCAGTCCATAGAGAAATTCAACATCTGTACAATTCCATCAAAGATTAAACTAATCAGAGTAAAAGTGTTTCAGTTAGATTTAGGGAACAAAATCAACATCGGATATATAATCAAGATGCATAGCAATGTGGAAATCACTATTAGTGCACAGCATCCTCCTATTTTTTACCTTTGAATCTGAACCAGTTTTTTTAAGTAAGATTCTTTTAAACAGTGTAGGACTAATAAATATGTCAAGCAATCAGTGTGAATGACACATTAACACACTTGCACAGTAGAGCCAAAACTGTTATGCTCCACTTGTCAGCCCCTGCTTGAACATAGTGTCTCGAGAAACTGCCAGATATTTTCTTGACTCTACAATATTTGCAATTCAGAGAGAATGACCTTTCTATGAGATGGAAAGGTTGCTGGGATGAAAATTTGTCTTCATGTTAAGATTGCAACTGAGTTCTCAAAGCCACAGCCTTTGGTCTGGCCGACCAGCTGTCTGGAACTGACAAAACCAGAAATGGATTTACATTGTCCATACTCCAGACTGTCTTTTTCAATTTGGGAGCCATCAAGAGGCAGTCTGGAAACTGTTAGTCAGTGAGTCCTTGCAGTAATTGCTTGCAGCTGAGAATTCAGTCCTGTGTGAGTGAAGTAAAGGGGGTGGGGAGAGGGAAACCTGAGATGTAACAAGTGCAATTGATCCTTTTCTGAATTCCCTCTGTGAGGAGCCACATTTGGGCTCCACACAGCTCAGGAAACAGGCTTTCTGCAGCAGGAAATGAAGCAGTTGCACACAGACAGACTTCTGTTTTTGTTCAAACACGCAAATACATATCGAACAGAGAAAATAAATAATACATAAGGATTTAAAATGTCTTCACCAAGCATACGCAGTAAATACTCAGCGGACTATGTTATCTTCTAAAAACGTCGACATTTGCTCACATAAACAGGCACGCTCAGATGGTCCTGGTTAACGCTGAGACTTAGGGGCTCCTACAGTTTGTTTCCCCTGTGTGTTCTAGTAAACAGCATGACAGTATGTTTGATTAAGGCTGCACGCTGGAGAGTGCAGGTTTTGAGGACACAGTAGGGGTCTGCGCTCTCTCAGGGGCCTCTGTGTGTTTACTCTGATTGTTTTAAGGTCAGAGAGAGAGCAGAGAGACGTGCAGAGAGCTCAGGCATCCCCGGTCGTTTACCCACTGCCAGTTGAATGTACTGTACTGAAGGAACGCTGATGGAAATATGTGTGGTATATTGCAATGCTTCCCTGTTAAATTTATAGTAAAAAAAAAAAAGAAACCTTACAGTTGTGTTTGCTAGAAATTCACTGTAAAAATATGGTGTTGAGAATTTAGGCATTACAGGATAACATTTTTGTGTGTATTTCAAAGTGCATAATCATTTCGTAAACTGACATTTTAATTTTACAATAATAACATGTCAGCCTAGACATGCATCTAAAAAATACTGATGACCACCAAGATAATGCAGCGACTAAACATTGTCCTTAACATTGGCTAATAACTAACAGTTACTAAAACAAACACAAAACACCATAAAAAATGCTATAAAAACAACTAAACATAACATAATATAGTATACTCTATTGTACATAACTGATAACAAAATATGGAAAAAAATAAATTTTTATTGAATGTGAATGTCATTTTATTGCTTTTAACCATAAATTATGACTCGTAAACCATACCTGTATCTTTTTCAATACAATACAGATTTTAAATATAGATTTTATGTTACAGTTTGTCATATGTTGTCTTCCAAAAAACAATAATTTTACAATTAAACTTTGTTTTGAAAGTCCATGTTAGACATTCTGCTAACTATAAGTAACTTTGTAATTATATGTCATCTAACTCTCATTAGAGTATTAGTAGACTATTAGGTTAGGTGTAGGGTTAAAGTTAATTTCAAAATATCAAAATAAATATTCAAATCATCAAAATAAAGTGTTAGAAGACATTAAGCAGACAGTCTATACTCTAATGACTGGCAGTTGACATGTGGTTGCATAGTTACTTGTAGTTAGTAGAATGCCTGAAGTGCACTACAAATAAAGTGTTACCTGTTTTACAGCAAATTAGTTCAAATCTGTTAATATATTTCCTGACATATCGCTTGAGACTTACTGATATAAAAATTATAATTAAACTTTATTTGGAGTTCTACTTGTGCACAATGCACATTTCTTCACATTAAGCCTAAAATGTGTTTTAATGTCAATATCGATGAGGATTGTATGATCTTTGAATAATATCAGTCTTTAAATGCAAGATATTTAAAGTGTACCTGAAGTATACTTGCAATAGTTCCACTTTAGCACAATCAAATATACTTCAGTATATCTTTAGTTGCACTGCTTCTGCACAATTAAAGTGCATTAAGTACAAAATTAGTTGTTCCAATTTAGCACACTTTAAGTATACCAGTTTAGTATGCCAAAAGTGCCATTGCAGAGGATTTTTACTAAGTACATAAATATGTAAGTGTATTTGTAGTATACTTATCATGAAATAAATGTATTTCAAATACATTTTAATATTTTTATTTTTCACTAGGGGAGGCATCTCATAGTTAACCAATTAAAGTATTTTTACCGTGGTGTTACAGTTTTACTGTTAATAAGTGGACATTTTTTAATGAGTAAATAAAGGTAAAGAAATAAAAGAAAGTATTTTTTAAAAAGGTAAACACTGTTTATAAACAGATCTCTAGGTAAGCAGAAGAGCCTGAAGAAAGAAGACTGAGAAAGAAAGGAGTGAAAAGAGGTGAAAGAAGAATGAAGACATCTTTCTTTTGTTGCGCAGCCCTCTCTCTCTCTCTCTCTCTCTGTGTGTGTTGGAGGTCAGATAAGTGTGTTGTAGGGAGGATGGTGCACTAATGTAAATAACACTGCTCTATCTACACATTCTCCAGTCTCTGCACCTCCCGTGAATCACTCTGAATCTTCAGCATGATCTCCCACCGCGGGCACAATCACCCCAACCCTGCGACTGCACATCTTTAGATCCTCCCGGTGGAGGAGGAGGAGGACATGCTTTAGGTTGCCTAGATGTTGCTCAGATCTAGTCCTTGTTTGTCCAGCGCAAAGTGAGTTATATGTTGATGTCCATTTGACAAAAAAGGGGGTGCTGGGGTGAGCTCTTAATCATGGACACTTCAGCTGAGGAGTGGAGATCCTCCCTTAGAGGAAGACGCGTCTTTTTTGTCCTTTCTCCCTCCATTTGCTTGCCAGGCAAAGAGATGATGAAATACCAGTGAAATGCTTTCAGTTCAAAGTCATGTTTAGATGAAGCCTCAATTCATGGAGAAAAAGACAGTACAGATGGGAATGGTACACTTGCAAAAGAAGAGGCAATTTTTGGGAGGGAAACTTACAAACTGCTCTTTTTTATGTTATTTTTGGATATTGTGCTTTATTGTTCAAATATAAAACAGAGTGAATGCAGACTCTACAAACATCAGCACCGCAGCTCAATCTATCATATGTTAACTGCTGCACCACTGCAGGAAATCCTTGTCTAATTTTCCAGTTAATATATCTAAAAAAAATCATCAATTATTATTGTGCTTGTAATGCTGCATATTGTGCATATTATACAGTATATAGATTTTATATATAGACAATAAGAATTTACAGTATTTTTAAAGGTGACAAAACATGAAAATCTGACTTTTTCCCTGTTTAAGTGCTATAATCGGGTCCCCGATGCATCTACCAACCCTGAAAACGTGAAAAAGAACAACCCAGTACATTTTTTTGGTAAGCCTTTTGGTAAGCTTGTGAAAAAATTAGCCGCTCAGATTTCGCTCCCCCCGTGATGTAGAAAAGGGATCTTATTATTGCCACCCCTTAATCTGCAAGTTTCCACCCACAGCGCCGCCATTGTGTTTTCACAAGCAACAGCGGTGTACCAGTTCTAATACCATGGCAAAAGTTCAAGCAAAGCATGCTAACTGTTCTGCCTTTGGCTGCACTAATGAGTCCAAGCCTCAAAGGAGACAAGACAGCAGTGGATTTATTTATGTATTTACTGTATATTACGTTGCTGCCACACAGATCTAATATAAACATGCAATTTCTTTCCCAGCTGTTTAGCTTCACAGACATAATCAACTGTTTTTGTAACTCATGTTTTTAACAAACTTGTGTGTATTTTCACAGTTTAAGCGCAATAAGACATGAAAGAGAACTTAGTTTAGTACTCACATGCCATGTGACAGCCGCTTTCTGTGTGTGTGCTTCAGATGTGTGCACTCAGAAAAACGTATATCAGAAGTTTAAACTAATATGCTTTAAAACACAATGGACATTATAATCAAAACCAAACTGATGTTTTTTTAGCAGAGTATCTGAGGTATGAGCTGTAAAAGTACAGCACTATTCTGGAAAAGGGGGTGGGGAGCAGCAGCTCATTTACATTTAAAGAGACATGCACGAAAACAGTGTGTTTTTCAGCATTTTCAAAATGATATAATAAATGATCTGTGGGGTATTTTGATCTGAAACTTCAAGGCACATTCTGGGGACACCTGAGACTTATATTACATATTGTAAAAAGGGGCATAATAGGTCTCCTTTAATACAAGTGGAGTCAAATCAAGTCATCTTTATACTGTATATACAGTGCTTTATACAATACAGATTGTTTCAAAGCAGCATTACAGTGATAAACAGGAAAATAATCATTCAGTGATGCAAAGAATTCAATTCTGCTGTCTTTTTCAATTCTAATAAGACAATATTAAACAGTCATTATTCAGCTGAAATTAGTTCATTGTTGATTCAGTTTGGTTCAATAACTGTGTAAAGTTCATCAATTATGGAATGAGTTTAATTAATCCATAAAGCAGCTCTAGAGAAAACAGTGATCAGTGCAGTAAAACAAAATGTAGGTTACTTTTAATTGAATTATATAGTCTATGAAAATAAGTCTTAATACTGTATGCAGTATTGCGTCTAGTAAATGTATAATGTTTTTATTTTAGATTTAGATTTGTAGATATTTTTACAGAAAAAGAAGTCAGAAAAGATTAAGTAAAGGATTTGGGATATTTTGGGATATTTTAAGCTCAGTTGATTGCATAATGTTGAAACTAAAACAAATAATTTCAATTCATCTTTCATTTTCTCTCTCTACATGTATCATGTATATATTATCAAAAAAATGAAAGACATGTTGAAATATATATATATAGTCAAACCAAAAATTATTCAGACACCAGATATAATTTTTTATATTTTTTTACTAGTGGGTGCAGGACACTATAGTTATTTTATGTAAGTGAGGATAACAAAATAAAGTAAACTGTGACATATTATACCCAAAAATTACTCATACAGTGGACTACCACCTACCAGTAAAATTTATACAAATGTGGGACCAAAAATTATTCAGACACTTTGACCTGACCCTGTTTTGCTGAAGTGTTTTTTCTTTAAATGCTAATACAGCCTTTTTACACCACACACTGAACAAAATTAAGCATTGCTTGGTTGGTTGACCTAAATTGATATTATCTAATTGTGTGCCTAAATTTAACAGCTGACAGCTATTCAACCTAATTCATTACATATCTTTCTATCTGACAGTATCAAGATGAATTTGTTCTGACACAGTTTAACTCGGAGTTCTTGTCATATATTATTACCATTTTCTAAACTATAGCGAATAAACTGTGATAATGTGAGAATAGGTGTCTGAATACATTTTGGTTTGACTGTGTGTGTATATATATATATATATATATATATATATATATATATACACACTCACTGGCCACTTTATTAGATACACCTTGCTAGTACTGGGTTGGACCCCCTTTTGCCTTCAGAACTGCCTTAAATCTTCGTGGCATAGATTCAACAAGGTGTTGGAAACATTCCTCAGAGATTTTGGTCCATATTGACATGATAGCATCATGCAGTTGCTGCAGATTTGTCGGTTGCACATCAATAATGCGAATCTCCCGTTCCACTACATCCCAAAGGTGCTCTATTGGATTGAGATCTGGTGACTGTGGAGGCCATTTGAGTAAAGTGAACTCATTGTCATGTTCAAGAAACCAGTCTGAGATGACTTGAGCTTTGTGACATGGTGCATTATCCTGCTGGAAGTAGCCATCAGAAGATGGGTACACTGTAGTCATAAAGAGATGGACATGGTCAGCAACAATACTCAGGTAGAACCGTTGAGACAAGGCAGGATGGATCCATGCATTCATGTTCTTTACACCAAATTCTGACCCTACCATCTGAATGTCGCAGCAGAAATCGAGACTCATCAGACCAGGCAACATTTTTCCAATCTTCTATGGTCCAATTTTGGTGAGCCTGTGAGAATTGTAGCCTCCGTTTCCTGTTCTTAGCTGACAGGAGCGGCACCCGGTGTGGTCTTCTGCTGCTGTAGCCCATCTGCTTCAGGGTTTGACGTGTTGTGCGTTCAGAGATGGTATTCTGCACACCCTGGTTGTAACGAGTGGTTATTTGAGTTACTGTTGCCTTTCTATCATCTCTAACCAGTCTACCCATTCTCCTCTGACCTCTGACATCAGCAAGGCATTTTCATCCACACAACTGCCGCTCACTGGATATTTTCTATTTTTCGGACCATTCTCTGTAAACCCTAGAGATGGTTGTGCGTGAAAATCCCAGTAGATCAGCAGTTTTTGAAATACTCAGACCAGCCCGTCTGGCACCAACAACCATTCCACGTTCAAAGTCACTTAAATCCCCTTTCTTCCCCATTCTGATGCTCGGTTTGAACTTCAAGTCGTCTTCACCACATCTAGATGCCTAAATGCATTGAGTTGCTGCCATGTGATTGGCTGATTAGCAATTTGTGTTACCAAGCAATTGAACAGGTGTACCTAATAAAGTGGCCGGTGAGTGTATATATCAAGGGTTTGGTCAAACACTTACACAAGAAATGAAAAATGTGAAGCATATATCATTTTATTCACATTTTTTTTAGGATTTTAGAGTTGAAGGTGCTACTGTACACATAAAAAGGCTAGTAAGGTTAGTGTTTACACTAAAACACTAAAATCATATTAACACACATATTGTTTTTGTCTTGTGGCCACATTTTTAAAACTGTGAGTGTTATAATGTTTATAAATTAGTCCCATTAAGTGGAAATTATTGTTTTTTTGTGGTAATCAGTATAATGCCACAAATGCTTTTTAATTGCGCTTAACTCGTAGGCCTGCTGAACACAGAATATTCCTTTAATTATGTTTTTTAGTTGACTTTTAGTTTCCAACAAATGTTTTCAGACAGATGGTCTTCTAATGTTCTCTATAGTTATTTGGCAACACTACTACATTGCAGCATGGAATAGAAATGCTGCCTTTTCATGCATGGTTAGTCAGCTCTCTATTTTTCTTCATTGAGGCTGGAGGCCTCTGCATTGCTCTTTGATCCAGCACATGCACTACTAAAACATTTTGTCTCTTCTCTGTCCAAATGTTAGCACAGGGACAGCCATATGTTAGACCCAGATAAATCAGCCTTATTGAGTGGCCAGTCTCACAAACCACCCAGATTAGAGCATTAGAGAACTAATGAGGCTGCTGGGAGCCGAGGGCCGCTTCATGTTACCTTGAACTGCGACTCTGTGTGAAACACAAAACAGACATGCCTTGCGTTGAAAACAGTACAGCAGCTGCTGGCGGAAATCAAACACAACAGCTCGCTCTTTTGTGGTGGGTTCACCCTAATCCAAATGGTGCTTTTCACCTCCACGGAAAGCATTAATGTGGGGACAATATAGAAATAAAGCTGGCCGCTGACGCGTTCACTGACGCATATGTATGTTATTTGGAGTTTATGTTTCAAACATTAGGTTCATTTTTCTTTATAGCTTCCACAGTATCAGGCTATGTCAAAATGTTCTTTCTTCACAAATCACTTATTATGCATGTGATGAATACAGTGCTTAGCTTATGTATGTCTGTGCAGTATGTAGATCAATAAGTAAAATGCATTAGGGTCATTAAGTGCCCTTTGTCTTTCTGACCTTGTTAAAATATTCATATACAGAAGAAAGATTATCTTCTACAGACGACAGGAAACAGACCATCATCGGACCCCGGGTCTATATCTGGCCAATCACTGTCCATATAGCTGAGCTTCTAACACGACCCACTAGACATCTGCAGACTATGAGACTCCTTGGCTTTTATGCCCTTCACTTTCCCTTTGTCTTTTTTCATCCAAATGGCTTGTTTATTCTTATGAAGGCAAGGCACTACATGCAAAAACATCGTTTTTGATATTTAGGCTATTTGGCTTTTCATAAAGTGGTATTTCAGACTAGTGGAAAGAAAGTGTTTATTTATTACACTTTATCTATTTGCATCTGTAGATTTCCATTACAATATGTGTCTTTAAAGGCTGTTTTCTCAAAATGAGTTTTTTCTCATGCAGAAATCTCTTCTGTAGCACTTTACAACATTTTAATCCTAAAAACATGGGGAAAACTTATTTATGGCTGTTCATGGTAATTCCTGATTTAT
Source organism: Schizothorax lantsangensis (assembly GCA_027422415.1). Lineage (NCBI taxonomy): Eukaryota > Metazoa > Chordata > Actinopteri > Cypriniformes > Cyprinidae > Schizothorax > Schizothorax lantsangensis. Next base: position 13,998,196 of record CM049850.1, on the reverse strand, counting down.
GGAGTAATAAAAAGATATGTGTCAAATCCCCACAGTAAAAACCTTTAACTCTAATATGTCAACAAAATGAAACAAGAATTTTGAACCTGGCTTTATCTAATGTTCAGATACAAATTAGTGCATATTTAATTAGATGGTAACACTTTACAATAAGGTTCATTAGTTAACATTAGTTTACATGAACTAAGAATAAACAATACTTCTACAGCATTCATTAATCTTAGTTAATGTTAATTTCAGCATTTACTAATGCGTTTATTAAAATCACAAGTTGTGTTTGTCAACATTAGTTAATGCACTGTGAACTAACATGAATAAACAATGAACAACTGTATTTTCATTAACTAACATTAACAAAGATTAATAAATAGTGTTAGTTAATAGAGTAACTAATGTTAACATATGACACCTTATAGTAAAGTGTTACCAATTAGATAATCCATAAATTGCACATTTAAACATAACATTTGGCCATTCTTAATGTGATCAATCAAATGGGGATGTACGATGATATCTGTTAGTTACTTTTTATTTACCCTTTTTATCTGGGGTGTCTTAAATGATAAGTAACACTTTAGTCAAGTCACATTTATTTATATAGTGTTTTAATACACATATTGTTTCAGATTTTTTTTTTTTTTTTTTTTTTTTGCTGAACTGCTTTACAGCTGAACCTGAATTTGTTGCACAATTGATGAATTTTATAACATTTTGTCATCATTTACTCACCCTTAAGTTGTTCCAAACCTGTATGAGTTTCTTCTGTTGAACACAAAAGAAGACATTTTGAGGAATGTTGGGAAACAACCGTTGTCATTGACTTCCATAGTATGAGAAAAATTACTGTGGAAGTCATTGGCTACAGTCAACTGTTTGATTTGTTCAGCAGAAGAAATGATGAGTAAATGAAGACAGAAATGTAATTTTTGGGTGAACTGTCCCTTTAATAAACAGGAAAATAACAGTGTCATCAGTTATGAAACAAATTAAATTTCAGCTGTAAAGCAGTCCTACAGAAGGCAATAGTGTCATTATTCAGCTAAATTTCAGTGTTGTTTCAATTCAGTTAAAGAACTGTGTCAGTGTTGCAAAATTCATCTATTTGAAACTAGTTCAATTCAGCTAAGCAGCTCTATAGAAGGCAATATTTTCATTATTTAGCTAAAGTCAGTTTAATGTTTGTTCAGTGTTTGTTCAGTTAAATAAAGGTATCAGTGTTGCAACATTTGTCATTATCCAGCTCATCTCAGTTCACTTTTTTTCTTTTTTTTTTGCATTAGACTGTCATATAGTTTAGGTTTCTGTCTGACTGCTAATGCATTATTTTCCTTTACTTTACCACACATACATCAGCTTAACCAGATTACCCAACCTGAATTTAAATATGTTGAGTATGCCTAATAAAAGAATCTTTCATTTATGAGGAGTTTTAGAGAGATATAGATGGGTACATCTCAATCCACTTTTGTTCAGCTGTCTGGTTTTAAGCAGTGAATGTATCTGCCTGAGAGAGGTTACCATTTGAATGGCAGAGGTCTTACACTTGTAGAGTTAACGCCTCGCTTGTTACTTTCTGAGGTAAAATACCCACCCGTCTATCACTGTGACAGCTCTGACAGCCATTCAGGGAACCCTGAGGTGCCCCAGTGAGCAATCAAAGGGCTTTTATTGAAAGAATCCAAAACTAGCCTGTCAGGACAGAGAGGCGGGTCAGCTGTCATGGTGACATGGCCCTGCAGCGCTAAATTATCCTGAAAGAGAAAACTACAAGATCCTGTGAGTAGATCATTTTGAAACCCAGAGTAACTCTTGCGCTGCTCTTATCTAAATGTTAAAAATTAAGGAGTTTGTTGGTTAGAAAAGGGTTCTGCTTCATTTGGTCTTCCTCCTCCTTCTTCATTTTATTCCTACTCCTCTTCCTCAAGGACAGCCTTACAGGAGGAACAGAAATTAGACCATAAATCAGAAGTTATGTTGTCAATTTTCCATTTTTACCACTGGAGGACACTACTGTACAGCAAATGAAATTGATTTATTATTACAGAATAAAATGGTGTTTTGAACACTATTTGCCTGCATGATAAGAGTAAGATTCTTTTGATGTTGTAAATTATATTTTTATGAAGCTTATTTTTGGTAACAGCACCTAAAACAGCTTTTATGCTTTTTTGAGTTTTTTTCATGTAGCAAAAAAAAGAAATATTACAAATGGTGGAGATTTTTTTTTTATATAAACATTGTTGTTTGACAATAAAATGTTGTTACTATTTTTTTTTTAAAAAACAGCTTGTGTTTCGTATTATATTTAGAGGACCTGACTTATTCAGCAAAATCTGTGAACTTTATCATTCAGAATTTAAGATACAGTGCATGCATTTCCTCTTTCAAAGATAATTATTTGTTTCTTTATTTTAGGAGAAAAACACACCCCCAGAGCACCAGTCTGATGTTGTTCATAGTTGGATGACAAAAAGACTTACACTCGCAGTTTCATCAGCAACATAAGAAGAGTTCTGCTGAGGCTTGCTCTGAGATGGAAATAATAATACAATTTCCATCATAATGAGGGCAGCACTCTAATTTTGCAGGTGCTTTTGGGTCAGGGTTTGGAACTGAATTATGTTTATATTATCACTACAAAGCTAATGTGTGAAGTGCTTCTTTCATCTGGTATGCCATTTCATATCCACTATTGAAAATGGCTCAGGTGTCATCATCCATGAGAAGATGACAGCACAATTTGTGTAAGCCTCGTACACTCATTCTCACATTGTTTTGTGAATACAAGGCATAAATAATGCAAAGGATATTGTCCTAATACTTTATGTTCTCCAGTGGCAACTGTTATAGGCCTGCTTCCATGTCTACGCTGAGAAATTAACCTCCCTGTATAGCATAAGCATACTCTCCTTACTGCTGGTGATAGATAAATAACACATAAGCAATAAAACAATGTTCAGTGATGAGTGTGTTGTTTGAGTGAAAGGTCAAGAAACTTTCCACACCAAAGCAGATTTTTCTATCAAAAACCTTTAGTGGAGAATTGGAAGTAGCCTATTTGTAGTCTTTAACTCAATAATTATCTGTTTCAAATTAAAGTAGTTTAGAAATCTAAACTGCATCTCTAAACTACTTAAATAAAAGGTGGCATAAACTTTGGCATCTCTATCGCCATCTGTGGTTGAAACATAAAATTACAAGTTACTTACTAAATTGTTTTTACGTCAGTTGTGCTTATGCGCAGATAAATCTAAGAGCATATGCTTGAGATCATCATATCAGAGCGGATTTGTAGTTCTATTCACCAACTAATAGCTACTGACAGTAAGAAAACAGTCCCACAAGGTAGGCTATATATCTGTGAAAATGTGTCATTTAAACAAGTATATCTGCCACCACAGAAACCGGTGTTTTCTTTTCTTACTGAAGATTGACTGAAGTTTCCCGCCAAATCCTACCCGACGGCTCAAAATATAAATCATTATTTTAGGCAAAGAACAAGGTTTTGAACACTTTACTCACTCAAGTGATGAGTGACTGAAATTTCCCGCCAAATCCGACCCGACGGCTCAAAATATAAATCATTATTTTAGGCAAAGAACAAGGTTTTGAACACTTTACTCACTCAAGTGATGAGTGACTGAAATTTCCCGCCAAATCCGAAAATATAAATCATTATTTTAGGCCGTCATTTTACTCACTCAAGGCTCAAAATATAAATCATTATTTTAGGCAAAGAACAAAGAACACTTTTTATGTGCTCACTCAAGCATTCTTTTCAAACATTTTGTTAAAAGATTAGTCATTAACGCACACGATTTATTTGTGGATAGACTGATCTGCTAAAAAGAAAAAGGCAATTATAAATAGAAAACTGTACAAAAGTCTTTCACTGCAGTCTGCAGTGAAGTTCTAAAGCCATTGCAGTGCGTTTCATCCAAAAATAACTCAAAGGTTTATAATTTCTATACTCTTCTCTGAAGTCTGATGCAACATTGAGCTAAACCTCTTTTGATATGAAGAATAACATTAAAAAAGAGTCAGAGGGAGATAGAGGAGAGGAAATATAGTTTCCAGTCCCTATAATGCCATTTTTCCCTGAGTCTTTGTTTTTAAATGCACTGAAGAGCAGATTAAGAACTAGAGTTGCATAACACTCCTCTCACATGCATTTTTCACCACCAAGTCAAAGCGCTGAGATCTGTTTGATTGTGGGAGGCATGCAGACAGAACGAGATGGAGAACGACGAGGAGAGATAGGCACGCTTTTCCCACCCGTAACTGATTTGTGGACTGGAGCATCTTCATAAAAGTTCTACAGAAGTTTTGGTCAATAACACAAAGGCTACTGAAGCTGTGAGGCTGGTGTGAGAGGCAGGGAATTGGGTTGAAAGCAAGTTTTTGTCCTTAAGGGAAGAGCACACGAGCAACATACTTATGTAAGCTACAGCAGAAGGATCTGACTGTATTGTTTCAGTATAAATAATCATTGAACTTGAACCTGACACTGGCAGTTTGAGCCAAATTAATATAGAGTTCTGTGTCAAAAAGGTTAAGAGCACACAGAGTTGGATGCACTCTACTGTCAGCACTCAAGCTGAAGCCGTAGCATCCCGTGGAAAAGGCCAGCTGAACTTTACTGGGAATTCTAGAGTGTGCTTTTTGACTTTCATATGTGCGGTTATAAATCTCAGCGTGAAACATAGAGCTTGTTTTTATTTGATGCACTGTATTTTGTCAAACCACAGGGGTTTGAAGATGCACATAAAAATGACTTTTAGAGGCCCATGCGCTCGGAGAGGCATTGCTTTAATGTTACATTTTGAATCACTTATGGCAAAATGTTGAACTAAAAACAGTTGGGATTTGGGAATAAAAATGTAAACTTCTAGATCCAAAGTTATGTCATCAGTTTTGACCTTTCACCTTAAATGTTAGGTTTAAGCCCTTTGACTTTTAATACAATAAAGGATGACAAAAAATTAATCCAATCTGGATGCATCCTTAAATATAGTCGTTTCCACTTCCATCTTATTTGTAAAAAGAGCAAAACATTAAACCACTGCATTTTTCACAAATTATATTTTGATGTATACATTTCATAACTGCTGTGAATACTTGTTTTCAAATCCAGATTTATGACCTGTATCCATTACATTATTATTTTAAGAATACTAAAGGCATGAGCAGACTGCATATGCTTTTCATCAAGATTTATTTGTGAATGCCAACCTTCCTATTAACTGTTGAACTGCAGCAACAAAATGAATAATTAATAATAAAGTGATTCTTTATTATGTGTTTAGCAAAGCCCAAAGCTATTATGACAGAAATCTAGACATAGAAATGAACAGTTTCTATGCTAAATTAACTTGTCATTGTCAAGTTTCTATGCATACATTAATGCTAATAGCCTATTTTATACTGCCTCTAGTTTAGAGTGTTTCCTTTCTTCAAATTGATCCAGTATCAAAATAAATTGGAGCTTTAATAAAATTCTGGTGAATGTAATTGTTATTCCACTACTGTTATTATTATGTAAATAGCCATATAACATTATAATTTTCATCTGTGAAGAAGCCCCATGCAATTACTCAACAAGATTCTCATTAGTGTATTACTGCAAAACAGTTTAGCTTTTTTAAGAGTGCATTGCTATCTTAATTATTGCCTGGATTATGATCTTCTGTTTTCTATGTTAGCAGAAGTTGTAAGAATGTAAATCAACTGTGATGAATGAAACAAGAGGCCTTTTATGTGTAAACTGTTGAAATTTCATTTCATGGAATAAACCCCTTTAAAAAGTCTTAAGTTTTAAATGATAAATATTACATCTACATATAAATTCTGCAATATGGCAAATATTTAAGAATATTACAACAAAACAGTAGCATATTCAAAAAATAAAATATTAAAATACATAAAAAAATGAAACATAATGTCAGCATTATATAACTGAGGCATAATTACTAACCATAAAAAAGTATAATAAAGAAGAATATAGTAAAACAATTTTATGAATGGTACTACAACAAAACCAAGCTTTTGGATATTCCAGTTACATTTTTATTTTGGCTATATGGAAATGTGTCTCAATAATATCATTATTCAAAAAGAATAATCTGGACGTTGGCCTATATATATATATATATATATATATATATATATATATATGTATGTGTGTGTGTGTGTGTGTGTGTGTGTGTGTGTGTGTGTGTCCAATCATACCTGTAAATCTGTGTATAAATCTGTAAAATGTCTGTAAATCTGGCACATGGCCATATTGCTGCAAACGATGTTTAAGCTAAGCTATTAAGGTGTGTAATTAAATGTTGAATAGCATATTTCTGCTGTTGAATTTTGTAAAATTTATATAATCTTGAGCCTTGGTTCTTTTATATATAATACAATACGGGAATATTAGTTGGTAAATGAGAGAACTGGTTGTGAATATGTTGTTAAGGCACAGTATATACAGAGATTGTGAGCTGAAACACACAGAACTGAAGTTATTCTGCCTCATTCCTGTTCTCTCTTGGTTGTAAAGCCTCAGGAAGGCTGTTGAATAATAGATTACAGAGAGCAGAGCTGGATGCAGCCGGCCACGCTGCTTTTGTATCAGTCGGCTTGTCCGGCACAAAGCCTCTCTCTCTCTCTCTCTCTGCAGCTACAACTTCAAACACTCTCTTTCATCAGTCCTCACACTTTCACCCAGGCCAAATATTTATGCATATGCTGTTTTGCATAAGCTATGCTTACTGTTTATGTGCTTGGCTTGTTACAAATTGCAGCATATCTATTATGCAAAACTCATATGCATGAAAGGTTAGGCTGGGAAATGAGTTATGAACTAATATCAGTTATTTGCACATGGTATGTTTCTGAATGATAATGTGAGCACAGTATTTGTCATGCGGGACATTTACATAAGAAGTCTAATTATTTAAGGGGTGTTTCAAAACCATCTGCATGCATCCAATCACGGATCGCCACACTCGCTCGCATCACAGTGTTCTTTATTTACAAAACAGCCTGAGGAATATGACCAGCAATCAGTCTGGCAAGAGCCTGTGTGTGTACCCCTTACAAACTGCACAGTATATCATAGTCATTCATGTGCATTTGATAGATATATGATCCACTGAAATACAGGATGAGAAGCTCTCTAAAAAAGAGACAGATTGAGGCACTAAGTATGATATATATGGAAGCCTGTTTTGTCACCATGGAATAAAAATAATAAGACGACACTGCGACTTTATACTGCTCAATTCTGACTTTTTCTTGCAATTCTGAGAAAAATAAAAAAATCGTAATTAATTTTATTTTGTATTCTGTGGTGTAAGCAAAAAGCAGAATTATGAGATATAAATTCAGGATTGCAAAGTACTGTATAAATGCAGAATTCTGACTTTTTTTCTCGCAAGTCGAGGTTTACATTTCAGAATTATTGCCATTATATCTTGCCATTTTTATTTTTGTCACAGAGTAAAAAAAAAAAAAAAAGTTAATTGCTACTTTTTTCCTCACAATTGCAAGTTGAAATCTCACAATTCTGACCTTTTTTCTCAGAATATATATTTGAGTTTATATCTTGCCATTTTGATATATATATATATAAACTCAGAATTGTGAGGGAAAAAAAGTCCAAAATGTGAAAGAAAAAGTCGCAATTACCTTTTTTATTTTTTCTAATAAAATACTATTTAAAAATATATATATATTTTATAAAATAATATTTGGTTACACTTTATTTTAAGGTGTCCTTGTTACAGTGTAATTATAGTAATATTAATTAACTACATGTACTTACTATACGGTTAGTGTTAGGATTGGGGTTTGGTTTAGGGTTACTTGCATGTAATTATACATAAATAATTGCTATTATAATAGTAAGTAACCTACATGTAACGTGTAAAAAAGACACCTTAAAATAAAGTGTTACCTTTTGTTTTTGTTTTTTTAATGTGGTCAGAAACAAGCTTCCATAGATATATGAGCATTTTATGTTAGCTAATAAAATATAAAGCTATTTGTGGCCTTATTTTTTAGTGTATGAATATAAATGGTATTCTTTTCTTTTTTAAATGTCAATTCATAATAAATGCAAAAATAATTACATTTCATTTGAATAAGGCCAACAGACTGAACTGAAAGAGCATAATCTGACTGTGTACATAAAAAAAAAAAAAAACACCTTAGTAGCACGACTGCAACACAACATGAGAGTTTAACTCCCATTTAAAGCAGAAAGCTGCTGTTGTCAAAGCTCTGCAGCATGCATTTCATGGCATTTGTAATGCTTTCAAAAACACAAAGTTCATATACTAAATTGTAACGTAACAAACGTAAACACTAAAACTCACATGCCAACAACAGGTTTCAGTTTTGCATGCAACAAATTCAGGTTTTTAGTATTGTGAGAACTGACTTTGGTAGGAATCAGCTATCAAGGACGAATCCCTAATAGCTGGTTTAAGACAGATGACTTCACATTCATTCTGGATAATCTTCTGTTTGCCACTTCATCAGTTGATATGCAATCTTGTGCAATAAATCTACATTTACTGTATTTTTCATAGTGAATGTTGTTGTAATGCAGCCTACTGTTTTACAAGGACCTGATTGACAGGTACAAGAGACTACAGATGCATAACATTAAACAATGCGTATGTATAATGTTCAATATAAAATTATAGCACAATCAGCCGTAATAACAGTGTTCCAGTGCTTCCATGCAAGTCTAAAGAAACAACAGCAAAAGATCACAGTGACATTAAGTTATACATTCATCAAATCAATGCTCAGTTTCCACATCTGAAGCATAGGAATCCTATCAGCAACTCTGTTTTATCTTTATGTAATGCCAGGCTTTGTGAAAGCAAACTTGTAACTTGCAATATAGCAGCACAGACTCACTGAACAACATCTGAGCATTTGAAACACTTGCTATTTCTCACATTCAATTTTTGTGCATCTGAACTTCCTGCACGTATTCACAGCTTTGTCACATATTCCATTATATATATTTTTTTCGGAGATAAAATCTCAAAAATATGGGTTCTTAATAAATATTTTCTATTTAAAACCAGTCATTTTATAATGTTTTTAAATTGTGCTGTAAATGCTTGAAGTAATTTCAATAGAAATACTGTCAATCTCAAAGCAGCCCACATAAAAAAGTTTGGTTAGCAACACATTTTTTCATATATAAACATAGGAAAGCTGTCAGTCGTCATTACGTTCTCAAATGTGGGTTTTAGAAACCCCAGGGGTTCATGAGTTGATGAAGCTAATAATTAATAAAATCAAATCTAAAATTAAAATAAATAAATAAATGGTGCCGCATACTTCATCAAAATTAAATAGAAATCATGATTTATCTTAGTGTGATTATCCAAGGCTGCAATTTAATTAAGACTTGTCAAATTAAAAAGTTAATGTAAAATGAAATTATTTTTATAATTATCAATCATTTATGACTTCATTTTTATAATTTGTATTAATACTACTAATAATAAAAATAATAGTAATAATAAAGACCCTGAAAGAGGTCTTAGATGGTTTCATCAGCAGCAATATAATATGTTTTCATTTGAGATATCACTCTTAAAATCGCCATATGTCAAATTAATGCAGTATATTATTTGGACAATTTGTGCAGCCCTGTATATAAATAATTTTATTGAAAAAATATTAAATATTTGATTTGTTTTGTTAAATAAAGTCATTTCACCATTAACCAACATCAGATAATTGTGAATATGTAAATCTGTGGTTAGAATATTAATATATTAACTTAAAATCTCAGTGTATAAGAGGTTCAGGAAAAAGTAGTTTGGGAACCCCTGACTCAGTGGGCCGTCCTTTAATCGCTACATCACGCCTCTTATTTGTAATTGGCTACCGTGGCTTGATTTGGCTCCACACAGTGGGTGGAGTCTTCGCTCTGATTGGTCACCTCACTCTGACTTGATTCTGGCTCGTGGGTGGAGTCTGAACTCTGAAGTGATTCTGTCTCTCCTGCCTCCAGACTGGAGATGCACTCAGAGGCTCTCCGTGTTTGCTGATAGGACCGACAAAGCTCCTCCCACTTCTGTCGGTTGGCATCAATTCCATCTACCATCGGCTGAAGCTTCCTATTCAACTTCACAAGAGCCTATAAAATACATTATCATCATAAAAGTTCATTAGCTGGAGTTAATTGATTTGCTTTTTCTACTAAACTGTTTTACCTCATATAATGGCTTGCAAATTCCATCAATCCATTCTAACTGAAGCACAGGAAGCTCATCTTTACGATTGCGATCAAAAATGGCCTGGATAGAAGAGAGCAAAATTTAATTGACTGACAAACCAGCAAATTTAATTTTAAAACACAGAGATATCTGTTGGTAAGAGAATACATACAGCCGGTGTCATCTTCAGCTCTGATCTTTCCCTGTCACCTTGTTCAAAGAATTCACTGGTCACCAATTCAGCCACCTGGAATTAGAAACATAGATTTATGACATTATATTTTAATGTCCACTACGATATGACCCCAACATACTCTGCAGTGGTTTCAGAGAATATACAGTACAATCATTTTCTTACCCTGTTGAGAATTTTTCTTTATAAATCTGACAAATTTGTATATTTTTTCAATAGAAAAAAATGCTAAATATATTTGACTTGTATATATGATGATGAATATAACTAATATATGATGATATATACTGTATATTTATTCTCTCAAAACAAATTTTATTATCTTACCATTTTCCCTCTCAAATAAGATATTTATACTGGAAAACAAGACAAAAATAGAACAATGTGGGTCGGTCTAACCTGTTTTGAGATCTCCCATGGTCGAGTCACGGCACCCAAGTCACACGCAGTCATCAGCATAGACCTGGTATGTTTAAATATTTATCATATTTTAACAGCAGATCTTGCCATTTCTGTTATCAATTTTAAAAGTTGTAGACACTCACCTGAACATGTCTCTATGTTCTTCATTACTCCAACTGAACTGTCCCGACAAAACACACTCAAAGAACTTGGTTCTTCTTCTTGTATGTCCAATGGATTATGAAGATAATAAAGAAAAAAAATCCAATAATTAATTTTACTTAATTGCAAATTTTATCATTTAAGGTTCTGCGTTCAAGTTAATTTTATTTAATGTTCCTTAAGGCATCTTTCAGATCTTCACCAGGCTTTCAGGATCTGAACAAAAGGGGCTTAATATCGCCTCTTCTGCCTCTATTCAAATGGCGCCTCTTTGTGGCCTAAACGTGAATTGCATGCATCTGGTTGAATATTTAGAGCAGTTATGATGACTATATTGAAACACATGCTGTTTGATACTATTACTTACTTGAAGTACAAGGTGAGATCTGTGGACAGAATGGCCTGTTTCAGTAGCTGCATCATGTTGCTGTACTCTTTGGAGGACAGATTAGCAAAAATGTTGTGACCCTGTAAAAAAAAACAAAGGAGAAAAAGATGACAAATGTTACATTCAATAGTAAGGGAAGATTGGGGCAAGATGTCTAAATTGGCAAACTGGGTCACACACTTAATCTTGACAATGTGAGGAGGGAGTAACATTTCATATTTCCCTGGAACCTTGATGGTTGTATATTGAATGAATTTGTTCAGTTTCTTAAAAAAATAATAATGTAGTTCATTACATGAAATAATTTTGAAGCCTTTTGATTATTTAGGAGAGAAACTGTTTGGTATTTGGTTTGTCCTGTACAATCATTGCTTTTATGTCCATATTTGTCTTTGATCATTTACAATGGCACAGCTTACTGCTAACGTGAGTCAACTTACCTTTTTACAAACCTCAGCGGGGAAGAAGTCATATTTCAGTGGCCTGTGCTTTCATTTCATTTTAGTTGATAACAGGCACTTTTAAACATAATTAGATCTATTAATTTGAGCTATATCGGACAGCTTAACCCTGACAGAAGCCTTTCATACTGTATGGAATAATAAAAAATATTCCAAAAAAAATAAAATAATAATTATTATTTTCAAGCATCATATTTGATACATCAGGCTTTCTTCAGAGGCCCAAACTGAGCAAAAATATGCAATTTGCTGCAGCTGCTGATACTTATATGGCCAAAGAGTACAATTAAATTCTGATAGCGTGTTATGTAATCAATGAGATCTTTATATCAGTATAGCAGATATATGCTATACTGATATAAAGATCTCATTAAGGCATTAAATGTGTATAAATATAATCTCCATAGCTATACAAATATATCAGTATAGCAGACTACTTGCATTAAATGTGTATAAATATAATCTCCATAGCTATAAGCCTGATTTGTCATATTTTATAATCAATTTTAACATGATTTTTCTGAAAATGATGTATGGATAATCAAGTAAACCTACAGTATGTAGCTTCAGTCCTTGAAATATTACTAGCAATATAAAATGTATTCTTATGTTTACTCTATACGGATTTGGTAAAAATTTCACAGCAAAATGCATGATTTCCACAACCATTGGATTTTTACAATTTCAAGGCCTTTTACTTACTAAAAAAGTATAAACTGTCAATCAGATGACAAAAGGCACATAAAAGGTCATGTTTATAATTTAGAGGCCTTAGAAATCAGTGTATCAAATACAGTATGATACAGTAGGCGCTGTAAGGTTCAGTAAAATGTGGCACAGCTTACCCTACTCTCCTAAAGTCTACAGTAAGTGAAGTTTGGGGAACACAATCTCTCATTCCAAGTTCTAGTACTCCTATAAAGCCCTGTCTTTTCAGCTGAAATAAAGCCAATCATGAAACCAGCAATCTCTTCACACCCCTGAGTATCATTCATAAAGAGTGTGTCTCCAAAGTTCTCTACGCATGTTCAGTCTCTGGAATAGAAAGCAATTTCTTTCTCTCCTTGCTTCAGTGCAGCTGACCCAAGAGGGGAATCTCCTTAGCACAGTTAATTGGTGTTGGTTAAAAAAGCTCAATGGACGTCTACAGGAAATCGATACAGAGCTTGGTCATGATTAAACAGCTCAGAGCTAAATCAGCCACTTAATCAAACGCTGACATCTATTTGCATTCATTCCATCCACTGAGACATGCAAATGTGGACAAGGGTAAAATGGGTCATTTCTGCAAATCCATTACAAGAGAAGTGTGAGAGAGACTGGTTATTAGTCCATTATTGCTTGACAATATTCATTGTGTTCTGCAGATCATTGTTTTCACACACAGTGGAGTCCAAAAGTGTGAATAACAATTTCAGTGAAAATCAAACTGAAAAACTAGCATTCATTTTAGAATTACTTATTATTTGTTTTATTTTCTTTACTGAATATTTGTTTCATTTGCTTCAACCAAGTAGTGGATATACCATGGACTGTATAATGAATAAATCTACAATTCATTGCAAATAAGAGTACATAAGAGTACAAGAGTTCTGTACTGCTCAGTACCGAGCCCTGACCTGACAGACATGCTCACCTCACTCTGCAGGATCATGACGGCGTGGTTGAAATGATGATGCTCAAGTGTGGCAGATGTTCCGTACAGCAGCGCTAGTGCTGACCCAGACCTTTGGGAGCACAACAGAGATCACATCCAGAACAATAAGCACATTATGTTGCTGTACAAACACACAGGTCACGCTAAACAGACTGCACTACAAAAAAGAAGTGGAGTTGCAAACAAATAAATATAATATTTATATGTTTGCAATTAAACTTTGTGATTGCGATTAAGCAAAATTTGGTAGTTTTATATGTTGTTCCAGGGTTAGCATCATCTGAAGTCATCTGATAAATTCTCTGGAAACAAGCTGTATATCTTATGCAAATTTTCATTCTCAGATATACTGTACTTCTGTTTAAAGGTTTGGGGTCAATATGTGTTTTTTAAACTAAATTAATGCTTTTATTCATCAAAGATGCATTAAATTAATCAAAAGTGTCGGTAAAGACTTTAAAATAATTGCGATTTCCCAACCCGATCTCATGGCAATTCCTACATATTTTACGAGGTGGCTAATTCGTATGAATTCGTACGACCTTACTCATACAAATTCATACTATTTTTACTAAATCGTATGTATTTTACAAGTTCCCCAATTCGTATGAATTCAAACAAATGGCCTACCCCTAACCCCACCCATAAACATACCTGTCACTGGGGTCTAGACAAATCCTACAAAATCATAGTGAGTTCATACGAATTCATATGAATTAGCAACCTGGTAAAATACATACGAATTGGTCATGAGATAGCATTGGATTTCCACAAAATATTAAGCAGCACAACTGTTTTTTAACGTTGATAAGCACCAAATCAGCATATTCAAATAATTTCTGAAGGGTGATACTGAAGACTGGAGTAATAGCTGCTGAAAATTCAGCTTTGCATCACAGGAATAAATTACATTTTAAAATATATAAAAATAGAAAACGGTTATTTTGAATGCTAATAATATTTCACAATATTACTGTTGTTGCTGTATTTTTAAACAAATTAATTATATAAATAAATAAATTCTGCCTTGGTGAGCATAAGATTTTTTTTTTTACAAAAAACATTTAAAAAAATCTTACCAACCCCAAAACTTTAAAATGGTGGTAAATGTTTCTTGTTTTAAACATATTTAGACATTTTAACTGGGGGAAAAACAAAACTAAATGCAAATAAAAAAAATGCAAGTAGCCATGTAAACATGCAGAATTAGGATAGCAAAATAAAAAAGACTTTAACCTTAAAAAGGGAGGAGAAAACCCCTCCCATGTTGTCGTTTAAGGCTGTGCAGCCATTCAGACACTCCAGAGAATTGGCACAAATTGGTCAGTCAGTAGAAGTTAGTCATATTAGACAGATGCCAACATTGACAGGTTACATGATATGCCTCATCCATGAACAACTCAACTTTTACATGACAATTTTAGTGCTGTGTTGTACTGTTGGGTCATTATTTGATGCAATGTAAAATCTGGAGCCACTGACGTAATTTACATTGACAGATTTTGACTCACTTTGCTTGAAAGGCGTTGTTTGTGCCACGATGGTCCAGGTCATGACAGAAACACCCAACCATAAGCGCAAGAGTCTCGGTGTCTGTCAGCACCTCCTGGAACCCAGCAGCCTGGACCACAACAGAGAAACCTACTACTGCAAATCCTCCAATACAGTGATTAAATTATGGCTTGAAAGATCATTATTGATTTAAACTAAATGCATTTACAGCTTCTACCTGAGAATATCATTAGAGGGATAGTTCACCCAAAAATGAAAGGCATTTACTGACACTCATGTTGCTCCAAACTCTTATAACTGTCTTTTTCAAAGGTGTTTTCTCTGCCATACAATGATTGTGGATTGGGACAGGGGATGTGAAGCTCTAAAAAGGGCAAAAAGCACCTTAAAACCATCATAGAAGTAATCTATATGACTTGTGCGAAATATAAAATTCAAACAATAACGAACAGAATTAAAGCTGTTATTCACTGAATATATAGCCTTCCCTTGTGAAAATAAAGTACAAGCATACTTTTAAAAGGAGTACTTATTATTGAAATAATATACTTCAAAAGTGAACTAAATCTAAGGCACTTAACTAGGACTTAAGTACATCTTAATATGCAATTTCATAATGATTTCTAAAATATGGTTATAGTATGCTGCTGAATGTACTGACAAGGATTTGTGATAAACTAAAATATGCTTTATTGTAATTTCTATTGAAACTTGCATTCATGCAATTAAATATATTTAAATTAGTGCTGTGCTGTTAAACGATTAATCACAATTAATCGCATCCAAAATAAGTTTTTGTGTACATAATATATGAGTGTGTACTGTGTATATTTATTATGTATATATAAATACACACACATGCATGTATATAAGAAAAATATGTTACGTTTATATATTAAATATATTTATATATGAATATAAATATATACATGTAAATACATGTAAATATTTTCAAAATATATGCTGTATGTGTGTGTCTTTTTATATACATAATATATATATACACAGTACACACTCATATATTATGTAAACAAAATCTTTATTTTGGATGCGATTAATCACGATTAATCGTTTGACAGCACAGCACTAATTTAAATATATTAGTAATTATTACACATTTTTAATGATTACGTTGCAATTTAGTACATTTAAAATACATCAACTTTAGATGTAATATTGAATGACACACCACAGTTAAAATGATAATGAAGTACTTTTCAATTACATCAAAATAAGTGTACTTCTTTTGAAGCATGTCAAAAGATTATTAAGAGATGATGATTTAAATAGCACAAATCACTTATTATATCATCTTCAAGTACTGTTTTTTAAAAATACTTTTAGGATTTGAAGTAAATAACAAGCTCACATTCAATATACTCCAATTAAGCACACTCCTTTTTCACAAGGCCTGAAAGTCTTTCAACACTTTCATTGTACAGAAAAGAGCAGCTTAAACATTCTACTATTCTTGTGTTCCACAGAAGAAGAAGGTTTCGACTAAATCACTAAGGGTGAATAAATGATGACTTTTCATTCATGAGTGAACTATCAAATCCCATATTTCAGGCCACTTCGATCATCATCTGTGACTTACGGTGATCATAACAAACATGCACTGTGAGACGTTGAAGGCATGCCTCCAGTTGTGATAGGCTACGGTGCGGTAGTTCTTCCTCACGGTAAGCATCCAGCGGCACAGCACCTGAGCAGGAAAAGAAAGGCACGCTGTAGTATTCACACCGCAGCTCCAGACCCTCCCCGTGTTCCCGAAACCAGCCTGCAGCACAGTCTCTCCCCAATCCATAACCCAGCGCTCCCTGCTTCACACAGCATACATATGTAAGCAGCATTTCACTCTTCCAGTCAGTATAGGGTTGGCGTTTGGCCCCCGCTCTGATGGTGATTGCCTCACCTCATAATCAATTTTGAATTTCTGCACGACACCGAGCTCCAAAAACATCCGCAGGGAGGCAGTGATCATGGCGTCGTTGTCCAGAGAAAAGTCATTAAAGTGGAACTCATCGATCCCGAGCTCACTGCTTAGGGGAATCTTAGCAGCCTGAGAGAGGAGAGGGGACAATCTCAGCAAGTCCAGTAGCAAGGCAATTAAACACCAGAGCAGAGCCTGATCCACTGAGGGCTCAAACAGAAAGAGTATATTACACTCTGCCATTTCAATTATTAATATTCAACTCTCTCAAGTCTGGGACCCACCATCTATAAATTTCTAGGAAACGTTGGGGGCTGAGATGTTTTTTACACTTCTATCTCTCTAATGTATGAGTTTAATTTGAAGTTTTCATCACGTCTCTCTGGAGAAAAGGTTTCTATATGCTACTGATCTGAATCTTATACCAGTCTTTTATGGATGTGTTGTATCACATTTTGTTGTATCACGCTGTAAAGATAATAATGCACTGGTCATATACAGTAAGTTGTAATGCTGTTGATAATGTGCTTTATTGCATGACAGGTGTTACAGCGTATTGCCAAAGCATTTGTAATATTTACAAGGAATCAGATATTGAATGAATAATTTATTAAATTATAAAATAGGTAATTAAAGAGAGATTTACTTTTTGCTATAGTTACAGTTTATTTAAACAGCTTTATTTCTATGCAACATGACATATAATACATGAAATAGCATGTAACAAATCTTTTAAATTAACATATATCTTTAAAAAAAATTAAGTAATCAATCAAATCTATATTTTTGTTGTAATTTACTTGAAATACAGTATACCGTTCAAGTGTCTTATGCTCACTAAAGTTGCATTTATTTGAAAATATACAGTAAAGTCAAATAAAATGATACAGTAAAAATAGTAGTATTGTGAAATATTATTACAATTAAAAAAAGTGATCTATTTTAATATATCTTTAAATATAATTTATTTCTGTGATGGCAAAGCTGATTTTTTTAGCATCATTACTTGAGTCTTTAGTGTCACACGATCCTTCAGAAATCATTGTAATATGCAGATTTGGTGCTCAAGAAACATTTCTGATTATTAACAATGTTGAAACCAGTTGTGCTGCTTAATATTTTTATGGAATCTGTGATACATTTTTTAAAGATTCGTTGATTTACAGAAAGTTCAAAAGAACAGCATTTATTTGAAATAGTATTTTAGTAATTTCTGAATAATACTAAAAAAACTGTACTGACACATAATTTTTGAAAGGTATAGTAAATAGACCAGTGGTCATTAATGTTTCAACATCTAAAACTTCACATATAAATAATGAATTTAAAACATTAGTATATTTTCAGTGCTGAGGAATCTAGTTTGTATGGACTTCAATTTCATATTTTAATCTTACCTTCAGTCGATCAACCTCTGCCTTGGAGCATGTAGCATGATAAGACAGCATCTGGAAAAGACAGAAACAACAATACACTATGTACACTATGTAACCATACCACGCATGCACAATAAATTCTCTCTACTGGTCTGACAGATTTATATGCAGGCAAAAAATGTAGCTGTTATGTTAATGAGCAGATTAAAACATAAAAAGAAATACCAAATAAGAGATATTACTCACATCTAGAGCCACAGACTGCTTGGCCCAAGTCTTTTTAACCTGGTTATACATCATTGTGTTGTTAATGCCCAGACCACAGAAAATAACAAATGCCTGTGAGGAACAACAGAAATGAAAATTACTTATGCGTATGATTTATGACAGCATCAGTAATGCACTGTAAGTAAGTATGTACGGCTCTAATTCACTTATAAAATATTGATGACTGGCCATTTTATTCCAACAACATCAAATATTTGAATAAAGTCACACCTCAAATAACCTTTGATCTGCATCATTAAATGTCTTCCTGTCCAAGCGATTCAGAATCTGGGCAACGCCTAATGAAAGTAAAACATTATTTTAGTTGTTGTTTTTGTGGGTTTGTATATAAGCAGTTAAGCACTTGTGTGGGGAAACTTACCAATAATCTGATGTGTCCGATTCCAGATGGGGACGCATAAAACTGATCTGATATGAAAACCAGAAGCCTGGTCCGCCTGAGTAGGAAACACAATGCTTGCATGATACGTGTGTGTGTGTGTGTGTGTGTGTGTGTGTGTGTGTGTGTTTGAGTACACTTGGGTTCATATACATGCTTAAAGGTGCTTACATTAGAAAAAAAGAAAGTGCACTTAATTGTATTGAACGTTTACTTTTAGTGTACTTTAATTTTTTTTCTCTATTTCTCTATTTTTTCTCTCTTTTTTAGCTCCATTTTTTTTAACTGATTTTTTTTTTAAATGTCACTGACGTGTTCTTAAAGAAAGTACACTTTTATGACTATGGTTCCTTAACACACAAAAGTGCACTTTAAAATACATTTCACAACATTGTTTTAATAATCTTTTGTCATTCTTTAAAGAAGTACATTTTTACATGTGCATAAGTATATTAGTCAGTTCATCAAAATAAATGAACTGATGAACTGACTAATATACTTATGCACATGTAAACTACTTGATATATTTAAATAGATAATATATTTAAAAAGTTTCAATAGACATACATTTACGTTTTACTTTACCATAAATGCTTGCCAGTACATTTGGCAGTACACTAATCAATTAGACAATTAAAGTTATTTAAAGTAATTATGAAATTACATATAAATATGTACTTTAGTCCTACTGAAGTGGATAAAAAAGCACTCTTAAGTTCAACTAATTGTATTTAATATTAATTGTATACTATAATACATGTTCATTTAATTGTAATGCAAAACATTACAGTCAGTCTACACTTAAGTATATAATTCCATAATAAGTACTCTTTTAAGTATGCTTAAGTGTGCTTCTTTTTCACAAGGGCATACTACATAGATGACTACTGCTAGTATGCTAGTTTAGACTCAACTGGCACCATGTGAGAGACGTGGGCTTGGAATCATACTTTGGTTTGGGCCAAGTGATCAAAATGAACATGAAAGTGGTCTGTGAGGGTGTGTTCTGCTCACCTCAGCATCAAAGCGGGGATCCTGACAGACGTCACTGATGTTAACAGGCAGCCCGGTTGATGCTACCAACTCAGCAATGCTGTTATTGATCAGCCAGTCCGAGCAAGACACCTTCTCCATGCTGACTTTGTCAAATGCACACACATACGCACAAACACACATACTGAGCATGGAATACATTAGCTGACATCCCGCTTATGTTACATATGCTAAAAAATACAATTTAGCAGTTTGTCATATTAATAGTCCTGTATTCTCACCTGATGTCATGATCAACGCTGCACAATGGAGACATGAGCTCAAACGTCTGGGAGAACTTTACTACCTATGAACACAGTGAGAGAACAACTAGGTTTTGATATTTTCTGAAGAAAATATTCAGTGTTTGTTGTAAAACACTTGCTGTAAAGCAATGCAAGGGTCATTTCAAGGTGTTCACGGTGCCCTCTACTGGATGAACGGTATACATTGTCAGAGACAACTATGCACAAAATACTGCAAAAATCACCTGCAAAAAAAAAAAAAAAAACTGTTTTTTTATAAAGTCTAGCTATATAGAGCACTACAGTGATGACGTATTTTGTAGGCCATCCCAGAAATTAACATCACCCAGATTCCCTTGACAAAAAGTCCAATAGAATTTTTCCATTGGCTTTTGAATTGTTGAGGAATAAGCTATATGACCAGCAAAAGTTTAAAATTCTTACATGTTTAGTACATCATGATAATCTTCAAAAATTAAGACAACTGTTATGAATTTTGAAGCCTAAATAAAATCACCAGAAGTTAAAAGCTAAACGTAGGCTACAAACAAATTACAGTCACATGACTTTAAAATCACAATCACTCAGCTTAACAACTCTTTCAGTCTTTATATTTAAAAATAATAATAATAAAAAATAGTTAGAATAGTTTGCAGGAGGGTGATTATAAATACAATGAGGCTGTAAAAGTGGACTAGATGGGTCTTCCTGTGCAGCGTAATGACGTTTAATGTCCTCAACAACCTCTTTATTCCCATTTAGATATTTGTTAGAAACCACCTTTTTAAAAAGCTTTAAAAAATCACAAAGTGGTATAATTGATGTATTTTATGTCATATGTTAAATCATCAAAATATCTTAAAGGGATAGTTCGCCCAAAAATGAAGGTTCTGTCATTAATTACTCACCCTCATGTCGTTCCAAACCTGTAAGACCTTCACTCATCTTCAGAACACAAATTAAGATATGTTTGATGAAATCCAACCTGATCCTGCATAGACAGCAAAGCAACTACCACGATCAAGGCCCAGAAAGGTAGTAAGGATATTGTTAAAATAGTCCATGTTACATCAGTGGTTCAACTGTAATGTTATGAAGCTACGAGAATACTTTTTTGTGCGCAAAGAAAACAAAAATAAAGACTTTATTCAACAATTTCTTCTTGGGTCAGTCTTCGACGCGTGTTCACAAGAGTACCACGACGCAAGCATGTGCATTTCTCTGCTTGTAAACAGGTTTGGAACGACATGTGTGAGTAATTAATGACAGAATTTTCATTTTTGGGTGAACTATCCCTTTAAACCTTTGCTAACCAAACCAAAAATTCATTCAAAAAATCTACTGACTTCAGGACAATGGAACCGGAAATGCTAAAATGCTAACCTATTACTGTGTTTAAATAAAGACTAATGTAAAAGCCAATGAGAGGATGCCCAGCTGAATTAGTTAAGAATGGTGGAAGGTGGAAAGGATGGAGAAAGATAAGAAAACACAAAAAATAAGGATGGACCAAAATCGTGCCAGAAAAGAGAAAAGGGGGACTAAAAAGTGATCTCACAGGAGAGTGGATGTCTTCTAGCAGAAGCACCGAGCAGCGCTCACACTGCAGCAATGTCAGCGCACGCTGCATGATCTTTCTCACGATCTTCTCCAGGTCCGTCTGCTCCTCAAACAGATCATTCACCACCTCCAGCAGGGCCTTGAGGAACAACAGCAACAGCTCGAAATGTATTCAGATAACACAGGCCTTCAAGCAGATTATTCAATATTTAAACCTTGAGACCTGAGGATTGTAAACAAGCTTACAAAATCAAGCAACACACTGTCTGAGACGGCTAGAAGTCTAGAGGCAGATCTTGACTCACCCTGCTCCTCTCATACTCCTTGCGGGATTCGGAGAAGAGTTTGGCGTTGGAAATCGATATTCCACAGAATGGTAGATACATTTGAAGCACCTGTAGAGAGAAGTGTGATGCTTTCAAAGCTTTAGTCTGATTGATGCATGGCGGTGAGATATTGAGAGGACAAAAAAACAACAGCAGAAGAACTGGAGGCATCACATCAGTTCATCCGTTTATTTCTAGGGCATTTATAACAGCACAGCCTGTGTATTTGCTTTCAGAGCTGCTTGGCATAAATAATTCTAAAGAGAAATTCTGTGCTATTAATTGCTATCTATAGAGAGCTGTTTTGAAGCAGCGATGAAAGTGAAAGAGTTGAGAGCTGAGGTATGGCATTCACATGTGCTGATTTAGCCAATGACAAAGATGACCTCTGTTCTGAGAACAATTTTGAGCAGGCGAATTC
This sequence comes from Schizothorax lantsangensis, assembly GCA_027422415.1. NCBI lineage: Eukaryota > Metazoa > Chordata > Actinopteri > Cypriniformes > Cyprinidae > Schizothorax > Schizothorax lantsangensis. The sequence goes on along the minus strand of CM049850.1, from coordinate 13,975,623 downwards.
CAAATGGTGGTTTTGTACTATTAGTATTATAATTTTATATAAGAACGTTCTTTTCAAATAATGTCAGTTAACTAAATATATAAGCTAGTTGCAGGGATTTTTAGATAAGAATGTACTGCAATAAAATTGATATGCATCAATATGTCTGAGATCATCTGTAGTAGCTCTGTCCTGCTTTTACAGTTGCTAAATGTAAGCAGACTTAAATATGTACAGGTGCTCACCAACCAAAACACATGTAACTAACTATAACAACACACACAATCACAGTTTTGTTGCTACTTTAGTTGCTTCTTCACTTAGCATGTAGAGACATACATGAATAACTGAATATTTATCTTAAATGTGCCACAAATTTCTTTTAACCTATGTTTTGTAGTAACCAAGAGAAGTGTCATCGCAGATGAAGTGGCAGAAGTTCCTCAGACACCTGTGAACACGAGCAGTGCTTGGAGTCCAAGACACACATCATCTTCATTATACTTCTCTAAATGGACTACCGTGGAGCAGTTAGAGTCGATGAGAAAGTAAGTTCAAGTAAATGTCTGCACTGACCATGATTATACCATGTAATATAATGTTTTCTGCAACAATTGGGGAGAATCTTAACTGAAGAGACAAACTGACCAACAGGAAGCTATGGATCTATTGAATATGTATTTTTCAAGCATTTTATTCTGGCATTCACTGTTATTTTTCTGCACAGTGATGACTAGAGAAAAGTGCTTCTACTAATTTACTTAAAAGTATAGGTAACCCAGAATTCTGTCATCATTTACATTATTACATCAAATCCACTACATTTTTTTCAAACCCCTGACTTTTGTTTTTCTGCAGAACTCAAAAGAAGATACTTTGAAGAATGCTGCAACAAAACCAACAGGTTTGTCACATGTTGACGACATGTAAATGAGTTAAATTTTGGGGTAAACTATCTCTTTAATTAGGATGATACACACTTTAAATTTCAATCATACTGGACACAGCCACTTAATGTGCTAGGATTAAATGGGTAAATAATAATAAGTAAATAGTCTTTCAAACATCATCATACAATATATATATTTAATTTCATTCAGTTTGGTGCATTCAGTTAGACCTTTATTAGCAGATATTTGTGCATTATTTGCTCTTTACAGGTGCAGAAATGAAAGCTCCCAAGCAAAGAACTCGCTGGACTAAGATGTGGAAAGACATGCTGCACAGTAAACAACCAAGAACAGTAATCACTGATTACCTTTAAAAATGATTCATAGTAACAGTTAGGTAATAATTATTTAAATTATTTTGCCAAGTACAAAATGTTTCATTCCAAAACTTTGCCATTTACCAATGTGTTTTTCAAAACACCTTTTAAATTTTTTATGTTTTAACCTTTATTTATTAAATGTTACAGTCCAAGTGTAATTATAAATGCCTCATTCATTCAAGTAAATGCATGGGTAATTTTGCAAAATGTGTTAAATATTTTATCTACACTACACTGCTGTTTTTTGGTGTAATTGCATGGTTTTGTAAATAAATTGTTCTGTAAATAATTTTTCCTCATGCCAGCTTGGTCAAGCTAGTTATTTAATGGACTTTAAAATTGCTTTCATAATAATGAGATGTTTATAGATTTGTTAAGTCATGTTATTTATGTATTATAATCTATATAATTAAAATGAAAGTAAATGTTTTGTCTAGGTAACGTTATCAATTTTAAATGAAATATTAATGAATAGTACAGTAGATACAGAAATGAAACTGGGCTAAGTCTGGCGTGCTGCTCAACGGGTCGAGTCCGGTTTGGATGCAGGAGTGTTGAGTTACAGCTGTCGCATCTGGTCCTGTTGATTCAGCCCAGAATCTGAAAGAGAGTACACAGGCATCCAGGCCAGGTGCGGCAGATGGATCTCTAGCAGGTGAAACTGGCCCGAGTGTACGGAGAGGGATTACGTATGAGGTAACGTTAGATGTAAATAGCCTTATCAGCAAACATCAAACTGGTAAGTTTTCACTAGACTTTAGTGGAATCAGCAGTTTGCTTGACGGTAAATAAGGATCTAATGCTAAAGTATCTTTTTTTTATTTAAATACCATTGTTTTCCGTTATTGGTGAAGTGTTATTGTGGTTTCCGATCACCAAGGAGAGGCTACGCAAGGTCCTAAAGATGGCGGCCGCAACAAAAAAGTCACGTGACTGAAACCCATGAATACACGGTGTTCACTTGAAGGAATTTTATCATTTATGGTCATGTGACCCAGGGTGGCGAGTCCTTGCGATTCATTTTAAAGCTAGATCATTTAAGAATTCGAGTTAACATGTAAACAGAATAATTCTAGTTGTTTTATTTTGTTGCAGTACATTGCACATATTTTCGTCATGCATTTCATTTAAATATTTTTAAGAAATGTGTTTAATAGTAGATACGTGACTACCTGCAGGGTCTTTTATATTTTTATAAATTAAAGAGGGAACACACAACATATATAAAATATTTTAAAAAGTCATTATAAAATGTATATTCATTTGCATCGATTATATTAACAGCAATAATACAAAATGTCTGGTGTACACTGCGATGACCTGCAATTGTTACCTTACAGGGCTATTTCTACCTGATTTCACCCATAAAATGTAGTTTTGTTAGTATAAATAACTGTATTTAGGTTGATTCATCAATATTAAGTAATATTCCAGACTTAAAACCAGTTAATTTAGATATTTCTGTTTTTAGGTTACTATTTTTTTCAGGGTAAGAACAGCTAATGGGGTGATGGACGTCGCATTACATTGCACCGGAAAAAAACTAGCAACCTAAAAAATGTGCTTCATGTGGAAACATCTAAATTAATCGATTTTATTTAAATAAAACATTTTATTTAACATTACTGAATCAACCTAAACAATGTAGGTTACGCCAACAAAACTAAATTTAAGGGTAAGATCATGTAGATATAGCTCTTTAACGTAACAATTGCTGGTTACCTCTTTTTACAGTACCATTCCAGGTGAAGATAATGTCTAAATGACATTGTTTTTCAATGCTCCCCTCACCAAGTGCACTTCAAACAGCTTCATGCTCCCTCCAAAGTCGCCACTTCAAGGGTTCTGCCCTCTGGAGTGAGTAGGGCATAGGGATTCTCTCTTCCAGTTGGAATTTTCCCAATATCAGTTAGATTTGATATATGCAGTAACTCAATAAATGTGCAAAATGACCACAGGGCTTCAGCTGGTTATGCTCCTGTTTCTAAGGTTATGAATAAAGAATAAATCTTCAAATATAAATAACTAATTTTCTAAATCTAGAACTACTTGTACTCCAGCATAGCAGTATATTCGCCAAGGTGCTAATTCATCGATCTCTTTTGATTTAGCACAGCAATTACATTCACACTCTAGAGTTTCATTACCAGTTAAAGTTTGGGCAATACAGTAATAGGCATCTGGAGAATGTAACAGGCTATAAATCCAGTAGCTGGAGCAGATGCTTTAGAATATAATATCAGCATGAAGCCAAGAGAAAAGGAGAACAAAGCTTATGCACCTTCTCATTGTCTTCGGTGAATGGAGTTCCGCTGGGGTTCTTGTTGATGGCCTGCACTACACCGATGACTTCACCGTCACTGTTGTGGATGGCCATGCACAGAATGGACTGAGTCTTATAGCCTGTCAGCTTGTCGATTTCATCACTGAACCGATGGTCCTACACAGTACAAAGGAGGCACAACAATGTAGCTGGATGCAAAAATAAACATGTATTCATTATGACAAGTTATTGCACTGAAAAAAATGATTCATTGAATTTACTACATTTTTTAAGGTAAGTGGTTGCAATCAATTTATTTTAGCTACATTTAAATAAACACATTTAGTGGACTAACTTTTAACTAAATTTATTTAAATGTAGCTAAAATAAATTGATTACAACCACTTATAGAAAATATAGAAAATAATTGTTAGAGATAATAATTAGATAATGTAAAGTAGATAATAATTGTAAAAGAAAATATGTTGATAATTGGGTTGTTTTGATCTAGTTTTGATTTATGTTATTATAAAAGACTACTTTTGAAAAATTGAACTTTTTTTTTTTTTCACATCAATCACAAATCCACTTGTACTTTACCTCATTCAAAACTAACTCAAGATGATTTGGGGGGGGAAAAGCATGGTAACTCTTTATTTTACAGTGTCCTTGTTACACGTTACCTGTACTTATAGTGCTAACAGTACATTTTGCATAAATACATGCCACTAAACCTAAACCAAATCTAATTTCAAGCCTATAATAAGTACATGTTGTTATTTAATATTACTCGGTATGTAATTACACTGTATCAAGGACACCTTAAAAAGTGCAACCAAAAATGCTAATTCTTCCAACTTCACAATGGGGAATGGGAAAAACTACATGAAAATGTATTTGTAGTTGTTGCATTTCAGATTAATCTGGTAGCATATTACATCACTTTTTGGGGGGTTGGAGACAAACTGCATTCATTGCCACCAAAAGCATAAAATTCTAACAGTGATAGGATAGTGGCAATTTCATTGCACTGCATCAATGGATCTCCTCTGACCACAGTGTACTAAGGAAGGCTTGCCTGTGGCCATGATATAATGATGTGTACGCTCGACTGGTAGTGTGTATTTGAAGATGGGGAAACAGCCAACACTGTAATCGACATATCTTCACATGGGGAATGTTAAGTTCTTGAACCTTTTGACATAATCAAAATAATCAGACAGCGACTCAAAGCCTTGGCAGCAGAAACTGTAGAAATCACAAATCTTTAAAGGCACATCTATTCTATCCTCCATACTAAAGTTTAATATGTTTGCCATAGCTGTTGGGTAAACAAGAGAGCAAGCTAAGCTACTGAATATAATGAAGGTAGATTTTACTTGAAATACTGAACTTGGGGCAAGCTGTTATGTGTCTTTTAAATGTTATGTGTTGGCCAAAACAGTGATTTTAGATTTATGTGTCAACTCTCAAAATGTCGCGGTTTCATGAATAGTTTTGTTTCATAATTATTTTACTCTTTAAATGTAGCTAAAAGCAGGGATGGGCAGTATTTCAAATACATGTATTTAAAATACGTATTTGAAATACAAAATACTATTTTGTATTTTGTATTTAAATACCTTTGAAAAAAATCTAATGTATTTTGTATTTAAATACATTTAATCTTAGTATTTTTGTATTTTCAAAATACATAAATACTTTTTGCCAATCAACCTCTTTATTAGGCTGCTGGTTTCCCTCAAACATGCCACTTTCATTCATTCATGTGAGCTGCAGCTGTATGACTCCATCTAGAATTAGGTAATGGAATTTTCTGGATTCCTGTAAGGAAATAAGGAATAATACTTCCTTCGTGTGCTATAAAAATTTCCTACTTCCAATTTCAGAAGTCCTGATTACAAGCATGTTGCATTCAAGTGCTTTGCTGTTGGACTGAATAGGAATCGTGGAGGACGCTAGGTTTCCTGCGAAAATCTTATTAAAGCCAAAATCGTAGATATTTAAAATATAGCATCCCATTTGTTGACAACTATATCATCATTCACTGTGTTATCTTTATATTTAGCTTGTTGATGATTCTGGGTTTTCAGTTAAATACATGCTGTTTTGCTGTGTATAAAACATACAAAATGCATGAAATAGTTATTGCACTACTATGAGCATGACTTTAACATTAAAACAAGGTGATCTTGCTTTTGTGGGGAAAAAAGCATACCTGTCCCAGCAGGTAAAAAAAAGAGCACTAGCAAGGGGAACATAGCATTAGCACTAGTCAGTCTTGTTAGTTGTTTTTTTTTGTTGGTCAGATTTGGGTTTTATCAACTAGCTAGTCAAATGGGTTCATTAAACTTTAATTATTACTGCTTGCTATGGCGATATGACAATATATATGTCGGCGATGATATAAAGTGTAAATCGATTTAACTTTTTCTATATCATTTGTATATCGTCGTGGTATGCAAATATATCTGTGGAGCTTTTAGTGGGCAGGAGCTATTGACACATCAGAGCGATAAAGAAACATGGATAAATGAGTAATAAGCAGCTTTCTGTGTGTGTGTACCCCAAGACAAAGATAACTATAATGCTAATAATAAAGATACATTGCAAAAATTGTTCTAAGGGCATACTCACACTAGGCACAGTTGCCTTGCACTAAAGCCCAATTGTGATTGTCCTTTTGTCAACAGACAGATATCAGTGGATTATTACAGAGGCAACTGAGGTTAATGGTGAACCTTGCAGCTTTACTCACAAACTACAGCACATTACCTGTTCATCAATAAGATCAGAACCAGACCCATTATAAATCTAAATGTACCCGAAATTAAATTAATTAATAAGTGAGATATCCAAGTAGTAATAAAGATTTTAGCTGTCATAATGATAACAACAGCACATACAAAAATAGTAAATGAACTGTTCCATGGTCCGGCGAGGTTAGTGATCACACTACATGTGTACCCCACACGAGCGGGCCAGGGCATGGTTAAACGAACCGCACTGGACATGGTACAGAGCAGTCACATTTGTGAAATGAACTGGACTTTGGGGGTCAATCACGCTCAAGCATGGATCAGACCCCTAGTGTGAGTACATCCTAAATCTAAGTGAATAGCAGATAGCAAACCACAACTATAATCAGAACAGCACAAAAAAATTATGAATGATAAAAACATTGACAGCCAATCGGAATCATTTCTGCTTTAAAGAGCTTGAGCATTTAGTGACAGATGACACAACTGCATTGTATACTTAGAATACACTAATATAGTCATCTTTATAGGCTAATTATCGTTCTTGGTGTAAACAGGCCTTAATAGTACTTCACTGGATGGCCAGATTTCAAATGTATTTTGTGTATTTTCAAAATACACAGTATTTTGTATTTGTATTTAAATACATTTTTTCGACACAGTATTTTGTATTTTTATTTTAAATACATTTTTATGTATTTGTGCCCATCTCTGGCTAAAAGTCTATAATAGACTGTAATGTGTAATAACGGGGAAAATGTTAAATAGTTGTTATTGTTTTTTTTGTTGTTGTTCTTTTTTTGTAGCCAAGACCTACAGTATATATGCTTACGTTATCTCATTATTTGCTAAAATAAACCTATACATGAGAAATAGTCACTGGAGTAAAACTTGTGACAAGCCCCGGGCTCCCCACTTTATTTTTTATGGACACTGCAGTCCCTGGCGCAAGCTGTCAATATTGGTCTTGCTCGACGTAAATTATAACTAGAGTTAGCCAAACGTCAGTTATGCAAATGACAAATAAATACACTTAGGGTTTGGTGATTTGTGATGTAAATTCACAATAGTCGTATAAAATGACAGTTTTAGTCAGTTTTTATGGTTACCTCTGGCGAAAGCGAAGTTATTTAGTGTCTATTTGACAACAGGTAAAGATACGCACCACTAACTTGTAATCTAACTTGTATAATTCCACAAAGTTCAAAATCCCTTGTGAAAAGGACATGCTTTAAAAAATAAACTCTTAACCTTTTGCTTCGACATCCTTTGGGTTAAAACATCAAACCTCTTATAATAATTCGCAACCAAAGACTGCGTAATTGTCAGTATTATTATTAGTTGCAGTTCTACCTCGTATGCGTTCGGGATGTTGACGGTTTCACCGTGTTCTGCTACATAACCTATGATGCCTTTACCCCACGGAACCTGCACCTCGTTTGAGTTCAGAGTGCTTGAAGAGGGTCGCACCGTCGTACCCGAGTGCACATCAAAAAACTTGGACACCAGTGTCCTCTTATGAGACGGTCCCTCCACTAGGAAAAGCGAACACCTGTCTGCGTTTACCATGATGCACACATTGATAAGAATCTTGTAGCTGAGGTTCGTCATGTCAAGTTCGTTAGAAATGTCCTTAACCAGCTCGAGGAAGAACTCCCTCTCGTTGGACTCTTTGAGTCTGTATTTGTAGTCAATGGCGCTGGAGGCATACTGAGGCACGTTCACCCGGGACTCGAGCAGCGCGCTCAAGATGTGCGCCGTGGTCGGCGGTAACGAACTGGCTTTCCGCAGCAGCGCGCGCCGTCGCATACTCGACTGGGAGTCGTGCGCCGTGAGACTGACGTGCTCGTCGTAGGTCCGGTGCGCTGTCATCGCTTTGGAGCGGGCGAAGTTCCTGCGGAGCTCCATGTGGGACGATCTGCGCTTCAGTCCGTCGGGGTTCGTGGGCCAGAAGGGATCCCTCACGACCCCGCGCTTCTCTTCCGCCGGAGAGGTTTTGGACAGCGGATGCTCTTTGAGCCACCTGCTCAGGGTGTCACATTTTCCCTTCCTGGCGAGATATTCCTCAAAAAGCTCCGGATGGCAATCCAAAAATGCCTCCACGTCGGAAAAATCAAAAGTTGTCATGTCGGCACAGCCACAGCCAAAGTGTTGTGGAGTCGTCTACAGTAACGCTCAGCTCACTGTACTGCTTCACACACTTCACACGTCCATCTGCCATTCACATATCACTGTTCTCCAGCCTCCCTACACAGTCTTTTATGAGGCTCGTGGAAGTGAACAGTGAAAGAAATAATTAAATATGACTGATGCGCGATGACGTTGAAGTATAGGCCTAATAAGCAATTTGTTCAAGCGGTTGGCAGGTAAGACGCAGATTTCCTCTGGGAGGGACCTAAATAAACATGAAAGCAAACGAATAGTTCTCTGTTCAGTGTGTATCTGTGACTGAAAATGGATGTTTCTTTTTGTGTGTCTAGTGGAAGTTTAATGAATCTGTTTTTGTTTCGTGAAGGTCTTTTTATATGCCTGTGTGTGTGTGTGTGTGTGTGTGTGTGTGTGAGAGAGAGAGAGAGAGAGAGAGAGAGAGAGAGAGAGACAAATAGAGAGAGAAAATATGTTCTAATACCTTCCTTAATTAAACACTTTTGAAGTAGCCCCAGTCTGAAAATGATGGCTGCTTTCATTTGTCATTAAAAGTCTATCCATAATAAGTATATTCCAACAGGATGAATAGCCCATTATTTCTGTTTGCACAACCATTATGAATTTAATATAACAAAACACGTGTGAATTGAAACTTTATTGTCGCTGAAGGGAAATTAGTCTTGGACTCTATGGTGCTGTATATACTGTATATACACAAGACATCCTCACACATCTTCAAATCATTAAGTCAATAAGAGCAGTAAATAATAATACAATTTGCCAGATGCCAAAGCGACTTGAGTTCATGGATTCACTGGAAATCACACCCATGAGCTTGGCATTGGTCTACTGTTTGAACTACAGGAACACTGAAAAATCATTACAAAAAATAAATGCAAACATCACAAAACAATATTTGCCATAAAATAATACATTCCTGAACAGTATATGGACCATTCAAATAACTTAACACAAAATAGATAGGGTGAACTATGCAAAGTGAATAAGTTTTTTGTACATTTGCAATTAAGCACTGATAAAATCTATTATTTATTTTTTTAGCAACAGTGGGATAGTGATTGTAGAATTACAGCAAATGAGTGTGCAGCACTATAGATTTATTGAAGCTGTATATGTGACGACAACGTTCAAAAGTATCAGTTTTCAAATCGTGCAGGATGTTAAAATTGTTTAGAAGTCATAACATACCATTCTGCAAGTAACTGTGAGAAAATAATCAAAACTGTTCCTGTAAGTCATACTTCGTGTGAAAACTAGGAATAAAAGTTGTCAGAGTTTTACTGCCTCTAGTGTTGATTTCAACTGGAAACTGCAGTGAATCGTACATATAGGTAAGTTTTTTCAGTTTTGCAGAAATGTATGTAGAGACACGTATTTCCAATGAGACTAGGTTGAATAATTGACCATGCAATCAGCTTTTAAAACCATCATAAATGGTTTATTTGATTTTTGATTGTTCTCTATGATGATGTCAAAGAAAAACATTTTCAGGATGACAAAGATCCCCTATATAAACGAGTATATGAGGTTTATGTTATTTCTCATCTGTTTTAGTTAACAGTTAATCATTGCACGTCTTCTCCTTCTATACTAGTCATTTCACTCACTCACTGACGCACATAGACCTTCACTTCTCCTGTGCTTGTTCAGCTTCTTTTATTCAAACTGAACTCTTTCTGACATTGTTGTTTCTATGCTGTTAAAAAAAAAAAAAATCTGACAAAGAATGCAACTGTGAACTGGTTCTGCTTTGTGATAATATATCTCCTCAGCTTTAACTCTAGCAATTTCTGGGATCTGCCCAGAGACAGTTATATGTTTTAATCAACATTTTAATCTTTTATGCTGTGTAATACAGGTCTTCAATAAACAATTTCATCAGATTCTGGGATTGTAGCATACAAATGCAACACATTAGCCAGGAGGTGTTTGCTTACACTCCATCAAAGAACCTCCATGGTGTTCCTCTGAGCTTGATAGGTTAATCACTTAAGCGCATTTAAATGGTTGCTGGTGTGCGTTTTAGCCTATACCTGTTGATGTTCATTAGTAAGATAAGGCACTGCTGCAGCCTTGATGTTTAAAGCAGTCTCTGATGGCCTGCAGCAATATATTCTGACACAGGCTTATGAAACCTGTTCTCCATAGTTGAGTATTAACAAGCAACCAAGGGATCTGGATCACCGCACTACATTCATAATACAACAGTAGGAGATGTAATACAGCAACCCCTCTGAAGAGAAGGGCGGTAATTGGTCACTGAACTTAAGTTTGGCATGTGTGCTAAATCCCAGCTTTTCTCTAAACCTTTGACAAGGTCCCTGGAGGATCCCAATTAAAGGTGTAATACTGAATATATTGCTCAGCATAGCCTTATAAATAAGGCCGGTCAGTTTAAATGCTTGGCAAGCAGTTGGCGGTGCATCTGGACAGGGTCTGGTCTATCGATCGGTGTGTTCACGTTTTGATTGAACACCACAGGGAAAATATTCATACAAAGACAGTGAATGGGAGTTTTTCATGAGGTGTGTACATTTTCGAAAACAACAGGGTAGATTAAATGTATGTTTAATGTAGTGTATGATAAGGCATGTAATGAGATGATGTTCATATAAGACTGAACTGTGGAAGTGAAGAGTTTCAGAACCATGGACAGCTCTCCTGCTGTTTTAAATAGAGAACAATGATGATGAGTTATTCACTAGGTGGGATTAAATTTAGAAACCTAAAGGAAATATCAAACAAGCACACAAGCCTTTAAAAATAATTTTCTAACATTAAAGCTAACTGAATATACAATGGAGCTTCTACTTTTCATTATGATGTCAAAATGCAATATGTGACTATTGTGCACAGGTCTGCATTCTTTTTTAATCACCTGAAACACAAAAATGAATTAAGCTGACTGTTTTTCAAGTGTAAGGATAAGATTAAGCTCTTATTTCTGCTGATTTTACAATGGATGGAAAATTAAGGAGAGAGCAATGCAATGTTATTTTTTTATAGAAGAATATTTGAGTGTCTTGAGTACAGGCAAATGTAAAATAGCTATAGTAAGCAGAGCTGCATCCATTCCTTCAGTTTCTTAACTATGTAAAGAAACTTTGTTTGAATATGCTTAAAAATAATGACATAAAAAATGTTATTGCTGCAATCTTAAAGCAAAAGTTCACCCAAAAATAGAAAAAGTTGCTGAAGTTTTAGTCACCTATGAGCTATTCAAGATCTAGGAGTGTTTCTTCATCAAAACAGATTTGGAGAAATTTAGCATTACATCACTTGTTCAATAATGGATCCTCTGCAGTGAATGGGTGCCGTCAGAATGAGAGTATCTGATAAAAACATCACAATAATCCACAATTAACATCTTGTGAGGCAAAAAGTTGCATGTAAATAAACCAATCCACAAAATTTTTTAACTGTTGCTTCCTGCTAAAATGAGTCATATATCAATAATATTGCTCTCTCCTGTGAAAAGGTTGTCTTGTCTGAAACAGGAGAGAAATATGAACAGGTCAAAGTCATTTTACAAGCAAAAATAGTCCAAAAAAGTTCTAAACAAATATGTGGGTTAATTTTGATGTAAGAGGACAACAGGAGATGGACTTTTTCACTGGAGGAAGCAGTATTATGGTTTTTGACCAGAAGCGAAATTTTTATGTTAAAATGCATTGCGATAGATTTGTTTCTTACGAACATACAGCCTTTCACTTGACAAGACATTAATTGATGGACTGAAGTCATTTGGATTATTTGTGGATTATTGTGATGTTTTTATCAGCTGTTTGGACTCTCATTCTGACGGCACCCATTCACTACAGAGGGTCCATTGGTGAGCAAGTGATGTAATGCTCCATTTCTCCAAATCTGTTCTGATGAAGAAACAAACTCATTTACATGTTCAATATTCATCATCAATATTTGTGAATACAAGCCTAAATTAAATCATATAAATCATTGGATCTATTCAGATGATTTGAATTGGACAGCTGGTTTCATTTGTGTTACTTATTTATGTCTTTATGAAATTTTTGAAGCTTGAAAAGCTTGCGAGGACGTGTATGAACACAAACATTGAGAAAATATTTAAAATGGTTTCATTTATGTTCCAAAGATGAATGGAAACTTTCGGTTTGGAATGATATGAGGGTGAGTAAATTATGAAATATTTCACAACCCATCTGAACATTCCTATATGTGTAAACTACTCGACTTTTCCATAGCATGTTTACAGAGTTAACTGCTGAAACCAGAGATGGTTTTACACTCACTGCAGTAGCCTAGATCTGTGTTTCTCTGATAGCCTGCTCTGGTTTCAGCCTATCTATTGAATTCAAGCACTGAACTTTCTGCCCTCAGAGGCCCAGCCGCAGCAGACTTTACATTCGGAGCTTTGATTGCTCTCTGGGGGCTATTGATTTCTTGCATTATTCATAAGGAATACATTTACTTTTGAATTTACATAATTAGCTTTGAGTGTAACAGTTAAAACCTACCGACGAGAACTGATATCAGCCTAATTTGTTCAAAGACGACTTTTGCAATATATTTGGAATTTATAAGTGAGTTTAAGGGCTTAGCAGTAGGATTAAGTGCGATCTGTCAGCGAGACGGGTCTAATGAGCATCTCGCATCACCAAATCCCTTAAACACAACAAAGGCTGCAGCTGAGCTTCCATAGTGATGGTGTTCGGACTTGGATAAGGTGTCACTCTGTGGTTTCGTGTGGCTGTTTGTAGATTCAACAGTGTAGGGATCCAAGCCTACGGTAGCAGTCACGATTTGCTTGGTGGTGTCCACCTGCCCAGCACTCGCAGTCCTTTGATCCTCCAGAACCAGGCTCAAACCCTTCAGCTTCAACTAGAGCACTGGTCAGGAAAGCATGAAAGAAGAAAACTGCCCTTCTCCACTCCGACTCCCTCCGATCGTGAGGCAACCGTTAAGCATCACTGGACTCTATATTCCAAGGTGAGAATACTATATTAGACTGCATTTAAAATTTAGTCCTATATTCCTTTCCTTTTGTTGTCATGTTTAAGTGCATGAAGCATAAAGAAATGATGTAATGTGACCTAAACTCTTATTGATTTTCAATTTTACACAAGGGACAACAGGGTCTACCCAAAGAGCAATCATGAAGAGCTAAGTCAGCAGGCTTATGGAAAGATGACTTCAAGTTCCCAGAACGAATATATCCCTGCAGTCATTAAGGGACATCGACACTTTGGCTTTGGAGGATCAGTGTTGCCTGAGTAAGCACTGCAAAATTTTAAGACATATCTGATATGTATTAAATACCATTTAAAATAAAATAATGCAAATAAAACAGAAATTTATATAATTTATATATAATTATTTAATGTATGTATGTATGTATATATATATATATATATATATATATATATATATTTATTTTTTTTTTTTTTTTTTTTATGTATACTTATTAGTACTTGTTAATTGAATTAATTTAACAGTTTAATTGATTAATTAAAATCATGTAAATTAATATATTTTAAGACATATCGGATATGTATTAGCACGCTTCAGAAACCCTCCACCTTCCCCAGCTCCACCTGTATAGATCTGCTACGGGGTAATGTCATGTATGTTATATATGGGGGTTATTTCATATATGTTATATTTGCAGAAGCAGTATTTCTTACAGCAGCAGCAGTGTAGCAGATCTATTCCACCAAGACCAAATACATTAACATTGTCATGTACATTACCATGCCAATCCCAGTTGTCATGACAGAATATAATATATATATATTAATTATATTATTTTTAAAATGACAATTATATGTTGTTGACAATTTAATTGTTGACAATTAATTATAAATATTTAAAATATTTTAATACATTTTATATTTTATTTATATTTATTCATATATTTTTAAGTTAGTTTTTACATTATTAACATTAAACAATCAGCTGTGAAAAAGCTGATCATGTCTGCTAAATGCCTTTAAAAAATGAAGACTAAGATTTTAATGTGCTTACATTCAGGTCTGTCATCGTTCAGCAATATTATGACCTCACCCAAACCAAGAGGAGTAATATCCGACTGAATGACCAGCTGTAAGTTCAACATTTTACAGGGTTAATTTCACACACTTAAACATTAGGTAAATATTTATTTCCTTCTTTCTTTAGCTACTATTTTATTATTATCATTATTATTATTATTTTGTTTCAAGGGTCCCCAAACCAACAGACATCGACATGAGGTAAAATTTTAAAATATGTCCATCTCTTTTGTAGGCTATTTTTATTTTATTTTTATTAATTTCTAGTGTGGATACATACATTTTGGTAACACTTTATTTCGATTGTCCACTTTAGACATTCTACTACAGTAAGTACTTTGCAACTACATGTCAACTAGCAGTCATTAGAGTATTAATTAGTAGACTGTCTTCTAACACTTTATTTTGATGGGTCCACAACATACAACATACTGACTATGAGAAACTTTGCGGTTTCACTTTATTTTGATGGTCCCTTTAACACATTCTGTTGACTACAAGTAGCGTTGCACCTACATTTCTACTAACTCTCATTAGAGTGTTAGTAGTGTATTAGTAGACTGGTAGGGTTAGGGTTAGAATAAGTTGACATGTACTTGCAAAGTTACTTATAATCAGTAGAGTGTCTGTTGGGAGACCATCACAATAAAGAGTTAGCAGATATGAAGCAGACAGTCTACTAATACTCTAAAGAGAGTTTGTTGACATGTAGTTGCAATATTTCTTAGTGTCAACAGAATGTTCAAAAGGGACCATCAAAATAAAGTGTTACCAACTTTGCAAGTATATGTCAACTTTTTCTACCAACCCTAAACCAACAGTCTACTCAGAGTTAGTAGACAGTTGCAAATGAATGAGAATTAGTTAGTTGACATGTAGTTACAAATTACTTATAGAATGTCTAAAGTGGACTATCAAAATAAAGTGTAACTTACATTTATTCTCTTCTCGTCCTCTGCCTTTCATACTGTTGGATAACTGATTTTTCAGTCAGGCAGGGTCGGGTCAAGGACAGAGAGAAAGCACAAGCTTTTCACTGTAAAAATCCTGAGACTTACAATCTGTATCTGTGTGTGTTCTTACAGTAAGAAGATGATTAAAGTCGATATACCAAGAGAACATCCCTACAGCTCCCACATCTCCCGGTATCCCGCTGTATTTCCACCATACCTATCCTCCAGTGCTTCTGCTCCGGTTCTTGTGTGGCGGCATCATCAAAGAACAAAAATATAAACAAAATAAATGCTGAATAACAAAATAAAAAAAAAATGCTTTTTGTGCATTTTGGTATCCAGACAACTCCTTTCACAAACAAAACACATACATCTCTTTCAAAGACTGAGCAAAGAACTGCCAGTGGTGCCCCCTCTAAAATATAGCTGCGCCTTTGTCCCCTAAATATACACGCCAGTATCGTTATGAATAAAAACATTTCTCTGTAGCTCTGTTGGTGCAGAGAGTTCACAGATTTCTGAGTCAGTCCTTTCATTTTCTATTTAAAAGGTGCATGAATGACCTTAGCTTCACTGAGAATGGCTTTCTTTTTATTTCTGCTTTCAAACAAGTGAAAAGCATGTCTCTCAGCAGCAATGTGTCCTTGAGCGTTTGCAAACACACATTCTTTCATTCTCCTAGCGTCTGCGCCACCTCTGCATACAGAACGCTGAGGAATGACTGCAATCTGTTTTTAAGCCATTGTTGAAGGTTTTAAGAGGGAGTGTGAAATGTTTTTTAGAAATTCCACAGAGTGACCTTCTCTGAGCAATCTATCAGACATTTCTTTCTTCTCACTTTATAATGTTGAAAGATGTCTTGTTTACTCTCGGTGAACCATGTATAGTTTTCTTCTTCAAACACTATAAAAAGTTTACTTTTGTATTCATCTATCTACTTAATGTGTATCTATATATAATAATTATAACTTTTGGCATGAATAAAGTACACCACGGATAGCCAACCTTGTTCCTGGGTGGCTACCATCCTGATTTTTAGCTCCATACTAAGTGTACTTTGGTTATTATATGCATACATGTGTACATAAATCGACATTTGCCATGACAGACATCTATATCAATCGGTACATGTACACCTTTAATCATTTTAAGGTCAATTCTAACATGTAGTTATTTGTTGCAGTATTGAAACACATTAATGCATATGAACACAAGATGGCGCCACAGTACATGAGTAGAATTATTTTATCTTGTAGATAAAAAAATTATAATAATATAGAAATTTAGACAATGTAGAGATACAGTGTAATTCCTATAAAAGTGAAATTCCAATATAAAAGATAACTTACAGTAACTTAACATTAAATAATTTAGCAATTTAGTATTTTAACAATTAACTTAAACTGTCACTAAAAATGTATTTAAACAATTTACAGGTACTATAAGTTGTCATTTTCAATGTATTTTCTGCTTATGACAACAAATTTGTAGTATCTTAATGTCATCTTCTTAGTCTAACATAAGTCGTAGTTTCACACGTTTTTCACACAAATGCTGAACTGTAACACAAGATAAAATAGAAATCTGAAAAAAGAGTGTCAGTGCGTTTTGCTGAAATTAAAGTAAAATGGTTGATTGGACACTTATAAACATTAGACCGAAAATCATCACCATCTACTGTCAGAAATGGGAAAAGCATCCCGTCTGACTAGATGTGTGGATGAAACGTAGAAAAATTAACAACCTGGATGGAGGCATATATCAAATGCAGAGAATAGTTTACAAACTTTATATAATGAACAGATGCAAATTCTGCCAGTCTTATTTTGTTAACTAAAAAGGCATGTGGCTCTCCTGCGTGTGTAATATTTAGGCCTACAGTAGGCCTATATTTTGTGGTGGAGAGCTGTTCACGGTGGGCTTTGGGGTGTATGAGCCCCGCTTTTATGAATATCTTGTAAGTGAGGTTTGTCATGTCAAGCTCATTGACATGCTGTGGTTTTTGTTAGGAAGTTGTATAAACTTCTTGCACAAAATCACTACACTGAGAACAGCATTCTTTTCATTTCTTCTTCTGAACCTCTTTCAAACAAGTGAAAAGCGTGTCTCACAGCACCATGTGTGTCGGCCCACTGGTTGTCCTTGAGCGTTTGGGTACACAAATCCTTTCATTCTGGAGCCTGCAACACCTCTGCGTACAGAAAGGTGAAGAATGACGTGCGTTTCAGCCATTGTTGGAGGTTTATAGATAGAGACTGCAATTTTTAAGTGACCTTCTCAGGGCAGTCTATCTGAATGTTTTTCATGTCACTGGTTACTAAGTAATTTTTCGTAAAAGCTGAAAAATAAAAGTTGTTCTGTGCATATTGTCAGTAAGTCATAACTGCAGTTAACTTCTTCAAACTGTTGCGTTCCCAAATACTGTTTATAATTTATTGTCATACTAAATGACTACACTTTTAAGAAAAACTGTTCTAAAGAGTACCAGACAAGGGTCATCCTAACAATAGGAGAACACTTTTTGGTGCTAAATAGAACCTTTTTTATATAGTTCCATAAAGATACATGCTCTGAAAGTGCTATACCTTAACGGATTTATAAAGAATCAAGGGGAATACAATATTAGATCAGAGCAACGGTGAAAAAAAACCTCAATTTACTGACAAAGACTTACAGGATAATCTAATGAAAGGAGGAAACAACATTTCAATGCAGAGTATAAGAATAACATTAAACAAGAAATGCTGTTTCATCTTGCCAAATGCTACTCTTGACCAAGAAGAACATAAAACATTCTCAACAGATCAGAAAATAATTTGATCATATTTAAGTTTATGGAGTGATGTGACCCGACTGGAACTTTTTGGACCCAAGGATCAGTGGTATGCCTGGTGCAAAAAAATAAAAATAAATAAAAGCCAAGGCTTATAACAGGGGTGTCAAACAAAAGGGCCACTGTCCTGCATAGTTTAGCTCCGACCCTAATTAAACACACCTGATCAATCATCTAATCAAGGTCTTTGGTAGTGCTAGAAACAATGGATCTTCGATCTTTGAGACCTGTCACAGGTTGGGTGTAGATGTTCACTGGTTCTTTGTCAAAGTTCTTCAGTGGTCTGTTCGGTCTTCATATTTAAATCTCATTCAAAATATTTGGTGGGATTTGAAGAAAGCAGTGGCAACATTAAAACCTAAGATTATCAGTGATCTGGAAGCTTTTCAAATAACGAATTGGCCAAGATTTTAGCAGCGGTGACAGAAGCTTGTAAGCACTTAGAGGCAATGTTTATTGGAGGTTAAAGGGATAGTTCACTTTGAAATTAAAATTTGGTATCTATCAGCTTACCCCAAGGGCATCCAAGATGTAGGTGTCTTTTTTTCTTCAGTAGATCCAATTTTGATGTTTTTAGGTCAAACCGTTCTAGTCTGTCAGTCATATAATGGCAGGTATAGGTCACTGTCTCTATAAGAGGGAAAAAGAACATGCACAGAGAAATCCAAATTAAACAATTCCCCATCGTAACTACACATTGATGACCTAAGACACGAAACGAGCGGTTTGTGTGAGAAAACGAACAGCATTTATATCGTTTTTTACCTCTTGTACACAGCCATGTCCAAGTGATCTGAGTGCACACACATCTGGTGTGTGTGCGCGCGCTCTGGCTCGTCGGCGTCAACGCTTGACGGAGGGCGTGTCTGAAGCGTGGTGCTGACGCAACTTTTCAAGCGCCAACGGAGGCATCAGCCAATCAGATCGCCTCATGCAAATACCCAATCCAGTTCATGCAACACCAGAGAAGTATGTGATTGGTTGTTGTAACTATGACAGCGCGTCAGCACCACGCTTCAGACATGCCCTCCGTCAAGCTTTGACGCCGACGAGCTAGAGCGCGCGCACACACACCGGATGTGTGTGCACTCAGATCACTTGGACATGGTTGTGTACAAGAGGTAAAAAACTATATAAATACTGTTCGTTTTCTCACACAAACCGCTCGTTTCGTGTCTTAGGCCATCAATGTGTAGTTACGATGGGGAATTGTTTAATTTGGATTTCTCTGTGCATGTTCTTTTTCCCTCTTATAGAGACAGTGACCTATACCTGTCATTATATGACTGACAGACTAGAACGGTTTGACCTAAAAACATCAAAATTGGATCTACTGAAGAAAAAAAGACACCTACATCTTGGATGCCCTTGGGGTAAGCTGATAGATACCACATTTTAATTTCAAAGTGAACTATCCCTTTAAAAGCAATAAAAGATTCTCTATCAAATGTAACTTTTTGGGATTTAATAATTTTGTACATGAATGTTTAGAGCCATTTTTTTATATATATAACCTTTATGTCCTCAAAAATACTCAAATGTGTATTAATAAACCTTCTACGATAGTTTACTGATGCCTTTGTTGAATTATTTTTTCATAAAATGTTGTTGTCTGCAATAAAATGTCTTGCAGGTCAAGGGGGTTGAATAATTTTGATTGCAAGTGTGTGACAGACAGTAGCCTAATTAATTTGGCGCATTTCACAAATCACCAATGTTTTATTTGTAACATGATATCAATCTTGCTAAACTTCATTTCTCCCCATTAATTCTCCCATGTTTTTATATAAATTATTGGGTCGTTTAATGCTTATAGCTAAAAAATAATAATAATAATAATAAACAAATTGGATTTAGACATGCAAACTTGTCTTTTTCAATTGCAAACTTAATAAAAAGGAAGCGAAAATACAAAGAGCTCATCTAATAATGTGTTTGAACTTCTAGTGTTAAACATTCAGTCGTTTCCAAGGTGACAGTGAAGAAATGACATGACTTCTGTTTTTAGGAAACTGACCACTAGATGGAAGCATTGTAGGCTACTTGTTTTAAGACGTCTTCTGTCAACTGAATCAAAGCCCTGTCCAGCTGTGGGTTTAATCTCTTTGACTCCATGGCCACCTTTGTCCAAAAGGCCCTCCTATCTAAACTGATATTTCCTCTGTTGTAAATAATTAACCTCAAAAATATGATTTTATGATGCAGTTTGCAGAGGCCCCTAGTGGAAGCATTTGTATTGATTATTAATAACTACAGGTAATTACAAAAAGTAGTGTCATTTAATATGCTAAATATTTTCTAAAACAAAGATAGTGTATTAGATGAATATTAGATAATGTTGCTTAGATGAACACTCCATAAACTACATTTCTCCATTATAAGAGCTTCATCAAACACGTGTGGTTTTTGGGTGATGGAGGATGCAAACTGTAAAACGATTGCTGTGCGATTATTGTTTGCATCTAGTATCTGGTGGAAGCCCACACATTTTATTGCAGTCACGCACAAACCCACTTCACATGAATGAATACTCTGTCCTCTAACACACATAAGAACTCTCAATGATGAGGTTGTGTGTAATACCCCAGGAATGTGCTAAAAATATGCACGGTTTGGTGAACACACCCCCATAATACACAGCATGTCCGGCTCTGACTAACAATACCCTCAACACTCCTCTGCTGTTTTTACTTTATCATCCATCGCAGGCAACCAAACTGATGAAAAACACACTACTCATGTATTATTTGGCTTTTATTAATTGCTGCTGAATAGTTTTGACATCAAACTAAAGGCCTGGATGCTCTTAAATCCTCTTGAATGCTCTACAGTTATTTAGGTTAATTATCTGATCATTTAGTCTTTGAAGGTTTGGTCACTTCTTCTTGGTGACTTATTGCTGTTGTCATGACATAAGTAGAAGTTGGCATGTATAACAAAGAGAATATGCAATTCTAATCAACCTGTTTGCCATGTCAACTTCTGTCCAGTTGAGATTACTAAACCATTACAGTAACATCATAAATTTAAATGTAATATCATACATTTTTTGTGTTAATAATGTGTAATCGGAGAGTTTCCCAACATTTTTGTCTTGTGATGCCCCACAACAAGAGCATTGAATAAGTATGCGCCCCTCCATCGACCCCAAACCTTCAGCACCTTCATGAATATTACTAAAAAGCTATTATTACAATAATTCTTATTTAAAACAAAAAACAATCGAAGCTGTGGTTGAAAAACAGACTCGTTAAGTTTTCTCTCACCCATGCTATTAATGAGACACCTGAGAATGTTTGTCTTATAACAGGTTTTGACAGTTCTGAAAGCAAATATTTGGAGAACTTTTTGTGTTGAGTTTCTTAAAGATTTATTGTAAATATGTTCATTTATTGACTATTATTAGCCTATTATATGTTTATCATAATGCGATTTATTATATAAATACTTTTTGATATTAATATATAATATTAGAATTTTAATTTTATTAATTTTATTTTTTAAATTTTCAATCTTTCCAAGGATCTACTGGAACTGAAGGATAGTTCACCTAAAAATGAAAATTAGGCTACTCACCCTCATGTCGTTCCAAACCCGTAAGACTTTCTAAATTTAGAAAGACCTAAGACCTAAATTTGTGTTCTGAAGATGAACAAAGGTCTTACGGGTTTGGAACGACATGAGGGTGAGTAATTAATGACAGAATTTTTACTTTTTGGGTGAACTATCCTTTTAAGCATCCAGGGTACCAGTGGAGTGGTAGAAAATCACTGTGATAGAGGGTCTTTTGCTCATTTAAGGTCTATCTGAAAATGTGTTGAAATGCACCAAAAGTCTAGGAAAATCCCCAGAATAATGCAATATTTGTAGTTGTTTTATACAAAGTGTCTTTGGATTGACCTTCACAATGACCAACATCCACCACCACCACCACCAAGATGCCAAGCTGCTGACCAATGAAAGCGGTTAAGCAAAGATGTATTAATAAATTAAGAAATGTTGGCATTTTATTAAAAATAACCATTTATATTCATTAAAGTAACCCAACAGCAGCACATTTGAGTCCTTAAAACATTTAGTGCAATTTATTTAGAGCTATGAGCTCTAAGAATGCGGCGACGTCACGGAAAGGGTGCTCTCAAGCTCTCAATACTGGTGTAGCCCCGCCTCTACAAGTGACGTACGTGGTAATTCCCCCGCTGATTGGCTAAAACCACTTTCAGTTGCGTCTGTGAACCGCTCGCAGAACCCACGCGCCCAGCAGCACCGTTTATTTGCACAGTGAGCGCGAGAGCAGAGCATCTTCAGGACTCGTGTTTGACTGCGCACTTATTACTTCATTTAATCATTTTATATCTACATGTCGAATAATAGCTATTTGTTACAATATTTATTTGTATCTAGTTTTATTGCTTCGAGGTCTGTTACGTGAATACCTAACGTAAACTTCACAAGAGCAGACGGTCTCATAAATATTTTTTTTTGTTATTATTATTATTATTTTGCTTGATACGACGTGCTGTTGACAACATGCCGCACGGATACATTTCGTAGTTGTGAATTTCGCAGTTTTCTTATCCTCCGGAAGTGGCGGTCAGTTTGGTGTACCACTAGTAACTTCAGTTTAAAAGGTAAGTCAAAAACTTCCTCGATTTGGGGAACTGTCGTAGATAACTATGTCATTGTTTTTTCTTGTGCTTTCCACAGTTTTATTAGCCTTGCATGCCGTGCAATCCGGAAACATGTTCATGCATGACTGCAAGTAATGTAATTAGCAAGTCGATAACGTTACAGTGGAAAAGCGCTATAACAATCTGCTGCGTTTAGGAAACTATTTGATCCCGGGCGTGGACGACAGGAATTAATGTAGTTATACCAAAACATTCCCTTTTTGATAAGATGAAACTCTTCTAATAGTGTTTGAGAGTTGCGTAATGGTTGCATAGGCTATGTATTTTGAGGGTTGGTGGTTGTCATATATAAACAATAGTTATGCAATTCATGGCAATGTATTAAGGTATTTACTTAAATGCTCAAGGCGTCTTTATGTTGTAGACATGTCAAAGTTATTCTGCCATTTAAATGTTAGATCTCAATACGCATGTGTCAGTATCAGAGTCTTTCTGAATTGATGACTTAATCTCTTTAGATGCAAATAGCTCATTAAAGTTGTAGTCGGAAATTTAGTGCTTGCACTTCAACATGTATTAAATGACAAGCACCCTCATGTACAACTTACAAGCTTATCTAATTGCCTCAGTAAAATGGCATGCTACTTAGAAGTGAAGATGATGGAGGTGATGATGGTTTGATTAGAAAATGAATGTGAAAGTATGTGAGAGGTCTGAGTGTGTGAACTACTGGCTGTTTGATTTTGAACACCATCTGAATCTGACAAGAAGCACTGTACCATTAGAAATACACTCTTTTGTCATTTCCCTGTCACCATGGTAACAGATTGTGAAATGTGTGTTTCTATGTATGTACTAGTCCCAACCAGAACTGTGTGCCAGTGAAGTAATTTTTTTTTTATTTGTGCTACCACATGATTTAAAGAGACAACGACACAAATATTCAATTTGTGAATATTTTCACAGCAAGATAAATTGGGGGTGGACTGACTTTTATCTCCCTTCACAGCCATTGAGAGTAGACGCTATGAGGCAGATGCTCACTCTTTCTTTCTCTCTCCCTCTCTCCTTATCTGCCACTTTCTATAAACAGTACTCCAAGAAACACAGACATCCAGACTTCAATATATTGCAGTTTTGGAAACCGAACACAACATCTGCACAAGACAGGATTTCTGTGAATATTTCACACTGTATTCCGCCGTGAAATTCAATGCACAATGAAATCACAATATTTTGTTGATGCACACGACAGAAATTTACACTGAGTCAGAGTGATTGTGTTTGTAAATTTCTTCAGCTTGTGACAGTGTTTCGAAACATGATTGGATAGAACAGGGTGTCAAATTGCCCTGTGCGTAGCTTGAACTTTTTTGCTGCGATGTGTGAAAAGGCTTGTTTCTGACAGCCTGGACTGAAAATGGATCTGACAGGCTGCAGATGTCTTCAATAACATCTCAAATTATGAATGACAGCAGTTAATCCTGCCTCATGATCAGTGCCACCATGTCATGAGCCTGTAACACCAACCTAATGTGTTATTTATTACAATACATTATTATATTAAAAAAATGTGGTAAAATTGAAAGAATAAAAGAGGTTTTATTTGTACATCAGTTGAATAACATAGCAGACATAATCCAAGAATGCATATGCACACATTAATTAACAACAAAAATAAAAAAAATAGAAATAATTTCAAAGATAGCATTAAATTCAATGATGTGGAAATAAAACAATATATTGCCACTCTTTGTAATGTCTTTTTATGCATCTACCTGAATAAAGTAATATCTTACATTATCTTCATTTAAAGACTTTTATCTAATAGGCTATTGATGCATTTGCATTTAATTATAAATTAAATGTGTTTATAACATTGTTATAATGCTATAATGTAAATTCAATTTTTGTTTCTTTCATAGTTTTAGGCAATAACTGTGGTCTAAAATTATAAATATTTATATTTAATCAACAGCCCAAGTTTTTATACTTTAAATATTATCTATTTACATGTTTTTGATCATTAATAGTGGATGAACGGATCGTAGTTGATCCGTGATCTGTACGGAGCAAGCCACACGGTTTGGCACGCATGTGATCCACGGATTAATTGCAAAATTTAACCATAATAGAGTGAAAGTTTATCATTTATACATGTTTACACACGCAATCAATTTTAAACCATTCCAGCATGTCATTATATATGGTAGTAATTCAAATTAAATAACGGTTTTATTTATAAATTTAAGATTCAGGAGGTCTGCTCATATAGCTGCGAGCTTTAGAGTCCTACCTCAGTTGCAAGGGGATAAGATCCTCAATGTCCATTGTCCTTTCTCATAAAAATAACCTAAAAGAAGGTTCCATATCATCCATTCAGCCTTCTATTTCTGTGCTTGGTATGTCCCAGTCTGGACAAACCTAAAGGATGCATTAGTGGCTATAATTTCCTTTTCCATCAATATTGTATTATGGTACCATTATGGTGCACTTTCCATTTCTTCAACTCTTGTGTACTTCCTACAGCTTCTCCGTTTCCCACTGTGCTGTCCAGCTCTCAGGTTAGTGGCTGTGAGAGTGAAAAATGCTGCTAGATATTATTTCCAGCTTTCCACTTAATTTCCAGCGATATCGTCGACTTGATTGCACAGATACTATTTAAACTGAACTGAGCTGGACGATGACATCATTGAATTCAATAATAAAATGTCTTTAACTGAAAATTGAGTGTTTAATCTTGTCATTTTATATTATTGACACTATTTTCCTATTTTGATATTGGAAAGTTGCTTTGACACAATCTGCATTGTTAAAAGCTCTATATAAATAAAAGTGACTTGACTTGACTAGATATACAATCTACAAATATAACTTTAAAGGAACACTCCACGTTTTTTGAAAATAGGCTCATTTTACAACTCCCCTAGAGTTAAACAGTTGAGTTTTACCGTTTTTGAATCCATTCAGCATATCTCCGGGTCTGGCGGTAGCACTTTTAGCTTAGCTTAGCATAGATCATTGAATCGGATTAGACCATTAGCATTTGGTCATCAAAATGACCAAAGAGTTTCGATAATTTTCCTATTTAAAGCTTGACTCTTCTGTAGTTGCATCGTGTACTAAGACCGACCGAAAATGAAAAGTTGCAATTTTCTAGGCCGAAATGGCTAGGAACTATACTCTCATTCCAGCGTAATAATCAAGGAACTTTGTTGCCGTACCATGAGTGCAGCAGGCGCAATGATATGACGCAGTGCCTGAAAGTAGTTCCCGGCTCTATCATAACTAGTTACCTAGCTGGGGACTACTTTTAGTAAAAACGTAAAACTCAACTGTTTAACTCTAGGGGAGTTGTAAAATGAGCCTATTTTCAAAAAAAGTGTAGTGTTCCTTTAAGCTAAACTGTGGGAACATGACTGGGCCAAAGTGCTCAGAAAGAATTCACGAGGACAACAACATAGATGTTTATTGACTTTTTGGTTTCACCTATCACCTATTGCGACTGCAGCTGTGCAGGTAATCTTGCTCAGTATGGGGCCGCACATAGCTGTGTCCTTTAACAAGAAAACACACACCTTTATTTTCCCACCAGAGCTCAGGACCGCTTTACGAAACCACACACGCTGTTGCCATAGTCACAGTGTGAGGTGAAATAAGCTGAGTTTGATAAGAGATATCAGGAGGCTGGTGGTGGTCTGATTCTTTGATTCTTTCATTCTTTACTTATGGGAACTTCTCTATGATCTCAGCTGTGTATAGGAAATGTGTTGTTGTGGATAGTGTGAGTTTGTATAGGGCTTTGAGAGCAGATGTTGTGGTTGCTCAAGTGCAGTGGCAGGTGTTGCCTCCGTCTGCCTTCCTCATCCATTAAAGATGTGATTTCTAAACCTAAACAGGTGGGTGAGGTTACAGCTCGATGGAAAGACACCATTCTGTCTCAGACTTGTCTGGTTTTCTGGTATTCGTATGCTGCTTATTTAAAGTAATTTGTGCTTGCATGTTGCATTCACCTCAGCTGAGGCAAAATCTGATATCTTTGTGATTAAGCCTTGACTTAATGACATATTGTCTCATCATGTCAGTTCAGACAGTCTGCGTTGTAGACAGCCGATGTCAATGCTCAGCTCAACTTTCTTTTGGTGTCATTTAATTGCTGTCTTTGTGTTGACGAAAGAGGGCAATTTCAACAATGAACTCTTTTTCCTTTACAGAAAACACAGAAAAATAGCATTTATTTTATTACATTTATTTTACTTTATTTTATTGTATTTATGATGTGTCAGTAAAGAGACCTGATGTTAAGAGGTGTCAGTAAAAGACACCTTGCAAGAATTTCATCTTTATAACAATGGAATTGTATTTCTTATTTCTCAAACATTTTGTCCTCAAATAATTGATGATAACCCATTAAAGGGGCTTTTGCACTGGAGGAACCTTTAGTTAGCGGAAGTACCCGCTTTTTGACACGTTCGCATTGCAGGAACTAGGAACGTATTTAGTTCTAGGAACTCCATTTGGGGGAACTAAATTGGCTCCTACTTCAGAGTAGGGTCTAAAACAGTTCTATAGTGACATAAGTGTACACTGATTGGCCAAATGCATATGAAACATCAGCTACCCAGCATTTTTAAAAAGCCATGTAAAAATATTTACTCCACGAACATGGAAAACAGCAATAACTGCATGTAGCTACCTGTTGTCTGCAGCATTGTGTTCTTTTCTTAGCCACGATGATATGTAACACTGCAAGTTGTCATAAGATATTTAGTCAGATTTTAATGCTCTTTCAATCGCCTAAATTGTGCATTTACATCCCATTTCCGTTTTCACGAAACCCAAGATACACAACAAAAACAGCTCAGATCACGGCTTCCTCCACAAACGTTGACGTTTGTAAATGTTGCAAATAAAGACATTGTTGTTGGTCTCTTCAGAGCGAATGAAACCAGGAAAATGGGCCGAGAGAGAAATTGGTTCTTTAGGAACCACCATGCTGGCTAGTTCCTAGAACTGAGTTCCTAGAACTACGCAGTGCGAAAGCCACTTAAGTTTGTTCTTGCATAACACTCAAGCACATTTAAGCTTCCTCAAGAACCAGTGAGTTTGCTCACAGCCTTTGACCATATTTGATACGCTCTATGTAAAAGTATTTGGAAAAATAAGCTAAATTAATTAAATTAAAGCTAAATTAAATCTGTTCATCTTATAGCCTAAAATAATGGGTTTGTAATAACGTGAGGGTTAGAAATAATAACAGAATTTAAATTTTTGTGTGATCTATCCCAAATAGGAACCAGAATGGTTACATTCCTTATACTTCCTATTTCTAGTTATTAGTAACCAACCAATCACAATATTAATTTCATCCAGATATAGCCCTTGTCAATGAACAGAATACCAGGACTAGAATATATATATATATATATATATATATATATATATATATATTACACTACCTTGCCTCAAAAGTTTCACAAAGGGAGTTCATCTCATGTGAATAATGCTTTCTCCATTGTCTTTTCAGTTCAAAACATTTTAAATAATGCAGTCATGATTGATGTCATGGCAGTACTACAATTTTTCACATATTTTATAATCTTGCAAGAATTCTGCAATATTTATGCTGTGTAACCACACTACCCTATTCTATCATTTTCTCATGAAGCTTTACAGATAATGAATTGTATACTTTTGAGAATATGAACCTCCAGTCATATCAGAAGCCTAATAAAAGCCGTTTTACATGGAGTGGGTTGCCTCATGGAGGCATGGTGGAACATTGTGGTCTCGCATTGAGATCACATAACCTGCTGAATATTTACTTTACCTCAGTAACTCTGTACACTTTCACACTTTAAAATTAATCATCACTGCAAATAGCACATTTCTACAAAGTAAAAAATTGAGTTTATGTGTCGTGCTGCATATCCTTAAACAAAATGACTAAGCGCACCTTTAGGTTGATTTTTTTTTCGAAGCTCATTTGAAACTATTAAAAAACCTGGCAGTCATAGAGAGGGCAAGTGTTTCTGCTGGACAGGTTTTCTGGTCTAATAAGTCTTGTGAATAGAATGCATAAAAGGTCAGAAAATCAAGACTTGAGCCAGTGTGCAGAAACGGATGAGTTGTCAAGCTCAGAGGTCGTCGCTAATTGGCTCTTGAGCCTTATTAATATTAAAGATTACCAAGAGCTTCAACATGTTCCTCCAATGTTCCCCTGTTGTTCTTGCCTCATTAAAATACCTGTAATTAAAAGGTCAAGATGTCTGCGGTCTAAAAAAATGATTTGCCTTAAATAGAAATGGATCAAAATGCATCTGCACCCCAGCAGCCTGTGGAATGGGGCCTCTGGTGGAGAGATAAGGGTTACGGTCCCTGTGTGATCTGAAAAGCCCCATTAAACACATCCTGTTGAAGATACGAGGCTATTCTTCTGCAGAAGACTGCAGTCTAAAGTGGAGCTTTATTCAATTCGAGCTGCGATCGGGTGTTTTCAAATGGATGCTGATTGAAAAGATGAATTGCTTTTGCCTTTATCTGCTTCTCGGAGCTTCCCTGGATGCACTGGAGTTTGTAAGAGCAATAAGAGTGGAATTTAATATTCTGTCATCACGAGTGCTTCAGATTACTATATGTTATAGTATGTCGCTTTTACCGAGTTTAGAGCATCAGAGAGTGCCTGTTATTTGCAGAGGGTGTATGGGAAAGTAGGATAAAGCTCTTATCTGGGCTTCATTAATGGCTAATTCACTCTGTGCCCATCGTGAATTATCGTACATTAGACACAATATTTCAGGGAGGTGAAATTTTTTCCAGAGTACCACTGAAACGTGAACCCATTTTGCCTTTGTTTTCCAGCATCTTTCCATTTCAGCAACAAAATGGAAACCTTTTACTGGTGCTCTCACTACATGCACTTTATTTGTGTGAAAGAATCAGACACAAGCCTTGCTAAACAAAGACGCCTACACAGAAAATAAATAGCTAAAGTTTGGCTCACTGTCATTGCTTTGCTCATGAGGAAATGTGTTATCACAATGTGATAATTAGCCGCCCTACATCGCATAAATTAGTTGGACCTTCGGTGTCCAGATTCACCTCTCGTGCATTTTCTCAATAAATATTAAAAGAAGTGCTATTTTGCTGATGTTTGTATGATGTGGATTTCTAATTGAAGAATCAGTGGATATTATTAATATCAGTGCTGTTTTTAACAGATACACTAATCCCTTATTATTTTAAAGGTGAAATTTGTAATTTCAGTTCCACTATATTTGCACCAATTTCTGCCATTGTTCGGAGAAACAGCTAGGAAAAGCCTAACCTAAAATGGTTGTATTATATTCTGAATTTTTTTTAGCTGCTTTTGTCCATACAGTAAGTGCAACATTTAACGCCATTGAATTTCATTGTACAGACAAAAAATGTTTGCCATTTCAATATTTTTTTTTGTGTTGCACAAAAAGAAGAAAGTAATCCAGGTTTGGAATGACTTGAGGGTGAGTAAATTATAATAGATTTTTAATTTTGGAGTGAGTGAATAACATCTGAGTGAATTTTTCAAATAAATTAATAAAAAGTAGGACTGGGACGTAGTTCAGGCCATTGGATGTTGATTGGATGCAGAAAGATTGTCGATTGTAAGGAAGGCGCTAAATTAAGTGGACTAAATTATTGAAGAGTCCAGCATAAATTAATGGAGAAGCCTGTTGTTTCACTAGAAGGTCGAGTTGCAACATTTTAATAAAAAGTTATGAGGTCAAAATGTACAAAAATAAAATACATGCATGAATGAATCATTCACAGTAAGATTAACAACCTGCTATTTAGAAGATACTGACTTCATTAGGCTACATGCTTCTGCTGTTTTAAAGCAATAGTTTATTTAAAAAATCCAACCAAACTGCTTTTAAAATTTAAGCATTTTTTTATTTTGATTTATTTAAATTTAGGAGAAAAAAAAAAATGTGTCCTGTTGCTCCAGTGACACTCAAGTCATGCAAAAAAAAAAAAAAAAAAAAAAAGGCCCATTATTTGTATTGGAATGTATGAAAACCACACAGAAAGTTGTGCTATAGCAGGGTTTTATGCTATGCTCTTAATAAAATAATGTTCTGTTTCATCTCGTTAGTCATTTGAGGCAGTTGCCTACAGTATTGATTTAATATCACTACCGAAGTACAAGACCTTTGTATTGTACTGAAGCCAAAATGCTGGTATTGATCCGACCTCTAACATGCATATTCAGAGAATTTGTCTTAAAAATAGTTTGAGTACAAGACAAGTATAAAGTCAAGGTTGTGCAGTCTGCTGTTGCCATTGTATTTCTGCAAGGCAGTAGTTTTATTAGGTCAGGGCCTCAGTCTCAGAGCTGACACAAGAAGTCTTCTGTGTGAGCAGAATTTTCCTGCTGGGCCTCTGAGGGTCTGCTGGGACTGAACTGCCCTGTTTGCGTTCTTGCCAGAAGAAAGATTTCTGCTGCTCTTACACAGTCCTGCTCTCGCTGAATCCAGCGTGACATCTTTAAAATATTCTCTTCTTTCAGATATGCATGACTTCCAGTAGCCATTCACAGTGTCGGACCTTATAGATCAAAGAAGTTGACAAGAAATCTCGAGCAAACATCCGTTTGTTCTCTGTCGAAGAAGACGGTTTTCCCCGACTCCGATATTGTTGTCTTTCCCCTCAGCTCTAATGAGTCAGTGTTTGGCACCATCACGTCAGATGAAGAAAGGTTTCAAACAGTCTGAATTCATGTTGAGAGATTTACAAGGAAGGGAGGGGCCCTAGAGTGGATGGGGGTCGGAAGCGGTTAAGGCACAGGAAGCAAAGCTTGTGTGTTCAGAAAACAATCAGTCGGAAAACTCTCACAACGCTAGACTTCATAGAGTGTATTAACAAGGAATCCTCCCACGTTTTGTCAGAACCATTAACTAGCAAGTGCTGCACAGAAAATGTCAAATTTGAAGGTCAAGTACGTGAAGTATTTGAGTGATATCATATTTTCCAAAGCACACCCTTTTTCTCTGTCATCTCATCTAACTGATTTTTACCAAAATTAAACCTACCATGTCTACTTGCACACCATCTGAAAAACTGGGAGTTATCTTCACAGTTCACTAAAGAGCTGTTTTACAGTATTCTACATTGAGCGCCAAGACTAATGGCAGTACATTTGTAAATGTGAGAATGCTCCGTTTGGCTGGCACTGGCTCTTGGAGGCTGAAGCACCATTGTTTTCGCAGGCGCTCAGATGGAGCTCTACAGCATCTCATGAGGAAAAGAGCACATCTGTGCAGTCTCATACTGGAGGGAGAAATCAGGCTTGAATACACTTCAGTGTCACACTTTCAATGTAGACAGCTTAGTTGATTCTAATGGCTGCAATTTCAACACGTCACGATCTCTGTTCATGTCCAGTGTAAATGCAGTTTGTTCATAATTGCTGAGCAACACACAACTGCTTTAAGGCATTAATATCTAGATTGTTTTCTGTCAAAATGTTTCAAAGTTTTTCAGCACATTTTTGAAAGTTTCCATTAGGTGTTTTATTTGTAGGGCTGTGCAAATTGCAATATTTTTACTCATGAGTCATGATGCTGTATCGATACTTCAGGACTGTACATTGATTTATTTTTTTGTGCATTCAGGTTGCACTTTATTAATAAATAAGCAGGTGATCTCATAAAGCACTAACTCTGAGACTTAGAGCCACTTCCTTGAATGACTTACATTTGTTTATTATGAATAATCCTATCTTTGGTTTGGTTTAGTCTGTGTCCATCAAGTTCCAAATAACCTTTCATTTGGAAAGTATTTACAGCAATTCACTATGATTATCAGAAATATGAATTGGAACATGGTTATGTAAGATATAAAACATGGTCGAATTTACATAAAAATGACAGTAATTTTTGTACCATAAAACAATATTTAGGTTATAATGCAAACCACACACAATTTGAGTATTTATGCTTGACTAAAACCCCACACAGCATGTTTGCTCTTCTTGAAGTGTTTGTAAATCAACTAGTGTGTCTGAAATAGGACAGGTTAATGTTCTTCTCAAGGAGACAGATGGAACAGACCAACAGGACACCGCACTGATTTCAGTAGAGCTGCTGAGAGACATGCTGAGTAATTTATCATAATGGTAAATTAGCCAGAAGTAGCGCCTGTGCTCCAGCTCTAGTTGAGTGTGTACTTGTGCATAAATAGTGGTTTACAATGCAATATTAAAATATTTTTTTTAAAAATGTAACCTCTATTTGAATTAATAGCAAATGACTGCTTATTGTTTGTAACACCAGTTTACCAGGAAATTCTGAAACTTGAAGCAAAAATGTGTCTGTTTTACATTTTTCCAATGCCACATCTTTGTTGTCATTACAAATTGAATTACCGGCAGAACAATTTGAGTGAAAGATTAAATCAGTTAATAAAGTCTATGACAGCAGCACTCGAGCTGCATAAATTTAACTGCATACATTTTGTGTAGAATCTGATGATCATGTTCTCCAGGATGACTTAGATTGATCCAAAGAGCATTTTGTTGTGGAAGAACATCTGACCTTTTGTACAAATGAGTTGACATGGTCAATGTCACAGATTTGATTTTTTAATTAGATTATATATTGAGAATATTAAATATTTCTTATTAATTTATTCATTACAATATTTAAAATGTTTCAAAATCTTAAAACATTCTGTCATTTCCAGATTTAAATTACATGTTGAATTCTCAGACTTTTAGATGCCATTGTATTGAACAAACAAATGTACTTTTACTGTTATTATAAAAATGTAATTTACTGTGTTAACTTGTATTTGTAAAGAATGCTAACTCATTCTGGCAGATGCTTGCTTAGTTTTACTTTGTTTTTGCCTTCAAACTCAAGAATGCATCAACACAAAAGCACAAGTCTTTTTGTCTATTGTAAACATTTGCATTTTACCTACATATTTGAATTTAAATGTAAATGCAGACGGAGGTGCAGAGTGGAGTTTGTTATGGTTCAGATCAACACACCAGCTGAGTTTTTTATGTTGGACAGTAACCTGGAGCAGACATCTTGTGCTGCCAGAGTGAAAGTTAATGAAGGCAGATGTCCAACTGAGATTGAACATCCTCTCAGAATCTTACTCAGAAAAAAGAAACCTCTGCTTCTGAAAGTTACTTTGAAATGAAGCCTTCAGCTCAATATCCCAGAATAGCCTTAATAAGAGATGTTACTGATTCTAATGTCATTAAACTGTTATTAGAGTCCTAACAGATCGTAGTGAGATTATTATCTGTCCTGAAGAAGCTAGAAAAATGGTGAACCGTCATTGGAATCATTGTTCTTGTTCATTTTTTTAAACCGCAAAGATGAAAATACTTACATACCTAGTGGTGAGTGTTTTGGGGCAATTTTATCTTCTCTTTTATCTTTTCAATCTTCTTTAAGTAAGAAAGGGGGGATTTTTGTGTTCAAAGCGTGCAGATAATTTCACTTTTTTGGATTTTTTCTCCTAAACAGTAAATAAATTAATAAATGTAAATGTAAATGAAGGTGAAAATATTCACCCAAAAAGATGTCACTAAGCACAGAATGTCCTTGGCAGCATTGTTCTTGTTTTAACCGCAAAGATGAAAATCCCAACAAGTTGTGTGCTGGGATTTTCCACTTTGTGGTTAAAAAAAGAACAATGTCACCAATAATGTGGGTGTTTTGGTTCATTTTAACTGCTTAAGTACCTTGAGTTGACAAGGGACATTTTGCACTCATACCGTAGAGAAAATTGTGAAAATTTTCTGAATGCTCTGAAGGTTAAAAAATTTAATAATTCACCCAAAATAAAAATGTACGTAATTTAATCATCCTCATGTCATTTCAAACCTTTGATTTTACTTTTTGACCTCCAACTTATTGGTGTTAATCTGGCACCTTGTGCTAATTTCCTTAATTATCTGACAAACCATATTTAACAGGCAGCCTGACTTTCTAGTTTTCACTGACTTTGCAAATAACTAATCAGTAATTAGACTAGAAATTATATTTAAGGGTCACAAACTTTTTAATTAGCATTTTAACATTGATGACTGATATTGTTTCATGGGTTCTTTTTTGAACGCAATGATGAATCGTTTTCATTCATACCAGTTTAATGAGGAATTGAGTTGTCTGACTGACACAATCTTTGATTCAGACAGACTTTCTAGTTTCAAATCAAATCAAATCAAATCACGTTTATTGTCACATCATCACAGCACATGTGCCTTGATGAGTGAAATTCTTGAGAGCGTGCTCCAGACAGTGCAGAAACAATTAACATATAGACAGTACCATTACATACTTACAGACTTATACAGATGACAATGTGCAATATACACATACATATACTCAGTACACACAGTGTACTATTAGACTCAAAGTTATCAATACACATTATACACCGTATGTACACATCACATTATGTACACATATATGTAACATATATACATACACAGTAAGTGCAGGTGTAGTAGATTGTACATAAGCTGGATACGCAAATGTCATGATGTGCTTGGATGGTATCCAGTGGTAGCAGATTGTTGTATTTGTGCAGTGTATACTGTAGTCAGTTTGAACTGTGTGTGCAGTGGTGGCATATCGTAAAGTGGGAGTGTGCTGTAAGGTGTATTAGTTCTGGCTGTTCATTAGCCTGATAGCCTGAGGGAAAAAGCAATCCCTCAGTCGGCTAGTGCGGGATCGGATGCTGCGGAGACGTCTTCCTGAGAGCAGCAGAGAGAACAGTCTGTGGGACGGGTGGCTGGAGTCATTGGTGATCCTCCGTTTCCTTATACACCGCCTGGTGTAGATGTCTGGAGGGAGGGAAGCTCACCTCCAACAATGAGGCGGGCAGTTCGCACAACCCTTTTCAGAGCTTTGCGGTTGCCAGCAGTGCTGTTTCCAAACCAGGCGGTGATGCAGCCGGTCAGGATGCTCTCCACAGTGCAGGTGTAGAATGATCTGAGGATGCTGGGGCTCATTCCAAACTTCCTCAGCCGTCTCAGGAAGAAGAGGCATTGATGTGACTTCTTCAGCACTGCATCTGTGTGAGTGGACCATGTGAGATCCTCGGTGATGTGAACACAGAGGAACTTAAAGCTGTTTACCCGCTCCACAGGTGTCTTGTCGATGGTGATGGGTGTGTGTTCTCTGCTCTGTCTCCTGAAATCCACCACCAGCTCCTTGGTCTTGTCGATGTTGAGTGAGAGGTGGTTCTCCTGACACCATTTAGTCAGGGTACTCACCTCCGCTCTGTAGGCCGTCTCATCGTTGTCAGTGATCAGGCCTATCACCGTTGTGTCGTCAGCGAATTTGACGATGACGTTGGAGCTGTGTGTGGCTGTACAGTCATGTGTGTACAGGGAGTACAGGAGTGGGCTGAGAACGCAGCCCTGCGGAGCACCAGTGTTGAGGGTCAGCGGAGATGAAGTGTTGTTGCCCATTCTGACTACCTGACTTCTGCCTGTCAGAAAGTTCAGGATCCAGCTGCACAGAGATCTGTTTAGTCCTAGATTCTGGAGTTTCGCAACCAGTGTGGCAGGCACTATGGTATTGAATGCGGAGCTGTAGTCCACAAAAAGCATCCTCACATAGGCATTCTTGTTTTCCAGGTTGGGAGAGAGCAGTATGCAGGGTGAAGGCAATAGCATCGTCTGTGGAACGGTTGCTGCGATATGCAAATTGCAGCGGATCCAGTGAGGCAGGCAGCACAGAGCAGATGTAGTCTCTGATGAGTTTCTCAAAACACTTGCTGAAGATGGGTGTTAGAGCAACGGGTCTCCAGTCATTCAAGCATGTGATTTTATTTTTCTTTGGTATGGGCACAATGGTGGATTTTTTGAAGCATGAGGGAACCACAGACAGAGAGAGGGAGAGGTTGAAAATGTCTGTGAAAACTCAGAAAATGTCTGTGAAAACTCCGAAAACTCCGTCTGTGAAAGTTTTCACTGACTTTGAAAGATGGTGAGCCGTTCTAAAGTGACTGAAACCCTCCGACAGCAGGTTGTCCAGATGAAGGCCAATAACAGCCATAGCAAGAGAAGCTGGTTGTTCCAAATCTGTGATTTTTAGAATATTGCATCTTTACAATGTCACTAACTAATTCAAGTCCCCCAAAAAGGCTGGTCCTCCACGAAAGACAAATGCACGAGAGAACAGGATAATTCAGAGAATCGCAATGGGCAAGCGGTTCAACACTGCAGCTGGAATTGCTCGCCAATTCAGTGCTGAACAGGGTAAGAATCGGTCTCGGCATACAGTGTCTCAACCTTTAAGAAAATTTGGACTGAAAGCCACTGTGCAGTGACCAAACCTCTGATCAGCACAAAGAATCAAAAGGCTAGACTAACCTTAGCTGAGCAGCATGTTGTGTGGAGAGAGTGATGAAAAGTGATGAAAGCAAGTTTAATTTATTTGTGTCCAATGGGAAACATTATGTATGTCGACAAACTGGGGAAAGATTGAAGCCCAAGTGCGTAAAGATGTCAGTGAAAAGTGGAGGAAGAAGTGTCATGGTTTGGGGGACGTTTTCTGCAGCAGGAGTTTGGCCTCTTATACAGCTACATGGCAGAGTGAATGCTAATTTATCAGAACCTCCTGCGGCAACATGCAGTTCCTTCCCTGCATTCATCAATGTTTTTTTGTGCAGGGTGTAGAGCTGCACGATTCTGGATAAATTGAGAATCACGTTTTTTTTTCTCAAATAGAGATCACGATTCTCCCACGATTCTGAACTAAACAAAATAATGTGTGAAAAAATATTAATTGCTGCAGTCTATTTAAAAGTGTTTAATTTAAATGAATTATTAAACATTTTAATATATAATACAGTATGGCCAGGTTTCACAGACGGGGCTTAGACTAAGCCAGGATTAGATCATAGTTCAATTAAGACATTTAAGCAATTTTTATAAACATGCTTAGAAAAAAACATTACTGGTGTGCATCTTGAGACAAAACAAAGGCACTGATATATTTTAAGATCAGTCAATGCGAGTTTCTTTCAGTTGAAACAGCTCAGATTTACATTTTTGTCTAGGACTAGGCTTAAGCCTTGTCTGTGAATCCCGGGGTATATGTATTTAAAATATAGTGTATTTAATACACCAACTTTTAGAATTAAAATGATGAAAAATTGGTTTGTATTAATGATTCAATGACTCACTCATACCTCACTTGTTTCATTAATGGATGAATCAGTGTTTTTGAACGAATCTCGAATGAATGATTCAATAACAAATACATTTTTTAACAGTCACTTGTCGCCACCTAGTGGCGAAATGATGCAATCGACACAAACGTTATTTGAAGCGCCAGTTGCTTTCAAAAGATGAGTGGCTCTATTTTGATCGCTACCATAGACATCAATGTTTGTAGCCGAACTATAAACTTTTATCCCAGTATTTCTATGAATGACTGTAAGACAGAAATAATACTGTGTAGTTGAAAAGACTGTTTGTGAAGCTTTTTCTTACCTAAACATGTTAACTGTCTGCTCTCTGGATCAGCAGCAGCGCGAATGCAGATTTGAATGTTCCGGTATGATTTTTTCAAAGTTTTAATAGACACGGGCGAATCGTTGTCGTTCAGAAATTAGATCGTGTGGGTATTTGAATCGAGATCGCGATCTTTTAACGATTAATCGTGCAGCTCTAGCAGGGTGTGAACTATCACTTTAAGCCACACAATTACTGTTTTTTAATGCTTGATCATTGAGTTCTCAAGTACAGTTGTGATAACGACACGATTTCACCCCTTAGTCTGGATCTGTTGGTGTGAAGAACGCTGTTAAAACAGAGATAAACATCACACCTATAACGCACTTCCGAAGGAGATGCTCCCATGTTTTTTGCACAACACTATGAGTCATTCATGCCTCTGAGACCTCAGGCCTCACACGAGTATCAATAAAACCTCTATCAGGCGCTCATGCCAAGCAATTCATCGCAAATCAGAGAGAAATGCATTTACCATGAAGCACTTTGTTTTCGAGTGTCTTCAGGATCTGCTGCATAATTCAGGCCCACCAGCTGATTAGTTGAGGCTTTGCCCACGGGCTTGACTCAGGGCTGCTAAGCGGAGGTGGCACAGTGTGCATAAGCCTCTTTGGGCAGGGCTTTCTCAATGGAGTAAGTAGGGATTTCCGGACTTAATCTATTGGAAACACATTAAAAGACAATGAGCTGTATAGATTTGTCTTTACGGCAGTGTTTCCTACAGGATTTTGGATTTGTAGTGGCGGTACCCCCCTTTCAAGAATATGGGCCTAACAACAATATTTTTTTCAAACATATTTTGTGTGTTTTCCATTTGTAAAAAAATGTCCATTTATTTAAAAAACACTCAATTTTAATTGCAGTTTGTTATTTATTAGGGCTAAAATCTAAAACGCTTTAACTAGATGTTGTCATCTTGGGTTTAAAAGACAATTATATTTTGTTATATTATCAATTATTCAGATGAGAATAAAGATTGAACTGAATTTAGCTGGATAATGACACTAACTTTGCAACGTCGATGCTATTAAACTGAACTGAAACAACACTTATTGAGCTGAATTCATTTCAAAGCTGATGAATTTTACATTGTTTTTTGTTTAATAGTCTGTATTGTATAAAGCTCTATATAAATAAATGTGTCTTGACTTCATATAAATAACTAATCAGTAATTAGAGTAGAAATTAGATTTAAAGCTCCCAAACTTTTTAATTAGCATTTTTACATCGATCATTGATACTGTTGTACAGGTTCTTTTTGAAAGCAATGATGAATCATTTTCATTCATACCAGTTTAATGAGGAAGTGAGTTGTCAGACTCCTGTGTTTGATTTGGACTGATTCAGTTTGAATGATTTGTTAAAAAGAGCCACATTAATCGAACATTTCTTTTGTTTACATTCAGTGAGGATAATGCAATAGAAAATTTTAATTATTGTAAATATACTATTTTACAATGACCAGTCTTTCTCTGTCGTTGCATACAATTTAGAAGTTCAAAACTAGGCTAAAATATGTTTATATATTTTGCTGAGCTGTGATGGAAGAAACAGTGCTTTACATCAATGGCGACATGCAATTTTTGGGGGCATTTCCATTTTCCCTCTTTTTTCTTCTGGCTCTGTTTTACATTCTCTTTCTCTTTGTGTTCTTCTCTCTCTCGCTCTGCGTTTTTGTTCTGTCTCTGTCAATTTTCCTCTATGTTTGTGCTCATTCACCCAGATACCCCCACTATTATAGTGTAACATTGTGCAGTCATATATGTTTTATCTTCTCTCAAGATAAAACCATGGTTGATTTCATAACAAGGTCTTGTTCAAGTCATCCAGTGTAATATTACTTGACGTGTAGCACCAGAGGCCAGACTTCAGACTGACATCTATTGTAAACAGGAACTGTAATGCTACAGGGACTAGACTGTTGAAGTTTAGTTCACTAAATGTGAAAATTTGGTCAGCACATCCTTAGCTTCATGTTGTTATGTTGTTCCACACCAGTATTAGGCCCAATCCCAATCCCAATTCTATTTTATACCCCTTCCCCTACTCCTCCGCCTACCCCTTCCCCTTGTCCCTTGAAACAGAGTGCCAAGGAGTAGGGTTGAAAATATTCCCCTAAGAATTGGGACACAACTACTATACCGTCACACGTGATCATACGTCGTCTAGCTCCTACAATAAACACACCTACTGGTGTCCATTAGAGACTTTAATTACCGTTTTATATTAATGCGCTGCTTACTGACACGCGCGCACACACACACACACACACACACACACACACACACACACACACACACACACACACATACACCTATATCATATCAGTATGATCACACACAGCTCACATCCAGGAGATCACACAGCTGGAGCCCTGTCAACGCTGCCCCATGACTTTTTATTAATAACAGTTTAAATATTGAATTGCTACATTGTATTTTCCAGCAACGAGAGGATAAAATCGCTGTTTTTGAAGTAACGTTATACTCGCTCATTGTAAAGAGAGACGCACATACACTTCTCTCTCTCTCTCGCTCAATATTTGAGAAAAAGGTTTAGCGATTTCTAATTATTGGTGGAACTAGCCCCTCAATGTCTATGGTGGTTATCGCCCTGATCAGACATGAAAATATGCTCCCTCTTCTTGACCCCGCTCAAAAGTTGTGCCGCAGCATTTTGAACAAGCTGCAAGCGGGATATAGCTGTCTGGCTAATCCCAAAATAAAGTGAGTTACAGTAGTCCAGCCTAGATAAAATAAAAGCGTGAATTACTTTTTCAAAATCTTTAAAAGAAAGAAAAGGCTTTGCTTTAGAAAGTAAACGCAGCTGAAAAAAGCAAGCTTTGACTACTGAATTTATTTGACGGTCAAACTTTAAGCCATCATCAAAAATGAAACCCAGGTTTTTTACCCATGGTTTCAGACATGGAGACATCTCACCCAAATCCAATTTTGGGGAATCTAAAGATTCAGACGGGCTAAAAACAATAATTTCAGTTTTCTTTTCATTAAAAATTAAAAAATGTAATGAAAGCCAAGCCTTCACATCCGCCAAACATGCCTGCCATAAGAGACTCAAAACCCACAGAATTCCGTCTAACAGGCAAATAAACCTGAGTGTCATCTGCATAGCAGTGAAATGATAATCCATGTTTTCTAAAAATCGAACCAAGAGGGAGCATATAAAGAGAGAAAAGCAGAGGAGCCAGAATGGAACCCTGGGGAACCCCACAAGGCAAAGAAGCATTTCTCGAGTAATGTTCACCCATCTTGACTGAAAAACTCCTATTTGCAAAATACGATTTAAACCAATCTAGAGCTATACCTCTTAAACCAATGCAATGTTCTAATCGATCAATAAGAATAGCATGGTCAACTGTATCGAAAGCGGCCGTCAAATCTAAGAGCACAAGAACTGCAAAATCCCCAGAATCACATGATATTAAAATATCATTAAGAACCTTCAAAAGCGCAGTCTCAGTGGAATGGCATTTACGAAAACCTGACTGAAATGTTTCAAACATTAAGTTATCAGCTAAAAAACTTTGT
Organism: Schizothorax lantsangensis; assembly: GCA_027422415.1. Classification (NCBI taxonomy): domain Eukaryota; kingdom Metazoa; phylum Chordata; class Actinopteri; order Cypriniformes; family Cyprinidae; genus Schizothorax; species Schizothorax lantsangensis. The sequence goes on along the minus strand of CM049850.1, from coordinate 13,933,660 downwards.
AGCTGTGAAAATACAATTTTTTACAGAATCTTGGAAATGAAAGGCAAATTAGAAATAGGCCTAAAATTAGTTCAAACTGATGAGTCCAGATTCTGTTTTTTGAGCAATGGATAAACTACTGCATGCTTTAAGCAATCAGGCATAATGCCAGATTCTAAACTGCGATTAATTATAGTCAAGAGATACGGGGCAACATCAGTAAAAATTTGCTTAAATAAAAAAGAGGGAATAATATCCAGAGACGAGCCCGAAGGTTTAAGCTGCTCAACTATTTCCAGCAAATCTGAAAGTGAGACTAGTTCAAACTGACTAAAAAAGGTAGTAGAGATAAAGGGGTTTGACGGATTAAAAAACGAGGGAGTTATCCCCAGCCGGAGATCCCTAATTTTCCTATCAAAAAATAATAAAAATTCTTCACATGATGGAGAGGAAGCCCCAGGAACTAGACCGGCCGAAGGATTGAGAGTAGCATTAATAATATTGAAGAGAGTCTTTGGACTAGAGCAGTTCTTATTGATAATATCTGACAAATGTCCGCATTTTGCTTTTTTCACTGCTTTCTGATATTTAAATAGAGTGTCCTTTAAAATCTCAAAAGAAACATGAAGCCTGTCCTTTTTCCACTTTCGTTCCGCTCTTCTACACTCCGCTCTGTTTGAAGGGCTATCTGGCCCTTCCCCTTACCCCTACCCCTCCAACCAAGAGAGACTCGAGACACCCCTTCACGTGAACGCGCAAAACGGAGGGGTAGGGGAAAGGGGAAGGGCTAAGAGGTAGAAATGGGATTGGGCGTTAGTCTTTTTTTTATTATTATTATTCTCATGACTCGTGTGTCCATATGATAGTTCTGTATGTGGAATAATACTGAAATTTAAGCTGTTATTCACTGCCAATGTTCCCTTCTGGCAGAGCTCTCAAATATCATCAATGTGTTTAAAACATGCAGAAGATATTTGAGAGCTACAGAAAAGGGGAAGATTATTAGTGTGATCAGTTGACATGGAATACCAACAAGAAGTCCCAAACTAAAAAGTGAAGTAATTATTTCAGATTTTATTGTAATGTCATGATATAAAAGGGTGAATTTTACACAAACATGTCTGGGTCTTATTTCACCCCAAAATCTAATTAATAAAAGAAGACATTTTATTTTTGCATGTAAAAAAGGTCTACTTTTATGTACATTTTGATGTGACAATGTTAATTTATCATTTTTATTACTGTGATGTTATGTTATTGTCACACTCTCGGGGAGCAAGGGAACGAGGAGGCGAGGAACTCTTCAAAGAACAAAGATTTTATTAAACCAAACTCAGGGAACACTGGAGACACAGACAACACGGATTGACGATCAAGACCGGACACAGAGGCAGGGAAACAGAGAACTAATAAACACTGGGGAAAACTAGTTAATTAATCACACAAGCTGGGGACTAATAACTAATGAGGAGAACTAAACGAGAACAGGAAACAGACCAAATATGGGCACGAGGGGAAGGGAAACACAAGACATGGGGAACACAGGTCTGACAGTTATGCTGTGATTTTTGATTAAATCTTTTATTGATTCTTATGAAAGCATTCTTTATTATTTTAAGATCATTTATTAATCTACTGTTTAAGTTGACAATGTAAATAAACAGTCATCTCAAAATTTATTTACATGTATTTGCACAATAAAAAAAAGACATTGACGTTGTCTCATGTCGCATAACCTTTGCAACATAATCTGCACTGTTACTCAACCTTGGCATTAAAAAAATCTGTAGCCCCATGCAAAACACAGATCAAGAGAGTTATTTAAAGCCCCAGCAGGCCTCCACATCGTCTTGGGCCCAGATCTCGCTGAGTGAGGGAGCTTGACTTGATATCTCTCACTGCCATTTCTGTAAACTGATTTCTTTTTTTGATCTCCATGCTTGAGGGGAACAAAAGTGTTGAGTTTGCAGGGCAAAGTTTTGTGTCAGTGTTTATCTACTTGCATAGCTATGATGCAGTGAAGTGATGCAGACCTTTATGACTGTGTGTCAAGATCAGATATTTTTACAATACCTTTCATATAATTTAATATCATCTTTATGACAAGTCAATGTTACTTCAGGTTGTTAAATGTTACAGGGCTCGCAAAATTTCAAAATCCCTGGTAGCCCTTCGGGCAGGTACTCTTCAGATTTTGGTAGCCCGAAATTAATTTAACTAGCCCAAATAAAAAAAAAAGCCCATAAATGTCAATCAAAAACATTTTCAATACACAAATATCAAGGAAAGAGTTTTATTTTACTATTTACAGGCAATGTTCCCTCTAATGTTTTTTTCTTGCTGAGAAAAACTTTTCTCTATTGGGTGGACATTTCAGGCACCTGAGCAAAAACATTCTTTATACCAGACCTGTACAGCGCACATACAAAAAAAGTGTGTAACTTTTAACTTTAATGTACTATTTATATTTGATTTGACCCTTGATGTAACTAAATGATGTACATTTTAGGTTACCTGAGAAAACATTTTTTACAATATAAATACACTGCCGTTCAAAAGTTTGGGATCAGTAAATATTTTTTTTAAAGAAGTGTCTTATGCTCATCAAGGCTGTAGCCTATCTATTTGATAAAAAAAAAAACTGAATATTATTCCACAAAATAATATTGTGAAATATTATTGCAATTTAAAATAAATGTTTTCTATTTTAATATACTTTAAAATCTAATTCATTCCTGTGAAACAAAGCTGTATTTTCAGCATCATTACTCCAGTCTTCAGTGTCACATGATCTTCAGAAATCAGTCTAATATGCTGATTTATAATCAGTGTTGGAAACTGCTTAATATTGTTTGGGACCTGTGATATTTTTTTTACAAAATAAAAAGTTAAAAAGACCTGTTTATTCAAAATAGAGATTTTGTGTTACAATATACACTATTGAAAAGTTTGGGGTCAGAATTTTTTTCTTTCTTTTTAAAGATACTTTAAAAGAGTTTAAAGAAAGTTAAAGAAACTTTATTCAGCAAGGATGTGTTACATGGATAAAATTGATAGTAAAGACTTATATTGTTTTAATAAATTTTGAATAAATGCTATTCTTTTTAACTTTTTATTAATTAAAGAATCAAAGAAAAAAGTAACACAGGTTCCAAAAAATATTAAGCAGCACAACAGTTTCACTGTAAATCAGCATATTAGATCAGCAACACTGATAATAATTCAGCATTTCAGAATGATTTCTGAAGGATCATGTGACACTGAAGACTGGAGTAATGATGCTGAAAATTCAGCTTTGCTTCACAGGAATAAATTATATTTTAAAGTATAGGTATTAAAATAGGAAACCAATATTAGAAATTGCAATATACTGTTGTTTCAGTTTTTTTAAAAATAAATACAGCCTTGATGAACAAGAGATTCCATTAAAAAACAAGGTAAATTATTTATTAGGTTTATAATATAGGCCTAACATAATATAATATATCAAAACAAACTATTTCAACTGATAGAATAGAATAGAATTGAATAGAATAGAAAACAAACTGAAGCAAAAGTTAAGCTGAGATCTGTAAGTTAAATATATATAAAAAACATGAACACATTCTTCTATAGCTGTCTAAACATCCCTATGAAGTACATCCCTATGCTCAATACACCTGTGTGTGACTGTAAATGTATCTGAGTTTTGTTACCGTTCTGTGCCCATCATTCGCTATTTCCAGCACATAATCAAGCCACTCTTCTTTAATACATGAGGACGTTTATTTCACATGTCATGCCATTGCGTTGGTTCTCATGTTGAGCGCACCGCAACAATTGAAGCATTCGGTTTCTACAGCGACTCATTTGGCGCACATCATTCTCTTTCTATGAAACCTGTAAACCGCATTCACCGGTTCTAACTCTATAGCGACATCAACTCTATAGCGGTTTGCCTGAGTATTGCGATTCTTTCGCTTTTACTGGCTTCCAATCAAATTACTTTCCCAACTAATTTTTGCATGCGAGCGGCACATTGTTTCTTCTGCGCGGCCGCGGTTGTAGAAGTGTGCGGCCGCGCGCACGCAGCTTAGAGGGAACATTGCGTGGGAGCCCTGTATTTAAGGTAGCCCGTCGGGCAGGGCGCTGATACATTTTGGTAGCCCGACTGGAAAACACAATAGCCCCGGGACGTCGGGCTAGCGATTTTGCGAGCCCTGTGTTATATAGTACAATCCCCGAAAATGTAATAAGAGTTGCAAATTCATGATATTTGTAAATACATACTAAAACATACAGTATAGACCCCCTAAAGTGGCGCAGTGATAGAAGAAATTATATTTCAAGGCTTTTGCATTCTCTTGCAAAACCTTTGCTTTCCTCCGAGAAACTTCATTCTTTATGAGACAGTTGTTGTCAGATTTCATTGGTGATTTCAAATTTGAAATTTAATCATAAGCTTGTTGTCAGATTTCATTGGTGATTTCAAATTTGAAATTTAATCATAAGCTTGGTGAATAGTTTTTAAGAGAATTCAAAAAGATAAAATTCAAAAATTCAAAGAGATAGGAGCTGCACTTGCATGCCCGAGAGGCGTTTCAAAGATGGCCGCCGCGTGAAATGATTTGCTTTAAAGGTACTTTGATCAAGTTTCTTGTTCACACATGATTGCATCGTGTTAAATTGACTTGAAACGGTTACTTTTTGGCTTAATTCGATGTTTTCATTTTGAGAGAACTTGTTACAATTAAGTAGCTCACTTCCCATCATGCTTTGCACGGTGCTGGATATGGGGAGAGGAAATGTTAAAATAAAGTGTTATTTTATGCATTTTTAGCAAGATGAGAAAATAGGGTGACTCGTTAATGTCTAATGTTCTGTTATGTTGATATTTTAAAAGACTTTCTGTTATGCTGGTGTTTTTAGGCAAGTTTGTAGTGACGTATAGAGTGAGTGTTTGGGTTAAGGACCTGCTATAACGAATTCAAATGGCTTCGATAAGAAAATCAACTCCCATAGAAGTGCTAGGGATGTAAATCTTTAGACTTCCAACCTCTAACATCATATATGTAAAGAGAAATTGCATTTAATTTTCTAGTATGTTATTATAACACTTTGGCTGAACTTGCATGGACAGTGGTTCTACATGATGGAATCTCCGCTCAAATATTTAATTTAGAATGAACTAAAGCAAAACGAGTAAACTCAACTAAAATTAGATACCTGTCATGACAACTCTCGGAGGGATGGCATGGTAATGGAATGGACATGAATGCACCCTCTTAATGCGATTATAATGAGATTTTGACAATATTGCGATTAAACTTTACCTCATGTAAATGCAATACTTCGATCTAAATAATGCGATTAAGCTCATAATCGCAGCAAGCATAATCGTATTAACATAGGTGGCGTACGCCGATTTTAATCGAAATATACAGGCATGTAAACACCTTAATCGCAGTATTGCCGCTCTGACCAAAGTGCGCATGCGCTCGTGATGTACATGAATGACGTGACATGCACCTGTAATAATACGCAGATTAGAAACGATGGTGGGGAAGAAAGCATCACATTTCTGGGGAAAACACAACTCGCTGCCACCAGTCTCTGTTTCTTACCCTCATCCAGAAACAGCGCGTAGAACACGACGGCAGCATAGGCAAACGAATCACATTTTTATGGCAGTTCTTTATACAACTGTATAAAAGTGTTTTGCATTAGATGGAAATAAATTAAACAGCGGCCAGTAACACACCTGCTCTTTCTGAGTCCATCATTTGTGCTGTGCAGTGGGGTATGTGAATAATGGCAGTAAAAAAAATAATAACTACAATTCTTAGCGAATAATAAGAATAATGGAAATTGCATGTAAACAGGAGTGAAGAGATTTGCTCTTGACATGTAAACATCATAATGCGATTAAGTCCTTACTCTGATTATTGGAAATTATCACATTATTCGTGCACATGTAAACGTAGTCAATGTTAATGTGTATGGTCTCGGTGGAATAGATCCCGAGACTTGCTTCTTCCAATACATCCACAACATGCTGCTGTGAGCATGTAAGAAATACTGATGCTGCGCATATAACATATGAAATAACCCCCATAGCATGCATGATCCCCCCGTAGCAGATCTGTACAGGTGGAGCTGGGGAAGGTGGAGGGTTTCTGAAGTGCGCTGCTACTGCTACCACAAGCACTAGCCAAGTATTTGAATGTTGAGCAGTGAGCTCATTGGCTAGAGGAGAGGAGAGAAACAATCAGGTGTGCCATGTAATAATGATGTCATTATGTCAGATTGAGTTAGACCTATCAGACTGAGCCATCTAGAGTTTCATGCCAGAACTTTGGAAATGTCCAAATAATTGATTCAATTGTGTCCTAATAACATGATTTAGTCACGTGGAACCACTGTCCATGACCGAATCATGCTCAGCCAAAGAGTTATTTTTTGACACTGTTTTTATTGACCTAGGACACTTAAAGGACATTAGGTTAAACTTCAGAACTTCACAACAAGTTATACATATTTGTAACTCTTTTTGAGTTGTTTTGAACTCGAGAAATAAATCTTTGGCAACCAAAAACCTCACTAATCTCATGCTAGTAAAACAAAATTAATCCAGAGGTCTCCAAAGAGCATCGGTTGTCATAGAGGTTGTATTAATACAGCTAAATTTACGTCATTAAACCAGCTGCTCCTGAGGGAAATACAGGCCTGTGTCATAAATTCAAGCTCTAGCATGTCAGTATCCCCATAGGTGAATAAGTGCCTGCTTGATATGTTTGCCAACACTTTGTGCAGGCACAAGTTGTGAAGAAACCCTCACCATAGCCATTCATCTAACAAGCTCTGTGTGTCATAACCCCCTCAAATGTGCTCCAGTCTGCTAAACCACCATCAGGTTACTGCTGTAAGGTGTATACCTCGTTAATCAAGCTCCATCGCTCCTGTAATACTGCCAATTACTCCAGCCCGCTGTAAAATCCTCCTGATTATCCTGCTTGAGTATGATAGAGGCTGCGGGTTAATGATAATCTGCCTATACGATCACTCTGGTGCATTTACGCCTCTGTCTATGACTGAAACCGCCTCTTACATTCACAATAATAAAGTGTTCTGTGGTTTAATTATATACCTTTAAAATATTAGAACAAAGTAGAGCAATTATTCGAGCTGTATTTGTGTGTGGGTGTTTTTATGTGTGTTTGAGAGAGATTTGGGCTTTCCACATTTAGTGAGACCCCTTAACATCACCCTCTCGTCTTCTGGAACATTATAGTACTTCATCCATCCTCCACCACCCTTTCGCACCTCCACTGTCATTCTTTTTCTGTCAGAGCTTTGTGTGGTAGTTATTTTTGGCATTGTCTGTGCCATGCTCACTTTCAAAAGAAACATACAATACGCTGCACCCTGTGACAGAGAGATTAAATTACAGGGCCGCAGACATAGAGAGAGCTGCCCGTCATCCTATCTCACCTAGCCGGTATTACGTCACACCTGCGTCTTTGTGCACTAACAAGTGCGGGGTCTCGACCCGCAGAGGTGGTTGTCACTGTCTTTCTGCTGTGCTGCATCTTTGCATAATCTTAAGGGAAAGTTTGGGTTTAGTGGGTTTAGTGTTGCAGCCCATTTTCTCTGTCACACTTGGTCTGCTTATAAATAAGAAATATTGTTCTATGGGAGTTGTCACTATCTTAGCATACAGTTTTAAAGGTGCCATAGAATGCATTGATACAATATTTTAAATTATTCTCTGATATGTGGCTTAGGTAAGGGCAAACAAATCTACAAAATCATCCTCAATGCTTGAAGACTCATTTTAGTAGGCTACTGTTTTGAGAATTTTTTCGCAACGGATTAATTAATACGCATCGGACTCAGTGTGCAAGGTCTCTGTGCGTTACGAATTTTTAGGATTGCGAATACGAAAAAACGCATGCGAAAATTTCGGACTCAGTGTGCAGAGACCTGTACTCTGTTTATACTATGGAGCGGCAGTACTTACCACATATTTTACAAGATCAGATGCTTGTCAGTGGTGCTCAGGATCTGTAAATCATTCGCCATCATCCTCAGCCATCTCTCCTTACTCTGTTTATGTGGTAAGTGAAATCTTATGTACTGTAATGTAACAGGCTACCGCTAGCAGCTAACCATGTCCCTTTAGTGGCTCACGTTATTTTATTAGAACGCATGCCTTACTGAATACAGACACCAACCCATCCCTGCTCTTCACATCCCCTGCACAGCCTGGAACATTACATTTATTTCCATGATCTGCCATTTTCGCTGTTGTCCTCGCTTGTTTCTTCACAATACCTGCAGAACTTCTGATGGTTCGGCTGGCGGCTGGGATAGAACATGGGCAGGTATATGCAAATATTGAGGGCGTAAACATTAAGGATCCTGACTGTAACATCACAGTTGGTGTTATGTTTTGATTCACCTATTTTTCAATAGGTCTTTTGCATTCACAAGATTTACATAAGAAGGAGGAAACAATGGTGTTTGAGGCTCACATTATGCCATTTCCATGTACAGAACTGTTATTATTCAACTATGCCAAGGTAAACACAGTTTTCCATTCTATGGCACCTTTAAAGTTAGGCTGATACATGTAGCTGATAATTACTTAATTTAATTACTTTTTTAATATTTACCAAGAGTTTTGCATTATGGCATAATTTTCATGACAGTAAGTAATTTTTTCTGCACAATTCTTGCACAATCCAAGAAATTTTGCTCTCATTAATGCAACAAATAAATACAATAATGTATTGTAATTGAATTGGCATTACAGTAATTAAGTGTAATTTATTATTTAATATAAATTCAATTCAATTATATATATATATATATATATAGGCAGTGTTGGGGAATAAGTAGTTACATGTAATGGAATTACATTTAATTAGGTTACACTTTATTTTTATAATTACAGTGTAATTATACATTTAAGTACTGAGTAATATTAATTAACTACATGTACTCACTATGGTTAGGTTTAGGATTACGGTTAGGTTTAGGGTTACTTGCATGTAATTAATCATATTTTTTTGTTATTATAATAGTAAGTACATGTAACATGTATAACAAGAACACCTAAAAATAAAGTGTTACCTTTAATTACAAAATAAATATAACTAATATGTTACAGTTAATGTAAAAATGAATGTAAATGTAATTAAATTACAGTTACTTATGAAAATGTTAACGATTACAAAGGGGGGTTACATCTGAATATTTTCACACACATACAGATTGATTTGATCCACAGATTGATACGCATTGATTTCTGTTTTTTTCCAAGGCATTATTAGATGCAAGTGTCTCCTGTCTATGCAAAGATTTTCATTTCAAAAACAGTATCATCGCATAAACTATATTTTGTTATGATTTTAAATCTGTATTTAACCTCAGAATGATCTCAAAGTAAAAAACGGTGCTGAAGTCTGATTTTGTGTTGGTTGCACTTTAAAATTAAATGAGTATAATCTTAATTCAAGTGATGAAGGATTTAGAAAGTCTGACAGTAATCGGTGTTCAGTACTACTGTAAGGTTGACCCTACCTGCTTTAAATGTTTCAAAATGATTAACAGTTGAAAACATTCGTTAGAAATTTAGAAAAGTGATAAAAAAGTAATCAAATGTAATCAGTTACATTACTTTAATAAAGTAATTGAAATAGTTACACTACTTATTACATTTTAAATAGAGTAACTTGTAATCTGTAACCTATCACATTTCCAAAATAACCTTCCCAACACTGTATATAGGTCACACATCCCACTAGTACTATACATCCAAACTAAAAACGTGGGACTGGAGTCTCTCTGCTGTGTTGAATATATGTATGTATAATGCAAAGGCATAGTTAGTTGCGCTTGTGATTCTGTTAAAATAGTCTGTTGGTCCATTTTCCTTTCGCTTGCTCCCCTCATGAATAATGAATAAGTCATAAATAGTGCTAACCAACAGCTGTTACTTTTCCTGCCATGACAGAGTTTTGATTAAAGAATGAAATGAAGAGTCTGTGTATCTGCCTGTTATTTCTGTGTGTATAATTGATGTAGTGTGAGAGGGTCTTGGAATGCCCACAGCATTAATGAATCTTTCATTTTAACCGGCTGTCTGTGGGTTGGAGCGCTATGATGTGGCCCATTTCCTTAGCTAGTCTCTTCAATGACTGAAGGACCCGAGATTCACATATCAGTCAGAACTTTTGACCTGGCTCAGCTGGATTTTAGGGTCGAGCTGATGGAGAACAGTAAATTGATGTTCGCAGAATTACCTGTCACTTGACATTTTATGGTTTTTCATTGAAATATCTGTTTCTTAGTTTCTTCTTATCAGTTATGTACAGTAGGGTATTATGTTACATCTTATGCTGTTAAAACAGTACTTCATTAGGTTAGTATACTACTGTAACATTAGGGTACAACAGGGCTAAAGGCCTAAAGGCGCCCCGGGGTAAAAGGCGCCTTTGATATTATTTTCATCTAAACCACTAGATGGCACAAATACGTGGCGTAGCACTTTCCAAAACATTCTCTTTTCAAGATGCACCTGTATATTTGTCTGATCCTTGACGCATTCACGCGCAGCAGTGCAAAGTTGACTCTGTGCTTACTTGATCTAATATTTTATGTTTTTTTTAAATGTTGTAGATTTAAGTAGCAAATTAGAATTGCTAAAATGAATGCATATATTTTGAAACAAAGGTCTTCTTAACAATTTTCAGTTTTGTTTAAGATAATTAAAGCAACAGTTTTTAAATAACGAAAGAATATGTAAAAGTATGGTATTTGGTAGGGATGCACCGAAATGAAAATTCTTGGCCGAAGCCGAACAAAATGAAACACTTGGCCGAAGGCCGAAGGCCAAATACCGAACACGGTTTTTCGCATTTTTTCCCCATGAAGGCCTATTTTGCCATTTTTTCACCATTGCAAAAATTAAATAGCCAAAATGTGCTTTTTACTGTTTTGTCCTGCTTTTCAAATAAAAAAAATAATTACAAAACAACAATTTAAAAATATTTACTTAACTGAACATTTTGTAACATTCTAGCAGACATTATACCAACAAAGCACAATATAACTTAAAATTAATAAGTTACTAAAAATATTTTTTGCCCATTTTTGGGACCCCCTTCTTGAATCAGGCATGTATCTTTTTCTCTACAAATAAATGCAGCCTTTCTGAGCAGAAGAGACTTCTTTTAAAACAGAATATATTACAGATCCCAATTTGAACACTATGTGTGAATGTTATAATAAATGTATAGCTGTTGTAGGGTAATTAATATTATCATTATTATTGTCTTATTTTTTATTTTATTTTACAGAACAACAGTAAAATTTCAATATTAACATTTATGAATGTTGATGGAGTTGTTGCTTTTTCTTAGATTTTATTTTGGCAGAAACCCGCAGGAAGATCTGTGCTTCTTTTTGTTGACAACAGCATGCAGATATTTAAATGATTCTCATTACGAATTTGGGAAGATGTTTGACACACGTATCACATTGTCTCGTCTTTAAAAAAATGACAAAAATGTTACTGAGCAAATGACGAGTAACAATGTTTTAGCGCAGATTTTTCTCACGCTTTGGACTTTGAACCCTGGTGCTGCGAGCTCGTGCAGCGCTGTTTGAATACATGCAGTCCGTGCGTGTATTAGAAAACATAACATTCTGCAGTTTATTTACTAATCGTTTGAGGCCATTTCGCGATTTTAATCATCATACAGTAACCAGCATCAACCACCTCTTCCTCTTCTCATTGGAGACATGAGATGCTTCGTGCTTGTAATGTTTTTTGCGTCTTTCTCTGACAATTTATATACTTTCACACTGCAGACACATTTGCTGCATTAGTGCATGAATCTATTTGATTGCGTCACGTCATTGTTCGGTACAAATTATTCGGTCTTTTCACTTATTCGGCCTTATTGTTTTTTTTGCTATTTTCGGCCGAACAATTTCGGTTGCCGAACATACTTGCTAAAGTGATTGTTTTGAACAAGTATTAACTTAAACATAATTAAAAATATATATATATTTCAGCTGAAGTATTTGTATCAATACTAGTGCTGTGTTCGATACATCGATATGACGATGTATCGTCACAGAGATTTGACGATACGAGTATCGATACAGCTGGCCCTGTATCGATATTGTGTAACATGTGCAGCAGTGGACCGCGCTTAATTTGTATACAAGAACACCGTTTAAAATGTTTAACAATGTTTAATGTGGCCGCAGAGGAACACAACTTGGTTGCCTGATATAAAGAGACGTAATCCCCAAAACAGAGCTTCCCATTTGCGCAATACGGAAATATCTGCTAAGTGTGTTACTTATCTTTGTCAACCTGGCAACCATCTGTGCACGCGCCCTCTCCACTCTGGATAAACGCGCTTGCTTTCTGAAAACACCGGCTAGCTTGCAGTTTTGCGATCTCCACTTCAATATTCTATTCTCAGAAAAGTGTAATTCATCAAGTGTTCACTTATGAGAGAGAGAGGGAGAGAGAGAGAGAGAGAGATGGGAAAAACACCCGATTGAGACCCTGCATGCAGAACTCTGTAAAAATATACTACACGTGCACCGGCACACAACAAATAACGCATGCAGGGCAGAATTAGGCAAATATCCTCTAATCATAAAGATACAAAAAAGGGCTATTAAATTCTGGAAACATCTGAAGCTCAGTGACCCCCAATCATACCATTATAAAGCCCTGCAATACCAAGAGATGAGCAAAGAAAGCAAGCCCTTCCTCCATCTGATCCAGAGCTTCAGTCCTGATGCTTCACTAACATCTACTGATGCTCTGACTCACAACATCAGAACCAATCAGATCACTGCACAAATAAAGCAGAGGTACATCACTCATTGGCAAACCCAAACTCAACAACAGAGTAAAATGCAATGCTATCTGTCCCTAAAGAGAGAGTACAGTATGGCAGAGTATCTGTACACAGTGTCAGATAAGAAACTGAGAAGCACGTTGACCAGATACAGACTCAGCGGACACAAGCTGATGATAGAGACGGGCAGACACAGACAAACATGGCTGCCCCCCGAGCAGAGATTGTGTTCACACTGTGATCTGAATCAGACGGAAACAGAACTGCACTTCCTAACAGAATGCTCCAAATACACCGATATACGGACAGTGTTCTACAACAAAATACAGCAGATCCATCCCACATTTAAAACTCTTCCAGACCAGGAGAAACTAGCGTATCTGCTCGGAGAACACAAGACCTGCTGTGTGTTTGCTGCTCAATATGTGTCTCTCTGTCACCACAGAAGAGAAGACACTCCACCTGCCCTGAGCTGATGTTCCCAGCACATCTAATTATATTAAACCATATTACTCTGTTATATTACTTACATGTACATTTTGCTTCTGTAAATCTAATCCCTTATTTTAATTTTTTTCTAGTTTATATACTTGCATACATTAGTAATTCATTCTGCACTACTTGCTTAATACTTTTATATATTATTATTATTACAATTATTATTATTTTTCTTTCTGTTAATACATATATGCACTATTTGTGTATGTATGAATTACCACCATAACAGTGAAGCTGTGGCTTTAATTGCTTTAGAAACAATGATGTTACCAGCTCCTTGTTGAGAAAGATAATGTAGCTCTTGAACGATTAAGCTATTTTATTGATAAAACTGCGGGGCAGCGCTAAAAAGTTTGTTGCTGAATGTCTGTGTGCGGCCGCAACGTGATCTGTGTGAATGAGTGACTGAGCGTGTGTGTGTGCGTGAGATTCAGTGAAGACAGCGCATTAGTTTAGAACTCTTCTCATTTTTATTTTTTAAATGTAGAGAGTGCGTTAATTTGTGCAATGATAACCTACCAGCAATGTTAAGATGATTTTTTAATAAATTAATATGAGTACTTTACAATATAAATGTATTAGAACGAGTACATTATTATTTATGGGCTTAAAAACAAGATGCAAACAATCAGAATATTTTAGCTGGTGGGGAGTGCCCAATGTAAACATTAAACATGTGCCATTACCTACAGTATATTGTACTGTGGTACAGTTATGGAGGCCCTTCATAATGCAGAGGTCAACTGCCTGATCTGCCAATAGTTAGCAATGGCCCTAAAGTACGCAGTGTTTAATAAACAGCTGTTTTACAAAATTTTTCTGAGGAGAAATTCAGTGTAGTCCCGTATCGTGGCCTCTGTATCGTGATACGTATCGTATCGTGACTTTGCTGGTGACACACAGCACTAATCAATACCGTGTGCCTTTTACCCCGTGTGTGGGGTAAAAGGCCCCTCTTGCCACCTCATACATTTATAAGATTTTTAAACAAAATAAACAACTTGAGTGATTTAATTTCACACAAAATCTGTTGTGCCATTAATGTTCAATACAAACGTATATATTTTTCTGCAATTATACATTTTTGGCGCAGTGAATAGCACATTTTTTCTTAAGGTGTGCCTTTAGCCCCGTTGTACCCTATATTAGTGAATTATGTTTTTTTTTTACTTTAAATTTCAGTTTAATCAGTAAGACCTAAAATGTTACTATTATAGTTTTTGCAACCACAGCTTCCAGTTTTTCACATTTTCCACTTTTCCACTGCAAATTATTATTTTTTAATGTGAAGGCTACATAAGCACCTGTTTAGCTTAACATAAACATCCAGTAAAATGACTTTATGCCTGCGTTCATACTCTAGAACCATCCAGCACTGCCCCCAAAAATGGTTGGCTTTAAATTTTGTGTATAAATATTTAAAATATTTTATTCTGTCTTCTGTCTATTCGGTTTGAAAAGGACTCTTTTATGAGTCGGACTGATCTGTACAACTCACTGACTGGTCACAGCAGTTCAGAAGGAAGAGATTATCAGTGTGTAATAACTTCAAATTCAGTTTGTTCTTCACAAAAATCTATTTTATGGCTTCGGAATACATGTAATATAGTACAAATCACACAGACTACTGTTCTCATACTATTATAGTGTTCAACTGCATGAAGAAGCTCTTCAAAATTTCTCTTTTTGTGGAAGAAAGTTAAAAGGGTTTGTAATGATATGAGGGAGAGCAAATGATGCCAGAATACTTATTTTTGGTTGAACTATGTATTTGAATTCAAGAGCTTGAGCCCCTTGATTACAGAAGGCAAGCTGCCACTGAAAAGGATCTTATGAACATGTGAACTCATGAACCAAATACACAACAAAAGTGCTATTTATGGATCAGTCAGCATTTAAGCGTAAGATTCCTAAGGATGTGAAAAACATAAATAGATCAGATCTAACTGATATCAACATCTATATTTACAACTGAAAGCAGTCTCTGTGTCTGTGTTGGCATATAGCCAAAACAGCCTGTGCTGTATTCAATTGTACGCATGACAGTAGGACGTGACTCATTGCCGAGAGATTTTCTTCAAAAAAACAGCCTGCTTCATAAAGCTAGGGTTACATGGCGTGTGTGTGCATGTGTTTGCACTTCTGCTGGTCTTTGTAAGATGGTTATTGTGCGTGTGTGTGTGTTTGCATGGTTAATATACTTGTGTGCGCATGTGTGTTTGTGTAGGTTAGTTAATGACATGTTTTGATCAACATGTAGGCCTAGATTTTAGGTTAAAAATTATATGAACACACAATACTGATGTACAGCAACACACATTTTTTAAATCGACTAGTTCGTGAATTATCTAAACGACTACTTGAATAATTGGTCCTATAATCCTGATGCACACTATATGAGTTTGCTATCTTGTTATTTGAAATTTTCTTCAAATAATGATTGTAACATTGAAATTATGTTCTGTTCTATTTATAGATGGTATGAGTAGTCCACAAATTTCTTCTTTTCGAGGCAAAACATTGGCAATATTGGTACAAGTGCTTGGGTTTTCGCTGAACTTTTTAAATTTTGTGTGTAAATGAGCATAAGAGATGATGGCAGACGATGACGATCACGAAGTCTTAGCTAAGATAAATATTGTGCATTCTGATTTAAAGACGTTTGATTTTTCTCAGTCTGTCTGAGCTGAATAATTCGAATGGTTTCAAGTTTAACTGATGCCAGTTGGATGCATCTCTTAGAGGGATGTTTACTTCAGATGCTTTTTTGTGTTCAAAAACAGCTAGTGCAGTTAGCGAACAGCTTTATGAGAGAGTTCTTCCTTGCAAACTGTAACAACTAAAGATCTTCACTCTAAGCAGAAAAAAATGCTTTAAAGAACAAATCTACGGTTGTTGGACTAGTTCATCATCATGACTACTTTCTAATATACAATAGTACGGATAGAATTGGGAACCCTATCTGAATTCCTGCATTGAATACTCATTAAATGTTCTCTGATCTTTGTCTAAGTCACAATTATAGACAAACACAATCTGACTAAAATAATAACTATATTAAAAATGTTACTGGCTGAGTCATCATTGACTGGGCAAGCTAAAAAGAGAAAAAACAATAATTGACTTCTCCAAAAGATAATTGGAGTCAGTTAAGGAAATGAGATTGGAAATGTGGGTCGCACAGGTGCCCTGCTCTTTAAATAAAAGCCTGTTTACTGACAAATCTGTCCTTCTTAAGAAATATTGGTTAATGTGAACCATGCCTCAATCTCAAAAGCTTTTGTAGGACCTTTAAAAATGCATTACAATGATGCACAAAGCTGGAAAAGGCTACAAAAGCTTTGCTGAAGACCTACTCTCTTCTGTCCCTCAAGCGGACATCCTGTGAAGAACACAGCAGGCAATCCTGAAAGAAGTGAGAGAGAAGAATTGAGATGAATAACAGCAGTGGACCTCCAGAAAACTGTACAAAGCTGTGCAAGTCTTTGTTCATGTGTCCACTGTCAGAAAACACTGAATATGAATGGTGTTTGTGAACGAACAAACAGCATTTGTGACCTCGTTGAAGATCAGACCACATCTTATGAGTAATCAATGCAGAAATCCAGATCATTTCAAATTTTTCACAGGGTATAAAGGAAAGTGAATATTTTAGGTGCTATGACATTTCTTTTTATTATAATTTTGAACAACTTTTTGCCTTTAAAATGGTTCATTTTAAATCACTTTTTAAAACTTAAAAAAACTTTTGTTGTGACAAGCTCACAAATAATTTCTAAATGTGTTAATAAACTGTCCAAATGTGTATTGCTGTTGTGGTGGTGCTTTAAAGTATATATTCAATTCAATTTTTCAATTCAAGTTTATTTGTATAGCGCTTTTTACGATACAATCGTTGCAAAGCGCTTTACAGGAAATTAAGTTTCTACAATATATTTATACATTGTAGAAACTTAATATATTAACTTATGGCAAAATTTGTTAATTCTGCATGTTGTTGGGGAATCAGAGGTTTTCATCCTCTGAGGTCCTCTGAGGGGTCGGCATCATCTCTTCTCAGGTGTTTGGTCATTTCAGATCATTTAAGGGCTGGATCCAGACTGAAGCTTGTGTAATTCCTAGTTCCCATGGCAGAAACAGAGAAACAAAGAGACATAATTAGCGTAGCTGTTGTTCCATCCAAGCAAAAATTATTTGTTCAACCAAAGCTAAAGAATAAAGAATAATAATGTGCATTTGATCAGATATAACTGCAGTACAAGATTATGAGATGCATTATATGAATGCATTATATGAATGCTTGGCTAAAGAGATGTGTCTTTAATCTAGATTTAAACGGAGAGAGTGTGTCTGAACCCCGAACGTTATCAGGAAGACTATTCCAGAGTTTGGGAGCCAAATATGGTATTGGTCAAATATATAATTGGTCATGATGATGATGATGGAATACTTATATTGTAATATCAATTTTAAAGAAAAATCTAGGAAGTTTTATAGGTGCACTAACTTTTTACCATTTTTAATCAACTTTATGCCTGTTAAAATATTTATTTTTTCAAATTATTGTAAATAAATTGTGTTATTAAAGCTGTGTGCATAATGCTTAAAGAATTAGAAAAATGCGGTTTAAACCATTTTAGGTGGATTACTGTATATCACAATCCAGGATATGTCTTCCACCAAGTATTTCATGTCTGCTACTTATGGGTATGTATGTGGGTATGTATGTGTGTTGTGTGTGTGTGTGTTGAGTGTGATCAGTGGAAAGTGAATGAATAAATAATAGGGGCGGCACACGGAGGCAGCTGCTCTCTGTTGGCTTCTGAAGTGGCGCGGGGTGAGGTGAGACAGGCGGCGGTGGAGAGTGCCGTTTACTCACCACCAGGAGTCTGTTTACCGGAACAAACCAGTCTCCACAGCTACTTAAAGCGGCTACACGCTGCGACTGTAATTAGCCATATCTGTATACTCAATTGCTCAGTAAGTGGTTTAGGAAGTTGCCGTACAATTCAAACAATCGACTTCACGCTGACTGATTCGACTCGTCTGAGATGAAAAGAAACAAACAACCTCCTAAATAAAAAGAGAAACTTAAATGAAAATATCCAGCTGTTTTTTCCACCTAAAATGACACTAGAAAGCTCTCTTGGTGCTTTGAAGGTCGCAACACAACCTTGTAAAGGTATAAAGTGTAAATACCGAAATGTAATAAACTAAAGTGCTTAACAAACACCCTTTCTGTAACTGCGTTATTTGTGGTGAGAATAAAATTCAAGCAAGCTGGGTTCAACAGCATGCTTGTAGTGACACATTGATTCAAATTATATATAATCGGAGACCCTCTCATTGATGAAATTCACAAGTGACAGGAGAACCATTTGAATGCATGGCAATATCAGGTGTAAATGGCAACCTGTCTTGGCTGTTCACTTTGGATGCAAGATGGATGTTATATGATAGGACAGTTTCAATGACAGGACGTCAGCATATGTTCTTCTAGTCTATGAAGGTTTTCAGTCATCCAAGTCATAGCATGTCAGGTAAAATGAACACAAGAGCGCTGAGGCTGGTTATTCACCACACTGCTGAATTAAGAAACAGATTACTCCATCCTCACAGGAAGTGA
The DNA here is from genome assembly GCA_027422415.1 of Schizothorax lantsangensis. NCBI lineage: Eukaryota > Metazoa > Chordata > Actinopteri > Cypriniformes > Cyprinidae > Schizothorax > Schizothorax lantsangensis. The sequence goes on along the minus strand of CM049850.1, from coordinate 13,914,688 downwards.
TTAAATCATAGTATGCCGACGTGCAGCTGACGCATGATGCTGATGCACATTATAGCTGAAGAGTCGACATACTGCTCATTTTCACAATTTCCTGTGTCCTACTCCCAGAGAAGAGAAATTTTAGACAGCTTGAGCTGAAGTATAATTTCCCTAAAAGAAGAAAGAGTGAACAACAGAGTGAGAGAGAGAGAGAGATTTGCAAGAAAGGATGTGTGTTTCTATTGACGTTCACTTCACAGGCCGATGGAAATGAAGGGGTGTTTGGTTTGTTGAGTGCAAAACTAATCTAATTAACCTTGCTGCATTCCCGTGTCCCACACTGTGACCTGTGCTGCTGCACATAATGAAGAAAAGTGAGGGAGAGACATACTGGAATATGCTTTTTAAAATGCCATCAAAACACATGCTAGAAAAAATAAAATAAAAAAATCTCAGCCACAATATAAAATTCACCCACTATCGCAAATCATAATTTGGTTACACTTTATTTTAAGGTCCAATTCTCGCTATTAACAAACCATTAACTACGACTTTTGCCTCAATAAACTACTAATTTGCTGCTTATTAATTAGTAAGTTAGTCGTTACATTTAGGTATTGGGTAGGATTAGGGATGTAGAATATGGTCATGCAGAATATGTGCTTTATAAGGACTAATAAACAATATGCGTGATATGTAAATAACACTTTAATAACAGTTGTGTATATTGCAAATATTTTATGAATTAGACATAATGAATTAAAAAATGAATCGATATAAAAAATAATATAAAAAAATCTGTAAAATAGATTTATTTTATACTTCAGCAATATCTTGATTCTGTAATCCTGTTAAAGTATTTTCACAAATAAAGAAGCTGTTAAAAACATTAATAAAAAGCAAGTAATCTCGTAACCAACAGGGCACTTACTGTGCAAAAGGAAAAATTTATAAACCAACACGATAATTTAAAAAATACCAAATATCAGTTGATACATCAGCCTTGACGACATATGAGTCTGCAGGTTGGTGAATAATCAAATAAAAAGCACAAAAAATGAATAGGCTCAATAAAATCAATTTAAAACTTTGGCAATTATCTGTATTGGCTTATTTGATGATACATAATACATCATAATTGCTTACAAAATTTCAAAACAAGCCATAGGTGTATTTAAACTTATTGTGACAGTTTTTTTAATTTATGTCTCGTATTTTGTGTGTATCGGACGTTTGTCTCACACTCTGTAACCTGCGTTAATAACCAGCACAGGTGCTGTAACACGAGTATGCATGGTGCTGTCGTGACACATGACTTCAAACAAACCCAGACACAAAGCAAGAGGACATTTGCATTCTGCTCTCCATTCATGTGAGAACCACACTGAGAGGAAGACAGAGCAGCATGGACGAGATGAGACAGGGAAGGAAGGACGGTTACTACAGAGCGGCGATCTCTGATGACTGTTACTGCTATAAATGAAGCACAGATTCATAGAGTCAGTTTGTGTTCAATGTAGCCCCCACACTTTTCATAACTTTCATAAGAAGAAGCTGAGAGAGTGGGAGATGATTCGGGGACGACATCTATAGGTCCAGTGATTCACGCTGACATCCTTCCTCAGCACAACCCTCAGATTGTGTGTCCTGCTGACCAAGCTTTTATACTTTCAGATAATTCTGCTATTTGATATCCTGTGGTGGGCGAGTGGTGTTCATTACCTGTACAGATGAAAGCCTGACATCGTGTTGTGGTTGCCTTTCACATACATCTCCTGATCAATCCTTTCTGTCTCTCTTCATCTGTCCACAGGCTCGAACACTGTTTCCAAGCTTTGGAAGAGCAAGCAAATGGAGACCCACAACTGCTGAGCTGTCGGTTCCCCCTCCCTCTTTTCCTCTCCTCCAGTTCCTCCTCTTCCTCTCCTTTTTACGTTCTCCCTCTCACTGAGAGCAGGAGATGAGCTCAGAGGAAAAAAGTTCCACTATGTCCCAGAAGATCTCTCCATCTCACAGCAATAGCAGTTCCTCCTCCAAACATGACAGCAGACAGGTAAGTGTGTATGCATTTGATTTGGCAGACGTTGAGTTACATTTATAGAAGTATCGCTTTTGTTGAAAAAAAGGTACAAAAGCTGTCACTGGGGTGGTATCCTTTCAAAAGGTACACCTTTGTTCCTTATTTACCCCTAAGCGGTGCATATTTCTACCTTAAAGTTACATATTAGTACTTTTGAAAGGGTCTCAGTGACAGCTTTTGTACCTTTTTTTCTGAAACTGTATGTAACTCAACCTGCACCTTTGGAGAGATAACAGTTAAACCTCAAATCTTGTGGCTTTGTGTGTAAAGGTGCTACTTTTCTTAGCAATCAGTTCTACCTGGTGGATGATAAAATAAAAAAACATGAACATGTCTAATTTTTCATGCAAAGCAATCAAAATGCCTAACTAGCACTATCAAATACAAATGCACTGAGGGTGAAGAAGACATAGACTTCCCACTGTTTTATATTAGTGTGTGCGAGATAAATTGAGACTCTCAGTTGTGTTGATTTCTCAGGTTTAATATTTGTCCTGCTGGGACTGTAAATAGGTAGTTGATGTAAAAAACTTTTGGGAAATTGACATCCTGCAGTGTGACATGAAATATATAATCTACAACTGTTTTATAGCATTTTCTCACCCTTTTATAGTAAAAAAGTATGAAAGCCTGTTCTCCAAGAAAAATTTCCTAGAAAAAAGTATTTATTCAAAATACAGTGCTCTTTGCATAACAAAAAAATGCACTGTGCAAAGACAAAACATTTCTTTTATATCAGTCAGGAAACTCTACATGGAGCAAGCCAGTGTTGGGTGTAACTAATAACTAAGTAATTACTTACTGTAATTTAATTACTTTTCCCTTGAAAAAGTAAAGTAAGGGATTACTCTTATTTTTTCTGCAATTTAATTACAGTTACTTCTTATGTAATTGAACTTGATATTGTGTATAGACTGTAGAACATTTATACACAATACAATAGTGGATTTAACATCAAAATTTAAAGTCTAACCTTAAAATGCATGCTTTTTATGTACCCTTCTCACTTTAAATACTTTGGTGAGTTAATAAGAATATTGGTAACACTTTAGTGTCCAATTCTCACTATTAACTTGTTGGTTATTAGCATGAATATTACTAGTATATCGGCTGTTTATTATTACTTAAAAAGCACATATTAATGTCTTATTCTGCAAGACCTTATTCTAAATCCTTAATCCTACCCAATTCTTAAACTTAACAACTACTTTACTAAGTATTAATAAGCAGTAATTAGGAGTATATTGAGGCAAAAGTCATAGTTAATAATTAGATATTAGTGAGAATTGGACCCTAATCTAAAGTGTGACTACAATAATTGATGTAGTTACTTGACAGAATTAAAATAACCATTTCATGTCTATCCTTGTATCAATAACTTGTCGAGGTTGATATATGATTTAGAAAGTAATTAGTAATAAGTAATTAAATACTTTTTGGAGAGAGTAATTTGTACAGAAATCGAATTACACTGTTGAAGATGTAATTAGTAACTAGTAATTAATTACTTTTTTAGAGTAACTTACCCAACAATGGAGCAGGCTGTTTTTTTCTTTGTATGTAATCTGCTAGCAATCATATTGTTTACTACAAGGCACAAGCTGATTGGCCTCAGCTGTAACTGCAGCCATTGAGCTTATTTGTTCAACATTTAAATTGTCTGATTCTGATTTTGCTGTAAACTGGTTCAGCAGCGTGCTATCAGAGTACCTCTGATACCCTCCACCTCCCCAGCTCCACCTGTCTAGATCAGCTACAGGCCATTTTATATATCTATATTTGTGCAGCAGCTGCATGTCTGTGTATGTCTTGGTGGTAACAAGTCTCTCTACTTGCTCTGCAGCAGCAGCAATAACAGAAGTGGAAATGTAGATCTAGTCGGCCAAGACCAAAAAAATTTACATTGTCACCCATTTACAGTATATGCTAAAACTACTCTAAGGGTTGTTTTGACTGAAATATACTTATTTATACTTATTACGTATAATTATTCGCATTAAAATCTTGATGTTGGATACAAGCATCTACTAAGTATTAGCTTAAATGTAGTGACAAGAGCCTGATGTTCTGTTTATAGGTCTTAGGATGGCTAGCTTGCCTTAACGTCTCCTGATACTTTGCTTCATACAAAAAAGGACCTTTAGAGTATAAATATGTATAGCGCTTAGGGTTTTTTTTATATAATTTGCTGATAGCAAATGAAAAACTGGCCGACAGTACAGATGAAAGCAGTGGACTAGACAAAATGTTTCTGGACTTTACCCAAAAATTTCTCAGCTATGCCTTTCTACTTTATCTTCATCAGTCCCACTACCCGCTGTGCTGAAACACAGTATTAATCTCTCTGTTCTCAGTCAGATGACTGTGGGAAATATGAATATAACTGATCTATGAAATGAGCCTTGAGCACCGGATGAATAAAAACTTAGCAGCCCTTTGTTTTTTTAATTTATTGCAATTCCGAAACACTTCCTGAGGCTTTTGTCTGAGGGAATTAGTGGCAAACTAATCATGTTCTGTGGAAATGAAGGATAAATACAGCAGGGTTCAAAAGTCTGCTCTCAGACCTTTGGATGCCATTATTTGTCTTCAATCACAGTTCACACAGGTTTGTTCCTATTGTGTATAGACTAAATATATCTGTGTGCATATGTACACCTGCACGTGTGTGCGTTCATATGCTCTGAGCTCCGGAGGGCAGATGCGTGTCCTTCTCCTCAGATGAACACGCTGACCTGATTATGAGGCTGTAATCTCTAATCTCATCATTTGGTAGCATTATAAAGCTCATTACTCCTTCTAAGCGGAGATATGTTTCACTGTTCGGGTGGCAGACATTACTCTCAATACCAACATCATGGAATTATGTTGTGTAGAGTTTAAAGTAATGCAAAGAGGGCTGAAATCCCACCAGGTGATCTGGTTCCCACTTCTTCAGAGAAATGTCCTCAGAACTATCTATCAAATAAATTAAATTCTTTCTGAGACTGCTGGTTCTGTATAGTTTACCTTATAGTTTATATTCTATGACTACACAGTGCTCCTGTATAACTGTATACATTGTGCTTTGTCACTACATGGGTAACAAAAGATAGTTTTCAATGGGTCCCTTGTGGAAAAGATGTGTGCTTTTGTATCGTGTGTATGTATATATATATATATATATATATATATATATATACATACACTGCCCTCCAAAAGTTTGGAAACACCCCTGGCAAAGTGTGCTTTTGGACGATATCAGCATAAATCCTTATCATTTTTTGGTGCAAATACTGTACATTAAAGTAACTTGACATTATCATTGAAGACCAGCAATAATAATTTTCATTTTGATTACATAATAATGGCAATATATACATGTCAAAGTCAGACATGCCCCTGTGCCAGCTGTGATGCCTGGTTACTGGTTTAAACTTGGCCCAGGTTTTTAAAAGATTTTGGGGTCAGCACACCTTAATAGCTTCAACAATTGATTGCCAATTAAGTTTACAATACAATGAACCAATTAGAACACAATTTAGGTCAGATAGTTTACAAATATTAAATTTAAAATTTAAGTTTTTATATGTATAAACTGTTTATGTAATAAAATATGTTTTCGTAGTTTGTGTTGTCCCTTATCAGTGCAAAATTATCACAAATTATAAAGGATTCATGCCAATATTGTCCAAAACCCCACTTTTCTAGGGCGTTTCCAAACTTTTGGAGGGCAGTGTATATATATATATATATATATATATATATATATATATATATATATATATATATATATATAATATAATATATATATATTAGGGGTGTAACGGTTCACAAAATTCACGGTTCGGTTCGATATGACACAGTGGTGTCACGGTTCGGTACGTTTTCGATACGGGGGGCGGGGGAATTGGTTATGTCACAATGTTGGAAATATTTCTGTTTTTTAACCATGAAGGTAAGCCAATGGATATCACACAAGCACACGTGCAAACTTTGCTCAAGATTTATGCCGGTGAACGTCTTAATCTCAGTCAATTCACTATAAGCAGAAACTCTCAGAGACGTCGAGAGATGAATCTACTTCAACATATGCTGATTAGGGGTTTGCGATATATATCGTCTGCGATAATATCGTAATTGTTGTTTTAGTGATGTGCAATTTGACAATATCGAGTATTTTGCAAAAACCAAACAAAACACTTATGCAGTGCACGCATGTATTAGCCTACATGTTTTAGCCTATGTGTTATTTAGAGTGTGTTCTTTCACTGCATGATTCAGTCCAATGCATTAAGAAAGATCGCAAAATTCAAAATATGGGGGCAGAAAATGTATATATTTACGTTTCATGTCGTTTTTTTCTACAAAAATAAGCATGATTACAAATGTGATATTGATTTTATACAACAGTTCAATAAACAATAAGTTAATATTAAGAGACTTGCGTTTTAGACACCATTCTGCTCCATTTCACCGACAAAAATAATTCCAAACAGCTACAGCACTGTTTTGCATCTCTGAGCAACATGACAGCTCCTGAATGAATCAACCGTTAAATGATTCGGTTCAGTTGCATGACTAATTTATTACCAGTGACTTTCTGCCACCTACTGGTGGTTTTAATTTCACATTTAAAGTCTATTTACATTTTTTTTATATTTTAAATATCAGTATTCAATGTTTTATGTTTAAAATGTCAAAAAATTATGCATTTCTAACTGGTAAAAGCACTCCATATCCCTCTGAGCTGCATTAAACCGTGTGTAAATACATCTAAATGCCACTTCAGATGCAACTTCTGCAAAGATTAATTTTGTTGATACTGGTTTCATTTGTTTGGTAACAGCCTAAATGTGTATTATCTTAATTGACTGATTAAATGTAACAATTTGACTAAAAAGATGTACACTTTTAGAAAAAAATAGCTTTATTAAAGGTAAAAATCAATTTAAATGTAAATGAAAAGATTAATTACTCACTGATGTGAACTGACCACACAGAATATGAATACACGGTAGTCAGATATCAGCACAATAACACACTCTGCAAAATATCGTCTAATTATCGTTATCGAAAAAATCCAAAAAAAATATCGAGATATAATTTTTTTTCAATATCGCATGCCCCTAATGCTGATAACGATATAGCCTATAGCTGTTTTCATTTATTTCCTTTATATTTCTCTTGTGGCCCGTACATAGTGAAAAAAAAAATTACGTGTTTAACAGGTTGTTTTTGAAAGTCGGTGCTTGAAATAAAAGCTTTTTATTTCATTGATTTTTATTGATGACTGCAGTGTTAATATTTTAATTATAGGACTATAATTTATTGTATAGCCTAATAGACCTGTTTTAAAACACCTTTTTAAAAAACATTTTAATTGAGGAGTAAATAGCCTATTCTTATCCTCGCAGCGTGTCAGTTATGTGGTAATTATTGCGGGGCAAATTAATTGTAATTTTAATTTAATAATAAAAGTAACTTCAGAATAATAATAGAACTAATAAAAATAAGAATGTAACAAGCCTACATTAATTGGAAATGCCAAATACTCTTATTATTGCCAATAATTGATGTTTTTGACAATATCTCTGGCTGTACAGGATCATCGTCTTTTGACGCCAGAGCATGTGAGTGGAGTGGAGCGGGAGTGGAGCGGTCATATTTCCTTCAGAGCAGAGAGCGCCTTCTGAAGATTCTGCTACGCTCGCTCAATACGCTCAGCGCCGCTCACTCAACCCAAAATGCCCTTTGGTAATTTTCTAGTTCGATAATCTGTGGAATAAGCAATAGTTTGACTAATGTTTCTAAAAGTAAATTCTAAAATCCTGTAAAGATTGACAGACGTTTTAATAGACCGCATTTCCCCGCAGTTTTGCTCTTTTGGAAAGTGTGTTTCTTTTATTAACGCCACTAGATAATTCTTTAGGTGCATTTCATCTTGTGTGTGCTTTTCATGGGCCTGATAAGCAAGGTGTATTTTGTGAAATTCTATGTGCATTTATTTCATCTTGTGTGCGTGTTTTGTATCTTCTGTAGCACAATAACTGAAGCTGTGTTTTCATGGAAATAAAGTAGGCCTAATGAAAATCAAATATACCCTACTTTTTCAGTTATTTATTTTTTTAGGAAGGTTTGCCAAGTGGCTTCAAAAACAAGACACGTTTTTAACGTTCAACGTTTTTAATTTAATAAATTTAAATTAATAAAATTAATTTGAAAAAAGTGCAAGCTGAACGTCACCCTGAAACATAACCGTTACAAATTTCTTTATAAACGGGGAAAACACAATTAGGCCTACCAGAGAAATGTTATGTCAGAGCGGGATCTGAGCGGGATTTGGTTTACCGGTGAGCGTGAGCGGAACATTAGCGGAGCGTTTGCTTTGGCCGTGAGCGACTGAGCGGAGTGCACGCCCACAAAGCGGAATATTGAGCGGCTTCGCTCACATGCTCTGTTCGATGCACCCCAGCAAGAGCAGGTTATCACTGGGCAGACAGCACATTGCCTGTTACGTCGTTTGGGCTGCCTTGTTGAGCGCAGTGGCATTGAGAACATTATATCTCACACACTTTAAGCTCTATTATTTCCAAACGTAATAGGATTAGTCCAACGAATCGTTCGGTTTGTATGTATACCGAACCGAAAGCCTCGTACCGAACGGTTCAATACGAATACACGTATTGTTACACTCCTAATATATATATGTATATATATATATACAGTATACAGTGGGGGAAAAATTATTTGATCCCCTGCTGATTTTGTACGTTTGCCTACTGACAAAGAAATGATCTGTCTATAATTTTAATGGTAGGTTTATTTGAACAGTGAGAGACAGAATAACAACAAACAAATCCAGAAAAACGCATTTCATAAAAGTTATAAATTGATTTGCATTTTAATGAGTCACATAAGTATTTGACCCTGTCACAAAACATGACTTACAAAACATGACTTAGTACTTGGTGGCAAAACCCGTGTTGGCAATCACAGAGGTCAGACGTTTCTTGTAGTTGGCCACCAGGTTTGCACACATCTCAGGAGGGATTTTGTCCCTCTCCTCTTTGCAGATCCTCTCCAAGTCATTAAGGTTCAAGACGTTTGGCAACTGATGATGTGCTCGTGTGACCAACTGAGAAAGTTAGTCGCACAAGTGCGACCAGTGGGAAGAATAAGTCTAGAGCCCTCCCTCCACAGATTTTCTATGGGATTAAGGTCTGGAGACTGGCTAGGCCACTCCAGGACCTTAATGTGCTTCTTCTTGAGCCACTCCTTTGTTGCCTTGGCTGTGTGTTTTGGGTCATTGTCATGCTGGAATACCCATCCACAACCCATTTTCAATGCCCTGGCCCTGATGGTACATGGCCCCGTCCATCGTCCCTTTGATGCGGTGCAGTTGTCCTGTCCCCTTATAGCAGAAACCCCCCCCCAAAGCATAATGTTTCCACCTCCATGTTTGACAGTGGGGATTTTGTTCTTGGGGTCATAGGCAGCATTCCTCCTCCTCCAAACACGGCGAGTTGAGTTGATGCCAAAGAGCTGGATTTTGGTCTCATCTGACCTCAACACTTTCACCCAGTTCTCCTTGTAATCATTGACAAACTTCAGACGGGCCTGTACATGTGCTTTCTTGAGCAGGGGGACTTTGCTGCAGGATTTCAGTTCTTCACGGTGTAGTGTGTTACCAATTGTTTTCTTGGTGACTATGGTCCCAGCTGCCTTGAGATCATTAACAAGATCCTCCCGTGTACTTCTGGGCTGATTCCTCACCGTTCTCATGATCATTGAAACTCCTCGAGTTGAGATCTTGCATGGAGCCCCAGTCCGAGCGAGATTTACAGTTATTTTGTGTTTCTTCCATTTGCGAATATTCACACCAACTGTTGTCACTTTCTCACCAAGCTGCTTGGCGATGGTCTTGTAGCCCTTTCCAGCCTTGTGTAGGTCTGCAATCTTGTCCCTGACATCCTTGGACAGCTCTTTGGTCTTGGCCATGGCGGAGAGTTTGGAATCTGATTGATTGATTGCTTCTGTGGACAGGTGTCTTTTATACAGTTAACAAACTGAGACTCACTTTAAGAGAGTGCTCCTAATCTCAGCTCTTTACCTGTATAAAAGACACCTGGGAGCCAGAAATCTTGCTGATTGATTGGGGATCAAATACTTATTTGACTCATTATAATGCAAATCAATTTATAACTTTTTTGAAATGCGTTTTTCTGGATTTTTTTGTTCTTATTCTGTCTCTCACTGTTCAAATAAACCTACCATTAAAATTATAGACTGATCATTTCTTTGTTAGTAGGCAAACGTACAAAATCAGCAGGGGATAAAAAAAAAAATTCCCAAAAAAAAAATTAAGTATTTGAACCCACTATATATATATATATGCATATATATATATATATATATATACAGAAATCACAATGGATTTTTTAACTATTTATTTGTATGTAACGCAAATAAGTTCACCTGAGAAATTCACCTTTGTTTGTTTGGTTCGATTTTTCATGACACAGTGGTCCTCCACACAGTCAGATCGTCAGTTCGGTGTCGCTGAGAAACACGGAGTGTTCCAAAGATTCTCTATTGGGTTTAATCTGGAGACTAGGGGGAACCTTGATATGCGGCCACTCCTTGGCCTGGCTGTGTGCTTTGGGTCATTGTCATTGGAAGACCCAGCCTCGACCCATCTTCACTCTAACTGAGGGAAGGAGGTCCCCAAAATCTCGCAATACATGGCCCCGGTTCCTCTCCTTAATACAGGAGTCGCCCTGTCCCATGTGCATAAAACACCCCCAAAGCATTTACCACCCCCATGCTTCACAGTAGGGATTTTCTTGGGAAACCTTCTTCCTCCAAACACGTGAATTATGACCAAAAAGTTCTATTTTGGTCGAGCCAATGACTTTCTCCCATGATCCTCTGGATCATCCAAATGGTCATTGGCAGCGGGCCTGGAAGCGGTTTGCACCTTCCGTGCCATGCATGGTTTGTGTATTACACAGTGGAAACGGTGCAAACCAGCTTCCCGTGTAGTTCTGGGCTGAACCTTTCTTAGATTTAGACCCCACGAGGTGCCATGGAGCCCCAGTGAGGGACGACAGTCTTAGCTTCTTCCATTTTCTAATGATTGCAGTCCTTTTTTCAATTTGGCAATTTCTAGCCCTTTCCAGCCTTGTGGAGGTGTACAATTTTGTCTCTAGTGTCTTTGGAAGCTGGTCTTGGCCAAGTAGTTGGATTCTTAAAACGTCTTTATGAATGGTGCACTAATTTAGGAGGAGTGGAAGGACTAACAGGAGCTTTCGGCATCTACTTATTTGACGTATCCACATATTGTGATTTCTGGATTTTTTTTTTTAGATTATGTCTCAGAGACAAACAATTTCAGACCCCTCCATGAGATGAATCAGGGTGTTCACTTCAACATGCTGATACGGTTCGGTATGTTTTCAGGGGGCGGGGCAATTGGTTACGTAGTTGGAAATATTTTTGTTTTAAACCATGAAGGCAGCCAATGGATATCAAACAAGCAAGCGTTCACCAGGGTCACGTGTGCAAACTTTGACCGGAACTCCGGAATTCCGGGAGGGAATTAAATCCGGACCTGCCTCGATAACTTCGCGCTTCTCATTTCAAGATTTCAAGCACTCGTATCACTCAGACCTCCGTGCGTGGCGCACACACACACACACACACACACACACACGCACACGCACACGCACGCACACACACACACACACACACACGAACCAGTATTGCAGTGTTTACCGACTCTTTTGTAAGACAAAGCACATAGCAAATTCAACAAAAATTCAGTTGAAGTGAAGATTCTTCCCAGCAAGGGGAGGTTATCACGGGGCAGACAGCACGTTGCCTGTTACGTCGTTTGGGCTGCGTTGTTGAGCGCAGTGGCACTGATATTTCACACATTTTAAGCTCTGTTATTTTCCAAACGTAATAGGATTAGTCCAACGAATCGTTCGGTTTGTAATGCGCACCGAGCCGAAAGCCTCGTACCGAATGGTTCAATACGAATACGCGTATCGTTACACCCCTAATATATATATATTACATTGTAGTTTTGATACATTGTATTTTGGGACCCCCTCGAAAACGAGATGATAAATCTCAAGGGGTTAATCCTAACAAATAAATTATTATATAAATTAATATTATAATATTATAATATATGATATTATATATTAATGAAATAAAATACCACATATACTTAGAGTATACTTTCATGACTACAGGTGCATCTCAATAAATTAGAATGTCGTGGAAAAGTTCATTTATTTCAGTAATTCAACTCAAATTGTGAAACTCATGTATTAAATAAATTCAATGCACACAGACTGAAGTAGTTTAAGTCTTTGGTTCTTTTAATTGTGATGATTTAGGCTCACATTTAACAAAAACCCACCTATTCACTATCTCAACAAATTAGAATACTTCATAAGACCAATAAAAAAAAACATTTTTTAGTGAATTGTTGGCCTTCTGGAAAGTATGTTAATTTACTGTATATGTACTCAATACTTGGTAGGGGCTCCTTTTGCTTTAATTACTGCCTCAATTCGGCGTGGCATGGAGGTGATCAGTTTGTGGCACTGCTGAGGTGGTATGGAAGCCCATCTTTCTTTGACAGTGGCCTTCAGCTCATCTGCATTTTTTGGTCTCTTGTTTCTCAATTTTCCTCTTGACAATACCTCATAGATTCTCTATGGGGTTCAGGTCTGGTGAGTTTGCTGGCCAGTCAAGCACACCAACACCATGGTCATTTAACCAACTTTTGGTGCTTTTGGCAGTGTGGGCAGGTGCCAAGTCCTGCTGGAAAATGAAATCAGCATCTTTAAAAAGCTGGTCAGCAGAAGGAAGCATGAAGTGCTCCAAAATTTCTTGGTAAACGGGTGCAGTGACGTTGGTTTTCAAAAAACACAATGGACCAACACCAGCAGATGACATTGCACCCCAAATCATCACAGACTTTGGAAATTTAACACTGGCCTTCATGCAACTTGGGCTATGAGCTTCTCCACCCTTCCTCCAGACTCTAGGACCTTGGTTTCCAAATGAAATACAAAACTTGCTCTCATCTGAAAAGAGGACTTTGGACCACTGGGCAACAGTCCAGTTCTTCTTCTCCTTAGCCCAGGTAAGACGCCTCTGATGTTGTCTGTGGTTCAAGAGTGGCTTAACAAGAGGAATACGACAACTGTAGCCAAATTCCTTGACACGTCTGTGTGTGGTGGCTCTTGATGCCTTGACCCCAGCCTCAGTCCATTCCTTGTGAAGTTCACCCAAATTCTTGAATCGATTTTGCTTGACAATCCTCATAAGGATGTGGTTCTCTCGGTTGGTTGTGCATCTTTTTCTTCCACACGTTTTCCTTCCACTCAACTTTCTGTTAACATGCTTGGAAACAGCACTCTGTAAACAGCCAGCTTCTTTGGCAATGAATGTTTGTGGCTTACCCTCCTTGTGAAGGGTGTCAATGATTGTCTTCTGGACAACTGTCAGATCAGCAGTCTTCCCCATGATTGTGTAGCCTAGTGAACCAAACTGAGAGACCATTTTGAAGGCTCAGGAAACCTTTGCAGGTGTTTTGAGTTGATTAGCTGATTGGCATGTCACCATATTCTAATTTGTTGAGAATTGGTGGGTTTTTGTAAAATGTGAGCCTAAATCATCACAATTAAAAGAACCAAAGACTTAAACTACTTCAGTCTGTGTGCATTGAATTTATTTAATACACGAGTTTCACAATTTGAGTTGAATTACTGAAATAAATGAACTTTTCCACGACATTCTAATTTATTGAGATGCACCTGTATGTTTCCTAACATACTTACAGTAAGTACATGTTTAAGTACATTTTGTATTAATGCCAAATTAAAAGTTTTACTTTAACGTACATTCATTATATTTTAATAATTTTTTGGTGTGCTTTAAACAAGTACACTTACTTTTGATGTGTTCTAAAGCACATCTAAAAGTACCTAATTATAATGATATTACTTTATTATTTAAATTGTATATTATTTATTATTTAAAGTTAATATATTTTGAATGTATTAAATTGCAGCTTCATTACAAATGACATGACACGTTTCCATAGAAATGACATTCTAGTATATTTTAGTTTACAATACAATTATTATATTACATATAATGTACTTAAGTCCTAGTTAAGTGAGTCAAGAAAGAACTAAAGTTCAGCTAATTGCATTTAAACTAATTGCAATTTACATGCATTTATTGTCTGAAAACACTACATTTATTATTATTATTTAAAAGTATATAAGTAAGTCTTATATGTTTTAATATTATCCTAAAGTGTTCTTCCTTTTCACAAGGGTTTGTTGATCAGCTGAGCTGTTTCACTGTCATAACGCAGTATCCCTTGAAGGTTGTGTTGCTCTTTGATTTGAGCTGTTGTGTAAGAGCGGTTGGTTTCATTAGTCGCACTCTGTGGTTCTTAATGCATGTTTGGGTTTTGTCCTTGGCTACAGAGATGTCTCTTTGAAAGTTGTCCTTGATGTAGTGAATTGCTGAGCGTGTGTTTGGGCAGTGCAGCTCTTGCCTTGAGGAAGAGACAGAGTTTGCTGAAGAGGGAGCATGAAGACCCACATTTTTGTCCCGTCTGTCAGCGCTCTAAATAATAAAGAGAATATCTATCCTCTCTAAATTTCCACCTGATTGAGAACAGTATGCACATTGTTAATTATCCATATTCTGATATCAATGTATCCAGAGTATTGTGAATAAGTGACCTTGCTCCTGCAGTTCATTTGCATAACATACGCCCAAACCATCTCCTTATAAAGGCTTTCCTCAAAGCTGCTAATGTATAGCAATTCTTCACTTAAAGACACTTTTCTCTTTTTAATATATTTTAAAATATAATATATTGATGTGATAGCAAAGCTGAATTTTCAGCATCATTACTCCAGTCTTCAGTCAGTGTCACATGATTCTTTAGAAATCATTATAATATGGTGATTTGGTGCTCAAGAATCTTTTTTTATCAGACAGTTTTTCAATGTTGAAACAGTACGGCTTAATACAGTATATACAGTATATGGTCTGTGTTGGTTCTGAATTTTATTATAAATTCATGATTTTCTGCATTTGGACGTATGTTTCTGCTTTTATTCACAATGTCAAGTTTGTTAAATAAATAAATAAATGACAGTCTGTGTATGCAGGAGCACTTTTTTGTGTGTGTGTGTGTGTGTGTGTGTGTGTGTGTGTGTGTGTGTGTGTGTGTGTGTGTGTGTGTGTGTGTGTGTGTGTGTGTGTGTGTGTGTGTGTGTGTGTGTGTGTGTGTGTGTGTGTGTGTGTGTGTGTGTGTGTGTGTGTGTGTGTGTGTGTGTGTGTGTGTGTGTGTTCTGAAAAAAGGGGAGAAGAATCCTAAGTTTGCAGCAACTCCATTTTTCTAGCCATTGCCTTCATGTCTGTCTAAAACATTTTCTGTAAATTTATTTAAATTTAAAACAATTTTCATCACTTTTCAATCCACACTTTCATCATTTTAAATCCACAAATATCTACAGTATTTATCACACAAATAATAAGTGTGCCGTATGACCAAAATCTTATATATGATTATGATTAATTTTGAATGATTAATCATGATTAATTTTATGTCATGAAATCACTATATATCATGAAAAATAATTGAAAAAAGTGTATATATTAATTTACTCATATATTAAATATCCATAATGTCTATTCCATATTAATCTGTCAAGTGACTTCCTTACTTTGTGTTTATTTGTTGACACTCTGGTTTCACATTGCATGTTTTTCATCATTGTAACAACATTCATTATAACCATTTTTTCATAGGCACTGAGTTAGAAACACTATACTGTTTCATTGTACAGTGTGTGCATGTATTGAATTGAATTGTACAGGACAGCTGGGAGATTGTGGAGGGTTTGCGTGGTGGTCTTTCCAGTGTTCAGGAGCCAGAGAAGCAGGCTGGCTACATGCTGAAGAAGAGAAAGTGGCCAATGAAAGGCTGGCACAAGGTATGTAGGAAATAGCCATGCATTAATGCCTCTACCAATCAGATCTGGGGTGCGTTTCCCAAAAGCAACTATGGTCGCAAGTTCCGTCATTACCAATAGAGTTCAATGGGACTTACCACCATAGTTAGCTAACGATGCTTTTGGGAAACGCACCCCTGAGCGGATTCGTGCTAACCTGCCTGAACACATTGCACTCATTCTGATGGACTCTGCACTTAAAAAAAAAATACTCAAATTTGTTACTGCCAAATTGATTTTTTGATTTAATATTAATCAAAAATATTTATTTTCACAGACAAAAACCTTCATACAGAGTATAGAGATTATTTATTATAAAAATCACACTTAATAAAATTTTCTTTAGACACAAGACAGCATGTTAATATTGGTCAACATAATACTTTTTTGGGGTTTTATAACTTAATTTCACCCTAAACAAAAACTAAATGAGCTATAATATGAAAATTCAGACGAAAGACCTTAATATTTATTGTGCTGCCCATTTAAAATATGCATCATCTTGTCTGTTATGGACTAACAACAACAATGAAAACACCAGAAACATTAATCATTAATAATTTTTTTCAATGATGAGTCCTTTTTTGATTTTAGCCAAAGTGAACTAAACAGGTTAAACCAGAAATTGTGATTTTTGATTAGACCAACATATAAATGCACTTTAAATAAATGGCAAAGTCATTTCACTTTTTTTCAGTGTTGACAATTAAAGCACTCATTCTGTTCAATTTAAGCACACAAACACAATTAAAGGTGATGTTAGCATGTTTTGATGCAAAAATACTTTCTTCTATGCCAGTTTAATATTCAGATACAACCCTGAGTAAGCCATTCAAAGGTCTGTTCTCCAAAAATACCCATATTCCCCTTCAACCAAACAGTAAATACAAGAATAGACAGAAAAGAGGCATAGCGATACACAGCCTCTCATTCATCAAGAGTGCGTAAGCATCCCCTGAGAGGACATTCATCATTTACCAAATAAATCTGACCCAAGTTTCTCCTCTGTCCTCTCCTCTTTGTGCTTCTTTCTTCACAGAGATTCTTCTACTTGGACAAGGGCATTTTGAAGTACGCCAAATGCGCAGCTGATGTGAGTCTAAAAGGCCCCACATGTACACACACACACACACACACACACACACACACACACACACACACACACACACACACACACACACACACACACACACACACACACACTCACTCACTCACTCACTCACTCACTCACTCACTCAATCCATTGAACTAAAGCACTCAGGACTTTTAGTGGTCAGTTCCCCATCATGCAAGTCTTCACAGAGCTCCAGCAGTCTTTAGAGGTCCTAAACCTCCATCTTTCTGTCAATATATGTTTCCTGCTGATAAAAGCCTCAAGCTGTGGGAATGTAAAATCAAAGTTAATATCCCCAGGGTTTGATAGCATCGTCTAGAGCCGATATTTTGCAAATGTAAAGCGGTAAATTTCATAACAGAAACTGTTATACAACCTACCTTCCCTCATGCCAGTCTGCCCTCCTAAACAGCATTATGAAGTGGACGCTTAGAGCTAGGGTATTAAATTATAATGAACGTACGTATTCAACCTGCCATATATCTTTCAGATGTAGCTGGAGCCTTTTTGGCCTCTAAATCAAGGGCACTAGTTGAATGTGCCTGTGAGAATGGATCATTGACAAGGTTATCCATTAGCAAAATTAGCCAGAGCCCTCTTGCATTTAATGTGCTGCAAACTTGTCACCTTTTGTGAAATTTACTGTTTTGAATGCACAATATGCTTAGAGGGCTATATGCTCACAAATTCTGAATTTTGAGCAGGTAAATTTTAATTAATATTTTTAACTAATCAGTGTAGTTATTGACTGGTCAGTTATATGTCAGTATGTAGTTATAGATACACTTTATGTGTTTTGTACTATTTTTTAAATATTTTTTAAATATACAATTTCTTTACATTTTTCAAATATTTATTCCTTATAAATGCTAAAAGATTTATTAATAGAATCAAATCCTTAATTTCTTCACAATTCTCATCCTTACTTCTATGTCATTCGTGCAAACCTATGAAATAGCCACAGTAAGATGGGAGGACTAGGGCTGTTGTATCACTCTGTTGTATTTTTGAAAGGATGCAGTAGATTTCATTATTTGTGGAAAAGCACAAGAGCCAAGAATTCAATTTGAATCTATATTCATTTGAGGTTTAACCAGGAGCAAAATTTTTGCTCAGTAGTAATTTGAGTACATTGCAACAAAGTAGCATCTGTTGTATTGATATACAAGGTAGGGGTGATATTTATAGGTCAAACCTTCTGTTTGTGCTTTGTGCAGGTCGAGAAAGGCAAGCTCCACGGCTGCATTGATGTGGGACTGTCCGTCATGGCCATTAAGAAGAAATCCAAGTGCATTGATCTGGACGCCGAGGAAAACATTTATCACCTGAAGGTATCACAACAATTATAGTATTAGACTGACCTTAGAGTCAGAATGATCTGTGGTCACAGGAAAAGCATTAGTGGAGATTGGTGCATACCGTAATTTTGCTGCAGTTTTACTGGAACATGTTACATTATGATGGTACAGGAGATTTGCTTTAGCCTTATATTAAAGTAGCACTGAGAGGTTATGATTTCTTTAATGGAGTTTTGTGGCTATGTGAGAAAGAGATTTGATGTACTTTGATATTCAGAACTGAACTGAGAATGAATTTTAAATCCCAGTATAATTCAGTTTAAATTAATGGAATGTTATAGGTAATATGCATTAAAATAAATGTATTTAATTCTGAAATTCAATTCTAATTAAATGTAATTGCACTTAACTTCGAATTACAGTTCTAATAACAATTTAAGTAGTATTACACTAGTTAATTACACTAGTTAGTTGTATTAGTTAATAAAATTTGCATACATACACACATACATACATTTATATTTAATATATAATCTTAATTAATCATTTTCATTTCATTAACCGTATTGGAAAAACACATTTCCCAGAATTCTCTCATTAAATATAGTTACAAATTTTGATGACAATATAAAATTGCTTAAAAGGGTCATCGGATGCCCATTTTGCACAAGTTGATATGATTCTTTAGGGTCTTAATTAAAAGATACTTTGGTTAAAATTTCTCAATGGTAGTGTAAAAAACACCTTTTTAAACCTGTCAAAATCAGCTCTGTTTTTTAAATAGTTATGACTCTGCTGACCCCGCCCCTCTTCCGTGGGGTGACAAGCAGTACTGTTTACTTTAGCCGCTTGAAAATTTAATTTTGCATCCGATGACCCCTTTAAAGCTTTTAGTAAATCATTACAATCTCAAAAGTTTAATAAGAGAAAGCTTTATAAACCCCAACAGAGAGTTTGAGTCTGAAATGAAATTCTGCTTCCAAGTAGTGAATCCTCTTCTGAAGAGAATCGTTTAAGAGACAAAATAGGTTTCGTCGACTTTAGTTTGTTTTTCTCCAAGTGCGTTTTGAACTCTTGATCTCAGGAATAGGAAGCAGATCTTTAAAATACAAAGTCATGAGGTCAACCTTCATCTTGACCATTTTAAAGTGCAGCTGCACGATGTCAAGAAAAACAGCTTCTGAATCCTGATTGAGTAGGTTTCCTTCATCCTGAACCTTTAACTGTGGTCTCCTTGTGCTTGCAGATCAAGTCCCAGGAGCTGTTTGATGAATGGGTCTCTAAGCTGCGTCACCACAGACTTTACAGGCAGAATGAGATCGCCATGTTCCCTCATGAGAAAACGCTCTTCCACCCGCATTACCCCGTCACCTCCTCCCCCACGATATCTGACAGTCAGTCCATCAGAAAGGTAACGCCTTGGGAAGTGTAGAGGGTTTAGATGGAAAGATAAATGTCAGATAAAATGACGAAGACTGTGCAAGTGCTTTAACTAGAGTGTTAAAGGACTGTTCAAGGTTAAACGTTCTGTCAATTTGTGGCAACTTTCACAAAAGAGTCTCTCAAAAAGCATTTTTCACACTATGACTAGTTTATTTAATTTGTCTACCAGTGTTGAGAATGTTACTTAGGTTACAGGTTACAGATTACAAGTTACTCTATTTAAAATGTAATAAGTAGTGTAACTATTTCAATTACTTTATGAAAGTAATGCAACTGATTACATTTGATTACTTTTTGATTACTTTTCTAAATTTCTAATGTTTTCAACTGTTAATCATTTTCAAACATGTAAACCGGGCAGGGTTAACCTTATAGCAGTACTCAACACTGATTACTATCAGACTTTCAAAATCCTTCACTTGAATTAAGATGATAATAATTTAATTTTAAAGCACAGCCACCACAAAATCAGACTTTAGCACCGCTTTTTACTTTGAGATCATTCTTAGGTTAAATACAGATTTAAAGTCATAACAAGAAATAGTTTTATAGCTATGAAACAGTTTTTGAAATCAAATCTTTGCATAACTATGACAGGAAACACTGGCATCTAACAATACCTTGGAAAAACAGTTAATCTTAAAAAATAATGTATATACATAAACGCAAATAGTAAATAAAAGTTATGTGTGCTATTCTGGTCCTAAACTCCTGAAACATTTTTGTGTCGTATTTTAGAGCAGTCAATGCAATTTGGGAAAGAAATCTATCAAATCTGCGTGTGTGTGAAAATATTCAGATGGAACCTCTTTTGTAATCGTTAACATTTTCATAAGTAACTGTAATTTAACTACACATGTTTTCTCAGTAACTGTAACTGATCACAATTAGATTTATTTTGTAATTAAATTGCCTAATTCCACTGTATACATGTAACTAGTTTCTCCCCAACACTGTTGTCCACTAACAATGTCCAACAGTGTATATACATTTATTACAGGAGAACTTATATATACTCTTTCTCTCTTTCACCTCAATCATTTTCTGTCTATGTTTCTGTCTCTTTCTCTATTTATGTAGCGTGCCTCTCTTGCAAAGCAGTCCTCTCTCCACTCGCCGGTATCTTTTACCAGTCAGGCCAAGGTGACCGCCTGGCTCCAGTCTTCTGATGACATGGACAGGTGCACCAAAGGTACTCACACACTAATTTATGAATCCATCTCACTCTGAAAATGCTGTGTCTGCAGCTTTTTACTGCACAATGTTCTTTGTCTCTCTCTCTCAGAACTCTCAGTATGTGAGGCTCAGCTGCTGGAACTGAATCACTTGTTAAGAAGTATGGAGGTGTTACACCGCACCTACTCCGCCCCAGCCATCAACGCTCTGCAGGTTACTTGTCACTCACACACAAAATTATAATAGTAATTATTAAATATTTTATTTTTGTTAACAATCAGTAATTAAGGCATATATCAGAAGAGTTAGATAAAGTGTTCTGTACATATCCAACAAATATGTATTTAGTTGAATTAGTATTAGTTTGGATTTTTCAAATCTTACTTGGACTAACTTTTAAAAATCTTTAAAATTGCTGCCCTCAAAAAAGGCCAGGCTTATTTCCTCAGGCAGTGGTCCAGCTGTGCCTGTGGATGCTGTTAATGTTCTTGCCTACGGCCCAACTGACAAACTGTCGTTCAGTTGATAGCACAATTTCAGAAGGATAGCCACGATGAGTTTTGCAGTCATAAATCAAATTATTCCACATAACCGCTGTTACAGATGAGCTATAATTCAGAAAGCTGTCCTTTCATCTGTCAAATGGGTCGCCTTGTTTTATTACAACTGCTGTTTACTTTTGCTCCTGTGAATGTAAATGTTGTCTTCAGCTAGTTTGCAGCTTTTTGTTTTGTGTCGTCTGGTCGACAAATAATAGGAGAGATCTGGGTGCAAGTACACTTTGTTCATTTACACATACTGCTGATATTGTAACAATACAAAACTGGTTATAAATCAGCAAACTTGTCCTTTAAGATGCTGGGCATTAATCCACTTATTGTCACAGAATTCTTCCTCTTTTTCCTTTTTTTTTTTGCATGTTATGCCCAATAGCCAATAGATGGCCAATATTCTATATTATTTTGTATAAATAAATTAAATATAAAACACTAAACAACTACACTGAACAAAAATATAAACGCAACACTTTTGTTTTTGCCCCCATTTTTCATGAGCTGAACTCAAAGATCTAAGACTTTTTCTATGTACACAAAAGGCCTATTTCTATCAAATGATGTTCACAAATCTGTCTAAATCTGTGTTAGTGAGCACTTCTCCTTTGCCGAGATAATCCATCCATCTCACAGGTGTGGCATATCAAGATGCTGATTAGAGAGCATGATTATTGCACAGGTGTGACTTAGGCTGGCCACAATAAAAGGCCACTCTAAAATGTGCAGTTTTTTCACAGCACAATGCCACAGATGTCGCAAGTTTTGAGGGAGCGTGCAATTGGCATGCTGACTGCAGGAATGTCCACCAGAGCTGTTGCCCGTGAATTGAATGTTAATTTCTCTACCATAAGCCATCTCCAAAGGCGTTTCAGAGAATTTGGCAGTACATCCAACCGGCCTCACAACCGCAGACCGTGTAACCACACCAGCCCAGGACCTCCACATCCAGCATCTTCACCTCCAAGATCGTCTGAGACTAGCCACCCGGACAGCTGCTGCAACAATCGGTTTGCATAACCAAAGAATTTCTGCACAAACTGTCAGAAACCATCTCAGGGAAGCTCATCTGCATGCTCGTCGTCCTCATCGGGGTCTCGACCTGACTGCAGTTCGTCGTCGTAACCGACTTGAGTGGGCAAATGCTCACATTCGATGGCATCTGGCACTTTGGAGAGGTGTTCTCTTCACGGATGAATCCTGGTTTTCACTGTACAGGGCAGATGGCAGACAGCGTGTATGGCGTTGTGTGGGTGAGCGGTTTGCTGATGTCAACGTTGTGGATCGAGAGGCCCATGGTGGCGGTGGGGTTATTGTATGGGCAGGTGTATGTTATGGACAACGAACACAGGTGCATTTTATTGATGACATTTTGAATGCACAGAGATACCGTGATGAGATCCTGAGGCCCATTGTTGTGCCATTCATCCACGACCATCACCTCATGTTGCAGCATGATAATGCACGGCCCCATGTTGCAAGGATCTGTACACAATTCCTGGAAGATGAAAACATCCCAGTTCTTGCATGGCCAGCATACTCACCGGACATGTCACCCATTGAGCATGTTTGGGATGCTCTGGATCGGCGTATACGACAGCGTGTTCCAGTTCCTGCCAATATCCAGCAACTCCGCACAGCCATTGAAGAGGAGTGGACCAACATTCCACAGGCCACAATCAACAACCTGATCAACTCTATGCGAAGGAGATGTGTTGCACTGCGTGAAGCAAATGGTGGTCACACCAGATACTGACTGGTTTTCGGACCCCCCCTGACCCCCCCAATGCAGTAAAACTGCACATTTTAGAGTGGCCTTTTATTGTGGCCAGCCTAAGGCACACCTGTGCAATAATCATGCTGTCTAATCAGCATCTTGATATGCCACACCTGTGAGGTGGATGG
This sequence comes from Schizothorax lantsangensis, assembly GCA_027422415.1. NCBI lineage: Eukaryota > Metazoa > Chordata > Actinopteri > Cypriniformes > Cyprinidae > Schizothorax > Schizothorax lantsangensis. The sequence continues at coordinate 13,891,100 of CM049850.1, read as the reverse complement.
ATTATCTCGGCAAAGGAGAAGTGCTCACTAACACAGATTTAGACAGATTTGTGAACAATATTTGAGAGAAATATGCCTTTTGTGTATATAGAAAAAGTCTTAGATCTTTGAGTTCAGCTCATGAAAAATGGGGGCAAAAATAAAAGTGTTGCGTTTATATTTTTGTTCAGTATATAATCAGTCATTAAGTGAATTTGGGCATCACAAAATTTTAATGTATAGTATGAAAATTGATATTTATGTCGAGATTTGCTAAAGATTACAGTTAATTTAAGTTGTTAAATTACTATTGTGTTTAAATATGAACTTGCTAGATGAGTGTTAGAAGATGACAAAGCTATATAAATGTAAAAAAATGGGAAATGAGCATGCACAGTTAAATTTCCAATATCAGCCAATACTGATAAATGAAAACTAAATCTCTTATATCTGTCATTAACTGATATGTACTGATATATTGTGCATGTGTATAAAAATTCAGTTTTAGTGGATTAATAAAAGGCTTTCAATATGTATTGAAATGATAGGAAGTTTAAAAAAAATAAAAACAGTCTCACTATCTTGCATTGTTTTATAGGCTTCAACATACGACAGCCCAAAAAAAGAGAAGAGACATCCCAAAAAATGGCGTTCCAAGAATTACGGGAAAGACAACAAAACAACCCTGCAGGTGATCTGTGACCTTCTACTTGCAGATATTAAAACATAAAACTGCCTTTAAAAAGGCTTTGTGTAGCCTACAAGGCAGTTATGAATCACTCCATGAATACTTCAAGTTACTAGGGAGCCATGCATTTTTAATGGTAACGTAATGTTTTATTGAGCTGATTTGCTGATGTATTACATGCATGAATAGTGTGATGACAATGATAGTCACGCCTCGTTTTATAGTTCCTTAAGTATTACACAAAGAACCATTAAGTATTAGTGCATGCAAGAGAAGTTTCCTGTCATGTTTTCCCCATGCCATTTAACTCACAGTGCTCTCTGTGCCAAAATGAATAGCACCATCATTGACCACTGACCTGATATTTTCCCCTAATATTTATAGGTTCCGAGCTGTATCTCAGCAGGCTCTATTCGTCTCCATGCATCCAATCCCAACCTTTCTTCAGTAGACCTGACCAATGAGAAGATTTACCATGAACCTCTAGACTCGCCTATAGATGTATCCAAACTGCAGGAAGACTTCTACCGTGTCGCAAACAACCGTGAGTTCTGCCACAGTAAACTAGTTTTAGTGATGTATCACTAGAATAGTGCACCATTTATCCTACGTGACAAATGATACCTCATCATTCTCCCCTAATTTCTACATTTTTGGCTCAGAATGTCTTATTTGCATATAAAATACATGTCATCAGGAGGAAATTGCTGAGGAAAGAACTAAAACTCGGGAGAATGCGACAGATGTTGAATGCAAATGTTTTTTTGCACTTTGCCTTCATGAAGATTGTGAAAATCAGCATCTCATTTTCAGAGATATTACCCAGCAGGTCCCTTAGCACAGGTCAAAATGTTTGATTGGACAATATCAAAACCTCTCTAGGTAAGGTGACCAGCAAGAATAAAATACTTAGAATAGCATGAGTTTCCATGATAGTTCTTGTTGTTTTTTGAATACTATTGTATTCAAATAATCAAACCTCTAATGTACAGAACAGAATATCTGTTTATTACTGGTGCAGTTACTACCTTAAAGCATCGTCACGGTGCACACGAGGGAGGATACAGGAATACACAGACGAGGACTTAAACTCAAATAATAGTCTTTAATGACATCAAGGCAGGACTCAGAGACAGGATACACCGGGAAGTAACGAGTAGACCAGACGAAATCAAACTCAAAGACAGGAACTAAATACACAGGGTAATTAACACAATCACATACACACAGCTGGACACAAATTAACTCATAATGACATGAAACAAGGACAGGAAACAAACCAAATATTAACACAAGAGGCAGGAACAGATGACACACACAACAGAACCCTGACATAACTCCCCCCTCCCGGAAGGCGTGTCCCACGCCGTAACAGTTCCACCGGGGAGGGGGGGGAGGGCACTCTGGAGGCCCCTCAGGACAAACACGGACAGAAACACAGGACGGGGACCTCCAGAGCAGAACAGACAGACAGGGACCATGGCGGTGCAGGGAGCTCAGGTGGCCATGGCAGGGCTGGGAGCTCTGGAGGCCATGGCAGATGGTCTTCAGGGCCTTGGCCTCGGTCCCCTCGGCCCGGCCCCTACAGCCAGAACACATACTACCCCCCCAAAAAAATTTCCCTGGGGAAGTGAGGGGGTATCAGGAGCCCTCCGGGGCTAAACAGACAGGACAGTACAAAACAAGACAGGAAAGCCCTCCAGGGCCAGACAGACAGGACAGGACAGCCCACAGGAACAGGAAGCCCTCCAGGGCCAGCTAGGAAGCTGAGGCTTCTTCTGGGCATGACAAGGCATCAGGGGCCCTCACAAGGTTCCCTCAGCTTCTGCTTCCACTTCCACGACATGGGGGCAGGCGGCTAGAATGGCCTCCGCGGCCACAACAAGAGGAGCCGCCTGCCCCAGACAAGTCTCCGTGGACATGACAAAACAAGACTTGATTAAAATGTTCCTGTGGGCACAACACGACTTAAAAACGGCACTCCTGGCCGTAACATGTGGACTAGATCCACGGGGCTAGGGTCAGCGGCGGCCGGCGGAGTCAGCGCCAATCCGGCGCCAAGTCAGCGGCGATCCAGCGGGCTTGAGTCAGTGGCGATCCGGCGGGCTTGAGTCAGACGTGGGCCGGTGGCGTGATCTCCCGCGAACGGCGTGCCTGGGGGAGCGGCAACCCGGGAACTAGGCAACCCGCCGGCGGGCTTGGGAGAGCCACTGCTGGCGGCGGATATCTCCCGCGATCGGGCTTGAGGGCTCGCGGCCAGTGGACTCGCGGCGATTCCGCCGAACTCCCACGCCGACTTGCAGTGGGCTATGGCGGGAATAACGAGCGGCGACTTCCATGCCGCGGGACAGACACAAACAGGAACCAAAACAAAGACTTTAGAAAAAAAACTGAAAACAAAACGGGGTGAATGGGCGCCGCTTACGGTTGGTCTGGTCTTCTGTCACGGTGCACACACGAGGGAGAATACAGGAACACGCAGACGAGGACTTAAACTCAAATAATAGTCTTTAATGACATCAAGGCAGGACTCAGAGACAGGATACACCGGGAAGTAATGAGTAGACCAGACGAAATCAAACTCAAAAGACAGGAACTAAATACACAGGGTAATTAACACATAATCACATACACACATACACACAGCTGGACACAAATTAACTCATAATGACATGAAACAAGGACAGGAAACAAACCAAATATGGACACAAGAGGCAGGAACAGATGACACACACAACAGAACCCTGACAAGCATGTGATTAATAATTCAATTTATTTAAATATATATATATTATTTTAATTTAAAACAAGTCTCCAGTGCTCAAAAAGACTGCATTTATTTGATAAACAAATGTATTAAAAACAGTAATATTTAGAAATATTATTGCAATTCAAAACAACTGTTTTCAATCTATTTTAAAATGTAATTTATTCCTGTGAGGGCAAAGCTGAATTTTCTGTAGCCATTACTCCAGGTTTTAATGTCACACGATCCTTTAGAAATAATTCTAATATGCTGATTTGGTGCTCAATAAACATTTATTATTTTTATCAATGTTAAAAACAGTTGTGCTGCTTAATATTTTTTGTGAAAGCTGTGATTTTTTTCAGGATTCTTTGATGAATAGAAAGTTCAAAAGAACAGCATTTATTTGTAATATTTGGTAACTTTTGATCTATTTAATGCATCCTTGCTGAATAAAAATATTAATTTCTTTTAAAAATAATCACACTGACCCCAAACTTTTGAACAGCAGTGTATATATAATATTTTCTAAATAGCATATATATTTATATTATTTAGATTTTTAATTTAGGTTTTAGTTTAGGTACGAAAAATATGAGGTTAACCTCCTTGTTTCTAAGATCTGTTTCTCAGCTCTAGTACTCATTTATATTCAACAAGAACATATTGAAGAATTAAACTTTGGTGAAACCATCTTCAACAAGTCGTTTGTTATTTAATTACTTTAAGTATCAAAGTAATATCAACCTTTTTCTGTTCTAAGCTCAAGTACTTGTTTTCACTGTTTACTGCACACAGTTCCTATTTCCTTGCTTCTATAGCAATGTTTTAAAACCACCTTTACGATCTGCATCTGCAGCAGGTTTTAGGAGGCCAAAGCAGCACATGAAACTTGCTCGTGTGAAAGGCCCTTCACACTACTGCTATAATGAAAGTGGAGAATACTTGCACTAAAATACACATTTTTTCTTCCTGACATATGACTCAGAGATTATTAGGCATTGCATGAATATGTATACTCCCTCAAATTACAAGCAGATTGTGTTTCATAAATCATGTTTCATAAATCATGCATGAAGATGTGAGAACCAAATCAGATCCTTAAATGATTTGTCCTTATATATATTCCTGAAATGATGCTTGACTCTTTTTTTTGCGTTTGTTTCCAGTTCATACAACCATGAAATCAGCCCTGTGCATGTTGACGACAGAGAAAGAGAGACTTAAACAGATGCTGGAGCACGAGTCTTGTCCTGCCCCCTCGGCCCAGCTCATGGGACTGAAGAATACCTTGGCTGCTGTATGCACACAAACACATTTCCTCTCTATGCATTTTCTTCAGACTCAATGCTATTTACTAACAATCGTTCAATTTCTTGTCTAAACTTTTCTTTAAAGCATTGCATGCAAGCAGAGCTCTTGTTTGGTGCTGATGTAAACATGCTGCTCTTATATCAATTCATGAATGGCCAAAGTATAAGACAATATTTAGATTTAGAGCTTTCTAATAAAGTGTAGAGAATTACCTGTGGAAGTGCTATTGTAGTATAATGAGTATGTCAAGCTTCTAAAGAATCTTGTGAACAATAACGTTGACCCTCACAGCAACATTTATACATGCTAAAAACAGTCTGTGCTAAATCGAGTTCTGTAACACTGAATTATGACTCATCTTCCTCAGTGAGTCACATTATTGTGAAGCAGACCCCCACTCTAGCACTTCTGAGAGCGCCAAACTAACATCTGTTATCTTTTAGAACTGCAGGAAATCTGTTTGAAATTCCAAGTCCAGCTCCAACCTAACTGGTCACGTTTAGTCTCAAGTAATTTTGAACTCCAGAACTTTTATGTTCTGCTAGACAATTTTAAAGGAATAGTTCACCTGAAAATTCAAAATTGAATAATTTACTCACCCTCATCCAATCCTATTTAACTTTCTTTCCTTCTTAGAACACAACGAGAGATATTTCGAAGAATGTTCATGCTGCACTTTTCCACAAAACGAAAACATGCTAGGATCAGGGTTGTCAAGCTCTAAAAAAATTTAAAATAAAAAGTATTATAAGTCCGTATACCTCATTAAACTTTAAGTTCCACCTACATTTCACTACTGATTATACCATGTATGATTGTGTATGTGACAAATAAACAAGAACCTTGAAGTTGTTACAGTATTACCTGAAAATCAAATCTTATTCTGTCACATTCTCATTTTGCTTGTTTAAATATCAGATTCACTGCGTATTCAAATTAGGGCTGTCACGTTATGAGATTTACACTACACATTTCTTGTGGCCAAAAGAATTCACAATGTTCACAATTATAAAAAAAATCATTATATTATCGCAATACACTGTAAAAAGGTTCTACCTACTAAAACTTAAGTTCAGTTGCTAATTCAGTTAATTAAGTATAATCAAATCGGCTGTACAATTCATTTAAAAAAAATATGGGTTGAATCTTGTATAACTTAAAATTATATGATCAACAAGTCATGGCAACATGTTTTTGTATTGCTTTAACTCACCAAAATAATTTAACCAATCTCAAAATATTTTTTATTACAATGTATCAATAGAATTTTTTTGGGGAAAATAGTTTTCAAATTCATCTTTGTTTATATTTGTTTGGCCCATGAATCACATGTTCACTCTTGCCTGTCATCTAACATGACTTTGTGTGGCAGTAGTAGCTACACACTGCCTCTACTACTTTTTCAGTTTTATGATAAGCTACTGGAGTGTCAACCAAATCATTACTGGTGCTGAATTATTTACAATATTATCGTATGGATAATATTGACAGGATAGTAGTATTTCATTTTTCACGGTTATTGACAGTAGCCATATATTTGTGACACCCCTAATTCAAACTTGCCAGTTACAATCCACAAACCTATTCAATTATGAAAAACTAAAGAATGAACCCATTTAATCATCAAAAATGTTGTGACATATCTTCACAATGCACATTTGAATAAGTGCAAGATTTGAGAATGTATTTCCGATTTATTTCAAATATGGGGCCATTCACACATAGACATGGGCAGTGGAATTGGGGGAAAAAACGTAAAGTCTCAAAACACATTTAAAGTCTTTTTAAATCTTGAGCACCATAATTTTAGGACACAGTGTTGTGCAAAAAATGCTGCAAAAGACACAAATGCAGAGGTCAAAGACGTCTGTCTATTATGTTTACATGAAAAGTAGTGCAATGGAATGGAAAAATGTGTTCTGCGTGAATGGCTAAGAGTTATTGTCTTTGCTTAGTTCTAGTCACTATATATGCCTTTGAACTAGATGAGGGTGACTAAATAATAACCTGTTTTCTTTTCATTGTTTACAATATGTCTGATAGTTAGGATCTCTATGTGGAAGCCATGTGAGTATCTGCTGGTTGCTTTTGCAGGCTGTAACACAGAACGCTGAGCTGCGAGAGCGTCTGTGCAAGATTCATGCTGAGTCGCAAATCTCTGATCCCTCTGTCCATATAAACCTCAGCCCTGGCCCCCTGCAGGTGGGTCTGGGAAATGTGCTATCATTAGTGCCATTGTCAAGACCAGACCATTCTATAGCTGCCACCAACCATACTATTCATTAGTCATCATTGCTCATTTTTCACAAGTAGAGGTTTCATTGTTGTAGAAAGAATTAGCGTAAGATTTGTCAACTGAATATTTTTTGTTACCTCAGGATAAAACCCAAGGTTCAAGTTGATTTATGCTAATTGAATTCACAAATACTCTATGGAGAGGCTGAGTCAGACTCAGTAGTGGCAGTTAATCATGTCTCTGGATAGTTTACGCCCAAACCCACTTGCATGCTCACTAACAACCTTATATACAGCACCTACGCTTCACGTGCTATTAGCATTATGTTCCTGTGGAATTGCTATGTCAATAACCAACTTCTCTAATTGGCATCCTAGTCAACATAATGCTTTTACGCTAATTAGCTTGCAAAGCTCTGCCAACTGTCTTTCCTTTTTGTCTGACTGCTTCATAACAAGTCATGATTAAAAAGAAACTGTTTGCCAATTTAGTTTTTTAACTTAGTCTTGTGCTGATAAGAAATATTCTCCCTCATTCTGCATTTTTGTTTTAATCTTCTGTTGGGAACTTATATCCTGTTTGCTTCGTATGTGAGCTAATGAGGTGAATCTCATGAAAGCTGCCAAGAAATATATGGGAAAAATTTAATCTCAAAATGAAAAGAAACAAATAAGAATTTATGTATCATGTAATGAAAATAAAGCCTATTTATGACCAATGATATTTTTTCCATAAGGATTTTAGGGATGCACGATATATCGGCCACCATATCGGTATCGGCCGATAAATGTTCATTTTTACTGTTATCGGCCTGATATGAAAATTTGGCTAATATCTTAAAGCCGATAAATAATGTAGTATTTCCTTCAGAGACACTTCAGATGCGCACTGTTTGCCATGATGGTTTTGAATTGCTTGAAATATGATTGGAATCACTTTGAAAAGGACAATACACTTAAGTGCAACTTGTGCAGGGCAAGTCTGTCAAAAAGGCTACATGAAACAACATTAATAACTATGATTAGGAATGTTGGGTATATAACATTCTAATGAGAACATTATTATAATAAATTGTGAATTTTTTAATACAATTGTATTTTTAATGCAATAACTGCGTTATATAACGCTATATAAGTTGTAATATTATGTTTATATTGTATAAATATCTGTATTAATCTCATAGGATGCATTTCCTTGAGTTAAATAAGATGCTAGCAATGCACTTCAGTTTACCGGTGTTCAGGTCTTTAGCTTCAGCGCGCAACTTAAACAATAATGCACAACATTAATAACTATAGCTGGGACTGTCATATACACAACATTATAAAGAGAATACTACCGTAATTGAAAGTTGTGAATTATTTGGGGTTTATTTGCCATGTTTCAGCGATTTGTTACGGGTAGAAATAGAAATAGAAATATATTTTTTTATTTGTCACATACACGATTATATAGAGAGTATATAACCAGCAGTGAAATGTATTCTCTGCATTTAACCCATCCTAAGTGAACACACACCCAGAGCAGTGGGCAGCCATGTTACAGCGCCCGGGGAGCAGTTGGGGGTTCGGTGCCTTGCTCAAGGACACCTCAGTCATGGTATTGAAGGTGAAGAGAGTGCTGGTTATTCACTCCCCCACCAACAATCCCTGCCGGACCTGAGATTCGAACCCACAACCTTTGGATTACAAGTCCGACTCTCTAACCATTAGTCCACGACATAGAGCCATTTCTTTTGATTTGATTTTTGTAATCAGGCTCTCAAAAATGTGATACATTTTTTTTTATCAACATATCGATTATCGGCTTTGAAATATAAAGAATTAGTGGTTATCGGTATCAGCCAAAATTTCATATCGGTGCATCCCTATAAGGATTGTCATGACAATTAGGCACACATAACAGATCTCTGTTGCCCACTGCATAAAAATCATAACTCTCATAACTGTTGAAAAATCTAATTCTCATCACTTTCACTCTAAAAAAAAATACTGGTGGTATTTAATAATTCACTCATAATTTATTCAAAACCTACTCATACATTTCGCGTGTCAGTTTGACCCAGTGGAACGTGAGCTTAGAAAACTTTTTTTTCTGGCTTAAACCATATTTAAAACATATCTGATCAATACCTTCTCATTAATTAGCGGCTGTGCAAACATTTCTATGCATTGATTATTACTGTGTTATTACCATTTTATTAATACATTTACTTTGGACTGTAGTTCAAGTTTATTTGTTAAATCTTTTATAGTTTATTTATGCATGTATATTCATGTTTACCATGTTAAAAATGTGTGATATGGGAAAGAGCCTATATATACTGTATATTACAAAATATTTTTTTAGATGAGTTTGACTCATAGATTAAAAGAAAAAAAAAAGTCTACATAATATCATGTGCAAAGCCACACTTGATATCCAGGTAAAAGTTGGCTAAGAAAAAAATAAGCATTGCAATCTACATTTAAAAATATTATATATTATAAATAAGCTATTTAATTGTTACATTACAATTATAAATTATTAAAATTATATTTTGATATTCTTAACCTATTTGCAAAGTTATTCCGTGTCTAAACTGACTCAAATGCTGATTTTAACATAATAAACAATATAACTTGACTGGATTATTAAGTTCTGTATTACATTAGTTAGGAGTATTTTTTTGCACGTTACAAGTTTGGGGGATAGTGTGCTTAATTGTTATGAAAACATTGAAAAAAAATTGAATGGTTCAAAAAATAGGCATTATATAAATAATTATATAATTAATTATATATAATTTTTTTCTTTTTGCTTTTCACCTATTCGGCTCTGTGACTTGAAACCATGATTTTTCTTCATACAGAAGCAAGACTCCAGTGATGGTTCCCGTCCTCTTGTCCACCAGCTGTCTAATGAGAGCAGAGCTTCCATTACAGAGTCTCTATCGGAGTTCTTTGATGCACAGGAAGTGCTGCTGTCAGCTAGCTCTTCAGAAAATGAGGTGAGAATGAAATCCCATCTTTTCTATCAGTCCCATAAATGTGCTGCTCTAAGTGTCAGTGCATTAAGGGTACAGCTGGGCACCAAAAGTGACCAAAATGAGTCATACACCGGAAGTATCCATGTACAACACAGTTTGGCTATAGTAGACTATAGTATAGTGTCATGTTTTTTAAACTCTGCTCCACGGACTGACATAGTTGCCTAGCTCTACCAAATCATCAAATAGATTTACTGCACCTCCTCAGGAGACCAGCTGCCTCTGCTTTCTCCTTCACCTCAGGCAGACATTGAACCAAACCCTATTAGGAGACAGAGGAAAGGACTAATTATATTAAACATGTAATAAGTGCTACACATGACATTCCACAGCTTGCCTGCCGTCCCTGCTTTGTCACTCTAACTTCATTTCTGCCTCACATTGAGGCCGACCTGCTCAAGCGTGTCCTGTAGCAGAAGTAATATGAAAATTGAGATAATTGCTTCTCTCTAAAAATACCTTATGCAGAATTAGGCTTCTACAAGAATTTGTACCACAAAAAACTTTCTTCATTTTTTCCATTGGAGTGATGGACACAAAAACACAGTTTTGATCATGTGGTTTATTATGTTGATGATTTTCAGCTGCTAGGTGGTCTGTGATACATTTATATTGTCAAAGAGCCAAACACCTATAATGATGATGTGTGGTTTCCTGCTAGCCCTCGGAAGATGACTCATATATCAGTGACATCAGTGACAATGTGTCTATGGATAACTTCAGCAACGAGGTGGAGAATGAGAGACTCACAGGTGGGTATGCCACATTTTTCCTCATGTCATTGATATTTCACTGTCATTCCAGTGTTATTTCAAAGATTCAGTGGAAATCTCCTACGGTCTACATTTGACAGCTGTTTCATAGCAGTGTGAGGGATTTGGTGTGTTCAGAAAAAGCACTGACAAGCAATTTTAACATGCCTGAACTGAAACTTCCTATGACATTTCTGGAGATCAGGCTCCTGAACTGCATTTTTCTTTTTCAGCTTGTGTAGAGAACGGTGGTTCTCAGGAACAGCGGCGGTCTTGTCTTCCCTCCCCCAGTCCCAATACCAGCAACATCAGCCTGTGGAACATCCTGAAGAACAACATCGGGAAGGACTTGTCTAAAGTAGCCATGCCTGTTCAACTCAACGAGCCTCTCAACACACTGCAGAGACTGTGTGAGGAACTGGAGTACAGCGAACTGCTGGACAAGGCTGCACACACACAGGACCCGTTTGAGCGCATGGTAGGAAGAGGTCACACACATAATTGCGCAAACCTATTTGCATATGTAAAGTGTTTGGATTCAAAAACACGCATAAACTTGCATTATTATTTGAGCTAATCCCAGTCATTGTGCACATTCAAATAAAAAGAAATGTTGCCATCCAAATAGTGACTGCTAGAAATGCCAAGAAATGTGCATTTTTGGTGCAAATATGAATTCTCAAGAGGCATTATCATTGTCATTTGTGAATGCAAAGCATTCTGGTTTTGCTTTATATTCACATTTGCGTGTCCATACAAAGCTAATGTAACGAATCATCACTGAGGAAGAGATGAGAGCTCAGGATTTGCATATTAAAGCATAATAGAAGCATAAAAACTACTGTCAAATAGGGCCAAAATAGAAATATTCTCAGGTTTAAATGCACTTCCTTAAAATATCTCATGAAAGTGAGATCTCATCCTCATTGCATATTAATAGTGTAATAATATTGTCCATGTTCAATTTAAATCCCTATTATGTAGGACCCTATGAAATCCTTTTTTTTCCAAATTCAATTTTTTTCTGTTTTAATTTTTCTCAATGCCCTTTTTTTTTACTTTTTAATTTTTCAAGACTTTGTAATGGTTAAATTAAATTGTATTCATCAAAAACATGTCTAATTAATTGAAATCATGAAACTTACAATATTAAACAGCCATTTATAAAAAGTTTAACTAAAATAAATTTTTAAGGCCCTATAAAATGTTTTATTTTTCTGCTAAATAAATTCTGGTAAATATTCCTTTAAAAATAATTTTTCAATAGTTGTATTATTAGCAGTAGTGCTATCATTACATGAAGTAATATTTTTGTCACGGTTTCTTCAAGTTATACTGAACTTTTATTTTGATGGGTTGCTGTGAAGGCCTTTAGGTTTCTGTTTGTATATGACATGACGATAGTTTTACTCAAAATAAATGGTAAGTTACTCATGAAGTGACTCAGAACAGTTCTACAGATTTTGTTCATATGTTCATGTACTCATATTTTGAGGCGGCAGAGGTAGGGATGGGCGATATCTTATCGTTTGCGATATACCGTTAAAAATTCTCCCCACGATAAAAATTTGTCTTCCCGCGATAATAACGATAAAGTCTAGTTGTTGACATATAGTTGTTGAAGGTGGACGTGCAATTGAGGAGTTTATCCTAAATGAGGAGCAAGGTTATTTTCGTAAACTAAAAATAAAACTAAGACAAAAACGATTGATGAAAAAACAATTTCATAAACTGAAATAAAATAAAAATGTCAAAATATTTGATAAATGAAAACGAAACGAAACTAACAACAGTTATTGATTAACTAACTGAAATAAAATAATAATTAACAAAAATAAATTATCGTTTTCGTAATCATTACGTTCTCACCCCTTGGCTGAAAAATATATGAGCTGTGTGGCGGTGTAGGGCAATACCTGTAAATGGCGCATCTCTGACGGAGAGACGCAAAGAGGTTTAAAGCACAGTCCTGCACGGGTCCTGTTTGGTAAACGTGCACCAGCAGTACTTAACAGAACACCTGACCCGTTATCCCACAGCAGCACTAATTTATTTCTGTACCAGACCAGAACCGTTTGACATAAAGACCGCGAGTCGCGAGCCGAACCGCACCCGCATTAATCTACAACATCAGGTAGGCAAACTTATTCATTTTCTCATATAACACAAGCAATCAAACCATCATTAGGCAAGTTGGTGTTTTGAAGAAAAACAGATACGTTTTGATTTAAGTGTACATGATAATTAACAGAAGAAAAAAGAATGAGAACGCACCTTTCTGTAAACAATACAAAACTTGCCATAGCATCTTACCTTGTGATCACTGCCAAACTTTTGAACAAATAAATATACAAAGGCTAAATCACATCATACACACGCTTATAATTCTTCATAAATAAAGAAAATAAAATATTCAAATGTGAGCCTTTAAATAGGCCTACGATTGCGGTTATTATTGAATTTCATTAGTCCCAGTTATGATTTATGTTCGGATGTTCACGGAAAAGTGCGCAAGGCACGACAGTTACAATATGGTTAAATAAGAAAAAAGACATAGGCTATAACCAAATTAGGCTACGTTTATTTTCATATTAAATATCTCAACACACCATTTAGATATGACATTAAGTGCAACTTGTGTAGATTTATTTAGTAAAAAGGCTTGCATCATTTGGTGTATATTTGTATAGGCTTCTTTTACCATCTATCAATCTCAGCATGGGTTAATTTTGTCGCTATAAACGTTTGCCTCACTAAGGTTAAATTATGCTAAGTCTTTCTTTGGCCTTCACTCTGGAAGTGATCTGTTGATTCTGCTAAACTATAATTAAAACTGAATCTAACTATATAAAACTAAATAAAAATGTGCGCACAAAAAAAAACTAAACTAACTAAAATATTAATGAAACAAATAAAAACTAAACTGAATTTCATAGCAAATTTGAAAACGATATTAAAATAAAACGAATTAAAAAAAATTAAAACTAATAACCTTGTTGAGGAGCTCCTTCTACAGTCTGGAACTGGTTTGGTTAGGGCTGTACTGTGCACACACAAAAAATCGTTCTGAATAAATGTACTACAGTAGCATGTGTGTGATACAGTTTTGCATGTGTATGAGCCTGTTTACAAACATGTTGTCCAACAAAGATATAATTTATTGACATGCTTTTTGTCCAAATGAACTTAATAACATAGTTGAGTGTTTGAATTAACTTCTTTTTGTGACCAGACATGGTTTCATATTACAGAATGATAGTATTATATACAGTGATAAAGGCTATGTCGATTAGCATTGCATTATACATATAATTTCCTTATAAAAAAAATACCCAAGATTGAAGAACACAGATAAACATATGTGGAGTTTCTGCGCAAGGGTGCCCTCCGGCTTCCAGTATGAATTAAACAGTCAATATATGTACTCAGTAATGTTCACAACACCCTATTTTGAGTAAAAATAGGAAACATAATACTTTTCTCTAAAGAAACAGGATTCCCTGAACAAAATTATCGTCATTGATATACTATCGCAATAAAATCACCAGAAATGCACACAGCAGGGAGGAACAAGGAGACGAGGACGTATACTTTTAAGCCCATATCGCCCATCCCTAGGCAGAGGCTGAAAACAGTGTTTTCGTGTTAAATGAAAATGTGCGTCTGCGCCATTCATTCACACAGAGACACGCAGAACATGCAGGATTCATATTTAAAATTTATTTTTGCTGATTAATATTCACAGACATTAGTCCAAATCATGACCTACTTTTGATGTATCCATCCAAAATTTGGCAAATTCCATGACATTCCCCCTTATACTGTAAATTCCGTTTTTAAGACTGGATTACGCGATTACGTCTGTATTTTCCACATTGCGGAAATCATATGTAACAATAATATAATATTAAAGAAATATAACATTATTAGTGCTGTCAAACGATTAATCGCGATTAATCACATCCAAAATAAAAGTTTTGTTTACATAATATATGTGTGTGTACTGTGTATATTTATTAATTATATATAAATACACACATGCATGTATATATTTAAGAAAAATAAGTTATTTGTATATTAAATATATTTATATATAATATAAATTATTTGTCTGTATTTATATATACATAATAAATATACACAGTACACACACATATTATGTAAACAAAAACTTTTAAAATTTTGGATGCGATTAATCGCGATTAATCATTTGTCAGCACTAAAAATTATATATAACAAAATATTATAATACTATATTATATCAAAACAATTTATTTTATTTTTATATGCTTATATATAATTTGAGTATTGGATATATTGTTTACTGTTAATATTGTAATATTCTCACATTCATAGTCTGACTTCAAGTTAGCATTTTATAACAATCATTATGTTATAATAATATACCATAATACATTTATATCACAATAATTTTATATTAATGGTATATTATCATTACATTGTATGTTTGCTATTAATATTGTTAAGTTCACAAACACACACACATCCATAGTCTGACTTGTGATGTCACAATGCATTAGACTTTATTAGCCTGATGTGATTGTCTAGGAGTAGAGTGATTCTTTTGAAAGCCTGTCTTATCCAGGCTCATCATCATGGGATCCACTGTTACTCATGAGAGCATGATTGGTGTTCAGAAATCATTCTCCCTGCTTGGAAAAGTGCTTTAGTCAGCTGCACTCTACTGTATCCAGTGACACTCTGAGTACCCATCATTGTTCTTAGTCTCTTGAGGAAAAAAGCAATCCTCTGTCTCAGTTTAAATAATAGCTTCAGCTTTCGAATTTTCATTGCACTAATGTCTAGGTCAGTAGCTTAGTGGCTTTCAGTATGCTTACTGATGAAGTTTAATCACAATTATCACAGATAATTGATCTGTTTACTTAATGCACATTCTTGGTCTGTTATTTCATAGAAAGAATTGTCTTCAGCCAAAAAATACATTTCTCCACCTCTGAAATGACTTTCACATAGGCCACATTTTCCCTCAGTTGATTGGCTAAAGAAAATATTTCTGGTACTGAATGGAAATGAGGTGCACTAGAGCTCCTTGGTTATTACAGTAATTTATTGGCAGTTAACATTAATATAACAAAGGTTACAGCAATAATAGCACATAATGACATGACAGGTTTGAAAAAAGTAGCGTTACCATTGGGATATTTTGAAATTATTATTATTGTGTTTTTTTTGTTGAAAACATGACTTTCAGCTTTTATATGCCTGTCAAAAAGTCTCCTGGGTTCTGGAGGTGTTCCAGAAGAGGACTCGTCCTCCACAAACAAATGCAAAGTCACATTAAAGTCTAAAACACTGACTTTACCTATTCCAATCAATTCCCAATAGATGAAAAACAAGTCCAGACTATATGTTTTGTTTCACGCCAGATTCTGAAAATAAAATAGGTTGTGAATTCAATTTTACCTGCCAGAAAGATAAGAAACGAATGTCATTTCAATAAGTTCTTAAAGGAGTAGTTCACCCAAAAATTAAGATTAACATATACTCACCCTCAGGCAGTTTAAAGTGTGAACGAGTTTGTTTCTTCATCAGAACAGATTTGGAGAAATTTAGCATTACATCACTTTCTCACCAGTGGATCCTCTGCTGTGAATGGGTGCCGTCAGAACGAGAGTCCAAACAGCTGATAAAAACATCACAATAATCCACAAGTAATCCACATGACTCCAGTCCACCAATTAACGTCTTGTAAAGCAAAAAGCTTTGTGTTTGTAATAAACAAATTCATCAACACATTTTTAACTTCAAACTGTTGTTTCCGGCTAAAATATGAGTCCTCTAGGCATAATATTGTTTATTTCCAGTCATCTCATCTGAATATGGAAAGAAATATGCAGGGATCAAGCATTGTTTACAAGTGAAACCAGTCCAAAACAGTCCTAAACAAATACATTGGTGGATTTTGATGTGACAGGACAACAGGGTATGGACATTTTTACTGGAGGAAGCTCTATTATGGATTATAGACTCGTATAACTTGTATACAAACATGCAACTTTTCACTTTACAAGATATTAGTTGATGGACTGGACTACTTGTAGATTACTGTGATGTTTTTATTAGCTGTTTGATCTCTCGTTCTGACGGCACCCATTCACTGCAGAGGATCTATTGGTTGGCAAGTGATGTGATGCTAAATTTCTCCAAATCTGTTCCGATGTATAGACAAATTCAGTTACTGTACATTTTGGATACCCTGATGGTGGGTAGATTTTCAGCAGATTTTCATTTTTGGGTGAATTAACTATCCCTTTAATAAAAAAATGGTCAACATACATAACTAAATGTGCTGTGTTTTGTGTGTAGGTGTACATCGCTACATTTGCTGTGTCCGGCTATGCTTCAAGTTATTACAGAGCTGGAGGAAAACCCTTTAATCCAGTGTTGGGTGAGACCTACGAGTGTGATCGTCCAGACAAAGGATTTCATTTTGTGGCGGAGCAGGTAGGATGCTCTCTGTAAGCTGTAATTGTGAGCAGGTTTGTGAATGTGTGTACGGCTCTCACAGCTGCTCTGCTTTCATCCTCCAGGTCAGCCATCACCCCCCCATTTCTGCCTGTCATGCCGAATCTAAAAACTTCATCTTTTGGCAAGGTAACAGCACACTAATAATACCAGGCTTATTGTGTCAGTACAAATAAGCTAATGTTGTCTGTAGATATGAAGCTGAGTGTGATATGTGACTGATTTTAGACATGAGGTGGAGGAATAAGTTTTGGGGGAAGTCCATGGAGATTGTACCTGTAGGAACTTCTCATGTGGTTCTCCCTGGGTGAGTATTTTTGTCTGTTTATTAAATTCACACACAGGCCAGTCTGCTCTTTTTGGCTCAAGCTATGTCTCAGGTGTTAAAGCATCTCAAGCTCAATGTTCTTACTGCAGAATATAACTACTGCAGTGGCATTTTACAGCCAGATGGCAAATTAATTTACACAAACATTAATTATACAACTCTGCAGATAACTTTTCTTAAATGGTCAGATTGTTACAAATTAGTTGCATTACTATTGACTGAACTTTCTAAAAACCCTACAAAAATAAGAAAGTGACACGCAATAAATCATTCAGTGCTTTAAACAAAATTATAACAACGTGACATAAATTGCTGTTGTTTCTGTAAAAGAATGAATCATCCAAAATAATTAGAAAACTTCTGAGAACTCCTTTTTAAATGTGTGTGTGTGTGTGTGTGTGTGTGTGTGTGTAAATATTTATGTTTATGCACAGTATGCAGAAAATAAATTGACAGACATTGTGGAGGTAAAAAAATTTTTTACAGTGCAACTGTACTGTCTTTTTGGAATATGTGAGTATATCAGAGAATGCAAGTCTCCTCATGTTTCGAGTTTTTTAGTGTTCGACACAGTTACACCATGTTTATATTGCAAGCGAGTAACATGCTGTGACAAATTACCGCTCATCTATATCAAATCAGTTCATTTAAATGTATTCCACATATTAGCACTATATGCTTATAATACAATTAAAAAGAACTCAGTAACAGTAATTTGTGGCTGTTTGTTCATAAATTCATATTTAATTGATCTAATTGATTATTATGACACAACGGTTCAATTAACTGTTTAAGAAATGTAGGATATGTCTCATTTCACATAATTAGTTTATAATATATCATATATAGAATACATATGTCAGTGAAAACTCATAACAGTCATTATCACAAAAAAATTAGAGAGGGTGATCAGAACAATGGATCTTGTATCACCCAGAGGGAGTTTATTTTGTGCTAATGACCGGATGACTGTACATTACACCCATTATTACAGTGTATGTCTGTTTACCGTCTAAGTAAATAAATGGGCATAGACTATTGATTTGAATTGGAAAAAAAACGCATTACCCCAAAACTGACAACAATATGCACTATATACTACAAAGTGTGGATAACAAGAAGTGGTCCTTTGCTCATAAAGGTCTAAAGTGGCTATTAAACAATATGGGACTGGGGCCAATTAGGGGCGATGACTTAAAGTGATTTATAATTAGACAAAACAAAAATTAAGCTAAAAAGTATGTGTATATATATATATATATATATATTTCTTATTCACCCCCTCAACAACTGTGTTGAAAACCTGGATATATGAGAAAACCTAATTTTAAAAGTATGATTTCTAAACCTGGAAAAGTCATGTAAATTAGTACAATAGTAAAACTCCATGTGTGAATGAATATACAGAATGAAAATGAATATATATTTTTCTATTTATGCCAAACTCTATAATATTTTATAGAAATTGTGAGTAAAAATAATTTTGACAGTTTTGAATGCATGTTACGTGTCAGAAACGGTAACCTGATGTCTTGGTGGTGTTTTGGCTAAACCAAGTGAGAACAGATTGTATTCTGGGTAATTTGTATTTTTAATGATGGCATTGTCCAAATTATAGCAGCAGCTGTGGTTGATGTTGTCAGTGCCCTTGTCACCCTAAGCATTGAAGCTGTTATCTTTCCTGGAAACAGCAGACTGGGGCAGCGAGGCGTTGAAGTTGTCAGTGACAACAGCAGCCAGTTTCTCAGCAGCACACACTGTAATGACATATGATGACGGACTGTCTGTGCCGAGTGCGTTGTGGCGTTTCCACTGTTCTACGGGTTGTACAGATCCTGTGAATGGAGCTCAGTGTCCCCCACCAAACTCAGCTTATACTTTAAAAGTTACAATGCGTTATAGTTTTGGTGATTTACTTTTGTTTTGGAAATTTGTCTGCAACAAGTACTTGGGGTCTGAACAGTAAATACCATACAATTAATATTAGTGGAGGCTAAATGGGTTTTTCAGTAAATGGTGCCAAGATCTAGAGTAGGGCAGCTGATGATGTGCACTATAAAGCTGATATATTTCACAGCTCTCTGGAATACTTCATTCTGATTGGTCGATTATAGCATTCTGTGTTCTAATAACCTTTGTATAATGAATTCTGAACTGTATAATTGACGTTTGTTGTCCCAGGGATCTGATTCTTAAATAGTTTCATGCCTCTCGTATCACTCCAAGCTCTCTTCTTTCTCGCATAATAAAATAAGTTCACTCAAATCAAAAAAAATTAATTCCTGTTTATTTATTATATACATACATATATACAGTCAGCTGGTCATTCATGCAAAATATTCTGGGTTATCTTAGACTCTGCCAGTTCGTGTTTTGGTCCTGATCACCCTGTCATGGTTAGGCCAGAAATATATTTAACATAAGTCACCAAGGCTGGAATTTGATAAAAAAATATGTAGTAAATACAGTAATATTGTGAAATATAGTGCTGTCAAACGTTTAATCGCATCCAAAATAAAAGTTTTTATTTACATAATATGTGTGTGTGTGTGTGTGTGTGCTGTGTATATTTATTATGTATATATAAATACACACACATACAGTACATATTTTGAAAATATTTACATGTATTTACATGTATATATTTATATTCATATAATTTAGATTTTATATAAATGTATTTAATATATAAAAGTAACATATGTTTCTTAAATATATACATGCATAGGTGTGTATTTATATATACATAATAAATATACACAGTACACACACATATACTATGTAAACAAAAACTTTTATTTTGGATGTGATTAATCATGATTAATCGTTTGACACCACTAATTTTAATATATTTTAAAATGTAATTTATTCCTGTGATGGCAAAGCTGAATTTTCAGCATTGTTACTCCTGTCTTCAGTGTCACATGATCCTTCAGAAATTGTTCTAATATGCAGATTTGCATATTAAAAAGTTCAAAAGAACAGCATTTATTTCAAATAGAAATGTAGGTGTAACAGTATAAACAACTTTATTTACATTTTTTGATTGCATCTTTGCTGAATAAAAGTGCACATTTCTTTTACTGGCCCAAAACGTTTGAGTAGTCGCATAAATATCCTAAATATAAATACAATATAAACAAATTTTGGCAAATGAGACATATAAAAAAAATTGCTGCTATTATTTGAACAATTATTTTAGATAATTTTTACTTAAAATCCACTATTTAAAAAAAAATTGCTGCTATTATTTGAACAATTATTTTAGATCATTTTTACTTAAAATCCACTATTTAAAAAAAATTGCTTTATTTATAAACATACAGAAGTTAACTAACACTAATAACTAACACTTCTGTCAATCAGATAACCTAGCATGGTTATCATCCAGTAATCTCAGAATGACAAAATATTGGCCTGGTACTAGTAAATATGTATGTACACTCACACTTTCCTCTCACCTTCAGCTTCGGAGATCACTATGAATGGAATAAAGTGACATCATGTATTCATAACATTCTGAGTGGGCAGCGCTGGATCGAGCATTATGGAGAAATCTCCATCAAAAACAACAACAGTGAAAAATGCCAGTGCAAGGTCACCTTCATCAAGGTCAGCTGCCTCTGCTTTTTGTCCATTCTGAGAAAAAAATACATTCTGAAATGTTTCATTTTTTGATATTCTTAAGGTCTCTTTACACAAATGTATTGTACCAGATGTTATTGTGATTCAAACCACGTTTCGCCATCTGACATCCTTCACACGTGTAGGTCACACGTGACCCAAAACATATCAGTCAACTCTTCCTGGCCTTTCAGAGAGCGCCACATTCCTTAGCATCTAATGAGGGATCTGTGAGGCACAGTTGAGATAATTGAACTCAGACACTGAGGTCTTCAAAGACTTCCAGCAGACTTCAAGGACAACAGGTCAGGCTTTACTGAGGGGTGAAGAAAAGACAGAAAGAGATCAGACAGGAGATCAATTAGGGCAAAGGAGAGCAAGATCACAACAATAAACGGGACAGAATGAGATTCTACAAAAGTCAGATAATTATTCATGGTTCATCCCCCCTGAGATTCATTAAGCTCACTGTCTGACTCAAGTCTGACATCTGCTGGAGATCTCCTCCATCTGACCTTGCTGTTAAATGTCACGGTTCATTATAATGCCACATTAGTGATACCTTGATGGAGAATTCATTCTGTATTTTCACTCATTTGTTTAGTATCAGTATAATTAACCCAGGTTGTCTGGTTTAAATATGCACACACTTCTTTGTTTGGAGGTGCTCTGATCAAACGTGTATGTGTCCTTCATAGGCAAAGTACTGGAACTCCAGCATGAACGAGGTGGAGGGAGCTGTCACAGATCACAAAGGGAAAGTCGTGCACAAGCTGTTTGGGAAATGGCACGAGGGGATGTACTGCGGCAGCCCACCCTCTGCTACCTGCATCTGGAGGACGAGTAGGAACCAACACACACACATACACACACACAGTCTGCCCTATTTTTTAGATGTGCCTCATTTTTCTGGTGCCTGCTGGCTGATGTATTTCACAGACAATACAGTTGCTAGTGTTTAGTAGTTCTTTATAATTTCATAATGTATTTAAATGAAAACATTTTAATATCAGCTTTTATTTGTGTGTGTTTATGTGTACAGATCCCATGCCTCCTGACTATGAGCAGTACTATGGTTTCACTAAGTTTGCTATGGAGCTCAATGAGCTCGACCTTCTTACCAAACTACTTCTTCCACCCACAGACACCAGACTACGGTTCGACCAGAGGTATTGCCAATGAAAGCTTATATAAAAACATAACTGGAACTATTGAACTTAATTAGATTTAATATTATATATCAATTTTTAATAATTCTGATTAATTTTATTTTCACCTTTTATACATAATAGGTTACAAAATGTGAACATGAAAATGCCACTAACAGCAATTACACTATACTGTGCTGATAAATATAATGTCATTTTTAAATGATACCAGTTGGTGAAACTTTGGCCTAAATAAATAAAAAATTAACTAAAATTAACAATGATAGAATAAATGAAAACTTATGAAATGAAAAAATTAAATTGAATATTAAAAACTGTTTTGACCTTGGTTTATAATGTGAAACTAGAGTCAGAATATCCAATGGGCAGTAGGTCAAGGTAATTTTAATATTATTTATATTCTATAATAGTATTTATTAATATTGCTAATGCTTTATCGTTTTTAATTTTAGATTTTCCTAATTTTTAATCTTTTATTTTTACATTTTTATTTTAGTTTAAGTTTTGGTAATTTTGCTATGTGCTTTTGTCATTTTATTATTTTTTGCTTTAAAAATATTTCTATTTAGCTTTAAGTTATTTGTATTTCAGCTTTTAGTTTTAGTAATTTTAGTAACTTAAACTTATTTCAGTTAGTTGCCAAGGCAGCATTTCTAATTTTCGTTATTTTTTTTTAAAGTTTATCATCTGGGGCCGTTTTTTTTTTTAAAGTTTATCATCTGTGTCACAAAATATAAAAAGTAGGACATATATTTTTATAAAGAAGCAGCAACTCTATTAAGACTTTCTTATTTTTAACACTTAAGTGTTGTGAAAAGGACTAAAAAACACAAAATCATTGACCTTAATAGTTGAGCCTTAATACAGCAGCACAACGCCAATTAGTTACAATAAAATAATTAACAATATTTAATATTTAAATGTATTTTTTAATGTTTGCAGATTATCACAAATTATTACTGAGCTTTGTTTTCTAATGGTATGTCCATTTACTGCAATGATGTGAACAAGTTCCATAAACTCCAATAACTCCAGGACCCAAATCCTATAAAAGTGGCTTGTTTTTGCAATATGTTTGGTTGTCAGTTGGAAAGTCTAAACTTTAAAGTGGCCAAAAGTGATGTCTGGCCTAGTATCTCAGAAGAAATTTTGTAAGCTAAAGTTGCTTATGTTATTTTATTTGTTTATGCAATAAAAATGCCATTGTGCGGTCATAATTTTTTGCCATGCTGTCAATATTAAACACATGCAAAAACAAGAGGACCAATTATTTGAGTGCAATGTTGCAATTTAGTGATTTTGTCTAATAACTTCCTCATCCCTTTAGAGACTTTTTTCAAAAGAACAACAAAATCTTTCTTGGAATTAATATTGATCATAAACACGAGCTAATATAAATATAAATATACTGTGGATCTGTTGCCAGCAACATTATAAGTTTTGTTATTGTAATTTTTTTTTTTGTCCTTTGTACAAAAAAAAAATCTCACTTTTGCATGTTGTGTTTGGTGGAGTTAGTGCCACAATGGCCCTGCTTACAGTGTCATCACCGACATTGCTGCATTTTTCCATTTTGGATATTGTAGAAAAACTTGTTGATGGAAGAGGTTATAAAATTTCTACGAGTAAAAAAAAAAAAAAAAATTTTGATATACATAGTTTTATCAACTCCACATTATTACACTACACAAGTCCAATATGATATTTTCGTGGAAAGTGTTTGTCTTCTCCTCTTTGCTGCCATTTGTTACCCTAACTAGAGAGACCTCTTCAGCTCTCTTAATAATTTAGGAGCTGCCACAACACTTAGGTACCTTTATGATACTCTTATTCTTAACTAGGAATAAGAGTAAAATTACGTCATTCTTAGAATTTTGACAGAACCTTCAGCGCCACCAGATGATGACAGCAATGCATCTGTCATGTTACGTAAGGACAAATGAATTTCATATGAGACTGTTTGTGTCTGCAGGCTATTGGAGGAAGGGAACGTTGAATCTGCAGAGGTGCAGAAGCAGAGAATCGAACAGCTGCAGCGAGAGAGACGCAGAGTCCTGGAGGAGAACCAAATGACACATCAACCTCGATTCTTCCAGTATGAACGAACTACCCTACTTACTGTCTTTTGAGGAAAAATACATTACATAGCCAAATCCAGTTAGTTGTTAAAACTGTTTTCTGCTTTATCACTAACAGGAAGTCCAAAGATGACACCTGGGTGAGCAACAACACTTACTGGGAGTTAAGGAAAGATCCTGGATTCAGTAACCTTGACTGTCCGGTCCTCTGGTAACTCAGAGGCAGCCAATATACATCTGTGCTCACTGTTGCCTGCTCTTATCTGTTCTGGCCAACATTACAGCTTCAAGAGACAACACACACCTTTTTAAAGTGAGGTAGAGACTGATCAAGCTGTGAGAGACTGGTGGCTGATTGTTTCAAATCATTCCTTAATATTTATCATTTAATGTCCCAACAGTTCAGTTGCCTTAATATGCTTACATTATGTTGTAGTTTCATTTATGCAAATGGATTCCTTGGAGGTATGAGAAATATGCAATCCTGGCCCATATGTGTGTTTTCTTTTGTTTGTTGATGTGCATTGTAAGTAGCACAAGAAACCAAGAGAAAAACTGTTGGATTGTGGTCCCTTGTGGCTAAATGTAGTACTGCAGGTGACCGCTGGGTTGAAAAAGATGTACAGGTATAGTATGTTGTCAGAACAAAACTGCGTCGTCTACCTCTTAAAATCAAACCGTCGAGGAATTTGATGTATATTAGAATATGAATATAATACATATAATGCCTTATATTAAATTATATATATTTACTTTGCTAGAACTTTTAATCAAATCCAATGTATCGTCACAAAGTATTGTAATTTTACAACCGCCTTTTACTCTGAGACACTTGAATGAACAAATGTTTGAGGTTCTCAGAAACATTTATATTCATCTTAACTTATTCACAAGACTGACAGATGGCTCAACAATACTGAACATTACCATCACACATGTGAGCCTGGCAGTGTTTTAAAGCTTCTTCCACACGGTTTGACCTGTAACCTGTGCTCATTTCACTACGCACTACGACGAATGATGTTGGGGGACTGGGGGACGTGCGTGTTGATCGCTGCAGTGTTTCCTCTGTCCTTCAATAAAGTCTCACTTTAAAGATCGTTCTTTGTTGTTTTTATTTCAGGTTTACACAAAACCCCTTTTGGAACCTATTTTTTATTAAAGAGTGTATTTGTGGAGTTTGAGAGTGCAGGGATTCACATGTTCATTTGGTTCAGCCAATGAATGTGGGGCACTGAAGTTTCAGATTTTGTAGTCTGGGATTTTCTGTCACAACAGAAGATGAAATTATAAATGTACTGCTATGAATCAGTTTGCGTGCAAAGGCATCATCCCTGAGCTGTTATTCGTGTAGACTTTTTATATTTGTTTGAATGGGATTTTATTGTGGTTGAGGAAAAACCTTGACAACCCACAATGTATTTCCTGCTGACATATGCATTGCGACACTGGGTTTTATGAGTCATAGAGTTAAAAAGGAGTTGAAAAGGAGATGAAAAAATAGTGGGGCTAATACTAAAACTAGATTAAGATAATTTAATTAAATAATACACAAACCTTTTTGGTTCCAGTAGTAAATATATATTTACTGGAGAAGTTCATGGAGTCAGGTGTTTCAATAAATTGGATAAAAAGAAACTGGGTCTTCACTATAAAAATCTGGGACCATATGTATAAAGCCGCTCAGAGTAACATTTTAGTGTTAAGTGTGTCAAAATTCTAAGAATGACGTAATTTTACTCTCATTCCTAGACTTAAGAATAAGAGTGATTCATAAAGGTTCCTAAGTGTTAAGACTAGGTCTCAGCTCCTAAATTATTTAAGAGAACTGGAGAGGTCTCCTAACCTAGTTAGGAGTAACAAGATGGCAGCAAAGAGGAGGAGACACACTTTCCAATGAAGATGTGATGTATTGGAGTTACAGTATATGACGATATGGAGTTGATAAAACGATGCAAACTTGATCGTTATGCATATTTTTTGTAACTGACAAAGTAAGAAATTTAATAACTTCTTCCACTCTACAAATCAATGCTCGAACTGCAGAAGTGATTACATTGTTTTGGCTGGAAAATTGGAAAAATGCAGCAATGCACCAGTGATGACACAGTAAGCAGGGTCTAACATATTGTGGCACTAACCCCACCAATCACAACAATGGCCAAAAGTGATGTTTGGAGGTTTTTTTTATGACCCCACATTTCACTTAAACCATCAAAATATGAAGGGGAAAAAAACACTGACCAGTGTTGCCAACTGCTTTCAATTGAATGTAGCTAAAACAGTCGCTAAATGTTGCTAGATTATGTCATAATGGCGAGTTCACTGATATATATGAATATAAATATAGATTGGTGGAAGAGTCTCGGAATATGGTTTGTCCAAGAAATAGGTTTTGTTGCTTGGCTTTTGAAAAATGTCTCAAAAGGGGTGAGGAAGTCACTAAATCTAGTGACAAAATCACTAAATTGGCAACATTAACAATGGCTACAACATAATCAGTTATTAATATTGCGTTGGTCCTCTCTTGTTTTTGCATGTGTTCATAATTTCTTTGTATGACAGCATGGCCAAAAATTATGACCACACAATTTGGCATGTTTCATTGCATTATAATAACAAATAAAACAATTGACTCTAGGCAATATGCTTACAAAATCTTTAACAATATTTTTTTTTTAATTAAGGGTGAAGATGTCAAATTTCCTAGGCAGGACATCACTTTTGTCCACAACTATATGGTCCACAACTGACCATCAAACCATGCTGAAACAACAAGCCACTTTTATGAGGATTGTGGGCTTTCCTAGAGTTGTTGGAGCCATGATTAATGGAACTCATGTTCACATCATTGCTCCAACTGTAAACGAGGAGACATACCAATAGAAAACAATTTCAAGGCAACAGTAATAATTTGTGATCATTTTGCACAGT
This sequence comes from Schizothorax lantsangensis, assembly GCA_027422415.1. Lineage (NCBI taxonomy): Eukaryota > Metazoa > Chordata > Actinopteri > Cypriniformes > Cyprinidae > Schizothorax > Schizothorax lantsangensis. The sequence continues at coordinate 13,863,717 of CM049850.1, read as the reverse complement.
GCAAAGCATTAAAAAAATAAAAATATTTGTGTCTTAATTAAATTATTTTATTATAGTTACATTAAATGATTGGTGTTGTGCTGCTGTGACTTCACATGAGCCAGCTCACTATTGGCTGTTTAAGAGGTCGAGGGCAGCCATTTTGGGTTGACATCATTGTAGTCCTTAGTTCACAACACTTAAGTGTCACCTCAGTCAACACTTAAGAATCAGTCGTAGACTTTACTGAAAGTTGCTTTTAGCTTCTTTATAATAGTTTCCTACTCTTAGAAAAGTCCTACTTTTTACTTATTTTTAATTTTTTGACACTTAAGTCAAAGCTTAAGTCTATTCTTAGGAGCATTTCTGAGAAGTTTTATACATACGGGCCCAGGTTTTCACACTAGTTAGTGAAAGTTTGTCATGCTTCAGTTAAATAAACTTCACTTATTTTAAACAAGCTTCACTTATTTGAAGTTCACCAGGGTTTCTTAAAAAGGAGGGTTTAGAAATCGCTGCCTGTCTAAAGTTTGGCATAGGAAAGTTGGGCAAATTAGCCAAAACATTACTTTTGGGTTAAATGAGAGGTGCTACATTTAAAAATAATAATAATACTTCACTCAGCTAATGTACAATGAAGGCAGTATGCTTTGGAGTGATTTTCGATTTCTGGACCTGGGCTGCATTTCCCAAAAGCAGCCAAAAAAAGATTGTAGAAACAAAAGGCACCATTTAGGAAATTTTTGGCTTTTGGGAAACATAACCCAGGATAGTTTAATCTTTTAATTCCATGTGAAAATGTCATTATATCAGTCTTTGAACTGAAACTCCACAGAAAGTGAGTCTTGCAGCAAGACAATGACCCAAAACACACAAGTAGGTTGACTAGTGGTCAAAATGGTTAAAGCAGAAGAAATCAAATGTTTTGGAAAGGTCATGTCAAGGTCCTGACCTTATAGAAATGTTGTGATCGGATCTGAAGAGAGCAGTTTGTGAGGCCAGTGCAAAAATTATTCCAAGCCAATGTGCAGGACTGATCCACAGAGGTTAGAAATGATTTTGACATTATTGCTGCTGCTTAAGGGGGTCAGATCAGATAATGAAGGCAAAGATCCAGATTACGTTTTCCAAGACATTAATTGTTAGGTCATGTTGCTAAATTAATTGAATTAAAATAGTTTAAGTCTGTGTACTTTTCAGCTGCATTCTTAGAGAAAAAGCTTTGATGCCACTGGACAGTAGTCATGTTTAGACTTTTTTCAGTTGACTGATTTATTTATTTATTTCTGAGAGACATTTATCAACGTCAATTCAGATTTTTGTGTTTTTGTTCCACCAGTACTCTTACATAACCAGTTAGAGTGACAGACTGACTTAATCTCTTCCCTCCAGACTGCACCTCCCTACTGTGAGCCACACCAGATACTCAGCCTTGCTCTCTTTCACTTAAAAAATAAATAAATACAGTTTCAAGGGATTTGCTTTCCAGAAAGACAGATAGGACAAGGTAGGCCTACATTAGATAAAACGATAAGATGTTAAAGACATGCTGTTACCCAATTAAATAAACTTATTATAACTTTAAGTATAAAATTTAATTCTCTCAGCGGCAACTTGTAAACAACTTGTTGGACAACAACACCCTCTCTCAAGAGATAAAAAGGCCGATATTTTGATTGACAACCTGTGCAGCAAATGAAAAATTCGTCGTCTGGGAGTGAGCCAATGAAATGTGTGGGGGCGGGGCTACGCATAAAAACATAGTACTCTGTGCTTTTGTCTCATTTGTGGTGGTAGACGTCTTCTTCAAACATAAGCGACGAGAGCAGAAGACGGTAAGCGCGAGATCTCTACAAGTTTTCTGTTGTCTTCAAAGCTGGTTACTTTAACATTAAATTAGTCCACTCCTGTCAAAATTGTTACGTTATGAAGAGAAGAAAGGATTACAATAGATGTTTCTATCGCTACATTGTAAAGTTACCTTTTGGCATTATTGGACAGGAATTCTTCGGTGTCACAGTGTCAGTGTAATACTAAATTATGTATAGGTATGAGTTAGCTATTGATAACTACGGAACTATACATCATAATATTGTTACTATACAAATACCCTGAGTCATTTAAATAAATGAGTCGCAGTCAGCAGCCTATGATTGTTATAGCATAACTCTAGCGAGACCAGTGTTCTGAAATTAAGTAAGTTTATGTCCTTAGATGAAAGAAATGTGGCAGTACCGTGGTACAGAGATGCCATCTGGGTATAATAATTTGGTACTGAATTATTATATTTGAATAATTGTTTACACTTTATTTTAAGGTGTCCTTCCAGTGTAATTACGTACTGAGTAAAATTAATTATCATGTACTATCGGTTAATTTCTTGTAATTATGCATAATTTACTGTTATTACTGTATTAAGTAGGCTACATGTAACGTGAATCAGTGACACTGTAAAATAAAGTAATAAATATTTATGTGAAATGATATTCCAAGGTACTTCAAAGAATCCCTTGGCATAATGATACTATGATAACTTGACAATATGAGATACTTTATGGTAGTTTTTATGTAAGCAATACAACAGTGACAGGAGTACATTTCTTTGAAATGAAATACACTTATGACAGTTTTGTGCTTTTTCTGCCGGTCAGCAAGAAAGATGTTTGCGAAAGCCACTAAGAACCTGGTCTCTGAGATCGACACTGATGGTTCCCTGATCCCAGTGTCCCGTCTGAATGACTCGGATGGTCTGGCTCCTCTGGCCCTGGTCATCAAACGAAACCGCTACTGGTTTTGGCAACAGCCCAAGTACCTGATATCAGACTTCAAATTAAACGATGTTCTTGTTGGAGATCCCATAAATCCAGGTACAGAGCGACTTTTCTGTCATTCTGTGCGGAGAGGTATATGGTCTGTGAAAACTTGGATTTATCATTAATCTATCACTTTTAAAGACATACCCCTTGTGAAAAAGAAGTACACATCATTTTAAAAAGAGTGTTTACTTTGGAAATAATACACTTTAAAAGAATGTCCTTAAGTGTGAACAAAATGTGACATTTTCTGATGTTAATTGCAATTAAATAGAAATATATTTGTTTAGATTTATATTAAATGCAGTTTGCTGAACACTAGAGTGCTTTTATGACCCACTTAAGTAGGACTTAACTACGTCTTTATATGTGATTTCATAAATCTATTGTCTTTGAAATATGGATTTATGGTAAACTAAAATATACTTTAATATATTTTCTATTGAGACATGTATGCAATTTTTTTAAATATATTTGTATTTACACATTTGTAATAATGAAGTTGCAGTTTAGGGGTAACGCTTTATTTTAAGGTCCTTGTTACACGTTACATATATTTTCTATTATAAGAACAAAAAATTATGCATAATCACATTTAAGCAACCCTAAGCCAAACCTAACCGTAACCATATAGTAAGTACATGTAGTTAATTAATATTACTCAGTAGTTAAATTAAATGTATAATTACACTGCAACAAGGACACCTTAAAATAAAGTGTAACCTTATAATCAAGTACTTTAGTATGTTAGTCAACACATAAAACAGCACAACAAAAGATATTACAACGATGATTTAAAATATACTTTAAAGTAAAACTTTTAATTTGACATTATTACAAAGTGCACTTTAAAAGTGTACTAAAGTGTGCTAAGGAACGTTCTTCTTTAAGTACACTTAAGTGTCCTTTTATTTCATAATATGATCTGCACAAACAGTTTTTTTTATTGTTTTTTTTAGAAAATATATGCTTATGATTTGACGTACACTATAAGTGGACATTTCTTTTTCTCAAGGGATAGATGTTCTCTATGTGAAAATTGTTCCCCAAATTGTTTGTGTGTGTAACTATTTAAAATCAGGTGGTTTTGTGTTTAACAAGGTGTTATGTGTTTGGGAGAGCTGATGTACATTATTATTTTTGTTCACAGCTGTGGTTGAAACAGACTTTTTGACCTATAATGGCAAAGTTGTGGATAACAAAAGTGGAAGTGCTGCAGCGGAATTTGGGCCGGGGACCATTAATGTGGGGGGTGCCGGCTCCAGCAAACTTCTGTTATCGTTTGGAAACCTAAAGAAACAGGAGGTGGATGTTCAGAAGCTCTTACAGGAATCCAAATCTAGGTGAGGGACTGACACATGAGTGTGTTTAGAGCCACTGTCTTCACAAGCTTGGTCAGATAAGAGAGTGTTGTGATATGGAATGTGGTTTAAATACAAGTGAATCTTGCCTGTAGTGACAGATACAGACATTGGTGAATGAAAATAAGGAAATGAAAGTATGAGGCGTGTTGTTTGTGTTTAAAATTCTTGTTATATTTCTAACTGTTTTTCCGTGAAGTCCTCCCTTCCATTTTTTGTTTGCCCTTGATCACAAACTGAGATTTAAGGCTGAATATGTCAAAGAAGTATGCTTGATTGTTTTATCACATTATTATATGAGGCAATTATGTGAAATTTAGAGTCTAGAATTATGTGAGTCTAGTTTTAAGGGGGAGAAAATTAAAAAGAAAAAAAAAAAACAGATTTTTTTTTATTATATTTTAAAAAATAATGATTAAGAAGGATAGATTGTGAAAGCCCATTTCCGACAAGAGAAAAGGTAATTGCAACTTTTTCTCACAATTCTTTTTTTTTTTTTTGCAATTCTGAGAAATTCAGAATTGCGAGATGTAAACTCAAAATTCTGCCTTTTTTCAACGCAATATCGAGTTTACATCTCACCGTTCAGAATTTATATCCTGCAATTCTGATGACTTTTCTCAGAATTGTGAGATATAAACTCGCGATTGCAAGTTATAAAGTCCAGTTCAGTCAGTCCACTCTATATTCTGGCATTTTCTTACAATTGCAAGTTCATATCTCACAATTCTGAGAAAATTTGCATTTGCGAGAAAAAGTCTGAGCTAAAAAACTGAGCTTAAAACTTTTTTCTTTTTTTTTTGTAGTCAGTGGTGGTAACGGGCTTCCATAATAGACTCATGTATGTATGTATATATATATATATATATATATAGGTATATAATTAGAATATCATCAAAAAAGTTGATTTATTTCACTAATTCCATTCAAAAAGTGAAACTTGTATAATGTATACATTCATTCCACACAGACTGATATATTTCAAGTGTTTATTTCTTTTAATTTTGATGATTATAACTGACAAGAAATTCAGTATCTCAGAAAATTAGAATATTACTTAAGACCAATACAATGAAAGGATTTTTAGAAATAACTCATGAAAAGTATGAGCATGTACAGCACTCAATACTTAGTTGAATTACTGCAGCATGGCATGGAGTTCAGTCTGTGGCACTGCTCAGGTGTTATGAGAGCCCAGGTTGCTCCTTCAGCTCTTCTGCATTGTTGGGTCTGGCAATGACCTATTATTGAATTAGCACTGACCAGTCACCTGTATTGTAAGGTATATAGTATGTGTATGATATATTTCATGGATACAGACTCTGACCCTGAAAAGGAAATGCAAAATTTACTTTCATGAGAACATAACTTTGTTCCAGTTTTTTGTCTTTAGCCCAGGCTTCTGACGCTGTCTGTTAAGAATGGCTTGACATTGAAACCCATGTCTTGCATACGTCTGTGCGTAGTGGTTCTTGAAGCACTGACTCCAGCTGCAGTCCACTCTTTGTGAATCTCCCCCACATTTTTGAATGGGTTTTGTTTCACAATCCTCTCCAGGGTGCGGTTATCCCTATTGCTTGTACACTTTTTTTCTACCACATCTTTTCCTTCCCTTCGCCTCTCTATTAATGTGCTTGGACACAGAGCTCTGTGAACAGCCAGCCTCTTTTGCAATGAACTTTTGTGTCTTGCCCTCCTTGTGCAAGGTGTCAATGGTCGTCTTTTGGACAACTGTCAAGTCAGCAGTCTTCTGATTGTGTAGCCTACAGAACTCTGAGAGACCATTTAAAGGCCTTTGCAGGTGTTTTGAGTTAATTAGCTGATTAGAGTGTGGCACCAGGTGTCTTCAATATTGCCTTTTCACAAAGAGATACTGAATTTGGGGGTTTCATTAGTTGTCACTTATAATCATCAAAATTAAAAGAAATAAACACTTGAAATATATCAGTCTGTGTGGAATGAATGTATACATTGGAATGAATGGAATTAGTGAAATAAATCAACTTTTTGATGATATTCTAATTATATGACCAGCACCTGTATATGTATAGGAAAAAAATATTTAAAAAAGTTATTGAACACTGTTTTTAGAAATTTAACAATGATTCATAAGGTGGCATTTCTATGTGCACGTGTAAAGTTTTTTTTCTTTCATTGTCTTCTATGTCCTTTGTCTTCTAAGCTTTGACAGTTTAGCAAAAGTTTCTGCACAAATAAGACAAAAAGACATAGTTTAATTAACTAGTTTGAGATTTAATAGGCCTATCCCAGGGGTGTCAAACTCAGCTCCTGGAGGGCTGCAGCTCTGCAGAGTTTAGTTTCAAACCTGCTCCATCACACATACCATGTAGTTTTCAAATACGCCTAAATGATTAGATTAGCTGGATCAGATGTTTAATTAGGGTTAGATCTAAACAGTGCAGGGCTGTGGCCTATCCCAGTTTTGCCTCCCTCTCACTGTTAAAATGTAACGAAGTAATTTTTACTCGGAGTAAATTTTAAATGAGCTACTTTTTACTTGAGTAGATTTTTAGACTGGAACTTTTACTTGTACTTAAGTAAAATTTCATTAATGTAATGGTACTTTTACTTGAGTAGAATATTTTCGTACTCTTTCCACCTCTGGTCATTGATCATATATCTAAATCTCCTTCAGTGAAATTAGCATTCCTGCACTTCAAATGTGTTGTCATGTGACCTAAAAATATTCTTTATGCCGTAACAACTAAATTATTTGGCTTTTTTATTTTTTTAAGTCAAAATCATCCTGACGACACCAACAGAAAGTTGAAGATGGATATTTTAAGTTGATCCAGGTGTACTGATGTAGGTGAAAAGTTCTAGACAATAAGGACTTGAGACACACCTGCCACGTGTAGATGAACGCATTTTTGACAATAAATCCACGTGACACACTTGTTATACTTGAATCTCTGCTGTGGTTGTAGAGTTCTGGACCTGAAGCACTCTCTGATCGAGCAGACACAGGAGTTGCAGAGGAAGGTGCTGACGCTCGTGAAGGAGCGAATCATCACCACTCAGCCCTGCACAGTCACTGAGGACGTTCAGGAAGGTGGTACCTGCACTGGAATGTTTGGGTTCAATAAGACAATAAAGGTGAGGCTTTTGTGATCACACATTCTTCTTTTCCGATGACAGTCTTGGGTGTATCACTATCCAGTCACAACATTCCAGGGGGACGTGTCCGGTCCTGCCTCCTCTCCTCCTAATACAAACTGTCCTGTCTGTCTCTTGTTTCTCCGCAGGTATCAGTCAATGATAAAGGGAAGCCTTTTGTTGAGTATGACACTAATGTGTCTATCAACATCCCCCCCAAAACCACCATTGCTTACAGTGTGATTGAACTAGAAGTTGCTCAAACTGGACACTACGGTAAATAATTTTTTGCAAAATCATTCACTGGAAGTTTTGTACCAATTACATTCCTGATCAGAAGTTTTTGCTCGAGTCAGAAATTTTCGTATTAAATTTTTGCACGGAAAAAAAATAAATACGATCTAATGTTGTGTCAATCACGTTTACACACTGCCTCCGAAACTTTCGTCCGGATCAGGTTTGATTTTCTGCGTTTTTCGCATCCGTAGCAAGCATTTTCAGAGGTGGTTTGACAATTCAGAGCCACCGTAGAAGTGAAAGGCAAAATTGTATGCTGGTTTGGTTCACGGAAATTGGTGGTCTTCTTTTAAATATGTGGCTCTAGTATTGCTACCAATGCATCAAAATCCTGTAGTAAAGTTTGAATCGCTCGGGATAATCCCGCAGCTCCTTAATGAGGTGGAACTACTCTCTACGCATTCTCAGCAGATTAACCCAATATTTCCTCTTTCTTTTTCTCTTTTTAAGAGAGAGGACAACAAAATCATCCTCACTGCTTAAGGGGTTACTCCACCCCAAAATTAAAATTGTGTCATTAATCTCTTACCCCCGTGTCGTTCCAAACCTGTAAAAGCTTTGTTCGTCTTCAGAACACAATTTAAGATATTTTGGATGAAAACCGGGAGGCTTGTGACTGTCCCATTGACTGCCAAACAATTAACACTGTCAAGAACCAGAAAAGAATGAAAGACATCCTCAAAATAGTCCATCTGTGGTCAGCGTAGCGCCATTTTGGAGAGTACGCCGTTTGCATCCAGCGGATACTCTCCAAAATGGTGCTACGCTGATGCAGAGGAGATGAATTGTTGAATAAAGTCGTTATTTTTGTTTTCTTTGTGTACAAAAAAGTATTCTCGTAGTTTCGTAAAATTACTGTATTTTGTATTGTTTTGCGAATTTTTCCGCAACGGATTAATTAATATACATCGGACTCAGTGTGCAAGGTTTCTGTGCGTGACTAATTTTTAGGATGACGAATTTTGAAAAAATAAAACGCATACGAAAATTTCCGAATCAGTGTGCAAAGACCTTTACATTGAACATCAAATGGAAACCCAATACACTACCAAAATTGTTTATCATACAGACGTTTAGAAAAATGTTCTTAAACATTATAGGAATGGTAATTCTGGAGGGTCAAACAAGCCATATGAATGTACTCTCATCCATTTTGTCAGAACTGTGCCTGCTGCCAAATATCACGGGTGGTTTCGTAGTTGACGGGCCAGTGAAGGTGAAGCAAGCAAGCACAGTTAGTGCTGCACCAGGGAAAACAACCAACAAACTGCAGAAAGGTAACATCACAGTAGCTACTCTATCAATCTTTCATTGAAAACAACAAAATAATTTGACAAAATACATATTTTATTCTCAGAGTAATTATTCAGCTGTAAAGTAAGCCACTGGAAAATATAAAACTATGAATCTGTGACACATCACAGCTAGCTCAACACGGCGACCTTGGCTGCATCAGAAATCGCACACTTCCCTACTATACTCCCTATTATATAACATGTGAAAAATGTGATGTGAAAGCGTGGTGTGTTTGAATTCACAGTATTCACAAAACAGCTGAAAAATAATGGATTCTTTACTAGTTATTAAGTTGTAAATTGACGCTGGTGGGTCACATGACAGCGCCAATATAGTGAATGCAGAACATCTGGATTAAATTCATAATACATTCTTAGTATATAGAACATACGTTTTCATGGTTGAGCATTAATCAATTACTCAAAAGAAATACCTACTTACTTTTATTTTTGTTTTATTAGTTGTACAGTGCTGTCCCCTTGTTTTTTTTTGCATATGTCACACTTAAATGATTCAAATTAGGGATTAACGCTATTGGATTTTTGCCGATATCTGATATGCCAATATTTTTCAACTCATTTTGGCCGATACCGATGCCGATATATTTCCTTTTATTTGGAAACAACACCAAGTCTCTCCTGTGCAGAAATTATAAGCAAAATATTTGTAATTTTGGTTAGTTTTTAACAAGAACTTATTTGTTAGAATTAAATAAACAATAAGGAAGTTTTTTTGACAGTACACTGAAGCTTTGAAAATAACTATAAATAAACATATTCATGTTATATATAAAATCATATATATATATTGACATCGCCACATCGCAGACCCTTTGCAGAGAAGAGATACAGCCAGCTAACCCTAACATTTTAAGATTTAACATTTGTAGATGGTCTAAAGCAAAAGAGTTGTAAAAACTCTGAAAAGCTTATGATTTGTTTAAAAAATAAAACATTATATATTAATGAATAAATCAGTATATATAAAATGATTTAATTTAGTCTCATGTGATTTTTTTTTATGTAAGCTATAGCTTCTGACCTTTAAATCAAAACATACTCATTTTATAACATCAATTACTGCTTTATTTAATCAGAAAAACAGTCTAAATGTTATTTGTGTAGGCTATTTTACTTTTACTTTAATTAGAAGTAGGCCAACAGCACCCCCTACAGATTAAAACTCCTTACCGAACAGGCGTTAGGACCTGGGGGAGGCTTCCGCTGCTGCCACTGCACGTGCTATTACGGTTTACTCTATCACACACCGAACGCGTCATTCTGTAGGTGCTTTCACAGATTAAATGCAGCGATCCAAAAGAGTGAATCTAATCGTCATTCAGACAAAACTTTGCTTCAAGAATGAGCCACACTGCTGACGTGATCTAATCACTAGCACACCCTGCGCACATGTGAGTTAATGTATTCCTCTTATCGGCAAGACATATCGGTATAATTTTTCATATCAGGCCGATGCCGATATTTACATTTAAAGCCATTATCGGCCAATTCCGATATCAGTCCGATAATATTGTGCATAACTAATTCAAATCATTAAACAAATTTTTATATTACACAAAGATTACCTTTTCACATAGGGCCAGGTAGGTTTGGACAGCTTTTGTCCCTTAATAAATGAAATCATCATTTAAAAATTGCACTTTGTATTTACTTGCATTATCTTTGTGTAATATTAAAATTTGTTTGATGATCTGAATCTTTTAAGTGTGACAAATATACAAAAAAATTAAAAAAACATTATTTCAAATACTATTTCACAGGACTGTATAATGTTCGAGTAAGGACAGTTGGTTAATACTATAGAGTTTACATTATTTCCATTAAAAAAAATCTCTGAAAAAGATGATTTATTTTCTCTCTTTAGATCTGGAAGGACTCCAGGGGCAGTTTACGGTTCTCTGTAAACTCCCACCCAGCACACGCTCCTCATTATTCCAGCAGATCTCTCTGCTCCTGCAGGACAGTGCAGCCATCAGCGTGCTGGAGGACGCAGTGAGTGACAAGGGGGAACCTTACATCAGATTTTCAGGTTTTTTGAAACCGTAGGAATTATTCTACAACAAATGCCATCTAGTTGTCATCTTAAATAAAACATATACAGTGCTTAAATTTATTAGACCAACACCCAATGTAAGGTTTGTGCCACAGCTGCCCTCAACTAACAGTATTGATGATTACCAAAATTATCATTATAATTTTTTATGTTTCTGTAATGGTTAATCCACACCAGTGTGTGTAAGCTCTTTAGTCACACTAGTGTTTCTAATGCTGAAATATTAATTATTGTTGGGATTTAATGGATTTAAAGATAGATCACACAAAAGTTTCATCAAAAGCACGTCTTTGGGAACAACTAGAAACTATTTGGATGTACATAAACAATGGCAGAAAGAATGCAAGCTGTTATCAAGGCCAGTTCTTTTGTTTTTTAAAGACGTTTCTTATACTCAAGGATTTTTTAATCAAAAATAGTAATAGTAGTATAGTAGTTAAATTATACAATTTAAAATTTCTATATATTTTAAAATTGTATATATTCCTATAATGACAAAGCTGCATTTTCAGCATTTACTACAATTTACTCCAGTCTTCAGTGTCACATGATTCTTAATAAAATCATTACAACGTGCTAATTTGTGCTAAAGAAACATTTCCTCTTATTATCAATGTGCTGCTTAATATTTTCTGGAAACTGTGAAGCATTTCTCCCCAGAATTCTATGATGAATGTAAAGTTAAAAAAAGAACAGCATTTATTTGAAACAGAAACCTTTTGTAACATTATAAAAGTACTGTCACTGTTGATCAATTTAATGCATTCTTACTGGATTGATTTCTTTAAATAAATAAATCTTACTGACCCCAAACTTTTGAACAGTAATAATAGACATGTTGGACATCTTTAGACTTGTTTGTCCCTCTTTCAGCTAGAGGACCTGTGCGGTGGGACGCAGCCTGATCCCAGTACATTAAAGAAGGTGCCTGCTCTGAAGGCCACACTGGAGCTTGTACAGAAGACTGCTGGTACAAATCCCTCTGGAAAGCAGAAGAAACCCAGCGCTCTGACTGCCACCCATCTGCTCATCAGCTCCTTAGATGGTGAGTTCAGTTCAAGTGACAGAATTTTGACAAATAAAAGGTCATAGATTAAGTTTTGTATATTAACTGGTCATAAAAGCAATCAGTAGTTTCACTTTCAATGCATCGTTGTCATTTACCTGATGGTGGTTTGTTATCATACACCTGCTGTCAGATTGACCCTTGTTCTCATAACCAATCATGTGCTCATGTAGAGATGACTGACTCTGCCCTGCTTGAGCTCAAATCCTGCTGCAGTTACGCAACCCTGCAAGCTTTGCTTCATCTTGTAAGTATCTTCATATTAAGTAACCGTACTCTGTATTAAGAACAGTTTTTCCATCAAAAATGGAAGCATTAATGCCACATGTAATAAATAGGGCCCGTTTAAAGGGAAAAAAATTAAATTACCCCATAATTTAGTCAATCTCAAGCCATTCTAGGTTTATATGACTTTCTTCTTTTAGACGAATACAATCAGAGTTATATTAATGTCCTGACTCTTCCAAGCTTTATAATGGCAGTGAATGGGTGTTGAGATTTAGAAGTCCAAAAAAAGTATCCATCCATCATAAAAAAGTACTCCACACAGCGCCGGAGGGTTAATAAATGCCTTCTGAAGCATTTTTGTGTAGTGATAACGACAGTACATGCTGTTGATAAGCTCAACACATAGTACTCAATTTGTTGGCAAACTTTGTAAAAGTCTCAAGTTGTGTTAAATAAAGGCTTTAATTTGCTCATAAATCCAGAGCCATCATTGTAAAAAAACTTCCTAAGGGAAATCATTAACTTGAACATGCTAATTATCTTCTGGCTTGGAGGACAACAAACTGAGCAGCTTTGTACATGCAAGCAACAGAGCTTCCTTTTTCTGCCTATATGATGTGTTTATTGTCCTGCAGGTGCAAAATATGACTTCAAATAAGAAGTCCTCTCTGAAAGATGCTGCTCTGGCTGCGTTAACCGATGAGAAAGTTTTCAAGAAGGTTACATCACTCTTTGCTTCCTGTAACGTGACGCTGCTTAAGGAGAAGGATTCAGTGGTTACAAAAATCAGCAACCCACAGGATCGCCTTCCTCTCATGCTGTGCATTGCTGTTAAAGGCTTGGCATCTCTAGTGCCCCCTGTCTGACTGGAGTACAACAGCAAAGCAAAAATATCTGATGTAAGATGAGGACCAAAGGGCACTTAAAGCGGTGGACAATCTATAAACTGGGATAAGGGAAATAAAAAAATAAGTGGATCCTTAAGTGGCCTTTCAGCTGTTTTATATAAATTGTCTTTAAATAGTTGTAATTCATTTTAAATAGTTTTTTTAAAGTACCTCTGTAATGTCAAACCTTTTAGAGTGGAAATACACAGTGTTGCCAAGTCTGTGCTTTTCCTGTGGAATTGGGCTACTTTAACACTGTTGAGCGGGTTGGTTTTCATGTCCACGGGTTGAAGCAACCCCTATAACGTGATCTTTAGCTCCTGGAATGCGATTTTTACCGGGAGACCCCCCTTGAAACGCGATTGGTCTAGTTTTGTTGTGAAAACCTGGCAACCCTGGAAATACACTCTTATGTGAAAATGCACAATAAATTGTTTATATCATATCTTGTCCATGTTTTCATAAATTCCTTAACACAGTTTTCTGCCATCTAAACTTCAACAAGAGCAAATCTGCACACCTTGGGCCTCGTTTATAAAATGTTGCGCATAAACCATTCTAAATCATTTCTCAAATATTCGTACGTGTGATTCATAGAATGAACGTACGCACCGAAAACGTATGTACACCTCTCTTTCAGATGTGAAACCCATGATTCGCGAATGATCAAATCTCTCTGCCTTGTAAACGACTCCTAATTAAAGTCATTAACATAAAAGATCACCAGTCATCGTCCAAATTCTTTAATTTAGAACAGCGAGCTGCAAGAAAGCTTACATTTCCAAAAACCTGCAGTATTCTGACAAGAAAAAGTGTGTACGTCTGCTCAGACCCTGACGTGATGATAAACACGTTTCCACGTCAAAGCCAGTTTTTACAAATATGAGCGTTGCCGTGGACCGAAGCGTACACTTTATAAATGAGGCCCCAGAAAAAAAGACTCTTAAGTAAAGTGATCCAAAATTAAGATTAATTTATTAGACAGCCGTTTCATTTCAGAAAATACAACTCTGTATTGCAAAATATAGAATTTTCAAGTGAATACGCAAGCTGGATAAAAATCAGTTACAAAGCCTTGAAAAAGACACTGGAGCAAGACACCAGAACATCACTACATACAGCTCGATAACAGGTTATGAATCTGTGAGGCCAGGTAGGTTGTGATCATGACACACTTGGTCTATATTTCATGTTTGAATGTGATTTTGTGCCTGTGTAAAAGGCATTTAGCTAAATACAGTGCTGATTCTATATATTAGGACATACAAGCAACACGACTTTAGCTCATAATTCTGCAACGATAAAACAAACAATGATATTGGATGCACTTTATTTTATAGTACATGCACTTAATATAAGGTAATATAATGTAAGGTACCTTGGACTTGAGTTAAGGTTAAGTTTAGGGGCTGTTCACACAGAACAGGCTTCTGCTTTTAAAAACTACAGGTGCCGCGCAAAAATATCCAGATGCAGAGGTGCAGCACAGATGAATGGAAAAATCAGCCAAGGTTATGCATTTTCAACTTGCACAAGATAAGACACTGAAAAGTAGTGAGACATGAAAAACAACAGTGCAATGGAACACAAAAACTTGTTCTGTGTAAACCGGCCCTTAAGCCCAGAGTATACTTCATTGTACTGCAAGTATATTATGTTTGCAGTACATTTACGCTCTGCTCCCACATGTGCCTTGAATTTTTTTGCACTAATTAGTGGCCTGGGATGTTGTTTCACAGTCGAAAAAGAAATGAATGAGACAGAACAACAAATTACTGGAGACTGCAATAAACACCTGTGTAGACGAGCGTTTGTGTGAGGTGGTTAAGAGACGAATGCAACTAATTTAAGGAGTACAAAGACATTTTTATCAGAATTGGTGCATATGCTGGACAAGAATGAAACTTTATAGTGCACCTGATACTATTCAAATGGATATTTGAAAGGCTGTGCGTTCTGCTCTATGCATAAACTAAGCATTAACGTCAAAACTAAAGTATAGTTTTTTACACAGTGCATGTGATGTAAATTTCGTCATCAGCATAGTCTGCATGTACTGTACGCTGTCCAAATATAGGTCTCTGCAGGACAGTAATGGGTTACCAGATCAGTGGGCGAGGCCAAAATGAGGGTGTTTTCAACCATGTTACCTGATTTGCTGCCGTGTTTAGGGGTGGGGTCAGGTAAGGGGCATCATTTTCATTGCATTATTTAGAAACACCCACCAGTTTGAAAATGTTCACTTTCGTTTTGCAGAGATCTCATACAAACTCAGTCTGAAATCACCTTAATAGGCATTACATTTTAATTGGAATTTATTTAGCAAAAAAAAAAAAGTATGTTCTATATAGTATGAGTATGGGAAGTATGAATGATATTGGAACATACTACATCCACCATGTTGTTACCGTCATGTGACCAACTGGCGGCTGTTGCATTGCTTTACTTCCATTCATAAATCCTCTGCCATGGCCTTTATGGGATAGTAAAGTGTCCATCAAATGCACACTTCAGAATCCTGGTGAAAGCAGTAGGTCAACCAGGTACTTTTTCCACCTACAGTTTATCAAATACTATGAATTTGAACATAATACTGTTGTTTGGGCACACATGGATGGGATGAAGCAAAAGTTTAAATTGTCATCATTCACTCACCCTAAAGTTGTTCCAAACCTGAATGCATTTCTTTCTTCTGCTGAACACAAGATGATATTTTGAAGAATGTGGGTAACCAAATGGTTTCTGGTCCCCTTTGACTTTCATAGTATTTTTTCCATACTATGTGGGTATCCATACAACTGTTTGGTTACCCACATTCTTCAAAATATCTTTTTATGTTCAACGGTGGAAAGATATTCAGACAGGTCTGGAACTACATGAGGGTGAGTACATTTTTTTTTTTTTTAGTGAACGACCCCTTTAAGCGTTCGCGTCAAAACTGAAGTATACTCTGGGCTATAAGGTTAGGTTCAGGATTAGTACCTAGTTATTATAGTACATACATAACTGTAAAATAAAGTGCTATTGTGATATTGTAAAAAAAGTTAAATTTGGCTTACTCCTAGCGTTCCTTGAATTTAACTGTATTGAAAAAGGATAACAGGCTGACACTTCTAAAGATCTTAAGTTCAAAGCTGGATAAACCAAAGCTGCTTGACATACTGTAGTGACTGAACTGTATGACAGATGAAGAAATGTGAGATGAATCCTGCACTGTAAACCAACGTTTGTAACACTAAAATTACAGCAAGAAAACAGACCCCTGATTTAAATACTGTAGCTTATACTTATTTGGAAAATTATTAAATCACTATTTTAAATGACAAACCATTAAAAAAAAAAATCCTATTAGTTTTTTTCCCACCAAGTATTTAAAGTGCCCCTATTATGGATTTTTGAAAATGAGCTTTCATGCAGTGTGTAACACAGCTCTAAGTGAATGAAAACATACTGCAAAGTTTTAAATCTGAAAGTGCACCGTGTATAAAGTTATTGTCTCTCAAAAGAAAGAGTCGACTCCGAGTCATTGAAACAAGTCGTTTTTTTAAACGAATCCCAAGACGTTTCATGTTGACGTCAACATGAAACATTAGCATATTGCCTGCCCACTCGCACAGACCTGGGAAAACTTGGATTTTCGCATTGGTCTGAATGAAAATGCAAATTCATTCTTTGCCACTAGGTGCTGCTTTTAGAGCGTTAAAAATAGCTGTTTCCCCGATAACGGCTGTACACAAAGCAGCACTGCGCTCACAAACGCTGCTTTAAATTAAATCGACCAATCCGACCAATCACCGCAGATTAGCGTCACGCAAAGGAGGAGTTTTGAAAAATGAATCGTTGAGCGAATTGTTTGGGAGTCGTTGAGCAAATAAGGTAAAAATAAAGGCATATAAGAAAATGAAAGTGTTTTTTGACATTGCATGCATGTCAACCTGTTGTTGGGGACTCCCAAAACCAAAATATGAGCCTTTCATAACCCATAATAGGGGCACTTTTTAGTCAGTAGAAAATAAAAAAAAATTAATAAATAAGTACACTTCCCTTATGTCTTTCATGACTGGATGGCTAGTGTACATTTGCATAGTGACTGCTGGGTCCATTCAGTGTGAACTTGTGTTCTGTGCCGCTGATGTATCGGTTGTGCTGCCGATGATGATGATTGGGTGTCTGGACCGCTGTACGTCTCAGTAAACCCAGTTCACAGGGACCCACTGTGGTTGTGTGGTCAGCTGCTCCACAGCTGCCTGCAGTTTCTCAAAGGCCTTGTCCAGATTGTCATTAACTATAGTCAGATCAAAGTAGTGATTGTATGCCCTCTTGATCCTGGCGCTTTCGTCCACCGTTTTCTTTAGGTCCGTTTCCTAAAAAGACAGAAATAGAAGTCGTCACACTTACTTGTGGCTTTTAAAAAAACATTGGCCAGTTTTACTAAACAGGGCAAATTAGCGCGAGAGCGCAATTCCAAAACAGCGCCAATGGGTGTGGAAATTTCAGCGGGTGATTGACTAACAACGTGTAAATTAAAGAACACAGACGCAACATCTCATTTATATATCGACCAACGCAATATACCAAGCACAGCGCAAATTAGCGTAGTCGCAAATAAAGAATAAAGAAATAAAGAAGCCACAATATGTTGAAAAGAACCGGAGGCCAAAAAAATGAAGCTGGTATTGCGTGACTCCTAGTTGATGGTTTCAAGTCGTCTTTTATTTCCTGAAGCAAATTAAAAATAACATGACTTGGCAAACAATATGTTCGGATAATGTGTTCTTCTGGCATTCAAAATAAATTAATACGTGTGGAAAAAATCCTCTCCCTTCTACCATGCACTCTCTGTTGTCTCCGGTGCCTCTCCTAGCAACAATAACTGCAGCCATTTCAAGCGCAAAATTGTTTAAGACATGCTTTTTGGGCGTTAAATAATGGCGCAAATGCCAGTAATTTGACGCGCGTGAACGTTAGTAAAACGTGTCGCATGATTCATTTGAATACTCTCCTATAAATTTTGCATCTGAAAAGGAAACTCCTACAAATGCATATTCAATAAGGTGAGGCGCAAAAATAACGGTGTCCATGCCTTTTCAGCGCTAATTCTTCACTGTGTGTCTTTAGTAAATCCTGACAGTACTATTTTAACGACAAAAGACGGTTTGCGCTGCTGGCGCAAGCTATTAGTAAAACTGCCTCCATATCTCAAACTCTGAGCTTATGGTAACTCCAATGTTTCTACATTTTTGGGAAAAAAAATTTGAGAAAGTGAATTTGATAGACAGAAATGAGTCTGACCGTCAGTAGCTTGGTTGTGATCCCAGCATCCACCACAGCTTTGTGCATGGCCCGTAGTGTGTCGAGCTCTGGGGCAGCGATGAAAACCACGAATGGCATAAACTCTGATGTCTTCAGTACCTTTAGCGCCTGCGGAGCACATTTATCAAATAAAGTCTTTTTGTTAGTGAAGGGAGAGAAGAAGCTTTTTGAAGCTCTGAATCAACTCAACCAATTGATCCATGAACCGATTCACTGTTCTGAAGCGCTCAATAGATCACAGGCAGGTGACACCTTCTGGTCAAAAATGTAAGCGCAACAAAACTCTGTACAATGACACCTTTTACAAACCAATTGCAAATGCTTTCAAAGTGCAATCTATTAAATGTAATCTACAAATAATTAAATACCATTAAATGTGAAGGTTGTCAAATTTGTGTTTTATTCATTTGTAATTCTTATTAGGTAGGGTGTGTGTTTTTAGACAGGGCTTGGCAAACTAGCTCAATTAGAAGCAATTAGGTATCATTTTCTTTTTGTATTATACACGCACACACACACACACACACTTAAAAATTAATTAAAAATGAACGTACATTATAACACTGATCCGAGACCATTTAAAAACCATTAGCCAATCGTTCATGAGCCGACCAGATCAACATCTAGTTGCGAACCCTCTGAATTTTGAAATGTTTGCAAACCAAGGTTTAAAAAAACAAAACAATATGACATAATGAAGCCTCGTTTGTTGAAATAACATGACTTGGTGAGTTTTATACAAGTTCTGAACCACCGATTAAAAAAAAAAGCAATGTTTCGAGAGCAGCTATCTCTATTTGCAGCTTTCAACCATTGTGAAGTCATTTATGTCTGGACTGCAGCACACAGGCACAATCACACAGACTGTTCATCTTCACCCAGACTTTCACATTTACAACATTGTAATTACATAATTACTACTAAGATTATCAGGCGAATAAGTGTGTGTGTTTTTTTTTTAAAGCTTTAATGTTTTTAGAGTTGGTACTTAAATGGATGACTTAAGATGGGCACAGTCTCTGAGAGAAAGCTGACACAGTGCTGTGCTATTAGACCATCAGCCACCAGAACAGTTGCATCTCTAAATTAACCCACTTTTAAGCACCGCTTGTCTAATAAATTCAAGGCCTTTAACAATAATGAACGACTTCAGGACAATTACTGTCAATCGTCAAAAAGACAGATCTATTCCCATTTTCTTGCACAATGAGCATTGCATTTTTAAGATGCGGTATAAATTTGTCCATATATATACACAAGACCTGAAATGATCTTGAGGAGGCATTCAAAATGAGCAGTGTAGTTGTTGTGTACTAATTGGGGATTGCTTTGTTAGATTATATATGGTGGGTGGGGTGATATAAAATGTAAAAATGCAATTTGCAACAATAAAAATTCTATGAAAAAAAAAAAAAAAAAAAGAGCAGTGTCAGAGGTCCTCAAAGACCAGAATTTTACTGTTTCCCAAACGGAGAAAACCACAGGGGGTTTGAGAGTTTATAAAAAGCTGAACAAATAATTTTGGGAAAAACAATTACTTTGGATAGTTTGTTTACTTATTTACTATTAAGTCACCACCACAAAATAAAAATGTACCATTTTTCAAAGATCTTATTGTGAATTGTGAAGGTTTCAGTTTTTTTTTTTTTTTTAGACCTTGTAATTTTTTTTATTTATTCAAAATGTCATCTAAACTTACCAGTAAAACGTCAGACTCCTCTCTGGTGACATATGCCACACTTTTCTCACAATCGACTGCAAGCTCACATTCAGCTCTTCCTTTGTCCAATCAACAACGTGCCTGTCCTACATTTTTTCATTTTCCAATAATAAGTTTCAGTTGGATTTACCTCACAATATGGAAGAAAATATCTGTTGCTACTTCCATTTCATTACAACTTTAAAATCTCAGGGTTTCTTTAAGTAAAGTTTTTAAGTCAAAGGGGTTTTGCTGACAAGTTTAGGAATCTCTGGACAGGATGATGAAAATTTGTAGTTCATCCTGTAGCACATCCTCACCAGCTATTAATATGTAAAGACTATGGTCTATTACAGATTACAATACACAGTACAATATCAAACTAAAACATCTCTTTGTGTCATTAACAAAACCACTCACCTGTGGGTTGACGTCCAGTATGCAAGTCCGTCCTGTGCGAATTACTTCATGGATGGAGTCGATTTTGGTTCCATATAGATTGCCGTCATATTCTCCATTCTCAAGGTAGCGACTTGACTTGATGTCTGTCTCCATATCCTCCCGGGACACAAAGCAGTATGACTGGACGTCCTTTTCGTCATCGCGTGGATGCCGAGAAGTGACTGAGAAACATGAAATTCTGACGAGTGAGGCTTTTTATTGGCAAAATGACAAATGTAATAATTATTAATATAACAATTAATGATATTAAAGGGGTAATTCGCCTTCAGTTGGTCCCCATTGACTTGCATAGTGTTTTTTCCCCATACTATGGAAGTCAATGGGGACCGTCGACTGAAGGTGAACTATCCTTTTAATGTTAATGTTGATTATATACTCACAAGGTACAGTAGTTCCATATCGCAGTGGGTTTAACACAATCAGGCGGTTCTTGAGGCTTCGGCGACCCACTCCTTGTGCACCAATCAGCACAAGAGTTTTTCTCTGGAATGGAGGCATCTTTGCTACTTCCTCATAGATCTGTAATTCATGGCGGTCAAATTCTATTAGAAAGAGAAGTTTTGAAAGTTAATTCTTACGTTTTAAAAATACGTGCACTACCATTCAACAGTTTGGAGTCATTAAGACTTTTTTTTTTTTTTTATAAAATGGTAAGATTTATTTTTTACAATTTTTGAAAGAAGGCTCTTATGCTCACCAAGGCTGCATTTATTTGATCAAAATTTTAGTAAAACCAACAGAATGATTTCTGAAGGGTCATGTAACACTGAAGACTGGAAAATTCAAACATGTTGATTTGGTAACTCAAGAAATTTCTGCGGAAACTCGAACATTTTTCCAGGATTATTTGATGAATAAAGTTCAAAAGAACAGTATTTATTTGAAATGGTAAATACATTTATAGTGTTACAAAAGATGTCTCTTGATTAATTTAATCTAACCTTGCCAAATAAAAGAATGACACCAAACTTTTGAAAGATTAAACATTAATTACAAAGAACCCCTGCAAATCTAACCTGCATTTTTCGCTGTCAAGTACATCATTTTCTTTTTCTTCTTTTTTCCAGTTAATGTACCACAGAGGATTCCTAAAACAAACCCACAGGTGGAACTTTGTATACAGCATAAATGCAATAGGAAGGAACTTTGATATGTCCCTAAAATAAATTTAATCCATAACTAGAAAAAAAATAAAAATAAACCTCTGTACCTGATCCATCCAGGTCTCTCCTTACAAATGCCTTCCTCTTTTCCTCAAGAAACTGACTGGGGATCAAGCCAGTGCGGCCTCCATTTATATTACATGCCTAAACGAAAAAGCTTCAATGTCAAATATTTCAGCAATTAAAGAAATCAGACCAAAAAAAAAAAAAAAAAGTAAATCTTTAGTTTAGGGACCAATTCTCACTATTAACAAGTTGCTTTTTAGCATACCTATTAACATATTGTCTGTTTATTAGTACGTATAAAGCACATATTCTACATGACCACATTCTACATCCTAAATCCTACCCAAACTTAACTACCTTACCAACTATTAATAAGCAGCAAATGAGGAGTTTGAGGCAAAAAAAATCACGGTTAATTAATGGTTTGTTAATAGCGAGAATTGGACCTTAAAATAAATCATATGCTTCTCACTTGCCACCAGTTGGGGTCCTCCTTGTTCACTATATGCAGAATGTCTCCTTTAGAGAAAGCCAAACCCGCCTCTTTACAAGGGATCAGATTATCTGTGTCAGGATTGTAGTTGAAATGTGGCTTCAGATACACCTAAAGGACAAAGAAAGTGTTGTTACTCCTGTTTATTACCATGACTCATGCTAATTATAGCCTAAAAATGCAATCATGTCATATCTCACAGGCAAAATAAATTATTTATGCTGACTTCGACATATGCAAATGATGAGGGGAAGGTTGTATTTTATGTATAATATCTAACCAAAAAAAACAAACAAACATTAAGGCTAAAGCGTTTTCATGTTGTATTGACAAAATCTGTGTTGTGTAATGCTAGGCCAATTCACATTGTCAACGTTTTGTCGATAGAATACTGCATCCTCCTGGGAAATAAATGAATAGTAACAGAGACAGCTTATGTTGGTGTGTGCTGTAAATGGGCTTCTCTATGAAGGACAACAGTATGTTTTCACATGAAATATTTATGGATCCTAGTGGATCTTTATCAGTGATGATTTCCCAACAGTAAACACACAGCGGTCATTCACTGCACATAACCAAGCCACTGAGTAAAGTTCAGGTCTAAAAAAGACAGAAATTTAGGTTTGGCACAAGGAAAGGATCCCTGTAAACCCTTGCCCTCCGTCTTTGCTCTTGTGCGAGGTTTTCAAACAGTATTTATTCAAAGAAAGTGTGTAAAGGACATACGTGCTTAGAAGTACACTCTCAGGAAGTGGCAAAATGGTAACATGGTTGAAGTGAAGCAGCACACTGTTTGAGAACCTAAACCTATTCGGATCAGGATTTGAACCAGCAATCATACATGGACCTGCGAAACCTGCTTAACTTGTGCGATTTCTTTGCACCAAATATGTTGCACATTACAGTCCCGTATGTCCCAATTATGACTCATTGTGGTGCAAAACACTTTACTAACATTAGAAAGATTTGATGAAAAAAAAAAAAAAAAAGGTAATGACTGAGAATTTGATGATCTATTTCTCTCCAGGCCCAGATCTCCTTAGAGTAGAAAGTAAGGGTGTGCGCATGTTTAACTCCTCCCATCTGCCCTACTTAGCACAGGTCATGTTATTAATAGAGATAACCATGTTCAGTTTCAGCCCGATGGCATTCGGAGTAACCCAGAGGCCAGGTCTCTCCTTTTTCCTCCTCAAGGACTGTTCGAACCCATAATCCATCAGGAGGTTATACAGCACTAAAATCAGGACTATGGGACAAGATTCTTTTGTATCTGATCGTGGTTGTATCTCTTTATTAGTTCTACTGGATCTCAGCGCTGCGTTCGACACCATCGACCACAACATTCTTTTAAATAGACTAGAAAACTTTGTTGGCATTAGTGCAAGTGCCTTAGCATGGTTCAAATCGTACTTATCTGACCGCCATCAGTTCATAGCAGTGAATGAAGAGGTATCATATCGATCACAAGTGCAGTATGGAGTACCTCAAGGCTCAGTACTAGGGCCGTTACTTTTCACACTTTACATGTTACCCTTGGGAGATATTATCAGGAAACACGGTGTTAGCTTTCACTGTTATGCTGATGATACTCGGCTCTATATTTCTTCACGGCCCGATGAAACACACCAAATTGAGAAACTAACGGAATGCATAGTCGATATAAAAAACTGGATGACGAGTAATTTCTTACTGCTAAATTCTGAAAAAACAGAGGTGTTAATTATCGGACCTAAAAACCCCACATGTAATAACTTAGAACACTACCTAACACTTGACGGCTGCTCTGTCAATTCTTCTTCATCAGTCAGGAACCTAGCAATCTTTCTTTTGAAAGCCATGTTTCTAGCATCTGTAAAACTGCGTTCTTCCATCTCAAAAACATATCTAAATTGCGACCTATGCTCTCAACGTCAAATGTAGAAATGCTAATTCATGCGTTTATGACCTCAAGGTTAGACTATTGTAATGCTTTACTGGGTGGTTGTTCTGCACGCTTGATCAACAAACTACAGTTGGTCCAAAATGCAGCAGCTAGAGTTCTTACTAGAACAAGGAAGTATGACCATATTAGCCCGGTTCTGTCAACACTGCACTGGCTCCCTATCAAACATCGTATAGATTTTAAAATCTTGTTAATGACTTATAAAGCCCTGAATGGCTTAGCTCCTCAGTACTTGAGCGAGCTCCTATCACACTATATTCCTTCACGTCCGCTGCGTTCTCAAAACTCTGGCCATTTGATAATACCTAGAAAATCAAAATCGACTGCGGGCGGCAGATCCTTTTCCTATTTAGCTCCCAAACTCTGGAACAATCTACCTAACACTGTTCGGGAGGCAGACACACTCTGTCAGTTTAAATCTAGATTAAAGACCCATCTCTTTAACCTGGCGTACACATAACACAATAATACACTTCTATTATTCAAATCCGTTAAAGGATTGTTAGGCTGCATTAATTAGATCAACCGGAACCGGGAACACTCCCCATAACACACAATGTACTCGTTACATCGTAAGAAGATTGGCATCTACGCTAATATTTGTTTCTTTCTTATTCTGTTTCTCAGTCCGTGTCTGGATCAGATGGTGGATCGGCGCCGGGAGATGATGTCTGCGGCCCTGATCGTCAGCGATGAGCCCCAGAGACATATCCCCAGTGAAGACCTCGATTAAAATACAATAAAACTAAAAATAAAACAAAACTAAAAATATAATAATAAAATACCTAACTACATAATACTATTATTGTTGGAAATTGCAACAATATAAAAATAGAAAACATTTATACATTTAACATTTTAATTAAAACAATAAGTAAACAATAATATCCTGGCCAGAGGAGAACTGGCCCCCCGACTGAGCCTGGTTTCTCCCAAGGTTTTTTTCTTCTCCATTCTGTCACAGAGGGAGTTTTGGTTCCTTGCCGCTGTCGCCTCTGGCTTGCTCAGTTGGGGACACTTAATTTCTAGCGATTATCGTCAATTGGATTTCACAGATACTATTTAAACTATACTGAGCTAGACAATGACATCTCCGAATTCAATAATGAAATGCCCTTAACTGAAAATTGAGTGTTTAATCTTATTATTATACATTACTGACACTCTATCCTCCAACTTGATACTGTTAAGTGCTTTGACACAATCTGTATTGTTAAAAGCGCTATATAAATAAAGGTGACTTGTACTCTCAGCATCTGATTCAGTTCAGATGAGGATGATCTTGTACAAATTCATGCCAGTTCTTGTTGCAGCAAATGTCCACCAAATAGAATTTTGTATGGATTTGTCTCGTAACGGTCACTAAAATTTTAGTGAATGTAATAAATAAATTAGGGATGCACTGATACCGATACTGTACTCGTTAAAATGCCCCGATAGCAAACGCAGATACCACACAGCATGTGAACAGTGCTGTGAAGTGTGAACAAAGAATCAGACAACAGAACAAACAGAGTAGAATGGAGTTATTAGAAATTAAGGATGTCTATGAAGAGCATGCATGTAATTAATATAATGTTAAACATCCAATATTCAAGTGAGTATCCCTTTTTCACAGACGTCACTGGAAAGTTTGTAGTTTGGTCGGATATGTCAAACGCAAGTAAGTAAAAATGCACAAGTTACTAATTTGACGGTAAGGAGAGAGAGAGACAATTCTGTTGCATGATCTTTTTTTCTGTATGCTCACCTAGCACACGTATCATTTAGATTAAAACTAAATCGTGAATAAAAAAATTATAGGGTCATTCTCTATAAACAACATTTATTTTAAATATCAAGCATACACAGAAACTAGACTATCTAAATCAAAAGTGAAATGTGCTAGGCTATGCGTTGCTCTCATTCTGCACCAATACAAACGTGTGCATGTGTTGAACATGTTTTGCTTGTTGACATTAATTGCATTATATGAGTCCCTTTGGAATATAAGTTGCAATATGTTTCAGATGATAAAAAAAAAATGTTCATCGCCGTTACGAAATTTATATATACAGAG
This sequence comes from Schizothorax lantsangensis, assembly GCA_027422415.1. NCBI lineage: Eukaryota > Metazoa > Chordata > Actinopteri > Cypriniformes > Cyprinidae > Schizothorax > Schizothorax lantsangensis. The sequence continues at coordinate 13,837,463 of CM049850.1, read as the reverse complement.
TGATTCCTTGCATTATTACAGGAAGTCTTGTTATTACAGTACTGAGCTGCTGCAATGGAGCAGCTCTAATGTGCTATCATCTTGAATATAAAGTACCATAAAAAAAAAAAAAAATATATATATATATATATATATATATATATATATATATATATATATATATATATATATATAGAATAGTGAAAGAAACAAAAGCTTGTAGAATACATTTTAATGGGCATAATTAGGTGCAAAACTGAAGGAAATATCCATTTAATAAATGAACGAAGCCAAATAACATTATGCATACTCTTTTGGTTTTTGTACCCAGTATTTTTAAGAATTATCAATGCAATGAAAATACATGTATCTGTACTTGGTTATGGGCAAGTAGTACCAAAAATAAAAGTATCGTGTCGGTCAGTTCTGGATAAAGTGAAATCGGTGTATTCCTATGATAAATAAATACAACTGAAACCCGGTGCCATGCAACGACTAACCACAAAACTAGGGATGGGTACCGAAACTCGGTATTAAATCGGTCTCGGGCTAAATTATGAAAGACCGGAGTATCGATAAGCTCTGACGTTATCGGTTCTGCTGTCGGTACTGGAGAAATTAAGAAAACACACATACATTTATTGTTGCTATATATACACATTATCTTGCAAATTCTCTCTCACCAGAGTTGCCAGCTGTTTTAATGTGCAATAATATTCAAACATTTGTCTATTATGCATTTTTGCTATTTGCAATTCAGAAGCGAGATCGCGCTCACGTGGAGGAGCTTCAGCACGCGCAACATGAAAGCCCTGTTTAATTATGATGAGAGAGCTAAACTAACTATTCAAACATCTGCTTACGATTTAGGCCTGTGGCTGTTATATTAAGATAAGTTTTTTTTTTTTTCGATTTTGGCTTCTAAGGATTATAGCCGCGTTTCTTCTAGCACAACTTCCATCCCTTCACAGCGGCGCGCATTCGTTCCTCCCTAACCAAAACTTAACGTCAGAATCATCATCGGTGATTGTTGTAAGATGCCGTCTTTACTGTTGCTAAATTGCGGGACATGTTTGCTAATAAAACGTAGAAAGTACAATCCGCGCGAGAGACACTGTTCCCCAGGCTGAAATGTGTGTGTGTGTGCATGCCTGCGCGGCGCGCTCCAAAACGGACAGGCAAATTACACTTTGAGCTTCGGGCGCGTCCAAACGATCAAATACACACAAAATATGTCCAAATGGCCGGCTACGAGAGTATTCACTTAAACATAGTTTATGTCTTAAGTGGGCGAGAACAGTTGGGAGAAAATCCGATGTCAATATATTATCTTAAAGTGACAGACTGGCGCTTGGACCATCAATGTTAATCAAAGAACAAAATGTGAGAGAAAATCCCCCACAGCTCTTAATAATGTTATAGCTTTAATAAGCATTAATCTATCAATATATACAGTGAAAACTATGCAGTGTTCATTTACATTTGATTACTTTTTAGATTTATTTTGTAACTATTACTTACCTGAACATTAATATTAGTAGACCTTCATAGAAAAATGAAAGCACTGTTTATTTCATTTCATTTGTATATTTATTTGTTTTATTATATTTGTCAGTTTTTTAACTTTGTTTCTTTGTTCATGTTCTTACTGTATCTTATCTTATGTATATAAAACACTAAAAATGCATTTACAAATTGATGTTTTATATTAATTTAATTAAATATTTATTTTACATTTCAGAATATAAAGCAATGTTAATTCAGCTCCTAATCTGTCATATATATATCGGATCGATAAGCGGTATCGGTAAGAGTAGTAATACCGTTAAAACCTTAACGATACCCATCCCTACACAAAACTGCCGTGTAACAAACAAAAAGTTGATGAATATTTTTTAATTTGGTGCCATTTAACTTGATTGGGTTTGCTGTGAATCAGTGGTGTGCTGACCTGTGCGGGTGGAGGCGTGTCCCTGTAGCTGGGCAGGATTTTGAGTGTGATGCTTCCATTGCAGTCCCTCAGCATGTGCTGTAATGCCATGGGGTCTTTGCCCACCTCTCGGCCGTTCACCTCTCGGATGACATCACCTGCATGCAGCATTCCTTGCCTGTCAATCATGCTGCCGTGCATAACACGTGCAATGACAAGGTCGCCATCCTCCACCCGGAATGTTACACCCTAAAAGAGACGACACAACGAATCTCAGAAATGCCGGCACAAAGAGTCAGACATACTTTTTATTAAGGGATGATATATAGGGGGATATTATATTATATATTATATTTAGGGCTGCAAAACGATTAATCGTGATTAATCACATTCAAAATTAAAATTTGTGTTTACATACTATATATTTGTGTGTACTGTAATATTTATTATGTATATATAAATAGTAAATACACACACACACGTATATATTAAGGAATAATTATATATATATATATATATATATATATATATATATATATACTGTATATATATTAGTGCTGTCGCGATTAATCCCACCTAACATTAAAGTTTTTAAATATACATTTATATTGCAATAATTTCACATTCAATCTTCAAATGTACAATGTACAAACAACATAAAGACAGTATATTTTTAATATTTCTTTAATGGCATCTTTTTTATGATTGAAGGCCAGCATCACTGATATCAATACTACTGATGTCTCTATAAAATTGTTTTTCCCTCTTAATATTTAACCATTGACTGTAGCCATTCAGCATTACAGTATAATTGACAGCTATCAATTTTAACATTTATTAGATTAACTTCTAATTTAAGTGAACTTCAAACAATCTTCACACGAACCCATTATAATAAATGACATATTTAGCTACCTGTGCCCTTCAGCAGAAATATACAGAAAATTACCAAACACTAAATTCTAAATTAAATATAGATGAACCCCTTAAAGCTATAAAAGTTATTGATTTCCTCTTTTTTTTCTTTTGTTCTTGGATTAATAGACATCACAGCAGCTGGTTATTATTATTTGCCTGCTATTGCTTTAAAAGCTGCTGCTGCTTTCTGACCCACTTCAGGTCTTAGTCTCTTCTAATGAGCTGACGAGTTGAATCGGGTGTGTTAGATGAGGGAGACAGTTCTGGGGTGCCTCAGGACAGTTTTTAAAACCATTTCAAATATGAGGCATATATAACATTGCATGCATGCACACAGTTTTAAGGCAGCTTTAATCGCCTTTTTTGGTAACTTCATGCCTTAACTGACGGCATAACTAGGACATCGCATGCACGTAGTTTCTTTCGCTGTTTGATATGAAATGATACAGGCTACAGCGCGCGCCGACACCTTTGTGCGTGTATTTGAAGAGAGCTCGCTACGAGCACAGTGTCTTTTACAGGCGCTCGTTTGACTCGCGCCTGGCGCGGAGGCAACGTTAGAGCGCGCGTCTGAAACGTCTCCCGTTTGATGTGGTCATAAAAACGTTCTGCATCTAAATAAACGCAATCCTTTTCAAGAAAAAAAAAAGAGACCGAGGCAGCAGTTGTGAATGGGAAGGCCAACCCCAGCCCCGCCCCTGCGTTAAATATTTTTAACACGTTAATCTGAAAAAATTAATCTCCCGCGTTAACGCGCTAATTTTGACACCACTAATATATTATATATATATAAATATAAATAAAATTCTTCCTTAATATATACATGTATGTGTGTGTATTTACTATATATATACACACATACACATATAATAAAAAATATATACAAGTAGAATTATAATTATATACACATTTTTAAAAAATATATACATGTGTGTGTACTTACATATACATAATAAATATACACAGTACACACACATAGTATGTAAACAAACTTTTATTGCAATTAATCAATAAAATATTAATTGCAATGCAATTAATGAATGCAATTAATCGTTTTGCAGCCCTAATTATTATTATTATTATTATTAATTATTATATTATATATTATATTATAAAAAGCCACTGAAAACAACATTATTCATACATTCATTTATTGGATATTGCATTATATTATCTTATTATATTAAATGCAACTGAAAATAAAATTTCTTTCAGTGACTTTTTATATGAATTCGTATTTTAAAATCTCTAAATAGATGTTATTTTCAGTGGCTTTTAATATAATGAAATGTGCAATAAATGAATAAAGGTTGTTTTCAGTGGCTTTTTTAACCAACACCCTGGTGAATTTCTGACCTTGGCAGAGACACAATGACATTTTTCTAGGTGTTAAAACACTGCAGGCTGCCAACTATAGATCTGCTGCTCAAGACTGGTTGGCCTTAGATCTTCCTTGTATATGAAGGTCTAATTTAACAATTAAGTCTAGATCTTGTTAATGCAAACATTAATCCAACGCAGACTAACCGAATGGCACTGCGTGGATTTGAAACACAAGCTGTTAGTAGAGAGACTCTACAGAGCTAAAGATCTGACCGACTGTGGGATCTAATCCTGTGAAACTGAGAACATCTGTCACTCACCAGAGGCTCTCCGGCCTTCTTCTGGATGCTGATCATGCGAACCGTGTCAGCCGGCATGAGGGATGAGCTGGCCATGCTGGTGGAATTGGTGCTGGGGGGAGGAGCTTCATATGACTTAGAGGCCACCTTGTCGTGAGCTTCTAACAGGGACTGGAAATACAAAGAAAATACAGAACAGAACAACAAAATTACCAAATAAATCATCTTCCTTTAAAAAAAAACAAAAAAACACAGGATCAACTAATTTGTCCAATTTCTCAAGTGCTTATTGGTGATCTTGCTTCCTTTTCTGCTGAGAAGGCTACAGGATGAATAAATAGTTGTAAATAAACAGTCAACATATTATCATGAAAGAGGCAGTCAGACACAATGAGGTTTGGTACCTGGAAGTGCGGTTCCTTCAGGATCTTACAGAGTTCTGCTGCACTTTCATCATGAGTGGTCAGACTGCTCATATCAGACAGGATCTCACTCACTAGCTCCACGTTATTACTTTGCACCGCCTCCAGCTTAACATCCTCCAATCGATCGTGAGCCTGAGAGAGAGTGGGCGGAGACAAAATAACTTGAGTGTCTTGCCAAGAAAGCGATTAATGGATTACGTCTAGATTAACAAATGCACTGCCATGTACACTTCAGATGGAAGAGAGGGTTTTAACAACTGTACAAAGTCATTAAGAATAATGATTTAATCAAGCAGCTCAGCTCTTGGTTTTTATTAAAACAGATTTTTTTTTTAAATATGAAAAATAAAACTATCATGCCTTTGTGTTATTTTTCCAAATATCCTATTAATACATTTGATTGTTTTACCCTTGATCATACTTTCAATCTGTAATAAAAATGCAAAATAAAAATCTAACTATGATAAACAGAGTGAAAATAAATAACACTCCAATTTGAATGAAAATTAGACCCACAGTTTTTATTTCCAGTGTCATTTCCACCACAATGTCTTTCAAATGTTCTTGTTTAGCAATCAGTCAGTGAAATGCATGAATTAATGAATTAATAATGAGCTAAGACTATTTTTGAAGACCAAATTTGTTCTCAATCATGTGCATTTAACATACATAAAACTCTAGAAATAGGCCTAAGCCTTAGGAAAAATAACTTTCTAAAAACGTTTAAAATGTAATTCACCAAATTATAAAAAAGGGAATACATCATTTGATATGTGGTTGAAATTGTACAGTGGTGGGAATTTTTAAGACTTTCAATTCTGTTTTTATTTTTTGAGATCTACATGAACATACACAGATGTTAATGAACAAATAAGTTACAATCAATTTCTCTATCGCGCTCTCAGTTTGCTCCCTATCAGGGGTTGCCACAGCAGAATAACCTGCACAACACATAAAAAAAAAAAACACTGACAACAGACTGAAAATAGTGTCAGCACAGGATTATTCAGAGGAAATAGACCGTACAAACTGGACATTAATGCAGATCAAACCATCAGTCACTTGTAAACGAACGCTTACAAGAAAAATCCACAGACAGTACAGTAACATGGACTATATGTTTCTCACAATAGCGTGTTAGTTCCTAATCAAACAGTGAAACTCAACCAGTATATCTCACAATCTAAACCAGGGGTGTCAAACTCAAGGCCCGCGGGCCTATTTCGGCCCTCCACATCATTTTATGTGGCCCGCGGGAGCATATGATTGTCTTACAAAAAAAAACAAAAAACCTATGCTACTTTATATCATACATTATGAAAGTGCGTATCAATACCACAAGTTTCTGTTTCTATTTGCCGTTCTGTTTATACGCAGAAATTGACTTTGGTGTGCGTATGATACGCAATGGTTTTTCCATTGATGATGACTGCGTGGATGGCTCAAAGGAATAAAGCGGACCTCATCAAGTGCTCGAGCACCATAGACGGAAAAACACGATGTTCACCATTCATTTAACGAATTAGAAAATCGATGGAAGCTTTCAGACATGACTTTCTTCTCCTTTTTCTGCTGAGTTATTTTAATGACAAATGTCCAGAGCGCATTATAGCCTGCAAGAGCGCATCAAATGCGCGAGCGCAAACCTCTCCGCTCGCAGGTGGATTCCCATTCATTCACTCTCACAGAAAACAGACGCGCTCTCTATCGGTCAGACATTACATGTGTGCGCTCAAAAATGATCTTCTCTCCTGAATTTAACGTTGCCATAAGTGTGGGCATGCACCGGCAGAAACCTAAATTGGCGCATATGCCAACGAAATGTAAATCAGTATTTACACAGCATAACAGTATAAATTTACCTATCTGTCTCGCACGTGTCCCGCATTATCCGGCAAAATCACATCTACTGTCCTGAAACAGATCTATAGCCAGGTGGTCACCCTAGTGCAGAGTAGTAAAATAATTTGAATCAGTAAATTTTAACGAAAAAAAATTACATTATACTTTTTTAGTACTTTTTGTATTTATTTATTTATTTTTGGGTGGGGGAGTGGGGTTGAGTATGGCCACTTCTTTTTTTTCTACTTTAAGCATTGATTGCATATCATATGCACGCCAAAGTCAATTTCTGCGTATAAATCGCACGCCAAATAGAAACAGAAAATCGTGCTATTGATATGCATTTTCATGAGACCGGGCTCATTTGTTTTTATCTTAAATGCCATATCTGTCACACGTTCTTAGCAGCTCACAATGATTGGTTGTACCATAAATGTAACAAAAAAAGTTTTTAACAAAGTTAATGTTGAACCTGTGTTTGATGATACTTGTCTTTATTTACTTTGATTTATGGAGTAATTTGGATTTCTTAACCTGATAAATTAAAAGTATTTGTTAAAATAACACAGAGCAATAACATATTTTTACATCTATGCAAATGCACATGCAATATTTGTAACTTAAATAGAGACAGTTATTTAACAATATGTTAAGGAGTAGTAACATTTGTACAGTCTTACAGTTTCAACCGGCCCTTTGATGGCAGCCATAATGTTGAAGTGGCCCTCAGTGAAAATGAGTTTGACACCCCTGATCTAAACAATTTCACACAGCTATATTATGAATAAGAAGAGGCCCCCTGTACATGACTGGAGAAATCAAAGGTGCTATAAAAAGTCGGCATAAAATTTACCAAAAACATGGGAAAACAAAAAAATGGAAGGCAAGGAATATTGTCCAATGGCAGATCAAACAAGCAAAAAAGAAATATTACGCAAATAAAATCCAAAATTTGAAGAGTAAAGCCAAGACAGTGGTGGGATTACATCAACAATGACCTTGGGCGATCTAAAACTAATAGAACTGAGATAAAACTTTATAATGTGAATGGAGATTATGTGGCAGAGGTCTTGAACATTTTTTTTTTGCCGCGGCTTGGACTAGTGACAAGATGTGTGCGATTTTTCCTTTGGCCTAACCAACAAAAATGCATGAACTGTGTAGTTTAGGACAGATAAAACAAGCCCTTCTAAGATTAGATACACGGAAAGCAAGTGGCCATGATGTCATACCTCCTTGGCTTCTCAAGAATCACCCAGAAGACCTGGCACCAGTTATAGCACATCTGATCAATACCTCATATCAAGTGGGTATTCTACCAACTGCATGGAAAGAAGCTAATATATGCCTAGTCCCAAAGGCTGCTCGACCAAATGAAAAATCTGACTGGAGACCAATTTCCTTAACTTCTTGCACTGGTAAAATACAAGAGAGGTTTGTGTTGAAGGAACTTATGCCAACAGTTCTGAAAGAATGCAACAATCAGTATGCTTATGTGCCTAAACAGCACCACGAATGCTGTTTGGTTAAGAATATACATACATGGCTAAGGGAGACAAACTCTCAACAACCAACTATGGTTCGTGTGTTATTGGCAGACATGTCATAAGCATTTGATCGAGTTGACCATACAAGGCTTTTTCAGCATTTAACAACACTTAACCTCTGTCCACAGTTGTTGGCTTGGTTGTTTAGTTATACAACAGGAAGACGACAAAGGGTTGTTGCAAACGGTAAAAGCAGTGAATGGAAAATTGTGACATCAGGGGTTCCCCAAGGTGGAGTTGTATCACCATATCTGTTTTTACTTCATATGTCAACCCGTGAAGTCATTTTTGATGATACACTGGACACAGTTTATGCAGATGATATTGGTAAATCACGCGCTGTACAGTTAAAAGACATGGAAACAGACAAAAAGATGGAAATGGAGGCACATGCTTTGGAAACTTGGGCACAAAATAACAACATGCTCTTAAATGGAAACAAATCTGTCGAAATAAGGATATGTTTTGCAAAAAATTCAATACAACCACCACCACTCATACTGGGAGGTCAGGCGGTTCCTGTGGTATTACAGTCAAAATACCTAGGGTATCATCTTGACAATCAATTAAATGGAAATTATCACATTGACGAGTGTGTAAAAAAGGCATCTCAACGTCTTCACTTTTTGACAGTTTTTGCAAAACATGGAGCTTCTGCTGAAGCTTTAGTCAGAGTATGTACTGCTCCTTGATCAGACCCTGTTTGGAGTATGCAAATGTGCTGCTAGTTGGTTGCACAAAAAAGCAAGCAGCTTTGCTGGAAAGCATTCAAAAGAGGGCACAACGAATCATTGAGAGATTTACCAACACATCAATACATCTACCTGATTTACAAGGTCGGTGAGAGCAAGCCACCATTAAATTAATACAAGAGATGGCCCAGAATGATCATCCCCTTCATGAACTTTTTCCACCAACCAGGGGTGAAAAAACTGGTTGGCTTCTTAGGAAGCAAAGCAATTTGACATTATTCAAAGCAAGGACAAAACGGTATGCTAGTTCTACCATTCCTTTTGGTATAAGACTGTTCAATGCATGCAATGTTGATGCTTAGGGTCGTTTTTGCAGTTGCACTTGCATGTTTCAAAACTTTTTGTGTTTATGTGCGTGAGTGAATGGATGTATATTTTGCTTAAGTATGGACAGACGTATATGTATATGTGTGCAAATGTACATCTTTTATTATTTTTTGGGAGTAGTATTATTAGTATTCTTGTTATTTTATCTTTCAATGTACTTTCTGCTATAATTCAATCTCAGTATTGCTAAGCAGAAACGTAAATAAACTTCAACATCACATTCTTATGACCTGTGACACAACAAACAACCCCTGGCCTCATAAATGTGCGCACATGTGAACGTTTATGCTGATATTTAGGAGGCAGATATAACTCTTATTAACTAATAATTTAAAGGATTATTTCAAAAGTAACAATTATAATTTATATAAATTTATTTGATGTCTCCTAATAGCTATCAAACTAAAGGAGTTAAAATGAAGTATTAGTTTATACCTTAGCAAGGGAACGAACTATGGGACTCTCCATAATGCCACGGAGGAAGATGAGGTCGATGTCTTTGGCTCCTGTTGAAGGCGGCAGCTCCTTGAGGTTATCCAGCACCTGCTGCATGGCTGAAGGTCACACACAATTTACATGCATGATTAAAATGTATATATATAAAGAGTTAAAAACCAAGATTGTAATTAAGGTGATTATGATAAGGGAAATCATACAATAAAGCAAACACCAAACTGCAGACACCTATTTTTTAAACCTTTGTTTTTATACGATTAAATTCTTAAGCACTACAGACTATATACATTATGGTATCAAAATACATGAAAATGAAAGATTAGAGTTTAATAACTAAATCCTATCTCTCATACTATATATAAATATAAAAAAGAACTTAAATCAAGTTAGACCAACTAGATGTAGCTGACCATTTTCACAATCATGGCTCAATATTAGTACTCGCCAATTGTTATCGAACCGTGACCCCCGAACTAACTGTACTAACTGTACAGAAAGAAAGACGCTTAATTTTCATTAAGACAAAATATGGTTTAGACAAAGTAAACAAGCTAAATCAGGTTTATTTGATCATATTTACAAAGTAAGGCCCAAAATCAACATAACCAAGCTCCAAATGTGAGTATTTACTCTTTGACAGATAAATAAATATTAAGTCTTTAGTATCTACAATATTAAATTGTTTAAATGTGTAGCGTCACAACATGTAATGAAATAGAGCCAAAATATCATAAATATAGCCGTAAGCGGCAATAATCGGGATCCATGCACCAATGGCCAGGATTGCCAGATTGGGCAGGGGACTACACTCTCAAAACATGAAATACACCTGTGGAGGGAGAGGACATGATGGCTCCAATTATATCATTGCAACTCTGAAATCAGAATGAATCAATCAAAATCGAAACTGAATGTCTGGGACTATGCAATTCTGTGCTGCATTAGGACATCTTTTAAAAGGTCCAGACTGGTATATCCTTGCAAGCAATGTTCCCTCTAAGCTGTGCGCGCACGCGGCCGCAGCTGAAGAAATAATGTGCCGCACACACGCAGAAATGAGTTGGGAAAGCCATGATTGAATTCTAGTAAAAGAGAAAGAATTGCAATGCTCAGAATGCTCAAAATGCATTGAATTTATTTAATACACGAGTTTCACAATTTGAGTTGAATTACTGAAATAAATGAACTTTTCCACAACATTCTAATTTATTGAGATGCACCTGTATATATATCACGATATACACAGGTGCATCTCAATAAATTAGAATGTCTTTGAAAAGTTCATTTATTTCAGTAATTCAACTCAAATTGTGAAACTCGTGTATTAAATAAATTCAATGCACACAGACTGAAGTAGTTTAAGTCTTTGGTTCTTTTAATTGTGATGATTTAGGCTCACATTTAACAAAAACCCACCAATTCATCTCAACAAATTAGAATACTTCATAAGATTACTTTTTTTGACAGTGTCTGCTTGCATATTTTAATCATATTTGGTAATTCTCTTTAATGCATTTACCCTGATTTGATCTGTTTTCCTGGGAAATGTATCTATTTTTGTATTAATCTGTCATCATTATTTTGTTTTAAGGAGTTAAAAATGGTCCTTATCAACCTTGATATACATTCTCTTACATTATTTTGACAGTTAAGTTTTAGGTGTTTTTTTGTTGGGGTGGGTGGGTTTTGGTGATCTTTTGGGCTGGAAATCGTTCATCCAATCTGGCAACACTGCCAATGGCCCACATGGATGGTTAGTAATTCAACCACATCAATGTGTCTAATGATGTGGTTTTTACAGAAAAGTCCATCTTGAATCTTCTTTGATGAAACGGGTCTCAGCAACAAACTTGTCAAAAAAGACAAATGACTTCCAAACGAAAAATCACTCCCTCTTACTGTTAGACTCAAAGGCTACGTTCACACTGTCAGTTTTTGGGATTGACAACCGCATTTTCTCTACAGGTGTGAGTCTCGAAATGTCTCGTTCACACAGCAGCTTACAGTTGTGTTTAGAATTCTGTCTGTATGAACGTGCAACGGAAGTCAAGCCCGTATTCCTTACCAGTAACCATAGCGACAGTGACCAAAGTAAAATCAAAGTTGGTGACGTGCATAAAACTGAAAGTTTTAGCACTTTCTGACACGACAAGAGTCCAATCGAGCCACGAGTTCTTTCGTCAAATCTTCATTAACCGACAGCAGCTTTTAAATTTGGGTGGAGAGCATTTGAATCGCATGCAGAACACAAAACTGACAGGAGCGGCTCCGGTGGAAAACTGACGGGATCTAAAACTTTCAGATGACATGCAGATCATTTCTCCGTAACTGTAAGTTACCGAGAACACAAGAAAACACGCGCCACACAGTAGATGCGCATTTGTACGGCAGAGCGGCTCTCTCTCGCACTGTATGACGTGACAGACAACTAGTTGTCCAGTCCTGTTCCGTTCACACAGCGCGTGTGTTCCGAGAATGCGGTTGCGAGTCCTGAAAATCTGCAGGTGTGAGTTCGGTTACAGAATGCAGTTGTCACACCCATAAATAACCGAACTGTGTGTGAACGGAACCGTATTAAGTACTCAAATACAGGATTGACAACCGTATTCTGCTGCTTTGTGAATGTGGCCAAAGAGAAGTCCAAAAACCCTCTGTAGGGTGACCAGAAGCTTTGTTGGATGTGGAATTAAATTTACATGAGTTGTATGTCATAGGTCAACAAGTCTGTGAATGCTTAGACTCCTGATAATACATTTCAAAAATAGTTTCCACAGCTTCCTACAGCTTGGCAGGAAGTTGATTTTGGATCCTGTTTACAGTCAACACTACACAACCTACTGCTTTCCAGTAACAGAGAACGACAAAACAAATCCATGTGTATATTACTGCATCAGAAAGCACTCAGACAATTATAACAACTTGAGAGCTTCGAAAAGGGCATATTCATCACGAAGTGGAGTAATTTGCATAGTGCAAACAGTAACCATTTCCATGGTGAACAAACCCACACAGAGACCTCTCCCTCAATAAGGCAACAAACTGCACAACACGGCAGAGAAAACGGTGTGTCAGCGGAAGCAGCTGAAAGAAGACATGGAGCTGAGGGTCATACATGCAGGTCATTAAGCCTCGGAGATGAGCCATTTCATCAGCGCTTTTCTGTAACCTCTTTTCTGTAACATCTCCACAGGTTTCTCTCTACAGATGCAAGATACATTAGACACCGGGAGAGTGATGATGATATGGCTAGAAGGACTGAAGAGGTCTTAGCCGTTTCTGACCCATACTCAGGAGCAGCAGTTTGCCAAAGCTCTATCATCTGCAGTCATGGATAGATGTGAACTTGATCAAAATCGAATAAAAGTCCACTGCTGTTACTGTGTAGCAATTGACTTTGCTGGGTAGCAAATTCACTCACTGTTTAAAATGCCAAGTTCTGTCATGAAACTCTATGGCGCAGGCTGATGGGTGGTAGTGCAAACTGATGATATTCACAGCGTTAAACTACTTGGCACAAACTGCCAAATATAAATATAAATATAAATATATATATATATATATATATATATATATATATATATGCTACTCTAGCAGCAGCATGTCTACATACTTGCTTTGCAGCAGCAATAATCTAGAACAACAGCAATAACCAACAGCAGCAGCAATACAGCAGAGTATCAAATCTACTCAGCCTAGATCAAATACATTAATACTGTCATATCCATTACCATGCTAAATTTTTCAGAGAGTTGTCATGATAGAAATACTAGAACACCTTTCCTCAACCAGTATTATTCACATATGCCACAAATGTTGCAGAAAGAGTTACCAGGTTGCTGCCATATAAAGCTCTGTTAAATATCATCAACTGGTCACTCGTCTATAATTGAAGCCATGCCGACCGTCCCATCTGTGTGTTTGTGATATGTTTGGATATCACAAACATCACACACCCTAATGATCTATAAAGCATCCTATAAACCTGTAAGAGGCTCTAAGGTGCTTACCTGTGCCAGACTTGGCATTGGCAACGGTCATTATTCCTATATTGCAGGGCAAGTTCACGGCCAAGACAAAATTTGTCTTCAGTAGCAATGAGAACCATGCACCTGGGGACAGGAAGAAGCAGGTCCACATCAGAATGTTTATTCACTCCATCATTCTGTGCTACTTTTCAAACAGAATGAGAAAGTCAAACGGTTAGGATAAAAACAAGCCAGAAACATTTTTATCCATGCAGTGTCAGCTAAGTGCATCAGAATCATCCATTTACGTAGTCTTTGAAATCTTCAATCACTTGAACTACGAATGAGGTTAAATTAAGAGAAAAGGACTTTACCCACAAACAGACCATCTTTACACACAACAGTCCATCCACATGAGCAGAGACACGCAAACAAAGATATTCTACAAACAAAACCTGGATCTGTTTCTGCCGATTGCTGATTACAGCTACACAATCCTATATGATGTGCGTTTATATAGAAGCACATACAATAGGTCGCGTGTAGAAACAAGAAAACTCTCAGTTGTACTTTACCAATGGCAACAACATTTGATTCAGCATCTCTGGATATCATAATATCACCCATAATTATTTGAGGAAATTAGTATTTTCATGCACGTCAATCCAGCACAGAAAAAAGGATACAGAATATAACAATACATGTTATATAATAATAACAACTCACCTGCAAAATGAATTTCAGGGCAGTTCACAGAACCTCTGCTCAGCCTCTTCTCATCTGGAGCTCATGAAGACAGAAAACCTGTAAGAGGACAGAGTTCCAACATTACTAAAAACTGCAAAAGCCCAACTGTGAGTCCTACATACAGCAAAACAGACACTGAGATTGACATCTGATTGAAATAACTAATACTTGTGTTTAATGTGAAAAGATGAGCATAAAACTAAATGCAAGCAATAATAACATTCCCTTTATTAAAAAAAAAAAAAAAAAAAAACAGCTCACAAAAGACAAAAGTTTCTCTGAAAGTAATAAAACACTTCCGCATGATCTCAGAGGATGGTGTTTACACTACGCTTTTAACATGTGCTTAGGCAGACCACATATCTTTTAGGGAACTAAAATAAAACTCAGATACACTACCATTCAAAAGTTAGAGGTCGGTATATTAATACAGCATATTCATATAATTCAGCAGGGATGCATTAAATTGATAGTAAAATTGACAGTTAATAATGTTAGTTAAAAAAGGTTTCTATTTCAAATAAATGCTGTACTTTTGAACTTTCTATTCATCAAAGAATCTTTTAAAAATAATGTATGGTTTCCACAAAATCATTAAGCAGCACGACTGTTTTCAACATCGATAAATGTCTATTGAGCACCAAATCGTCATATTAAAATGTTGTCTGATATTAAAATGTTTTCACAGACATAACTTGCATTTATAATTGTAATTTCAGTAAAACAAAAACATATGAATGGTTGTGCACACCTTGTGCACAAAATGTATTAATCATGTCTTCGCAAGTCCAATACGGTGCATATCCATTTCAAGGCTCTGACTGGTTAAGGAAGTAGAACAATACTACAACTGTGGCGGCAGGTGTATAACAGGTTAAGAATAAACATGGAAGTTTAATCAGATTGGGAGTCATTATGAGATCAAGACAGCAGCCTTCCTGTCTCACTTCACAGGGGGCAATTCTGTATGAAGCCACAAGAATCCAAAAGAAATCACAATGTCACATATAGTGTTTCAATCACTCCGTCCAACACCACTATTCATTTGAAAAAGGCTACCGTTTTTGGGAACCCAATTTTAAAGCCCATCACTGTTGCACAACTAACAGTATACTGTGCAGGCAGAGTAATCACATGCTGCTGACTCTGTCTTGTGTGGTGTGCTATGAATCATTGTACACAATGTGCGGTTGCACAGTATTCTGTAGATGTTGTCACTTACAGCTTGAGGCCAAAGGGTTGGGGAAAATGTAACTAGGCCAAGGTGTTTCAAAGTGGAGGAGTAAGAGAAGCTTGCATTCAACATGAAGTCAAAAAATAAAAATAAATAAAAATGTTTGCTTAAACTGTTACCATTTTAAAGTAACTATAGCTAAATTCCGCCATACATTAACTAACAGAAGAGGTGGTGAAGAACCCTTCTGACAGCTCAATCACCTAAAATCAAAGCTACAGTTTTCAGTAAGGCAATGACAATTTTTCTTCTGTACAAATAAATAAAAATAAAATTACTATTATTTATAAACAAATATTATTCAGTAATTCACAATGAGTTACAAACAGTGCATTACAGAGCTTATTTTCATGTCTAATTTTTGCTTAATAAATAACCCTGAGTACCTAAATATTACATATAAATATAAGGTGTATTTTTGAGTGCACTGTACATTTTATAAATGTTATAATTTGTATTACTTTGGCAACAATACATTTTAAGTGCTGCATTTTACAATTTAAAATTATTTTCTGTATTTTAATACATTTTAAATTGTAATTGACTTGTGTGATGTCAAAGCTGAATTTTCAGCATCATTACTCATTACTAGTCTTCAGTGTCACGTGATCATTCAGAAATCATTCTAATATGCTGATTTGGTGCTTAAACATTTCTTATCACCACCATTACAGCTAAAAACGTGTGCTGCTTAATATTTTGTGGAAACCTTGATACTTTTTTTTTTTTTTTTAATCTTTGTAAAAGTCTTTACTGCCACTTGTGATCAATTTAATGCATCCTTGCTGAATACAATTATTAATAGGGCTGGGACGATAAATCAATGCAGAATCGATCCATTTATCGTCCCAGCCCTACTAATTAATAAGTGTTGATTTCTTTAAAAAAAAAACTGCACCCACACTTAATATAAATTAATAAACAATAACTCAACAGTCACTAAAATAAAATAGCAGCTAACATCTTAGACTTCATATACATACATATATATATATATATATATATATATATATACACACACACACAAACATCAATATTGCTTTTTGGTTTCTGCTCTCCCTTAAATGTGATGTTCAAAAACATAACTACATGGTTTCCTTGAAGGTGGAAAATAGAAGTAATTATGATGAGTCAATGAGACAATGAATAAATCACAGCTGTGCATGATTCAGTGTTTTTCCCTCTTGATTTGCTACTAAACTATGGTCATTCAGTAGGTTGAGAAACAGTTAAAGGGCTAAACGTGCTTGCCTGCTGGTGCCGGTTTAAGATTTAGATGTATACATAAATGACCCCACTAAAGTAGTCAGACGCAAATGTAGATGTAATTCTGCACTTGTTCCGTGTGTTGTAAATGAGTTATAACGCCACAAAGGCCAGTGACCTGCTCTCATTGTTACAGGCACCTCGCTCACAGATGACTGTCCTGGCAGTGGCAGGTCTTATTCAGATACTGTTCCAGTTCATATAACCTACCATTTGTAAAGGTTTCCAGTCACGCTGGACAGTACGTAACATTACGCATACGATTTTTATAATGGCAACACAAGTGCACGTGCGGCCCATTCAACTTCAAGGAAACGCGCGGCGCGTGGCTCTCGCTGAGCTAGTGCAGCTTTTACAAACCTGACTCGTTTTGTCCTACGTTATAAAGTTAACATTATGCGTTCGGGCGGTTCGTTTACGCAGTTCTTTCATTCATAGCTTGAATTGGCTGCAACGGTTAGCTTTAACAGTGTAGCCGCGGAGCGTTAGCAGCAATCAGCCGTTTATTATTAGACGGCTAACTGGATTTAGCTGGTTAGCGCTCCAATCAAAAGTGTCCCCAGTGTGAGACAGCTGTATAGACAGCCACGTGTAGAGCCCTACTCACACAAACACCCGCATCTACAATCCCAAATCATTCACAGTCCTCAAGACTTACCTCACTGACCCCCCTGGGTGGACCTGTGTCCTGGTGAGAAATTTAAAGTCCCATGAATTTCCCAAGCAGACAGAACAAGACACTTATCCTCTCTAGTGCTCTATATGTCAGCCAAGACGCTCGGACCTGCCCTTTTCGTTGACGCCCGTGTGGAATAACCAATCAGAGGCACGGGATGCGAAAGAACACGCCCACTGACTGTAGGCTGTTCCGTAGGATTACTATATAATAGCATGTGCGACTCATTTGTGAAATATGTGAGGCGTTATGTATTTTCTCCTCCCCATTACTTGCTCAGGGTGTGTATGACCATGTTATGACATATATATACATTATATATATATTTAGAATTCCCTTTATAAAGAATCTATTAGGGAACTAGGAGTTTGGACAATAACCATTTTACTAGCCATCATCCTCATGAAATATTCTTTTCACAATCATGGGATCACACTTTAAGCTATGTACATCTTCAGCTGATGACCTCTATTTTAATCTTATTGTCCAGAAGAGGGCGACATCAACACATTTAACGCATTTATGTGCAATTGATGTTATAATCATATTTTTAAAAATTAGCCTATATATATATATATATATATATACTCTAACAGCTGATATCCCACAAACTTCACCATACAAATGTGAATATGAGACATTTTATATCATGGTCACTGGCATTTAACATCCCTTCACACTGAAAAAAAATAAAGAAATTATTATTAATATTAAATTAATATTTCTATATTATTTAAAAAATAAGAATTACTTTTTAATTGTGTAAAAGGTATATGTCCTAAGGTATTTTAAATAAGTGTTTAGTTCTCTGTTGATATTAAAAGATATTTTAGAAACTTAAATTTCTTTTAAGGTCTGAAAAGTAGCCAAAACCTAAGAATATATTCATGAATTCCAAATGTTGTTAGTCTTTAATGAGGTTAAAATCATGTCTGCGATTTAATTAATATACAACCACTATTATTAATTTCTTCAATGCATTTAATTCACAAACACATGTATAATAAATAATACAGAACACAAAGTGTATGAAAAAAAACAGTATCAGAGCAACAGTTTAAAGCTGCACACTGCCACTCTCTGGTCACCACTGATATCAAAAACTGTGAAGACACATGAAAAAGAAAGGAAATTATATAAAACTTAAGACAAAAATGTTTTTTTATAAACTTATTTTTTTTAATTTAAAACAATTAAGGCTCAGATAACACAAAAAGATCATATTCAATCTTTAGCTTAATAAAACATTGTAGTTTTAACCTGATCTTGTCATGTTCAGTGCCTGCTTCCTCATATATTGTCTAAGGACTGCTTTCTGGTGTCTCTCAACAGCAGACTCAAGAACACAGGCTCAGGACTGCTTCTCTTCCCAAACCTGAGAGAGGACAATCAGAGTAACAAAAGCATAAAATTAACTTATTTCTTTGTAAACTTAATTTCAACTTGTTTACTAAACACTTTAAGACTAGCTATGCTTCCTGTATTTTCTTGATTAATTTACACTTTTTTTCTCTTACCTTTGTCGTGTGATGAGCTTGATGTAGTGTCGTAGCGCAGTATAGTATTTGTTCATGTCCTCTTCAGGGATGGCTGTGTCTGGTGTGTATGGATATGCATCTGTGACTGTCACTATCCACATCACAGTAATGACCATGAACACCAAATGATGAGAGTGCATCCTCGGGGGGGAAAACAACATCATTTGGAGGTGAAAATGAAAATGCAGCCTAGTTTTGAACAATTACTTTCTTTGAATTCAAGACAAGACTGGAGCTTGATGTTGTTTTTAGAAAATATATTTATATTAATTACATATCATTTTTATTAAAAAAAGTTTTACATGATTAATTACAAAATTTGTGTTAATTTTCCATTTTTGCTACTTCATTTAAAAAGTAGCAAGTATACACAAAGAAGTGTATATAGGCTAATGTATAAAACTATTTATAAAACGGGTCAACTAGCCTGCCATTGATTTAAGAATTTTCTTTCATTATACAGTTAAACCTTTTGTGCAATAGCCTATTACACAGGTGCAGCAAAATATGAAGATGATGATATTGACATTTTTAATAGTGTATAATACTATACTATAAAACCGAATGCAACTAACAATAGGTATCGCAAGCAGACTTGTCGCATCATCTCACTTTAATCGTTACCCAGTGTGCTTTAAAAGCCAAATACTAACTAGTTAAATGGATAGTTCACAAAAATAATATAATAATTTACTCACCCTCATCGTTCCAAACCTGTTATGATTCTGCTGAACGCAAAATAAGATACACTATTTTGAAGAATGCTGGTAAAGAAAAACCCTAAACAAAACACAGACATTTCTTTTAATAGTTTTTTATGTTCCAGAACATGATTCAGTCATACGAGTTTAGAACAACATGAGAGCAAATGACAATTTTCATTTACCAATGAACTATTCCTTTATGTGTCTGAATACTTGAGAAAGTTTTAGCATGATTTAAATATGAGAAATGAAGGGGTCTGAATACTTATTGAATTCACTGTATGTCACAATTCTCTCTTCAAAAGAAAATGTTAAAGCCTTATTTTATATAGTGCTATATTGTAGTAAATGACCTTGGGTCAACCAATCTCTCATCCCGACAGATAGCAGCAATGTCGAATGACTCTGTAGTCTGATTTCCAATAAGTGAAAACCATTGTTACATAACACTTAAGATCTCAGACTGATGAGCTTCTTCCCAAGTGGCACAAATTGTACCTTTCATCAATGCCAGGATTGATGAGTTGAAGAAAAAAAAAACAGTGGCCAGTGGAGTACCAACACTGGAAACACCAGGTGACATATCCAAGGTCAATAATCACAGAGATTGCATGTAAAGCATGCATGTGCCCGAAACACTAATCAAAATGTGTTATTTTCTCACTAATTTGTTGATGACACAGTAAGTTACTATACACTCATCATTTCTGTGAAGATGCACTAGCATGCCAAACTGTCCACCCTCTCAGCATTTTTCTGCACTCCATTTTTGAGTCACGTTTTGATGAAGATTAAATAAAAGAACAAAGAAAATGACGAAGACAATTTTCGAATGGGGTCATTTCAAAAGTAAGTTCTTGCCACTGACTGAGACTACAGCTGACAGCCTTTCAAATTAATGGATCTGGGCTGGAACAGGATAAAACATTACAAAATGGAAAAACCAAGCATCTTACAAAAAGAAAATGCACATCATCTTCGGTACTGACCAAGATTTCCACTTTTTTTCTGCCTTTATAAACTTATTTTTTATTTATTCCAGGAACACGAAACAAGGTTTGAGGAATGAACAAACAAACACCTCTGGGTTTCTTTTTTCTTAGAAGACAATTATAAAGAAAAAGTGCAAAGAATGCAAACATGAATACAATTCACTTTTACACATCAACTGAGATGAAGTAGTCTTCCTTTAGGGCCTGAGAAGCAGACAGTCTTGTACAGGAAACCAGCAGCTTTGAGAGCAGCTTGTGCAATCTGGCATCCTGTCAAGAGATAGATGTATGAATCATTTTGGAGTAATAATTTGAAAATAATATTTATCAGCTCTTATATTCTACATACCAGACCCAAACCAGAGAACTCTACATTTTGATTTTCTCTCTCTAGAGTTCCGCTGAAGTCTGGAACATGCAGCTGTGAACAAACAAGTCTCCTTTACTGACAGATTTTTAAAAAATATATAATTACACATTTATATACAATGTATTTTTCTACTATATTTTAAATACAAGAAAATTGTATTCATATTCATTTTATTTTAGAAAATTTAAAATGGTAAATAAGTACACTACAGGTCAAAAGTTTGAAATAATTAAGAGTTTGTATGCTCACCAAGGCTGCATTTATTTGATAAAAAAAATAATAACTGAAATACTTTTACAAATGAAAAGAATCATTTTGTCTTTGAATATATTTTAAAAATGCAACTTATTCGTGTGATGGCAAAGCTGAATTTATATTTCTCCACTCTTAATCAAAATGTATAATGTCAAGAAGACATTTATAATGTTAAGATTTGTAATTGAAATATAGGCTGTCCTTTTGAACTTTCTATTCATTCATTTTTTTTAAGACTCCTGAAATAAATGTATCACGGTTTCCACAAAAATATTAAGCAGCAGCAACTGTCTTTAATATTGATAATAATAAGAACCATTATTAATAATTAAGCAGCAAATCAGCATATTCGAATGATTTCTGAAGGATCATGTGACACTGAAGACTGAAGTAATGATGCTGAAAATTTAGCTTTTATCACAGGAATAATAAAATATATTCAAATAGAAAGTCTAAATTGTAACAATATTACTTTTTATTGTATTTTGATAAAAAAAAAAAAACTTCTTTAGGGGAATATATATATATATATATATATATACACACTGTATATATATATATGGGTAGTTGACAAATAAAAATTGGACTGTGTCCTATGGTGTGACAGCAAAAATGTAGAAAAAAAAACATACAAATAACATGAGAAAAAAATGTATTCATTCTTAGAGTTACAAATAGCATGAGAGGTTTATCTTCAATGTTAGAGGTTATTTTATTTACATTTTTGCTGTCACACCATAGGACACATAGATACGTCAACTACCCACATATACAGTCATGGCCAAAGATATCGGCACCCTTGCAATTCTGTCAGAAAATGCAACCCTTCTCTCAGAAAATTGTTGCAGTTGCAAATGTTTTGGTACTCGCATGTTTATTTTTTATTTTTTGCAATGGAACAACACAAAAAAACAGAAGAAAAGTCAAATCTGATACAATACCACACAGAACCCAAAAAATGCACTGGACAAAATTATTGGCACCCTTAACTTAATATTTGGTAGCACCCCCTTTGGAAAAAATAACTGCTGGAAGACCCATGATCTCTGGTGGAGAAGCAGCTTTCGGACACTGGCCTCATGATACCGTTCACACAGTCAAGGCATCCAGTGCCAGAAGCAGCAAAGCAACCCCAAAACATCTTTGAACCTCCACCATGTTTGACTGTATAGGGACTGTGTTCTTTTCTTTGAAGGCCTCATTTCTTTTTCTGTAAACAGTGCCATGATGTCCTTTACCAAAAAGCTCTACTTTTGTCTCATCTGTCCACAGTACGTTCTCCCAGAAGGATTGTGGTTTTGTCACATAAGTTTTGGCAAACTCCAGTCTTGCTTTTTTATGCCTTTGTGTCAGCAGTGGTGTCCTCCTGGGTCTCCTACCATAGCGTCCCTTTTCATTCAGATGGCGACAGATAGTGCGAGCTGACACTGTTGTACCCTGTCTCTGCAGATCAGCTTGAATTTGTTTGGAAGTTAATCGGGGTTCTTTTTCCACCATTCGAACAATCCTCCAAAATTTTGCTCTTCCGTCCATGTCCAGGGAGGTTAGCTACAGTGCCATGGGCTGTAAACCTCTTGATGATATTGCGCACAGTGGACACAGGAACATTAAGATCTCTGGAGATGGACTTGTAGCCTTGAGATTGTCCATGTTTTTCCACAATTTTTTCTCTCAAATCCAGACAACTCTTTACACTTCTTTCTTTTCTCCGTGCTCAGTGTGACACACAACACAAAGGTTGAGTCAACTTTTCTCCATTTTAACTGGTTGCAAGTGTGATTACTATATTGCCCACACCTGTTACTTGCCACAGGTGTGTCTAAATACACATTAAAGGAGCATCACATGCTTGAAAAGCAATTATTTCTTACAATTTTGACAAGGTGCCAATAATTTTGTCCAGTCCATTTTTGAGTTCTGTGTGAAATTTTATCAAGTTTGACTTTTCTTCTCTGTTTTTTTTTTTGGTGTTGTTGCAGTGCAAACAAAAACAATAAGCACGTGAATACCAAAACATTTGCAATTGGAACAATTTTCTGAGAGAAGTTTTCTGACAGAATTGCAAGGGTGCCGATATTTTTGGCCATGACTGTACATATATTATTCCAGACTTTTAAATGGTAGTGTAAGCAAGCAAGTAACAGTTCTACCCAGAGCATGATGCCTCCAAAGGCATACATATCGCTGGCTGGGGAAGGCAGCTGACCCTGCTTCAACTCTGGAGCCACCAGACTTATGGAACCAGCCACCATCCCGCTGTCAGACACCCTCTGCACCTATAAGAAACAAATAATCATATAAAAACTCATTTCTAAAATTTAATAATCAAGACCAGGTCTGATTACATTTAGTTCCCCCCCCCCCCCCCCCAAAAAAAAGTACATGAATCCATAACATCTCGGAATTTGCTGTTTTTTTGTTTGTTTTTTTGTTTATTACACTTACAGGTATCTTTGTGAAATCATAATCTCCAACAATCCCTTTCTCTCGGCCGATGGCAAACACGTTGTTGGGATGCAGAGATGCATGAGTAAGAGATGCTGCATGAAGATTCTGGAGTCCCAGAGCTACACCCTTCATCACCTTCCTGATCTCCTATGTGGCAACAACAAAAAAAAAAAACTTTTTAAATAAATAAAAAAGTTTGCAAAGTGTACAGGGAAGCACCAAAATTTTAATTCTGTCTGTTAATGCTTTATATTATAATAAAGTAAATAAAATGAAAAAAATGTTTTCCAAGAATTTTGTCAATCTGACAAACCTTCACTACAGTGCAGACAAACATTTGCACTTACAGAAGAGGACAGTGGGGAGGATTTCTGAATGGCCTTGAGACTTCCATTAGAGTAGTGTGGTACCATGACGTATGCCAGTGGATCAGACTGGATAAAACAGAAGACAATTCACGCATGCACTAGTACAGAGCTGTAACATCACTGAAATAGGTAGTGAGAATCTAGTATAGTAAAGGATGAAAGAGAACTTTGCCGCAAAACAGCGCCAAGAGAGGAACAGTTGTGGCAGGATTCTGCTGCTGAGCTCTGTGATAGTGGGCAGATTGTTCAAGCATCTTCACCTCTGACTCTTCATCCACAGCATAGCACTGCAAACAACCCTCAACTCTTTCAGAAACATTCAGCAATGTACAGCAATAAGATATACAATATCTAACAATATATCCTGGAAAAAATGCATCACGGTTTCCACAAAATATTAAGCAGCAAAAATTGTTAAAATAGATCATTGAGTAATAAATTAGCCTATGCAATGCTTTCTGAATGATCATGTGACACTGAAGCCTGGAGTAATGGCTGATGAAAATTCAGCTTTGACATCACAGGAATAAATTACATTCTAAAATACATAAAAAACAGTTATTTTAAATGGTTATAATATGTAACAATATCCTTTGTAACCTTAGGAAAACAAGGATTTACCAACCCAAACCTTTGAACGGTCATGTATATAATTTATATTCAATTTCTTCCTTTTTCTTTGTTTTGGAAATTTGAAATATAAAAATAAATAACGAGTATGCGTGTCCTCACTTGGCTTGTAGTGTACATATATTCTCACTGTACCTTGACTAAAGCAAAGCAAATAAATATTCTGGGCTATAACCAACCTTCAGGACTACTTTCTGTCCCTGGAAGTCTGTGCTAAGAAGAGGTCTCCTCCCACTCAGCTCTTTCATCGGCTCTGCGTCAAACATGTCTCTGTCCAAGCTCTTCATTAACAGTCCTGCAGAGCTCTGAAAGCAAGTTTCAATGCTCACGGACCATAAACATACATGCCTTTTCTGTAGTCAGTGAATATTCCCAAAAAGAAAAGAAGTTTACAGTACAATTATGCTCATACTGTGTTATTCTAGTCATTTGGTATAATTCCTTTACATAAAACCATGCTAAACGAAACATTGTACATTTTGAAGAGAATACTTAGAGGCTTGTAGGTAGTGACAAAACAAGTACTCACCATATAGCCATTGATATCTGCATCAGGATACATCAATGGCAACTCAGGAAAGCCTCTGTTCGTGAGTTCACACAGCACTATCTGCACATCAACATATAATGGACATTTTAGGTATTAGATAGGGAACGTTTTGCCAGTTGAAACTTATTAAATGTGACCCTGGACCACAAAACCAGTCATAAGTCACACCGGTATATTTGTAGCAATAGCCAACAATACATTGTATGGGTCAAAATGATCAATTTCTCATTTATGCTAGAAATCATCAGGATATTAAGTAAAGATCATGTTCCATGAAGATATTTTGTTAATTTCCTACTGTAAACATATCAAAATTTAATTTCTGATTAGGAATATGCATTGCTAAGGACTTAATTTGGACAATTTTAAAAGGCGATTTTCTCAATATTTTGATTTTTTTGCATTTTCAGATTCCAGATATTCAAATAGTATCCTAACAAACCATACATCAATGGAAAGCTTATTTATTCAGCTTTCTGATGATGTATAAATCTCAGTTTTAAAAAAAAATGATTACCCTTATGACTGGTTTTGTGGTCCAGGATCACAAATGTTAAGTAATTTAACCTTCAACAAAACAAATTCACAAAACTTATGCACATTCATTTTTTTAATTATACATTTTATATAACAATTCAGCATTGGCCTTTCTATCCCATTGCAAACCACTGTTCTATGGTATAAACACAATATTATATATAGAACATACCTCCTGCATAGATAATAATATTAATGTAGTGTACTGCCATTCTTAACTGTGTCTGTGCTAGAATCTAAGCCCAGTATCTAAGAATATGAAAGATCTTTATACACATCTAAACATACATATTGCTTCTTCTCATGGCTGATTTCTTGAAAGAGAGCATTTCTCGTCTCCGTGATCTCCTCCTTCTTCTTAAGAATCTCTGGCAGGTCCAGTTCTTCTGCCTGTGGGAAACTCAAACTGATAAACTGACCATTTCCAGTGAACGCAACCAGCTATCCCAGTAACACAGCAGGCAAAGTTAATCAATAAACAGTTATGCATAAATAGTGCTGCATACAATAATTAATAAAATCAAAATCAAACCAATAAATCAATATTTTGACCCCGTCCATCTGAGCTCCCAGCACCATGTTCATTTTGTGAATTGCGGCCCCATCATGTGGTTTCTCAGAGGACATTAGGTAGGGCTGTTCTCACCTCCTCCAGACAGCTGACTTCCACCAGTTTCCAGCGCAGCTGAGATCTCAAGCACCTGATGCGCTTCTTCACCACAAACAGCTCGTCTGCTTTAGGAGGGCTGCTCTGCCACTGCTGGACTTCCTGCTTAAACTGCAGTTAAAAAATTAGGGCTGTTAAAGTACTAAATAAAATTGATAAATGAAAATAATCATGCACTGTATACACTACAGTTAAAAAGCTTGGGGAGAGTGAGATTTTTTAATTTTTTTTTTAAAGAAATTATTACTTCTATACAGCAAGTATCTATAAATTGGTCAAAGCTGACAATAAACCCATTTATAATATTACAAAAAAGTCAAATAAATGCTGTTATTTTCAACTTCACAAAATGCTGTTATTTTCAACTTCAAAATATAAAGAAAAAATTACAATGTCCACAAAAAATATTAAACTGCATAACTGTTTTTAACATTAATAATAATAATAATAATAGGAAATGTTACTTGAGCACCAAAATCAGCATATTAGAATTGTTTCTGAAGGATCATGTGACAAGAATAATTTTTTTGGAGCAAATAAATGTGGCCTTGGTGAGCATAAGAGACTTTTCAATGAAAAACATGAAAAATACCTCTTACTGACACAACCGAAAGTGAAACATTTGAATGGTAAATGTAGTGTATATATATATACAGGTGCATCTCAATAAATTAGAATGTCGTGGAAAAGTTCATTTATTTCAGTAATTCAACTCAAATTGTGAAACTCGTGTATTAAATAAATTCAATGCACATAGACTGAAGTAGTTTAAGCCTTTGGTTCTTTTAATTGTGATGATTTAGGCTCACATTTAACAAAAACCCACCAATTCACTATCTCAACAAATTAGAATACTTCATAAGACCAATAAAAAAAACATTTTTAGTGAATTGTTGGCCTTCTGGAAAGTATGTTCATTTACTGTATATGTACTCAATACTTGGTAGGGGCTCCTTTTGATTTAATTACTGCCTCAATTCGGCGTGGCATGGAGGTGATCAGTTTGTGGCACTGCTGAGGTGGTATGGAAGCCCAGGTTTCTTTGACAGTGGCCTTCAGGTCATCTGCATTGTTGGGTCTGGTGTCTCTCATCTTCCTCTTGACAATACCCCATTGATTCTCTATGGGGTTCAGGTCAGGTGAGTTTGCTGGCCAATCAAGCACAGTAACACCATGGTCATTGAACCAGCTTTTGGTACCTTTGGCAGTGTGGGCAGGTGCCAAGTACTGCTGGAAAATGAAATCAGCATCTCCATAAAGCTTGTCAGCAGAAGGAAGCATGAAGTGCTCTAAAATTTCCTGGTAGATGGCTGCGTTGACTGTGGACTTCAGAAAACACAGTGGACCAACACCAGCAGATGACATGGCAGCCCAAATCATCACTGACTGTGGAAACTTCACACTGGACTTCAAGCAACATGGATTCTGTGCCTCTCCACTCTTCCTCCAGACTCTGGGACCTTGATTTCCAAATGAAATGCAAAATTTACTTTCATCTGAAAAGAGGACTTTGGACCACTGAGCAACAGTCCAGTTATTTTTCTCCACAGCCCAGGTAAGATGCTTCTGACGTTGTCTCTGGTTCAGAAGTGGCTTGGTAGCCCTTTTCCTGAAGACGTCTGAGCGTGGTGACTCTTGATGTACTGACTCCAGCTTCAGTCCACTCCTTGTGAAGCTCTCCCAAGTGTTTGAATCAGCTTTGCTTGATAGTATTCTCAAGCTTGCAGTCATCCCTGTTGCTTGTGCACCTTTTCCTACCCAAATTCTTCCTTCCAGTCAACTTTGCATTTAATATGCTTTGATACAGCACTCTGTAAACAGCCACACCTTTCAGTAATGACCCTCTGTGACTTACCCTCTTTGTGGAGGGCGTCAATGTTCGTCTTCTGGATCATTGCCAAGTCAGCAGTCTTCCCCATTATTGTGGTTTCAAAGAACAAGAGATACCCAGAATTTATACTGTATGGATGGTCATTTATTGAAACTCAAATGTAAATATTCTAATATTTTGAGATACTGATTTTTGACTTTCATGAGCTGTAAGCTCTAATCATCAAAATTAAAACAAAATCCCCCCAAGGATGTGTGCTGAGCCCCCTCCTCTTCACTCTGCTGACCCACGACTGCACACCGTCACACAACTCCAACCGCTTCATTAAATTTGCGGATGACACGACTGTGGTGGGTCTCATCAGCAACAGAGATGAGACAAACTACAGGAGCGAGGTGAGCCGCCTGGCCGGGTGGTGCAGTGACAACAATCTCTCTCTGAATGTGGAGAAGACGAAGGAGATTGTCGTTGACTTCAGGAGAGTGCACACTCAGCATGCTCCTCTGACCATCAATGGTGCGACCGTGGAGAGAGTGAGCAGCACCAAGTTCCTGGGTGTACACATCACAGAGGACCTCTCCTGGACCAACAACACTGCAGCACTAGCCAAGAAAGCACAACAGCGTCTCTACTTCCTCCGCAAACTAAGAAGAGCCAGAGCCCCGGCCCCCATCATGTGCACCTTCTACAGAGGCACCATCGAGAGCATTCTGACTAGCTGCATCACTGTGTGGTATGGCGCCTGCAACGCGTCCTGCCGCAAGTCCCTTCAACGGATAGTGAGAGCAGCTGAGAAGATCGTTGGTGTCTCTCTCCCCTCCCTCCAGGACATTTACAACACCCGTCTCACCCGCAAAGCCCTCAGCATTGCAGGTGATCCCACCCACCCGACACACAACTTCTTCAGTCTGCTACCATCAGGGAGGAGACTGAGGAGTCTCCAAGCCAGGACAAACAGACTGAAAGACAGCTTCATCCACCAGGCTGTCAGGAATCTGAACTCCCTCCCGTCCTTGCCCCCCCTCCCCTCTCTTACCCCACGAATCACTGAACTCGGACCCCCACCCCACCACCAACACCCACCCACCCACACTCACACACACTCACACACTCACACTGAGACAAGCACCGGTCACTTGGACAGCATTGGACTGACCTCATTCATTCAACTACCTCTTCTGACAGTCTGAATAAAAAAGACTGCTCCTTGTCACTTTAAATAGTCTTGATAAGCTCTTTGCACTACACCATTTATATTCTGCACTGTTTGTTTGTTTGTTTATTTCACTGATTTGCACTATCTGCCATGTGCCTTATGCCACTTTATCCATTTTTTTTTTATATTATTATTTTTATTTTCTTTATTTAATGTTTTATTTTTTTCCTACATGTCCTTATTTGTATATTTGTAATAGTTGCATTTTTGTGTATGTATGCGTGTATGTATGTATGTATGTATGTATGTATATATATATATATATATATATATATATATATATATATATATATATATATATATATATATATATATATATATATATATATATGTATGTGTATATATATATATATGTATGTATATATGTATGTGTATATATATATACAGTATATGTATATGTATATATATATATGTATGTATGTGTGTGTGTGTGTGTATGTGTATATATATATATATATATATATATGATATATATATTATATGCGTGCGTATACTGTTTGTGTTTAGTGTTATCTGTATGCACCAGGGAGTAAGAGAGTAACGCAATTTCAATTCTCTGTATGTATGTACGGTACATGTGGCAGAATTGACAATAAAGCTGACTTTGACTTTTGACTTTGAAAAAAACTTTTGAAATGTTTTACTTTACATGTAATGAATCTAAAATATATGAATGTTTCACTTTTTGAAATAACTTACAAGAAAAAATTAACTTTTTCACGACATTCTAATTTATTAAGATGCACCTGTATATATATATTTATGGATCTCCATAAAGTGGAGATCAGCTCGCCATAGAATCAATTTTTCAAAATTAATCCAAAGAGCAAATCTTTTACCTTCGTGTTGAGTTCGTACTTTTGGCTGATTGCCTCTAACAAACTTTGTTCTCTCTGGATGTCCTGCATGGCTTTATGAAAGGCATTAAACACTATTTTCCTCTCTTGATCGTCTTGTTCCTATAAATGGGGGAAAAAAGTGGGAACATTTTTTCCATTCAATAATTGTGTGCTTTATTTTACCCAAACAATGGCACCGAAAAGTCCCTCTGGAGAAGACCTGGGGGTTTGTGCCCTTGCTCAGAAGAGAGAGAACGCACACTGAAATGCAGACATAGTGTAGAAAAATGTGTAGATCAGGACAGAAACACTTACAGAGAATTCAGTATTGAGTTCTTCACACAAGGCATTGTCAGCATTCATCAGGATCTCATCCACACCTTCAGCAATATCTTCTCCAGTCAATGACGTTTTCTCCATCAAACATGAAAACTGAAACAAAGGGAAAAAAAAAAAAATCTTACTGAGCAGTAAATAAAGTCTCTTGATACTATAAAACATGTCTGTCCATTTAAATTAAAACTAATTACCTACCAATAAAAGGAGACATGAATTTGATCAAGTTTTTTATTTTTTTATTTATTTAGTCATTTAGCAGACGCTTTTGTCCAAAGCGACTTACAAATGAGTGCAATAGAAGCAATCAAAACCAACAAAAGAGCAACAACATGCAAGTGCTATGACTTGTCTTGCTTAGCCTAACACAGTACACGTAGCAAGGTATTTTTTATTTTTAATATATATATATATATATATTTTTTTTTTTTTTATTATATATATATATATATATATAAAGAAAACAAGTAGATAGAATATAGAAAAAAGAAATCTAGTTTTTTTTTTTTTTATGAAACAAGTAGATAGAATAGAAAAAAGACAGCTAGTGTTAGTTTTTCACGAAAAGCTAGCAGTTACAGAATAAATATGCAGTTGATAGAGGGTCAAGTGTGTGTGTTTTTTTTTTAAATAAAAAGACGACAGATAGATAAAATAGAATTAGAATAGAGAGTGCTAGAGTTAGAGGGTCAAATAAAGATGGAAGAGATGTGTTTTTAGCCGTTTCTTGAAGATGGCTAAGGATTCAGCTGCTCGGAAAGTTTACATTAGCAAATGTACCTTGCTAAGCTTGGCTGCCCAGCAGCTAAGAGCAAGAAGAGCTTCATCTGTAGTGTTTCGCACATTTTTGATTTTCTGTTGTTTGTGCCCCTTCCACTCACAGAACTTCTCAAAAGAGCACTCTTCGGTCTGCTCCGCCAGCATATGAGATTTAAATATCGCAGTCAGTGAGGATGCAACTTCCTATATATGCAGACGACACAGTTCAAAATGCAGTAATGAAAAGCTGGCAGGTGAATCTACAAATACTATGAATTTGTTTTTTTAATTTATGGGCACACCTTTATTAGATAGAAAACAAGAAACTGAAATACAAGAGAGTCCAGAACTGAGCACAGCCTCTGACAGGCTGAGGGCGTGTTCACACTTGGCGTCTTTTTTGACTAGGAAAAGTTAACAAGATCGCTTTTTTAGTAAAATAAAAAGCTGGCAACGTTTTGGTTACAATTAGCAGCCGAGAGCGTCTTTTGTTGCTATAACAACAGCTGCAACGGTAGCCTAGCACTGTGTGCTGCAGAAATGTCGGGTTTTGAAGTTAACGTTGGCTTTTGAAGTTAACGGGGAGGGTATGTCGGTTCACAACGACGTTTGTGGGAGCGCGACATTATGGAAACAGTATGGTGCTTCCAACAATTTAGTCCAGGAGTATGGAGCTCCGGCTGGATGATGCACGGTTTCATACAACTCTTTGTGCTCCGAAACTAGTACGATCTGTCTACCGGCTATCTTCTCCTTTTTCTTGTTGTTTTTGTTATGGAAACAACTCGCCACTCGCTTGTCATTGGTCAGCTGTCAAAAAGGCGCTTGACGTAGGGCGTTTTTTTTCAGAAAAGTTAAACTTTTTTCAACTTGAAAAGATGCTCTGAGCTGCAGAAAAAGACGCCGGCGGTGGCGTTTTAAAAAGCACGCAGGACTTTTTTGAAAACACTCTTTACTCCATAGGATTATAATGTAAAACAGACGCCGGCAGCTTCAAAAAAGACGCCAAGTGTGAACATAGCCTGATTCAAGAAGTATATCTAATACTTTACAGAGGCCTAATCTGACTAAATTCAGTACAAAACAATCTCTGTGAGAAATTCAGAAAGTGATATATTTGTACAAGTGTTGTTAAAAAATGTTGTTGTTTTTTTGTAAATTGAAATAAAACTAAAATAATACATACAAATTTTTTATGGAAAATTTAAACTTATCTTAAACTGAAAAAAAAGTTTAAATACTAAAATTACTAAAACTCAAATAAAAATACAGCTAAATAGAAATGAAAAAAACTAAGATAAATGACTAATTAACAACAAAATTACTTTAAAATTAAAACAAGGCTGAAAATACAAAAATACTGTAACAGTATATAAATAATACTAAAATAATTCTCATTTGTTTCTTCCTTTACTACACACCTTCAGCTTGTCCAAGCGTTCACCGATTGGTAGCTTGTCCACCTCCTGCAGGAAGTTGTGTACAGCAGATAAGAGAGCACCACGGGCCTTATTCCTGCTGTTCACCAGTGGTTCTACTTCTGCCACCTGACAGAACACAAACAAGCAATCTTATAAGCAATGCCACAGTCAACAGAAGACAGCAGGGAATGTAAAACTGTAATACAGTTGAGAGGCTTCTAACAAGAACAGTTCTCTCCATACAGTCTTTTTAAGGAAAACTCTTTTTTTGAGCCACAGAGATGACATTCATCTGTATGTAAACTTATTCCATTCATTCATTGATCAGAAGAATGTCAATTTTACTCACGGTTTGACAGCCTCTTAGATTCTCCAAGGTTTGATCATAAGCTTTCCACGCAAGCTCCAGCCTCTCTGAACTCAACGGTATTAAGATCCTGTGGTTCATGATGATGGTGATGGACTCTAAAAGGTGATCTTCATCAGTGGAGCATGGATTACTCTCCCTGAGGTTCAAATCAACAATTTTAAGTCAGAAACATCAAGTCAGAAGTAGAAGGAAGTACACATTTTAGGAAGAAGAAAACAAGAATTTGCCTCAGTTTCCTCAAAAAATCCACTTTCTTAGCCAGCTGGGATATTCTGTTTGCAGCTGTTGTAGGATGATTATGTTCAGTCTCCTTTGTCTTCTCATAACTCTCCTTCAGTGTCTGCAAAGAACAAATGTTTATCCATATATTGCATTGCGGAACAAAGTAAAATAAAACATTATTATCTGTGAATGTGTGAGACTCCTCTATAGGTTAATAACTAGAAGAACAACTTACTTTTACTTTACTTTTTTAGTCATTTAGCAGACGCTTTTATCCAAAGCGACTTACAAATAAGAAAAAGTAACCAAAACTGAAAGTGAAAACTCTGTAAATACTAAATACACACATTGAAGAAAATAAAGAAATTAAATAAAATTGAAAAATGCATACAACAACATTTCAATACTAAACATTTAAATGAAAGCTAAAAACAATTCAAAATATTAAAACAACAAAAGATAAGAGTATAATAATGCTTCTAACATAACACTAAGCCAAACACCAAAAAAACAACTACATGTGTACAGCCATACACATATACATACATACATGAAAAAATACATTAAATATGTATATTATTTCATTTTCATGTAGTATGAAGTACTAAATAACTCGAATTAAATAAAACTAAAACTGAATAAACAACCTACACAGACATCAACATGGAGCCAAGCCCACGTTTTAAAACAACAACAACAACTTACTTACACATAGTAAGAAATGGTTATACAAACTGAAATAGAAGTGAAACAAGTAGTAGGAAAGAGGAAAAATAAAAAGCGATACTTATATCCTTTGCCGGTGTCGCTGCCCGGTGGAGTCGCACGGTAGAGTCGAAGGTCTTTACTCTTCGGTTTTCACACGACGGCTGCCACGACCACTGCCGCGGTAAACTAAGCTTTTTATACCCATCTAACAAAATACTACTCCAATTCAGCTGCACACACTTTCCTGATTCATCACAACAAATGGCCAAGCAAGCGCCCGACACTGACAAGGGACGCGATACACAGAAACAACAAAGTGCAGTAAACTGTAGAAGTATTTGCGCTACAAACCAGTGTTTGTAGTTACAATAATGCATTAATAGTACCAGTTTGCAATATCAAGCAGCATAACGAGCTGTTTTGTACAGCAAAAAATATATAAAAATGGAAACATGACACTGGAAGCCTCGGACATTCAAGACTGGTGCACATTTTTCTAAGTTAATAAAATAAGGTGGATGTAATTAATCTGTGTCATGGCCTAAACACACTGAACAATCAACACCCCAATGTGTGAAACAGCTCAGGGCACCTGGAGCTCTAATTTGGCCTCCTCAAACTGCTGCCCCAGGAGAGATGCATGCTGCTGGATGGCACTTCCTTCTTCCTTTAGCTTCTTGATCTCCATGTCCTTATCATTTATCACCTCTCTCATCCTCTGGGTACGCAAAACAGCACAGCAGTCACAGATTATCTCAGGCATGTTCTCACATGTTACTTAATTATTTATTTATTCACTTTTTAACACCATGCCAGCATCAAGGCTATTTTTATGGCAATCTCTGAATAAATTATGCAAGGTATTCAATTAACAAAAGGTTATAAAAGACATTTAAAAAAAAAATCAGGGATTCCACCATCTCCAGAGAGGATATCGACGAGGCTATTGCTAACGGTATCAAGCTTGCGTTTAAAGAACAGCAAAGCACTTTGGATTCGGTTGTGACTTCGGCAGTAAGAGATGCTGTGGACTCTGTGCTGATTCCAGCATTAAGTAAACTACGTGAGGACATACAAGCGACTAACAATTCTGTTAAAGAGCTAAGAGAGGAGTTTGAGGCCATGGCTGCCGCGGCGAAGCAGACACGTGACCGCGTTGATTCTGTTCAGGCAGATGCACGTGAGGATAGGAGGACAGTCACGGACTTAAGAAATCAGCTAGAGCGACTCACCGAGAAGATAACGGATATGGAGGATAAAAGCAGGAGAAATAACGTACGACTGGTGGGGTTACCAGAGGGGATGGAGGGCTCCGATGTGGCTGGTTTCCTCAGAATTAATCTTTCCAAGTGGATTCCTTCCCTAAAAGGTCGTAACATCGAGATTGACCGGGCACACCGCGTATATGATGGAAGGAAAAACTCTGATCGGCCGCATACTCTCATCTTCCGTGTGCTAAGATGGCATGACAGATTGGAGATTCTGAAAGGTGCTCGGCAGGCTTATCCGGTGAAATGCACACAGGACAATGTCACGTTACTATTTTTTCCTGACTTTAGTACAGTTACAGCCGTCAAGAGAAAAAGCTTGGTTCCTGTTTTGAGGTCGATGACGGCGCTTGGTCTCCAGCCCTTCCTCGCTTATCTGGCAGTAATTAAACTACGGCACGGGGGTGAACAGAGATGCTTCAATTCTCTTCGGAAAGCGGAGGATTTTGTCGGCTCCCTGTCACAGAGTGGGACATTTGCTGCGGATCCACAGGGCAGCGGGAGGGCGGCGGCCACCCTTTCTTTGACCCGGCGGGAGGGGCTT
Source organism: Schizothorax lantsangensis (assembly GCA_027422415.1). NCBI lineage: Eukaryota > Metazoa > Chordata > Actinopteri > Cypriniformes > Cyprinidae > Schizothorax > Schizothorax lantsangensis. Next base: position 13,801,204 of record CM049850.1, on the reverse strand, counting down.
GGAGATCGGAATGGAGGAGATGGTGGCGGGAGGGATATGGATGATTGCTAGATCTCTTTTTTTCTTTTTTCTTCTTTCCTCTCTCCTCCTGGGATAGTATTTTTATTTATTCGATACAATTGTCCCTTTGCTGGTAAGACTAACCCCCCCTTTTTTCTTTCTTTTTTTTCTGGAGGGGACTAATGGAGAGTAGGTTTCATTACAATAATGTTTTGGTTATGTGAGCCTTTTGGGAGGCTTGTTTTGCGCTGAAGTGGATCGGTCACGGATCATCACAAGTTTTTGTTGCTCAATCAGACCTATGTTCTCGGTAACGTGCGGCCTGAATTGTTTTTTTGTCTATAGTTGTTGGTCATCTCTGTCTGTGTTGCTTTTATTTTTTACAAAAGATATTCATGCTTTTATTTACTTTACCTTGTTTTTAATCTAGGTGTTTTGATATCTAGAACGCATACTAACGTTTACATGTCATTTACAGAATGGGAGTGCGTTTGCTTCTCTTCATTTGTTAAATACAATTTTGAGATTATGAATATTTAATGTATACTCTAAATATTTTATTACTGAATGTGACGGGCTTAAATTCTGCTGTTAAACGAACCTGTGTGTTAGAATATTTACACCGTAAATCTATTTCTGGTGCCCTGATATGTAACACTGCGTCATCGGGTATTTTTCTCCATGTGTTTTGGGAGTGTCCTGTGGTCATGGATCTGTGGACACATGTAGAACTGGTGTTGTCTTCCTCACTGCGGACTGATTGCTTTGCTGATACAAGTGTGTGTCTTCTTGAAGCTTAATGCAAAGGAGAAGGCTGTTTGCTGGTTTTGCGGCTGCGAGGAGGACAATGATGTAGAACTAATGTGAGCCGCACGTGTGTGGAGAGGCATATTGGATTGCATATTATTATTACTTTATTTCTATATATATTTTTTTTTTCTAACATATGTGATTATATAAAGGAAGGACCTTGTTTTGTTGTTACTTTTTCCCTCCCTCTCTCTCTCCCCTTTGATTGGACCTTTAAAACATGGAGTATGTGTCTGTTGTTTTGTTTTGAGTGGATGTTCCTGTGGCTCAGTGGTAGAGCATTGCGTTAGCAGCGCAAAAGGTTGTGGGTTCAATTCCCAGGGAGCACACATACTGATAAAAATGTATAACCTGAATGCACTGTAAGTCGCTTTGGATAAAAGCGTCTGCTAAATGTATAAATGTAAATGTAAAATGTAAATGTTATGTTGTGATGTTGTGTGTGAAAAAATAAAATAAAAAATGTTGATAAAAAAAAATTTATAGGGGTATATTCTTTTCCATTTGCAAATGCTGACAGGATCTAAATCCCTCTGAATATTAGGTGGGAAATGTATCAATTGGGTGGTAACAGTGTTTTTCACAGGTCTGATGTCCACAACCCTATCAGAAGTGAACTACCAGTTAGAACCACTGATTTATAATGCATAGATGTGAATGTTGTGAAAAATGAAATTCAATAAAATATTTGAGAGAATGAGAAATTGCCACCTGTAGTTCAGACTCGGTTTCATTCGGCACCTGCTCAGTATCCTGAGAGCACAACTGCTGTCCAGGTTCCTGACCAGCATTCAGTTTCTCCACAGGCTGGAGAGCAATGGTGGTTTTCTGCTCCCTAAAACTTGGAAAAACATGGATTCATATATCAGAACTCTCATCAAGAGATCTTCATGAAGATTATTTGGATCCCACTGCCATGATTAAAGTGAATATAATGGTTATTCTTTAAGGGATATTCCACCCAAATGGAAATTCTGTCATAATTTACTCACTTTCATGTTTCAAACCGTTTTTTTTTTTTTTTTTTTGTAGAACACACACACACAACTAAGATATTTTGAAGAATGTTGGTAATTAAATGGTTTCGTGTCCCATTGACTTACACTGTACAAGAAAAAAACAACATTATCAACATTCTTCAAAATCTTCCTTGGTGGTCCACAAAATGCATACAGGTTTGGAACAACATGAGGGTAAGCAAATTATGACAATTTTCATATTTAAGTCGACTATACCTTTAAGCACTTTCACAAAGAGCGGTAAATCTATATTATTGTCTGTGTGTCTCAAAACTTACTTAATTTGAGGTTTCTGATCTGAGAATATTGGTCGCAATTTGGGCATGCATCCCAGTGGAGAGCCAAGTGTGTCCAACTCCCCCGGGGCGTTTCTGGTGGGCCACAGTCCTGTGCGATCCTGCAGGTTTACTGAGGGAAGGGAGTTCTCCCTGTTTCCTGGAAGACTGACTTTGGCAAACTTGAATTTCAACAGTTCCTCACCAATGTCAAGATTCCCCTGGAAGGCTTCAACCAGGATGGTTCCATCAAAGCAAACCGACTTTTTATGGACACGCAACTTTTTTCCATGAATCATATTATGAAGAAAGGACTTCCCCTAGTGACAACACAGTTGTATGAGAGCCAAAGCAAAACATTTAACGGTAAACAAATATCAGATGCATTTAAAATCACATTCATAGGCGAACAGTCCAGTTTTGTCAGATACCTGTGAAAAAATTGGGGAATCCTGCTCGCTTGACACATGAAAGCCCCAGAACTTGTACTTTTTTGTAAGACCTGTAGTCTGCAGTTCTTCTGGGAGTTCAACTAAATCAGACCGACTGACAATCTCTGTATTTCCATAGTCAATGTACAAAATGTAGAACTGAGAAAAAAACAAAGCAAAACCTGATATGTGATATTGGTGAGAACCACGTCAGTGTAAAAACAATAAAAAAAACAGCTCTGCATTTTGCCAATTATTCATAAAGTTGTCATTTAGTTACAAAGTTACTTTGTTCACTATAATAAAAATTACACCTCAAGAAATGAAAACCACTTTTGCTAAAAACGTTAAACCGATCATGCATCATGTTATGTATATTGTTTTAGGCAGGCTGCTATAATAAAATGACTTGATCATCTTATAGTTCTGTTCACTATTTTGGAAACCAAAACAGCAGATGCTTTTGGTCTCTGAATAAATTAATCATGGTTGACTGCTGCTGAACAGGGTATGTTTTTCTGTATTTCACCAATTTCAGCATAAAGTGTCACATCATCCAACAAACAAACAAAAAAATTAACCACTTATACTTAAAGAGTGCAACAAGTGGTGCACTTTGGTGTATTTTTAGCAGCCTTGGTTCAGGAAGTATTTTTTCAGTTTAAGAGTTATAAATAAAATCTTGATTTTCACAGCTTTTTATGTACCTCGTCTTCTGTTTGCTGTTGCACAGTACACCTGTACCAGCACTTGTCCTCTGAATATCGTGCCCCATAGACCTACAGAGAAAATGGAAAAGTGTCAGATCTAACCTTTTTGACCTTTCCTATTGGACCCTATTTGACTTGCCTTGTGTGAACTTGGTCTTCCCATGAGTATAGGTGCGCTGGGGCATTTTTCTGTCAGCATAACATTAATCTTCTCATTTATTTTGTCTGTCACATTCTGATGAAACAAACACCAAAAAAATTCAAAAGCACACTACAAACAAAAACCAGCAACTCTAAAAGAAATGTAACAGTTCACAGTTTTGACTCAAACTAACAATAGCAATCAATTCAATCTGACATCAAAGGAAAAGTTTACGTTACCCCACTTTGTCATGCCAAATGAACTTGGTAAACAGTAAATATTAAAGCTTACCTGAGCCCAAAACGTGATGGCATCCACAACATGAGTGACAACCACCAGTTCCACTGGATCAATAAAAACAACAAGCAAAGTTCATTGATCAAACATGAGCTCGTAGTGTAAAACCACGAGAAAAGCGTCGACTTACTTTTTTCCGGCTGATTCACGGACTGATCCATGAGATTTGCCTAAAGTCAACAACATGGCAGCCATTATTTTAGAAGTTTTAACTTTCCGCGGGGTTCTAATGATAGTAATATTAGTTTTATTTTGAATATGAAGTCGTCTTACCAACAGTTAGCGACCTGCTACTGAAATATCCCAAGCTAGTCCACAGATCGATCAATATCGGTCAGTCGCGATAACTGTTATGTTCTGTAAATTGCTTGTGTATAGCGAGAAATATAACTGGCAATAATGCAAACTGTTCAGTTTTAAGAATGAGGAAAGCCACCAAAGTTTAATTAACTTAAGTTGTCTTGTAGCTTTAGTGTTATATCGCTCTAAGTAACTTACGTAACGTTACGTTGGTTAAATGAAGCATACACGGGTTATTTTAATGCTAATATTGCCACTAGGGTAATATTTTAATTTTAACTACAACTGAACATTAATTTAGGTAAATGTAAAACAATAATTCCGAACCTTAATGAAAAATAAAATAAAATCTCGTTTTTGTATTAGTGACGTCCGATTGCGAATAACTCGAACTCGGATCTTTTCAATGAATCACTTGAATCGATCTGAACTAACCGATGACGAATCATACGATCCGAGCAACTGAGAACTGAATGAGACCATTATTGATGCATGAAATTGAGACACATGAAATTAAACAGGTTTATTGATATCCAGCTTCTTAATGATACAACTTTGATGCGATAAACAGCAATATGCGCATGAATAGGCTATATGGCTTTGAAAGAATCAATGCGCGAATTTTAATTTAAATAATATTAGTATTAAATAATATTAAAATAATAATATTAAGTATGTTATAATAATAATATAATATTATGTAATTATTTTTTTTATTGTGTATGCTTATTTCTTCTTCTTTTTTTACAATGATGTCATCTAGTTCACTTAATATAAATCTTTAAAAACACTATTTAACAACACAATAAATATCAATTAATTTAATATCCAGCTGTACAATTTTCATGCTTTATAATATTGTGATACTTGAATTCACTAACAATTTATTTTTTAATTGATATTTAGACAATATTTAGAATAAGTCCGTAATCCATAATAATACTTCCTCCAGTTAAAAGTCTCCTGTTGTCCTCATTCATCAAATCCAATGACATATTTGTTTAGAGCTGTTTTGGACTGTTTTAGCTTGTAAGTGATGCTTGATCAGACAACATTTTCACTGGAGAAAGCAGTATTATGGATAAAATACTCATATTTTATCCAGGTTTAATGTTAAAAATTTTAATGATTTATTTTCGGGGCAACATATAATGCAAAAACAATATAAAATCTTATAATATTAAATATTGTAAACTATATAATACAAGTAAAACTATTACAATAAACAAACAAAAAAAATAATAAAAAATTAACAATATTTCCAAGATATATTCCAATTAGTGAGCCATATGAAATTCATTCAGGAAATTGTTAATAGGAATTATGGACTTCAGGGGAAGTAGAACATTTTACATGTTTTAAATATATTACCATGAATAAGAAGTGGTCAATATGAACAGTTCATCTAGACCTGTACCACCTCAGAAAATGGCTTTTGTTTTTCTTTTTTATTATTATACTTCAACACCATTCTGAAGCATTTGTATGGAGAGTTTATTGACACATTTTTAATGGTGCTGGAAAATTTTCACCTTTTCATTCTTACTCTTTTGTGTGTGTGTGTGTGTTTTATATTTCATTATATACACAGAAATAAAGGTACAAAAGCTGTCACTGGGGCGGTACCATGTTTGTACCTAAAGGGTCAATTTTGGTACCTTAAAGGTACATATTAGTACTTAAAGTGTACATATTTGAACCTAATAGGTACAAAAGTGTACCTTTTGAAAAGGTACCGCCCCAGTGACAGCTTTTGTACCTTTATTTCTGAGAGTGTGTATATATATATTAACCTTAATTTCATGGTGAAATCAATTTAGAGAATCTATGAAAGGCTAAAACAAATAATGAGTGATTTTCAGGTGCTGTCAGTTACATCAGACCACAAGGAGGTGCAAGATCTCTACAAAAGATCAAGCATTATACAACTGATCAGTTGTATTGCATGTGTCCATAAGTAAAGTCCAATATTGAAAATTTAGAATTTTTGTCCGTAAAACCTAGAAATAAGTAAAGTTTTCAAATGTTGAGAAGTGTAACGTAAAGTGTGGTATTAAATTAAGACTTCTTGGTCACTAATCAAAAGTATACACAATTATGTTATTTGCATGCCTCATTTGTACAGAGGGTCATGTTCTTGCATTAATTGGATCATTCTCAAAAAGCATGATCATCAGGTTTGAAATGTATGTACATTTTTAACTTGCATTAATTGATATGCTGATAAATTCTTTTGTTGTAGAAACTAAATTAGAAAAACGCTAAATAGAAGCATTTTCAAAAGATTTTGGGCTCCTCTTGTATGCATCTGAGGTGTGGAGTTCCAGGCATAAGAGCAGAGCGATTAGCTGAGAACGAGCGAGGGATGGCGAGAAGTGCAGACATGGCATTTTAACAGTTTTGCTGGTCAGAACCAGAGTGTGAACAGTGGCTCTGATGTTCATTTATATAACCTCCGGCCTCCAAAGTACGCAAGCCAGGGTCTCGCCTGATCTTGGCGGCTGACATGGATGTGTGAAGACAGGGATTGAGGCAGGAGACGGGTGCTTTATGGCACCACAGCCCCATGGTCTACAAAGAGACACTTGTATTGCTGGCCTCTTCTGTTTGCTGGCAGTGTTAGACAGGTTTTCAGTCACATCTGCAAGATTTGCAACGTGCTGACATAAACGTTCTGGTGTATGTGTGTGAACATAAGTTACGGTAATAAAGCCGGCGATCAGCAAGTCATTGTGGGTTGTTTCTTTCTTCAAGCGTCTTTGTAAGCTGTCTCAAATAAGTGTTGCAAACATTGATGAGCAGTGGCCCCAAAAGTATTTGGACCAACACAATCTCATGGCACTTCATAACTATTTGATAGCTATATATTGATAGCTAATTCGTATGAACTCCCGCTGTCTCTTTCATATGTTTTTATACGATCTGCTTATGTCCCACTGACATTTAGGAACTCCATGCTTTTTCTAAAAATCATGTTTTCTTATAAACCACATTGTACGAATTCACCTCATAAAATACTGTTTTCTCATTAGATTGGGTTGATTTGGACTCTTAAGACTCTGATTGGCTGTATTGTGTTACGTCACGCTCCATTTTGGTGTTCATTGCATACAAAACACAAATTGCTTGTTGCTGGTCATCTTGGCCACATCGCGCAGGAGTAAGTATGGATTTTTAGTATAACAGTAGTTAATTATTTTATAAATGAACACCTCACAAACATTTTTGTGAAATATATTACTAGAAACATGCATGTTCTTTTTAAAGTTTCAATCAAGAATCAATCAAACAGTGGCTTCTCAAAATGATTCAAAGCACTCAAAAATACCTCAGAACATCTGGTTAAAGCCTTGTAAATACAACAAGCAAAAACTCAGTAAAATGTGTTTAATGACATGTTTTATGACTTTTTATCAGCTTTAATTATAAAAGTGACTCAAGATCAGTTACAACCTTACATTTTATACTGGCTCATTCATGAGTTCACTGATCAGCTGTAGGAAGCCTCATTTACTGAAATCATCTCAAAGCACTGATTCGAAAGTTTAGGAGCTTCTTAACTTCTGTTTCATATCATTTTTGTGCTATTTTTTCCCCACTTTGATATTGCAATGACAAGCATATATTTTGGGGCAATTGTATATTCTTTAACTGCTCGTAAAGAGGGGAAAAGGGGTAAGAAAGAGCAATGGGCATACAAAGAAAGAAAGAGAGAGAAAAACCAGATGGGAATTTTGAATTTGGGTCTGTGTATGTGTGTCTTAGAGAAAGGGAGCCTCTTATTCTCTCTCAGCAGGAGCTTGGCCTAAACTTCGGCCTAGTCTCGTCTGCCCAGCAGGAGACTTTCCTGAGCTGACTGCCCAAGGGAGGGGCACCTGCCCCTGCCATAAACACTGCAGCACAGGCAAGGGAGTGTGAGGATGGAAAGACACTCAGGATTCCAGGAACAGGAACATGTGTTGGATTTATGAAGCACACAGGTAACACAAAACGATGCAGTGAAAAAAAGAAAACTATTTCCCCCCATACGTACCTCTGAGGTCTGTCTTCAGCCACATTCTGCTGCCACCTTCAAAATGAAAGGTTTCTCTTTGACACAGTCGCAGTGGTTATTGTTGGAAACCTCAACTATACCAGTTCTTGGTGACTACCAATATAAACTGACAGCTTATGGATTTGCTGCCCTCCCTCATGGCAATATTTTCCACTGTTTGGGTTTGCTGGATACTAGCATATGTTTGAAGTTTATCACATGCTCAATCATTCAGACCCTCTTGAGAGAGAACAACGGAGAGAGGGTCCGAGTTAGGACCCTAGACTCCTCCAGCTGAACTTGAATATTGTCATTAAACTATGAGGCTTAGAACATTGCCCAGAATACTTATTCATGCAATACTATTAAATGAATCCATCAGCCATGCAGCCTAAATTTGAAGGACCAATTCTTCTCCTGAATTAACATTTACTTACCTTTCCTTGAGTCATTCTGACCCCATATTATTTCCTTTCTTTTGTGAAACACAAAATGTTATGTTTGGCTAAATGTTCAAGCCTCTCTTTTCCTTACAGTGAAACATTGATTTATACTGCCGATCTCCAAAAAAGCAATATAATCTCACAGGAGTTGTCCATATGATTAATGTGCTATATTTCAAGTCATTTGGTAACTTTGTGTGAAAAACTGACCCAATTTTAAGCCATTATGCACTGATAATCTTCCCCATCATTGAACATTGAACATTGAAATAGCATGGCTTCAGTAGACTTTAAATATAGTGACTTAGTCATAAGGGCTATTTTTATTATGCTTTTTTTTGGAACTTGACAGTATAAATCACTCCATTTGACTTGTTTGGAGGACAGAAGCTCAGACATGCTGCTTAAAATACACAGCAAATAAAACATGGTTGCAACAACATGGGGTGAGTAAATGGTAAACTATCATTTAAAATAAAATAAATGTAAAAATAACTGTATAAAATATGCACAACAAACCTGTTTTTCACAGGTGCAGTGTGGATGAGTGGGACAAACTGAACCATATTGAGAGGACATCATTTATGACTTTCAACGGCCACACTATGAGGTAGGAACATATACATATTACTCCTTCAACGTGCTCTGATGTGCCTCAGGTAAATGGAAACACATGCCCAAGAAAAATGAAAAGAGTAGGGAGGTGCACACATCAGGTCCTCATGGAGTCCCATGTTAGATGGCGTTCTTCCAAACTACATCGTACAGACTGGGTGGATGTGTTAGACTAAATGAGGAGAACAACAGTGTTGTATAAAAATTGTGCTTAAACACAGATTAGGTGTTTGATGATTAATAGTTTATATATCCAGATTATCTATCTCAAGGTGTACCACATACAGTATTTATTTGTGTCTTAAAAAAAATACCTTCCATAACTGCCAAGTCCCAAAAAGATCCCCAAGGAGCTAAGGACACCCCCATGACACACAGACAGAGATGTCTGCAATCTTTTCAACAATATTTGTTCATGTGCGTCACAGAGCAGCAGGCAACCACAAACCAATACAGTGCTGCCATTCAACAATATGCATGAATTGTACACATTACAAATACAAGATTCCTTCTGGGTAGTCTGTAGTTGTCTATGATGATGGCAATAAGTCACAACAAACAGCATTTCCAAGTTTACTAACATAGCATGAAGGTCAAGGTGCACACACATTTGTGGGTCAGTTTCAGAAAGTGCAAAAAGCTGATACAGACTCAATAAGGCTCATATTATCCAATGAAAACACAGTCACATCCAAGCACTGCAGTGCAATACACACACACCCCATGCAAACCCACAAAAAACTGAATGCTAGCAAAAGCAAAGTTCAGGCCAATGCAGACACATAAATAAATGCTTCCTGAATGAAAACCATATTTCATTTTATTTCATTTGCAGTCTCAATCTCCCCCTCTCTCTTGTTCTTGTTCGTGTTCTTCTCTTCATTTCTTATTAATTTCTCTCACATTCCCTCTCTCTTCACTGAAAAACTCACTCATCTGCTATTGTAATAAGGACAGTATTGCTTTACAGTGTTACATTTCTGCAGTATCATTTAGGCAGTGGGGTTCTTCAGGTCAGGAAATCTTCTAAAGCTTCCCAGAGGACTCACTTAGTTCATAAACCATTCTGCTGGTGTTCTTAGAATATTTCTTTATTGCATATTATGATAAGCACCAGATTTCATTTATAGATTATTTCAGGCAAGCTTTCTTGTGCAAAGCAATGCATTTTTTTAACAGCAAAACATAACAAATATATTACAGATATGCCAGGAAAAAAAGGTTTGTGTAGGTTTTTTGAATACAGTATGATTTAACATTTGAATTCAAATTTTTTAGACATACAGAAATATTTCTCTATTGTCCATTAACATGCATAAACAGGAAAAGGGATTTAGTTTTAAAAATGGAACAAATTTGTGAAGATGTGCTACTGGGGAAAAAAGTATATTTTTAAGCGTGGTTCAAAATTCAAAATTTTGTTTAAAATCGGATAATTCAATTAATTAAAAAAAAAATCAGGTAGAATAAAAAATTACAAATTATTCATTTAAGGTGCCAATAAATACACAAAGTCAGGACTATAACAGATCTGTTGGCTACAAAATAGGTTTTAGTTGAGTATGATGAAGTACCTCATGGAGAACATAATGTTCTATGGCTTCATGACAGAAGTGATTTATCCTCCTCAACAGAGCAAACTCTGACATGTCCTTTAGCTTTGAGCCAAATCTATACTATGTAATTTCTCCTTTGCACTTAGACTAATAAACCAATTTGGTAGTTAAATGGTTCACACCTGTTGTTAGATCATCCTGGGGCGTTTCATCCTGACAAAGCTTGTTTGTCTCTTTCAAGTTGCCCCATAAAACAGATGTTTCACATGTTTTAGTCCACTAATATTTAACAGCAGTTTGACCAGAATTTTTTGGTTTCCGCTTCAAAGGTGACGAACCCTAAATATTTCAGAAACACTTTCATAAGAATTCATCACTTAGTATTTAATTTTGGATTGCAGGGACCTTAATACACAATACTGGTCAGATTATCTATAATTATACATGTAGTCCAGGGAGCAGAGAACGTACACCATCATTGCCTTGGATTACAGAGTATTACTATTTGCACAGCACATGTATAAAGCTATAATCGTTAAGCCCTTAAGCACCAAAATTAGTAATCTGTTTAATAAAGATAACTATGCACAGTCTTATTGGCCATGGGCTGCGTGGTGGACAAAATAGTGGGCAGCTGTTATTGTTGTTCAGAGCTGCCCTTGTGGCAAAGTGGGGCAGCCGCACTTATCGTCTTCCTGCTGGTCCGCCTGCGCTTGCCTGTCAGCAGCGTGTAGAAGAACGGATTCACACACGAGTTCCCATAAGTCAACCCTGTGAGGATGCGATTAATGGTCACCTGCGTGCCCACCGGCACCACGCGCAGAACCTCAGGCCTGTACAATGGTAGAAGCTGCCAGATCCAGAACGGAAGGAAACAAGCCCAGAAAGTCACCACAATCCCCAGGATGAGGAGCAGGACTTTGGGGCGAGGTGCACGGGGTGGGTAGGCGTTGCCCCCTCCGACCCAAGCTGGTTGTGTCTGAGATACCCAATAGAGTCTCCCTAAAGCTGCATACAAAGCTCCAATGGCCAGTCCTGGGCCTAGGATGCTGGTGCAGAAGAGCACACTGAGGTAGGCTTTGGAACTCTGCTCATCCCAGGCGGGAACGCACAACTTGCCTTCCTGGTTCTCTCCGTCTTCCAGGTGCAAAGTGATCATCATGGGCAAACTGAGAGCCACGGCAAAACCCCAAGCCAAAGCGACTCTCAGGAGTCCAGAGGAAGGTGTGGACGAGGCTGCCAACGGATCGGCCACAGCTCGATACCGATCCAGGCTCATAGCAGTGAGGGTGAAGATGCTTGCGTGCATGGTGAGCAAGTCCAGACTGAGTAGGAGCCGACAGCCTAGTTCACCGAAGGCCCAGTCAGATGCCAGGCTGTCATACACAATGAAGGGGGCAGTGGAGAGGTACACCAGGTCTGCCAAAGCCAGACTCAGAACCTGCAGGTGGAGGGAAGAAGAGGAGGAGGACGAGGTGGGAGAGGAGGAGGGAGAGAAAGAAGGGGAGGAGGTGCCGAGGCAGGAGTAACAACAGGCAGGAGCACTACGCCGCCTTCTTGACATCCTACGGCGGCGAATGAGAAGCCCTAGGGTGTAGAGGTTGCCCAGAATGCCCAGAAGAGAAAGAAGAGATAGGAAAAAGCAGAAGAGAGCTGTGGAGGCTACACTTGGGGATGGGGAGAGAGAAGGAGAGGACGAGGGAAGGGACAGGTTAGTGAGAAAGGGGAAGGTGTATGAAGGGGAAGGGGAAGAGGAAAAGGAAGTAGAGCCAGAGACGTCCATTTGTCCTAGACAGCAAGAGTCCCAAGATGAGTTCCTGTCCGCTGAGAGAAGGAGGCCAATGGTAACTTCAGAGTGTTTTAGAGTAACTAGCACTGAGCCCAGGTTATCAGGGAGTCCAAATGAGAAGGGTAGAGCTGTGAGCAGACTGCTTTAATGTGTGAGGTAGAAGAGAGAAACAAAAAAGAGAAAAGGAAATGGTGATTTTATAAACTTTCGTTAACATCTTTTGCCTTTATAAAGTTTTGTTAACATCTCTTTACCTGAGCTATGTAGTTTAGGTCTGACATAGTCTGACGGGTTTGAGAAAATATATATTTTAAGAGTGTTTTTAAGCAACTTTTCAGTATCAGACAAAGGTTACATGTTTGTCAGAGTGTGTTAATAGGCGCTTTTGAGAAAGTTGTGTTGTCTTGAGGGGGTACAGTAACTATAGCAACAGTACGCTTAGACGGAAAATTGTCAAAAGTACCCTATCATTATCACTTTATCGTAGATTTACATATTTCCAATATAATTACGATAACAAGACAAGATTCTGAATTCATCATTTATGAAACAGAATTTTAGTTGCGCGAAAAAACTGCGCATGCAAAAAATAAATAAATAAAACAAAAAAAATCACAGAAAAAAGGCGACCCATATACAATAATCAGTTTGCATACTGCTCGAGGTTTATTTTTTTATTTTTTTGGAGGTTGACAGAAATACACGAATAATAAAAAAATAAGGGTTAACATAGGCTAGGTTCAAGTAGACTAATATTATTTTCAAATTATCCTTATTGTTTTTATTATTAATACTATTATTGTTGTTAATATTATTATTATTATTATTATTAGTTATTGGTCAAATATCCCAGCAGCACGACATGTAACGTCTGCAATTCCTGTCTGAAAAAAAATTATAAGATAATGAGAAACCCTTTTGACTGTACTTTGAATATGGAGAGTTTATTTGCAAAAACAGATAACTCCGTTTTTATTCATTTTCATAAATCATGTTTTTTATTGTGTTTTATTGTATTAGTTAGCTGTAGTATTTTAGTTATTATTATTATTTAATCAAAACAACCCAACTGCAGTTTGATTGATATTAATTGGAATGCTAAAAAAACATGATTTTTGATTTTTTTTTAAAAAACGGAGTTAGGCTATCTGTTTTTGCAAATGAACTCTTCATATCGTTAATTCTTTAATTCTCATGCAGCCGACGTCATAAAGCGGCAAGGCTCTTGGGAATTCTATTCTTCATCATTATGACGGGTGTGAAGATCAAAGCCCTGCCGGGGGGCGCGCGGACACTTGCGGGAAAGAATGTAGGTGGCACATGGTGACCCTGAGAGAGAGACGGGTTACTGGCTGCTGTAGAAGTGACGCACTGGCACAGGCACAGGTGCTTTAAATAACACCTTTCTTAATAGACAGACAGCGACTGACAGATTTGCTACAGTTAATTCATTTATTAATTCAATACAAATAAGTTTTGGATAATCATGAGATATGCAGTAAGGGGAAAACTCTATTGAGGTGAGAAGGTATAGGTGATGTTATGATAATAAATGTTAAATGACAAAGCAGAGACGCATAGACCATCATCTATATCACTATGTCATCTTGTTTAATTGTATATAGCCTAACATTCACACAAGCACTTAATAGAAATATCACAGCTGACCAGACGGGGAGGACTGTAACACGTTTCCATACTTCTGCTGTGTCTTTAGGAAAAGACTGAACAAAATGGAACAGTGTAGGCCAGTTTTACACAAACACACTGTTTGTTGTGTTAGCTTCTTTTTTTTTTATCTATTTCTCTATTTGTTTCCATTCTTTGTTTGTTTTATTTGAATTAAGTGAAATGAGGCTCGGTGTGCGATAATTATTTTGAACAATAAAATTGATAAGCACAATAAATTAATGTAGCTATATGTAAAAGGTGCTTTCTATTACAACCCGACAGAGGGAAAGCTTGTAAAAACAGCACTCTTTGTAGCCTACTTGACATAGTTTATACGAATTCGTTGTAATTTCTAAATTACGTAGCAGACAAATGTGGTAATATGTATCAAAGTTTGAAAAACATAACGCTAAAAACACATCACTACAGATGTTAACGCAAAATGTGTCACAACACTTTCCGGTCTTTCCTTGTATTTATTATAAAATAAAAGGCTTGATGGTGGTCGCATGTGAGAACGACATGTTCTTAGACAAGACAGATGAGATTGTTATTTGTTATTCTGAAATAATGTAATAAATACAACAGTTAGACATAGGCTATTATATGCTTCTTATTTCGTTCAATTTTTGCGCAACAGACGAACGAAATTTATTTGACTAATATGCTAATAGCCTACATAAACGTTATTTTTTATAATCCGAAAATCGTCTTACCCTTAATTGAGTATTCAGAGATGGCATGTTCCATACGTCGACCTATATCCACACTTAAAGACGAAAATCTCACTCGAGAATATGCTAATTAAATTGTGTCTTTACCAGGTATAAATCAAGAAGCCCGGCGAGATGTTAATGTTCCTCTAAGGACAGACCTAAAGAAACTTTAGGATGGTGTAGAATATCTCTGTCACAGCCAGTCCACTCCTCTCTCCTCTCACTCTTATGGTGTCTGAAGCAAATGAAGGGAGGGATGAGGAGAAGCTGTGCTGAAAGACTGGAGAAAGAAGGGTGTCTATAATAAAGACCCACACTATTATGAATGG
This sequence comes from Schizothorax lantsangensis, assembly GCA_027422415.1. Lineage (NCBI taxonomy): Eukaryota > Metazoa > Chordata > Actinopteri > Cypriniformes > Cyprinidae > Schizothorax > Schizothorax lantsangensis. Next base: position 13,786,068 of record CM049850.1, on the reverse strand, counting down.
CCTTGGATGGAGACAGTTGATCTTCACTGGCAGAAGACTGAATGTGATTTGATGTTTAGTATCCTGACTGATGTTTGTGGTGTTATCATTAACTTCTCTCCTGTGATTAGATAACTTCAGCTCATTCTTAACCAACACTTTTATGAGCGAAAAGTCTGTGCTTTGGGGCAGTATTTATCAGTGCCAAAAGCAATACAGTCAGTATACCATAGGAAAAATACTTGTAAATGTCAGAGCACAATATTTATGTCCACCATCCATCAAACTTATTTGGGTTTGGGAGCATGCAAGAAACATTTTAGGTAGTATTTATTAGAGAATTGTAAGAATTACAACAACCAACATGAAAAGGTACATAAAATGATTTCAGTTATACAGGTACTCGGAGGACAAATGAACATATTATTAAACCCATTATTTGAGGCAGAACTGAATCATGCGTGAAAAATGTTGGATGAAATTTTGATATGCGTCACAATCCAAACCACAGCTGAGGCAGTGAAAACCATTTAATCACTTGAAATACGGTATCGCTCCCTAACGACCATACAGCAATACATAACCATTAATGGACAGAAAATGTTTCAGTGGAAAGACATTTTCACCTCCTTAGTCATGCAAAAGTTAAAATGATGCATGGTGTGGACATCTTGCATTTCTGATCAGACTAAACTATGCTGTCCTTTAGAACCACATGAATGATTCTTAAAGGGATAGTACACCAAAAAAATGGTGATTTATGCACCCTCATGTCATTTTAAACCTTTATGACTTACTTTCTTCGATGGAACACAGAAGGAGATTTTGAAAAATGTTTTTTTTTTTTTGTACATACAATGAAAGTCAGTGGGGTCCAATGTTGTTTCGGACCCCATGCGCTGACTTTCACTACATTGTCAGGAAATAAGGTACAAAAGCTGTCACTGGGGTGGTACCTTTTCAAAAGGTACATTTTTATACCTTTTAGGTACTAATATGTACATTTTGGTAGTACAGTTTTTCTACGGTACTATAGAATAAGAGTTTTTATATAAAAACAGTAAGTTTAGATGTCTGAACAATTACAGTAGATTCTTGTTCACATTAGATTTGAATTTCTTATTGATTTAAGCAAATTGTGTGCATTTTAGCACGTGTGCAAAAGAGTAAGTACAATTTGCACAATAACTAAATGCACAAGGCTTGTTGATCAAAACTGATGAGTTGATTCTCAATGAAGTTTCCAAACATTCTCTCATCGTGTGAGCCATCGCATGCAAAATGATCCATCCAGTTATCAAAATCTGTCAAACATGAGTGTACAGTATATTCCATAAATATCATGGACATGGAAGGGTTATAATGTCTGCTAAGTTGGCAAATGGAAAAACGTTACTACTGAATTTTTGGAAACTTTTGGGAATTTTCAGAAATTTTCCAGAAATTTACTGCCATTGTAATGAAATAAGAATCACAATCTTGCCAATCAATCAAGTTTGGAAGCATATATATATATATGGAGTTTGCCCAGCACAATCACTACTATTTTTGAACAAGGAGGAACGTCACATAAACAGCAGCAGCTAGCAGTACTGTATAAATACATTTATATTCGTACAGTACATTTATCTGTAGAAATGTGTTACATGTAAACTGAAACTTCACAGTTGCTTGTTATGGAAGAGCAATATGAAGAGCAATTGTAAGAATGTGTGGTGGTGGTGTTAAGTGTGTAAAAATGAATAAGCGATGGTGAATTTTCAGATGACACGTAACATTTCTACAAAAATAAAGGTACTGTATAAATAAAAAAAAAAATAATTTTCTTTTAATGTACTACAGTATTGACTTTTCCCAATACATTCTTACCTCCTACTGTTGAAATATGTATCTAAAATGCTCCATGTGATACACAGTCAAACCTGACATTCTTGTATACTATAGAAAGCAGTCTGTCAACAAAAAAGTTGAGAAAAATTTGTATATAATATGGAATGAAATTCCATATAACAAAATGAAATTTGCATACAAAACAAAATGAAATGAAATTTGCATATAATAAATATTTTTATGCTGAAAAAGCATCTAAACATTTTGACCACCGTGGCTCACACAATGACAAAAACACTTTTTATTTGGTGGTTTTGAAACATTGCTCTTATACAGTTTAGAGAATATTGTTTCGAAAAATGTGCCAAAGCGATTGAGTAAAACTCTAATATGAACCTTTAAGGTACCAATATGGACCATTTAGGTATAAGGTGTGCCTTTTGAAAAGGTCCTATTCCAGTGACATCTTTTGTACCTTTTTTTCTGAGAATGTATGGAAAAACAATTCTTTAGAAAATCTTTTGTACTCTACAGAAGACTGAAAATCCTGCAGGCTTGGAATGACATGAGGGTTAATAAATGATGACAGAATATTCATTTTTGGGTAAACTATCCCTTTGAACTTTTGTTGAACCAAGAAGGGAAACAAAAATTGTGAAAGTGATCCTTGAGCTCCATACAGTTTTGATTATGGTGACTGGTTTTCCTTTGTTTTTATATAATTTTGGTGTAAACCACAAAAAAATAAGAGATTTTAACCAGTAGGTCAGAATGTGTAATCCATACAAACACCAAAATCGCATTAGATTCGAACTGGGAATAGCAAATAAAAGTTTAAAATGTCAATAAAATAAAAATAAAAAACACCTCAGTCTTTCACATATAACCGAGATTTAATGTTAATTTCTTTCAGTTATTTATAAAGTGATCCTGAAGTTGAGGAGCTCTGGTTTCTAGATCTTTGAAGCACATGAGCGGTTGGGTCAGCGGACACATGTTCTTTCCTGTAAAATGAAGATGACTCATAAGATGAAGGCGGTCCAGTGTAAAGGAACAACCGGCATAAATTACCGTCCAGTGAGAAAGAAAGAGTAATAGAGTGAGAGAAAGAGACAGACAGAGAGCAAAAGTTATAACCCCGTCTCCTCATGAGCTACTGACACCAAATTCAGCGTTGCACCGCATGCCAACACACATCTACACCAGGCCAACACACACATATCTGCACATCTACCACACTCCCGCCAACACACACACTGCAGACACACTTCAACTTAACACCAGCTCTGAACACCCGATACGGTCAACACTCAAACATCTAATCAATGAAGTAAGAAGAGTATGTGTGAAGCTGACCGCAAGAGACTAGCAGCCAACTGGATCATTATAGCAGTCTATAGAGCTTCTGCTTAATGAATTAACTGTTCAGTATTTTTCAATGCACTTATTTTGTGACCGCACTGCGGTCACCGCAGTAAAATAAGTCAAATTGAAGGCATTTGAGCCACTAAAATATTCAAAAAGACTAAACTACTGTCAGACTGCTAAAGTTATGCTAGAGTTAAAATAAAATTAGAGCTTAAAAAGTTTCAGACCACTTTTCATGGATATTGTGACAAATTAATTGGGTACTTTTAATAGTGCACTGTGTTGTCAAGTTGTATCAAATGTATGCGACCACATGTTAGTTGTTCAGTGATATGAAAATATGGTGGGTATTATGAAGATTTTAATATAATTAAATTAATTAATTTATTTAATTTTGCATTATGACAAATTGATCAAGTTATTTTATTTATGTTGGGTGTTTTTTACTCTTATGACAAGTTACTTGTGATGTTGATCATTTGAAGTTGCTATGGATTTTTTATTTATTTTATTATACGTTTTTTTCACTTATGACAAATTGATTGTGATGATCATTTCAAGTCGTTTTTTATTTTATTGTTTATTTTATTGGATATTTTTCACTTTTATGACAAACTACTTGTGACTTTGGTCATTTCAAGTCATTTTTGGATTTCTTGTTATTTATTTATTGTTTTGGTATTTAATTTTATTTTATTCCATGGATTTATTCATTCATTTATTTTTAAATATGTTACACCGATCTTTTTCATTCAACATGTATGACAGATAAACACCATAAAAGTAGTCAATATGGCTTTTGTGCTATATTCTAATTCTTCTCAAATCAGTTTTTAACATTTGAAAACTGCAGTGGAAGTTCAGATAACCAGTGAATAATTTTCATTTCAGTCTGTTACTCTCAAGCTATTGTACGGCTTCAGAAAATCGTGAATATGAACAACGTTTATGGCATTTTCTAGATTTCTTTGTTTAGTTTAAATGGGTATTACACTCAACAAAATTAATATCCTGTCATCATTTAGTCACTCTCATGCTATTCCAAATCTGTATTACTTTTGGAACAAAATATATATATTTTTTTAAACAATGAAAGTCATTGAGGTCCAGTGTTGTTTTGGACCCCAATGACTTTCATTTTGTGAACAAACACAGTTGAAATATTTTTCAAAATATATTGTGTAGCAGCCAAGTTCACTATGAACTTCTTCTGGAAAATAACTTTATTTTGCTTTAAACTGTTGTAAATAACAGCACACCGGTTTGGAACAACATGAGGGGGAGTAAATAATGACAGGATTTTCATTTCATGTTCATATTATGCCTGTTGAGGCATTAGACTGATAATCCTTTCTCAGGCCACTGCTGTGTTGGTCTAAAATGGGTTATAACTCTTGTGTGAAGTCTGCAGGATTTAGAGAGGTGATCTGAGCTTAGCGTGTCCCAGGCATGTGCTGTATATTTGAGAACACAAGATGGACAGAGACAGGCACCAGGGCCAAGACGAGAAGAAGGGCAACATACCTCTCCCTGCGGGGTGTGTGGAATTTCAACAAATACCTGGCACAGGCCTGCCAAAATAGGCAAAGAAGAGAGAGATTAATAGAAAGAGAGACAGGCGGGACAGAGACAAAAAAGCAAGAGAGAGACAGAACGTTTGTCTGATGTCTCAGTAAAGGATGGCGTGATTAAAAAAATACGAAATGGAACAAACAGACCTGATGTGACAAAGATGAAAATGCAACAAAGGCATCATACTTACCTAAGAAAATATGAAAAAGATAGCATTTGATAGCATTTTTAACACTGCAAGTTGTTTTTTATGCTTAAATTACATTTTTAATTTAATTAACTTAATCGTCATTAATATTATGCACTAGATAGATAGATAGTGTGACAGGTATATATCTATCTATCATAAACTGAATAAATATATATAAGGATAGACAGATAGTTAGATATCAAATACATTTTAGGTAATTTTTAGGTAAACATTGCCCTTTTCAACCCCTCATAAATGTATGAATAAACAGATATATTCTTATTTCGTGAGGCTTCTTTGTAGATTAACACATCAGATTTCGTGGTGGTCTTGATGCCTAAAGCTTAAGGGTAAGGTCCTGCCCTTCCCAGGGTGTCTCCCTTCACTTCAAAGGGGTCATAATTGCCAGACACACTTGTCCAGCCCCACCGAGACCCCCGGTTCAACCTGCGTGTGTGTTTCTGTGCTGTGCCAGTGCACAGGGGTTTCTAACAAAAAACAATCTGATTATGGTACCTAGACATAAATAATCACAGACCCTTTAAATGGCTTTAAACCGCCCATGTGCTTTGCTTACATTATGTTAATTAATTCTCCAAAGTCTTCGTCAGCCCATTGACAGATTGCCCACTTGTTTGACTTCTCCGTACAGCAGATTTAATTAAATGGGCGGACATTTTTGCATGTAACAAACGGTTTTGTTTCCCTGCAGACTGATTAGTGGAGCTCAAGATGAAATATTGATCCTCCATCTCTGGTGTTGATGTTTATATTCACGTCACTTTCAGTAGTCCTCTGTAATAAAGACAAAGGACTGACATTCCTCCAGCACAGTCTGTTTATTGCTCGACTTGCACGTAAATTAGATGCATTGAAAATCTTTAGACTTTCTTTTGCTGTATCTATGCTGCAAGTGCCACACATGTTTACACACATGCACGTTTGTTTTTATCAATTCATAATTTGGACCAACAACTTGATCAGTGAGCACAGCGGGCTGACATAATATCACATATTTACAAGCAACACTCAAAGTACCATCCCTAAATGAATCAGTGGTTTTGAATGAATAGGTTAGGTGAATAATTCAATGACTCACAGTGTTGGGGAGTAACTAGTTACATGAAACTGTGTTATGTAATTTGATTACAAAATAAATGTAACTGTAATCTGTTACAGTTACTGAGAAAAGTGTGTAATTAAATTACTGTTACTTATGAAAATGTTAACAATTCCAAAGGGGGTTACATCTGTATATTTTTGTAAGCTAGTTGAATAATATTAATTTGTTGCTTTGCCTGTTTTTGATGTGCACAATGCCTCCTGCCAAGTAAAGTGATGCTATTCTGATGCTTTTGACTGGTTCTCTTGTTTGAATTTGCAGTGCACCACTTCTGCCAATTACATCAATCTACATTGCTGATGAAAGCTACAACCTGTCTGACAGTTATTAACTGATTAACAGTCGAAAACATTTGCTAGAATTTAGAAAAGTAATCAAAAATGTTACATTACTTTAATAAATTAATTGAAATAGTTACACTACTTATTACATTTTGAATAGGGGAACTTGTAATCTGTAACCTATTAAGGTCTGTGTAAGTTTGCATCCATTCAATTTTTCGTTTTTTTAACCATGAAGAAAAAAAGAAAAAAGATTGGTTGTTGTGTTTTTAAATTATATGCTGAAAACCAAAATTGAAATGCTGCCCGAAAACGTAAAATATTGACTTCTTTTCAGATTTTTGTTTTTGATTTTTTGCACCTTTAATAAACATGGGAAAAATGCACAAATTAATATAGAAAAAATTTAAATTTTAACAAGTTTTCTTTGGAAAAATTAGAAGTAATGCTTCTCCTGCATGTTCATTTGAGAACTAGAGCTGTGAACAATGCAGAGACAGCCTAATACAAATATTTTAAAATAAACATTGCAGAATCCTGTGAACTTTCATCATGAAATTATAAATTGGGGTATCATTTTGTCCAAATTTTGTGGTATTGGAGAGGACCATGCATGGTCGCTGAAAGAACGTACAGTACATATAGCCTATGGTGTAAATATATAAATATAGAGATGCTAAAAAAGCTAGAAATTAAATTTAGCATTTATATTAAAAAACAAGCTTTATGTAATTTTTATGTAATTTTATCATTTCAGTTTCATTTGTATTTTATATCAAGATTAGTAATGAAATGCGAATTTTGAATAATGAAAATTAATTTGTGTCTGCTTGTTATATTCATCAGTGTTTGAACCATTAAAGAAGAAACAGCATTTTCTGTATTTCATTTTTGGGTTAAAAACGAAAAATGAATGGACGCAAATGAGTCATAAAGAAAGTTACTTACTTTGTTCCTGAATGAATAGTGCTTTTGAAAATACTGAATAAATCAATGACTGCATAGATACATGAATACTTCCCGCCTATAGAGTAGGTAAAAAAAAAAAACTATCTGAAAAGAGAAGTAAATTTACAATATTTATAAAACTGTAGGCAAAAATTACCTGGATGACCTACTAGCTTTGGCGTAATTTTTAAGTGTACACTTTCCTATCCCATGAGGACAAAGGAGAGGAGTTGAGATTACATTTATGCTGGTAGGTCACATGATCAATGACAACATGCTGAATGTCATAAATCCAGAATAGATTCATACCACACACATTCATACTATATGAGATAAACAGTTGCAAAGTAATTACTTAAAAGAAGTAGGCTACCTATTCAGAGAGTATGTGATTTTGGACACAGCATAGATACAGCAAAAGAAAGTCTAATGATTTTCAATGCATCTAATTTATGTGCAAGTCAAGCATTAAACAGACTGTGTTGGAGGAATGTCTAAACTAACGCAACTGATTGAATTGGTATTTTGAACAAATTGGTTTACTTGAATGATTCAACATCTCACTCAAAAATAGAGGTACTTAGCTGATTTACTATTCACTATGCACTTACTATGCACTGTGTAGAGCGGGGTTTCTCAATTCTGGCCTTTTGCTGCAGGTCCAGCCATCCTGAATTAACCCTCGAGGTCAACTTTCTAGCTAGGTCTTCAACCCTTCTCCTCGAGACCCACTATCCTGCAAAGTTTATTTCCAACCTGCTTCAGCACACCTGACCTGTTTCTTTTCAAGTGACCCTGAAGACCTTGATTAGCTGGTTCAGGTGTGTTTGATTAGGGTTGGAGCTGAACTCTGCAGGACAGTGGGTCCCCAGGAGCAGGGTTGAAGACCTATCTAGCAGATGCCTTGTCCAAATACCCACTTGCAGTCTTTGCACTTGACCACTTGACAACTTATATGACATATTTCCTGGATTTGGCCCAAGTGTTCAAGACCACAAGTGTGTGTCGAACTTTTCATTACCTGATGGGACACACTTATAGTGTTGTAAAAATGCAAGTGTTTACATAGCTTTATTTTAATTTTAATTTTAAATACTTAGCATTTTAAAATCAACTTCTAAATGTCTGTTCAGTCCCTATAACATGACATAATTTAATTTGTGGCGCTTCTAATTAAGATAAAAAGCAGTTGCAAATTTTGTACAAATTAAATATCACCACTACTCATCTTTGCACCAATAAAACGTAAAAACACTGTTTTTTTCTACCAAATTATATGTAATATCTAATTATTATATTACTATTTAACTTATATTGGAAAGGTTTCCGTGACCTCTCGCGAGATCTCGGCAAAAAGTCTCACGATTTATTTCCAGAACATGATGCATGATGGGATACACTAAGCCTCGAACAGCGCTCCGGAGCAGGATTCGAGATAGGCTGCGTTAAGGGCACTGTGCTTTGCTGTTTTTAAGACCTGGGACAGTGTTGTGCACTTACTTCCTGTCACGCGCATGCGCTCTCAAGTGGCCAAGACCGCAAGTGTGGGTATTTGGACAAGGTAAGAGTTTAGCTCCAACCCTAATTAAACACACCTGAACAAGCTAATCAAGGTCTTCAGGATTACTAGAAAGTCACAAGCAGGGGGCTGTTTCATAAAGCAAGTTTACCAAACAAGCCAGGCTTATTTCAGTTAGTCTGACTTATTTTGAACCAAATCAATTGACAACAAGTCAGACAAACTGAAATAAGCCTGGCTTGTTTGGTAAACTTGTTTTATGAAACAGGCCCCAGGGGCCTGTACCATGATGGTAGATGAACAAATTCAGAGTTACAGGATTAGTTTCGAGGTGACAAAACCAAACCACTCCAATCCGGCTTTGTTGGTACCATGATGCTGATCATCAACTTTCTTTCTAGCTGTGGAGTGTAAGTTACTATGGCAATGAATGCAGCTAAAAGCCAAGCCACTTTCATGATACCTAAAACCCAGGATTGGTGCAAACTAAACTGAAACTTACCTGGCTAGCCAGCTAATCCGGCTTCATGGTACAGGCCCCAGGTGAGTTTGATCAAGGATGGAGCTAAACTCTGCTGGAAAGTCGACCTCGAGGACTAGAGTTGATAACCTCTGATGGAGGATTAATTCAGGATAACTGGGGCCAGTTGCATAAACTTATAGCCACCATGTTAAGACTGTGTCTTAAGAACTAGTTTGACCAACTAGCAGTTGCCAAGGGGTAATCAGTCTTACTTCTCCAATACAAATAAGACCAATCTGCCTTTTCATAACTGAATTTAAAAAAAATTAGATGACTAACTTTTTAAGACTTCACCCTACTCAACCATCGGAGTATGATACCCCTCCCCCTCCACTATTTAAGGAAAGCTGTGACAGTTGAGTGCATAAAGTGTCCACATTTTTTTTTTCTGTGTGGGCACACTCACTACTTAAATGGCAAAAAATAGTTGGGACACACCTCTTGTTTCATTCCTGAAAGAATCAGTGCATTTGAACAAATCGTTTGACTAAATGAATCACTGTCTCACTTATTTACTTCTTGAAAAATGAATCGTTTGACTGAATGATTCAATGACTTGATTCAATGATTCAATGACTTACTGATGAAGTCACTTGTCACCATCTACTGGCATTTCAAAGTAACCTGCTCACTAAAAATCTCCATCACTAATGCATGGATGGACAGCCTGTTTGAATCCAGAATGTAATCTTTAATTTCACTTAAACTAAGAAGTGTGCATTTGTTTTATGAGACTGAATTATTTTTGAGAGAGAATCCATGGTTTTAGTAGGCCAGCCGATGACAAAAATTTTCCATCCTTTAAATCTTTGCAAAGTAGTCCATCTTTGACCTCGGCCATACAGGAACATTGTCTTCAGAGAAATGACCTTCTCACATTTCCTAAATATGTTCACTGGCAGAATTTCAGTAGTAGTTAGCTCTTATTCTATTACTCAAATCAGAGCATGCCAAAAGTAATAGGCTACTACTACTACTACTAATTCTGATGGTGATATGAAGAAATTGGTTAAAGGCTAGTTAACTCTAATTTATCTCAGTTTTCCTTAAAATTTTGTTGTTTTATGTCTTTTTCCACTGCTAGAACAAAAAGCAAACTCAGTGAATCTGACTTTCATTTCAGCGTTTTATAGATCTGGCAACCCAAGGTACAGCGAGTGGATCAGACTCCAGTGGAGATTGGCTTCTGTTCAGCTGGATGTTTATCTTAGTTCAGGACCACACTGAACATGTGCTGAAAGGTAGCACATGATTACATCTGCATTCATGAAAGTTAGATTATATAATCCCAGTTTCCATGAAAATTAACCAATCATGCTTTCTGAGAACTGACATGTGGTAGATACGGTACAGTACATGTGTTGAGATGCATCACTTAATTGGGCTTTTTTTGAATACTGAAATACCATTTTTATTAATTGGGCCATTTTCCAATCATATAATGACTCTGTCCATTTCATTTCAAATACTTATGACATAATAGCCAAAAGCAGTTTGTGTGTGCCCTTGTCTTACATCATTGTACTTGATCACAGACAGAAAAGCCACAGAGTTCAGACATTATGTGAGTAGAAGGACACTTAGGTCCATGTCCCTTCAGAAGTGAAAAGGGCAGTTTATTGTTTATAGCCTATATCTTATATCACTTTATAGTATTAAATAATTATTTAATTAATGTACTGCAATATTCTTTTTTATTGAAAGCATATCATCCAGTCAGGCAGAACAAATTATAGTGACGAAGTGTGGAAATATACTAAAAACAGAGTGGTACTAGAGGGACTCTGCATTTCTCAAAAACAAGTCCAAATGTCCTAAAGTTTATTAGGCTGTACAAAAAATAATAGTACATGGATATATTGTAAATGGGACGTTAAACTTCGAATGTACATGGCTGTTAAAGCCACTTTCATCTTGTAAAACTTAAAACAAATCCATTTTATTGTAAAACCACACATTCTTTTACATTTAGAGGCACATTCATTCCTCCCTCTATAAGTCAGTCACAGTATAACCATGTCCAGGTGAGTTTCTTTTTTCTTTTTTTTTACACTTATATAACAAGCCACTTTTTCACAGTGAACCGTGTTAGCTATCAAAATGTATACAGGTTCAGCAAGTGCCCAACCTCTCCGGATTGAAAACAGTATTCTCACTCTGAAAACAGAGAAACTTGTTCAGTCGGAAAAAATAGAAACATTCCGCCCTCTAGTGGTTCATATGCGCAACCTCAACTCACATGAAAATAAATGAGGTTGACTTTGGGTGTTATTTCAATCATCAGTTTAATTAGTACTTAATACTTAAATGCATTTGTATCAGCTAATCCAAAACCTCCACATATTTGGTCATTTGTAGCTGTAAAATATAATCCAATCATTCCATATTTATGACCAACACGCGTTGGCTATAATATAACCAAATATTTAATAATGTCATGAATAAAACATTACTTAACAGTGGATAGCCAATCACTTCTCTTCAGTCACGTCAGCCTGTCTGTCTCTATCAGCCTCTCTTTGCGTGCCTGGAGAGCATTTTCCATTGATCAATCTCAATCTTTTTATTTTTTTTAGACTCATGCGAGATTAAGGGTATTTTTAATGTAGGCTATTCATATTTTTTGACACATTTTATACTCTGCTGCTGTATGTGTCTGTCATATCCACTTTAGAGTTTAGATATAAGCCTATTGTACTTACTGTGATACTGCCATCCAAACATACTGCTGATATGACGTAACAGTGCAACATTACCTCACCAAAACATTCAGATTACTGTTACTGTAAGTTTGAGGGTCAGTGGCATGAAACGAGGACTGAGTAACGAGGAAGAGTTAGACTGAAAAGATGTAGAGAGGGAAAGGAGAGGATGCAGCTCCCACTGAAGTTTTTCGTGCCTGCTGGTGAGCGCGCGGAGAGCGCCCACGCAACACTTTCACGCGCTGCAAAGCTTTTTACATGCGACGCATCCTCAACCAGGAGCAGCTTTATCTCCTGCTTTAATATTAACTGAAGAAAAAAAAACAGTTTTATATGAATAAAATAGAAACCGAGAAGACATCACGCTCATATGGACTATAATGTGATGACAATTTGTGCACGAGCCGGTGAGTGTCGTTTTTTTGTTCTTCAAACTTCAGATTTGACTTCCAGTGTCAGTGCTGTTTATATATTATTTAAGAAAACAGATTATACATATAATATAGTTGTGAATGAGGTAGTTCATTACTATACCAAATTATAGGCTACCATATAGCCTATTTGTCTGGTAATGGTTAATAAAACACGAAACAACAAACATTTCACAGTGGATTTGCTCAACATTTAGGTTAATTGTTTTTAGTATGCTTTTGAGGTCTTTGTTACAACACAAAATATATGAGTAGTTAACACTCGTCTGTAGCTTGACCTGTGACCAGGTCAAGGTGAAAGGCATTTCCATCAGGCCTCATTCACAGCAGCCAATATCAGCAAAACACTGATAACTTTATAGACCTAATAACCTTCATTAATCATTAAGTAATTAAAAATATTGTCGAAAATATTTGTGATATTTAGCTGCATGTGTTTTTATGAATACACTATTTAAAAAATGAATAGATAATAGAGATCATCAGAATGTATTCAAATATGAATAATATGAAATATAAAAATACGAAAATCTGTGAAAACGTTCATGACATTTCTAACTATTTTTTAGTAAACTATTAAACAAGTAGTCCTATATTATAATGTTTGTTAATGTTATTATTAAAAGTTATAAAATGGTTCCTCAAGGCTTAATAGTAGCTCATTTTTATTCTATAAATTCTATAGCCTACATAGTACTACTTATATTCTATAACTACATGAAGAAGTCTAGATTTGTAGGTGATATACAGTAGTCGTTGTCAGCTATCAAAATTTAATCTTATGGTCTAATTGTTTAGCATAACAGATGTAACTTCATAAACTGCTGCATTAACTTTTTATTAAAGTACACAGAAAGACAATTGCACACTAATTTTTTTTTCCTTTAAGATTGATATAACTGTCCTCCTTTAGTGCTACTGCAAAGAGGATTTTCGTTTCATTTGTCTCTTCTTCATCTGGCACTGTTTACAGTATTATTAGTTTGTAGTTGAGTGAGATTAACCTCAAGGTCATTAGTTCTAAGAATCAGTGCTTTCTTTATTTGACTCACCGAGAGAGTGAAAAGGTTGATTTCTGTAGAAATGATTTTATAGCAATATCATGATCACTTTCATTAGGATAATTTGTGCTTGAGTTTATGTGGTGATGTGAAAATGAACACTGAACTATTTCAGACTAAAGGATTAGTTCTTTATCTCCCATCCTGCTCCTCCTCCACGTGATAGAGAGAATCTGAAAGCGATAGCTGAGAGTGTTATGCTTTCTCCCAATTAATCTATCCATTAGTATTTTGCAGTGTATAGTTATGTATTAATTTGACTTTTGATACATCACATGAAAATGAGCCTTTGATAGGCTATGATGCGTCTGACAAACTACATTTTTTAATTTCTTTTCGTGTGTGCAGAGGATGAGCAGGAGAAACGCTGCAAAGCAAAAATAACAATGAGATGAAAAGATTTATGCATTATTTCAGTCCTACAATTAATCTTCAAGAATGCGAGAGGCAGAGCTGTAGGAGGTACAGAGAAAATTGAGTCTGAGATGGTTGAGATGATGAACATTGGAAAAGAGATATTTCCATTAAAATATGCTCCCATGTAAGATATGTGGAATATAATCAGCATTGATCAGAATTCTATAGACTATAGGCTTCAACAGTCCTGGAATTTTACTCCGTCTAGACAGTCTGTCAGTCTTTAGTGGGGATTTTTCATTGAAACATTTTTCAGATGACTTTATTTAGACAGTAGGTGGTAGTGACTGTCTTTATCATGATGAGTCATGAGTCATTGAATCATTAATTCAACCAATTTGTTCAATAATGCTGATTTATTCAGGAAGAAAGCACCATTGCTTGGAAATGTGAACTGTATTGGAAATGTTTTCGTAAATAGACAAACTAACTCGCTTGTTTATTGAACTTTTGCATTGAAGTATACTGAATATCAGAATATCTGTGTCCTCTTTATTAGGACTAAATTTTGTCCTCTCATACTATATTGAGATTTTAAGGAGTTAGAGCCTGTTCACAGCAATAATGAAAACTATAAAAAAATAACTGTATTGACCTTAAATGATAACTATATTAGTGTCTACACCAACAGATGACTACGTTCTGTTTATTGTAAGTGTGCACTGTAATTACATCGCGTGCCACTTTTACATGCTCAAATTGGTTAATTTCTGATTGGATGATGTTTTTCTTCATCAGCTGGAAAATATTGCTCTGAAAGTGATTCCAACTATTTTTTCCTCTGTCGTTTTTGTTATCATACAATAAAGTTTTAATAACCATTCTAATTCAATGAGACTAGGGAGGTCCGAACCACAGCTATAGTGATAACGACATAGAGGATCGTTGGAATCACATTGAGCTGATGAACGATAAAAACAGTGACAGCCAATAAGAATTCAGAGCATTTAAGTTGACATAACTGCAGCGCACACTTGTAGCAAACAGAATATTATAATGTGTTGGTATGGGCACTAATTTAATTTTCGTTTTAGCAATCTTTATAGTTATCATTTTTGGTTTAAACGGGACCTTAGCCAAGATAGTTCATTGTAAGTACTCCCAAACATCTGTTTTACTGCAGGATGGGATTTAAATATTGTTGGCAACCTGTCCTAAATGATTTGGACCTTATGATACAGACCCTCCCGGACATGCACAATAAAGGTCCGCAGAGTGTCCCGTGTGTCATTGAATGATTCAGAGCGGTGCTCATGAGTGCCATTTGGGCAACAAGGCCTTTGACGATCTGTGTTTCTTTCCATGTCAACCTGTGTTCTTGATCTGTTGTTCAAAGTACAATGGAATTCCCTCACCAACTAAACATGTACTAGCTTGCTCTTATCATAATGAATGTGTGATAAACATACTCATACACACTATTAGTTCTATGATAAGACAGTTGCCATGAGTTACAAGTAGCTGTGACACCATGCCAGTAGTTCAGAGGCAGTTTCTCATTTAATTCATATAACCCATAAAGTCAATGTAGTGCCCTATAGAAATAAGGTTGCAAAGGTATATCTAAGGTAACACAACACTTTATAAGCTCCTGGGGTTGAAGTGGTGCTGTCTCAGCAGCAACAGACCAGTGTGGAAACCAGCGAGACAGAGAAGTGAATGAGAAGCGCAATATTATGTGCAGGAGAGAGTTTAGAAGAATGAGGCATATGCTATGTCACACTCTGGAGAAAGACAGGCATAAAGAATGATTATGTATTTGAAAATGTGTTCATTAAGGAATATTCTGGGTTTAATTCAAGTTTAGCTCAATTGATAGAAAAACAACAACAAAGCAAACAGAAATGTAGATAGTAAATGTGGCCAATATTTGGAGGTTTTAAAAACAGAAATCTGTGTATGAGCTATAATATATATATATATATATATATATATATATATATATATATATATATATATATATACAAACCCGATTCCAAAAAAGTTGGGACACTGTACAAATTGTGAATAAAAAAGGAATGCAATAATTTACAAATCTCATAAACTTATATTTTATTCACAATAGAATATAGATAACATATCAAATGTTGAAAGTGAGACATTTTGAAATGTCATGCCAAATATTGGCTCATTTTGGATTTCATGAGAGCTACACATTCCAAAAAAGTTGGGACAGGTAGCAATAAGAGGCCGGAAAAGTTAAATGCACATATAAGGAACAGCTGGAGGACCAATTTGCAACTTATTAGGTCAATTGGCAACATGATTGGGTATAAAAAGAGCCTCTCAGAGTGGCAGTGTCTCTCAGAAGTCAAGATTGGAAGAGGATCACCAATTCCCCCAATGCTGTGGCGAAAACTAGTGGAGCAATATCAGAAAGGAGTTTCTCAGAGAAAAATTGCAAAGAGTTTGAAGTTATCATCATCTACAGTGCATAATATCATCCAAAGATTCAGAGAATCTGGAACAATCTCTGTGCGTAAGGGTCAAGGCCGGAAAACCATACTGGATGCCCGTGATCTTCGGGCCCTTAGACGGCACTGCATCACATACAGGAATGCTACTGTAATGGAAATCACAACATGGGCTCAGGAATACTTCCAGAAAACATTGTCGGTGAACACAATCCACCGTGCCATTCGCCGTTGCCGGCTAAAACTCTATAGGTCAAAAAAGAAGCCATATCTAAACATGATCCAGAAGCGCAGGCGTTTTCTCTGGGCCAAGGCTCATTTAAAATGGACTGTGGCAAAGTGGAAAACTGTTCTGTGGTCAGACGAATCAAAATTTGAAGTTCTTTTTGGAAAACTGGGATGCCATGTCATCCGGAATAAAGAGGACAAGGACAACCCAAGTTGTTATCAGCGCTCAGTTCAGAAGCCTGCATCTCTGATGGTATGGGGTTGCATGAGTGCGTGTGGCATGGGCAGCTTACACATCTGGAAAGGCACCATCAATGCTGAAAGGTATATCCAAGTTCTAGAACAACATATGCTCCCATCCAGACGTCGTCTCTTTCAGGGAAGACCTTGCATTTTCCAACATGACAATGCCAGACCACATACTGCATCAATTACAACATCATGGCTGCGTAGAAGAAGGATCCAGGTACTGAAATGGCCAGCCTGCAGTCCAGATCTTTCACCCATAGAAAACATTTGGCGCATCATAAAGAGGAAGATGCGACAAAGAAGACCTAAGACAGTTGAGCAACTAGAAGCCTGTATTAGACAAGAATGGGACAACATTCCTATTCCTAAACTTGAGCAACTTGTCTCCTCAGTCCCCAGACGTTTGCAAACTAATAATTTCATAAAAGCACTAACATTAATTATTCTGTTAAAACGTGTGTTATTTGAGCTGGTAAAGCAGTTTAAATTACAGTCGTTTTTGTGTTATGGCGGCAAAGTTGTAAAATTGGATGAAACTTCACAAAAGGTGTGTTAACATGCAAATTATTTACATTGTGTGGTTATATTATTGAAACCGTCAGAATTTTTAACACTTATGAATTGGCCTAATTCATCATTGTAAAGCATTGGTCTCAAACTCAATTCCTGGAGGGCCACAGCTCTGCACAGTTTAGCTCCAACCCTAATCAAACACACCTGATCCAGCTAATCAAGGTCTTCAGGATTATTAGAAACTTCCAAGCAGGTGTGATTTTGAGATGGTTGGAGCTAAACTCTGCAGAGCTGTGGCCCTCCAGGAATTGAGTTTGAGACCAATGTTGTAAAGGCTGAGTTGAAATTATTTTTGTCGTAATTAACATAACGCCAATGCTCTCGATTGATCTTAACTTGTACTGAACTCAGAATATTCCTTTAAGATTTAAAAAACTGTCATTACTCTTTCATACATTTTACAGATTTAGTCTGGCTCTTCTTGGCATACATTAGGTTCTAATGATTAGGAGATTGTATTGAAGCCTATATTGTGCAGAAATGCAGTGAGTGGTGATGTTATCTGTAGTTAATACTGTCTCATTACTCCTCTCAGATTAACGTGAGTTAGTTTCCAGCCAGGCTTCAGCAGGCTGACTGGATCATATAATCTCATTGCACGCTTCTGGCATATCTAGACTGAGAGAGATAGTAGCAGACAGAAAATCAGGGAATAAAAGTGAGTTAGAGATATCGAGAGTGAGCCAGAGAGGGAAACTGAGAGAGACACAGCCCGGCCATGTGAATGCATGGACATTTTGTGGCCTCATTTCGTGGCATAGAGGAATCGATGACACTATGGATTGGTTGTGCAGTATGTGGGCTGTTGTATTACTGCATTCTGCTGCAGGTGACACTGCATGCATTTCCACCATGTACCAATACCACTGAGGATGTTACATCAGCATTATCATTATAAAACCAATTAGTTATTTGCTAATAATGTTTTATTCACTTAATCAGCATTTCCAGTATGGCTCTGCTCAGTGTAGTTTCAGGTGTTGATTCTCTGCAAATTAAATTTTGCCTCTTTAACATTGTTATGGCTCTCAGTATGAATCTTGTGTTTGTTGCAGGTGCAGCTTTAAATGTTTAAACATATGGGTAACACTTTACATTAAGGTCACATTAGTTAAAGTTAATGCATAATATTAATTAATGAGCAATACATTGGTTACTGTATTTTTACCTTTTTTATATTTTATCATTTTATCTTTGTTAGTATAGTTAATGAAAATACAAATATTCACTGTTAGTTCATGTCAGCTCAAGTACATTTAATAAAATTAAGACACAACTTTTGATTTTAATAATGCATTAGTCAATTTTGAAATTAACATTAATAACTAATGCTATTAAATGCTATAGCAGTATTTTTCATTGTCAGTTCATGTTAACTAATGTAATTAACCAGTGTTAACAAATGAAACCTTATTGTAAAGTGTTACCAACATATATTGGTATATATATCAATATATATACAGTATATACTGTATATATACTGTATATATATATATATATATATATATATATATATATCTTCACAGCACAATTCTCCATACCACAAACTGTCAAACACATCTTACCAACAAACATACACTCGTTAACCTCCTTCTCTCCACTCTCTGAGGCAGAAGTCTCTAAACTCATCCTTTCCAGTCATTCTACTACTTGTCCGCTTGATCCTATTCCATCTCATCTCCTTCAAGCCATTTCTCCTGCAGTTGTACCTACACTCACTCACATCGTTAACACATCCCTTCACACTGGAGTTTTTCCCTCAGCATTTAAACAGGCTCGTATAACCCCACTTCTTAAGAAACCCACTCTTAACCCATCTCTTTTAGGGAACTACAGACCTGTTTCCCTTCTACCTTTCATTGCAAAAACACTTGAACAAGTTGTGTTCAACCAAGTCTCTGCCTTTCCCACACAGAACAACCTCCTGGACAGCAACCCATCTGGCTTCAGAAGTGGACACTCGACCGAAACTGCCTTGCTCTCAGTTGTTGAAGCCCTAAGACTTGCAAGAGCGGCTTACAAGTCTTCATTACTTATCTTGCTGGATCTGTCCGCTGCTTTTGATACAATCAACCACCAGATCCTCCTGTCAACCCTATTGAGAAAGGGCATCTCAGGAACCGCACTCCAGTGGTTTGAGTCTTACCTCTCAAATAGGTCCTTCAAGGTATCTTGGAGAGGTGAGGTATCCAAGTCGCAACATCTAGCTACTGGGGTGCCTCAGGGCTCAGTTTTTGGACCACTTCTCTTCTCTGTCTACATGGCATCACTAGGTTCTGTCATTCAGAAACATGGCTTTTCATATCACTGCTATGCTAATGACACTCAACTCTACCTCTCATTCCATCCTAATGATCCGACGATAGCTGCTCGTATCTCAGCGTGTCTAACAGACATTTCTTGCTGGATGAAGGACCATCATCTTCAACTCAACCTGGCTAAGACAGAACTGCTTGTGGTTTCAATGAACCCATCACTTCATCACAATTTCCCATTCCAATTAGGCTCATCAACCATAACTCCTTCAAAAACAGCCAGAAACCTTGGAGTTGTGAATGATGATAAGCTGAATTTCTCAGACCACATTGCTAAAACTGCCCGGTCCTGCAGATTTGCTTTATACAACATTAGGAAGATAAGGCCCTTTCTTTCGGAACATGCGACACAACTCCTTGTTCAAGCTCTTGTTCTGTCCAGGCTGGACTATTACTATGCTCTCTTGGCAGGTCTTCCAGCTAGTTCCATCAAACCTCTACAATTAATCCAAACTGCCGCTGCAAGATGAATCTTTAATGAGCCGAAAAGAATGCACGTCACACCTCTGTTCATCAATTTGCACTGGCTACCAATAGCTGTTCGCATAAAATTCAAGGCATTAATGTTTGCCTACAAAACCACCACTGGCTCTGCACCCCTTTACCTAAATTCAGTACTTCAGACCTATGTGCCCTCTAGAAGCTTGCGTTCTGCAAGTGAACGACGCATTATTGTGCCATCCCAAAGAGGGATTTTCATTAACTGTTCCCTCCTGGTGGAATGACCTGCCCAACTCAATCTGAGCAGCTGAGTCCTTAGCCATCTTCAAGAAACGGCTAAAACACATCTCTTCCATCTTTATTTGACCCTCTAACTCTAGCACTCTCTATTCTAATTCTATGTTATCTATTTGTCTTATTTGTATCTATTAGTCTTCTTTGTATCTATCTGACCCTCTAACACTAGCTTTCCTTTTTTTCTATTCTATCTACTTGTTTTCTTAAAAAAAACTAGCTTTCTTTTTTTCTATTCTACTTGTTTTCTTTCATAAAAAAATAAAACAAAAAAAACCTTGCTACGTGTACTGCAACCGAGACTTGTCATAGCACTTGCATATTGTTGCTCTTTTGTTGCTTCTATTGTCCTCATTTGTAAGTCGCTTTGGATAAAAGTGTCTGCTAAACGACTAAATGTAAAGGAAAGGAAAGGAAAGGACGTGACGTGTGGCCAAGTATGGTGACCCATACTCGGAATTTGTGCTCTGCATTTAACCCATCCAAGTGCACACACACAGCAGTGAGTAGTGAACAAACACACACACACACACCGCAAACACACACCCGGAGCAGTGGGCAGCCATTTATGCTGCGGCGCCCGGGGAGCAGTTGGGAGTTCGGTGCCTTGCTCAAGGGTCTCACCTCAGTCTTGGTATTGAAGGTGGAGAGAGTGCTGGACATTCACTCCCCCCACCTACAATCCCTGCTGGACCTGAGACTCGAACCCGCGACCTTTGGGTTACAAGTCCGAATCTATCCATTAAGGATGACAAGACCACAAATCAGTTCAGAGTCCAGAATGCAAATAGATAAACTAGCCAGTGCAGATATTTTGATGACGTTGCTATTGATTACATTTTTATTTATTTATTTAAAAAAAAAAAATTAAGTAACTTTTAAGGTTTGAATGGAGTCTGTATAGTACATTGTGTGGTTTAGGCATACGTTTAATAGGCTAGTACTAAATATCTATCTATGCCTAATATTATACTATAATTCTCATTCACCAGTTCCTTTTTTTTTTTTTTTTTTAGATAGGCTAAACAATGTTTTTCATGTCTTTCAGTTCCATTAACATTTCTAGAATGTGCATTCCTCTTGCTAAATACTCTAACAGTGATTCTCACTATCATTTACATTACCTCAACTAAATTTGCAAACATGTCTAGTAATGTCTGATTTCCAAACAAATGTCTTGTGAAGCAGTGAAATATTATGAAGCAGTCCTTTTTAGTGTTTCTTTTAGTGTTACTGTGCTGAAAAGTCAGTGAAAAGTAAACACGGTATTTAATTATTTATACAAGAGTTATATTCAATTTATTTATATTTTGTTGAAATCTCAAATTATCTCATTTGGCTACTGACTTGCCGAGGACAATCAAAATTGCATTCCATTTTTCCAAATGTTTCTTGAAAATATTTAAAGAATCATTTATGGAACCATTCAGGAACAGAAATTGTTAAAAAGTATCAAATCAAAACCAGAAACATAAAATTCCCAAGGTGGTTTAGAACAAAACTCTTACCAGAATTTGCTGCCATGTACTTCCTGAATACATAAAGTTGTCAATGGTATAAATAAAAGACAAACATACTACTTGTCACTTTACAAACAAATGCTTATTATCTGTAAAGTGCCTGTAAAAGGATAAAGTATGTAGAATATGAGTCTGCATTGTCAGTCTTTGCTAAAGTAAAATTACTTCCATATACAGTACTTTAGAAATCTGCATGACATCAGCCATGTGGTGTAATAATAGCATACATCTAGAGTTTCTCAATAAGATTATCCCCATCAGATTTGTGAAAAGGTGAAATAGAGAGTATGTTAGAGAGAAAAGATCAAAAGGTTATTCACTGTACAGAATATTATTGAAATTATTTTCACAGGGACTTAATCTCCCTTCATAACTCTTGAACATGGACAGTAATCTGGGAGCGGGATAGAAAGACAAAAAGAGAGAGAGAATTCAGGATGGATAGAGTGACAAATGCAATCTGAGTGTCAGAGAGATAAGAGAAAATAAACTTGTGCTGTTGAAAACAATGATATTCATAGAGTACTGGGACATTTTTATGTTGAAATAGCTTATCCTTTAAAAATTGTTCAACTTCTGTTATTGAAATATTATGGAGTCAGATGGGGCAGGTTAAGATATTAAGCTTGTTATGTAGTCAAAAGTTGATTGTTGTGTAACCTTTGTGCTGATTTGCATAGATTTCGATAGTTTCCTGTTAATTGCCCCCGACATAAGTCTGGCACTGGCGCTCTGCCAGCAATTATTCTAGAATGTCCCGTATCACGTCGACCTTGGTCCCATATCTCACACCTCTGAACACTGCACATGCTGGAGAGGATCAGGGGTGTTTGAGTAGCACTCAGCTCTCATAAGCAGCATGGGAGATTTCACCAGACACCTCCAACATGAGGAACAGAAAGATAAGGAGAGAGAAAGTGAGAGAGTCTACATTATACATGAAGTTTCACTGAAATGGTTTATAATACTTAAAAACTTTTTTTAGCTTAAAAATCTGAGACCACTTGTGGAAATTTAGTAGACTTTTTTCATTACAAATTATATTATCAGGATAACTTGAAAAAAAGTTCAGTTGAATTGTTTTTTCAGTTGAAAGATTTGTTATTTTTTGCTTTAATGACAGCAGTTCTCAAGCATCTTGTGCTTCGATGGATGCAAGAACGTCTGACCTTTTATATATTCACAATTAATTAAAAAATTGCTTAGAAATTTGCAAATTGCAAAATATGCCTTATTTTTTACAGGCTTTTTTTTTTTTGTTCGTTTGTTTATTTTACTTTTTTATATTTCATGTTTAAATTTGAATTTTACATCCTTTTAGTATTTTATTTGCAAACTAATTCAGTATGAGGCCAAAAAGACCTCCACACTAATTAAACAGTTATAAAGTATTTAAAAGTTGTTTTTTATTATAAAGTGTTAGTGTACTATATGGTAAGGTTACTTTAGAAACTTTACTTTGTAGGGTTACTTTGTTTTTTTAAGGATCGTTGCACTCAATTGTCACTCATAATGACACTTATTGTCATTATTTGAGCACAATACACATTCAAGTGTTATTAAAATAATATATGTTGCAAGTGAGCTTTTTCCAAAAGGATCAACCTTTCATTATTCATATTAGTCTTTATTTAGGGAGATAACTTTTTACAAGATGCATAGTTAACTGCTGCAGATGATCTTATTAGAGAACATGAATACTGAATGGCTCTCATGTCAATGGTATATTTTCAGCAGCATTGGTGTATGTGTTAATCAATAGGTTTAGTGCTCTAATGAGATCTCTCTCTCACACACACAGCCCTAGGTTACAGTGTGTAGAGGTTAGAGTCAGAGGTCAAAGACTGGTGGTGAGATAAGATGTGACTCACACAAACACTCTCCAAATCCTTTAGTGAACCACACACATGGCACTATGAGCAAAATATTTTTGCTTAAAAATGACTTGTGAGACATGTATTTAACTTATTCAAAGTCAAGGCCAAGGTGGTTTTTCAAATATATTAAAAAAAGATTGAGTTTCTTGCCGTTCAAAGGGGACTTTCAGCTTTTTGATTTTGTATTAAAGGTGAAGTGTGTAATTTATGGTACTAGTGGCACAGAATGGAAATGAAAAAATATAAACACAGCAATTATAATCATAATGGAAAGTATTTTAACATTTGACATTGTTAAAGTGTATGCAGTTTACATTGAAAGTCTATTTATTGAACTAATTGAAATATTATTTTTTATATGTTTGATATTAGAAGTAATCAAATACCACATTTATAATTTTTATTACTGAAATGTGGAATTACATTTACATTACATTTATGCATTTAGCAGACGCTTTTATCCAAAGCGACTTACATTGCATTCAAGTTACAGTTTTACATTTTTATCAGCTCTTGCTTTCCCTGGGAATCGAACCCATGATCTTGGCGTTGCTAGCGCCATGCTCTACCATTTGAGCTACAGGAAAGCCATTACTCATCCATAGTTTACAACTACAGAATGATTCAGCAATTTTTTATCATTATTTTAAAAATTAATTAATTAATGAATTTTCAATTTGAGGGACCGATGACTTTTTAGGAAGACACTAATCTTTTACATAATATTTTATATTTTTCAGCAGATTTCTGCTGACTGAAAGGGCAAAGAAAGAAGACACGGGATGATCCATGCACTTCATTAACTACCAGCACTGGTAATTATATATATATATTTTTTATTTAGGAATATATAAAATAAAATAGTTTGTTAGAATTTTGAAATTGGATTTATGACATTTTCTTGGAGATAAATAATCAGACTTAATCAGCATATATTGAGCATGTTTGCAATGTAGCTTTCATGTCACAGAGAGATATTTTTATTAGTTTTATCTAGTCTTTATATTTCAATTTAACTTTCATATTATGTTTTCTCTCTAGGAGTTAACAGAGACTGTGATGTCCGCAACGCAAAAACCTCAGATTCGAATAATAAGGAACGTGACAGGCACCTGACAAACTATTCTTGAGTTGTATTTGCCGTGGATATATTCTACCACAAATGTCAGTGCAAGGGCAGCAGATATTTGAAGATGAAACCTTATGTCACCTCTCACTTTAGAAATTTTCTTTTTCCATGCTTTCTCCATGCTTCTTGATTCTCTTTTGAGTGTTATATTTTCTAGTTTCATCCTTGAATATGTTCCTGTTCAAGTGGGCTTTTCATGACTAGACACCGTTTTTAAAGATTCTCTTTTTTTATCACGTTCATTAAGCCTCAAACTACAGGTTCCTCAAAGGAGGTATATGAAAAGGTAACACCACTTATCAGGTGTGAACGTTCGGTTCCCCATTCATTTCATTTTTTAAATCTACGACATTAAAAATGTATCTGACCTAATGCTCATTTTTAGGAACATTTCACCAGTTGCATGTGTTTTGTTGACGACTAAACTGGACTTGGACTCTGAGGAAGATCTCAAAGCATCGCCTAGCTTTTTTTAAGCTTTTGGAGAGATCAAAGTTGAACCAACAGGTCATAATTCATCTCACTCTAAACCTCTTACTATTGTAATGTATGCACTATAGTAATTCAGTTATAGAACTTCAATCAAGAGTTTTTCTAGAGCAAAATGTCACTTTCTTTTGGAGAACCAAGTTCTTGGTGTGAGACTGGAAAATCTGCTGAAACCAGACTGGAGATGGAAACATGACTGTGACAGAATGTCACTTCTGACTGTGTGAATTGTTTTGATGTCTAATATGATTGAGAAATGGACTTGTTCTGTTCCAGAGTTATATTTGCTCAATATTGAAGGCAAAGAGGTCACATTTGAGAAGTATTAGCAAATGTTGACTAGTTTTCATATTAATTGCACGTCTCTCTTGTGTCTTTAAACATCTTACCATTTAAATAAGAAAAGCTGAAGAGGTCCTAAAGGGAAAGATTGGTCTGTATATGCATGCTGTTATTTATTACACACATATGTTCTAGACAGTTTAGTGCATGATCTTTTCAGTTTTCCTCTATATGTTCCCTCAGCTTAAGACTGTTTATGTTTTTCATTCATGTTGTGTAAGTTCAGCTTTCCTTCATCCTTCTGCTCTGCCTGAGCTTCGCCTTGTTTGTTTGTGCCTTTTAGTTGCTCACTTTCTTATGAAGCTGCTATATGTTACGCATAGACCTAAAGCAGCACCGTTTTCCTCTGTCTAGTCTCTGCCCACCACCTAACCTTAGCAAAACTACTACTAAAGCTGAGAAACTGCATTGAAATTGGATTTTTTTTTCTTTAATTACTGCATATAACAACTTTGGAACTTTGCCTTCAGTAAAATCTTCCAGGAATACTGGTTTATTGATAGCAGACAGTGGACGGACCACTCAAGTGGAGACTCTTTGATGATGTCAGAGATGATCTCTAATGCGATTGTGTTCCGTCTCTGGGCAACGATTGGCTGCCGGGATCTGAATGACAATACGGTCTCTTTCAGGCCTTAAGCCTCGCTGTGGAATACAGTCTACAACTCATAGTTTGGATATATATCATTGCATCCATATTTTTTTATCCATTTTGACCCTGGATTTATCTGGCAAAGCTTAATTTTTCCCAAACATTTTGTAGTCGTCACCAATAATGGGGGCTGCTCGGGTAAAGAGGCGCTTCAGTGCGGTTGTGGACACCCCGCTGGACGAGGAGGAAGTCATGAGGCTGGCGCAGAGTGATGATGTCACTTCCTCCCAGTCGGGCACACTTCCGTCACCCAACTGCAATGGCAAAGTGCTCAACCTTCACCATAGCAATGGAGGAAGGAGCGGAGAGAGGGATGAGGATGATGATGATGCAGAGGATGACGATGCTGATGATGATGAAGAAGGGGGAGGGAGGAGGGGAGGAGGAGGGCGTGGCTCGGCGCTCAGGGGGGAGTCTGGGCCAGAAGGGAGGTGGGAGAGGAGCAAGAGAAAGATCTCATCTTCCCTCTCGCCCTCGCTGCCCCATGAACACCGCAGCCAGTCCCGCCGGCCCCGACGGCGCTTTGTAGGCAAGGACGGGCGCTGCAACGTCACCTTCGTCAACATGAGCGAAAGGGGCCAGCGCTACCTCACCGACCTCTTCACCACCTGCGTGGACATCCGCTGGCGCTGGATGCTCGTGGTGTTCACCCTCTCCTTCTTGCTCTCCTGGCTTCTCTTTGGTTTCACATTCTGGCTCATCGCCGCCGCTCACGGGGATCTGGCGCCCCCGGCATCATCTTCCTCTTCTTCGTCTGTTTCCTCCTCGCTGGCTCCTCTGGAAACCGTAGAGGATTCCAGCCGAGCGGAGATGGTGGCAGAGACGGAGGAACGCTGCTTTCAGCAGGTGAACAGTTTCATGGCGGCGTTCCTCTTCTCTCTGGAGACGCAGACGTCTATAGGATATGGCTACCGGAGTGTTACCGAGGCCTGCCCCCTGGCGGTGCTGGCTGTCGTGTTGCAGTGCATTGTGGGCTGCATCATCGACGCTTTCATCATCGGGGCAGTAATGGCTAAGATCGCCAAGCCCAAGAAGCGCAATGAGACACTGGTGTTCTCGGATGTGGCTGTGGTGGCCATGAGGGACGGGAAACTCTGCATGATGTGGCGAGTGGGAAACTTGCGCAAGAGCCACCTGGTGGAGGCCCATGTACGAGCACAGATACTGAAGGTCAGTGAGATGGTGTGTTTTTGTCTTGTCCTGTCTGTTCATTTAAACAGAATAAAAATGCAATTCACACATTTCATAAAGGGAAAGGGAAGTGGTGTGTGGCCAAGTATGGTGACCCATACTCGGAATTTGTGCTCTGCATTTAACCCATCCAAGTGCATACACACAGTAGTGAATATACACCTGGAGCAGTGGGCAGCCAATGCTGCGGCGCCCGGGGAGCAGTTGGGGGTTCAGTGCCTTGCTCAAGGGTCTCACCTCAGTCGTGGTATTGAAGGTGAAGAGAGTGCTGGTTATTCACTCCCCCCACCGACAATCCCTGCCAGACCTGGGACTCGAACCCACGACCTTCAGGTTACAAGTCCGACTCTCTATCCGTCCGACTCTCAAACTGCCTAAAGTGACTTATACCAAAATGCCTATTCTATGATGAGCATTCATTTTTTTATTAAAATTCTTTGAAAAGAAACAAAAGATAATTTGACAATGCAAGGTTAGTGTTGGAAACTGTCCCCAAAACAAGAGCTAATTTCAACCCCAGGTTTGAAGTAAATTTTAAAGTGGATGTTGATTTTGCTTTGAGGTCAGAATGATTGGAAAGAGTAAATCAGAGAGAATGCTGGGAAAATGAGCAGGGACAGAGATGCTAGCAAATATGACTGTACCTTGGTACAGTGATGGTAACACTGCACCACAGTATTGTAATTAGTGCAGTCAAACGATTAATCGCGATTAATCGCATCCGAAATAAAAGTTTTTATTTACATAATATATGTGTGTGTACTGTGTTTATTTATTATGTATATATAAATACACACACATACAGCATATATTTTGAAAATATTTACATATATATTTTGTATATATTTATATTCATATAATTTATATCATATATAAATATATTTAATATACGTTACATATTTTTCTTAAATATATACATGCATGTGTGTGTATTTATATATACATAATAAATATACACAGTACACACACATATTATGTAAACAAAAACTTTTTATTTTGGATGCAATTAATCGTTTGACAGCACTAATTGTAATATTTACTTTGTTATTAAATGATCGCCATACTCATTCCGTATGCTCTTTATTTGATATTCCTAGGTATTTCAAAGAATTCCGTAGCATTACCATAACTGGCTCCCATGTCTAAAAATCCATGGCATTACTGTGGTACTTTTGAAGGTACACTAACATTCAAAGGTTTGGGGACTATAAGGAATAGCATTTCTTATTTTTTAAGGAATGCTTTTATTCAGCAAGGTTGCATTAAATTTAGCAAAAGTGACAGTAAAGACATCTTACAAATATTTATATTTCAAATAAATGTTGTTCTTTTAAACTTTCTTTTCATAAAATAATTGTGAAAAAATGCATCATGGTTTCCATAAAAATGTTAAGTAGCACCACTGTGTTCAACATTGATAATAATAAGAAATGTTCCTTGAGGACCAAATCGGCTTATTATAATGATTTCTTAAGGAACATGTGAAACAGGAGTAATGATGCTGACAATTCAGCTTTGCCATCACAGGAATAAATTACATTTTAAAATATGTAATATTTCACAATATTACCATTTTTACTGTATTTTGATCAAATAAATGCATCCTTGATGAGAATAAGAGACATCTTTCAATACATTATACTGTAAAATCTTATCAAACTTTTGAAGGGTAGTCTAGTCAAGTGTATTCGAGAAAGAAATACCTTGCATGAAGGTAGAATACATGGCGAGATGAGTAAATGAAAGAGAAAAAGAATGAAAGAGATTGACATCTGGACAGTTGGTGTGGTTAATGACGGCTTGTTTTGTTCAAGCTCATACCGGAGGTTTATAAGATTTGCAGAGGGGATTAATTTTACCAGAGCAAACCATTGTCTTGCATATCTGCCCTGTGTGTGTGTGTGTGTGTGTGTGTGTGTGTGTGACTTAATTTAACGGCCTGATTAAATTATTTGTGTTGGTATGCTTTTGTTTTAGAGTGAATGAAATCTTATTGTCGTAAACATGTAGATCCAAATGTGTCATTGTGTAGGTGTGTGAATGTCTGTGAGGACCGTGTTTATATTTGTCTTTTATTGTGTTCATATCCACATGCAGTATTAATGTTTCTAACACATCCCGATGTTTTGAGGTCAGATGGTCAGAAGTTTGAACATGGAGATCAGACAATAAATTCTTATATTTCATACAGTATGTTATTGCCTAACCTGGCTGGAATAAAATAGATTACTGAAAACAGTATGCACATACATACAATCGTTTTCCTTTTTTTTTAATATCTTCTTTAATATTCTTATATTATTCTCACCAGGTGCTGTGTACAGATTTTTTAGTAATTTGTCGACAATGAAAGCAAAAATGTTGTTTGATGAAACACAATTACAGCCAGTCAGAAACTGAATAGAAAAATAGAAGTCAAAGTCAAAGTCAAAGTCTGCTTTATTGTCAGTTCTGCCACATGAACCGTACATACATGCAGAGAATTGAAATTGCGTTACTCTCAAGACCCTTGGTGCATACAGATAACACTAAACACTAACAGTAGAATGTAAAAATACAGATAAATACAAATCAAATATATATATATATAAAATGCAACTATTACAAATGTACAAATAAGGACATGTAAAAAAAATAATAATAATAAAAAATAGATAAAGTAGCATAAGGCACATGGTAGATAGAGTGCAAACCAGTGAAATAAACAAACAGTGCAGATATAAATGGTGTAGTGCAAAACAGCTCATCAGTCTATTTAAAGTGACAAAAAGCTCAGAGAGCAAAGTGACTGGTGACTGTACAAAATGACTGGTGCTTGGTCACAGTGTGTCACAGTGTGTGTGTGTGTGTGTGTGTGTGTGGGGGGGGGGGGGGGGGGGGGGGGGGTCAGAGGGTCAGAGTTCAATGGTGCATGGGGCAAAAGAGAGGAGAGGGGGGAGAGAGTTGAGCTTCCTGACAGCCTGATGTATGAAGCTGTCCTTCAGTCTGCTGGTCCTCGCCTGGAGACTCCGCAGTCTCCTCCCTGATGGCAGCAGACTGAAGAAGCTATGTGACGGGTGGGTGGGATCACCTGCAATGCAGAGGGCTTTGCGGGTGAGACGGGTGCTGTAGATGTCCTGGAGGGAGGGGAGAGAGACACCAACAATCTTCTCAGCTGCTCTCACTATCCGTTGAAGGGTCTTGCGGCAGGACGCGTTGCAGGCGTCATACCACACAGTGATGCAGCTAGTCAGGATGCTCTCGATGGTGCCTCTGTAGAAGGTGCACATGATGGGGGCCGGGGCTCTGGCTCTTCTGAGTTTGCGGAGGAAGTAGAGACGCTGTTGTGCTTTCTTGGCCAGTGCTGCAGTGTTGTTAGTCCAGGAGAGGTCCTCTGTGATGTGTACACCCAGGAACTTGGTGCTGCTCACTCTCTCCACAGTCGCACCATTGATGGTCAGAGGAGCATGCTGTGTGTGCACTCTCCTGAAGTCAACAACAATCTCCATCGTCTTCTCCACATTCAGAGAGAGATTGTTGTCACTGCACCACCCGGCCAGGCGGCTCACCTCGCTCCTGTAGTTTGACTCATCTCTGTTGCTGATGAGACCCACCACAGTCGTGTCATCCGCAAATTTAATGAAGAGGTTGGAGTTGTTTGACGGTGTGCAGTCATGGGTCAGCAGAGTGAAGAGGAGGGGGCTCAGCACACATCCTTGGGGGGCCCCTGTGTTCAGTGTGATTGGTGCTGGATGTGTTACTGCCGACCCGTACTGCCTGAGGTCTCCCGGTCAGAAAGTCCAACAGCCAGTTGCACAGCGAAGTACTGAGCCCCAGCGGGACCAATTTATGAATGAGCTGTTGAGGGATGATTGTGTTGAATGCTGAACTGAAGTCTATGAACAGCATTCTGACATACGAGTCTTTTTTGTCCAGATGTGTGAGGGCTGGGTGGAGGGCAGTGGCGATGGCATCATCGGTCGAGTGGTTGGACCTATATGCAAACTGGAAGGGGTCCAGGGAGGGGGGGGAGGACAGACATGATGTGGTGCATGACTAGCTGTTCAAAGCACTTCATGAGAATAGGAGTGAGTGCTACTGGACGGTAGTCATTAAAGCAGGATGGAGATGACTTCTTCGGGTCAAGCAACCAACAAAATCTATCACTCATAGCAACACTACAATAACACAGATTGGATTTGTCCATGAAGACAGCTTTTATCACTTATCATATAATGTGTCTGATTACGACACAATGCTGCTTTCATCACATCAACTTGGTGATTAAAATTACTGGCAGAAATTTTGTCAAATGTGAAATCTATGATATGTGTAAAAACATATTTATAACTTGTTCAAAATTGTGGAAAACTTAGTTCAAGTTTGGTATGTTACAGACACACGTTTTCACCTTTTTACATATTATCATTAGCTAAAACGTTTTCATTGACAAAAATTGTGCCATGTCAGTCTGTATAAAATGGACTATAATTAATACATATTAAATTACTAGGTATTAACTTATCTAAATATGCTAAAGGACATTTATGTCAAACAATAAAAATGAATAAAAGGTTGATCTACTGTATGTAAAACTTGACAGTGCTTTTGACCTTTCCTGCAGCCACGGTTGACCCCTGAGGGTGAGTTCTTGCCATTGGACAATGCAGACCTCAATGTCGGCTTTGACACAGGAACAGATCGCATCTTTTTGGTGTCACCTGTGACAGTTGTGCACGAAATTAATGAGGAGAGCCCTTTCTTTGAGGTGGACAAACATACACTAGAGGGAGACAAAGATATGGAAGTGGTGGTGATTCTGGAGGGCATGGTGGAGGCCACTGCCATGACAACCCAATGCCGGTCTTCATACCTGGCCTCTGAGATCCTCTGGGGTCACCGCTTTGAACCTGTGCTCTATGAAAGGAAGAACTGCTACCAGGTGAGACACAGAGAAAAAAAATGGAGGGTGGAAAGTGACGGAGTTGAAAGGAAATGGAGTGGTTATAAATGTAAAGTGTAGAAGTACCACACTCATAAAAATAAAGGTGCTTCACAATGCCATAGAATAACCTTTTTGTCTAAATGGTTCCATAAAGAACCTTTAACATCTGAAGATCTGTTTCACAAAAGGTTCTTTGTGGCAAAAGAAGGTTCTTCAGATTATAAAAAGGTAAGAAAGATGGTTCTTTGAAGAACCATTGACTGAATGGTTCTTTGTGGAACCAAAAATGGTTCTTCTATGGCATCGCTGTGAAGAACCTTTTAAGCACCTTTATTTTTAAGAGTGCAGATTGGACTGATTACTGTGTTTGTAAGGCTAAATTGTATTGATATTTCTCAAACATTCTGGTTAGAATTTGTTTCAAACCACCTGACATTAAAGGGTTAGTTCACCCCAAAATGAAAATTCTGTCATTAATTACTCACCCTCATGTCGTTTCAAACCCGTGAGACCTCCGTTCATCTTCGGAACACAAATTAAGATATTTTGATGGAATCTGAGAGCTCTCAGACCCTCCATAGACAGCAAGCGTCCTTACACGATCAAGGTCCAGAAACGTAGCAAGGAGATCGGTAAAATAATCCATGTGACATCAGGGGTTCAAGCGTAATTTTACAAAGCTACGAGAAAACTTTTTGTATGCAAAGAAAACAAAAATAACGACTTTATTCAACAGTTCATCTCCTCTACGTCAGCGTAGCACCATTTTGGATTATATCTGCTGGACAGAAACTGCGTACACTCTTCTGTGTCAGCCACACCACGCGGATACGTCTTTTATGCTTTGATTTGAATGACAACAGCGCATCCGGTATGCGGCTAACACAGAAGAGCGTACGTAGTTTCCGTCCAGCGGATATTCTCCAAAATTGTGCTAGGGTGACGCGGAGGAGACAAATTTGAATAAAGTCGTTTTTTTTGCACACAAAAAGTATTCTCGTAGCTTCGTAAAATTACGGTTGAACCCCTGATGTCACATGGATTATGTTACCGATCTCCTTGCTACGTTTCTGGACCTTGATCGTGTTAGGATCCTTGCTGTCTATGGAGGGTCTGAGAGCTCTCAGATTCCATCAAAAATATCTTGTTCCGAAGACGGAGGTCTTACGGGTTTGAAATGACATGAGGGTGAGTAATTAACGACAGAATTTTCATTTTGGGGTGAACTATCTCTTTAAGGACCTATGTAATTCAGCTCCATTTAACTTAAAACAATCCATCCATCCATCCAACAACAAATCTGTTGACTAATAGAATTATTGCCATTTAAGTTCTAACAGCAATTACATTGTGATATTCTGATTCTGTTCACATACTCAGTTGTGATTGGTCTGGTTTTCTTACAGTGTTTTCTGTGGATATGAACTAGGGTCAGGCAAAATTCAAAATTCAATACATAATTCATAACTTAAAAGTAATTGGCTATTTTCCACAAGAATTTGAATTCAAATGACAGGACGAAGAATTTGCTGTAGAAATGCAATTCAGTGAAAAAAAATATGAATATGAAATAAAATATGATCATATTTATATATATATATATATATATATATATATATATACATACAGGTGCCTCTCAATAAATTAGAATGAAAAATTAGTCGTGAAAAAGTTCATTTTTTCTTGTAACTTATTTCAAAAAGTGAAACTTTCATATATTTTAGATTCATTACATGTAAAGTAAAACATTTCAAAAGTGTTTTTTTTTGTTTTAATTTTGATGATTAGAGCTTACAGCTCATGAAAGTCAAAAATCAGTATCTCAAAATATTAGAATATTTAAATTTGAGTTTCAATAAGTGACCATCCATACAGTATAAATTCTGGGTATCTCTTGTTCTTTGAAACCACAATAATGGGGAAGACTGCTGACTTGGCAATGATCCAGAAGACGAACATTGACACCCTCCACAAAGAGGGTAAGTCACAGAAGGTCATTACTGAAAGGTGTGGCTGTTTACAGAGTGCTGTATCAAAGCATATTAAATGCAAAGTTGACTGGAAGGAAGAATTTGGGTAGGAAAAGGTGCACAAGCAACAGGGATGACCACAAGCTTGAGAATACAGTCAAGCAAAGCTGATTCAAACACTTGGGAGAGCTTCACAAGGAGTGGACTGAAGCTGGAGTCAGTGCATCAAGAGTCACCACGCTCAGACATCTTCAGGAAAAGGGCTACCAAGCCACTTCTGAACCAGAGACAACGTGAAGCATCTTACCTGGGCTGTGGAGAAAAATGGACTTTCTCAGTGGTCCAAAGTCCTCTTTTCAGATGAAAGTAAATTTTGCATTTCATTTGAAAATCAAGGTCCCAGAGTCTGGAGGAAGAGTGGAGAGGCACAGAATCCATGTTGCTTGAAGTCCAGTGTGAAGTTTCCACAGTCAGTGATGATTTGGGCTGCATCTGCTGGTGTTGGTCCACTGTGTTTTCTGAGTCCACAGTACCAAAAGCACTTCATGGTGACAAGCTTTATGGAGATGCATTTCATTTTCCAGGAGGACCTGGCATGCCCATACTGCCAAAGGTACCAAAAGCTGGTTCAATGACCATGGTGCTTGCTTGATTGGCCAGCAAACTCGCCTGAACTGAACCCCATAGAGAATCTATGGGGTATTGTCAAGAGGAATATGAGAGACACCAGACCCAACAATGCAGATGACCTGAAGGCCGCTATCAAAGAAACCTGGGCTTCCATACCACCTCAGCAGTGCCACAAACTGATCACCTCCATGCCACGCCGAATTGAGGCAGTAATTAAAGCAAAAGGAGCCCCTACCAAGTATTGAGTACATATACAGTAAATTAACATACTTTCCAGAAGGCCAACAATTCACTAAAAATGTTTTTTTTATTGGTCTTATGAAGTATTCTGATTTGTTGAGATAGTGAATTGGTGGGTTTTTGTTAAATGTGAGCCTAAATCATCACAATTAAAAGAACCAAAGACTTAAACTACTTCAGTCTGTGTGCATTGAATTTATTTAATACACGAGTTTCACAATTTTAGTTGAATTACTGAAATAAATGAACTTTTCCACGACATTCTAATTTATTGAGATGCCCCTGTATATATATATATATATAGTATATTATATATTTTTTTCAAGCATTTTTAATTCAAATTGCAATTCCTGCAATCTGCTTTTATCTCAGTTTTAATTAACTGGAACTGAATTGGAATTTAAACTGAATTGAAATTTAAAAAGGTATTCTCAATTCTCACTTCTGAATATCAGTCAATTCTTAATAAATATGATCTTTCGATACCAGAAACCATCTATAGCCAACTTCATGCTGCAAAGATGGTGTTGTGTATAGTGATTAGCTAAAATAACAATATTATTTTCTTGACTCTTCTAGAAATGCAAATCTAGTTATGCCTTGTACTTGTCATGTGTCCTCCCCACCTCTAGGTGGACTACTCGTTCTTCAACAGGACTTACGAGGTCCCAGACACGCCCACCTGCAGCGCTAAAGAGTTAGCCGAGAAAAAGTACATCTTGGGCTCCCGTTCCTCCTTCTGTTACGAGAACGAGGTGGCTCTGCAGCTCTCCCCCTCTCTCCCTCCTTGCCCTGACCAGTTCTCTCCATCCCCCTGTACTTCCCCCTCTCCCTCACACTCTTTCGTTCGGCCCACACCACCATCTCAACAAGACTCCTGCAGTGAGCACCCACACATACACTGAGCCATGCGGCTGGGATGAAAGGGCACAGGGGAAAGCAGAAGAAAGGGAGATAGATGCAGAAAGAAAGTGAAAGGGTCAGGATGGAGGGAGGAGTTGGAACCAGGGGGTCGGGAGAAAGAGAGAGAACCAGCAAATGGACAAAGGGCTGGAAAGACAGACTTGGACAAGGGACTAAGGCAAAGAGGACCATAAAGGGACAATGTAGGACTGATTAATGACAATAGGTCATGCTTAAGATGGGCTGAGAGAAGACAGAATGCACAAAAGTTGGAGAATAGAAGAGGGAAAGGGGCCTCTCACCGCCTAGGAGAAGAGAACGAAAGAGCAAGATAGCAAGACAGTGGGGTGAATTCAAATATCGGTTGCACTAGTGCAGTATTTCTGCATGCGTCTTCTTCACTAACTGTAAACCTGTTTTATCAGATGCTATCAAAGTTGCTATATTTCAAAGCAAGTCAATTCAGGCGGCCATCTTGGAAACAGCTATTTTTAGCCATACATAGGTCCTATCAAATTGGGTTGGGAAGCACTGAAGTCTCACAATTCAGTAACATTTTAAAATCAGCAATATATTCTGACATGAATGATATCATAATCTTATAGTATATTAATAAAAAACTATATTTTAGGTTGGTACAGCTAAAAGAGCACTTTAGGAATTATATATTTTTGTAGGCCAACCTCGAAATTAGCATCACTCGGGTTCCCTCGAAAAAAGCCAACAGAATTTTCCATTATTTCAGAAAATAAGCTCTGTGACCAACAAAAGTTTATGATTCTTACTTGTTTTGTTCACCATGAAAACCTTCACAAATGAAAACAACTATGAATGTTCACAACTATGAATTTTGAAGCCTAAATACAATCGCCAGAAGTAAAAAGCTAAACGTAGACTATAAACGAACTACACCTCGGTCATATGACTTCAATGTTATGACCAACTTTTTCATTTAAAATTTAAAATTTAGAAAGTTTGAGAATAGTTTGCAAGAGAGCAAATCCAAGAGCTTTTTGAGCCTGCATAGACAGCAACGCAACTGCCACGTTCATTGTTGAATAAAGTCTTTATTTTTGTTTTCTTTGTGCACAAAAAGTATTCTCGCAGCTTCATAAAATTAATGTTGAACCACCAATGTCACATGAACTATTTTATCGATGTCCTTACTACCTTTCTGGGCCTTGAACGTAGTGCTGTCAAAAGTACCAACTTCGGTACCAGTTGGTACTGAAATTTTAAAAACGTCCATTTTATAAACGTCCACAGATGCCTGCTTTTAAACGCTCCCGTGAGCTTCTGTGTGAGCGCTCGGTGAAGAGTGTGAAGCGATGATCATTGTTGCCAATCACAGTTATATCTGTTGAGCGCGTGAACACATTGGCCAAATAGCAGTGTTTAAGAATCGGCTCAACAGCACTCAAATGTTAGCGGGAAATGGATGTTTTTAAAATTTCAGTACCGATTGGTACCAAAGTCGGTACTTTTGACAACACTACTTGAACGTGTCAGTTGCACTGCTGTCTAAGCAGGGTCAGAAAGCTAAATATCTTAATTTGTGTTCCGAAGATGCATGAAGGTCTTAATGCCCGTTCACACCAAGCACGATAACTATAAAGATAACGATAAATATATAGTTCTAAAAATCTTTCTCAATATTAAAGAATAGCAGAATCCACACCACAGCTATAACGATAAAGGTACAGAGAAACGATATCATTGGAATCACTTTCAGAATTTTAATTTTTTCCAGCTGATGAACGATAAAAACTTTGACACCCAATCAGAATTCATCCGCTATAACGAGCTTGCGAATTTAAAGCGGCAGACGAGCGTGCGCTTAGAAAAAACAGACGATATCGTTCATGGTGTGAACGCTAATATCCTTATCTTTACACTGTTGTTATCTTTATAGTTATCGTTCTTGGTGTGAATGGGGCTTTACAGGTTTTGAACCACATGAGGGTGAGTAATTAATGATAGAATTATCATTTTTGGGTGAACTATCCCTTTAAGGACGACAGATCCAGAAGTTCAAAAATGTTTTTGGGTTTTAATTACTCATTCTGCTGGCACTTGTCGTCATATAGAGCAAATTTTCACAAACCAAGCACATCACGGCTGTTATTGAACACCAAGAACCTTTGTAAAGTCCAAACGATGACTTTGCTGATTGGCTTTTTTGGGGGGGGTGCGGATCTTCATATACTAGAGTCACCATCTTGGACATTTCAACATTCTCTTATTCACTTTAATACAAGTGGCCTGTCTCTGTTGCAATCTTAACTGGTTTAGCGGTGTACCGTATTTAAATGAACTCATTGACGCTTCATTCATTTTTAGTGAATTCCCCCCAAAAGTAGGAGCTTTGTAGAGAAAGAGCTTTCAGATGGAGTCAGAAAGGAGGAATCTAAAGTTTGAGTCAGAGTGCAGAGGAACGTAGTAACACAGGCGATTCAGATCAATCACACTGAAATGAAGTCAAAGACTTAATGACCAAAAACAGATCGAACTGCGGAGTGAAATTAAAGAGTGGGGGAAAT
Source organism: Schizothorax lantsangensis (assembly GCA_027422415.1). Classification (NCBI taxonomy): domain Eukaryota; kingdom Metazoa; phylum Chordata; class Actinopteri; order Cypriniformes; family Cyprinidae; genus Schizothorax; species Schizothorax lantsangensis. The sequence continues at coordinate 13,747,203 of CM049850.1, read as the reverse complement.
ATAGAGGGATTGATGGAGAAGGTCATTTTGACATGAGGAGAGCTGCAACACCGACCCAGTGGGCTGATTGAACCTGGCGATCTTTTAGAATCAACACGAGCTGCAGTGACTCCAGCATGTGTACCTGATTAAGACACAACAGTGGCCCCTAGGGGCCGCAACCAGTATGAGCGATTTTACAATTTAGAAATTGGAAGGAAATACCTATTGCACATAACTTCTTATGACAATATCATACACAAGTAAGAAATAGAAAAAAAGTCCTCTCTCAAAAATCAAATGACTTGTTGCGAGAACTTTGTGTCTTGTATTGAATGTGGGAATGCCTGCTAGAGTCACTGCAAAATAGGAAACTACTGAAAATCTGCAGCATTTTCAAGTTGTTTCTCTTATGTACTGTATTTTTTATTTTCTATTTATTCAAGTTAATGCATTTTTGTATCATAATACACATAGCAGATTATGTAAAGCACTTTCAGAGTAATTTGTAATAATGTAATGCCATATTTGTCACAATTGCACAGACCAAAAAATAATAATAATTAGCTAATTATATGTATGGATATATTAATATATATTATATATTTACTCATTGGACAGCACATGAATCTGTCATCCACTGTTTGGATTGCTGACTTTCATTTTTTTCTCTCTCAGTGTTTCATAATTGTGTAGTAAATTTAGTAACTAAGGTAAATGACTTATTACAGTCTGTAGTATTGTTATGTAATGACTGGGGCATTTTTCGTTGTTTTTTTTCTGTCTTCCATTCATTCTTAAACAACCACACAAATATTCTGACCTAAAGTATGTTGCTGGACAGGTTTTTTCTTGTGTGTTTTTGTAATTAGTTTGCCGGTGGTGTGCCTTTGAAAGTGAGCCTGCTTGTTTTGAGGTTAAGCGAGTTATGGAGAAATTTAGGTTGTATTATGCTGATGTTACAGGCACAGATGGACTTGTAGACATTTTTCACATTTTCTATGCTGATTTTTTTGAGAAAATCTATTTAAGTCTATATATGAATATGGTAAAATGTGTTAAATAGAGCTGAGCCACTTAAAAAAAGCAGACATCGAATTAATGTCTCTTTGCATAACTGACAAATTATTATAAATATTTTTTATTTATTTATTTTACTTATGCAACTGATTCATCAGTAAAAAGGCCAACTGGAAGGAAACAGGCTGGAGACATTTTAACAATAAATGGCGTAAAAAGTGGAAGAAAATTTGGCTACAGTTATTGGTACCTGCATGCATAATCATATTACACAATATATTTATTAAACTAATATGCAAAGGTTAGGAGTTGCAGATGTTTTTGAATGCAGTGTTATTGAACAAAGTCTCTTATAGTCAGCAAGGCTGCATTTATATGATTAAAAATACAGTAAAAACAGTAATATATTATTACAATATAAAATAACTGTTTTCTATTTGAATATAGAAATTATTCTAATATGCTGATTTGGTACAGTAACATCTCTTATTATTATCACAGTTGGAAAACAGTTGAGCTGCTCAATATTTTTATATTATATATTTCCCCTCAGGTTTCTTTGAATAAAAATAAAGTTCAAAAGAACAGCATTTAATTTAAATATAAATATTTTGTAACACTGTAAATGTCTTTACTGTTTACTGTCAATTTAATGCATCCTTGCTGAATAAACTAATTACTGGCCCCAAACTTTTGAACACTAATGTACATTATACCTGTAATGTACTGTAATGCGTAATTATGTTTGGTGGATATATGGCCAAATTAAGTCATACGAATGCATATTCATAGTAGACAAGATAAAATTGTCTCTGTCTCTCAAGTTGTTTCTCTCCACTGGTGTAGTTTTAGGTGTGGACTAAAATATACATACGCTCGACTTAACCCTATCACAGGTTAAACTTAGGGCTATGTACAGTTGTTATATTAGGAGAATCGTAGACATCTAGCCCTCTATTTGAATAGAAAATGTATCCACTTATTTGCTATTGTCATCTGTTTTTAATTTTTCTGTTTCTCTGCATGTAAACTTGCTTGTTTATCATTAGTCTTCATGACCACAACATTCTATTAATAGGCCTGTGTGAGTACTGTTGTTAGTGTGTGTGTGTGTGTGTGTGTGTGTGTGTGTGTGTGTGTGTGTTTGAGAGTGCTTGTCTGTCAGTCCGGTTACCCTAGTTTGACATCTAACTGGACCTATCACTTGCACTTTGACCTCATTTTTGTTTTCTAAATTTCTAAATACTAAATAAAAACCATCACCCTGACAAATTATCAGATGCTTTTATCACTCCATAATTCAGTAATGTCTGAGTTCACCATGGCATCCAGTGGCTCATGTTCTATTTTTATTTATTTTCTAAATGCAGTTATGTTATTTGTCAATCAGTGTCATTCATGGACATGTGTAGAATAAAAAAACAACAACATGATTTCTCGACTCGTCTCCTACATTTCTATTCATATTCCAAATTTTTCTCCTAATGTGCTTAAAGAAAAGTAAGATTTTTTATAAGGAAGAACTTCTGAATAGTAGCCTAATAATTGGGGTAATGTCAGTATTACCTATTAATAATAGTAACATGTTAATTATTGAATTAAATGAAAATAATACTATTAATAATAATAATATATGCTAAATGTATTTATCAGTTGTAAAAATGGTGCATTTAAGCTCAATTTAAACAGCTGTAATCATCTAGAATGTTTCTGACTTGTGTAGCCTAATTGTTTTATTATATTAAATAATAATCATCATCATCATTATGATTGTCATATTTGTCCATTTGTCACATGTTTATGTATAACTATTGTTTCTTAAATAATAATACTAATAATAATATGCTAAATGGTCATTTTATTTTGTATATTGTACAAATGGTGTATTTGTGCTCAATTTAAACAGCTGTAGTCACCTCAAATTTGTTCCATTTCTGACTTCTGACTATAATTGTTAGGCGCGGCCATCCAGACCTCGATCCTCAGCTTCCTCGGCATTAATGCGGAATCTGGGGCGTCCAGCTTCAGGGATCATTCTCGCGGAGGTCAGACAGACACACTGCGCTGCTGTCAACAAAGAGCGCGCAAATCTGTACCCCACCGCGCGACAGTCCTGCAGCGGCACCTGCTGCTCTTCTGCCATTGGCCTGCTGCCACGTCAATCTACACAAGCCTCACTCATTCCACGGCATTCATTGGTCGTTCAGTCCTGTCAATCTATCCGTCGCGCGTCTAATTGGCTGTCGAGCGAGAAGCTGCCAGTACAAAGGCGTGACCGCTCTGTCCTATTCACGAGGCGGGTTTAAAGGGATAGTCAGAGTTTTAATTAGCTTCTATTTTCTGGAGGGCGGGATTAAGCTTGTAAATCCTAAACGCCATTGGTCACGAGTGAGGAAGCGTCAGGTTTTGGTGAAGTCCTCCGTTTGCCATCACTTCGCTTTACTGTCTATTTTATTCTCAGTGTGAATGAGTTTGCGGCTTCTCGGGAGCGCTGTAATGTGAAAAGCCGCATTTGCACTATTAGTACTCTCACACTGAAAAGAAAATCACGAGAGCACGTTTCTTTTCTCTTCACGTCTCTAGTTATATCCTGAGAGTGGATTAACACATTTAAGGTAAGACACGCGTTGTCTTGTATTATGTCCGTATCTCCTTATTCTGTGCCGTGCGCGTGATCATGTTTCAGTGGGTTATAGGGCCTCGAAATAAAGCCGAAAATGACACCGGAGAGGAACAGTCCCCCCAAGAGTGTGTATAAAGATCTGGAAAGACCCCGGCATTAAAATGCATTATAAAAAACAGTCACATCGCGGGCACATTAACACGCAATTGCAGTATCAAAACGTTTTATTAATTATGTATTAAGTCTATTCAAATAGCACGCTCTTTGAGAATCAAGTGAATAGATATATATAGTAAATAATTCAAACGCATACAGAGACATAATGTTTCATCTTCATATGCAGATACAGTCAGTAATCACCGTTAAAGGGTGTTTCCCTGAGCCATCTTAAGAAAGTATGAACCGTATTGCGTTCTTCCATGCTGCATTAACCCATCAGAGGTGCTCTGTTTATTTGTCACATATAGCCTAATGCCCGAGGTGTGGTTTCTCCTCTTTGTAGGCTATTGTAGGTCTTCTATAATGAGAATAGATCAGCTTTGCTAGACATATACACAGAACAGACCCGGACCCAGCCCGGCTACCGGCGCAATGTCTCAAAACCTAGTGCACTGCCTACCTAGACAGCATTTTAAGGCAGCTAGACGCGTTCTGGCTGAGTCAGACTGAACGCGCCTATAATACACCAAAAATACCATATCGTAATTATGTTTCCATGGGAACCGGACGTTACTAGCGGTATTGTAATATTATAATAAAGACGGACGATAGCGCGTGTTTGTAGCTTTTTGCCGCGTCAGGTGTCGAGGATCAGCCATGTTAACGTTAATTCTTTTAGTTGGTCTCATCTGTTTATATATATGTTCTTATAACACTAGTCAGAAATGGAAGACCAGCATTAAACTACCCTAATTTGTGTATGAGTGAGTGAGAGAGAGGACAGTCATGCATCTGTCACAGCCAAATATATATATGAACTGCAGATACCAGTCACTGCTCTAAAATTCATACTGACTTCATTGACTGTACAACAGCAAAGTCTTCTTTTTTTTCAAATTAAATATTTTTTATCTTATATTTTGGAATTATTTAGTAAAAAAACACGGTTACTTTATCCTATTGTTATTGTTTTTTTCATAATATTTAATACTAAACAAACAATCCTTCCAACAAATACATTTAAAATTAAAAATTATGAGAGAAAGAGAGTAAAACAGGCAGAACGAAAGAGATACACCCTCATTCTTCTCATATTTGTCACGCACAAGCGCACACACACACACACACACACAGACAGGTTCACCTCTTGTGAGGAAGACATTTAAGTGATCTCATGGTCTCTGTGAGAGGGATGGTGTTGATGGGGAAGGTGTGTAACCTGGGTCCATACTTTCCTGTGTAGTGAACACATGCACCACACAGATATTTTGGGGCAAATGTCATTATTTGATAGTCAAACATTGAAAAATCCATATAGATCAAACACCAGTCTGAATATTGAAGAGCATGTATCCGTTATGGCACTGCATCTTACATTTTGCAGTGAGATTTATTATATGTAATTTGGAAGTTCATCAAAGTGGCCGAATTGTCAAACTGGCTTAATCGTCATGTGGTGGATGCTGCCAACACACTTATAGGAAAACACACCCCAGGGATTGACATGCATAGACTAAACCAGCCAGCGTTTACGATCACTCTGTCTTCTGTAGAAAATAGCTCTGAAGCCCTCTGGGGAATTTTGAGGACTGGGACAAAGAGCAGATGACAAAAAAATAACAATAAAAAAAGAATTCAGCTAGTACATGCACATTCCCTTTGTGTTGCACAATCTTAGTCAGAAAACTTGGATGACTTTACATTGGTGAAGTTCCTGCTTTCGTAATGAAAGGTCTTGCAACAGCGTCGGGTGAGGTCTGTGTCCAGTCAAGCAGGCTGTATTGCCCACAGGCTCACAGCCTCCAGTGCCTGGATGTCACAACAGAGCGCTTTATATGTAGCCTAATTCATTTGAATATGGATTTATACTGCGTATAACAATACTATTTTAATCAGGGAGCCTGTTAATCTGAGCGACTCTGAAGATCAGAATGGTTCATAATGATCTTTTCTTCTCTAGTGCACTCAAATAAAGTGTAAAGGTGGAAGAGATGTCCTACCCCAATAGACCTTAGTCAGTATAGGACTATAATACATTTTTGACAGGATAGAAGATGTACAGTTTCATGATGTTTATGTATATTTTAATGCATATCTGTCTCTCTTGCAGTGCAAAACAGTCTGCTTTACTATTACACATATATACAGCTATTATATTATGTATTTTAAGATTATTTTTAATGCTTTATTGAACTAATTATTATTGCCCCAATGTTGTTTATGTATTTAAAGTCATTTCAAAGGCTATTGGGTAACACTTTATTGTACTGTGTCCTTGTCACCCATGTTATGTATTTACTATAGTAATAACAGTAAATTATACATAATTACAAGCAACTAACCATAAACCAAACACTAATCCTAGCCCTATAGTAAGTATGTTAATTACTATTACTCAGTACTTAATTGTATAATTACCCTTTAACAACAACACCTTAAATGAGGTGTAACTGATAATACTTGATCAATTGCCAAAATCATCTGCAGATTACTCGATTATGAAAATAAACTATCAATAGCAATACATTTTTGGAGCTCCACTTCTACCGTCCCTATTCACTTTTAATAAAGAGAGCAGCAAGGAAATTCTGTAACCTCTCCTTTTGTGTTGCAGGGAGCAAAGTGGGTTTGAAACATGAGTCTGAGTAAATGGGTGAACTATATCTTTTATATTTTTAGTGTTCAGCTAACTTTAAGATGTAGTCCCCCACCATACTGCACTAGGTTATAAAATGCAATGATGTAGACTGGGCTGTTTGATAGTATACGTCATGGATTGGAATATATGATTTGCATGGCCTGTTTTTTTCCTGTAAGGTTAGACCTCATTTCCACTCTTTGCTTTCTGGCCTGGTTGTCACTTCACCGATCCATCAAATTCAGAACATGCACATTGTCCCTCTATCCACCTCAGACACACATGCACTCAAGCACATACACACACAAAGAGGAACAGCACTGCATCAAACACACAGATAGGGAAAAAAAGGCCAAGTGTGTCATTTCTGTCTGTGCTACAATACTTACTCCTATCCCAGTTTAACATGCAAAGATAATTATAAGTAAGCTATTTCTAGGTTGATTTCCACCATAAGTCTAAACACTGTGGTGGTATAAAACATTACTCTAACCAAAGAGACAAGGTTTAGCTGGTTAGCATGGTTCTGATAGTTGTACTGGTTAGCTGATACTGGTAGTTGTAACTAGACCATCTGGCTGCAAAAAGCTTTTTTTTTCCCCATAAACAGCCATTCAAAAGGCATAGTGTATTTTGGTAGAAAACTTTATTCTTGCAAATATCATGTAAATTGGAAAACTTGTTATAGAAGCCTCAATGGTACCTATTTCTTTTTGGCGAGCTAAAAAAAAAAAGCTTGAAATGAATTGAGTTTGAGGGTTAGTAAAAATGTTCTATTTATTTTTGAAAGAAATTAATAATTTTTACTTAGCAAGGACGTATTAAATTGATCAAAAGTGTCATCACATGAATAAATTACATTTTACAATATATTAAAAACGAAAAATTTTATTTGTAAAAATATTTCACAATTTCACTGTTTTATTGTATTTTAAATCATATAAATGCAGTCTTAGTGAGCATAAGCGACTTCTTTCAAAAACAGTAAAAAATCTTACCGACCCCAAACTTTTGAACTTTTGCCTTTCACGCCACAGTCATTAGCGTCATCATGATGTGTTTTTCCAGCATCCATGGAGTAGTATTAGCATTAGTCACATTCACATCTCATGTGATGGGCTCAAAACATCTAGTTGAATTGAGAACACCTGAGCAACGATGGCAGATATTGTGTTCGCCTGCGTCGGCCAAGCAACTGCCATTAAAATGAATAGGAATGCTAATGGATAGCTCTCTCCATCTTTGAGCATCCCAAACAGCCTGACAAAACATGCTTAACAAATGGATAAACGTACTTTTGGTCCGATAAGGAGTAGATGGGTGAAGTGTTCAGTAACTTTATTCTTTATTCAGAACATGCACATTGTCCCTCTATCCACCTCAGACACACACACATCCAGCACACTCCCTCTTTGAACTGTTACTGTCTGGTCGACGCTACAGAGCTCTGAGCACCAGAACGACCAGACACAGGAACAGTTTCTTCCCTCAAGCAATCCTTCTCATGAACACTTGACATTAAACGTGGAACACACACACACTATTATACATTATTTATTCATCACACATACTTATTTTTTCATTTCAGTTTTGCACATATCAGACCTGTACACACATAATTGTCTATATTATATATTGTGTTTTTGCTATTTTGCACATTGCCTATTTGTATATTTGTATATTATTCTTTATTATCTGTGTCCTGTCCTGTTGCTGTCATTCTGTTGCACTATAACAAATTCCTCGTATGTGTAAACATACCTGGCCAATAAAGCTCATTCTGATTCTGATTCTGATAAACTATATGTTAAATGTTCTTCGGTAATGCTGTGGTGCAGAATCCTATTCTAGTTATCTAAAAGCTGGCATTTTATAATACGAATATTGTTGGCTCTTTGAAAATTGCTTTTGTACCTGTAGGATCTTTGGATTAAAAGTGTCTCCTAAATGCATAAATGTCAATGTAAATGCAGATATTCAGCAGCAAGACCCAAAATACACGAATGTATATGTTGGTGTGCATTTTCGCAATCAGATTTGTACAGCCTTTGCACAGTCACGCGCATATTTTCTCATTTGCATACTGGTACCGAGGCTCTCAATCAGACCGTCCTTCAGTATTACTCCAATATTAAATGTCACAATACTGTAATCCTCTTTCTGTTTCTCTCTCCAGCACTCTTTGTCTGTTGGTTTGTCTCTCAGTGTCCCTCTCTGTTGCCTTATCTGTTCTTTGTGATTGATGGACTTGTTGATTGCCTCAGTGGCATCATAATGATGATGGGTATAATTCTATTAAGGGTAATGATCGGTCTCTCTGCTGTGCTTCCTCCATAAAGAGTTACAACTCACTCTTTCTTTCTCCTACACAGTGCTACAACCATGTCCAGGCCAGCGGGAGGCAGTGTTAATGATGTCACCCGCTTCCTGTCCACGGGGGCGGGGCCTGGGTCACCAACCTCAGGGTTCTCCGCCTCCAGCCAAGCTGATTGGGCGGCTAAGAGACTCATATGGGTGCCTTCAGAGAAACATGGGTTTGAGGTAAGATTGATACAAAGTGTGGTTGAGCAGTGTATTTTTTTAAATCTGTTGACGATATTTCAGAGAGTATTATGGACAATATGTGGACAAAAATAACATGTTCAGATTTTGAACATTAATATAATATAATAATTTAATCTATCTATCTATCTATCTATCTATCTATCTATCTATCTATCTATCTATCTATCTATCTATCTATCTGTCTATCTATCTATCTGTCTGTCTGTCTGTCTGTCTGTCTGTCTGTCTATCTATCTATCTATCTATCTATCTATCTATCTATCTGTCTATCTATCTATCTATCTATACAAAAACACACACATATGTATATATATGTGACGTGTGTGTATGTGTGTGTGTATATAAGTTTATTTGACATAATATTTACTAAATTAGAAACAAATAATTTGAACATGGTGAATAAAAAACCCTGAAAAAAAACAATACTTTAAAATGAAACTTCTTGATTCTGTAATCCTATTATAGTATAATCCTATTATATAAACATTGTTACTAAAAAAGAAGTAGACATTGTAACCAACAGTGCACTCAGTAATCTGATTATGTCTGGGTGCTCTGGGAATCATATTTTGGCAAATAAAAACCAGGTAACACATACAGAACACAGTGAATATGACATGGATAATAATAAGTCTCTCTCGTGTCTTTTGTGACCACAGCTTGAGTTTGAATATTCTTCAAAATTTCAGTTCCGCTGAATAAGTAAAGGCACATCATTAGCATTTAAAACATAATAACAGTGAGTAAATGATCACAAAATGAGCCAGATCTATTAGATGGTCAGGCTCTTGAGGAGCAGATTGCAACCCATGACAGGAAGCTCTAATCTGCTGCTCACCTTTTGACCTTGTTTATGTTGTTCTCCGTCTAGTTAAAGTTTCCGATCTGAAAAGCTACTTCTGTGCAGCCCACCCACCAAACAAACACGTGTTTGAGTCAGGGCTTTAGTGCTTTGATATGAGACTATGAATAGCGCAATACACTTGTTGAGCCAGTGGTTGCTAAACGTCACCGCAATTCAAAATGAGGCCTCGTCATAAAGTGCCCCATGTTGAGAATGTGAGTGACTGCCAGAGAGAACAGAGAGGGAGATCTCAGCACTTCCTGTTGGAGGTCATGAAGGCGGTACTCTATACACTTTCTCTCTATGTCTCAGTGTATCTATTTCTGTTTCTCAATCCCTGACACACTCCCCCTCCGACTGTCTGTCTCCATCAAACATGAATGTATTCTCTGTTTCCTACAAAGTGACTATGCCTGTGTGAGAAAGTATTAAACATCATTATCAATCTCTGAAACACTGAAACTGTGTGTGTTTATCTCCCAATGTTGTTTGAATAAACCCACTAAAGTCCCACTGTGCTTTGGTGACATTTCTGGCAGCATTAAGAAAAAATAAATGAGTGTGTACTGTGTATATTTATTATGTATATATAAATACACACACATGCATGTATATATTTAAGAAAAATATGTTACATTTATATATTAAATATATTTATATATGATATAATTTATATGAATATAAATATATATATGTAAATACATGTAAATATTTTCAAAATATGTGCTGTATGTGTGTGTCTTTATATATGCATAATAAATATACACAGCACACACACATATATTATGTAAACAAAAACCTTTATTTTGGATGTGATTAATCGATAATCGTTGGATGTGATTAATCATTAATCGTTCGACAGCACTAATATATATATATATATATATATATATATATATATATATTTTTTGTAAATAAATATAATAGTAGCATTTTTGTACTTTTGTACTGAATTTTTATTTATTCATTTATTTATTTATTGCATTAAAGTACAGAGACATAAATATGCTTACTTGTCATTTGAAAGTAATGTCATTTTAATATATTTAATATATATATGCAAACTTTATAAAACATATATGTTTGTTTTTGCATCCACATAACATTTTTCTAAACACTAAAACAGTATATATTAATATATTATTTACATTTAAATAACATTTGTAAATAAATATCATAGTATCATGTTGTACTTTTTATTTTATGCGATACTGAATTTTTATTTATTTATTTATTTATTGCATTATAGTACTGAGTCATAAATGTGCATACTTGTCATTAAAAATGTTGCTTGTTATTTATTTGGAGTGAAATATGATATGATTTTTTGTAAGCCAACATCGGACATTTGACAGTGATCATGACTTTAATAAAGGACAGTGACACAGTGACACATCAGCTGCAAATGTGGAGTTGATAACACATGTTCCATGAAAGACATTTTACAAAGAGCACATTCACGTAGTCTCTCATCATCCTTTATTTTTCTGCCTGTGTTTCCTTTGGTCAGTCTGCAAGCGTGCGCGAGGAGCGAGGTGACGAGGTGGAGGTGGAGCTTACAGACAGTGGGAAGAAGCTGACGCTTTCGAGGGAGGAGCTCCAGCGGATGAACCCGCCCCGATTCAGTAAAGTTGAAGACATGGCCGATCTCACGTGCCTCAATGAGGCCTCTGTCTTACACAACCTACGAGAGAGATATTATTCAGGACTCATATATGTGAGTGTTTCCCTTTAGTCAGAATTGTTCCCCACGTGTGTTTAGCAACCATTCAGTCCTGACACATGCCTGCCACTGTGCCCTGCCATCACATGAGTGTGTGTGGGCATGTGTGTATGGGTTTTCTCTGAGTAAGCGAGAAGGATAGTGTTACACACAGATACACATGCATGTGTTTGTTCATCACAGGCTCACAGTTCAAATTTCTGCTCAGGTTTCATGCTGAACGCAGCCAAGAAAGTGCAAACACACATGCACAGATGCACTCATGCACACACAAGATCAAGGGCCCTTATTCATAACGCATCTGTCAAGAGTCACTTGAGCCCAGTGTTTACTTCACCCGACTTGGTACAGTAATCAAATTTAAATGAGTGCATAAGATCATGTTGATTTGGAAATTTCACATTTCAGTGTTTGTGGATGTATAGAATATTCAGAACAGGCATCATATTTCTGATCATCGTGAACAGTAGCAAACATGCCTCTTTTGACTATCAGCATGAAGTCTGGTCCACTTCACAGCTCATTCTGACCAAAAAATTGTTGCTGGGTTTACATCCAACTATTTTTATAAGGTTTTGAAATGTGCACTTAAAAAAATGGAATGGAAGTAATCAATATGTGTATAAACTCTAAAAATAAGCATAAAAGTTTCCATGCTTGGATGAGCAAGGACAGTTTGACATGCTGTTTTTGCTAAATGTTAGTATATACTGTACAATTAATATATAAAAATGTTTAAATATTTGATTCAGTTTTTTCTATAATGTCAACTAAAATGTTGTCTCTAAAATCGACTAAAACAATATGGTAAATGTATTAGTATTATTGTTATTGTTATTATTTTAAGTAACATAACTGCAAAAATAGGTTCTGCTTATGAATATCTAATTTACTTGCAACTAAATGCCTCAAAAAAACTAAGGCTGAACAATTAATCAAAATAAAATCGAAACCATGATATGGCCTTGTTTAATTATCAAAATGTATTTATTTAAATAAATACTGTATGTTTGCCAGCAAAGGAGAAGCTTTAACCCTTTGATTTTCCACCAAAATAAAAGATTAATCAAAGCTTAAAATTAGAAAATGAAGACACAAATATTATTATTGTAATTTTACAGTTGTACTGTAAAACTAAATTATTATTATTATTATTATTATTAGTTTCTTAAACACAATTTTTTATTTTACACTGAGATAATTTTTTTTAAAGTGTGAAGTCTTCTAGTATTTCATATTTCATAAGAATAACAATCGTCACATTGATTTATAATCACACATTTTTGCGTAAATTGTGCAACCATATTGTTTAGTATTTAATTTAATAATAATAATAACTATCGTCACATTGATTTATAATCACACATTTTTGCGTAAATTGTGCAACCATTTCGTTTAATATTTAATTTAATAATAATAATAATAACAATCGCCACATTGATTTATAATCACACATTTTTGTGTATATTGGGCAACCCTACAAACTTGCACATCAAACCTAGAGCTTTACCTCATAATTCTTCCTTAAAATTGTTTATTGTACCAGCCTACTCAAAATGTGCTTTGGACTGATAAAAACCTGAGCACTCTGACTTCAGGAAGCTGGGTGAAGGCAGCCAATCAGATCTGAGCTTCTGATTTTTGCAAGTACTGTAACGGCTAGTTTTGTGTGCAGTGTCCATCAGGCAGTCAGTCAGTCAACAGACTGTGGGCAGTCTGTGGGTGGTCTGTCTGGGTAGCTCTGCCAAAAATAGTTTCTACATACACAATATCATTATTTCCATCTGTCTGAGTTCTTGTGTTTGTGTGTGACGCCCGACAGACATACTCCGGCCTGTTTTGTGTGGTGATCAACCCCTATAAGAACCTGCCCGTCTATACAGAATCCATTATAGAGATGTATCGTGGGAAGAAACGGCACGAGATGCCTCCACATATCTACGCCATATCGGAGGCGGCCTACAGGAGCATGCTGCAAGGTACCATGGCAACCAGCTAACCTGCTTCAGTTTATGTGAATTTATTCATACACCTCTGCATCGCAATATTTAGACAGAAGAGCCAGTTTCATGTTGCTGCATGAAGATTGAATTCTTTCACATACTTAGTTGTAACAGTGTGAAACCCCAGGCATGACTGAGACATTTAGCATTTTCACCCTGTATCCTGCTCTTCAGGGTGTGTCTGTGGTTAATAAACTGGCCCGACTGGTGTGTGTGTGTGTGTGTTTTCAGGAAAAAAGAGCCATGCCGATTATGCCATTGGTCTTAACTCATTTCTAATAAATGACATAATGTTAAAGGGATAGTTAACCCAAAAATGAAAATTCTGTCATTAATTACTCACCCTTTATGTCGTTCCAAACCTGTAAGACCTTCGTTCATCTTCGGAACACAGATTAAGATATTTTTGATGAATTCCGAGAGCTCTCTGACCCTCCCATAGACAGCAAGGATACTACCTCGATCAAGGCTCAGAAACGTAGCAAGGACATCGTTAAAATAATCCATGTGACATCAGGGGTTCAACCGTGATTTTACGAAGCTACAAGAATACTTTCTGTGCGCAAAGAAAACAAAAATAACGACGTTATTAAACAATTCGTCTCCTCCACGTCACCCTGGCGCCATTTTGGAGAGTATTCCACAAAAAGTATTCTCGTAGCTTTGTAAAATTACCACTTATGTCACATGGATTATTTTAACAATGTACTTGCTACGTTTCTGAGCCTTGATCGAGGTAGTATCCTTGCTGTCTATGGGAGGGTCAGAGAGCTCTCAGAATTCATCAAAAATATCTTAATTTGTGTTCTGAAGATGAATGAAGGTCTTACGGGTTTGGAACGACATGAGGGTGAGTAGATGCTCTCAATATTATTACATTTGTCTGTGTCATTTAGAGTTACTTTAAGTGTACTACCTTAGAATCCTTATAATTAAGTTATTATTTCTGAGCATGTTCATTACATAAGTTCATCTGTTTCTTCTCAAATAACACATTTTTCATATTCACAGTTACAAAATTCACATAATTCAAAGTCACTGTAATTGTTGATTTGTTATGCTTCATATGTGTTGTTTTTGCTCACACAGACAGAGAAGATCAGTCCATCCTGTGCACGTGAGTTTCCACTGGCTGTGACCGCTGCATATTTGACTTTGACTACATATTTCAGTAGAAAGTTCAGAAAATATGCTTTTTAAAACAAATGACTTCTAATGGTTGGAAATCAATCAACACTTAACTGAACATTTAATGTGAAGAAGTTGGACAATTTTGCAGCATAAGGAGAGATGTACGTGTAGTTATTTGACCCAGACAATCTAAACATGTTTTTTTTCATCATTATTTTCTTTCCCTTTAATGGCGTGTGTTGCTAATTTTGTTTCAGCATATGTGTTTTGTATCTTGTTAAAACCTAAGTCATCTGCTAGTATTTGTTTGAATAACTCTGAAAATAGTCTAAACCTATTTTACAGCAGAAGGTAGTTTATTTATTCTGTTTATATATATATACGTGTGTGTGTTCAGAGGGGAATCTGGTGCAGGAAAGACTGAGAACACAAAAAAAGTGATTCAGTATCTGGCACATGTGGCGTCCTCACACAAGCCTGGCACTCTGGGTCGTCCCAAAGACAGCGCCCTACAGGTAAGGATGGGGAGTTATAAGGGAGAGAAAAAGCAGCTATTTCTACATTCTGCTTTTCTAACAAGTCAGCACATGCTTGCCTTGCGATTTTATTGTTTATTCATTTTTTCTGCTGCCTAGTTCTCCAATAACTTTGTTCAACAATAAGAATAAATTGTTCATAATGCAATAATACAATAATAATTACAAAAATATTACAAAATCTTCTGCAGATCCAGTGTTTGTACTCGCCTTGCCAATATATTCACCAATAAAAATTTTGTTGGTTATATTTTTTTATCAACATTTTTATTAAATCTGCAAAAAATATATTTTTCATTAAATGTTAAGTTTTATATATTATTAAAATTCTGGCTGATGATAATTTGTTCTGCTGTTGCTGATAACCAAAAAATGGCAAATAATAAAATTAAAATTATACTATTTTCTGGAAATCAAAATTTATATATATAAAAAAAGGTCAAATAAAAATGACATCAGTTGTTTTAAATATTGTTTATAATGTCAGCTGGGACTCTTCATCTAAAGCTTTCACACTTGCCACAGCTTATTGTTAACTATTGAATTATAAAGCTGTAAATACTGGTGTATCTGTGGGCTATATGCAGCTTTTCTCTAATATTTCAATTTTCGCTCTTCTTGGTTGCTTTTCTCTCCCTGTCTCCTCTCGTTCCTGGGTCCTGCTGTTTCTTTCTGCTCTTCTTTTCTCTTTCTCTTTGTCCTCTGCTCTGCGCTGAAGATGGATGGTACGCGCTCTCTGGGTCGTGGCAGTAGCGCTGTGAACAGGGTGAGTGGGGCTTTTCTCTTCATGACTGACACATCCGGCTAACAGGAAGGAGTTCAGACTACAGCCGTTCTAATTCATGTCCTGCCACTTTAACCTCATAATGTGTGATGTGTCTAATTAATGTGTGTGGATTTATTTGTTTTTGTTTTTTAACCATGTTTTTATGTTTTTGCTCATCAATATGTTATATTTTTTGTCCCCTGTTTGTCTCCTGTTCACTTGTTCAACCACCCCATCTCTCTCTTTTTTTGTGGACACTAACAGACTGTGCAGTATGTGAGTATGGTTGCTCTAATGCTTCCACTATGGGCCTGTAGGGGGCAATGTATGCATATTAAAGCTTTGCTATGGTATTTTTTTGACCTATATAGACCATACTGGTCTATACTGGTCTATATGTGTAAGAGCGAAACCTCAGAGATTATCTAGCCTTTGTACATATTTTTTTGTTTTGTTTTGTTTTCATCTAAAGGCTGTGGCTGAGTTGCAATTTTATGAGAATTTGCACTTTCAGCTGTGTGTGTGTTTCTGACCTAGCTTTAATTTAGGACAACTTTAATGGAAAATGTTTTCAGATGTTATCTATCTCTAATTTTTATTTTTATTTATTTCCTTTTTATCGTACACAATTTTCTTTTAGGGTTTGGTTTAGGACAGTGGGTCTCAATTTTTTTTTAAATTTGACCCTAATTTACCTAATTTATATTTATTAATCTAAAAAGTACATGTATTGATTGATTGATTGATATTAATTTATGAAACATGTTTTATGCAATTTGTCTTCTGACTTCGTATCACTTTTTGTAAAAAATTTTTTTTTCAAATTACACTGTTGAATTAAAAATTTGGATTAACTTTCTGTCAACAATGCCTAGATTGTTATTTTATTTTCTTTATACCCAAATAATAAAGAATAGCTTTATTTTTTTAATTTATATATTTAATTTTATATAAATATGCAAATATTATAATTAAAAAATTATAATTATAATTATAATTAAAAAAACGTGCATTATCATATAGTGATTTTTTTTTTTTTTTTTTTTGGAAATTAAAACAAACAAGATTTGAGAACATGTCATCTTACAATACATCTGAACTCCTTTTACATCCAATACATCTGAACACCCCTCATCTTGATAATCACTGAGTTAATGTTTGGAGTCTAGAGTAATTATAATTTGCTTTATTTAAAAATAATAGAATTCTGTGCCAAGTCTCCATTTAGTGAAGTAAACATGTACGTATGTTTGTGTGAGAGTTGTTTGGCTGCAGTCATATGCTGATGCTGGTGCTGATGCTGCGGGATCTCTGCATTCAGAGGTTTCCTGTGGGCTTTTTGCTGTAATGTTGGTAATATTCCTGCACTGACATGATGTGCTTCCTGTCCTGTGTCTAGGGGGAACTGGAGAGACAGTTACTGCAAGCAAACCCCATTCTTGAGGCCTTCGGCAATGCCAAAACCGTTAAAAATGACAACTCTTCCAGATTTGTAAGCCCTGCAACAGCACATCCAACCATCATCACTTGAACTTAGATATTAATCTTGATGTTTTGATCTGTGCTAACATGTTTTTATATTTGTTTTAGGGCAAATTCATCAGAATCAATTTTGATGTTGCTGGATATATTGTTGGTGCTAATATTGAGACCTGTATCCTTCATACATCCACTAAAAATCACCTCAACACCAGTTGATAATTGAAACAAAATTCCTCAGAAAAGTAATGTAAAGTTATAGAATCTTTGATTGCAGATACTGCTTTATATTTTATGTTATGCAATGACATTCAGAAACTTGGGCCTTTTTACCTCATTCAATAAATGATAGCCTATAATGTACAGTATATAAAAAGGTTTCTATTGGTGCATTTTTCTTTAACCCGCACATGTATCAGATTTGCTGGAGAAGTCTCGAGCCATTCGTCAGGCTAAAGATGAGCGAACCTTCCATATCTTCTACCAGCTCCTCTCTGGAGCTTCTGAGGCCATGAGAAGTCAGCAGATCACAAACACACACATAGCACAGCTTCACAATATAAAGGTTTTATTCTCTCTAATGGAAGCATTATCATTGTCATTATTTATTCACTCTCTCTGTAGAGGAGCTTCTGCTGGGCAGTGCGGATCAGTACAGCTTCCTCTGCGGGGGGTCACTTCCTATTCCGGGTCAGAGTGATTCAGAAAACTTTACTCAGACAATGGACTCAGTGACTATCATGGGCTTCACCCAGGAAGAATCCACATGTAAGAGAGGAGCTTCTCAAATAGATGGAGAAGAAAACATCTACAAGAATTCATATAACACGTACTTGACCACTGAACATAAAGAAGTGATTTTCCATCCTTCTGTCCATTTTCAGCTATGTTAAAGGTGATCTCTGCAGTGCTGCAGTTTGGGAACATCACGTTTCACAAAGAGAAGAACACAGATCAGGCCTCAATGCCGGATGACACCGCAGCACAGAAACTCTGCCACCTGCTGGGCATCAGTGTACTGGAGTTCAGCCGAGCCATTCTCACTCCCCGCATTAAAGTGGGCCGCGAGTACGTCCAGAAGGCCCAGACCAAGCAGCAGGTGTGTGTTTGTGTGGCTTCATGAAGTGCTTTGAAATACTACAGATGTAAATTTCAACTGCAAATACAGAAAGGAACCTTTTTTATCACACTGAAGTGTTATTTCAGCATATTTAATGCAATGTTAACATAGATAAGGTTCAAAAGCATCAAGCAAAATGTGTATTACAGCATCACACATCAAGACGTTTTGATAGTAGCAGCGCCGCCTACAGCGAAATCTAATTGGTCCAAAGTTTGGTGTCAGTAAGATTTTTCTATTTATATATTAATACTTTTTTCAGTAAGGATGTATCAGATTGATCGAAAGTGACAGTAAAGACATTTATAATGTTACAAAAGATTTCTGTTTTGAATAAATGCTGCTCTTTTGAGCTTTCTATTCATCAAAGTTCCCTGAAAAAAATGTATCACGGTTTCCATAAATATATGTCACGTGCTGTGTTGAAAGAACATGCACGAAGATAAAAATGATGGCAAACAGTCTTTAATAAATCCACATAAAGCTAATCCACACAAGGAAGGATTGAAACGCACATACACATCGACGAGACCCGAACAAACTAGAAACTGAACAGACATGAACTAAAATACACATACCAAACGAGGATAATTAACTAGGCTTGATTGTGTTTATGGGGTGCAGTCTAGCATGTGTTCATGCTTGTTTTTTTTAAAAACGCATTATTTTTCACATAATTTACCTTTATTCCACACCTCTCTGTCCCTTCTCTGACAAACGCCTCGATTTATTTCCTGGTTTTATGAAGCTCCTCCTTCAGAAATACGCGATGGGCTGAGATTGGTTAGCTGGCTCAGTGTGTTGTGATTCGCTAAACCGCCTCTACTGCACGTCTGAACGGTCAATGGCTCCGGTTGAATTGTAAACACTATAATGCTTATCAATTTGAGCCCGATTGAGACCCAGAGGATATTAGTGAAGAGGATCGTGTAGAACCTGTGCAAGCACGGCTCTTAATGGTATGTTTGGTTGTTGTTGTCTCATACTTTTAAATACGCTGCTATTTGTAAGTGCTACTGCTTCTGTTAGCTTTTAATATACGGTTTTATCCTGATTAAAGCTTCAATACAGCACAGCAACCGCATGTCCATTTATAATGCTTCTCATTGCTGTGTGAAAATAAGTGATAATTGGAACAGTTTGTTGGAGCTGATCTGAATGAGAGAGATGGAGATGGAGATGCAGAGTGTGTGCAGAGCAGGGGGATGCAGGAACAGTATTAAGAACCGCTGCTTTAGAACACATGATTTTGAAACTTGTGAATCCATTAGAATCGTTAGAAGACAGAATCGCGATTCATATGAATAGATTTTTACGTACATCCCTAGTTTTTTCTTCCTCTTCTCTAAAGCAGCGCAGCATGGCCTCGCCCCCTTTGCTGCGTGTTCCCGGGGGCGGGGTTTATCTGGGTCTGTGACGTATCAGACCCGGGAAGTAACTCGTTGTAGTCCCTTACCTGTTGTTTTTGTAGGCATTAAACTGCCAGAATTTTAAAAGAGGATATCTCCGTTTGCATTGAACTTTCAGCGCCGCAACTCTGCAGATATTGTTTATGCTCAAACAGCAACATTATACACTAACTAATGTTAAAAAAGTGAAATCGCAATCAACCACCCCTTTAACTAAACACAGGTGAACAGAATGACACAATCAAGGAGAGACAGAAACTAGGTCAAGGGACACATGGGATGAATGAAAACAAAATTAAAGTCCAAGTGATCGTGACAATATTAAGCAGCACAACCATTTTAAATTGATAATGATTAGAAATGTTTCTTGAGAAGCAAATCTGCATATTAGAATGATTTCTGAAGGATCATGTGTCTGTGAAGACTGGAGTAATGCCAAAAATTCAGCTTTGCCAATAAAGGAATAAATTCCTTTTAAAAATAAATAATAAATCAAAGAAATGCAGCCTTGGTGAAAATAAAGTTCTTTTTTCAAAAGCAATTAAAAGAGTTAGTGACCAAAAACTTGTGAACGGTACTGTAATTAATTGCTCCAAATGGGAAACTACTTTCCTCATCACAACTACTTTTCTACATCACATTTTTTTCAACCTTCACGCTTCCACTTCTGTGATAAAGAGATCACTTTTCACTATCGATTCGATTCCAGATGAATAAAGTCCCACTGTTAATATCCTGTTCCACTCTGAAATTTGCCACATTAGTAAAATGCTTTTTCATGTTCAGTTAGTGTGTTCTGATTGGCTTTTTGTGACTCATTGCAGGACAAATACAATTACTTTTACTTCAACAATGCTGTACAATAGAAACATTACATTTTTATGTTTTTGTTCAATTTTTGTGTGTGTTTAGGCTGACTTTGCAGTGGAGGCTTTGGCGAAGGCCACATATGAGCGTCTGTTCCGCTGGCTGGTGCACCGGATCAACAGAGCCCTGGACCGCAGACAGCGCCAGGGGGCCTCGTTCATCGGGATCCTGGACATCGCTGGATTTGAGATCTTCCAGGTGAGTGAGTTCTGAGAGTCTTAATGAGTGTTTATTACTCAGCTGATAAATATTAATCTCTCTCTTTGTCTCTCTCTCAACAGCTGAACTCATTCGAGCAGTTATGTATCAACTACACTAACGAGAAACTACAGCAGCTGTTTAATCACACCATGTTTGTACTTGAGCAAGAGGAGTACCAGCGAGAGGGCATCGAGTGGAACTTCATCGACTTCGGTCTGGATCTTCAGCCCTGTATCGACCTCATTGAGAGACCGGTCAGTGTGTGTCATCATATATCTGACGTGCTACCTGATTTGACATGCAGTGTCTTTATAGTGTTTCTGACTGGTTTGCTCCACAGGCTCATCCTCCAGGCGTCCTGGCTTTGTTGGATGAGGAGTGTTGGTTTCCGAGGGCAACTGATCGCTCATTTGTGGACAAGCTGTCAGCTGAGCAGGGTTCACACCCAAAGTTCATGCGGCCGCGGCAGCTTAAAGTAGAGGCTGACTTCTCCATTGTACACTATGCTGGCAAGGTCAGATGAATTTTTTTTACCACAGTATACTCTCCATTTCCCAGTTTTCTAGTCAACATGAAGTTATAATACTTTCTTACTCTGCCAGGTGGACTATAAAGCAGATGAGTGGCTGATAAAGAACATGGATCCATTGAATGATAACATTGCATCTCTCCTGCATCAGTCATCTGATCCCTTCATCTCTGAGCTGTGGAGGGAGGGTGAGTGAAATTAAGTGACATTAAATTAAATTAATAATCATTATTAAGGAATAACTAAATAAATAATGTTTTAAATAAGTATTTAAATGAATAACTAATAGATATTATTATTATTATTAACATCAACATCACCACCAACAACATTAAATTAATTAATTGCTTCATACAATTACAAATTGATACAAACACAAACCTTTAAGTGGCTTAATTACAGCCTTAAAGTTTTAGTACAATCAAAATGATTATATATCTGTGTTATTTAGTAATAAATAGTTAATAATGCAATTTTTTACTAATTTACTATTACTAATATTTAAAGCAGAAACAAACAAATAAACAAATAATAATAGTGTTTTTGTTCTTGTTGGTATTATTATTAATTTCCCTAAATGTCAGAAGGAAATAAATAATTAATAATAATAATAATTATTATTATTATTACTACTACTATTTCCCAAAATTTCACATTCAGAAGCAAGAAAACTACTACTACTCATAATAATAGTAATCATTTGTTTGTTTAAATAAATAACAAATAAATATAAATGTTATTATTAATATTAACAACAACAACATTAAATAAATTAATTGCTTGATACAATTACAAACTGGTACGGTTACACTTTATTTTAAGTTGTCCTTGTTACAGTGTAATTATACTATATCATATTATTATATATTATATAGTTAGTTATATATATTTATTATATAATTATATATGTACTGAGTAATATTAATTAACTACATGTACTTATATATGGTTAGGTGTTGAAAAAGGCTTAGGGTTACTTGCATGTAATTATGCATAAATAATTGTTATTATAATAGTAAGTACATGTAACATGTGTAACAAGGACACCTTTAAATAAAGTGTTACCCAAACTGTAAAACGGCTTAATTATAGCCTTAAAGTTTTCAGTTCAATCAAAGGTATGATATATAACTTTTATTAATAAATGTTTGATAATGCAGTATTAATAATTCGTTTTTCATTCTATTACTAATATTTATTATTGCAATCTACAATAGACTAACGCTTTGCTTTGTCTTCTCTTCTCTTCTCTTCTCTTCTCTTCTCTTCTCTTCTCTTCTCTTCTCTTCTCTTCTCTTCTCTTCTCTTCTCTTCTCTTCTCTTCTCCTCCCTCTCCTCTCCTCTCCTCTCCTCTCTCCTCTCCTCTCCTCCTCTCTCTTCTCTTCTCTTCTCTCAGATATTCAAACTCTTCCTCGCGTGTACTTTTTTGACTCTTATGCCACACTGCAAACCAATGGCACTGACAGTAGTAGGTTTTTCTACTCTTCTTCTTTTAATCTCTCCATCAGTTCATCTAACTGTTGATTAACATTTCTCTATTTCTTTCATCTCTCTTTCATAGCATCAGATTGTGATGTGATGTGTGGGTTGCTGTTTTGCACTGTAGTTTAGTAGAATGTGTAGTTTGTTTTTCATGGGTTGCTATGTTACTAGCTTGTTCTAGTTAGTTTAGTTTAGTTTAACATTAGATGGTTGTGATCTGCTTATCTTGAGTTTATTCTTCATAAAGAATATTTTATCAACAATGAATATTCTTCATTATTCTTTCTTAATGCTCTTTACATGTAGAATTTTTATTTTTTTTTCTGTTTGGAAAATTTTAAAACAAAACATTCATACTGACTTCTACCAGAACAGAAAAAAAAAAATTTGGTTCTTGTATGGTATGTATGTTTTAATAGCACTAATATAGAGCCACATTGCTGTCTGAACATGCCATACACATGTTCATTTTATATAATAACATCTCTGTTTTGTGCTTGTCAGTGGAGAGGATTGTGGGTCTGGATCAGGTGTCATCTGGTGAGAGCAGTGGGCCGGTGAGTTTTGGGGCCTCTGGGCTGAAGACGAAGAAGGGCATGTTTCGCACGGTGGGACAGCTCTACAAAGAGTCCCTCACTAAACTGATGGCCACCCTCCGCAACACCAACCCCAACTTCCTGCGCTGCATCATCCCTAACCATGAGAAAAGGGTAAGAAAAAGGCATAGATTTTTATAGAATCTTAATAGAAATGAAAAAATTGCCATGGTACTTCTCTTTACTCAATAAGAACTTAACCTCTTAACATTTTAATTTTTTTTTTAAAGTTTCTCTTTGAGAGTTTCACACATAGTTAGGGGTGTAACATATGGTTTCGGTACAGCAGGAGGAAAAAAAACTAAACAAATTGCTTTTTCTTTAAAGTAATTCAGTTACAATTTTCTTAGGGATAAATTTCTACCTTAGCTTTTGCTGTAAACTATAGGGCCCCTTTTACATTACAATAAGGTTACAATTAACAACAGAGCCCAAACTTAAATTTAATCACTATTTATTTGTAACTATAATAATCAACACTCAAATTAAAAATTTGTATGCAAACATGTAAATTTAAAATAATGCAGTTTTTAAATTAACTTCTAAATTATACAATTTGTATTTGTTGTTGAAATATAAACATTTACACAGTGGCTGTCATAACTTGTTTCATAAAATATTTAAACATACAAAACATAATAAGACATCACTAACAGGTAAAATAAAATATAATGAGATATATAGTCTAATATTTCTCAAAATGCTCTTCTCTAGACTTAATTTCTCTAGCAAATAACTAGCTGTAGACACTGATGACTTGCCTGAGGTAAATGAAGTGCTATGTGACATTTGTTTACAAGCTGTTTTAATGGCATCTTTCCGCAATGGAAACACTGATTGAGCAATTACGTGAGGCATGATTTGTTCATTCATGTTTATTTTGCGTTAAACCTAGATTATATTTGCTGTCATCTGACACTCTGCCATTACTGTCAATGTTAATTTTTTTTTTTTTTAGCAAATCTCATTGTACATTGTGCAGCGTTTAAAATAATTGTTTTAATTTTTTTGTGTTTTATTTTTGATTTATTTAGACTATAAACTTGTATTGAATTTAATATTGGTAATTTAATCATTTTAATATTGGAGCATCCCTAATTTTTTGTTCTTTAAATTGTCACAGTCAGGGAAGTTGAGTCCTTATTTGGTTCTGGATCAGCTAAAGTGTAATGGGGTGCTGGAGGGAATCAGGATCTGCAGACAGGGCTTCCCGAACCGCATCCCATTCCAGGAGTTCAGACAGAGGTGTGTGTATTCTACTAAACCATATTTTGAGAAAAAAACTGTACCCAGAAGTGAGCTAAATCGGTCAAAACCTCCTTTTGGCGACACCCTTATTTGTTAAAACAGTATAAAAGTGAAGAAAAATAAACTTTTATTTAAATCGTAAAAATGCCGTTTTCTGTTAGGGTTACGGTGCGGGTTAGGGTTAGGTTATTCATAACTAGCTGTATGTAAAAACAATAGAAGTCTATGGAATGTCTCCATTTACATTAGTAAAGCAAGTAAACGTGTGTGTATAGGTATAGCTTGCATAAATAAAAAATCTTATATTGTCTTGTTCTTCTGTCTCAGGTATGAGATCTTGACTCCAAATGCTATTCCTCGAACCTTTATGGATGGCAAACAGGCGTGTGAGCTAATGGTAAGTGATACCAATCAAACTTAAAACTTTTTTGAGTTCACAATATTGATTTGATAAAGGATATTATACGCTAGAGTTTCTGATCAATAAATGTGAACAGCACAAATGCTTTAGGATCAATGGTGTTTAAGTGTTTTATTCAGATCTCTGATTGGTATTCTGGAGTTTAGTCAGTACATTGATTATGCATTGGTACTTTACTTACAGATCAGTGCTTTGGAGCTGGACAAGAACCTTTTCCGGGTGGGACAGAGTAAGGTGTTCTTCCGGGCTGGAGTTTTGGCTCACCTGGAGGAAGAACGAGACTTGAAGATCACTGACACTATCATCCACTTCCAGAGCGTGGCCCGTGGATATCTTGCCAGGAGGTAAACCTCTGCGTGTGTGTGTGTGGTAGGTTGGTGGTGTGTAATATGTGTATGTATGCGTATTAACTGGCCTGTTCTTTCAGGGCGTTCCATAAGAAGCAGCAGCAGCTCAATGCTCTGCGTGTGATGCAGAGGAACTGTGCTGCGTACCTGAAGCTCAGAAACTGGCAGTGGTGGAGACTCTTCACCAAGGTAACACAGCACTACATAATCATTTTATATTAAAAAAAAAATTAAGTAGGGCTAATAATGAACTTTAAGGTAATGCATTTAGTTAAAATGAAGTTAAAGCTAACATGCAAACACAAATAGCATGGAAATTTTGTATCAATATATAATATAATGAAGTAGTAATATATTCTCTTACTGCATACTTTAAGGTTTTTGAAGCAAGTCTCTTATGTATTCCAAGGCTGCATTTATTTGATCAAAGACAGTAAAAACTGTCATAGTGTGAAATATTATTATCATTTAAAGTAACTGTTTTCTATTTAATATATATTTCAAAGTGCAATTTGTTTTGTGATAAAAGCTGATATGAAAGCAACGCAAAATTTTCAGCAGCCATTACTCCAGTCTACAGTGTCATATGATCCTATAGAAATGATTTTAATATACTGATTTAATGCGCAAGAAACATTTTGTATTATCACAGTTGAAGATGGTGGTTTTGTTTAATATTTTTGTGGAAACTGTGATACTTTTTTCTGGATTCATTGATAAATTGAAAGTTTATAATAATGCTTATTTGATGTTTTTTGTAACAATTTACAAATTATTATTATTACAAATTATTAAAATATTATTATTACAATTCTTATTATTATGAAGCAACACTGTTGATTAATTTAATAAAGTTAAATAAAAATAAAGAAAAAAATAATAGAAGGTAAATTATAAAATTATAAAATATATAAATTATAAAATTATAAAATAAAATATAAAAACTATTAATATTTATTGTTATTTGCTGAATAAAATATTAATTTTATTCAGAATAAAATATAAATTTTGTATTTAAAAAAATCACATTGCATTAACCTAAATAATGTACTTCATGTGCTAACATAAATTAATAATTATTTAAATAATAATGTAAAATATTATTTTAAAATATTTAAGTGACATTTAACATAACTGAATCAGCCTACATAAATTAGGTTAGAACACACACACCAAAAATAATAAATAAATAAATACACTTAACCCTTGCAGATATCCACTTTTTACAGTGCTGTAGAATATCAGATTTGGAATGGGTGTCTTTTGTGTTTATTTGCTTTGTGACCTTTGACCTCTTGTCCAGGTGAAGCCCTTGCTGCAGGTGACCCGCCAGGATGAAGAGATTCAAGCTCGGGAAGCACAGCTTCAGAAAGCCAAAGACAACCTGAGTAAGCTAGAGCATGACTTTTCTGAACTGGACAGAAAAAACCAACAGGTAACTTTATTTCCTTGTTTCACTCATTTTTGTTGAGCATGTTAGTAAACCAAAACAAGAAAGTGTTTACTTGTTTGATTTCTACATTCATCTTGATGTCCTCTTTGAAAGCTGATGGAGGAGAAGTCAGTGCTGACTGACCAGCTGCAGGCGGAGGCGGAGTTATTCGCAGAGGCAGAGGAAATTAGAGCGCGGCTGGCCAGTCGCAAACAGGAGCTTGAAGATGTGTTGGGGGAGCTTGAGAGCCGATTGGAGGAGGAAGAGGAGAGGGCACTTCAGCTGACCAATGAGAAGAAGCGAGTGCAGCAACATGTGCAGGTGAGGAAGATGGGTGTTCATGTATGTGTCTGATGTAAACTATTGAATATCTTCTGTCAACATCACTGTCTCTTTCTCTCAGGATCTGGAGGAACAGCTAGAGGAGGAAGAGGGAACACGTCAGCGCCTCCAGCTGGAGAAAGTCACCCTGGAGAGCAAAATGAAAAGTCTGGAGGCTGAGACGCTGACTATGGGAGAGCAGAGAGACAGATTAAGCAAGGTAGTTAAAGAGAAGAAGATTGTTGTTTGAATGCAGCTTCAGTGGTACAGTGGTTCATGAATTTTTCTGTCTTTCACTTTCTCAGGAGAAAAAACAGCTGGAAGAGAGACTGAATGAAGTTGCAGATCAACTCACAGAAGAAGAGGAGAAGGTGAAGAGTCTTAACAAGCTGAAAAACAAACAGGAAGCGGTCATCGCTGATTTAGAAGGTAACAGTCCTTGTGTTAATTATGCTTTGAAAAACTTTGTTGATGATTCATTAG
Organism: Schizothorax lantsangensis; assembly: GCA_027422415.1. Taxonomy (NCBI): domain Eukaryota; kingdom Metazoa; phylum Chordata; class Actinopteri; order Cypriniformes; family Cyprinidae; genus Schizothorax; species Schizothorax lantsangensis. Next base: position 13,719,281 of record CM049850.1, on the reverse strand, counting down.
ATCTATTGAATTTGGTCTTTGTTTTTGAGATTTCAAGACTGCATTTATTACATCTTGCAGAAACACAATTATGGAATTCATTATTTACATTACCGTTTGGGGTGATTTAATACTTTTATTTAGCAAGGACACATTAAAGTGACTTTTGGTTGTTACAAAAAAATTATATTCCAGATGCAAATAACAATTTCTATTCATAAAAGAATCCTAAAAAAAGGAAATTATAGTTTCCACAATAATATTTGCAAAACTGTATTCAACATTGATAATAATAAGAAATGCTTCTTGAGCAACAGATTAGCATATTAGAATGATTTCTGAATGATCATGTGACACTAAAGCCTTGAATAATGGCTGCTGAAAATTCAGCTTTATCATACAGGAATAAATTGTATTTTAAAATATATTAAAGCGGAAAACAGTTATTTTAAATTGTAATAATATTTCACAATATTGGCGTTTACTGTATTTTAATTAAATAAATTCAGCCTTGGTGAGACTTCTTTCAAAAATCTTACTCACCCCTTTATCTCATATACAGTATATATACTGTATATATATATATATATATATATATATATATATATGCATTAAACACAAAAAGAGGGATTTTTGATGAATATCTCCTTTCCATTCAACAACAGTGGAGAACAAAAAACACTATAAAAGCACCATAAGAATAGTTTTAAAAGACTTCAGAAGACTTGTAAATAGCACACAAATCACATGACTCTTATGGTGCTTTTTTATTTTGTTGTCCTTTTTGAACCTTGTCTTACATGTTCAATATGAACGTCTTGGTATGCAAAAGGACAGCATCAAGATTCTTAAAAAATGTTCCTTTTGTCTTCCATATAAAAATACTGGGATTGTTGGGGTTGGAATAGCATTATGGTAAATAAATTAAATATATATATATATATATATATTTTGAGGTGGACTATTCCTTTAAAAAACACAAACAGGTACAAAAATGTCTCTTCCTTTCCCTCAGAGCGTCTGAAGAGGGAAGAGCAGGGCCGTCTGGAACAGGAGAAGTGGAAGAGGAGGATGGAGGGAGAGGCAGTGGATGCCCAAGAGCAGCTGTCTGACCTGAGCTTACTCGTCACTGAGCTGAGAGGCAGCCTGAGCCAAAGAGAGAAAGAGATCACCACACTACAGACACGGTACATGCACAAACATAAGTCTACCTTATAGCAAATCCTTGTAGCACAGCCACTTTAAGAAGTGATACTCCTTAACAATGACATCTCTTACATATTCTCTCTCTCAGGCTGGAAGAAGAGGGGGCACGTCGTGCAGAGTCTCAGAGAGCACTGAGAGAGGCCATGTCTCAGGTCTCTGAGCTCAAAGAGGAGGTGGACAATGAGAAAGGAATGAGGGAGAGAGCTGAGAAACAGAGGAGAGATCTGGGAGAGGAGTTAGAGGCTTTGAGGACTGAACTAGAAGATACATTGGACACTACAGCTGCTCAGCAAGAGCTCAGGTGTGTGTGTGCTCTTTTAAATAATATTTAGTGAAAATCTTTACATACTTACTGAAAAAAGGCATAAACTATAGAACTAAAAGACAAATTTCGATATAAATAGTCACGAAACTGTCAACTAGTGAGAAAATCACTATTAAATCCTTGTGAAAAAGAAATACACTTGAAAAGAATACTTACTACAGAAATAATATACTTAAAAAATTTGTACAGAAGAACTCAGCGTAATGTTTTTGGACACTTAATGAATGTTAATTGCAAATAAATAAGATGTATGATAGTTTAAATTTATACAATTCTATAAAAAATATAAAACTGTATAAATTAGTGCTGTCAAACGATTAATCGCAATTAATAGCATCCAAAATAAAAGTTTTCGTTTACATAATATATGTGTGTGTACTGTGTATATTTATTATGTATGTATAAAGACACACACATACAGCATATATTTTGAAAATATTAACATGTATTTGCATGTATATATTTATATTCATATAAATTATATCATATATTATATATTTATAAACGTAACATATTTTTCTTAAATATATACATGCATGTGTGTGTATTTATATGTACATAATAAATATACACAGCATTATGTACATAATTATGTCGCTTTATGTATTCCCCAATTGTAAGTCGCTTTGGATAAAAGTGTCTGCCAAATGACTAAATGTAAATGTAAATGTAAATGTCACGATTAATCGTTTGACAGCACTAGTATAAATATAATTTTTTTCATTTTAAGTGTAATTAACTTAACTTCAGTATGCTGTTTTGACCCACTTTAACAGGACTTAAGTACACTTTCATATGTAATTGATATTTTTATATATAATTTCATAATCACTTCTATTGTCTAAAATGTGTTTAAGTGTACTGCCAAATGTACTGACAAGCATTTATGGTAAACTACAATATACTTTCATCTCATTTTTAATGAAGCTTGTATTTAAATTTATGTGTAATTACACATTTGTAAAGATAAAGTTGCAATTTAGTACATTTAAAAATAGTAACTTCAAATGTAATATTGAATAACACACTACAGTTACTTTACTCAACACACTGCTAAGTACTTTACATGTGCTTTAGTATGTTGGGCAACAAATCAACATAAGTGTACTTTAAAACACAACAAAAGATTAAAACAATGATTTGTACTTTAAAACCTTTAATTGTGCACTTTTTAAATGTGTACTTAAGTGTTCTTAAAGAAAGTGTAGTTTCATGATACACACTTAAGTGGCCTTTTATTTAATTAATGTTGTATTACCAACAAGTACAATTTAAAAAATATATATATTTTAAGATTCGAAGTACACTTCAAGTGCACATTCATTACAATTATCAGAAGTGCATTTTGGACAGCTTTATTTATCCAGATTTTAAGCATGTGTGTTTGTTTAGGTCTCGCCGTGAGGCTGAATTAGGAGAGCTTCAGAGATGTTTAGAGGAGGAGACTCGTCGTCATGAAGCCCAGCTGTCAGAACTCCGCATCAAACACACCGCTGCCATAGACTCCCTACAGGAGCAGCTGGACAACGCCAAGAGAGTGAGTCTTAGCATTTACGTCAAATGCAACATGTTTACAAGCTATTTTTACACTGGGAAGTCAAGTTTGTATTTGTAAGTTGCCAACCTTTGATGTGCGTGTATGTTCACAGTCCCGTCAGTCTCTGGAGAAGGCGAAGGCCATTCTGGAGGAGGAGCGCATGAACCTGAGTGCTGAGCTAAAGACTTTACAGGGAGGGAAGATGGAGAGCGAGAGGGGCAGAAAGCGAGCAGAGGGACAGTTACAGGAACTCAACGCACGCCTCGCACAGGCTGAGAGAGAAAGAGAGGAGCGAGAGGAGCGACTCAGTAAACTCCAGGTAGAAATGGGCCTTTCGACTAAGGCCACTACTTTCACAGTGTGTACCCAAGGCTATTTAACATCAGAGATCAATATCTTGGTTTATGGAAAATAAATGGCTTTCCGATTTCTGGTGGGCACCAGGGAACAACACCTGATGGTGGTCTAATTCATGTAAAGTCGGTTTGTTTGGTACAGTTGGGTTCAAAATCTGTGTTTTGGGCCAATTTTTGCAGTTGAAATCCAGAAATCTGTTTCAATGGGATTCTATGCGATTGGTAGTTTCACATGAGGGCAAAAGATTTCCCCTTGCAGATTTTGCAGTGGGTTCAAGTTGGTTAAGTGAATTAGCTCTTGGTTTGAAAGTGAGTTCTCTGTGAGCTATGCTTCATACAGTACATCGCTACAATATTGACAGTAGACAATGGCAAAAAAGCTTTTTGCCCACAAAATTTAACAGAAATCTTTCCCCTTCTGTAAAATCTAGCTTAAGCTGGTAGCTGTTTTGTTACATGGTGTCTGGTTTCTAGTTGGTCCAAACTGGTCATTAGCTGGTCCAAGCTGGTAATTGGCTGGTTTACCAACCACAATGTTACAAACGAACCAATAAATCAAACCAGTTTTAAAAACATCCAACATCCAACCACTTTGAATTCTCTCCCTCTCAGTCGGAGCTCGAGTCTCTGTCCAGTTGCCTATCCTCATCTGAGTCCAAATCTCACCGCCTAAGTAAGGAGGTCAGCAGTCTGGAGAGCCAACTACATGATGTGCAGGTAACTTGTGTGTGTGTTTTAATTTGCTCTCTTCCACTACATATTAATAAACTCATGGGACTTAAGTGAACTGCTTTTGAAGAAACACTGAAGAAACACATTGTATGATGGTTGGATGGATGAATAGGAAATGAAATCCTCCAGAGGTTCTCCGCACACTCTGAATGTTGTTCTATTTTAAAGCAGATCTTAGAGACTGTGATGTCTCTGTGACTGTGAATATGATGGCCTCTTAAGCATGCTTAATGTGTGTGTGTGTGCTATATTTTAGGAGCTACTGCAGGAAGAGACACGGCAGAAGTTGGCGCTGGGCTCACGTGTACGTGCTCTAGAGGAAGAGAAAGCTGGATTGATGGAGAGACTAGAGGAGGAGGAGGAGAAGACCAGAGAACTTACACGCCAGATTCAGAACCACACACAACAGGTACACATCTATTTTTCACCCAACTAAAAACCTGTTGTTGTATCTTTATCTGTTTTATGATATTATGTGTATGTATCCATGCAGCTGTCTGATCTAAAGAGGCAGACGGAGGAAGTGAATTCAGCGGTGGAGGCCGGGGAGGAGGCCAGGAGGAAGATGCAGAGAGAGCTAGAGAATGCCACACTGAGAGAGAGAGCCAAAGAAGAAGAGAAAGAACGCATAGAGAGACAGAAAGAACGGCTGAGAGAAGAGATAGAGGACATGACAATTGCTTTGCAGAGAGAAAGACAGAACTGCACTGCTCTGGAGAAACGACAGAAGAAATTTGATCAGGTCAGTAGGAAACACAGAGAGGGAGGGATGGATGGATGGATTGAATGACTGGATGGATAGATGTTAGAATGACTGGATGGTTGGAAGGAAGGATTGACTGGCTAAATGGATAGACTGACTGGTGGATCGAAGGGTTGGATGGATGGGTGGATGGTTCGACTGAATGAATGAATGCATAAAGAGATGGATGGAATGATGAATGGATTGAGTGGTGGATGGAATGATGGATTGATTGACTGACTGGTGGACGGAAGGATTAACTGATGGGATGGTGGAGGGATGGATGGTTTGACTTGATGAATGGATGCATGAATGGATTCACTTGAATGAATGGATGGCTGGAGAGATGGATGGAATGATGGATGGATTGACTGGTGGATGGATGAATGTTATATAGATTGACTGGTGGATGGATGGATGGATGGATGGATGATAAATGGACGGATGGATGGATGATAAATGGACGGATGGATGGATAGATTGACTGGTGGATGGATGGATGGATTGACTGGTGGATGGATGGATGGATGGATGGATAGATAGATGATAGATGGAATGATGGATAGAATGACTGGTGAATGGATGGATGGATGGATGATAAATGGAAATATGGATGGATGGATGGATGGATGGATATTAACTGGTGGATTGATGGATGGATGATAAATTGAAGGATGGATGCATGGATAGATTGACTGGTGGATGGATGATAAATGGAAGGATGGATGGATAGATTAAATGGTGGATAGATAGATGGATGGATTGACTGGTGGAAGGATGGATGGATGGATGGACAGATTGGCTGGTTGATGATAATGGTTAGATGGTTGGATTGGCTGTGGTTGAAAATGAGAAGTGCAGCTCTAGACATTCATCACCCTATGACCTTTAACTTTCAGTGTTTGGCAGAGGAGAAATCAGTTAGTGCTCGGCTGCTGGAGGAACGGGATCGCGCAGAAGCAGAGAGTCGAGAGAAGGAGACGCGTTTCCTGTCTCTCTCAAGGTCATTGCAGGAAGCAACAGAGCAGAGAGATGAGCTGGAGAGAACCAATAAGCAGCTCCGCCTGGAGATGGAGCAGCTCGTCAATGCCCAAGATGACGTGGGCAAAAATGTACAGCTTGCTTTTTACCAATGCACTTACATAATATTTATTCATATTTATTTATAGCGTAGTAATAACAAGAGCTTATTCTGTTCCAAAATAATTATGTTTTTCTTTCTTTTTGTCCGTTTCTCTTTGTCACTCCTCCTCAGGTTCATGAGCTAGAACGTTCTCGACGGGCTTTGGAAACAGAAGCCCAGTCTCTGAAAGAACAGACCCAGGAGATGGAGGATGAGCTGGCAGAGGCAGAGAACGCTCGCCTCAGACTGGAAGTCACCCTTCAGGCTCTTAGAGCTCAGTTTGAGAGAGAGATCAGCACTAAAGAGGAGAAAGGGGAAGAAAAGAGGAGAGCACTCAACAAACAGGTAACTGCCTTCAGCAGAATGAAGAGGTAAAGAGATGAGGTAACATTTGAAAAGAATTGTTCTTGACCTCCTTTTCTCTCCTGCCCTATATTTGTTTCTTCTATCACTTGTTCAGGTGCGAGAACTTGAAACAATGCTTGAGGAGGAGAAGACTCAGAGAGCTCAGGCTTTGACTGTCAAAAAACAACTGGAGACAGAGCTGCAGGAGGCAGAGGCTCAGGTGGAAGCAGCCAATCGGGGCAGAGAGGAAGCACTTAGACAGATGAAACGTCTCCAGGTTCGTCAGTTTAATTATATCATTAAATAAACCACATTAAATGATAAAAATGGGTTTCTGTGAGTTGTGATTATAACTAGTTGTGTATCAGAAGTGATGTTTGGAATATTTATTGTAAACCAAAAGGCCAGATTTCATTAAAATAAACCAAAGTAGTCGTATAAAATTGATGAATCTGATTTGGCCTGCATGCTGACAGCTGAAGAGCCCTGATGTGAATATTCAGTGTGTTCCTGTGTGTTTTTCAGACTCAGATGAAGGAGCTTATTCGTGAGCTTGATGAGACCAAGTTGGCTCGAGACGAGATTGTTGTCCAGTCAAAGGACAGCGAGAAACGGCTGCAGACGCTGGAAGCAGAACTATTACAGCTGACAGAGGTGTGTTACTCTGCCTTGTAACCCAGAAGATATTTCAACTGTTTTGAGTCTCTTATTCTTTTTTTTGCTCTTCTTTTGACATTCTCTCAGGAGCTGACTGTTTCTGACAGGCAGCGGAGACAGGCCCAACAGGAGAGAGACGAACTGGCAGATGAAATCGTCAACAGTACAACTGGAAAGTCAGTATCTGTGCTTGTGTTGAGGTCCAGCGATGATGAAATTAAAATTTCCCCTTTCTACTTTCTTACATGTTCCTTGTCTTATTGTGCACAATTCATAGGTCCACATTATTCAACACCAGGCCTGTTTATTAAAAAAGTAAATAGGACTCATGTTGTGAAACTTTGTTGCAGATCTGCACTGTTGGAAGAGAAGAGGCGTTTTGAGGCCAGAATCACTCAGCTGGAGGAAGAGTTGGAGGAGGAACAAAGTAATGCTGAGCTAATAGCTGAGAGGCAGAGGAAGAGCACCTTACAGGTAGACAAAAAAACACACACACACACACACACACACACACACACACACACACACACTATACTACCAGACAAACACACAGAGACAGAGCCCTTCTCTCTGTTTCTGTTAGGTTGAGACACTTACAGTCCAGTTATCTGGAGAGAGGACGCTGGCACAGAAGAGCGAGAGTGCACGAGAGACTCTGGAGAGACAGAATAAAGAGCTGAAAAATCGTCTCAGTGAGATGGAGGGGGCTGTGAAGGGAAAACATCGCCTCAGTGTCGCCGCCCTGGAGGCCAAGATAGAATCTGTGGAGGAACAACTGGAGCAGGAGAGACAGTAAGAAAACAGTGGGGGTGCTAAAGTCGAATGGAAAGATTCCAAAACAGTATGGTTTCTTATTCAAGTTAAGTCAAATGAAGTCACATTTATTATTATAGCATTTTATACAATGTAGATTGCTTCAAAGCCGCTTCACATTAATAAACAGGAAAAATAAAATTGTTAAGTTATAAGATTGGTCAGTTATGAAATTATTCTTGAATTTCAACTGTAAAACAGCTCTACAGAAGATAATTGTGTCAATAGCTCAATTTAGTTCAAAGTTGTTTCAATTCGGTTCAGTAACTGTCAGTGTTAGGGTTAGGGTTAGGGTTAGGTATGCACTTAAATGTATGTAAGTGCATACATTTTAAAACAAGTTCAATTCAGCTATAAGCAGCTCTGCAGAAGGCAAAAGTTTCATTATTCAGCTCGAGTAAGTTCAGTGTTGATTCAGTTCAGTTCAATAACAGTGACGATGTTGAAATGATGTTCTCATCCGATAGTGTCAGTACAGTTAAATCAGTCATTTTATTGAATATGAATGGTCTTTTAAACCCCTTATTCCATGAAAAACAAACAAACATAAAAACAAGAGGTTAGCAGAATGTCAAAACTGTTCTTTTACTTACAGTTCAGGTAGAGATCTAAACGGGACAAAACGTTTCATTAAAAGTATTATAAAAGTGGCCTATACAACTTACATGTAATATTCCATGTGCTTGGAAGCAATTTGATAGCTTTGTGTGACAAACAAACAAAAATTATTCTCTAAAAATCAAGCTTGATAGCCATGGTTACTATTAAATTTCATTGTATCTACAAGAGCATACAGTTTCTAAAAAAGCAAGAAAACGATGACAGATTTTTTTAGTGAATTATTTTTTAAGGATCTAAATTTACTGTAAAGATCAAACCAGTAATGTGACTGTTTTGTGTGTCTTCTCTCCCTTTTCTCCCTTCCAAGGGAGCGAGCCATGGCCAATAAGCTGATGAGGAAAACAGAGAAGAAACTGAAAGAAGTTCTGATACAGGTGGAAGATGAAAGGAGACATGCGGATCAGTATAGAGAACAGGTACTCCTCAAAAAAAAATCATCAGTGCTTCTCAGACTGGAGAACTGTGTAGAATTGAGGCCTTCTTTAAAGCAATTCTCCATACAACATTTCAATAAAGAGTTCTAAACTTTCAGCCAAATCAGTCAGCTTGAGATAAATCACGTTAAAACGGTCAATTCAACAGTCCAATATGATTAGGAAATTAACTGGCAAAATTAAGGAAAAAAAGGTAAAAGGTAAAGGTAAAATACTGTGTAGCTGATGGGAATAAATGAGCTCATCCCACAAAGCATTGCTAATTATCCATTCAGTCTGTATTTCTTCTTTTAAATGCATTTTCTTATCAGAAACATAATTGCTCAACTCTACAACAGCTTACATAAGTAGCTAATGCTACCTTGCCAGCTTTCATTAACTTACAAAAACTCATCACTTGATTTGCAGGATGCATAGGGTTATGGGTAGTATAGTACACATGGAATTGTACAGTTCTAAAACCTCTCTTTTTGTAGTTGGATAAGTCTATGGGACGTCTCCGTCAGCTGAAGAGGCAGTTAGAGGAGGTGGAGGAAGAGAGCTCTCGCTCCAACGCTCAGCGCAGGAAACTACAGCGAGAGCTGGAGGAAATGAGCGACAGCATGCAGAGCATGAACCGCGAGCTCAACACTCTCCGCTCCCAACTCAGGTAAAGATTAGGATGTTATGACAGTGCTATTTTATGTATAAAATTCAAAGAGAGCAACACCGTCCTAACCAGACAGCCAAAAAGCAACAAGCAGGTCAGACCATGACAAGACATTTTGCTAGTCACGTGGTATAATTTTTTTTACAGTATGTATCAAGCATCTCCTCTAATTGGCTGTGACTGTCACGTTTGGCAGCAGTTTGCATTCAGTGTGACCAGAAAAAACTTGCCACATTTCGTACTTATAGGACAGTGAAAGATCCAGTCATTCTGTTGTTCATACATAAATATATGTGCATGTCATCAAACCATTTCTTCACTGTATGTGCATGTTTCATTCACTCATTGACTCATCTAATGTGTCTGATTGTGTGTCCATCTATATTTGTGTGTTCGTCTCCTACACCCACTCAGCGTCACAGAACGGCAGAAGTCAGAACAGTAGGTCTTCATGTGTGACCATTGTGTGCTTTATGTTCCTCTCCGAGCAATTATCCTCTCTCCTCTTGATTCTAGTGGTGTGTAGAGGTACCCTGTTGAGACTGTATAGGGGTGTAGAGGTGCCCTTTTTTAGTCCTTTTTAACTGATTTATTCAGAAGCATATAAAGATGGTGTAGTCTACATTGAATTGTGGGTCACTTCCTGTTTATAGAGGGTGATGAATCACAGATTCTCTCTTCCACCAATCATGGACTCAGTTTCACTCTTTCCGCTTCCTCTTTTTTCCTTTCTTTCTTCCAGTTTATAAACAGTGACCCCAAAAAGTATTTGGTCACTTAAGTCACAACTCAAAATGTATATATCTTTGTATTGGGCAAAAAATACCAAAACAAGTTGTTTTTTATTTATTTGTTTTGCTTTGTTTATAGGATAAAATGTTTTAAAGCAAAACATTTGACAAAAATGTTATTAAACCGTATTTTTGGCTTTTGTTTTGTTTATAGGACAATTGTTTTAAAGCAAAACTTATTTGCCAAAAAAAAACGTTATTACACTATTTTGGCTTGTTTTTTTGTTTGTTTGTTTTGTTTTGTTTATAGGATAAAACATTTATAGCGAAACATTTGACAAAAAAGTTATTACACTGTAAAAAATACTGTCAAATAACTTCTGATCTAAAACTTTGAACTTCTGTCAAAACTTGCTTTGATATTTTGTGTCTTATGCATATATAATGTTTTGGGGACACTGTATATGTATATTATATTTTGTGCATGAATTGCAGTTTATTCTCTATTTCTGTGTTTCTGTCTCAGGCGAGCTCCGCTCCCTATCTCCATGCGTGCTGGCCGCAGGGCTCTGGTGGATGACCTTTCTCAGGAGAACTCTGATTCTGAGGATCCAGGTGCTTCTTCCACCCCGTCCAGCGGCCCACCGGGTACCCCCACACCCTCAGACAACGCCCTGGGCCTCCCTCCTCCATACAGCCTTACAGACGCTGAATAAGAAGGGGAGAGTGTGATAGATGGACAGTTTTACTGGTTTAACTTACATAGCTTTTGCCATCGTACACATAACAGAACATACTTGCTGTCACACATAACTTGAAACTAGTTAATGTGATTAATTGATTTTAAATGAACAGATTAGCATGCAAGATGGAGAAAGACTGATGCAGTACTCTTATAGTACTATTTAAACCAAGCAAGCAGTGAGTAAAGACTGCAGTTTTTAAGTTGGGGAGAAAAGAAAACAACATTTCCCAGCATTCCTTGGGAAATACAAGTACTGTATATCGGTGCAGTATATCAGGCTTGTTGTGGCAAAAATATGACGGCCATCTCAAGCTCTCTCTCAATCAATCAAAAGCCATGTGTTTAGGAGAAATTTGCATGTTGATGGCAATCAAAGGCCATCGGGTATTGCACAGATGATCCACGATCAGGCTAAACTGCATCATCTGTGCTTGCACAAGCCATCAAACCCTCAAAGCACTGAGAAACTTTCTCTCTCTCACTCCTAAAATAATGTAATGTTTTAAGAAATTGAGAGTTGAACAGGATCAAGGATCTCTCTATGGTATTTTAGAATATCTCTGTGTTTAAATTTTAAAAGTGATAGCTCTACTTCAGATAAATAGACAACAATGCTTTTTGTTATACATAATTAGGCAGAGATGATGATTATGGAAGCCCATTTCCACCCAAGTAAAGAAAAAAAAAAAGGTAATTGCAACTTTATATGTCACTACCGCAATTCTGATTCTTGTAATTGTGACTTTATATCTCACAATTTGACTATATCTCACAATTGCAACTTTCTTTCTCAATATTGTGACTGTATATGTAGCAATTGCAAGTTTGTTTCTCTCAATTGCAACTTTATAACTCACAATGTGACATTATATCTCAAAATGTGACTTCATATCTCACAGTGTGACTTCATATCTTGCGATTTCAATTTTCTTTTTAAATATTGTCACTTTACATCTCACAAACAAGTTTGCTTTTTACAATTGCAATTTTATAACTCACATTGTGGTCTTAAATCTCAAAATGTGACTATATCTCACGGTGTGACTTTACATCTCGCAGTTGCGAGTTTGATTCCACTAATTGTAGCTTTGTAACTTAAAATTTGACCTAATGTCTTTCAGTATGACTTTATGAGCCAGATTTACTAAACAGGGCAAATTAGCGTTAGAGTGCAATTCCATAAAAGCGCCGATGGAAGGGGAAAATTCTGCAGGTGATTTACTGACAAGGTGCACATTAAAGAACACAGACACAACATCTCATTTCCATAATGACCAGCGCAATCTACCAAGAGCAGCGCAAATTACTGCCTGCTTTAAGACATGCTTTTTTTTGTGCGTTAGAATAATGGCGCAAATACCAGTGAATTGACAAGTGCAAGTCTTAGTAAATCACGTTGCGTGATTCTTTTAAATACTTACCTTCCATAAATTTACCGATTGAAAGGGAAACTCCTACAAATGCATTTTAAATAAGGTGAGTCGCAAAAATAACTGTCCACGACTTTTCAGCGCTAATTTCCCACTGCATGTCTTTAGTAAATCCTGACAGTAGTTTTTTTTAACGCCAAATGAGGGTTTATGACTTTTTATCTCACAGTGTGACTTTATTTCTTAATTTAAACTTTGTCACAGTTATCTTTTTTATTTTTTACTCTGAGGTAAAAAGGGGCTTCCATAGATGGCAATTTACATGCACAAAGCTATGATTGTATAAAACAAAGACAGACAAGTGAGATAGAGAAAAATGCTTTTCTATTAAATTAATATGCTACAAATTTGAGCCGTCCATTATAGCTTTTACATCTTAGCCATAACCTGACCATAAGAAAAAAAAAATGAGGATACAGAAAATAAAATAAAAAAATACATAAAAGGTCAAACAGATACTGGACTTATAGGAGAAAACAAAAGAGAAGCAGCCAAAGCTGACAGATTTCACCTCCATGTAGATTTAACAGTAACGATTCTTACATATTTGAAATATACCTGCTGTGATCTCATTCAAACTTTAGTATTCAGTTCAACTCCCTGTTAAGTTCAGGGTATCTGTGCTGCAGATCGAACCCTCTTAGATACTGTGCGTAGATAGTTAGCTCTAAAGGGACGCTTTTGTTAGTAGTGACATAGATAGGTAGTTAGGATTTCTTAATTTATGTCTTAACACATCGGCTCCAGTTTCAGACTACTGACTTGTTGTAATTTTTATCAAGTAAGAGAATTCCAGTATGCAGTCTATTTATTTTGTTTTGTATTGATTTTTTGTCTGCACATATACATGTCATGGTTGTTGTATAGTTTGCAATCTTAAGTGAAAACAAGGCGAAATGAAAGAGAATTTGAGGGTAAGGATGGGTTTACACTTAGCAGGGTATCAGTCAGTAACACTGGACAGAATAAAAAATACATTTTCACTAAATAAGCTGCAGTGGACCTCAAAGAATAGAACACATCAAACTCAAATAACACATCCGTCAATATGGTTTTGACACTGGGCAAGAGTGAGAAATCTGTTATCAGGATTTCTGAGAGTTTCTATGTCATGGTGTGAACTTGGAAGATATAAACATATAATATCTTGCCTGTTTTTCCCAGGGGTCAAAGGCTGCTAGTTATTACTTATCTCATTATATCAATGTAATTTTTTTTTATCAAAAGGACATATTGTATTTTTGTTTGATTGTTTGTTTGTTCATTTTTGAATGTGGTAAATATTTATGGATTGAAGCGTTTGATACACACAATCTGGGGCATATGGATGACTGAAGGGACATTATTATAGCTGTATGCATGTCAACAGTGCCTGTAGTATCTGCAGAAAATACAAAACGGAGTCCATTGAAAATCAGTGAAATAATAAGAACGAGGTCTGGAATTTGATAAATAAATTGCAATATTAGGTCTCCCTGAACAGCAATCTGACTCAGACATCCTTCTCATAGATACTTTTTAGATTACAGTTGTTGATTGGTTCTGAAATGTTTTTTTTATTGATGAATTCATGACAAATGAAAGTTTCCTTAACCTTCACTATAGTCTCTAATATTGTCATTCATAGATATTGTATGGTGATGAGCATTTTAATACACTGCTCCTGATTTACACATGCTAGTTTTTCAAGTGATAACAGTGTTAAACTGTGAATAATAATTGTTTGTCACCATTAAGTATTAGAACATATTTAAGATCTGTTCAGCCTGTGAAATTACAATTTGATTCCCTGATGCACTGAAGAGTTTATTACACTGTTATTACCGCAGTAATTACTACCTGTGTGGTTCCGCAACAGTATCTGTCCTGTAAATCGGTAAGCAGGGTTTTCGTATTGGATTATCTCTGTATGCAAAATGTCTGTAATAGGTTATATAGATCATTTTGATACTTGAATTGTTTTATTTGCCCCAATAATGTTTCATTTAATGTATTTTAAAATTCTGATCTCTAGAATCAAGATGGAATTGTATTCAGTTGTAAAATGTTGACTGAACAGGAGGAAACCACGCTGTTAAGACAAAAGGTAGAATCACACACACAAGCCAAAAGACTCAAGCCTTGTACAACAGATTGTTTTTATTCTGCTTATTTGTCCATGTTCCTAAATTACATCTGCCTATAATCTGTTTGTCACTGACAAATGTACGAGTCATTTTAATTGATTTGTACATTTAGCGGACAGATTTGCAGAGCTGTTCAAACTCAAAAAATCAATTTGGAGAGCATTCGAATTCAAAAACCAGTCATATTTCTTTGAATCCTAAATTCTTGTTTAATAAATGAGCCTTGTTATACTGAACCTGTGCTTTATAATGCAGCTTTGAACCAGTGTGAGATGAGTGGACAATAGCAGAGAATATGTATGAAAAGGAATTAAAACTCCAGCGGAGATACATGTTATAGCTGAAGTGTTTCTGAAGAGGACTGTGTGCTTTTTTGCATTTGTGGAACTTGAATTTTTAACCATGTTGTTTATTTGATCTTTTGCTTTATTTTGCTATAATGATAAAATGAGACTGGGGTGAATTTTAATATACCATTGGTTTTGAAATCAGTGTGGTTTATTTTCACACTAACACACTATCGATTCACCATCAGCATAGTGACACTTAAAATTACAATGAAGGAATGAAATACACTTAAAAACAAATAGAATGAATTATCAGTTTATTAACCAAAAATAGAAGTCACAGTTGAATTTGACAAATTATTAGACATTTAAAATTGTTTTACAGTAGGCTAAGTTTAAAAACATGGTTATATCTAACAATAAAATAAACTAATAGTAAATTAATAAATAAATCACTTTTCAAATGAATAAATAAATAGATATTTAAAACTTTATTTTACATAAATTAATAAATCACTTTAAATTGATAAATAGACATTTCAAATTTCAAAGTTTAATTCATGTTCATAGTGTAACTTAAATGTAAAAATAAAATAATAACTTTTAAAGCACCTTTTTAAGCCTGTCCAACCATATTGGACCAAAGACAAAGAAACACTGAACTGATGGCCAGTCCATCACAGGGCTCTTTAAATACAATCATTTTAAATTTGAAAAGTAAATTGATCCATTTAAATAATTGATTTTTTTTTTGTATTATGTTACAATACTGATACAGTTTTTATTACAGAACATATTACATTTTTCATACCACAGACAAGAACATTTCACAGAAATTATCATAAAATCACAAAAGTGTAATAATCAAACATCCCCAAATACAATGAAATTCATGAATACAATTCATACAATTACTGTCCAATGACTGATCAATACTTTCCAAATGTATTATTCATGTTATTTACTTCTTCCTCTGCCACAATATTACTGAACAACCAATCATCATCTAGAGGCGGAGTCGGAATTGGAGTGGGGTGGAGCTTATGCAATGTGGCTGGGAAAGATCTAGCCACGCCCTCAAAGTTGTGACTGCCTCTGAATTTCGTGTAAAAACACGAGTCTTCTTCATGATAACAAAAGCCTTCGAGGCAGCACGTTATCGGGCATTGAGGGCCTGATAAAGTCTGGTTGAGATTCTCAACCTGTACAATGTTTTTTTCAACATTTCTGATATCAGTGCCTTGCATCATGATCTGATCTGGACTTGTATAGTTCTTGTATGAGCTTTTTAGAGGTTGTTGTTCCCAGTCGTCATAAAGAATCCTTTTGGATTGGTCCAACTGTCTCTCAAATCCTGGGAACATGTGGTTGCTTGAAACATTACCATCCATGACAGAAAAATCTGTATCTAAATAACCATCCTCCTTTCCATTCGTCTTGATGCAAGGTTCAACCTGACTAAAACTGTCTTCTAGAATGTTATTGTGGTTCATAGCATAGTTTATTTGATCATGATGGAAACTACGTCTATGTGGCTCTTGACTACAGAGAACATTAGCAAAAAATTCATGACCCGTTTGGCCCAAATTGGACATGGAGTTGGTGGTCCCACCACCAGAACCGGTTAGGTTCTCTAGATCTGAATCCAGAGAGCTTGGAAACGCACATGTTTCCTGTAAACATCGTCCATCCTCTTCACTGTGATCCATCCACTCATCCATTTTATCCAGATCTCCATGAGTACCGGAACAATCCAGTAGGTCAAGGTCGTCCACCACATCCATTTGGAGACTCTCTATGATGGTGGCATCTTGCATTTGGTTCACATTGTGCTCTGCATCTATGAGCATCTGAACCTCCAAATCACATGAATCCAAAGACAATAGTGAAATCACCGGAGAAGGAGGTGACAGGTCTGGAATATCAACATCTGTGGGGAGCAACTTCACGTCATGGTACTTGGTGAGACGTGGTTTTGAATATGTTCTTGTTCTTTCAATGGACCCAAACCAGGAGGACATGCTGTCCTCTAGGAGACTGTTGTTCATTTGTGTCAAGCTTTCTAAATCAGTAGATGCTGGCTCCCTTTCAAAGCTGAAGCTGAAGTCAATGTCCTTCTCCATTGAGCTTGCATGGTTGTTTTTCAAAGCTTTGCCATCTTTCTCAGTTCTCGGATTTGTTCCTCTACTGTTGGAGAACTTGCATGGTGAGAAACTTTTATCAGCCACATGGGTGTCCAAAAGACTGTCCAATGTCCAGAGGTCACACACATCCTCTTGTTGTTCAGGAAGCGCTTCGGTTTGGTCAGCATTTATAAAAGTTTCAATAGCTTAGAAAACAGAACAAGGAGTCATCAAACTTGTACCAAACCAGAACAAACAGGTTTTGAAAATAAAAAAGTAAGGGTCTTTACCTTTTTTTGAAGGTTTGGGTGACTGGTCTGTGACTTCTGTTACAGTCTGTGATAGTCTGGGAGTTAGATGATCGGGGGGGTTATCAGTTGAAAATAAAGCAGATGCCAGCTGATGGTTCGCTGCCTCTATTTCAGCAAATTTTCTGTGTAGAGGCAAATGGAATATTAATTATAATTATTTAAAATATTTTTATAATTATAAAATATTATATACATTTATAGAAAAAATATATATTATGCAAATATGCAGGGGTCAGTAAGAGTTTCTTTTTTTAAAAAATAAATACTTTCATTCAACAAGGCCACATTCAATGAATCAAAAATGACAGTAAAGACCTTTTAAAAAAATCTATTTCAAAAATAAATGTTATTCTTTTTAACTTTTGTTTATCAAAGAATCCTGTATTCGTTTAAAAAAAATATTAAGTAACTGTATTCAACATTGATAATAAAAAGAAACATTTCTTGAGCGCCAAGTCAGCATATTAGAATAATTTCTGAAGGATCATGCGACACTGAAGACTGGAGTAATGATGCTGAAAATTCAGATTTGCCATCACAGGAATAAATGAAATTTTAAAATATATTAAAATAGAAAAGTTATTTAAAATTGTAACAATATTTCACAATACTACTATTCTACTAAATTTTTTATCAAATAAAAGAGTGAGCATAAGCTAAAACATAAAAAAAATGTACTGATCTTTGAACAATATGAATACATCCAGTATAACATACCTCTGTATCATGTTGTGCAGAAACCTGCGATGATTGACTTGTCGTTTTGATGGCTTGTTTTTACGAGGTCTTTGCAAAGTTCTCATCATGTGACCAGCTGCTGAAGTCACAAAAGTAAAAAGATCACGGCCCCATGGCACTCCAGACTCCAACCCCGGTTCAAAGGTCAAAATACTGGATGGACGCATAGCTTTGGAAATACAATGAGGATAAAATATAAGCAAGAGAGAGCGATAAAAGGAAATTATATTCAACATCAGATTCAGTAACTTTTCTAAATTGTCAAAGACTGTCAAAATAGCTTATGCTCAGTATTTCAACATTTTGTTTTGCAGTCATGTACCACAAAAAGTAAAGGAGCAGAACTACTTCAACACTGCATTAAAACAAGATTTAGATCTCTAAAACCTGATGGTAACCAAATTAAATCTTTCTATATGAGAGCCCAACTTACCTTGTGTTACTCAGTAAGAATCCACTTTGAAATGAAGCACACAGAGAAGCAAAAGGCTTTGCACAGGTCATGTACCCTGACTGACCAAGAAACAGACAGAGAGAGAGAGAGAGAGAGAGAGAGAGAGAGAGAGATGAGGGGAGGGTGGCATCGATTCATTGATGCCACAGAATGAGCGATTCTTTGTCTGCTTAGATAAAGGATGGCAAGACAGCACCATTAAAGAGGACAGAGAAGTGCAGCGAAATGAAAAGAAAAGCAATTACCTAGAAGTCAACTGGTTTGGGCCGTGTGCTCTCTTTAAGCATTGTCAAAAACAGCACTTGTTAAGTGTTAGCAAACACAGCGCACCGGTTAAGCGCTTAACGGCCTTTAATTGATCTCTTTAATCTCAGATCCTCATTAACACATTCTCCTGTCTGAGAGCTCTGCTGGTTGCCACAGACAATTGTCTTCACTTTTCAGCCCTCAGACAAAATGTTGTTTTTACATATCTATGGGGGCGTTCAACATAATGGAACGAGGTCCAGAGGACAGGAAATATGACATGATTCATAGCAGCAGATACATATTCATTTTAACTGTGCATGCTTAATTTATGACGCCAAAGAAAATGAAATATTCTATACCCACATATAGCATTTATATTTTTAAATTAGATTAATTTTTAAAGGGATAGTTAATTTAAAAGGAAAGAATTCTGCTGTGATGCATGTATGTTCTCTGTTGGACAGTTGTTAATAGACAAATTAAACTAGTGCCAAATATGTCCATAGTGAAAAATGGGATAGTTTACCCCCAAAAAAAATTATTTTATCATCATTTA
Organism: Schizothorax lantsangensis; assembly: GCA_027422415.1. NCBI lineage: Eukaryota > Metazoa > Chordata > Actinopteri > Cypriniformes > Cyprinidae > Schizothorax > Schizothorax lantsangensis. The sequence goes on along the minus strand of CM049850.1, from coordinate 13,700,012 downwards.
CTCACCATTATGTTCCAAACCTGTTTGGAAGAGACGTTCCTTCTTCTATGGAACTTTGTTATTTTTTTGGAACAGTCATGAGAAGGACACCACAGTGTAGTTGTAATGAGAGTCCACTGAAAGCGAGTTGAAGAACCAAGTGCAGCTTTATTAAATAAATAAAGACTTGGCATGGCATGGCATGAACAGACTTGGCATACATAAAAACAAGAACTCACCAACAGAGGTACAGGGACAATACTTGACAAAGGACATGAGGGCTATTTATATCAAACAAAGCAGGTCACATGACAAGAACCAACCAATGAGAGACAAGACACATAACTAAGACAACCAATGAGAACATGACACATGAACCAAAGAACCAGACATGAAAACATGAACATGAAACAAAACCCAAAACAGGCAGGATAGTCTGTGAGTTTGTGAACGGCCTCCATGGCCGTGATAAGGCAGACAGTGAGTTCATAAGCAGACGCTGCCACCTCTGGAGGATCTGCAGTGGATGCCACCACCTCTGGAAGTTCTGCAGCAGACGCCGCCACCTCTGAAGGCACTGGAGCGGATTCGTGGAAATGAGAGGCCTCTGGGGCAGACTCATGGACTGGAGAGGCCTCTGGGACAGACTCGTGGAGAGGAGAGGCCTCTGAGGCAGATTCTTGGACATGAGAGGCCTCTGGAGCAGACTCGTGGACAGGAGAGGCCTCTGGGACAGACTCGTGGAGAGGAGAGGCCTCTCCGGAGCAGACTCGTGGACTTGGGTAACAGAGCAGTAAGTAGCCCAAACACACAGGATGGCTACCGCCATAACAGGATGCACCGAGGATAGGGGAATATTCTCTGTGATAGCCAGTGCTGAGGCCCTGGGGATGCCAGCTCCTCGCACTGACATCAAAGGTGGGTCCATCACACTGGCAATCAGTCCTGGCCCAAGCTCCGCATCTGCATCCGCTGTGGCTTGGCAAACATGATGTGAGCAAGCTCTGGCTTGGCAGGCATGACGTGAGCAGGCTCTGGCTTGGCAGGCATGACGTGAGCAGGCTTTGGAGTAGCAGGCATGACGTGAGCAGGCTCTGGCTTGGCAGGCATGACGTGAACAAACCCAGACATAACAGTTGGGACGTGAATGTGCTCTGGTGCGGATGGTACTGCAAATTTGCAGGGCTCCTCATCAGCCATCCCAACAGTAAATGCAGAGCCACTCAACCGGAGTGCATATTGCTGTAGTGACCAGTGGGGGTTTGTGGTGGCATTAAACATGATAGTTCTTTTGTTAATCTGAAACGAAAAATGTCCTTAAGAGCAATGTCATTGAAACCCACCTGGTCACACAGTTCACAAAAGTCTGCCACATAGTTCTCAATGGCCCGGTTGCATGTCGAAGGCGCAATAAACGAGCTGCTGGGTTCATGGTTAGGGTCGAGTATTCTGTAATGAGAGTCCACTGAAGGCGAGTTGTAGAACCCAATTGCAGCTTTATTAAACAAAATGATATCCAAAATACAAACAAATAAAGACTCGGCATGGCATAAACAAAAACAAGAACTCACCAACAGCGGTACAGGGACAATACTCGACAAAGGACATAGGCAACATGAGGGCTATTTATATCAAACAAAGCAGGTCCCATGACAAGAACCAACCAATGAGAGACGAGACACATGACTAAGACAACCAATGAGAACATGACACATGAACCAAAGAACCAATAGCAGGATAACTTGAGGGCAAGGGAATCATATGACTAGACAGGAACATGACTAAACTACAAAATAAGACATGAAAACATGAACATGAAACAAAACCCAAAACAGGCGTGACAGTAGTTTTAATCACATCTGAAATTATGTATCATGTTTGATAGCATTTAGTTGTGGAAACAGTATTTATACACACAATTAAACAATATTTTCACATCTGCATAATTTGACCAAATCACAGCTTTATTGAAAAAATGCATAATAATAGCATATATTACTATTATATTAATTTCCTTGATTTTCCTGTTTCCTTTCACACAAAATATCTTCATATAATGAAAAAAGAAAAGTCACAAAGGTAATTCTGTTAATTTTAATAAAGATGAACACCTGTAACATAATAGTTTAAGAAACACCAAGCTCAATGTTATTTTAATTTATATACTATATATTTACTCACACTTTAAATTAGTTTTTATTCTTATATTTTCAGGTTTTCGCTTTAATTTATATTTTAGACAGTTTAGTTAGTTGTTGTGTTTTATGTCATTTTTATTAGTTTGCTTAATATTTCTATTTAGCTTTAAAAAAATTAAGTTATAGTAATTTTAGTACTTCAGCTTATTTTATTTCAGTTAGTTAACAAGGCAGCATTTCTAATATTTATTTAATTTTTTTAAGTTTTACCTCATGCATTTCTGCTTTATTTGAAATAATAAACAATTTTCAGTAGTTTTAGTTAACAACACCCAGATGTTAAATTGGTAAGCATCTTGTTTGAATGTAGTTATATTAATCATTATTGGTCCATTATCATTCAGCACTATGGTAACATTTGCAGTGGTCTGTGGACAGGAGATTCTTCACTATATTTTGTACAACTACACACACACACACACACACACACACACACACACACACACACACGTCCCTGCTGTCATTGCAGCTCATGTTCTCTCTCGGTTTTGAAGATCCTCAGCTTTCAGCCTGGTGTTACAATGTCCTTCTCTCAAGTTTAACATTGGTGAGCTTCATACTTCATATTGTGCATCTGATTTCTGCATTTAATTTTGTATGATTATCATGCATTAGCAGAAAATTGTATACCGATTATTAGCTTAATGCCTTTTCCTTTTCTAACTTACATTCCCTGGTTCTCACCATGTGTTCTTTTCTCACATTCTTTCACTGACTGATAAACGTTATCATAAACACTCATTCTTGCTACTAGAACTTTGTACCACAGAACAAACAGGTCCGATTGGTCTATGTTTGACCAACCAGACTGCTTGCTTTACAAGAATCAGTCAGAGGGATCCAACAAAGTGAACCTTGTGATTTGTCATTCATTCTGAAACAGGACAGCTACATGGTGAGTTACTGTAAGCAGTGTGTTTTTGCCCTCTTAAAAACCATTACGCATCTATCTATCTATCTATCGTTGTCATTTGTAAACATAAAAAAACCTCACATTCAGATGAAATTACTTTTAGATCAAGCCAAACCAATGTGCATATTTCAGTGTAATAAAATATGTATCATCCTTGTTTAGTGGTCATCATGAGCAGAGCATGGGTTTTGTTTAAATCCCATCCATACATCTCCAATGTGGTGGGATACACAACACTTTTTGCCACAGCAGACCTCATTCAGCAATGCGTGATGGGAAAATCTCAGGACAAAGGTACAGTTCACAAACTGGATCGAGTGGGACAAGATACCTCCAACACTTCCATTGAGGAATTTACTGTGGCTGGAGAAGCCAAGACAGATGATGATAGCAAAATAAGGGTCTCAGAAGGAAATAAAAAAGCTGTGGAAATAAATAAAACATCAGCTCCAGTACAACATGCTCCACAGCTTCACAGCATCAACTGGGCCCAGACTGCTCGGGTGGCAGTGGTTGGGTTCTGCTTTCATGCCAACTTCAATTACCATTGGCTACGTGGACTGGAGAGGATGTTTCCAGGAGGAGGGATCAGAAGAGTGTCACTTAAAGTGTTTCTGGACCAGCTATTTGCAGCTCCTATGACAATAAGTGCTTTCTACATTGGTGAGAACCAGGGGGTTTTCATCATACTTCCACTTCTACTTCCATAATTGAATGAAATCAATACATAAATATCTGTGCATATGAATTTAGAGTTAGAAATGTTTTACTAAAGCGTTTATTACACTTCTAAAGGGCTGAGCACATTAGAGGGTGCAGAAGATCCCCTTGAAGACTGGAGATCTAAATTTTGGACCTCTTATAAGGTAGCCACAAGGAACACAGGAAGAACACAATAACTATTCATCATAAATGTAAATATTAAAGGTTCAGGATCAATTCTGACGCACTGATCTACTTTTTTCACTCTCTCTGGTAGACTGGAGTAGTGTATTGGTCAACAATGCAGGTACTATATTAGTCCATCCATTTGTTTACTTCTGTTCATCTGTTTCTAAGAGGTTTCTAAATTATATTCTTCATGTCTCAGGCTGTGAACTTCTCGCTGATCCCACCGGTGGCTCGTACTCTTTTTGTTGGAGGAGTCGCTCTCGTCTGGACTGTCTTCTTGTGTCATTTCAAGCAACAGAAGAATGACTTCCTGACTTAGGCTTTACTCTGCAGCTGCTTGGCTTTGAGTTTAGCCAAAACATGGACTGGTCTTTAATCAACATACAGTATGCAACATACAATGCATATATGCAACTATGTACATATTACATATAAGGGATGCAATAAATCTGATTTATGTTTTAAACAACATGCAATCTGAGCAAATTATTTTGCTTGTTCTATTGGACTGGATTACCCAAAAATTGTGGTAGCGAAAGATATTTACTTCCACACTGTGACAAAAATTTGAGTAAAACAGATTATCAAAAAAGAAAAAAACGAAGGGTGTGGACTTAGTTCTATGCATCGGTTGTTGATTTTGATAGACTATGTACACAGTACACAGATGAATCATTCACAAAAAGATCTAAAACCAGAGTTTAGAAAATAGTTTGGGTGAATTTTCATTTCATGCTGATTTCATTTTATTCATGATTCATGCTTAGAATAGAGATTTTATAGATTTATTGAAATAAAACAATAGGAATTGGTTAGCATATGATGGGGGAACTACAATGATATTATTATTATTGCATTTATTAATTTATATAGCCTAGTTATTTATATAAAATATATAATATTTATTTATCAGGGACAATAGACATTAATGATACTATTTTTATTTTAAGAAAAAATACTGTGGCTTGTCTTTCAAAAGTCAATTGTTGTTAAGTTTATTTCAGCTGCTTAAAAGTAAAAATCTTTTTTTTTTGTCTTAGTGGTAATTTTAGCCTACCAGTCACTAAGATTTCCTGAAAACATCTGCAAATTTCATACACTAACGTTACACGTATTCATTCCTTGCAGTCACCTTCGTTTAGACTTTATGTAGCTAAGATAGACCGCGCTGGTGTGAGTATTTGCCTTACATTTTAATTTATTTGTTTGGTTAAACGCGTTTTAAAATGACTTTCAAAAAATAGTGTACTTGAAAATATTTAAGTGTGTTATTATGTATGACAACCCTCGCGGTATTCTTGTCGTAACCATCCATATCAGCACAGCAGCAACAGCTCACGATTTTCAGTGACAGGAAGCCTGCACCAATCCGGACTCACCTTTACAGTCACATGACTCTTGGCGTTCCGTAATCTCGCTATACGTCCTCTCGCGAGCTTTCCTTTTCCCTTTTCACTCTGAGTCCAAGATGGTAGGTAGCTTGATTTCTTATGGAATGTACCAGTGTCCAAAATCTACCTCCATCCTCAGCTATATCTCTACTAATTCTGCCGCAGATGATGTTTAGAAGCATTACATAGTGCTACAAGTCAAAATATATGTGTATTGTAGTGGATTTAATAAGTAAATGTCGGCTAGCGCACATCGGGCCGCGAAGCGGAGATTCCCATTCATGTGTCGTGTGTTAAAATACTTACAGATGTCTAACGACAACGTGTCACTCTTATTAAGATTTTGTATACCCAGATATTCATAAAATATTTGCTGATATTTCATTTAGTTGTCTAAACAGAAGGAAGAGTGCTAGAGCAAACTCGTGTTGGCTAAGCTAACTCTGTTAGTGCTGGCAGGATGCGGTTCTCTGAGCCACATGAGTTACAGTGTATCTGAGACAAATGTATTCATATGAGTGTTATGAAGTTATTTTCGTTTCACGTTGGTTTTGTAGTTATTATAGCCATTATGCATCATTGTGGCTAGTTAATGTTTGTTCTTTGCTAGTGTAATCTACTGAGAACTGGCTAAATCTGACTCTGCTCCACGTTTTTTGTATAATGATTCTTTTTATTTGTGTGTAATTGATTATTGTTTGATCTAAAAGGGAGTTGACATCAGACACAACAAGGACCGTAAGGTTCACAGGAAGGAGCCCAAAAGTCAGGATATTTACCTGAGGCTCTTGGTCAAGGTAAGAACCATGATGAAACTTAAAGACGTATAAATAAGCGAAAAACTTAAGTTTGAGAATGTACATTTCTATGGCTGATTGCATAGGTTGTCTTTGTTGCTTTAATTTTATACCAATGCATTTTTTGTTGTTGTATTGTAGTTGTACAGATTCCTGTCTCGCCGTTCTGATGCTCCCTTCAACAAGGTCATTCTGAGAAGACTCTTCATGAGCAAGACCAACCGCCCCCCTATGGCCTTGTCCCGACTGGTGGGTTTCAACCACAATTTTACTCCTGTATACGCACATCTCATTTACTTTTGCCCTGTTGTGTTAAGCCTTGTCACTTAAGTGAACATTCTTTTATCTACAAAAAGATGAACAAGTGACTATTTTAAGATTTTTTTTTTTTGTAAGCTTCATTATTTTTTTGCTTCTAGATCCGTAAGATGAAGCTTCCAGGCCATGAAAACCTGACCGCTGTTGTTGTGGGAACTATTACTGATGACGTCAGGATTCAGAAAATCCCTAAACTGAAGGTAAGACCAGACAATGAAAGTCATATAATATAATTGTCATAAAGCCTTTGTGTTCAAGGTCTGTCTGTCCACTAGGGCTGTGTATCACCAGCAAAGTCACGATACGATACAGGACTGCACTGAATTTCACCTCAGAAGAATTTAGTAAAACAGCTGTTTATTAAACACTGCATATTATAGGGCCATCGCTAACTATTGGCAGGGCAGGCAGTTGACCTCTGCATTATGAAGGGCCTCCATAACTGTACCACAGTACAATATACTGTAGGTAATGGCATATGTTTAATGTTTACATTGTGCACTCCCCACCAGGTACAATATTCTGATTGTTTGCATCTTGTTTTTAAGCCCATAAATAATAATGTACTCGTTCTAATAAATGTATATATTAATGTACTAATTAATATATAAAAAAAATCATCATAACATTGCTGGTAGGTTATCATTGCACAAATTAACGCACTCTCTACATTAAAAAAAAAAAAAAATTAGAAGAGTTCTAAACTAATGCGCTGTCTTCACTGTATCTAACACACACGTAAAAGTCACACAGACATTCAGGAACACAAACTTTTTAGCGCTGCCCCGCAATTTTATCAATTAAATAACTTAATCCAAGAACTGCATTATCTTTCTCAACAAGGAGCTGGTAACATTACTGTTTCTAAAGGAATTAAAGCCACAGCTTCACTGTTAATAGAGAAACGTGGCAAAACGGTGGTAATTCATACATACACAGCATCTCTCTCTCTCTCTCTCTCTCTCTCTGTCTCATAAATGAACACTTGATGAATTACACTTTCCTGAGAATAGAATATTGAAGTGGAGATCGTTAAACTGCAAGCTAACCGGTGTTTTCAGAAAGCAAGCATGTTTATCCACAGTGGAGAGAGCGCGCGTACACATGGTTGACAAAGATAAGTAACACACTTAGCAGATATTTCAGATGTTTCGGGGATTATGTCTCTTTATATCAGGCAACCCCGGTTGTGTTCCGCTGCGGCCAGATTAAACCTTTTTGTAGCCTATGTATTATGCTCTATTCATTATTTTTTAGAAAACTTTTCTACTCAACTTTTTTTAAACTGTTTTTCTATTCAAATTAAGCGCTGTCCACTGCTGCACACGTGCCACAATATCGATACAAGGCCAGCTGTATCAATACTCGTATCGTCAAATCTCTGTGACGATACATCGTCATGTCAATGTATCGAACACAGCACTACTGTCCACACATCTGCACATCCGTCTTGCTCTGATTCTTCCCATGTGTTCATGAGAAATGTTTTTAAGAGAAGCTGAACTGCATGATTGGTCCTTGTGATTGCTAAATGTGTCCTTTTTTTTTTTTTAGTGTACGGTCTAAAATCCTTTTAGCACTTTTTTAATGTTCTGATATTTTTATTATATATAAGTAGTAATAATATAAATCTAGCGCAGGAATATTTAGGCCAATATATTTTTTCTAGTATTAAAAAGTGGCCTTTTTAAGGAGTTAAATTGGGGAGTGTCTATGTATTTTATAAACCGTAAATTTGTGGGGGTTTTTTTTTTTAATGGTTTTAAAATTAATATTTGTATATTCAGTAAGCAATAGTTACTGAAAGTCTAAATGACTTCAGGTTACATCTTGGTTTTGCGTATTGTAGCATTATAATTTATTGCCGCTTATAGAATGTTGGTAAAAATTCCCAGCAATATTACCTACTGTTTTCTTGACAAACACCAAGTTTGTGTATTAATTTAATTGCAATCTTAATCCACGTCTCTGAATTACAAGAAGGGATAAATCTAAACGTTATTTTGCTAATGCTTTTTGACCATTGGCAAGCACCGTAACTGCTTTGTGGTCATTTGCATGCTTTTTAAAGATGGACACAAGAACAGTGCTGCAAGAACAGTATCTTATCACCACTCCTCTACAGTGAGTGGGAGCTGTTAGGAACAAAAACAAGAGCACATAAGCATTTGAAACAGGCTGTTATTGCAACAGATTTGTGATGTGTAAAAAAAAAAAAAAGACGAAGTAGCAGAGTAAAAATTTTACCTTATGTAAATAAGAGAATGCATGAACTCATTTCTGCCAATTTCCACATTATGCAACACAGAAAACCATTTAAACAATAGCGTGTCCATTTTCTTATTAAATAGGATATTTAAATAATGCATAAATTAGATTTTCCTATTATTAAATTAAATATTAATTTAAGACTTGTCCGAGCAGTGTGACTGACCATGTGAGAAGCTCACACCTCCACCGTGCATTTATCTTCATCCGAACGTTTTATCTCTGAGGAGCCATGCAGATTTATTTTTACAGACGTTCCCATGAGAAACAATGATCATACAAATAGGGCTTAAGTCACCCTTGGAAGTTTGCTGATGCCCCCTATTGTGATCCAAGCTGCTGGTTGAGAAACGATGAGTTGATGGAACTCTTTACAGAACTTTGAGATGAAAACCGCTCTGGTCTTGAGTTTGTCGTCAGTAGTTTCATAGTTCAGCTTGATCTAGTTCATGCAAACATGACCTAGTGCACGTTCCATCATGTGTTGTCCAATCTGATTCATTTATGCAGGAAAAAAGTTAGAAGTAGAAAGGCAGTTGATACAGCAGTATCTCAGCATATGTGCTCAATGACATTGTTTTTGTTCCTTTTTTAAATGCTTACCATGCTTTTGGGAACGCAACCTAGACCAGTCATCTTCTCATACTTGTAATGAGAAGCTGAAACAAAACACAATTAAATGGTTGAAAATATAGACATTAAAATTGTCATGTTTTAATTTCTTTATTGATGTGTTTGAGAAATGGTAATAATAACAAGAATAAATTTATTATAATTTTAATAACAAAATATGTGATTATGTATCAATTTCTGGGCCAAATTGTGCAGCCCTACAAACAAGCCTGTACTGTTTTATTATTTTTTTGTTGTTTAATTGCATTTTAAGTAATTTTAAATAATTGCATTTAATGGTGCTGTGATTGCTGCTTTGTCTTGATGTTTTTTTTTATACATAAACATTTCTGAAGTCTCTCTCTGTTGACAGCTGCAAAGTATTTTAGGTGTGTTTCACCTGACGATGAGAGCACAGAGTGTGAGGTTGTCTCAATGTCTAAATGATCCTTTCTCTTTCCTGTTTTCTCACAGGTGTGTGCCCTAAAGTTGACCGACCGTGCTCGTAGCAGGATCTTGAAGGCTGGTGGACAGATCATGACCTTTGACCAGCTGGCACTTACTGCACCTAGAGGACAGGGCACCGTTCTGTTGTCAGGTATGTGTTCGTAAAGCAAGGATACAACTTCAGTACAAATTCAGTTCAGTCAAATTGGTCTTCATAACCACCTCAGGATTTTTTTTACTGCTTGTGTCCCGAAATAATTGTTCAGGGTTTCTGCGGGTCTTAAAAAAAAAAGTCTTAAAATCTTCAATTTAGTCGTATCAAATTTAAGGCCTTAAAAAGTGTTAAATTGTATAAGAAAGTCTTAATTATGATTTCAAGAGGTCTTAAATTTGGGGATGGAAAGACCAGAATTGTGATATGGCTGAATGTGATGATTAAACTTCAAAAGGCTATGATTTCATGAAAAACATGAGCACTGCACGTTCAAAGTCCGGTGCTGCGCTGCTTTGTGTTCTGCCGTTACCGGGGAAACAGTTATATTGTTTCTACCAAATGCTCCACCTGCTGTCAGAGAATAAGCATTTTCAATAAAACTGTTTTCAGAGAACAAATGCAAAAGAAACGACCCATGTTTTTACCCTGCAAACACGCAGAGCTTTAAATGTGAACTGGTGGATCAATAAGAAGACAATGCATTTATAAAAATCTAAACCGTATAGGGGTGTGCGATATGTATGGCCTGCGATGATATCGTAATTGTTGTTTTAACGATGTGCGATTTGATATTGAGTATATCGCGAAAAGCAAACAAAACACCTACAGAGTGTGCGCATACATTACGTGATGAAGTCTAGCAGACTAGTGCACGTGCGCATTTAGAGTGCGTTGTTTCACTGCATGAATCAGTCTGTTAAAATGCATTTAGAATTATCACATGATTCAAGATATGGGGCAGAAAATGTATATAATTATATAATTTCATTAAGTTAATATCACATGAAGAGTGCCGTTTTTTTTCTTCAAAGTCAGCATGATTACAAATGTGATATTGATTTTATACAACAGTTCAACAAACAAGTTAATATTAAGAGACTTATGTTTTAGACACCATATTTCCTGTTTTAGCTCTATTTCTCCAACAAAAATCATTCTAAACACAGCCGCGACGCTGTTTTGCGTTTCTGAGCAACATGACGGTGTTTCGTCTCTGAATGAATCAACCGTTTCAATGATTCTGTTCAATCGCAATGACTCACTTAACAGTGACTTGCTGCCACCTACTGGCGGTTTTAATTTCACATTTAAGGTACCTTTTCATTTTTAAAATAATTTCAAACATCAGTTTTCAATGTTTTATGTTTAAAATATCAAAACATTATTTCTGCATTTGTAACAGCAGGTTAAAGTATTCCATGTCCCTCAGAGCTGCATTAAACAGTGTGTAAATACATCTAAATGGCACTTCTAATGCAGCTTCTGTGTCTCCTGCATTGCAAAGATGAATTTGGTTGATACTGGTTTCATTTGCTTGGTAACAGCCCAAATGCAAGAATTTGACTCAAAAAATGGTGCACGCGTTTAGAAAAAATGGCTTAAAGGTAAAAATGCCCATAAAACTTGTTGGAAATGATTAATTTCTACCCCTGCTGTGAACTGACCACACAGATTATGAAGAATATCAAAAAATTCAGGAGTCAGCTGTCAGCACAATTAGAGAAGATATCAGCACAATAACACATTCAGCAAAATATGGTCTAATTTTTGTTATCGATAAAATCCCAGAAAATTATCAAGATAATATTTTTTGTCAATATTGCTCACCCCTAATTTGTTAATTGATATAATTATTTATTAATGATTGTTTAAATTAATATAATAATGAATACTTTTGACTCATCCATTTTCTTAAAAATTGTTTAAAGGCTGAAATGTAAAGTGTAAACTTGTATCTGAACTGTAAATTATGCTTTTTACAGTAATTTTACAGTTTAATATGGTACTATAGACATTGCCCCATATGGTATTAATTTTATTTGTGCAGGTCTTAAAAAGGTCTTAAATTTGAGCTTAAAACTTCTGCAGAAACCCTGTTGTTTCTATGAAGATGTTTTGTTTTCAGCTAAGCTCAGGGTTGTTAAAGCTCTTGTCTTGTTTGTCCGCAGGACCCCGTAAGGCCAGAGAGGTGTACAGGCATTTTGGCAAAGCTCCTGGAACCCCCCACAGCCATACCAAGTAAGGAAAAAATATGCACTTTAATTTTAAGCCGTCATAAACTTGAGTTTGATATGTTGATCATTTGATGAACAGTTGAACTCAAAGCATGTTTCTCTGTTCTCTAGACCCTATGTGCGTTCCAAAGGCAGGAAGTTCGAGCGTGCCCGTGGTCGCAGAGCCAGCCGAGGATACAAGAACTAAACATCTGTCTTTTTGTATTCAATATTGTAATGCAAATAAAGATTGGATAATTTTCCAAAAACAATCTTTTGGAGTTGCTTCATCTAATTTTATGATCTGTTCAAAAAAGCTTAGTGTTTTGCAGCAGTCTGCTGACTTTTTTCCTTTTTGAATCATCTTTACTGTGAAATTGACACCCTACATGCACCTGATGCACTGAAATGACTGAGACTTAACCACATCAGGTGGAAAAAGCAAACCTAATGATGAAATGTTTTGTTGACAACTGTACATGTGCGTATAGTTTCCAATACAGTTTCAGAATTAACTCAAAGATCACTAAGAATTCTAATTGTCAACTTAAAAAGAAGTTAACGTCAGAGGAAAGACCTTGAATCAACCTTGAATTTTCCATTTTAATTTGCACGTATGTTTGCACAAAACAAGCTCTAAGCAGTTTGAGTTAAGCATTTATGAAAAGTTTCCGAGTGAGAGAGAAATGTGTAAATATCTAATTTAGCTCACAATTTTAGAAATTCATGAGGAAAAAGTGTTTTTTAAATGATTATCAGACAAGTTTTGTGCTATTTTAATCACCTAATTTTTTTTGCTCCATTTCAGTAATATATTATTGTTAAAATTAATTTTCAAAAGTTAAAATATTCTAAACTTTATGGAAGGCAATAAACTTGTCCAGTAAGAATTGGTTTAAAATTAGTTTTAGATGAAGTAGAGTTTGTTGCACTGTATGGCATTATTGTCACTTTGCATTTGCAATGGCATATCAGCTTACCAAAAAAGTAAATAAATGCATGCAAGAATGGTAATTTTTTTTATTTTGTAGCTTAAATGAAATACAGTTTTGAGTACAGAATTAATTCTGTCAATGCAGATCACTTCAGAGGTTTTGAGAAAGCCATAGAAAATGTAATGCCCTCAATTAAAATGCAAAATTGTTGATATTTGTAGGATGACCATGCAAATGTAGAAGTAAAACGGTGCAACTTAGATGAGCAATGCAACAGCAGAAGTATGTGGAAACAAAAAAGATGTGAAGTGCTTGGCTGGTATTCAAAGGAGTTTTGCTATTGGTGAGTAAACACTTTTCAGAGACTGACTGCCTTTGATCTGTAGATCTGTGGTTATTATTTCCAGTATATAGAGGACAAATTCAAATTTCAATAGGCAGTTATGAGCAGTTTCGGCCACATGTGATGGTATCATGATAACTAACAATGAATATTAATTTCTGAATTTCCGCTGATAATTTCAAACTTCATTTCTAAATGGTTTTAAATTACGTAATGTGAAGTCCTTGTGAATAGCAGGTTCTCAAACTCTAAAGCCCTGTAAGAAATCACTGAAGTCCGTTGAATTTAAAACACATTTTTGGTTTTCTATATAAGGACACAACTTTCTAGATGAAACACTTCTATGCCATGATGTAAATGACGGTAAGTGGCAGACAAATCTGCTGACAGACAGACGCTCAGAGATTTTGTATGTCATGTTTATCTATTCATCTATTCTATAAACCTCCGTTTCGAGTAAGTTCTATGGCGAAATGATCTGTGATTCAGTGTTGAATGAAACTATGAGCTCATTTGATCCACTGTTGGCTTTCATGGAACTTAAAAAGAGGCTGTAATATATGAAATAACTCACATTTTATTCAGAATGCCATGCAAAGTATGGTTTGTAAGAATTTGTCACTGGGTTTTTATGAATATGCATACAAGGCCTCTTACAATACCCATTTCATTCTAAATGCACTCTTTTACATATTGAATATAATTAAAATTTTGCAATCATACATATATTTACAAATTGAATCGGCAAATATATAATGAACATAATCACACTACTGCTTTTTTATATAATTAACAATTACAACTTTTTTCATTTTTCATATGTATTTGTTTCACCCGTATTAAATTATTATTAATTTAATTACGTATTGCGTTCTGTTGTGTTTTAGAGTTGAAAGAAATGCGTAAAACATTTTTTAATAAATATTTTAACTGCCATTTTAAGGCAAAATTTAAATGATTTTACGGTTTTAAAATTAAAAACACTAAGAGAACTTTAGTAAGAACTTGTGCTACTTGCCACTTACTGTCGCTTAAATTGCCATATTTAACTTCTCCATGTGGAAAATGCATTTAACAATTACTAAAGTATGTTCAAATGAAATAAAGTATATATTCAAATAATTCAAATTTTTGATTTTTAATTCAGCATGTTCAAGAGAGCAAAGATTTGATGAATCTGGAGAACGTTGGTGTCTGTTCTTCTGAGAAAATGACTGATGGGGTCAGTGGGGAAGCAATGTGTAATATTCCCTCCATCAAGCATAATCAGTGTTAATACGTTCCATTCACGCTGCTATCTGCATGCATATAATATTCCCACTCACGACTGTCTCTTTTTTCCACATCAGGGGCTCATAAAGGTCTTCCCCAGCTCTCCTGTTATTCAAATCAGCTGTACCAGCCACATACAGTAAATAGGAAAGACCCCATCACTCTCTCATATCACCCCCTCTGATCTAGAAGAAGAGCATGAAAGTGAACGCTGATATCTGTGTGCTGTATGTAACCACAACATGTCCCAGATACATAGCAGCGGTTCACGTCGATCAAGGTTGATATTTTGGATGTTTTTGTGTGAAATGGAGGCCTAATGGGCATGAGAACTCACAAGATACAGACAGGAAGGAAATGATGAGAATCTAAGAATGAAAGAGTCTGAAGATCTGCGGTTATCCTCCCATACTTTACCTCATGAAGGCATACCTACCTGCTGCTTTTTCCATGGATTTACATATTTGCATATTCAATAGCCAGCTTACTGTTTCCACTTGGCTAAAAGTTCATACATAACTGAGCTGGTGTAGAGTGGCCTCGAAATCCAATTTAAAAAAAAATATATACATTATATAGGTAGATATCAAGAGATGGACACTTTCTGGTTGCCAAATGTTAATAAAATAAACCTATAGTAAATGTGATGATTACTCTACTACTGTAGAACACCAGTGAGAACTTCACAAATCCATTAATAAACACATTGAGATCATTTGGTTAAAGTCAGTATAAAAATTGCTCAGAAGTTAGTTCTGGGAAAATCATCATTTGTTTGGATAAGTTACTTAGCTTATTATTTTGTATCTCATTCAATGAAATTCCCTGAATTTAAATTAAATTAAGAGTCGAAATATAAACTTTTTTTGTGGGTTACTTTACAAAAAGGAAGGAAAGTTGATGTTTAGATGCTTCCGATTATTAGAGTCGTACACTGCATGCCAAAAACTACAAAAGACACTACTTCTTGAACTGGATTGTGAGAGATAGAAGGAGTGAAAAACAAAGTAAAAATGGGAGGGGAGCGATTGAGTCAGCCACAAACTCTTTTCTTCTTCAAAACAACTCCAGCCCCCATATTCATGTCACTCGCACACAGTCTCTCTGTCTTTACTGGAAGTGGTGCTGTTTTAGAATATGCTGATTGCACATCCGCATATCAACGGCTGAATCAAATGCATTCCGAAGCTCAGCTCTGATACCAGGCTGACATAACAGAAAGCACACTTACACAACCACATAAACAAACAATGATGCCATGGTGCAGGCTACAATTACACATGCCATCTGTGTTTTTTACCCATTGGTTAAGGGTGGGATAGTTTCAGTACAAATAAATAATTTATGCTGTCTTGGCATTCAAAAAATTCATATATATATACATATATACTGTATGTATGTACATATATATATATATATATATATATATACCGTCACACCATAGGACACATTGATACGTCAACTACCTATATATATATATATACAGGTGCATCTCAATAAATTAGAATGTCGTGAAAAAGTTAATTTTTTCTTGTAAGTTATTTCATAAAGTGAAACTTTCATATATTTTAGATTCATTACATGTAAAGTTAAACATTTCAAAAGTTTTTTTGCTTTAATTTTGATGATTAGAGCTTACAGCTCATGAAAGTCAAAAATCAGTATCTCAAAATATTAGAATATTTACATTTGAGTTTCAATTAATGACCATCCCTACAGTATAAATTCTGGGTATCTCTTGTTCTTTGAAACCACAATAATGGGGAAGACTGCTGACTTGGCAATGATCCAGAAGACGAACATTGACGCCCTCCACGAAGAGGGTAAGTCACAGAGGGTCATTACTGAAAGGTGCAGCTGTTTACAGAGTGCTGTATCAAAGCATATTAAATGCAAAGTTGACTGGAAGGAAGAATTTGGGTAGGAAAAGGTGCACAAGCAACAGGGATGACTGCATGCTTGAGAATACTGTCAAGCAAAGCTGATTCAAACACTTGGGAGAGCTTCACAAGGAGTGGACTGAAGCTGGAGTCAGTGCATCAAGAGTCACCACGCTCAGACGTCTTCAGAAAGAGGGCTACCAAGCCACTTCTGAAACAGAGACAACGTCAGAAGCGTCTTACCTGGGCTGTGGAGAAAATAACTGGACTGTTGCTCAATGGTCCAAAGTCCTCTTTTCAGATGAAAGTAAATTTTGTATTTCATTTGGAAATCAAGGTCCCAGAGTCTGGAGGAAGAGTGGAGAGGCACAGAATCCATGTTGCTTGAAGTCCAGTGTGAAATTTCAACAGTCAGTGATGATTTGGGCTGCCATGTCATCTGCTGGTGTTGGTCCACTGTGTTTTCTGAAGTCCACAGTCAATGCAGCCATCTACCAGGAAATTTTAGAGCACTTCATGCTTCCTTCTGCTGACAAGCTTTATGGAGATGCTGATTTCATTTTCCAGCAGGACTTGGCACCTACCCACACTGCCAAAGGTACCAAAAGCTTGTTCAATGACCATGGTGTTACTGTGCTTGATTGGCCAGCAAACTCTCCTGACCTGAACCCCATAGAGAATCATATTAATTGTCAAGAGGAAGATGAGAGACACCAGACCCAACAATGCAGATGAGCTGAAGGCCACTGTCAGAGAAACCTGGGCTTCCATACCACCTCAGCAGTGCCACAAACTGATCACCTCCATGCCACGCCGAATTGAGGCAGTAATTAAAGCAAAAGGAGCCCCTACCAAGTATTGAGTACATATACAGTAAATGAACATACTTCCCAGAAGGCCAACAATTCACTAAAAAAGTTTTTTTTATTGGTCTTATGAAGTATTCTAATTTGTACAGAAATGTTTTGAATTTTTGTTAAATGTGAGCCTAAATCATCACAATTAAAAGAACCAAAGACTTAAACTACTTCAGTCTGTGTGCATGGAATTTATTTAATACACGAGTTTCACAATTTGAGTTGAATTACTGAAATAAATGAACTTTTCCACGACATTCTAATTTATTGAGATGCACCTGTAAATATGTATTATATATGGGTAGCTGACGTATCAACTACCCATACTGTATATATATATATATATATATATATATATATATATTAGTGGTGTCAAATGATTAATCACGATTAATCGCATCTAAAATAAAAGTTTTTGTTTACATAATATATATACAGTATATGTGTGCTGTGTATATTTATTATGTATATGTAAATACACACACATGCATGTATATATTTCAGAAAAATAAGTTATGTTTATATATTAAATATATTTATTTATAATATAAATTATATGAATATAAATATAGACATGTAAATACATGTACATATTTAAAAAATATATACTGTATGTGTGTGTATTTATATGTACATAACAAATATACATAGAACACACACACATATATTATGCAAACAAAAACTTTTATTTTATATGCGATTAATAATGGCTAATAATTTGTTGTTTAAATGGTGATAAGACTGAGGTACTGCTTATTGATGGGCTGACCAAAGTCCTCTTATCATTGATGGTTCTGTGCTTGAGTTTCAGAGCAAATTAAGAAATCTAGGAGTGATCTTTGATTCCTCATTGACATTTGACCCTCATATACAAAGCAATGTTACGACTTATTTATTTTATTTCAGCGATATCGCAAAATTGCGCCCCATGCTATCCCTTTCAGCTGCAGAAAAGTTAATGTATTTGTCTTTTCTCGCATTGATTATTGTAATGCGCTTCTTATTGGGGTTTCTAAGCATACTTTAACCCATAAGAACCCACGGTGACGCCGGTGTCACAAACACTGGTGATTATCTGGAAAGGTCTTTTTAAAGCATTATCCCTCACTTTCTACTCAGGAAGTCCCTAAGTGACATATAATGAACACCCAGGTTCAGTCATGTGACAATATGTGCATTTTTTGTTGCCATGGCAACATTTCCAAAATGGTGGTCTGTCTGGTTAGCACATGTTGCTGTTTCACCAATTTTTAAAATGCTTGTTTTTGTTACTAAAGGTATGTTTCAACCCATGCAACAATTCTAATATTTTAATAACATATCCTAGTCAAGTCAAGTCACCTTTATTTATATAGCGCTTTTAACAATACAGATTGTGTCAAAGCACTTAACAGTATCAAGTTGGAGGATAGAGTGTCAGTAATGTATAATAATAAGATTAAACACTCAATTTTCACTTAAGGGCATTTCATTATTGAATTCGGAGATGTCATTGTTTAAATAGTATCTGTGAAATCCAATTGACGATAATCGCTAGAAATTAAGTGTCCCCAACTGAGCAAGCCAGAGGTGACAGCGGCAAGGAACCAAAACTCCCTCTGTGACAGAATGGAGAAAAAAAAACCTCGGGAGAAACCAGGCTCAGTCGGGGGACAGTTCTCCTCTGGCCAGGATATTATTGTTTATTTTCTTGTTTATTTGTTACACAATTATTAATCAGTAGTTTAGATTAATGGACAGTTTTAAATGTATACATAACTATTTCTATTTTTATATTGTTGCAATTTCCTACAATAATAGTAATTATGTAGTTAGGTATTATTATATATTATATTTTTGTAGTTATTTGTTTTATTTTTGTAGTTTTATTGTTTAGGAGCCTTTTAATCGAGGATCTTCACTGGGGATATGTTACCGGGGTGATATGAGTCTTGGGCTCTGCTCATCGCTGACGATCAGGGCCGCAGACATCATCTCCCGGCGCACGATCCACCATCTGATCCTGTACCACACTGAGATGCACTGAGAATACAGAATAGAAAGTTTTCAAAGACCCTGAAATTTAGCGTAGATGCAGTCAATGGCTTTCTTGACCTGTGTTTGAATGTGTGCAAAGTCAGGTCCTCGGAGTGTTTACATCGAGGTGAAGCTGCTTACTGGGGTCCCACTGATCATAAGAGGAGTTAGGGCCGCTGCTGTCTCTTCCTGAAGTCTACAATCAGCTCTTTAGTTTTGCTCACGTTCAGAGAGAGACAGTTGTCCTGGCAATGATGTTAACCTCACCCAAGTATGCGGTCTCATCATTGTTGGAAATGAGGCCTACAGTATCATCAGCAAATTTGACAATAGAAGTGGAGCTGTTGAGAGGACACACAGTCGTGTGTGTAGAGAGAGTAGAGCAGGGGACTCAGTACGTTCAGGGTGATGGAGTTGGAGGTGAACTGGCCCATTTTCACCACTTGTGGTCTGCCGGTGAGGAAGTCTTGGATCCAGTCACAGAGTGGAGTGTTTAAGCCGAGGTCTGAGAGTTTGACAGCTAGCTTGGAGGGGACTATAGTGTTGAAAGCTGAGCTATAGTCAATGAATAACAGTCTGACATAGTTGATTTTGATATTCTAGGTATTATCAAATGGCCGGAGTAGACCTTTTGAGAACGCAGCGGACGTGAAGGGGTCCAATATAGCAGGGATGATAGGAGCATCGCTCAAGTACTGAGGAGCTAAACCATTCAGGGCTTTATAAGTCATTAACAAGATTTTAAAATCTATACGATGTTTAATAGGGAAGCCAGTGCAGTGTTGACAGAACCGGGCTAATATGGTCATACTCTCCTTGTTCTAGTAAGAACTCTAGCTGCTGCATTTTGATCGGCAACTGAGTCGCACCGCCGTTGTTGATCGAAGCGGCCGTAGAAGATGTTTAGCAGCACTGCTCTCACCTCGGCGGAGGGGTTATTTCCAGAGGAACAATGGTCTTCAGTCCCTTGAGAGTCATTGAGCTGAACTCAATTCTCTCTCTGTATCGGAGTTTAGCAGCTCTAACTGCCCGTCGGAGAGCATAACATGATGACGCTCATGACAGAAGACCGGCGTTGTATGCGGCAGTGCGTTGGTTAATTCTGTCACCCACGGTTTCTGATTGGAGAATGTCCTTATTGTTACCGTTTCAGTGGCAGCATGTAAACATTAGTGCTACATCCGTGAACTCGCTGACGTCAGCTGAACTCGCCCGGAACATGTCCCAGAAAATCGACGTCATCAAGAGACGCCTGCAGCATAGTTCAGAATGGGAGGACCAGCGCGTCACTTCCCTCAATTCCTGAACGATCCTTTGTTCAACAATAAGGAAAATGGCCGCGTGATCAGACTTACCAAAAGCTGGCAAGGAACAATTTATAGGCAAACTTGGCTTGAACTGAGTGTAGCAATGATCCAGTGTATTCGGTCCTTAGTTGGACAGGATACATGCTGAAAGTTCATTACTTTCCTTTGGCTTTGTTAAAGTCCCCAGCGATGATATCAGGGTGTTTGTTGATGTAAACGCTGAGCTCTTCGTGGAGTTTGGACAAAGCCAAGCTCGTGTCTGCCTGAGGTGGAATGTAAACGGCTGTAGCGATGATCGCGGAGAACTAAATAGAATGGGCGGCAGATAATGGAGAGATGTTCCAGATGAGGCGAGCAGGAACGCGACAGAATGGCTAGATATTCCTGGGGTCGCACCAGTTATCATGAATACATTATTTTAAAAAACAGCAGTTATCTTACTGCAGTGTCCCCGAAGATGTACTGTTACAAAAAACTAATCCTGAGCCACGCTTAAAAGGTAAAGGGGGAGGTGTTGCTACAATTTATAACAATATTCTCAGCCTATTTCTCAGAAGACCGGCTTTAAGTATAACTCCTTTGAAGTAATGGTGCTTCATATAACATTATCTAGAGAAAAAAGTATTAATTGATAAACTCACAGCAGCGCCGTTGTTTATTTATTGTTTACTTATTGTTTTAATTAAAATTTTAAATGTATTCTATTTCTATTTTTATATTGTTGCAATTTCCTACAATAATAGTATTATGTAGTTAGGTATTTTATTATTATATTTTTAGTTATTTGTTTTATTTTTAGTTTTATTGTATTTTAATCGAGGACTTCACTGGGGATATGTCTCTGGGGCTCATCGCTGACGATCAGGGCCGCAGACATCATCTCCCGGCACCGATCCACCATCTGATCCAGACACGGACTGAGAGACAGAATAAGAAACAAACAAATATTAGCGTAGATGCCAATCTTCTTACGATGTAACGAGTACATCGTGTGTTATGGGGAGTGTTCCCGGTTCCGGTTGATCTAATTAATGCAGCCTAACAATCCTTTAACGGATTTGAATAATAGAAGTGTATTAGTGTGTTATGTGTAAGCCAGGTTAAAGAGTTTGGGAGCTAAATAGGAAAAAGATTGCAGTTAGGATCAGCATTCATAGATATTCTAGGTAACTCTATCAAATGGCCGGAGTTTTGAGACAACACGTTCCAGCGGACCTGACTCATAGTCGATAGGAGCTCGCTCAAGTACTGAGGAGCTAAGCCATTCAGGGCTTTATATACTGTCATTAACATGGAATTTTAAAATCTATACGATGTTTAATAGGGAGCCAGTGCAGTGTTGACAGAACCGGGCTAATATGGTCATACTTCCTTGTTCTAGTAAGAACTCTAGCTGCTGCATTTTGGACCAACTGTAGTTTGTTGATCAAGCGTGCAGAACAACCACCCAGTAAAGCATTACAATAGTCTAACCTTGAGGTCATAAACGCATGAATTAGCATTTCTGCATTTGACGTTGAGAGCATAGTCAGTTAATTCTCAGCACATAGAGACTCCTTCAGCTAGATATCACATTATAGAGACTGTGTCTGTTCCCCGAACTAGAAAATACAGAAAACGTCAAAACCAAAGTAAGAGTAACAATTTAATTGATGTTCAACAAATAAAAATGTTTACAATACACAGAAACAATTGATAAATCTTGGCTTACTGAATATCAGGTCCCTTTCTACAAAAGCACTTTTTGTAAATGATTTGATTAATGATCATAACCTAGATTTGCTCTGTTTGACAGAAACATGGCTAAAACCAGTTGAATACATTACTTTAAATGAGTCCACCCCCCAAGATTACAGCTATAAAAATGAGCCACGCTTAAAAGGTAAAGGGGGAGGTGTTGCTACAATTTATAACAATATTCTCAATATTTCTCAGAAGACCGGCTTTAAGTATAACTCCTTTGAAGTAATGGTGCTTCATATAACATTATCAGAAAAAAGTATTAATGATAAATCCCCCGTGACGTTTGTACTGGCTATCTGCTATACAGGCCACCAGGGCATCCATACAGACTTTAGGTTAAAGACTTTGCTGATTTTCTATCAGAGTTAGTGCTGGCTGCAACATAAAGTCCTAATTGTGGGTGATTTTAATAAACCATGTTGATAATGAAAAAGATGCATTAGGATCAGCATTCATAATGACATTCTGAACTCTATCGGGGTTAGACAACACGTTCCAGGACCTACTCATAGAGTCAAAAAAAGCATACTCTAGATTTAATACTGTCACATGGAATTGATGTTAATGGTGTTGAAATTCTGCAGCAAAGCTCGTGATGATATATCAGATCATTAGGTCTAGTCTTGTGTAAACTCCATATAGTTAAAGCTGTAATATCCTAGATTACTCTTAACCTGGTTTTAATACATTTCTTGAAAAAATTTATATAAAACAAGTTACAACTGAACAGTATTGTGGTGACATATATGTCACATCGGGCGATTTACCTTATAAAAATAGGTGGAATTTTGATCTGCCGCACGGATATCGTCAGGAGCCGCATTAAAGGGATAGTTCATTAAAATGTTATGTTTATCTGCTTACTCCAAGATGTAGGTGGCTTTGTTTCTTCAGCAGAACACAAATGAAGATTTTTAACTCAAACCATTGCAGTCTGTCAGTCATATAATAGCAGTCAATGGGACTCACGGCTTTGAGAGTAAAAAATCTTTGTTTGTGTTCTACTGAAGAAACAAAGTCTCCTACATCTTGGATGCCCTGGGGGTAAGCAGATAAACATCAAATTTGAATTTTTGGGTGAACTATCCCTTTAAGAAAAATGGTAATGAGCTGCTCAATTAATTTAGCTGATTCAATTATTTTAGTGTTATATATTTTCTGCTGCACATTTCAAAGCATATTTTAACAAATCTACATGCACGTTTAATATGTTGACCGCCAGTGTGAGGTAGTTATTTATTTTCATTCAGTTCGCACATTTTCGAGTTGTGAAAAAAAAAATCTAAAAAATAATTTCTGGTTAAACCATATACCTGAAAAGGTAGAATTTTGATATGTTACAAAAGAGTTGTTGTAAAACTTAATGGTCACAGTTATGTGGTTTTGAAATATGTTGTGGCAAAGCAAATAAAATACAAAAACTGTATTACTTCTGAAAAAGGTTTTTGTTTTATCTTCCCAGAAAAGTAATCATTTTGATATATGTTGTGGAAAAGCAAATAAACAGAAAAAAACTGTTATTTAGCAAAAAAAATTATAAAATGTATTTTTTTCAATTGAGAAATAAAAGCCCAATGTAACATATATGTAACATGAAAAATTTATCATAAACGCCCAATGTGTCATATATGTAACATTACAGATCTTTCACAAGGAGGGGTTGTATTTCAAAAACAACTGCAGAAACATGTTATCAGTGGTCCATTTGGTTTGTTTTATATGCCCCATAATTTTCCTATAACGAGAAATTGGTCCGGGTTCTTATGGGTTAAGAAAGATGCAGTATGTTCAAAATTCTGCAGCCAGAATTTTAACTAGGACCAAAACGAGAGATCATATTACCCCCGTTTTGAATTCACTACACTGGCTACCAATTAAGTACAGAGTCGATTTCAAAGTTCTCACGCTCACATACTGTACAAAGCTCTCCACGGTCTGGCCCCGGAGTATTTATATCAGCTTTTAATACCTTATACTCCAAATTGAAATCTTTGCTCTTCTCAGCAGGGTCTGTTGGTTGTCCCTCAACAGTAGCGTTCCATGGGTGACATAGCTGTTTCTATATCTGCTCCCAGGCTGTGGAACCAACTTCCAGTTGAAATTCGGGAAGCACAGTCTCTTGGCTTTTTTAAAATGCATTTAAAAACATATTTTATTAAGCAAGCTTATTGTTGATTATGATACTCATTGCTGTTTCTTGTTTAGTTTATCTTCCTGTGCTCTCTGTATTCCTGTTTTAATTTTATATGTAGGCCTATACTCTTACATTGTAAAGCGCTTTGAGAAGCTCCTTTGAAGATGCTATAGAAAATAAAGTTATTATTATTATACAGAGCTGGGTAGTAGTAAATGGATTACATAACCAGATTCCAAAAATGAAGTACTTGTAATTATATTAAATTACATTTTAAGATACTTGTAATCAGAATACAGTTACTTTTTTATTGATTTTATAATTACAATTCTTCATAATTTATTGATTCTCCCATTCCTATTTATATATCTTCAAATTAGGCATGAATTTTCTTGCATGCTAAAACAGCATAAATTATTTATATGTTGGCTAAATTATTTCTATGTGTGTTATCTATTTATGCTGTCTTTGCATGCAATAGAAAATCTTTTGTATGTAAATATGTAAATGTGCAAATAAAATTAAAATATCAAATACTACTGCTAATGATAATATATACATACACACTCTAAAAAACGCTATAAAAATGCAGCCTATGTAAATGTGAAGAAATTTATTGTATTGATTTTTTACAGGTGTTCTACCCATATTTTGAACGACACATTGCATTGTGTGGTGTTTTAGGGTTGAAGGAAATATCTGTAAATTTATCAGAAAATGTATTTGTAGTTTTCTGCTGCAGTTTTCTATGCATTTTTTTTCTTACAGTGCATGCATTTTGGGTAAAGCTGATTTGAAGCAATATGCATTGTGTAAAGCACCATGCAGATAAATTCAATTACATATGTATATTTACACAATAAAGTATAGTACCCTAATTATTCATAAACACAGACATTCTTGCTTATGTACATTTTCCATGTTACCTTTTTTGTTTTGTTTTATATCAACACATTTGTTTCCATTCTTTGAAGTTTGACATACTTTCAGATAAACTCTTTCACGTGGTGAGAGAAAATTGAAGATAGACCTGGTGAATCCGTGGGATACTTAAACCCCAAGAGTTGCCTCTGCCTCGTTCTATTACTCTCTGAGCATCTCTCTTTCTCTCTAACTTTTTCCAAAGTACGTCAGTCAGACCGCACATCAACAGTTTCACTACATGCATCTTCAGAAGTCATGTGCTGTTGAGAAGAAGAGGAACTACCTACAGCGAGCAACTCCTTCCGACCACGCGTCGACCCACGCAACCACCCACAGCACTATATAATCAAAAACAAAGACCAGAGACGGCACACATGAACTGAGAGACGGGATTAAACGCACAAGGGTTTTTAGGGGAAATCAACTAGAAGAAAAAAGAAAAAGAAACATCTGCTTGGAAGAGCTAAACATGAATAAGAAACCATTTCTGATGATTCTGGGGTTAGCGCTGGTTTTTGAAGGTGAGCATGTCATTTTAGAGTATAGTGAATGAGTAAAATATTGTTTTGACTCTCTCACCTCGTTTTAAATTCTATCTTCTTGTAGATTTAAATGTGCCATCTTTCTGTGTTCTGCAGGTGCTCAGTGTCAGGAACATGAAGTGTTTGTAGCTCAAGGTTCTGTAGCAGTGCTGCCATGTATAGACGAGACTTCTGCGCTCTCACATCCTACTGCAGTCTTCTGGAGCAGGATAGTTGGAAAGTAAGAACATTTCATCCATCCATCCATCCTTAAACACAACTATCCATCCATCCATCCATCCATCCATCCATCCATAAACACAACTATCCAAAACCTGACAATCAGCATTTTAATGTCTCACTCTCTTTCTCAATATCCTAGTGTACTTAAGACAGTTTGGCGTCGAGAGAAGAGCGGGTTGGAGTTTCGTCCGGTTAGAGACCCACCACGTGCTAACTGTCCTGTCCCGAATTTCGGAAAGGCTGATTACAGTCTTCACATCGCTGAAACGACGATCGAAGATGGAGGAAAGTACATCTGTGAAGTTGAGGGAAAAATTCGGATGGTGAAGTTCATCACTCTCAGAGTTGTAAAAGGTAATAACATAGAGCTGTGACTTCTTCTTTAAGACATTGGCTGTCTTCTGGAAGCCTTATCTGTAATATTTTCTCTTTCTTCACAGCGTCATTTTCTCCTGCCATAGTGGTTGAGGGCTTAAGAATGGAGGCAACATGCCATGTCAGTCCTGGGACACAGTTTGTAAGAATTAACTGGAAACAAAACGGCAAATTATTAAGGAGAACCAGCCTCTCCAACGTGTCTCAAAAAGATGGAGGAGACTGGACCTGTCAGGTTGCATTCAATGGTGGAGTGGTAGAGGCAACCACATCCCTACAGGTCAAAGGTGAGTGTCCGTTTAAAAAAAAACAGCTTCTTCTTTAAAATATCGTCTGAAAGAGTTGCTCATCCACCTTATCCACTGGTTTTCCAGGAATCGTCACCCCTCAGGATAACTCTTCAGTGGTGTACGCTGCTGTCGGTTCCTCCGTCTCCTTGCCCTGCATCTTTACTGATGGTTTGATCCCATACACTGTGATGTGGAACAGAACCCCCACAACATCGTACTCTCCTCTTCCTCTTCCTGCATCTTTCAACGAGTCTGCTGGACCCTCAGCATCAGCTACTATACGGAGAGTGGAGGATGGAGATGAAGGGATGTATACATGCTCTGGAATGATGAAGGGATTGAATGGAGAGCGTAATAAAGTACCAAGAAAGATGGAGCTAGTTGTAGCTCGAGGTGAGTAGAATAATATATCATTAGAACACTCAGAATACTGTGCTACATAAAATTATATATAATAATAATATAAGTATAAAATTGTAAATATAATTGAGTGTTAAATAGTACTAAATAAAAAAGGTTTATATATCATAAATCAGTTATCAGCATCATTTTAGAATCAGCTTTTAATCATCCAAATGGTGTTCATCTCCTATTAACTTCTGTTGTGTGGTATTCCGAATTTGCTGAATGCTGAATTTCTCTTTGAATTCTGTTTAGTTTTGAGATCCTCATCATCCAGTGGTAACGGACCCATGACCCTGACCTGTCATCTCAGCAACTCCAGCCAGATCACTTCGTATGAGTGGCTCCGTGTGATTTACGGACCAAACGACACTCAAACGGTGACCTCTGTTCAAAAGACAAAGAGCTTCAGGATTCAAGAAGTGAATGAGAAAGATGCTGGTGAATGGGTTTGCCGCTACTACGGGAAGCAAGGAGTTCTGGGGAACGTGACTTATGAACTTCATGTGATGGGTAGGTAGAGTTATAGTTATATTACAGTAAATGATATTTGCATAAGCATTTGCATATCAATAAATAAAAGTAGCATGCTGTGAATTCATTTAAAAATACATAAATTAGCCTCATTTTAATTAGAAGCAGATTTAGAAGCAGTACATTTTGATTGATTCTCTGTTTTGTTCATTTTTTACAGGTGCTGTAAAGAGCGAAAATTCAAGTTCTGGCAACAAAACCGCTAAGGTGATGGGATTTGGGTTTTTGTTCTTGGTGATATTCCTGGTTTTGTTCCAGATTTACAGAAACTATCGCCGGGTATGTTTCAGTCTCCTCAAGTCTTGATTTAATATTGCATTGCTTCATGCTTACTTGATACTGATATTTCAATGCTGCAAAAGACAGCTCTCTAAAATAGATTTAGTGTGCGTTATTTGTATATCATCTCATATTCATCTCATTTATTCCTCCTTACAGAAGAAGACGATGCTTCTTTACCCTGCGATGGAAACCATCGTCCATCAGGCCGCCACTGAACGAGAGCAGAGAGAGAGGAGCAGGCCAAAAATGGCTGAAGCTTGTGTCGGAGATCCCAAACCAGTGTGTGTGTAAACGTGTGTGTGTGTGTGTGTGTTTTATGGCAGATGCTTATGTGGATGTGTGTGTGAGTGTGTTTTAAATGCAGACAATTGTAGCAGTCCATTTAAACTGTAAATATATCACTGACATGTAAATGTATACATTTTGTAAAAACGAATTTTGGTGCAAAAATATTTTTAAATATGAATGTAAAATCTGTGTAAATAAAACAATAAAGGAAAACATACTTATTTCTCATGTTTTAATTTATTTTTGTTTCTTGTGCACACTAAATATATTATAAACAGGTTCTTAATATCGCTATACAGAGAAAACATTCTGTACACATATAAATTTAAGTAAATATTATAATAACAATAGACACAAATCGATCTTTCATAAAAAACCATGTGCAGGCTGTATGTATCACTCAAATATATTTGACTATAATAGTCATGCTACATAATCATTAAACAACACAACAGAACTTTATATATTACATTTCTCCAAACACTTTTTACACATTTACTAGACTACACCTCACTACATTCTGTTTCATCTTGCCTCTCTGATGGTTTCGTCTCTGACCTCCGGGGCTCATTTGTCGTTAGCTTCTTGTCAAACCTCATCTTCATCTTCAAATTCCTCAAAGTCAAAAACCTCCTCATCATCAAAACACCAGCCTGGCCAGTCCACGCTGACGCCCTCTTGGACATTATTGCTTCAAGGGAGAGAACAGGGGTTTATGGGTAAATGTTTTCAAAAAAGAAAAGGTTAATGTCCTTTCTTCTCTACACTATAGAAAAATGATTTTTCGAAGTTGTAAATAAAACAAACACTGTTTACAAGAAAATACTATTTCAGTCTTTTTCCTTAAAAATGTTATGTTAAGTTCTGTGTTAATTGGCGTTTCTTTGTTATTATTATATGTGAGAGAAAATTGTTTCAAAGAAAATCCGCCACTATTTTTTTTTCAGTGCAGTAAAATGTCATTTTTAGCAAAAAAAAGGGTTGATAATTGATAAAATAATAAATACATTTGATTTTTATTAACAAAAATTATATATATAAATAAAAATGATTGCATGCAATGATATTGCCCTTAGAACATTTCTTTAATAACTCATCAAAAGCTATGTAATGCTCAGTACAGATGAGTTAATGTAAATATTAGAAACACATGAATTAAAGTAGCATGACATTTCTGATTATTTGAATGTAGCTTGAGCTTTTATATTCATGGTTTAGGGGTCTGTGGACCCCTGAGGGTCTTTTAAGGTGGTCTGTGGTAAAAAAAAAAAAATAAATAAAAAATTCTTGCCATTTCTAAATTTGAACACTACTTCATAATCATGAATGAATCTAAAAAAGATTTTTATTAAAAGGTCTTTAAATATTAAATAACAGCATTTTTTAAATATATATAGCCTATATTAATCTAAAAATGTTTCTTTATCTTTAAAAAAATATTTAAATACCTTTTAATTAAAAAAATGTTTTTTTAGATTCCTAAGTATTGATTATGAAGTAGTGTTCAAATTTAGAAATGTCAAAAAAAAAGTTTTTTGGGTTGTTTTTTTTTAACCATAGATCACCTTAAAAGACTCTCAGGGGTCCACAGACCCCTAAACCATGAATATAAAAGCTCAAGCTACATTCAAATAATCAGAAATGTCATGCAACTTTAATTCATGTGTTTCTAATATTTACATTAACTCATCTGTACTGAGCATTTAATAGCTTTTGATGAGTTATTAAAGAAATGTTCTAAGTGCAATATCATTGCATGCAATCATTTTTCAGGGGAAAGCCTGACTCCTAATGGTCCTAATGAAGAACTAACTTGTCTAGAATCCAAAAGAAGTAACAAGTGCTAATATATCATTTTAGGACAATGATGTTATCAAATTTGTATACAATTTCCAGGGATGGTTTGAATGTAATAATTTAGAATTTTATGTAACAGTACACAGATGAATTGTGTGTGTGGGCAGAGTGAAGAAATAACGTCATGAAACTGTCAAGTTCCGCAACACAGTGAGGACTCTCTACAGTCATATCTCACAAATGGAACAAATATACTTAAAATGAAAATGATTGATTTTCCGCTGGACAGTTAAGGTTATTTTTAGGGTTAATTTAAAAAGAAAGAATATGTATATCTTAAGCAAAAAAATGACACACACACACAAATTCAAAGTTGTGTTTTAAACTCGACAGATGTAGTAGGATCTTATAGGGGTCATATCACATATTTATGCATATATTTATCACATATGTTGCATATTATTTCAGAATTGAGATTCATATATAATGATAATAACATAAAAATATATAAAATAAATAAAATATACTTATAAGCTATACTTAATTTTTTTCCCCATCATTTTCCATCCTCTCTCTGACCCTTTTTTGCTGCTGTGCTTCCTTTCTATGTAAATTATAAATGATATTGTATATAATACAAAGTTAAATTACAAAAATTATATTATAATCAACAAATTCATTTAATTAAATATAAATAACCTTACTTTTATCCTTAGAGGGCCATGTATCTGAAAATAAACAGAAAATCCCAGGATCACCTATCATCCCTCACTTATCATTACTCCCATATTACTCGCTTTTCATTTAACACAAAATTACTGACTATTAAAATTCAAAATCTATATCTATGCTAAAGACAAGGTGATCACTGTTAGTCCAGTTAAAACAACAACAACATCATACAATATGTTAGGTTGGGATTTGAATAGAGTTTTTTGCATTTTTAGAACAAGTAGCCAGAACAAAAACCGGTTCCCCCCAAAAAATGGTTGTATGACGTCATCTGATGTTTTTAAAGTACAACAAACTCTTTCATCTCAGAAGATCAAGAAAAAATGTGATTCTTCCTGATACAACCCTGTTAAGAACTGTTTTCAGATTGTGCTTTCACGTTTAGCAATGAGTCATAGAGAAGTGGTGACAACATGTAGACTCACCTCTCTTTCATCTCATCCTCACTTCCATCCACGTTCCCCTCTCTCCATCCATGAGCAGATATCATACTGGCTACTGTCGATTCCTCTCTTTCTGCCTCTCTCTCTCCTTCACTGACCGATGGTGATGGAGAGGCAGAAACAGTAGGAGAATTTTGTAGAGATAAAGTTTTTTTCTTTCCCTCTCTTTTTCCCAGTCCACGTTCTCTTTCCCGTTCCTTTGCCCTCTGCAGCACGTCCTGGAGTGGAGAAGGGTGAAGCTGGGGGTCCAGGCCTGGCGAGGGGCTGCGCCTGTGAGAAGGTGGAAGGGAACTCTGAGAGGAGCTGATCTCTGGGATGGAGGCGCTCCTCTGTGTCTTCAGTTTGATTGGTTTCATTTGAACGTTCCCATCATGCATCTGCTCAGGTTCAGAGTGCGTCTGAGGGTCTGGTGACAATCTTTTTTCAGGAACATTCCATAATGTTCCATGGTTGTTTTTTAGAGATCCCAGCTTTAGCACTCGGTGGGAATCCTGGGGTTTAATCGAAGGGTTGGATGATCTTCTCTGGTTTCCATTGGAGTTTGCATTGGGAGTAAGTTCCAATCCGTTCACATCTGTCCTGGAAATATCTGAGGGAACAGATGGTTGCAAATTATTTGGATGTTTCCTCCGAAAGCGAGGAGACTTCAGTTTCCTGGAGAATCTCCCTGATTCTGTGAGGAGCCCATCGTCATATCCTGACTGACTGTACGAAGAGTTCCTCCTGATTTCTTCAGAGTCATCATCTGGATCCTGATGCATTGGTTCCCATGTTTCTGCAGTTGCCCCATAGGATGATGTAGTTATTAGAGACTTGTTTGATGCAGAAGTGCTTGGCAGGGATTGAACAGAAGTGCTATTTTTCTCCACATCTCCACTAGGCATCAACAAGTATGATTCATTCGACTGGTTTCTCACAGGTAAGTCCTGTTGTGTAACATCATTAGAATTTACAGATGACCGTCGTCCACGGTTCCATGTAACTCGCCTTTCTGATATTTTTTTAGATGGGGCCTCTTCCTCTTCCAACTGCTTTCTTGCTTCTTCAGTTTTTAATCCAGCTGAATTAGTCTTTGCCGCAACTTCTTCATGAGCTGATTGGCTCTGATCATTCGATTGACCAATCAGTGGAGCGTTCCTATCCTCTGGCAGCTGCTGAACTTTACTTTGTTCTTCTTCCATCAACATTTCTGTCTCAGACTTGCGCCTATGCAAAGGATATAGCCTCACCGACTCAGCTGGGTCAAAATCACTATCAGATCTATCAGATACTGATTGGCCATCAGGATCCCCTATGACTTTGTCAGACAGTTCGTCCTGAATGGGAGGTCTCTCTGAACTACCAAACTCTGTCGTACTTGTTGTCTTCAGTGTTTTGTTGGTCTCATTTTTCCTCAAGGTCTCTAAGGCCGCCTGTGATCATCAACAAGAACCAGTTTATAGTTACAAACTATTCAACTATATTTGACATTCTGATACAGTATTCTGCTCACAATTTTAAATACTGCAAATAAAGGCTATTTTGGTATATAAAAGTCACTTTCCATTTTACATTTAGTGTCCACTCCACTTACTTTTTAATAAAGCATTAAATGCACAAATCTTATGTTTTTCTCCTCAGAAATGATTGACTAATTTTAATTATCAGAAACATAACTAAAATGTCAATACAGCGTAATATAGGCATTACCTGTTCGCCACATTATACATGCACCTATATTACTGCACGATTTCCCCTAAGAACAAATAATTTTATTGTCATTAGTTCCTTTTTAAAACACGGAGTGAAGAAAAGTCAATATTATCATTCAATATTCTCAAATTCAACAAAACATTATAGGTCCCTACCAGTGTTGGGCTAGTTACTCAAAGAATGTAATATATTACTCATTACTATTACTCCTTTCAAAAGTAATATTGTTACATTACTTATTACTTTCTGGCAACAGTAATTAGTTACACTACTAGTTACATTACCCCACAGAAGTTGTAACTGTGTATCTTCCACATAAAATTATTGTAGAATGTTACTAACAACATATTTCTGCCTCATCATTTGACCAAAATCCACATTGTATCACAGTCAGAAGTTATTACAAACACTTAATAATTATTGATAGTGACATTCAAGGAGAAATGTTGTATTAATCTCATTAATTGTCATGTGTAGCTTGAAGCTAATTGTAATTTCTCCGTTACCCATATATGATTATATTTCATTGTGTATTTTATCAAATCACATAAGTTTGTAAGAAACTGTTTAATTTTCCAAAAATATTTTTAATTATAGTAGCCTTATATAATGTACCACATGCTGATCAGAGGGATGTGGGTGGGATGTAATGCCAGAGTAAAGTAACTTACACAGCAGTGTTCAGATCATCTTTTTCCCTGACAAAATCAATATAATGCAATATTTCTATCTGCTAAATGTAAGCTTTTCCATATTCCAAGTTTGCCTGCTGCACTGGGGACATCACATGCATGTGTGAGTCGTGAAAATTATGAAAATAAATCTAGGAATTATTTGATTGTTGGATTTTAAATCAGCGGGATGGAGGCATCAAAAGTAACTAAGTAACTAAGCTGTTTTATGGATGGTAACTGTAATATTATTACACTACTAGTTACTGCAAAAAGTAATAATATTACAGTAACTAAGTTACTAGTAACTAGTTACTGCCCAACACTGGTCCCTACTGAGTAGCAGCTTAATCGAAGGGAAAATCTGTAACCCTGTTACTTTCAACTCTGTAACTTAATGAGAATAAACTATCAATAAATATTTTCTTTAGTTTATTAAATAGAAGTTTAACAACAACTAAAAAACAATAAATAAAATAAAATAAATGCCTAACTAGCTTTACTGAGTGACAGCGTAATTTAGGCTAAATTTACAACCCTGTTACTGTAACGGGCAGACAGAGGTGTGAGGCGTGCGGATCCATATGAAAGTTTTTATTAATAAACATGGTCAAAACGCAGGCAGGGTCGAACACCAGCGAACAGATATGGCACGGGCAAGACATAAGAGTCCAGTGAGCAGACGGGGTCGATCGGCGGCGAACGTAATCCAGGGAGCAAAACAAAGAGAGATAATCCAGGTACACGATAATAGTCCAGACTAGGCAAACAGAGTCCAAACGACAAGACGAGAGAGAGATCCAAGGCAGGCTATAAACTTCAGGGCAGGCAGAGATCAGACAAGAAACGAGATGCACAGGCTAGGATCAAGACACGAATGACTCAGGCAATAAACAAGAATTAACTAGACTTAGACTCAGAAAACTCGGAAAGGCTCCATAATGTAGCTATCACTAGGAGAGCGATAAACGCTGAACAATACTCGACGATCTGAGCACAGGATCTGAGTGGGTGTTATGCTGTATTCACGCCATGTCGTAATTACCGTAATTCCGAGATGACAACAGGTGACATTCAACTCGGTACTGTTCACTAGAGGTCTTCTCGGGTCCTAAAATCCGTGCCCGACTCGAATCGACCCGAATCACTTCTTACCCGAACCCGACGTGCATAAATAATAATAAAAAAAAGCTAAACCCGACCCGAGACAGACCCGATGAAATTAGACCCGAGTCCGACCCGACCGCATTTATTTTCGAACCCGACTGGACCCGAACGTAAACGGCATTGACGTGTGCACAGCCTGCAGCCCCGCGTCAGTCCGGAAAAAAATCCCGTGGTCCTGCTGATTACTTTCATTCAGTTTATTTACTTATTAGCCTATTACTTTATATTTTTGCCTGCCTGATGGATAAATGTTATTTCTGAGTTTGGCTTTTAATTGTAACCAGTGGATTTGAAATATAAACGTGATAGTTTTATAAAAAATTAAATCGATAGGTTAATAAATCATGGATTTGCTAGTTTTGTCTGCAACGTTATTTACCTC
This sequence comes from Schizothorax lantsangensis, assembly GCA_027422415.1. Taxonomy (NCBI): domain Eukaryota; kingdom Metazoa; phylum Chordata; class Actinopteri; order Cypriniformes; family Cyprinidae; genus Schizothorax; species Schizothorax lantsangensis. The sequence goes on along the minus strand of CM049850.1, from coordinate 13,664,760 downwards.
ATCTCCGGTGAGGGCTTCTGCACACACAAAAAAAGAAAAGCCTTGCATTGACACACAGCGTATAAGATGGTTCCCTCTCGAGCTTTCACGAGACATCACGGAGAATTATCCGTTATGGGAACTCCTTAGGAGCTGCTCAAACTAATTTATATCAAATTTATTTATTTACTTGAGTTTTAGTCTTCCATCTATTTTCCTTTTTTTTAATATATTTTTCCAAATATTTTTTCAACCCTGTTACCACGGATCCTAGAAATTCTATGAATAATCATTGAATTAAAATCTAAATTATATTAAATAATAATAATATAATAATAATCTACACTAGAATGGGTAACAGTTTTGAAAGTAACAGGGTTGTAAATGAACCTAAATTACTCTGTCACTCAGTAATGGCTAGTTAGACTTACAATATATTGATTTATAGTTGTTGTCAAACTTCTATTTAATAAACTAAAGAAAAATATTTTAAATTAGGTTTTGCAATTTTTTTCAACCCTGTTACTGCAGATCATAGAAATTCTATTAATAATCATTGAATTAAAATATTAATTAAATAGATAAAATATAAGACGTAATAATAATAATAATAAACTACACCAGAATTGGTAACTGTCACGAATCCGGTCTGTGGACTTCCGTTGCCCTTCCATTATATTGACTCTCACACTACACAGACTGTTTCACGTTACCTTGGACTACATTTCCCATCTGCCATTTCAATAACCACACACTCACCTGAAACCAATCACACACACTATATAAAGGTGCGTTCACGCCATATCGTAATAACCGTAATTACGAGATACCAACTATTAAAAAGTGTTCACATCCTCTAGAACTAGTAATTACAACTTGTGAACTGGGAGTTTTCTGAGAGCTACGGCTTGTGCCATGTGACCACTGCACCTCACGCTAAAGCAGAGAAAAATGGCTATTACTGCTCTAAAAAAGGGGAAAATAGATACATATATAGATACTATAATGTACTATAATATAAAAACATATTATGTAAGTGTTCATACTGTTATTATTTTGTTGTTGTTTGTTTAGGTTAGCGATATTTATCGCCGTCATTAATAATAACAAACAAACAAATGGTTTGTAATTATTTTTTACCTGACACGGTTTCTGTGTTCTGCAGTATTTAGCAGTAGCATACAAATGTAATGTTATGTGTTTTACAGCTGCCAGTAACATTTTTACTGCGGGTTCATTTTGTTGACTGTCGCTATAGAAACGGATAATCCCCAGTCCGAGGACGTGAACAGTAGAGGTCTTCACGGGTCCACTTGGATCCGAAAACCCGAGACCCGAGCGGGTTCGGGTCCAAAACTTCTACGAGTGCCTCGGACACAGGTTGGGTTCGGTATTAGCAGGCTCGTGTCTCGGGTAATTAAAATAAATGTGCTTTTCCCAAATGGACCCGATAAGACCCGAATTCTTTTAAACTTTCCCGGATGCGTAGCCTACTTGTGCGTTCATGTTAAGTTCATTTTTGAGAAACGCACACAAAAAAGGAACACGTTTGTAACCTCAAAAATTGTCTCCGGTTACTATCGTAACCTCGGTTCCCTGAGAGCGGGAACGAGACATCACGGAGAATTCTCCATTATGGGAACTCCTTCCTTCCAACCTGTCCTGAAGTCCTATTGGCTCACGCCAGTCAAATGACTGGCCAATTGTCGCGAAGTATGCACATCGCATGCAAATACTGACAAGCTGAGAGGCAGTATAAAATGCGGTGCACGCGACAATTACGTCAGAATCTTCTCCTTCACTTTGCTGAACAACCTAGATGTATGGCTTATAAACTATTACAGCTCACAGTTGAGGTTCGCTCATCAGAGGGCGGTCTCTGTATGGCCGCTCCTCTGCAGCGTTCAGGTGAGTATGATGTTTTTCTTAAGATGAGTCCGTCTGCCCTCGATCAGCGGTGGACCTGGACTCTGGTGATGAGCTCATGCCGACTAAATGTCCGCATTCCTCTCACCCATCGAACCTGCAGGACAGGACATCAGCCCGGCTTCTCACGTCCCCCTTCCATGGCGGAGCGGAGAGCCGAGTGCAGATACCGGAGCTAAGGGTTCCTATGCAGCCCTTTTATGCTATTGTTGTTGTCTGCCCTGTACTCAGTGCAGCTCCAGTTATACAATGTATATTCTATTGGTGTACCATCATGTTTTGTGTTGACTGCTGTTTAACACAGTTATCTCTGTGCAGCCTTCTCACAATGCTGTTGTTTTTGCTTCTGCCCTGTTTCTCAGCGCAGCATACGTTATTACTGACCAGATATGCAAATTTCGTATACCTGGGCTTAGACGCTCATTGGCTTATCTCCACCTATCAGCTGCGAGCCCGCCTTCAAGCGTCGCTATTTGTGGGAATTGTGTGTGTTCTATCTTCGCTAGAGTGTAACTTGTACAGGCTGCTCGTAGCCTCTCTCACGGCAGGATTGAATATCGTTCCCATAATGGAGAATTCTCTGTGATGTCTCGTGAAAGCTCGAGAGGGAACGTCTCCGGTTACTATCGTAACCTCGGTTCCCTGAGAGCGGGAACGAGACATCACGGAGGTCGCCGTGCTCGCTGCATGACCAGCTAAGCGGCATTCAGTATCCGATTCTGACGTAATTGTCGCGTGCACCGCATTTTATACTGCCTCTCAGCTTGTCAGTATTTGCATGCGATGTGCATACTTCGCGACAATTGGCCAGTCATTTGACTGGCGTGAGCCAATAGGACTTCAGGAAAGGTTGAAAGGAAGGAGTTCCCATAATGGAGAATTCTCCGTGATGTCTCGTTCCCGCTCTCAGGGAACCGAGGTTACGATAGTAACCGGAGACAATTTCTGAGGTTACAAACGTGTTCCTTTTTTGTGTGCGTTTCTCAAAAATGAACTTAACATGAACGCACAAGTAGGCTACGCATCCGGGAAAGTTTAAAAGAATTCGGGTCTTATCGGGTCCATTTGGGAAAAGCACATTTATTTTAATTACCCGAGACACGAGCCTGCTAATACCGAACCCGACCAGTGTCCGAGGCACTCGTAGAAGTTTTGGACCCGAACCCGCTCGGGTCTCGGGTTTTAGGATCCAAGTGGACCCGTGAAGACCTCTACCAAAGAGTATAGAATACCAAGAGGCGAAACTCTGATGCTTTTCGGGTAACAGCCACTAGGTGACGCTTCGGTAGCGCGGCCGCCATTTTGGGGTGAAAATTCCAACTGGACAACGTTACAGATCTACAGAAATAGACAGAATAACAACGAAAGAGAAGTCAAAGTGGAATAAAAGAACGCAATGTTGGGCAATCCCCTTCAAAAACTATCAGCTTGACAGTGAAAATCTTGACTTTCATCATTTTCCCAAAGACTCCGACAGGTAATTATTCACAAAAGGGTAAAATAGTGTGTGTTTTGAAGTGGGATGTAGCGCTGTCTTGGTCTGCTAACGTTAACTATAACTGTTTATTTTTAGTCTAGTAGTAAACTTAAATCCTTTTAGGAACTGCAGATCCTAGCCATAGAAACCATAATAATGATTTATATGGATATAGTTATAATGAGCTTATGCAACTTTACACATTTACAATTACATATTATTATTTACTATTACTCCAGTAGGTCTGAAATATATATTGTACGTTTTAATCCCCTGAACACACTACAAACATGATGATCTCTAGAACATGATGCATTACTGTGTCTGTCATAATTAAATAATTAAACAATTTTGGAGACAGTGGCTGTAGCCTATTTGTTTTTTTTATATACAGTCTTCCTTTAAAGGACATTAATATAAGACAATACTGCAAAAACAGTTTACTGTCAAGATGTTATTCCTGTTATATATTTATTATCCAACATTTCTAATTTTTCTGTCATTAATTTAATTTCATATGTTGGTATTAATTCAGTGTTTATAATGCTAACACTTGAACTTAAAATATTTGTAACCGAAACTGACATGGTTTCTAGAGACCAAAAGGTTTTGTAAAAAAAAAGGGAAGACTTTAAAATAAAGTCTGTAAAATAAACTGTTAAAAGGATTTGATTATCACTTGTCTAGTGATTGTTCAGGCTGTATTTCAGGTTTAATGTATGTTTTTTTAAACAAATCTTTCCATGGCGACAGCAAGAATCTAGTGGAGTGCCGACAGAGTATAGAAGCCCAAACAGGCGAAACTCTATATACATATATACTTTAAATGTGTTATTGTAAGTTGGTCAAGCGCGACTGGCTCCTATTATTCTACGGCGTTTTTGTGTAGTTTTCAGTCCAAAATGGCGGCGGCACAGTCATGTCATGGGCGCAACTGTTGCTATGGAGCGTTCTATTGAGTTTCGCCTCTTGGGCTTCTATACTCTTTGCCTCTACTGTTCACGTCCTCGGACTGGGGATTATCCGTTTCTATAGCGACAGTCAACAAAATGAACCCGCGACCGCGTAAAAATGTTACTGGCAGCTGTAAAACACATAACATTACATTTGTATGCTACTGCTAAATACTGCAGAACACAGAAACCGTGTCAGGTAAAAAATAATTACAAACCATTTGTTTGTTTGTTATTATTAATGACGGCGATAAATATCGCTAACCTAAACAAACAACAACAAAATAATAACAGTATGAACACTTACATAATATGTTTTTATATTATAGTACATTATAGTATCTATATATGTATCTATTTTCCCCTTTTTTAGAGCAGTAATAGCCATTTTTCTCTGCTTTAGCGTGAGGTGCAGTGGTCACATGGCACAAGCCGTAGCTCTCAGAAAACTCCCAGTTCACAAGTTGTAATTACGAGTTCTAGAGGATGTGAACACTTTTTAATAGTTGGTATCTCGTAATTACGGTTATTACGATATGGCGTGAACGCACCTTTATATAGTGTGTGTGATTGGTTTCAGGTGAGTGTGTGGTTATTGAAATGGCAGATGGGAAATGTAGTCCAAGGTAACGTGAAACAGTCTGTGTAGTGTGAGAGTCAATATAATGGAAGGGCAACGGAAGTCCACAGACCGGATTCGTGACAGTTACCAATTCTGGTGTAGTTTATTATTATTATTATTACGTCTTATATTTTATCTATTTAATTAATATTTTAATTCAATGATTATTAATAGAATTTCTATGATCTGCAGTAACAGGGTTGAAAAAAATTGCAAAACCTAATTTAAAATATTTTTCTTTAGTTTATTAAATAGAAGTTTGACAACAACTATAAATCAATATATTGTAAGTCTAACTAGCCATTACTGAGTGACAGAGTAATTTAGGTTCATTTACAACCCTGTTACTTTCAAAACTGTTACCCATTCTGGTGTAGATTATTATTATATTATTATTATTTAATATAATTTAGATTTTAATTCAATGATTATTCATAGAATTTCTAGGATCCGTGGTAACAGGGTTGAAAAAATATTTGGAAAAGTATATATAAAAAAAAGGAAAATAAATGGAAGACTAAAACTCAAGTAAATAAATAAATTTGATATAAATTAGTTTGAGCAGCTCCTAAGACCAATAGTCCACATTTTCCTACTTAGGTCATAAGGGGAAAAAAATACTTCTTATTTTAAGCATTTCAGACACTATTTTGTACCCTATTCATGGAAAGTGCCAAAAGTCCTCAACTTTTGAAAAAAACAAATTACATTCCATCAGGGTTGGGCTTGTATATCCTGTCGCACTGGTGTCGAGGGCGTTTGCTGCAAGAGGAATGTAAGTACCTGAGTCTCACGCAGAGCAGACACCCATGACGCACAGCTGTCTGGACTGGGTGTGGACAGGAAGTTCACACTGACAGCACAACCTAGACCACCAACCTCCACCAGCACAAACGAATCTACCAGACAGAGCAAAGAGGGGAGAAATAGACACAGTGTGAGAATTAATCTAGCTTCATTTAATAAATATTTATAGGAAAAAACGTTTCTGTTCTAAGTTCTCTTGAGGTAATAACGTGCACCGGACTACAAATTCCATGTTCAGGTAATGAGTATGTTTGAATTCACAATTACATAACCATAATGAATCTTTTGTGACAATGTACCAGGACTTGGATGAGCAGGTATTTGACACACCTTAGGTGGAGCCATTCTCATAAAAGCCAATCAGAAACCAGCTTATCAAGTAATATGCCATGCTGTGCCCTGACATGTTAAGAATAGAATGCTATATAACATAAAGCTATTTGAAAGCCTTTTCCATGTGGAAAATCAATGTGCATTTTGAAACTGACTGGTTGTAAGTAATGCATTCTGTGTCTTTATGCTTTCGCTGCAGTATATTTTAGGTTGTAGTTCTGTCTTATGCCATGGTTTCTTGTGTCTTCATGATTATCACTTTATTAAAAACACTGCAATTGAATCCTACCCTTGCTCTCTGAGACTCCCTTTGTTACATTACAGTATATAGAAACTAAAACAAACTGATTTACAAATGTTATTAAATTACATATTATTGTATTAGCACAACCATTTGAGTGAATAGTTGCATTAAAATATTAATATGAATTCAATACTTTCTTATTATTTGGTTAATAGTGACAGCAGCACTTGAGCTGCATAAAGTTAAAGTAAAAACAGCATAATTTAACACTGTTCAAACATCTTGTTCTTCAATGAAAAGAAAAACATGAACTTTTGTAGGAGTTTGAATGATCAATGTCACAGATTTCCTTATTTATTTATTGACCTAAAAAGGGGGAAATTCCTAAATATTTAGTTAGTTAGTTAGTTTAGTTAAATAATTGATCATTCTGAAACTTGTTTATGGTAAATATGCTTATTTCCTGGTTTAAGTGAAACTTTGAATCATAGATTTTCAGGTCTCAGACTTTTGGACCACATTGTATATAGTAAGCACAACGGTCTGTAAAAAAAAGACCCATACTGTGTTAATATAAAGGAATTGATTTTAGTGATAGCATTTTAAATCACCCATTGCATTGTGTTGTGTTTTAGGGTTACATTTTTTTTGTAAACTTAGCTGATACTGTCCTGTCAGAAAATTAGCTGTATGTTTTCCGTTCTTCTACAGATTTTTTTTTTTTTCTAAAAATGTGGTGCATATTATAATATACATATAATGTATCAAATATTTTTGGTACAGTTTAAAGTATATAATATATATACAGGTGCATCTCAATAAATTAGAATGTCGTGGAAAAGTTCATTTATTTCAGTAATTCAACTCAAATTGTGAAACTCGTGTATTAAGTAATTTCACACAGACTGAAGTAGTTTAAGTCTTTTGTTCTTTTAATTGTGATGATTTAGGCTCACATTTAACAAATCTCAACAAATTAGAATATGGTGACATGCCAATCAGCTAATCAACTCAAAACACCTGCAAAGGTTTCCTGAGCCTTCAAAATGGTCTCTCAGTTTGGTTCACTAGGCTACACAATCATGGGGAAGACTGCTGATCTGACAGTTGTCCAGAAAACAATCATTAATTTGACACCCTTCACAAGGAGGGTAAGCCACAAACAGTCATTGCCAAAGAAGCTGGCTGTTCACAGAGTGCTGTTTCCAAGCATGTTAACAGAAAGTTGAGTGGAAGGAAAAAGTGTGGAAGAAAAAGACGCACAACCAACCGAGAGAACCGCAGCCTTATGAGGATTGTCAAGCAAAATCGATTCAAGAATTTGGGTATACTTCACAAGGAATGGACTGAGGCTGGGTCAAGGCATCAAGAGCCACCACACACAGACGTGTCAAGGAATTTGGCTACAGTTGTCGTATTCCTCTTGTTAAGCCACTCCTGAACCACAGACAACATCAGAGGCGTCTTACCTGGGCTAAGGAGAAGAAGAACTGGACTGTTGCCCAGTGGTCCAAAGTCCTCTTTTCAGATGAGAGCAAGTTTTGTATTTCATTTGGAAACCAAGGTCCTAGAGTCTGGAGGAAGGGTGGAGAAGCTCATAGCCCAAGTTGCATGAAGTCCAGTGTTAAGTTTCCACAGTCTGTGATGATTTGGGGTGCAATGTCATCTGCTGGTGTTGGTCCATTGTGTTTTTTGAAAACCAACATCACTGCACCCGTTTACCAATAAATTTTGGAGCACTTCATGCTTCCTTCTGCTGACCAGCTTTTTAAAGATGCTGATTTCATTTTCCAGCAGGATTTGGCACCTGCCCACACTGCCAAAAGCACCAAAAGTTGGTTAAATGACCATGGTGTTGGTGTGCTTGACTGGCCAGCAAACTCACCAGACCTGAACCCCATAGAGAATCTTTTGTATTGTCAAGAGGAAAATGAGAAACAAGAGACCAAAAAATGCAGATGAGCTGAAGGCCACTGTCAAAGAAACCTGGGCTTCCATACCACCTCAGCAGTGCCACAAACTGATCACCTCCATGCCACGCTGAATTGAGGCAGTAATTAAAGCAAAAGGAGCCCCTACCAAGTATTGAGTACATATACAGTAAATTAACATACTTTCCAGAAGGCCAACAATTCACTAAAAATGTTTTTTTTATTGGTCTTATGAAGTATTCTAATTTGTTGAGATAGTGAATTGGTGGGTTTTTGTTAAATGTGAGCCTAAATCATCACAATTAAAAGAACCAAAGACTTAAACTACTTCAGTCTGTGTGCATTGAATTTATTTAATACACGAGTTTCACAATTTGAGTTGAATTACTGAAATAAATGAACTTTTCCACGGCATTCTAATTTATTGAGATGCACCTGTATATAAAGAATATATACTGTATATAAAGATTTCAGAATGTATTTCAGAAAGATTTCAGTAAAAATATTGTGAGCAGGGCATGAAAATATGGCCCATACATTAACTGCCCTTTCATACTGCTGTGAGCCCAGTTTAAAACGTTCTGTGAGGCAGGTGAGATTGTTAAACGTAGGAGTTATTGTTCACACTCACATCCATCTTTGAGCTCAATGCAGTGTATTCTCTCCAGAGGCAGAGGGGGGCGCACTACCTTCAGCTTGCCTGATTTCTTCGTTTTGGTCATCAACAACACATCAGTGAAGAGCAGGACCACAAGCTCCTAACATAACCACAAACGAATGCTGAAATTATGAGGTCAATACAAAAATCATTAATACATCACATGCACCTTGTTTGTCTTTTCACTTGCCTTGGTGTCCTTTCTCATTCTGACCTTCAAAGTTTCTTCCATTAATTGCTTCCGTATGACAGTTGGTCCCACCCCCCTCACCGGGCTCATCAAATCAAAGCAGCAGAACTCACGAACATACTGTTGTTGAGATCTTTCTGTTAGTCTTTTTTTATATATAAGCAAAGCATGTACGATTTATGGTTATTTAAGATTTTTTTGTTGTTGTTTACCTTGTCTATTTCTTCACTCAGACCTTCTATTTTGCATCCCTCTATTCTTTGAGCAGCAGCAGAGAGGGCCAGAGTATCTTCTTTCAGTTGCAAATAGCCATTGATAGATTCTATAAAATGATTGACACTGTACAACTGCAGGAGAAAAAGAGACAGCGAGTGAGAAACAGTGCAGATCTTTATCTTTAACTTCAATGATAGAATAAAGGCTGTGCAAGCAGCTCATATTCAAGAGAGAGAGAGATTGAGAGGTGCATAGAGAGACGGAGATTACAAAGATGATAACAAAGGCAATGCAGCTCAAGAGTTTCTCATATTTTTAGTCTGACACGATCAAGTTTTATTTCTATAGTATTGTCCCTTGAAAAGATACACTAAATTGATTGCTGAAATGTGAGGGGTGTACTCACTTTTGTGAGATACTGTATGTTGTTTTCATAATGCAATTTGTTATTTGTTTTAAATAGAACAAATGAAATGTACAGTGTATGATGTGATTCATCAGGATTGTGTCACAGTCTCACCATTCTTTCAAGTGCGTTTTTGGTGGGGAGGTCTTCTGTGGTCTTCTGAACAGCTTTCAGCAAAAGAGGGTACTTGGTGATTCTCTGGTGTGGTTTGGCCTGTATATCGCCCAGTCTCATTCGCCCACACTGAGGATGATTCTCCACCCACTGCAGAACAGATTACATCAAGGTAATAAGGAAAATCATGCATGCATGTTTCTTCATGCAACATATTCGATTGTAATCTATAGCTCATGTTCATCTGTGGTTTGAAATGTGCATTTAAACTCATTTATTAATGAAACTTATTTTGCTTAAATGATTACATTAAATTATTAAATGATTACACAATAGCACGTTGACTTCAACGTAGACATTTTATTTTTGATTTTCATTTTACTGTACAGCTAGAAAATTAAAGATAAATTTGCTTGATGTGCAGTTATTTCTACTATGTACCCTTCAGGAAACAGCACACCCCCATAACCTACCACTACAGTCAAACCACCATAAAGGCAGGCGATCTCACAGTCATTTCTACCCTGCTTTGAATACTGTCCACTGGTGCAAAAAAACATTGGCAGGGGAACTTGGTGTGGTAAAGAGTTCATCTGAAATGTGGAAAACAAATTCACACCTCTCTACCCATTTATATGTCTATATTTGGCCATTTTTTCCAGCCTTAATTTAGCTTCAATTTTTTTTTAACTAACATAAACAAAGTTTCCTTTTCAAACATGTTCTGCACATTAAGGTCTGGAGAGGATTAATGTCTCACTAATTACCATCAGTCTCTTTTCTTTCATTCACCACAGGTTGTGTATTTCTTTTTGAATTTGAAATTGACTGGTCGTAGGCCCCATTGATCTGCGGTTATGCACAGTGAATATTGCCAAAATTGCCCACAAATATTGCTTTTTTCACTCAAAAACTGCATAAGGTCAGTCAATGAGGTATACGACCAATCAGTTCCAAAAAGAAATAAAAAACCTGTGCTAAATGAAAGAAAACAAACTCAATCCAAGATTTGGTGATCATATGCTGTACCATAATAGTAAATTTACTAGCAATTTTTAAAAGGCTGGTCATTTTTGCCTGCGAGCACTAAATTTGGTAAAGTCGTTCAGCACAGCACAAGAATTAAACCTAAGGGACAAACAAGAACAGAAAAAGACAACATTGCAAATATTAACATTGAACACAACTAGAATTTCATCGGTTTAGTGGTGTTCCAAATGTGTTGATTTTTGGACTGAAGCAGAAGTGGGATTTTTGACTTTTGTAGCATTATATGTTTGAAAGTGTTAGGCATTTTTCTGTGACCCTGTAGGTGGTAAGATGTTCAGTCTTCTGAATCATCTATTCAACCGATTTGTTAAAAAATGCTGACTTATTCAGAAATGAACCAAGTGACTGTTTTAATGAGGTAATCATTGAATAATTCACTCAACATTTGCTTTGAAAATGTAAGTTATTTAATATTCAGTATGACTGTGACAACCTGCAGCCTCATGTCTGCAGCCGAATCATGCTAATATTTAGAACATAATCACTCTTGATACTATTTCTTAATTGGAATTTGTTTCCCAATAGAATAATTCCTTGCTTTTAACATAAATGTGATTTTCAGTACCGTAAGATAGGCATGAAAGTGTGGGTTTGTGTCAAGCTTTCTGCGTGTAAGCCACACATTTCTCTCCTCTTCCAAACAGTATTCAAAGTATGCAGGAAAACGGTCAGGAAACTGAAACAGATGAAAAATGAGGTAAAATTATTGAAAAAAATGGCAAAAATTGATATATTTTTAGCTTTATTGCTGAGAATTGTATGTACTGTTGTTGAATCATACCTGCAAACATCCTGCCTCAAGTCTGAGAGGGTCAAATGGTCTTCTAGTGAGACGGACCTCTTGTAACATTGGATACATCACTTCATGCCAAAAGAGTCGATGTGCATCAAGGATAGAAGGAAGATTGGAAAAGAGCATTGTGGGTCTGACCTGAAGAAAGAAAGAAAGAAAGAACAGACAGTAATGGAAAAAGATTAATTGATACAGGTGGTGTCGCCCACACGCTCTACACCAGAGCAAAATTATTTTCCATCTTGTCCGTACAAAATGTTTCCATTTCTGACATCACTGGTAATGCTCTAGATTATAGACTGAACAGAATGAGTGATCTCAGACAGATGACAGTGAGCTGCACATTATTTGACCGCACTTCTGCCATCACATACAGCTGTGCAGTCTGTCTGTCTGCCATTTAGATATGCTGAGTATGTAACTCTAGAAGGTCAATTCTTAAGAAAAAGGTTCCATGTAAACATGAAAGATGAGACGAGATGCACATACTTCTTGAAGGAATCCATGTCTGTGGCAGTGTGACAGTGCTGCCATCACAAGCTGTGCAGAAAAGAGGATGTGTTAAATTAGTCAAAGCTTTAGCAAGAGTGTAAATAATACATTTAAAATGCATGAATGAAAATACAAAGAACTGAGAAAATAATAAAAAACTGTAATGTTATGACATACTTCTTTGGCAATAGTGAGTTTGTTGATGTAGGTTAGCTCAGTATTAATAAGCTCCCACAGTGCCTCCTGCTGGTGTCGCTGGGTTTTTGACATAGACTAGAAATAGAGACAAATAGAGAATGTCTCCAATACTCATACAACATACAGGTGCATCTCAATAAATTAGAATGTCGTGGAAAAGTTCATTTATTTCAGTAATTCAACTCAAATTGTGAAACTCGTGTATTAAATAAATTAAATGCACACAGACTGAAGTAGTTTAAGTCTTTGGTTCTTTTAATTGTGATGATTTAGGCTCACATTTAACAAAAACCCACCAATTCACTATCTCAACAAATTAGAATACTTCATAAAAACATTTTTAGTGAATAGTTGGCCTTCTGGGAAGTATGTTCAATTACTGTATATGTACTCAATACTTGGTAGGGGCTCCTTTTGCTTTAATTACTGCCTCAATTCGGCGTGGCATGGAGGTGATCAGTTTGTGGCACTGCTGAGGTGGTATGGAAGCCCAGGTTGCTTTGATGGCGGCCTTCAGCTCATCTGCATTGTTGGGTCTGGTGTCTCTCATCTTCCTCTTGACAATACCCCATAGATTCTCTATGGGGTTCAGGTCAGGAGAGTTTGCTGGTCAATCAAGCACAGTAACACCATGGTCATTGAATCAGCTTTTGGTACCTTTGGCAGTGTGGGCAGGTGCCAAGTCCTGCTGGAAAATGAAATCAGCATCTCCATAAAGCTTGTCAGCAGAAGGAAGCATGAAGTGCTCTAAAATTTCCTGGTAGATGGCTGCATTGACTGTGGACTTCAGAAAACACAGTGGACCAACACCAGCAGATGACATGGCAGCCCAAATCATCACTGACTGTGGAAACTTCACACTGGCAACATGGATTCTGTGCCTCTCCACTCTTCCTCCAGACTCTGGTACCTTGATTTCCAAATGAAATGCAAAATTTACTTTCATCTGAAAAGAGGACTTTGGACCACTGAGCAACAGTCCAGTTATTTTTCTCCACAGCCCAGGTAAGACGCTTCTGATGTTGTCTCTGGTTCAGAAGTGGCTTGGTAGCCCTTTTCCTGAAGACGTCTGAGCGTGGTGACTCTTGATGCACTGACTTCAGCTTCAGTCCACTCCTTGTGAAGCTCTCCCAAGTGTTTCAATCAGCTTTGATTGACTGTATTCTCAAGCTTGCGGTCATCCCTGTTGCTTGTGCACCTTTTTTCTACCCAAATTCTTCCTTCCAGTCAACTTTGCATTTAATATGCTTTGATACAGCACTCTGTAAACAGCCACACCTTTCAGTAATGACCCTCTGTGACTTACCCTCTTTAAGACAATGTTCGTCTTCTGGATCATTGCCAAGTCAGCAGTCTTCTCCATTATTGTGGTTTCAAAGAACAAGAGATACATGTAATTTATACTGTATGGATGGTCATTAATTGAAACTCAAATGTAAATATTCTAATATTTTGAGATACTGATTTTTGACTTTCCTGAGCTGTTAGCTCTAATCCTCAAAATTAAAACATTTTTTAAAAATGTTTTACTTTACATGTTATTAATCTAAAATATATGAAAGTGTCACTTTTTGAAATAAGTTACAAGAAAAAATGAACTTTTTCACGACATTCTAATTTATTGAGATGCACCTGTACAATCTGATTGATTTTAATTTTTAAATCAGTTAGTGCACATTCCTGGTATTGCGCATGATTCTGTGTTACTCTTTCGGCAGACATCACTTGATTTACATGCTATGAAAAACTATTTTACAAGGTGACGATTTCTTATTAATTTATATGATGTTATTTATTATTTATAAATGTTATACGTTTTTAATATAAAACCCTAACAGTGGGGCGTAAGCAGATCATATGAAAGGTAGTAGGCTACAAATATGATCTGTCGAATTCATCCGAATTAGCCACCAAATTGGCCAGAACGTAAACAAGTAACAAACTGCATGTGCATGTATTGACAAGTAGACCTATGCAAAAGCATCGAAAAAGCATTGTCCCATATAGGGGTTCTGTAGAAATATGTCGGATTTTGGAAGTAACCTGAGTTGTGAATGTAGGCTATTTCCTATTTCTCGCTGTTACCTTGTGGCTAAGGGATACAGCTAAAACCGGAAGCTAACAATAAATTACGTTTTCTACCTATTAGATTGTGTTTTATTAACGTCTACACCTACCCAACCCTAAACCTACCCCTTACAATAATGCAAAAACAGTCATTATTGTTGTACAGTGTGACAAAAATTACACTATATTGATGTGCGCATGCCCAATAGACAAATCTGTGTACCATCTAGCCTTAACCCTGTTACCTCATGGGAGTCCACTATGTCTGTCCAGCTCTTTTCCAGTGATTTTTCAGTCCCTCCCTCCCCCCATGTCCACCTCATGTCCTCAGGTATATTGAATAAGTCCAGAACCTGTTTCAACGCATCCACCTGCCCCTGTACTCCACCTGATCGTTCCTGAGAGAGAGAGATTGGAATAAGAATAATGTAATCAGTCTATGCATCCAACTATGAACCAGTTCAGAAAAAAAAAAATAATAATAATTAGGCCTACCTCAAATGTGCCATTTTTGTCAGACACTCCCTGGCTAAAAAGTGCCTGCTTTAATGTACCTCTGCTCTTCCCCCCGGCAGATGTTCCCTTGCTCATTGTAGAAAAGTCCACAGCTGACCTCTGCTTCTTTTTCTGACAACGAAAATTGATAAATGTGACAAGCTGAATTGACAGCAATCAGCTAAAGCCTGATTAAATATGTGACTGCTTATAAAGCACAACATGATTTACCCAACTAGAACATGGTCCTGCAAAAACATCCGTTGTTGGTCCTGGAAAAGCATTCTTCATAGCGTGATTGATACAAATATTATTCCAGAACCAACAAAGGACATTGTTCCATGTTCCATTTGGTTAAATCACTTGAGGACACATAATACAGTGCCTGTGTGGACATCTGAACATGTGAGTTGCAGAATGAAAGCAGAGGAAATTGGTGTTTAATTGGTGCAAAAGACCTAAGCCTGAATCTGTGTGCGAGGTGTTCCTGTAACTAAAAATTGGAAGTAGGGAACTCCAATGTCCTGGCTTTGGGGATTATTTCCCAGGGATCATAGATACATATAATTTTGAAAAACTTACATACCATTCAAAGAAAAAAAAATCATAAATATAAAGTTTTGGGATATGGTGCACCAAATTACAGTCATTCATGAATTTGCATAGTGAATTAAAAATAAATGTAAAGATTGTTTTGTGCTTTTTTAGCCTAACTATTTAATAATAATGATAATATATAAAATATCATAATTTATTTAAATATTTAAAACATTTGTAATTATTTAATTTTGAGATATTTGGCACTCCATATTGGAAGGTTGTACCACACAATATTTTACATACCTTGAACTAACCTTATCTTGTCATAACACACATTGACCATGACACACGTTATTTTTAGGGGTCCAGATATCATTTCCTTTTTTGGATTTTTTTCGCACAACTTGACTTGATTTTTGCTAATAAAACAATATGCTTAACTACTTAAAATTTTCCTCTGAGAAATTTCATCTTTTTATGAGGTCCTTTTTCTTAATTATGATATCAGAACCGTATAGTACCCTCTGACATTTTTGACCATTTTGGATTGTCAGGCTTTTGGTCTAAAATGCATTAAAAGTCAGATTATAAGAAAGCATCTGCGTAATGCAAACAAATTCCAGTGCTGAATATAATCTAATGAATTCAGTACCTGGTAGCCTACAGTGTTGTATCTGTGCTTCTTTTGTGCCCTCCGCTGAGCGACTGATGGTACTGCAACGAATCCATCCGGAGTGTCTGTGTCTGCCTCTTTCTCCTCCTCCCGCTGTCTGTCACTCTTGTCACCGGTGGCAGTTTCCTCTGGGGCCATGACATTGCTCAGTTCCGGTCCTTTTGATGGATTACTAATAGACACAGATAGGATTACAATAAGAGGATTAATAGTCTAACACATGAATAAGATCAGAGACAGTGCAACAATAAACAGGGAAAGTAGAAGAGAAAATAGTAGCAGCATTGAGTAATTACAAAAAAAGCTGCTATGCTTCATTTATCACTGTGCTTTGCATAATACATTACAATTTAAAACCCACAAAAAACTGTAAGCCACAACTAGAAGGAACTGATACCAGACATTTGAAGCCCACTGATGTGACCTTTAAATCTCAAAACATTTCACATCTCATGACCTGACCTTGCATGCCACACACACACACACTTGTTTTTCTATCAGGGTGGGTTTTCTATCATTTTCCATTGACGTATCTTGTTTTCATATTGAGGTAATGATGTCTTCTACCCCCTCAATCTGAACCCTCGCGCAAATCTTTTTTATATTATTTTTTATTTCTCATTTTATGTTTTACATTGTATTAATTTATATGGTCATTATGACATTATTTACTATGTTATTAAGGCATTTTTCCCCGTGGGAACTGTCAGCTGCTCCCCTGTAGGTGAACTGAGGTTTTGCAATCCTTAGGTGGTCTTCTGGACCCCAAAATATAGACAAAATTTGACCCTCCCATGCATTTGATTATTTAAATAAGGACATATTATGGACTTATATTGTTTTATATGACGTTAAATGTAAAAATGTAGGTTAATTCTAACCTAAACCATAACCCTAACCGTAGAAGAAAACATACTGTATAATGATATTAAAAAAAATATAATTTTATTTGATAAATATTAATAATTAAAATGAATTCATTATTAAAAACCTAATATTTATTAATGGAAGTAGTATTATAAATTGTAGAAATATATTAATATAACATACTATTATTTTAAATTTTACTGTTAAATTAGCATATTACACAAATATTATTTTAATTATTAAAATATATATTTATATTTGTGTTTATTGCATATTTAAAATATATGTATGCAGTTTAAAAATGTTGTAACTTACAAAAATAAATAAAAAAAATTATAATTAAACCATTAAATCCAACAGACCTTTTCTGCTGAATTAGCATAATCACTATAATTTTGTTGAAGCGTTAAACGTTGAAGCATCACACAGGCAATTCTGGCAATGATAGATTTTTTTTTTTTCATTTTTAAATTATAGGATGACTTGTTCTTTTATTTCCCAAAACCGTACATTTAAAAGTATTTTTATCCCCAAAGGAAGGTTTTGCTCACTTTAGAGGAATAATTTGTCCCGAAAATTAAAGTAAATAGAATGTTAAATACACACACACACACACACACACACACACACACACACACACACACACACACACACACACACACACACACACACACACACACACACACACACACACACACACACACACACACACACACACACACATTACATGCCAGGATTTCATATACAAGAGACATGGCCATGCACAGACAAGCTGAAGCTTATAAACACACATATTCTTACACGCCAACTCTGATTCATAATTCACTGTAATTCATGGTGAGTCACTTTTCCCCAGTCATGCATGAATCTCACGGGCATACAACACACTGGTGTGTGATTCAGGAGACTCACACACACATGTTCTGAGAAAGATCTGAATATCATAATTCACTGTAATCAGGTGAGTCACTTTTCCTCAGTCATGCATGAATCTCACGGGCATACAACACACTGGTGTGTGATTCAGGAATATCTGCCCACGTTTGACAATTTTTGGCAATAAACCAATTCCGCTCAGACTCACCTTGACTGTCAACATTATCATCAGCCATCAGTTCAGGGTAAAATACCCCGAACGAACAAACACTCACACAGCCATATACATGCACATATATACTGTTTGCAAATGCACATTTGTAGTTACACATACAAGCATAACATTGAATACACCATAAACATAAAGCCATAACACATCATTTTAAAAACAAATTCAGCATCATGTAAAAGTAGACTTAAATGCAATTTACATCAGCAAGTCCCACAAAGTCTGAAGTGAAACTAGATTCACAGCACAATCTCAGTTCTTTAATTATTTAGATGCGATTCTAGTTTTAGACAATCTCCTTTACACACACACACACACACACACACACACACACACACACACACACACACACACACACACACACACCCTCAGGCAAGTCTTCCCCAACAGATACCTGGATTGAACTGTGTCCATTTCCCTCACACAGACATCTTTAAGGTCTCTTTCTGTCCCTCTTGTCTTCCTGAATCTGTCTTTCAGAGTCCTCAGTGTCTTTCTATATCGTTTTCTTTAACCCTTCCTTCAGTAACAGGTTGAGCAAGCGTGACCAGATTCTTCAGACTTAGATTTCAGGCATGGCTGCACCCTGAGAAGATAAACCTGACTGGGCCATTAGTGCTTTCAGATGTGATTGACAACCAACCAGCCATTGATCACAGGTACATAACAACATGTAAAGTTAGAATTGTTTAGACAGGGATGATAGATTTGTGGTTTAGTTCCACAAAGACAAGCATGCACACACACACACACACACACACACACATGCACGCAAATATTGCAAAATAAGGAAGAAAGATGTTATTTTGTCTCCAATCAGGAAATTAAAATGCTGGGAGGATTTGACAGGTGCTTACCCAAGAAAAACCCATCAACATGATGCCATGGTAATATTTAGGTATACCTAGATTTGGCTGTAGATTTAAAGGATCTTCCTTTAGTGTAAATCCGATTTTGAACATTTTATCATCTGTTAAAATTATTCATGTCTATAGTACAGATTGTGTGGTAACATTCAAGCTGTGAACGCGTGCAGCTCAGCTGAGGGGCAGGTTTTAAAAGGGGCACATAAAGCTTTTAAAGTGCAAGGATGCGATTAATACAGAGAGCCATGGCAGGTTTTTTTTTTTTTTGCTCTTAATTACTCTGAGAAATATTATTATTATTATTATTATTGTTTTTGTTGTTATTGTGTTTACAGATGGTGGTTTTGCAGGAATACTGTTGTTGTTGTAATTCATTTAAAATAGTTCTATTCTAATCCTGGAATTTATTCATTTTTTGATAGATTATAAAAACAGAATATAATATTGAATAATTCGAAAAGTATAATCAGTGTTTTGATATTATTTTTAAGTGTTTTTTAAATAAATACAAGATATGAATAGTTTTTAGTCATAACAGACAAGACACCTGCGCATCAATTAAACAGGACAGAACAAGCACCTAATTACACAATTTAATATTAATTTTAATAAAATGCGCCCCCGCACTTCATCAAGGTGTTTTCAGGAGATTTAAATTAAAAGAGACATGACCTGCTGGGTTGGTGCTTCTCTAGAAGCCAGAGGGCGCTGGTTAAGGACAAACTCACGTCTGCTAAATAAAAAGCAAAACACTTGTAGATAAAAGATTAAAATATATGTGTGTTTTTCTTATCTTCAGGTAATAAATAAATAAACTATATGAAAAATGGCTGATTAACTTTTACGAAACTATGAAATATATTTCATTATTCTGTATAAAAATGGGAAAAGGGTGTTCTTCCATAAACCAATCATAAAATTGGGAAAACATTGAACAAAAATATTGTAGCCCCTTGCTGCATCTAAAATGATATCTCTTCACGCCGTGAATTAATAATTCAATAATATAACATAAGAAAGCACACCGCTGAATTTCCAAGCACCCGCGGAATTACACATGAATTAAAAAAAGGTATATAAATTTAATTTACGCTAAACTATTATTAATTAATTTTACTAATAGTTTTGGGCATTCACAAAAGGGCGTGTGACAAAAGGGCACTTTGGGCATCAAGGGGAAAAGGGGCAGGTTCAAGCACCCACAGCCCCCCCCTTTTCAGCTGCAAGAGGGCCTGAGAAATATCAACAGGAATGTAAAAAAAAAAAGATAGAATATAACAGATGCGCAAAAATGTACACAAGCGCCTTCATCAAAGGAGACATGGCTGGGTTGGTGCTTCTCTTAGTGGTTAAGGGTCTGCTAACAAAACACTATATTTGCACGGCTTTTCCAGGTTTCATATTTTTAGAATGAAAAGCAAATTACACATGAATTAAAAATATATAAGCTGTTTATTTGTGTATTTTTTTTGCCACTTTTTTATATTTTTATTCTCCCACTGTAAAAAAAAATGTGACAAAAATTATATACAAAAAAATACTGCACCATTTTATTCCAGCGTGTATGGGTTTTTCATATAGGAATTTTCCATTAAGGCAAAAAAAAAAAAAAAAAAAAAAAAGCATCTGTGGTCAAATTAGCTTTATAATTTGCATTTGCATTGAATTTTAATGCTAGTTTCTAGCTGAAGCCCCATATTAGCCCGTGGAATAATGCAATAATTGAAATCACCTCTCAAATTGTATAAAATACCCCTCAAATACAAATGCAATTATAAACTGTGTTTGTTTTGTACATGCAAATACCACTGCTATCAGCATTAAATTCATCTGTACAGTTGGAGGCATTATTGGGTCAATAAGGCCTCTCACAAAACCTATCAAGAACATGCCCAGGTCACCGCCAAAAAAGAAAATGTAAAAAATTTAAATGAAAGGAATAAGAATCTCATGTTTTTTAAAGTTTAATACAGAAGTCAGAAAGAAGGCTGCAAAAACCACAGGAAAATATTTTTTGACTATATTTGATCAAATAAACACAGTCTTAGTGAACATAATCTTCTTTCAAAATTCTTTCCAAAAAAAAATAAAAAACAATTAACAGAACAAAAACCTTTCTTAAAATGTTGAACAGTGTGTGTGTGTGCGACCTGGACATGTTATTGTGAGATGTGTGCTATGATAAGGAGAACTTGGAGAGAATATGCATGATTATGTTATCTCCATTACATATCTGAAAAATTACAACCCAAACCCCAACCACCCCACCACCCTCATTCAGATACATTTACTTTGACAGTACTAAAAAAAAGCCTGGATAGCATACAAACATATAACACAGAACATATGCATATTCATAAAAAAAAAATTAGTGTGAAATCTTCAGACAACTGTAAAAATGACATGGCCAAAAAAACAGCTGTAGACGCACTTCCACTCTCAAAAGAATCCAATGGAAATCTGTGGAAGGTTAAGTTCTCTTTTAATGCCCTTTTCTTCTTTCTCTTCTAATGGCCTCAGTGTGAAGTGCTTGTGTCCTGTGAAAGGAACCTGCTCTCGATGTTGTCTGCACAGTTAACCAAATACATGTCCTTCAGAGTGTCTACTAACATCTGGATGCGGTGACATGGCAAAACATTGTCTCCTCCTCCACTGCCGCTGTCACTCCAAACCTTCAGCATCTGATAGTGGGCATCTTTGCTGTTCCTGTGGTCTTGTTCCGCCCTGTCAATGTTCTGCTCAGAAACACCAAGCCGCCGTACAAGCTCTTTAAATCGTCCGATAGGCACCTCTTCCAGCACAAAATAGAAGAACTCGTGAACTACAAAAGCGAAAGTCAGAGAAAGAGAACGACAACAGACGTGAATCATCTTTAAGCATCATAACGTAAGCCTCCAAGGATTTATGTGTAGAAACAAATAAACACAGACGTACTTTTGATCTCTCTTGGGACGCAGTCTGGGAGTTTTCCATTTTGTTCTGTTTTGCACGGCTGGTTTGTGAGAGGAACGCTCTCATTGTGTTCTGTGTCTGGTGCCACTGTGATAATCAATGTCTGTGGAGAACATTAAAAATATATATTAATCTACAATAATCAAAACAACACCAGTCACATAAGATATAACACATCACATGATCATAACATGGCTTCCATGAAGGTATACTGCAGGTGTCTATGGACTAATAATTATTATAATTTCTTTTAAAATTTCTACATCAGGGGTCTTTATCAAACAAATAAATGCTGTTTTTTTATTTTCTATTCATCAAAGAATACTGAAAAGTATCACGGTTTTCACAAACATATTAAGGAGCACAAGTGTTTTCAACAATGACAATAATCAGCATATTAAATCATTTCTGAAGAAACGCTGCCTGGAGAAATGGCTTCTGAAAATTTGGAATTACCATCACAGGAATACATTACATTTAAAAATATATTAATATAGAAAACAGTTCATAAAGCATCACTTTACCATTTATTATAAAGACATTAGTGCAATTCTATTAATATTATGTGTCATTATTTTTAGGCCGAGAGTTCAGATGGGGGTCCCTGTGATAGAAGATGATTCAGCTTTTATCGTAAATACTAATACTAATATTTCTATGAAAACAGAGCTACAGTAATTATGTGTTTAGCATCAAATGTGAATCACTCGCATTGTGAAGAAGAATGGTTGTGGTGTCTTTGTCATTGTTTGTCATAGGTCAATCAAGCATTTTACCTGATCGTCGGAAGCAGGTGATGATTTCTGCGATGACAAAGCATGCCTCTGTTTCTTCCAAAGTCTGATGCCCTCGTATAACATGAACAATCCCAGTGCTAGAACCGTGATGCATGCACACACAGGGACCAGTATTTGAGGTATTGAGCCTGAAACATCAATGAGATGAGAACAAACTAATTAAAATCACCCCTCAATATTATTTCTTGCCTGAGGACATGTGTTGTTTTTGGACCATACAGAGATGTTTTGCTTAGTCATGGTTAGACAAATTCAAAGGAACATGAGAGGGAACTTCCCAAGATTACTCATGCGTTCTAAAAAAATTAGTACTAGCTCTCTTTATCGATACACTCTAAAGCCATAGTTTGCCAACAGTCACCTGTCTGGCATCTGCAATATTAGGAAAGCCAACAGACATCAACAACTTTTTCAATATTTCCGAAGGATACACATTTTTGGATGGATGTTGATCAGTACCAGAGGTGTGCAGTGGTGGTTTTTTTTTAGAAAATAAATCAATGTAAATTCTTGTCTCGGTTACACATTTTCTTGGTTAAATAAACATTACTTACAGTATCAAATAAAAACTACTCTAGGTTACACATTATTTTAAGGTGTCCTTGTTACAGTGCAATTATACATTTAAGCACTGAGTAATGTTAGTTACTATATGGTTAGGGTTACTTGCATGTAATTATGCATAATTTATTGTTATTATATTAGTAAGTATATGCAACATGTCTAACAGGGACACCTTAAAATAAAGTGTTACCCAATTCTATTTTGTATTTTTATATTAACAATGTAATGTAAGTAATGTTCTATTTATTAAAACCAAGTAGAAATCTCACCAAGCTAGTGTTTTAAGCATTTTTTACACTCATTCCAAAACAATAACTATTCAGTAATAATGACTATTCAGCTTTTCTTATTAATAGTCAACTTTTCAGATCATTAGTCATCAAAGCTCGGCAAACAAAAACAAAAAAGCTAATTGCTCACTAAAAAACCCCACAGATCATGTTTTCAGGCCATTTGAAGTTTTATTTTGATTTGACTTTTACATTTTAATTAGGCTTCCCATTAATGCCATCAGTTTGTTCATTCAGACTGATAAGCGAACGTGTGAGAAATACAAAAACTGGAGGCGGGATTTATTGCATGAACCAATCATAGCCTCTTCTCGTGTGATTTTCCTCCATTCATTCTCAATTTACTGTACCCCTTACAAACCCCACCACACGGGATCTGTTAAAACTCAATAGGCTTAGGAGAAGCAAGAGAGGTGCAGCCTCCTTCTGTAATCGCTGTTGTAGTGTTACTTAAAAAAAACTAGTTTTCTTTTCAATTTCATATTTTGCAATATTTGCATAGTTTTCTCATCCAGTTTTTTTGAAGAGGCACTGCCTCCCTTGCCTCCTCAGAGGAAGTGTCCCAGGTCAGTACTCACCTGGACGACTAGTTGGGCTGAAAGCCCTAACCGGGATAGGAGGTGTGCTGGATTTGCACAAGTGTAGACACTCATCCTGACATCTATAAGATATAAAGAACACACATGTTGATTATTTTGTCTGCCATGTCTAAAGTTATACAGATCTGTAAATGTATCTGTTTATTACCCATTAAAATAATTTTCATGTGCTAATTCTGAACACTTCAGTGAATGATGGTGTATGTATGTGCTGGAGTGTATGTGGATGAGCAGTAACAACAGGGAACACATTAGGTTACATTACACAACACAACATGTATAAAGGTTTTTTATAAAGGATAGTTTGTCATTTCATGCTAAATAACATCTATAGATATTTTCACATCAGTTTTCAATATTTATAAAATAATTTAAAGGTTAATCATCCTGTCTGCGGGCCAGACATTTACACAAGTATATAGTAGTCAACATTTGAAGTGGATCAAAAATGTTCATCAAAGTTGTCCTGAGACAAGAACGCATTTTGGTTCTTTGGCACTTCAAATGTTGACTAGTGTACATGAACACAAAAGGAGAGCTTGTTCAGCGTCATTACAACATTAAATGCATATTTTATGCATGTAACTAACTGGCTCAGGAAGGTTCTCTTCATACTGACAGTAATTGATCTAAAATAACAATCCTGACAGCATGGATTATTATTGTTACAAAAAATGAAAACTAAATACTGTACATTTTAACTGAAAAATTAATCATAACTGAGAAAAGCTGAAACTAAACTAAAATAGATTCTAACCTGCAATTGTCACTAGATCAAAACTGTCCTGGCAAATTTAATGGCGTTAAACTTTTTTTTTAATGATACCAATTAGCACCTTAATTGTAGTAGACCTAAAATACTAAGAGTAAAATAATAATAATAATAATAATAAAAAATTAAATAATACAAATTCTAAAATAAAAAAAAAAAAACTAAAATCAACAATAACAGAGTGAAAAATAAAATTCAAAATAAAATTAAAATGTAAAATCACTATAATATCCAAGATGTGTACTTCTATTAAGTTATTAATTTCGGTTAACAGCATTTAAAAATGCAACAACGCACAAAACTGAGCTTGTGTAGTTAAATGCTTCTGAATTCATAAGAGTACTTACAGTATGTAGAGTATGTCTCTGCACATTAGTAAGAGATGTAAAGTATTGCAACACAGATAATATCACACTTAACCTTTAACATAACATTTTCAGGACAGCAGACATAAATGCAAGGAAGGAAGTCTGTACTTGTAGACTTTTCAAAAACAAAAGATGAATCAGTGCATAACCTCTGAACCAGTGCCACATCATAACAAGTGCCAGCAGGATATTGAAGAGTACCGAAGTGTGACTTACTTAACACATGGCTCACAGAAGTTTTTGCCCACAGCATAATGGTTTTCTTTGCATTGACACTTTGTATTCTGGTCCACAGCACCTGACAAAAGTGAAAACATTAACTAAGGGTATCCTATAATGTAAAAATAAGATTAATATATAACTTTAATTTATTTATGAAGCTTTATTAAGCTTGAGGGACTTACATTCCGCAGTCATCAGCTGCCCAGATCCACACTGCTTACAGAGAGAACATTCCCATGTCAAGTCGCCTAATCTCTTATAGTAGTATCCAGTCTCACACCCACACACCCTATTGCTTTTGAATGTACATGGTGATATCTCTTTGGAATGTGCTGTGATTAAAGGATGAAAGACATATGAAAACTGAGCAAAGGTCAAATGAATTGGTTGTGTGAAGTTTTTTTTAACAATCATCCACATAGGGATACTTTCATCCCAAAATGAAAATTGTCATCATTTACTTCTTCGGTGGAACACAAAAGAAGATATTTAAAAAAAAATGTCTTAGTGTTTTTTGTCAAAACAATTAAAGTCAATTAAATTGACCCCACTTACTTTTATTGTTTAGACAAAAACTCTTAAGACATTCTTCCAAACTGTGTTCCGCAGAAGCAAGAAAGTCATACAGATTTGATGTAACGGTTATGTAAATGATGACAGAATTTTCATTTTTGGGTTAACTACCTCTTCAATAACAAGAAATATGAAAATCAAAGTTTTAAAATGACATTACCTTTGTTGCACTTCCTGCAACTGAAGCAGTTTTCATTGTGGTTTGAGTTTTCTAGGTAGGTTCCATTCTCACATTTTACACATTCGGACCTCGTATTTGATTCACGGCATTTCTCTTTCAATTTAAACCCTAGAGTAGAAAACAAAAGGACAAAGGACAGAACAAAACCATCTATGAAAGCTGAACAAAAGGTTTCTTTGAAAAAAAACCCCCAAAAAACACACCCTGTTGCTACCCATTATCCACAGTTAACTGTTTTAAATGTTAACAGCTTTGCTCCATTATATGATAAATGTTCTTCTAACCAAAAAACACAGCAGTCACAGCATTTATTGAAAGGATATACACTCTGTACATCTATAACATAGAGCCTGTATTTAAATTTGCTTTACCTGGATGACATTTATTACAGCAGAATCCCTTATTATTCCAGTATTCATAATCAAGACATGTTCCTTTCACACTCTGACCTCCACCAATTGCAAAAGTTGATATTGTATATGACTGGCTGATTAGAGCCTGCGGGGAACAAAAGAACATTTAGGTTAAAAATATCATGGGGAATGATAGCATGGACCTTATATTATGTGTGAGTGCACAGTGCAATACTGTATTCCACAATGAAAAGTGCTTTATTTTTCCTTTCCTTTCCAGTGTGGTGAATAAACCAGAAGTAATAACTCACACAAACCTTTTCCACTCATTATTTGGTCAGGCTGTGTCAGACATTATTATGAAAATGATACAACTTTACAATTACAATTTTTATTACCAACAGCAAGCATTAATAAATGATTGAAATATTAATATGCTATATTGCTATCACATTTATCTCATTACATATATTAGCCTCGTCACGTTTAAATTTGTGTTCAGTGTTCAGTTAATTTTTTTTTTTAATGTCTTAACATGTAGAAGTACGATCAAATAATGAGCCATGAAAAAGAAGTGCCTCATAAATTCATTTGGAGGAATGAACTATAATAATATAAAAGAGAAGCTTCTGTGATTGGTGGATATTTCTTTAGAATTATGGGTAAGGTAGTTCTTATTAAAAGAAATAAATACAATTATTTAATGAAATTACACTGACTCTGTAATGGCTTACACTCATTATAACTTACAAAATCTCAATGTAGGGCTGTCATATAAAATGTTTATATGTTATAGTTAAAGTTAGATTATGGAACCTGACTATTCATTTTATGTATAGGTAAAGTCACCGAATAATTTCCCTAATTAAAACATGCCATTAATCATAGTCAACCATGATGAAAAGCGTCCCAAAACAACATTTTAATGAAATATTTTAAATGGCCACCTGGGGCACTTTTGAAAATGAAGGCTCATGGCTGAGTAAAACTTACCAGCAAAACATAAGCGAACACCTGACATTTCCTCATGGCCGCTATAGGGGGCGCTAAAGCAGTACTTTTCACTTCACCAAACACACTGTCCGGACAGAAGAGAGGGGAAAATGTAGGTAAGAGTTCATATAAATTATTAATTTCACAGCATTGTCTAATAAATAAAAACAACATTTTTCATGAACTCTGATGTCCTTGTAGCCTATATCAAGCAGATTATTATCAAGCGAAATAGTGCCTAGGCTACATGCGAAACTAACAATCAGACCAAAACCACACACAGTAACATCTAAAATACAGTTTTTATTGTTAATGCCAGCTGAGACCCCCACAGACATGTACACTACAGGAAAGACGGCAAACGGGGAGAAGCTTTAACATTTCCATCCGTTTCAAACCTACGGTACAATCTCGACACCCACATTAGAGATAACAATCGAGTTCCGTATGGAGATTTTACAGCGCGTGAACTTACCTCTACTTATGGCGATCCAACATCGTCTTTTTTTACTCTCCCAGAAGGGTTCTATCATCCCCAATAGAGCTAAAATATAGCCTATATTTAAAAAACGTTTTTAAAAATGTAAGATGGGTGAAGAATCGCTACCTTCCATTTCCTCGGAGGAGAAGGCAGTCTTTAACTGGAAATGTTATGCGTCACAACAGCGTCCGCTCCTCCTCGCGTGCCAATTCTCTTGAAGGAATTCGAGAGGCTGGATGAAACCGAAAGCTTCTGTAACAACTTTGACAAAATCACAGTATTTACACAGTGATAGCGGCATACTGAGGGACACAAAACGTCCTCGGACAATGTACTAAAGGTAGCCTATTACTGTCTGTGTTGTTGAATGCCTTTTGTTGGGCGTTGGAGACTTCCCATGCACATAGCTTTCCCTAGTGAAAAATAAATATACTAAAATGTATTTGAAATACATTTATTTCATGCTAAGTATACTACAAATACATTTACATATTATGCACTTAATAAAAATACCCTGCAATTGTACTTTTGGTATAGGCCTACTAAACTGGTATACAACAAATTTTGCAGTTTAATTGTGCAGAAGTACTGCTGAAGTCCAACTAAGATATACTGAAGTATATTTTATTGTGCTAAAGTGGAACTATTGCAAGTAAACTTTAAGTGCACTTTAAATTTCTTACAAAAACATGTATTATTCAAAGATCATACAATCCTCATCAGTAACATTAAAACACATTTTAGTTTTAATATTAAGAAATGTAGTAGGCCTACTCCAAATAAAGTTTAATTATAATTCTTATATCAGTAAGTCTGGAGTGATATGTCAGTAAATATGATAATAGATTTGAACTATACTTAGTCTGAAATAAATGCATTTTAAATATATTACTTTTTTACTAGGGTTTATATATCAGAATGTCAAACTTAATTAACCCCAAAAGGAAATACATAATTTAGCCTAATCACCCTCATGTCATGACTTT
Source organism: Schizothorax lantsangensis (assembly GCA_027422415.1). Taxonomy (NCBI): domain Eukaryota; kingdom Metazoa; phylum Chordata; class Actinopteri; order Cypriniformes; family Cyprinidae; genus Schizothorax; species Schizothorax lantsangensis. Next base: position 13,635,627 of record CM049850.1, on the reverse strand, counting down.
CTTAATTCGTGAAACAAAAAAATACATTTTTAATATTCTGGTTAATGGTTGCAACTTGCAGCTGCATTATCGAGTGAATGATTTGAACTTAGAACACGATCAGATTGAATCATTCCGAGCAGTTTTATGAATAGGATCAACCGATTCTTTGAAAAGATCCGACTCAAATCTTTCTTCACAAATCAGACATCTCTACTTGCCCCTAATTTGCAGCCTGGATGAGCTGACCTCAGTTGAGCAAGTCTGCAGATTAAAATTTCAGTCTGTTTGTCACACAAAGCAATCATATGACTTCAGAAAACCAGTCATGTGGTTTTATCATGTTATGGTGAATTTTTGCCCCATTTGAGGCTTGATATCTTCATTCACCATTCATTATCAATGCATGGATCGGAGGAGTAGTTCTTCAGAATTTCTTATTTTGTGTTCCATGTAAAAAAGGAAGTCATATGAGTTCACCTGAGGGTGAGCGAACAGAATTATCATTTATGAGTGAACTATCAGTAAGGCCATATATCAGACTTAACATAAAATTAAATGCAAATGTATGTATGAAAAAGTATGTGTGTGCATTTGCATTGCATTGCATTGCATAACAACTAAGGAAATTATCTTTGTTTTCAAATAGCATGTTTTGTCTTTATTTTTCTCCAGGTAATATGACTTAATAAAGATCTTAAACTCTTCACTGAGTTAAGTTAAAGACTTTTTTTTTGATTATCACAGACAGAATTTATGTACTTAGCTGCATACTGAGGCGTAGAAATAACTTCCTCACCTCTGAAACCACATCCTGTCTCCATTTCCTCTGTGACCTGCAATGTAACCATGGAGATTGTACAAACTGCCCACGAATTGTTCTTTAGCATGGTGCCAGAATTAATTCAAAACAAAAACAAATAACATATTATGCTGTTAAAGATCTTCTTAAAGGTCTGATATTTAATTCACATTGTATACTAAGCACATATTTTTATATTTAGCTATTTTTCATTTTTCTATCTGATGGCAGTTAAAAAACACTAATACTGGTTGTATTCCATTAACCTTCCAAGAATGCCTTGCTAAAAGCTTGAGAGAGGGAGGAAAATGATGAATGGTGTTTGTGTTGCCATTAACTGAATAATTGTAGTGAATCAAACACTGCAGGTAACTGCTGCAACTGCTCAGATGACTCACAATTTGTTTATCTTGAAACAAGCCAGTCCATAAGAGCCTTAAAAATGGGTTTCAGTGGTTTTTCTGGGACAGTTTAGTTGGTGTTGGGCACAAATGTTAGTTATTTGCCTTCCACCTATAGCCTGTACTGAATGGAAATATTTATTTGGCTGTACTAAAGGTCTGGTGAATAGCGTGGCTGTGAAAGGCTAGTTCTCGCCTCTGCACACGGCTGATAAAATAGCTGATTCCAGGCCTTACAAGGTTGATAAACCACAGATATTTTGCCTGCTCAGCCAGCAAGATACTGCTGTTTCATTAGCTCGACCAACAGGGCCAATATTTCACCAACATGGTTTGTCACCAGATTACACAACCAGTCTAAATTAAATGCACAAGCATGATATTTGTTTCAAAGATCAGCAGGGCATAACGCTGAAGGCAATCAATTTGGCTGATGCTATAGAGTTCAACATTCAGTTTCCAGAAGTAAAAATCCCATTAATTTTCTTCAAAGGGGAATTGATTTTTAATGAGTACTTATAAACATTTAAAGACAGACCTACTGTGAGGTACGAGGCTGTTAATCAGTGGTATATGCTTTTGTTGAAGCCATCAGTCTGCATTATTTCAACTTATCTTTACATAATAACATTTAAAAGTCTGGTATCCCTAGTAAAAAATAAATATAATAATCTTCACCAGTCTGACTGCAACAAGTGAAATGCAATGAAAGAACACTTTAGAATGTGCTGTAACACATTTCCTCATTTCCTGCTTTAGCCATACATGTCAAGCGATTATCCTCACCGGCCATCAAAACTGTAATCATCAGAATAATAGTTGGACTCATGTAAGGTCCTTCTGTTTGTGTTGGACTTGAGTATGCTTTTCTTTGTTTGTTCAGTTTCCATCTCTAAGAACTGAGTTTGTGCAGTATACCACCTTCTCAGTTTTTGGTGTTATTGAATTCTGTCTGCAACTGCATTATTTTGACCATGGAAGAAGCCACCTTATAGAATGTTATTTCAAGAATGCAACAGATGAAGGTGACACCATCTGAATGGAGACATTATAGTTAGTTGGCCAAAATACAGTAAATAAGGGCCCTGCAGATGCAACTTGCCAGATATTTAGCCAAAAGTAAGCACCCCCCTGCCCAACACGGGGCACCATCACCTATTCTCATTTCATCCACCTGTATGTCAATGAATGCATAAACTTCCAGAGAGTTTTGATGTTCCTTGTACTCAGTGCAAGGGCTTCTTTCTCCAAAACTCCCTGTGTTTTGCCCATCAGTTGGAAGCCTCATCCATCTCAGTGCCAGCTCCCACTGGAAAGTCCATCCCAGAGCCAGTTCCCCAACTTTTTCTCCTCCTCAGCTTACGGCTTTAGCTCCTCATATACTCTTCTGGTTCTGTACAGTGCAGTGGACTCCTTTGTTCCACCCAGGGCTATTGTTCGTCCTCCACTGGTCCCACCCAGGATTGGGGACTTCCCGGTTACGCCTCGGACTACCTACCCATTGTTCCTTCTCTGGTTCCATAAACCGCCGCTCTGCATATTTTGCATGTCTCTCTTAGCTATTTAACACACCTGATCCAGATAACCAGCTCATTAGAAGAGAAGTCCATGCATGAACTGTGTTCCGACTGACATGGTCCTTACCCCCAGGCAACATTGACTATGTTTACATGGACATCAATAATCCGATTTTAATACGATTAAGACAATACTCAGATTTTTGATTACCTTAATCCGGCTAAAGTTCATAATCGAAGTAAACACAAATCGAATTAAGACATGTGGAGTATTCCGATTTTAGTCGCATTATTGAAGTGCGGTACAGACATGTAAACACCTTAATCAAACTATTACCATTGTGTAGGACTTTTCGCCGCATTTTGCGACAGGACACACACACGGCAGTGATCAACCATTTGACGGCAAATAAAAGAGCTTCAACACCGCCGTCGTCTGTATGCACGAAAATAATTAACTGCACATGAAACTTTCATAAAATGAAAAATGAAACACCCAAAACTGTATATATAAATTCTTGAGGGGACGTCAGATGGCGTTGCGTGGTGACGTAATGACGCATGCCATTAATCGATCTATGTACTATAACATGTAAAATGGGAACATGAAAGGATTATTCTAAAAGCGACTCATGTAAACACCTTAATCATAATATTGTCTTATTCAGAATAAGGTAAATAATTAGATTACTGATGTCCATGTAAACGTAGTCAGTGTTCTTTGTTCCCTACTCCCTGAGCAAGGAAAATCTGTAAAGTTTACTTTGCAACATTCATTCACAGATTTGCGAAACTTACTAGAGAAGTGTGAAGTGTGACATAATATACCTCTGTAAATAAATACAATTTAAATTCACGTCTCGCACACTTTAATGCCCTTTGAATGGAACATACCTTCGAACTGGAATCATGGTGGAATATCCGGTGATGTCCACTTCGCAGGTCAAGTAGAGCAAACGTTGTTGTGGAAACAAATGATGGTCTTCTCAAATTTGTCAATAAAGCTCAAGAAGCAGAGTTCCAGATGTCAAAATAAGACTTTATTGACCACAGCAACAAAGCCGAGATGACAGCCGCCGCATCTGAGTCTTTGTCTGTCCGCGCATCCATTTTATATCTTTCTTTCTTACCATAATTGGTAGTTCCGGTCTTTTGATTGGCTATGCCTATCTGTTTTGCCACAATTTCTTATCAGCCCACCTGGCCAATTTTAATTGCTTGCCACAATTTCTTATCAGTCCACTTTTACTCCCCTGGCCACTTCATTTTAATGGTGGAAGATTGGGCCAGATCAGCCACCTTTATTCTGCTGTCAATAAACTGGCCACATGGGACATACACCAAACTTGTTTACCCCTCATACTCTGGAAGTCACTCAAAGTTCATAAGGTTATATAATCCAATGGAAACGTCTCCAGGTTACGTATGTAACCATGGTTCCTTGAGGGAACGAGACGCTGCGTCACCACGCTTTGGGAACGCCTTGTGCGTGACCGGCTCTGAATCTGCTGTGTAATCTGACCAATGGAAGGGCGCGACGTCACAGGCAGGAGACGTCAGAGACCAGGAAGCATAAAAGCACGTGCGGCAAAGCCGGCGACAGCCTTCTGTCATGAAGAACTGCGCTGGCAAGGATGCCGGAAGTATGGCAACGTGACGCAGCGTCTCGTTCCCTCAAGGAACCATGGTTACATACGTAACCTGGAGACGTTCCTTTTCGGGAACTCGAGCTGCGTCACCAAGCTTTGGGAACGAGATGCCCACTCCGCCAGACTTACAAATCCCTGCCCTGTGTGTATGTCTCAACATAAACGACTAGGACGAGAGAACCGAAGAACCTGGGGTAGTACCGATGTCTAGGCTGTAGAACCGGACAAAGGTGGACGGGGTGGACCAACCCGCAGCGTTGCAGATGTCCAAAACAGGGACACCTGCAGAGAAGGCCTTGGAGGCTGCCATACCTCTAGTGGAGTGTGCCTTGACCCCCAAAGGCGAGGGGAGGCCAGAGGACTCGTAACAGGCCGTGATTGTCTCGACAATCCACCGGCTGATAGTGTGCATAGTAGCAGGGAGACCTCTCCTGGGCGGACCAACGCACACAAGCAATTGGTCCGACCTTCTCCACTGGGTAGCTCTGTGGACGTATGTGTCAAGTGCTCGCACAGGACACATACAGTTAAGCTTCGCCTGATCTGAATCCCGAAAGGGAGGAGGATGGAAGGCCTGCAGTACTACTGGCCGTGGTGCAGTAGTGGGGACCTTAGGGGTGTAACCCGCTCGAGGGTACAGAAATGCTTTCGCCAGTCCGGGCGCAAAGTCAAGATAGGAAGGGGCCACTGATAGGGCCTGAAGGTCACTCCACTCTCTTCAGAGAAGTGATCGCTAACAAGAACGTAGTCTTGAGGGAAAGATGACGATCTGAAATCTCCTCTATGGGCTCAAAAGGTGGTTTACACAAAGCCTCTAGCACCACCGCCAGGTCCCACGTGGGGACGCGAGAACGCACTGGCGGCCTCATCCTCAGCGCACCGCGGAGGAAGCGTATCACCAGGGGGTGTTTGCCCACTGTGTTTCCATCGAGCGGTGAGTGGTAAGCCGATAATGCCGCCACATGCACCTTCACTGTGGAGTGGGATACCCCTGCAGAGAGTCTAGCCTGCAGATACTCAAGAACTGTACCAACTGGGCAGTTAACAGGGTCTTGCTGGCGAGCTCTGCACCATGAAGTGAAAAACTTCCACTTCAGGGTGTACACTTTCCTTGTAGAGGGAGCTCTGGATTGGAGAATGGTCTCTACCACCTCAGCTGGGAGACCAGAAGCTATGAGCTGTGCCCCCTCAGGGGCCACACCCACAGTTTCCATAACTCCGGGCGGGGGTGCAGAATGGCACCCCCTGCTTGTGAGAGGAGATCCCTCCTGATGGGAACCTCCCATGGAGAGTCGTCTAGGAGTGAAATCAGGTCCGAGAACCATACTCGGCCCGGCCAGCACGGGGCTACTAACAGTAGGCGAACACCGTCTCGGCGTACTCTCGTCAGAACTCCTGGGAGCAGAGCGATCGGGGGAAAGGCGTACAAACGCAGCCTCGGCCATGTCTGTACCATAGCGTCCAGTCCTAGGGGAGCTGGAGGAGCTAGAGAGAACCAGAGGGGACATTGCGCATTCACTCGAGTTGCGAAGAGGTCCACCTCCGCCTGATAAAACATTCTCCATATCTGCTTCACCACCTCGGGGTGAAGCATCCATTCCCCGGGCCTCGGCCCCTGTCTCGACAGTACGTCTGGTCCCACATTCAGGTACCCAGGAATATACAGTGCTCTCAGTGAGAGGAACTTGTCCTGGGACCACAAGAGGATCTGGTGTGCCAGTTTGTACAACGGGCGCGAGCGCAGACCCCCCTGGTGGTTGATGTAAGAGACCACCGCTGTGTTGTCGGTGCGCACCAACACATGGTGACCTCTCGGGTCTGGGAGGAAAAATTTCAGTGCTCGAAAGACCGCTAGCATCTCCAGACAATTGATGTGCCATATGAGATGGCGACCACTCCACAGACCGCGGGCTGAGCGGCCACTCATGACTGCTCCCCAACCGGTGAGAGACGCGTCCGTCGCTAACGATAACTGGCGACACGGAGCTCCCAGCACCGTGCCCTGATTTAAGAACCAAGGTTTCCTCCACATGTCTAGGGCACGCACACACCATCGAGAGACCTTGATCATGCGAAGTGGATTTCCCCTCGGGGAAAATCCCTTGGTCTTGAGCCACCACTGCAGGGGTCTCATGTACAGCAGGCCAAATGGTATCACATTGGACGCAGCTGCCATCAGACCCAGCAATCTCTGAAACTGCTTGACAGTGAGTGACTGGCCTTCTCTCACTCTCTTGACTGACGTGAAAATCGACTCGATCCGAGCAGGAGACATTCGTGCCTGCATCGTGGTCGAATTCCGCACCACGCCTAAATAAGTGGTCCTCTGAACCGGAGAAAGCACACTTTTCTTGGCGTTTAGTCTCAACCCCAACTGTTTCATATGAGCGAGGACGACATCTCGATGTCTCGCCGCCTCCATCTCCGACTGAGCTAGAATCAGCCAGTCGTCGATATAATTTAGTATGCGGATGCCCTGCAGCCTCAATGGAGCTAGTACTGCATCCACTACTTTTGTAAACGTGCGGGGTGAGAGTGCTAGACCGAAGGGAAGAACCCGATATTGGTATGCTTTGCCCCCAAAAGCGAACCTTAGGAACTTCCTGTGACACGGACGGATGGATACGTGGAAGTATGCGTCTTTTAGATCTATCGTGACAAACCAGTCCTCGGACCTGATTTGTGACACAACTTGCCTTAGCGTGAGCATCTTGAACTTCAGCTGACTGACTGAGTGGTTCAGTTGACGCAGATCTATGATCGGACGCAACCCGCCATCCTTCTTGGGAACTATGAAATACCGGCTGTAAAACCCGGATTCCCTCTCGTGAGGAGGGACCACCTCGATGGCCTCCTTCCTTAATAGGGCTTTCACCTCTTGTTCCATAACCAGAGCCTGCTCGGGGCCCACCAGTGTGGGAGTCACGCCGCTGAAGCGCGGTGGTGGAAAAGCGAACTGAATTCGATACCCCTTTTCTACAGTCTGCAGGACCCATTGAGACACATTTGGCAGTAGTTTCCACGCTGCCAAATAATCTACTAAGGGAACCAGCCTCTCGAGGCTGGCTTCTGGTGTTAGAGACGGTAGCTCGGACCCCTGTGACGGCGCACCGCCAAGCGGGGCCCGAACTATCCGTTTTATAGACCCCCTCAGGGGTGACGTGTGTCTCAGTCCCCTTGCGTCGGACTGAGCGCAGCGTCGAGGGCACTGGGGAAAGATAGGCACCCTGTAACTCCTTTCTTCCCCAGAGGGGCCTGCCCTCAGAAGTCCTGCACCCCCATGTGTCAGGACTTTTTCTTCTGGGACCTCCTAGCCGTAAGTACGGACCTCAGATCCGGCTTCGACCTTGAAGTCCCAGACGAGTAGCGCTGCCTCTGGCCCCTCCGCGAGGGAGCACGAGAGGCAGCGCTCTCCTTTTGAGCCTCCCTGTATGAGGAGCCGGTACTCGTCGAGGGCTGCTCCCGCCCAGCAGCCCCCTGAGCCCGAGAGCGGCGAGGGAGGAACCGCTGGAACGCCGCCGCTTGCTTACTCGCCTCCTGAAACCTGTCGACAACCGAGTTGACAGCGTCGCCGAACAGGCCAGAAGACGAGAGCGGGGCGTCCAGTAGGCAGACCCTGTCTTTGTCCTTCATATCTGACAGGGTCAGCCACAGATGTCTCTCCGCTGCTACCATAGCAGCCATAGAGCGCCCAATGGCACGGGCGGTCTCCTTAGTGGCACGGAGAGACAAATCAGCGGTCCTCCTGAGCTCCGCGATATCATCGGAGCTCACCTGCTCGCGCTCATCGAGCTCTTTCAGCAGATCAGCTTGGTACGCCTGTAGCACAGACATTGTGTGCAGACACGCACCTGCTTGACCTGCTGCCGAGTACCCCCTCGAGCGTAGATGTTGTACGCAAAGGCTTTGTGGGCAGGGCCGGAGCCTTCAAGGACGATGCCACGTGAGGAGACAGATAACTTGCAAGCGTCTGTTCTACCTTTGGCATCGCCCTATAACCGCACTCATCCAAACCCACGACATTCCCATAATAGTTAGACGCTGGAATGAAGAGGCGGGACGAGTACGGTCTTCCCCACGATCTACAAACCTCAGTATGCAGATCGGGAAAAAACGGCAGGCTCCGATGCGGAGGTGGTGGCCGAGCGCGCAAGAAACGCTCGTCGAGCTTGCTTCCACGCGACTCGGTCTGCTGCTCGGCTGGCCAATCAATTTTAAGTTTATCGACAGCGCGAGTCACCACCTCCAGCAGCTCCTCATACTGCAGGGATTGGGGCGGCTCATCGACGCTCTCCATCTCCTCCTCCTCGAAGGAAGATTGGTCGAGCGTCGAGCCCGTTCCGCGGGAGGAAGCTGCCTTTCTCTCACTGCGAGCTCTCCCGGAGCGGGCGCTCGATCTGGAGGCAGTGGACGGAGACAGGGACTCGCCTGTCTCCATTTCCTGCTCCAGATCGAACTGTGAGCCCCACGAGTGCAGACGCCGCTCTGCCTCGGCAGCAGCGGGACCCGAACCGCGGGGCTCACTCGTGAAAATCCCGTCCACAAACAAGGATTTTCGGGAGCGGAGCGTACGCAGCGGCAAGCGCTCACAATGGGGGCAATCAGCCCCCTCACTGAATGCAGCCGCCGCGTGCCCCGCTCCCAAGCAAGCCACGCACTGCTCGTGTGTGTCTCCAGCAGTGATGAAACGTTTGCAGGGAGACACACACGGCTTGAACAAGCGTGACTTGCCCTCGCCCTTATAGCCACTCTTAGACATAGTGCAGTGTAAATGCAATCAGTGTAGTGTCTTATCGAGTGCAGGTTTATGTATTTCTTGTGAAAGTGCAAGCAGACAAACAGAGTAGACCAGACACACAGAGAGCGCGGTTCTGAATGACAGAAGGCTGTCGCCGGCTTTGCCGCACGTGCTTTTATGCTTCCTGGTCTCTGACGTCACCTGCCTGTGATGTCGCGCCCTTCCATTGGTCAGATTACACAGCAGATTCAGAGCCGGTCACGCACAAGGCGTTCCCAAAGCGTGGTGACGCAGCTCGAGTTCCCGAAAAGGAACCACCAGTACTTCTCAATGAATAGGCCCTCAGACTTACATTCTACATTAGGACATCCAGTATTGGAATAACTCAACATATTAATCAGTATATTGATTACTTTCATGACCATATTTTTGAGTAAAATAATACCATATTGAGTAAATAGCATAATATAAAGTAAAATAACACAATAACGTCTGGAGTGATAAGAGATACATACAAAATGTGCAGAGCTGTGGTACGCGAGGACTGGAATTGAGAACCGCTGATAGACTTTAAGCTCATCTGAGTCTTTCTCATTGTTCTGCTCAATTTGTTCTCCTAAGGACCTTTGGCGTCACCGGCTTCACCACAATTTATGTTCTGCCAGATCCACCATGATCCTCTGTTTCATCTCCTTATCCAAGAGTTTGTGACCCTCCTGCTCCACTGTGGTTTTCTACTCCTCTATCCCTTCCTCCATCCTAGTACCACCCTGCCATGGCCCCACCTTCTCTCCACCTCATTATCATTTTTGGTACTTCCCTATAACTCATGACTTATTCTGCAGCATCAGGTTCCTTCCATCATCATTACCCTAATTGTCCTGTTCCTCTCTTAAATTCTAAAAGGTAGGATTTTAAATGAATTTATTGGTTTCAGAATAATTGTTGTTATTAAATATTGCAATGAAAGCTACTAGGGTTGTGCATGAAACTCTAAAGTGACACGAATGATCAAGAGCGTAAACAATGATAAGACATGGTTATGTGTGACTTTTTTTGCTGAATTCGAAATTCAGTAACTCTCTTCAATGCAACAGGCTCCTCTAGTGAAAAATAAATGTGTATTTTAAAAACATTTATTTCATATACCACAAATACATTTACATATTTATGTGCTTAATAACAATACCCTGCAATTGTACTTTTAGCATACTAAACTGATATACTTAAACTCTGCTATATTGGAACAACTAATTATTTTGTACTTAATGCAGTTTAATTGTGCAGAAATAGTGCTGAAGTCCAACTAAAGATATACTGAAGTATGTTTGACTGTGTTAAAGTAGAACTACTTCAGGTACACTTTAAATATCTTGCATTTAAAGCCTGATATTATTCAAAGATCATACAATCCTCATCAATAGTGATATTAAAACACATTTTAGGCTTAATATTAAGAAATGTGCATTGTGCACAAGTAGAACTCCAAATAAAGTTTAATTATACTTTTATATCAGTATGTCTCAAGCGATATGTCAGTAAATATGTTAATAGATTTGAACTATACTTAGTATAAAATAAATGTCGGCCTATTTTAAATATATTACTTTAGACAGACTCTTTAAAAAATAACTATTTCAAACACACAGCACATTACAAAATGCCACTCAGCCTTGTAATTTTCTAGCCTTTGAAAATACTTCAATATTTGAGAAAAGTTTCAAGGATTGCACTTCTGCCGAATTTACACTGCCCTCCAAAAGTTTGGAAACGCCCTAGAAAATGGGGTTTTGGACAATATTGGCATGAATCCTTTTTAATTTGTGATAATTTTGCACTGATAAGGGACAACACAAACTACGAAAACATATTTTATTACATAAACAGTTTATACATAGAATTTTTTTTTTTTCGATTCATCAAAATATCCACCATTAGCAGCTATTACAGCTCTGCATAATCTGGGCATCCGAGCTGTCCGTTTATTCAAACATTGACTTGATATATTACTCCAAGCCTCCTGAAGGATTGCCCAAAGATGATTCACACTGGTTGGACACTTCTTACGGACATCACGGTCCAGTTCCTAGTAGCTCAATTGGGTTGAGGTCGGGTGATTGGGGAGGCTATTCCATGACAGACATGATGCCATCTTACTGTTTCCTCTCCAAATAGGATTTGCACAGCTTGGAAGTGTGCTTGGGGTCAAGCTTGGAAGTGTGCTTGGAAGTGTGATATCGTCCAAAACCCCACTTTTCTAGGGCGCTTCCAAACTTTTGAAGGGCAGTGTATTTTAAGATTTTTTATAACTCCTGTTTTATGAATCTGGCTACTGAACATATTACGGAACACAGTTTCTCTGCAAGAGATGACTAAAGTTGACAAAAATGACAGTATAAATGTTAAATGAAAACATTTCATTATCAGTCAGGATTTTCGTCTACAACCTTCAAAAGAACATTGGTTAGTTCACAATTTCAGCTGACGCCTATAAAGGGAAGTGTGAAAATATTAAGAGGAAAAACACATCACACCAGTAACAGGTATGTGACGGAATAGAAATTCAGGTTGACCTAATGTGACTGCTTAGAGGAGGGGTCTCACTCATAAGGGGAAAACTGTTTTACTTGAAGTCTGGAGTTCAGTAAAGCTGCCTGCCTGTCAGCAGGTGATGTTATCTGCAGGTGCTGATGTAACATTTCTTATATCTTCGCATTTGTAGCGATGTTGTGGTGAGCCCTCCTTTTACTGTAAACACTATTGCTCTTGTGTGTGTGTGCACGTGTGCTGCGGTGGCATGTCTGATCTACAAACTACAAGAAGGACATGACTCTTCTCTCATAGTGGTATCAGTTCCACTGAATAAAACCGATGAGTTAACAGCTCATAAGTGTGAGTAACAGTTAGGGGGAAGGAGTTAGCAGATTAAGATTAGATTAAGTGAATTCATGTTTTGGAAAATAAACCCAAAATAGAAACCGTTATGGGAGCTCTCAGACATAATGTGCTTTATGCTAAGCAGACGTTTTAATCTAAACTCAGGATAAAATGATGAGCTTCATGGATGCTGTGTGATTGGACGTTATTCAACCACTGGCCTCACTACTAATCTCACATCTCAGAATGAGTGGCTGTTAAAGAGCTTGCCTTTTTTACTCATGCTTTTACTCAGAATGAGACACAAGACCCTTTTCATCTTGAGTGTTTGTGTGCGCATGTATTCGTTTCAAAGAGAGATGGAGAGAAAGAGAGAGTTTGTTTTGGAACTAGTTAAAAGTTAAAACAAGACAGAAAACCTTTAATGGAACGTTTGGGGTAGAGGAAAAAGAGGCGCAGGAGAAATATCAACAGAAAACCTGCTGCTGCTATTGGGGGTCCTAAGGTAGAGTCATTTATAATGTTGGCTCAGCGTAGTTTAAATATGACTCATCTGACATTTGTGATAGATTTAATGCTGAAGAATTGTCCCCTCATCTTCAAAGTTTCAGAGGGGCCCGACTAACTCACAGCTCTCGTCTATTTCTCACTGTCTCCTGTCTGGTACACACTTTCAAGGTAAGACTTTAGTCACTATCTTCTGAAGACTTCACTATCTTAGAGCGTATTTAAAGGATGTGTGATTTAACAGGGATGGTAAAAAAATGGCACACTTGTTGAGATGTACCATGTGATGTTGCAGCAAATCTATAGTGCTCTTATTGTAAGAATGCAAACGGTTTTATCAATGTTAATTAAAAGTTCAAATGAATGACAACTACAAAAACGTAACTAGGTCAAGCTGAATTTAGTAAGCGAGGGGCCGGATCTGTCGGTTGTTTTTTGTAACTATGCTCAAAAGTTCATTGTATAATCATTGACACTTATAGAGTATAGAGATGAGCAACGGCAAAATAACATTATTGACTCATTGTTTGTTTCAACAAAATTATATTTGTTTTGGAATAAAAGTAATTTTAAATATATAACTCATAATTTCGTTCCACTGTATGTCCCCACATGTAGCGGAATGACAATAAATCTCAACTTGAACTTGAACTTGATACGTTCTCATAATGGCAAAATTAAGTTGTTGTTTCAACAAAATTGTGTTTGTTTTGTAAGAAAAGTAAGTGATTTTAAATATATAACTTATCAAAAGTGAAACAAAAATCATAAATAAAAATATGAAAAGATAAAAAGATAACATTTCTGCTAAATACTACGTTTGTTTGTGTGTGTGTGTGTGTGTGTGTGTGCAATATATATATATATATATATATATTGCAGATGTAATTGATCATAATTTGTGACAAAAGATCAATATAAAGGAAGGGAACCTAATATAACCAAAGTTATTTATCAGTAATTATCACATTAAACATTTAACACAAAGTAAGGCCAGCTACAGCCAAGTAATATATTCATGATTTGTATGACTTTTACATTCTCTGCGAACACATTTAAAGTCATTCCAGGTGTCATGTGTCATTCTGAACCTTCACAAGCTTCTTTTTTTTCTCTTCCAGTAAGATGCTGGCCCTGCTCAGTGTCCTCCTGCTTTCATCACATGTCCTTCCTCTCGTCCAATCAATGTCGTGCGATGAAAAAACAGAGTACTTAAATGACCAAACATGCTGCAAAAAATGTAAACCAGGTAAATGAAATCAGCTGCCTCATCACTGTGAGCAGAGTTGAGTCAGAGATGAACTTAAGATGAGAAAGAACTAAGCTGTTCTTCAGTTAAGATTAGATAATTAACGTAAAGTGCACTGAAGCAAAAGAAGTTGAGTTTAGATTACGCATTAGGTTGAGGCAACCTTTTTATTATAGAATTGATTGTAGACTGTTTATGCAGACCGAATCAAGACAATTTAAATGATGTTCGGCTTTTTGAGGCATATTTCGATTGAAAATGTCAGGATGTGCCGGTTGCATTATGTAAGAATATTTCAGGGTTCAGCTAGTCTGGTTTAATGACATTTACCTAAGGTCTTAGAGTGACACATCAAGTTTCTCGTATGAGGATGACTTGTTCTCTGAACTCAACCTGGTAAACTCTCAAACCAGTCAGCATTGAAATCTGTGTTCATGAATGTTATCATTTTGTGTGTACAGCAGTAGAGTCAGCATGATTCTGCCACACTAATGTCTCAGTGTATCTCATTACATGCATGTTTCCCTGCCTTTGTGTGTGTTTATACAGGAGAGCATATGTTAGAGACCTGCAAAGGAAGTCTGAAAACTAAGTGTGCCCCATGCACAAATGGCTACTTCACGAATTACTATAACAACAATTACAACTGGTGCCATAATTGCAGGACGTGCACCAAAGACCGTATGTCCACTCAATTTATGATCACAAAACAGGTTGTATGTTCTTAGAATGATATGTTCTGAATCTTCAGATGAATCAGTATGAAAAGTCATAAACTAGAAATACCAAACATGACAGTAAAACAAAGCAGGGGCTTCCCCTTCAGCAGCTCTTGGTGGGTTTTTAGTATGGAGGTACTGTAGGTGGGGGTCTGAAAGCAGTTGGTAACAAACATGATATAGGACAGCAAATCTTGAAAATACACGTGTAGCACTGGAAAAAAACAAGTACACCTTAGTGGTAATGGAAATAACTGCCTACTGAGATGTTTTGATATGCAGATACTGTATCCTGCTAAAGATTGAATTTGACGATTAAACAAACAAAATACTTGAAAAATTGTCGTTTGGGAAGAAAAGGTGATATAGCAAGCAATACGAGAGAAACTAATGTTTGAAGTAACTGAACAAACAATTATTTAAAAGCCCAGCATACATTTAAATTTACCAAAGATAGACGTGCTGGTTAAACTAGAAAAAAAAATCCTTGTAAATTTTGCAGAATGTTTGCAGATTGTCAAACGTGTTCCATGAAACTTGTGCCAAATGACACTTTAGTTCAGATTGTAGATGCCTATGGTCAAATGACCAGGCTAAGGAGTCTCGTGATAAAAAGAGATGAGTAGAAATGAAAAGTGAATATCCTGAGGTGGTAAGAGAGTTTATTTGTGAGTCAGCAGAACAAAAAAACTGTTTTTGAGCTTGCTGTTTTATTTTGACACTTGTGTCTTGTTGAAATGACTGTGCTCACATATGAATGCAGGCACTTTTATGTCTTAGAGGGTTTCGTTCTTTTTGTTGTAAGATGGTCTCATTTGAACTCTTCAGTGTCACTGGATCCTTCAGAAATCATTCTAATATTCTGTTTTGGTGCTCAAAATTAATCTTTGGTGCATATGAAAGTCAGTGTTGAAAAACGGCTGTGCTGCTATTTTTGTGGAAGCCGTTATCATTTTTTCAGGATTCTTTGTTGAATACAAAATTCTAAAGAACAGCAATATTTGAAATCAAAGTCTTTTATTATAACACTATAAATACCTTGCTGAATAAAAGTATTAATTACTGACCCCAAATGGTTGAACAAAGCATCTCTGAAATGAAATGTGATGAAAACAAAGAAAAGTCAAGGTAAATGTGAATAATACATATTTTTCTATTGTGGGTCATTTACAATCAAACAGTAATTCCGACAATTTTTACAGAATTTCATATGAAATTTTATTCATTTTATTCAATTTAATTCAAATTAATCAGTCAATCAATGTTATTTCCGCCTCATCTCAAATCAGCATTCATTTTATTGTGGTAATAATGTTAGAAATTATATTTTTTAATGAAAGTTCTGGGGGGAAAAATAAAATTAAATGAACTATTGTTTGATAAATGTGAGTTCTCACAGTTGAAGAAACTGATATGCACTTACAGTTCTACATTCACTCTTTTAATTTTGCAGATATGAAGTATGAGAAGAACTGTACGGCGACAAGTGATGCAGTGTGTACGTGTGTTGAGGGCTACAGATGCAAAGACAGTAAATGTGAGGAGTGTGAGAAAATTCAGACAACTACTGTTTCTCCTCCTGCTTCTACTAAAACAATACCGCCCAACCATGGTGAGTGTCCTGACCCGCTGTTGTCAGTCTGTTAAATGAATTGCTGTTGAAGGCAAACAGACTATCACACACAGAGTATATCAGGTGTATTCTCTATTGACCTGTTTACTCTTTCTCTCTCCTTTTCTCCATCCATTTGCTCCCTTTCTATCAACCTCTTCCAGATATAATGTGGATCTCGGTGAGTCTGTGTTGCGTGTGTGTGTGTGTGTGCGTTCTGCTCACCTGTTTCCTTCTCATCAGCAGACATACACGACAATGTGGATGGATCATGCAAACATCATCCGGTCAGTGCTACTATAAACAACACATCAGCGCTTTAATTCACAAAGAAAGCCTGCTCTTTATTCGCTTGCATGAGTGCTTAATATACTGACACGCTATTGCATGAATAATATAATATAATATCTAAGATGGACTGACCATCTATTTTGCGTATTTCCCAGTTTTTATATCTAATAATCTAATCTAATCTAATGTAATATAATATAATATAATATAATATCTAAGATGGACTGACCATCTATTTTGCATATTTCCCAGATTTTATATCTAATAATATAATATAATATCTAAGATGGACTGACCATCTATTTTGTGTATTTCCCAGATTTTATATCTAGTAATATAATATAATATAATATAATATCTAAGATGGACTGACCATCTATTTTGCGTATTTCCCAGATTTTATATCTAATAATATGATATAATATAATATAATATCTAAGATGGACTGACCATCTATTTAGCGTATTTCCCAGCTTTTATATCTAATAATCTAATCTAATATAATATAATATTTTGGAAACATTTGAGTAGAGAAAGGACATGTTCGAAGTACAGAACACCCAGGTAAAATCCACTTAACCCATTTAAAATTTACTGAAATAATTTTAATTAACCTCTATAGTCACTTAATAATAATATAATATTGAGAAAAAAACAAATTTGTGTGATTTCCATATTTTTTAATTGTGAGTTTACTTATCTATAATAATAGGAAATGAGCATAACAGGAAAAAGCTTTAATGATGTGTATTGTACTGGGTCGTCAGGTCTCTGCCGCTCCGACAAGAGTAACTTTGGATCCAGTCAGTGCACAGAGGAAGAGGAGGTACCAATGCCAGTGCAGGAGATGTGTGGAAAGACTGAAAAACTGGAGGATGTCTGAGAAAAGAGCAGGAAGAAGACCGCTGATGCGTCTATGGATTGAGTATTTACTCTGATACAAACCTGCTGCTGCCATTTACGCAAGAGAAGATCTGCACTCAGGTGGCCCATCTGGAGGTTCTGTGAGAATGACTGTCCTTCCTGAGAAATGCTGAGATAGAGAGAGATTTGTGTTGCCGCTGCACATAAGGACACACTCAACATACAACATAGAGCTAATCTTTTTTAACAAATGAAGGTTTTATTCTCTGCATGCTTGTTTGTATTTATAGTTGGGTAGCTTTTACACAACATGCCCATGGACTTTTTTAAGTGTATATAAATGTATAAGGTAAAGTGCAAGTTTAAGTTTTTCACTTATTTTGAAGTTATGAAGTTATAGAAGCTGCATCTATAAAATGATAATAGAATGAACAAAATATTGTTTAAAATATTTTAAAAATAAGTTTTTGATGGGAATATAGCATGTCATTTTCTAGAAGTGTTTTATGTCAGCTACCCAGTTGTATAAAATAGAAAACACAATTGTATTTGTATTTGATATCTTGCAATGAAATTAACGAAGTACTCTGAGAAACATACCAAAAAATAAACCTTTATTGATTTTATTGCACTTTAAAATTAATATCAAGTTTAAAAATATGTATTACAGCGAATATAAAACATAATACATGATGACACAACAGCTACCGTGTGTTCCTGTGCTGTGCTTATTGACTTCTAAATGAAGAAACAATGTTGACATTTCCAGACCACCGTCAAAATGTCAGGGCTTTTTTGATGGCACAATCCATCATGTCTGTCGCATAAAAACCAAAGAAAAGAGGAAGAACACTGACAACATTAACCAGGGACTTAACATGATTGAACACTGATAAACTGCGTGAGAACAAAAACTGTTTTGTGTTTTAACATTTGTATTAGAATTAATAACGAGTATAAATAAATATAAATGTTTTATATTCAATAATGTCAAGACTCAAAATGTCCCAGAAGTCGATGGATAGATAGATAGGAAATTATGGGACACATTGCAGTTAAAATGACTTCATAAATTTACATAAAATAAATATCGCAACATATGTGAATCATTGGTCTTCTGAGTGTTTTAGAGCTGCTCTTTGCTTTCAAACACTTCCTGAGAGTCATTCAGCCATCGTAAGACGTGAAAGCCTTTGATATCGACTATTCCTACAGTCAACATCAGCATCCCACTGCCGTTCTGATGGTTTAGAATCAGTGGTTACGCATAAATGTACTTTATGGGTGATATTGCAAAGCTGGCATGAACTGCCAAGCTCATACGCAACAATTATGTCGTCCATCCTGTTAGTCACACACCCAGGCCTTCCCCTAACACAGCCTGTTGCTCTCTAGATGAAATCCCCTGCCAGGGTTAGAGTTTTAATACTGGGTACTCACGAAGCATCAGTTAAAACAAACCACACAGCAGTCGAACAGTACGGAAGAAGACGGACACAAATATTCCGTTATCCCTCACAGCACCTCTTCTTTAGATATGTGGCACTCTTTCCCTTGCTCCTGAGATGGGAAGAAGATGAAATCGTTCTCTCCGCTTCTTTCCTCCTCAGACAGATGGACGGGGGGAGACTGAGGGTACGGCACGTTGATGTTGTTTACCGGTTCTTCTTGGAGTTTGTGTGCTTTTTTCTCTCCGCCATCCCATCCAAATTGATTGAGCAAACTAACAAAAACTGTCTGGGGACCGTAGATGTGAAGAGGGCCTACGAGAAAGAGAGAATGTTGAATTTTTATACTATTTGCACGTTTGTTTGTTTTTTTTCTCCATTGCTTTTTTATGGGATACGTATCGAAGCCTGTTTCTGCCACTGAATAAAAAATAAAAGAAGGTAAATGTGACTTTTTATCTTACAATTCTGACATTTTTCATAGCAATTGTAGATATAAACTCACAATTCAGACTTTTTTTTCTCGGCAATTGCGAGTTCACAACTCGCATTTCTCAAAAAACATTCTCACAGCAAGTTATAAAGTCAGAATTGTGTGATATAAACTCGCAATTCAGACTTTTTATTTATATTTCGCAATTCACACCTTTTCCTCATAATTTTACGTTTATATCCCGCAATTCTGACATTTTTCTCACAATTCTGAAATCTTTTCTTGGAATTGCAAATTTAAAATTGTGATTATGACTTTTTTTTCTCACTTTTTTCTTGCAAGTGTATATCTCGCAATTCTAAGAAAAAGTCAGAACTGTGAGTTTATATCTCGCAATTCTGAGAAAAAAGTAATGAGATGTAAACTCGCAATTGAGAAAAAAAGTCAGAATTTTGAGATAAAAAGTCGCAATTATCTTGTTTTATTTTTTATTCAGTTGTGGAGACATGCTTCCATGGGGGTAAAATACACACACACACACACACTCACGCATTATAATATTTTTTAAATTAGTATTTCTATTGCTATATGTCTGGTTATTTAATTCTTATATACAATTTAATTCATTATTACATCATGAATAATTTGTACAAATGTCATGTGGTGTAACTGCATAACCATCAAGTGAAAAATCTGTTATACATTTAATTTTATACATAGCCTACATGAATATACATACAATCAATTTATGTGATATTTTAAGCAGCTTATTGACCTTGTCACACAGTCATGAGGGTCTGCAGTGGTCCTCTTTATGATATAATTTCTGTGTTTTGTTTTACTGCATGTTTATGTATATTAGTTTGGACACTTGACATGATTTCACAGTCAAATCAAATATTTCACAATCCTTTTAATAAAAGAAGAAAATTACAAAAAGCAACTCTTTATAGTACCTAAATTGCCAGCTGGAGGCACAGCCTGCTCTGAACTGATTGGCTGATGAAACGAGCAGTCTGTGTTGTGATTGGTGGGTGTGCTGCCATGTGACAGCATCTCCTGGGCATGGGGCTGCTCATCTGGTAGGCTAGTAGGAGGTGTAGTCTCACTGTCCACCTGAAGAAATTGAAGGACTGTGAGTCAGATAATTCATGACATGTTCACATACTACCAAAATGTGCAGTGGCTCATTACTTACCTCTATATTACCCAACGAGCACTGCCTGACAACTAATGAAGAAAAGAGACAGTGAGAGGTAAGATAGTGATTAACTTACAAAACATCGGAGAAAAAAAAAGTGCTGTCAAATGATTAATCGCGATTAATCGCATCCAAAATAAAAGTTTTGGTATGCATAATATATTGGTGTGTACTGTGTATATTTATTATTTATATATAAATAAACACACATGTATGTATACATTTGAGAAAAATATGTTACGTTTATATATTAAATACATTTATATATGATATAAATTATATGAATATAAATATATACATGTACATACATGTAAATATTTTCAAAATATACGCTGTATGTGTGTTTATTTATATATACATAAATATACACACACACACACACACACACACACACACACACACACACATATATATTATGTAAATAAAAACTTTTATTTTGGATGCGATTAATCGTGATTAATCGTTTGACAGCACTAGTATAAATGTGTTTGTGTTCACTTGTGTGTTACTCACAATGTTTAAAACATTCCTTCTCTTTCTTCCTGCAGAGCCGGAGGAACAGCATAAGGATGATAATGGATAACATTACAGAACTTAATCCACATAAAATCCACACCACAGCACTACCTTCACCTGTAAAATAAATACAAGGATGTAAGTTATCATTTATGTTGAGATGAATAGTTGAACAGGTTAAATGGAAAAGATCCTATAAGAGAAAAATCTATTCAAGAAACAGTTCTCTAAAAAGGTTATATCAGGTAATAGCAAGAGTAATAAAATAACTAAAACAGGCAAAAATGAATGTCTGCAATTAAATATCTAATGAATATCAAGAATGAAGTGACTTGTTTTGACTTTCTATAGTGCTGAAGCTGCACAAATGACCCCTGAAACCCAGAAATAATTTTGAATGTGTTGTTGATTCCTGAAATAATGTTTGTGGTTAACACAAACTCAAAATACTTCTGTCATGTTAGATATATTAGTAATGCAAGACTTTTTTAAAGATTATATGTGTGTGTGTGTGTGTGTGTGTGTGTGTGTGTGTGTGTGTGTGTGTGTGTGTGTGTGTGTGTGTGTGTGTGTGTGTGTGTGTGTGTGTGTGTGTGTGATTTTAATGCTTTAGGGTTCCTGAGGACATATTTATTTATTTATTTTACTTTGCTTTGTCACAGAGCTTATTTTCTACAAAAATCCAAAAGCCAATAGGAAATCCTATTGGATTCCAGGTTGACAAAAGTCAGGATTCAAGGATTCAACCCCACCTCCTGCTCCCCCTAGTGGCAGGCCACTTGCTCTACAAAAGGGGTCCTATAATGCCCTTTTATAAAGCATTGATTTGGTTTGGGGGGTTTACTAGAAAAAGTTTTCATGCTTGATTGTTCCAAAAACGTATTATTTTTCACATATTTGATATTATTGCAGCATCTCTCTTCCAAATCTGTCTCGAACGCACTGTTTAGTTCCTGTTTCGATGAAACCCCTCCTTCCAAAATATGAAATGTGGTCTGATTGGTCAGATGGCCCAGTGAGTTGGGACTGGCGAACTGCTTCGAGCATGTTCTGGAAATGTCACGCCCCTTACAATTACTGCAACAATGTGCTACTACAGCAGCTCTTCATCCTCATCTCCTCTAGTGCAGCTCACCCAGGCCTCTTGCCATCTTTGCGTATTCCTTAGGAGGGAATTATTTAAATGAATGACTGTGATGTCACAATATCCAGAAGAAGCGCACTGTAGTCCGAACGAGCCGTTTGTTGTAGTTCGTGAAAAGTGTTTTCTGTTAAATAGAATAACTCCCTTTGGAGTTGACTTTGAGCTTTGTAACTTTTCAAATCTTAACAGCAACATTACAGCAGTGTCCAACTGTTCAACTCAACAGTGTTTGGAAAAAGAATAGCGTATATGCAAGTTTAACGTCTTAAAAATCAGTGACGTTACCACCTCAGTGCTGAGAAATGATATGCTTGACAGTTGCAAAACTACTTTATTGAAAAAGTCTCTTTGTATGCGAAATAGCAGGAGAATTGTTGTTTTTTTGTCGATATATCATCAGGAAAACATAGAAATAGTTGTTGCTTTTATCCTATTGTGTGTTATATTTATTTGCTTGGTAAATGTCTTTTTGGGTTTTGGTTCTTTTGCTGTTGTAGGTACCCCGTAGTATAAATAGCCTAGTAATTATTTCTCCTTATTGTAATTGGGCCCTCTTGAATGTGTGAGCATAGGCACATGCCTAGAATGCCTGAATCCGGCCCTGGCCATGGGGCCTGATGCTTTGGAAGCCCCTGTCAAAACATTGGCCCAGTCCATAATCCAACCTTGCTTCAAGCATACTACCCTT
This sequence comes from Schizothorax lantsangensis, assembly GCA_027422415.1. Taxonomy (NCBI): domain Eukaryota; kingdom Metazoa; phylum Chordata; class Actinopteri; order Cypriniformes; family Cyprinidae; genus Schizothorax; species Schizothorax lantsangensis. The sequence goes on along the minus strand of CM049850.1, from coordinate 13,612,992 downwards.
AGAATACAAGTGTACACACATCATGCAGAAGAAAACAACAGTGCTTACCCAGTTGAATCTCAGCTATCTCTGTAAATGTAGTGGTGGATGTAGTGGATGATGGGACATCAGCAGAGGTGGAGGATGGGATTGTGGTGGAGACAGGAATGCAGCTGTCACATGGATGTGTGTGTGGATCGGTCAAACAAACGTAACCCTCTCGACAGCGACACACTACATCTGATGTGCTTGTGCAATTCTTCTCCACCTCCATGTTGAATTCTAGTGCACACACACACACACACACAAATTTGTTTTCAAAATGAAGCATGTTTTGCCATACTTCCTGTTTCTATTCTCACTTCATCTTGTTTATACTATCATGGATTAATTAGGTGTAACAAGCTTCATACCAGAAATGCAGTTCTGGAAGCAGCGGTGGCAACTTTCCTCTCTGTTTTTCTCACTGGTGTAGAAACCGGACTTGCATTGAACACACGTATCACCTAATTTGTAATATCCTAAGAGATTATGAACAGTAAGGAAGAAGTGGAAAAAGAGGAAGTGGAAATGCAGAGGACAAAAAAAAAAGACAGAAGGAAATTAAGGTCAAATGAATTCAAACTAAAGATGTTAGTGGCTTTAAGCCTATTATTGGACTATAGTTCACACCACCACATTTTAGAGTCAGTTGAGTTTGTCAGTCTGTCTAAGATAGACAGAGGCCATTCACTTGTTGGTCTAATGTAGGTATGCAGGCGTCAGATGGATGTCTTTAGCTGATACATCTCTCACTTGTGTGAGTGCAAATGTATGATGCCGTGTCAGAAGGTTAAATTTGTCGGATCGCTGTTTCTTTCATACTACATGAGTGTTTTGGGTATCATGAAGTTGTTGTACTGTGAACTGGTATTTCTGCTCTTGAGTCTTTGGCAGCCCATAGAACCATTTACAGGAAAGTTTTGAAATCTGGCACATTGATAGAAAAGTGTATGAACATTAATCATAGCAAATTTCGAGTCTTTAACTCAGTCCTTCTAGCGCCACCAACTGTCCAAACTTGCACACGTTTTTCCATTTAGAATTTCCAAAAAACCTATACTTCCTAGACCGTTCCTCCAATTTTCATGAAAACTTTCTGACCATGCAACAAAATTATGCAAAGTTAATTAGTCAAACCATTCTCAAATGAGCAAATCAATTTGACGAAAATGCTACATTTTACATTTACAACGCATTGGCGCATCGTTACAAACTTGCCATAGGCAAAATGCCTATATGCCTTGAAGGCACTCAAAAAGATTCTGGGCAGCGGTGGTCACAAATTATAATGAAATTTTGGTAACACTTTAGAATAGGGAACGCTTATTCACTATTAACCTACGACTTTTCCCTCAATAAATTCCCAATTTGCTGCTTATTAATAGTTAGTAAGGTAGTTGTTAAGTTTAGGTATTGGGTAGGATTAGGGATGTAGAATAAGGTCATGTAGAATAAGGCATTAATATGTGCTTAATTAGTAGTAATGAATGGCTAATATTCTAGTAATAGGCATGCTAATAAGCAACTAGTTAAGAGACCCTAAAATAAAGTGTTACCGAAATTTAAAAAAATGCTAATAGCTTTTAATTAATTTTGCCTATTGTCATGACACTGGTCTTCGATGGATTCCTTGGACCACGCCGAGAACATTGATACCAGTTGTAACTTTCTGTCCACCATTTTTCTGTCTGCTACATTTTGAACCTACATTTTGAGACCGTTCATCTATGCTGGCAGAAAGTTATAGATTTCGTGTCGATAGAACCATTTTCATATACCGCATCAATGAATTAGATGGCATGCATCTGAAGCTGTATGTCTGCAGCTTTGACATATTGACACCAAATTTGTGTCATTGTCAGACCACACTAACTACACCACATCAATTTGGTGTCAACGCCACCTATTGGTCAAAAGTAATAAGCAATTATGTCACATTACAAGTGATTCTGTTAATGAGTTTTAAAATATTTTGCTTAAAATCATCTCCAAATGTCTTTATTTACTAATTTTTGCATTTGGTCTGATGCTTGCTGCTTTGAAAATTTTCCCCTCATTCTACCTCTGTTGTGCTTGGACCCTTAATTGCTACTTGCGGTTATATTTTATTATCATAATCATAAGCACACAAACTTGTAGCGCAAATGTGACCCTGGACCGCAAAACCTTTATAAGGATAAATTTTTCGAAATTGAGATTTATACATCTTCTGAAAGCTGAATAAATAAGCTTTCCATTGATGTGTGGTTTGTTATCATAGGATTATATTTGGCCGAGATACAACTATTTGAAAATCTGGAATCTGAGGGTGCAAAAAAAATATCAAAATGTTGAGAAAATCGCCTTTAAAGTTGTCCAAATGAAGTTCTTAGACATGCATATTACTAATCAAAAATTAAGTTTTGATATATTTACAGTAGGAAATTTACAAAATATCTTCATGGAACATGATCTTTACTTAATGTCCTAATGATTTTTGGCATAAAAGAAAAATCAATAATTTTGACCCATACAGTGTATTTTTGGCTATTGCTACAAATATACCCCAGCGACTTAAGACTGGTTTTGTGGTCCAGGGTCACAAATAGTTTTACAGTTTACTGCACTTCATTATTATTCTAGTTATTTACCTACGGTGACTAATGAATCAGTGTTGTGCATTGACAGGAAATAGGCCTAGCTTACTACTTTGTTGAAAAATAAGATGGATAGGTGAGGGGGAGTGTTTTACTTGCTACTGTAATTTGTTTTAATGAATTTTTTAATAAGAAAAAATTATTGCACTAACTGTTACTGAACATTTTGAATCAACGGTGCATTCTCTAGCAAAACTATCATGTTCCTATGAGATTATTTGCGTTCTTTCATTTGCAAAAGCACTGAAATAGCTTTCCCTCCCACCTCAAATAATTTCCACAACAAAGGTTTTGCAAGTGAACGCAAAAGTTTATCAAGGAAGTGCAAAAGTTTTGTGAGAGAATGCAAAAACACTGAAATCTCTCCCATCATGTCCCTTTAGTATTTAACTTAATTCACTGCATAGACAGCCTACTTAATATGACTATCGTAGCATATTTAAAAGTGTAATAACTCAATTTGTATTTGACTGTGCACAGACATTCAGCTCAAAGGGCACATGTTGAATTTTTAAAGGCGGATGTGGGTGCTCGCACAGAGACACACTCACATACATGCACACACACTTTTCTGCACAGTCTCAGACTTGCTGACTGAGGTATCTTAAGGGGAGAGATGAGAAATAGCATCAAAAACAGGACGTTACAAAGTAGCTCAAACAGGCAGTGGCATTCTAATGAAGGAAGTGGTTTATGCTTCTGTGTCAGAACATACCATTTCCCATCACGAGAGAGAAAGAAAGAGAGGGAAATGAAGAAGAAAGAACGGTGCTGAAAAACCTAATAAATAACCATTGATGTCCTGATTTCTTGCTCAGACCACATATGTAATACTGGGAAGTGTTGTGATAGAAAGGTAATTCAGAGAAAGTGATGCCGGATACAAGAGACTGAGAGAAATATCGTCCCGAAATGCTTTCTCACCTGGATCACACAGCTTTTCTGAAAGGGCCCTCGGATTTCTCATTTTGCCGTCCTGCTCAAAACAAGAAAATGTATAATGGATGCGTCCAATAGAGTGACACTTTATTTTAAAAATGCACACCGAAGTACGGTTCTGCGCTAGTTCAGATCACAATTCAGATTATTTGATTAATGTGAACACAGAGCATGCAGCATACTACAAGTCTCTACAACAAAGTGTTTTAGCAACAATATAAATAGTAAATATTATAACATAATTTACCATAGGCAGCCCATACATCAGGTGACCTGTCAGCATCACCATGGCTACAGATAACACTGTCAGAAGCATCTGTAAACGATACAACTATATCAGTGATCCACACAGACAACATATCACACACCCTCCATCACTCACTGGAGACCATATGAACAAACACAATCAAACTTTCGAATAAAAAAAGTGTGATTTAGGAGTGTGATTAAAGTTTCACTTCAATGTTCACATGTTCATGACTAATAAAATAATATATTGCATTATGCAACAGCTGAGTTTGCCAAAAAAGGGGGGAAGTAGATTTGTGGATCTGATAAAAATAACAAATAAGCATGTGACTGGCTCCTACTTTAACTTTAAGTCATTTTAAATTGTAGTCAACATCTTAAAAGAAAGACCTGCACTTTAAAAAAAAATAAGCAAGTGAAAAAATAGCATAACGTTAGATGCAATATAAGTGAAAATAGTCGGTACCTCACAATTAGTCGAATCCAAAATGTCATCAAATGCTTTCAGTCTCTATGTCTGTGTCTTCTGCCAGTCTGTGTTCTGTTCTGATCATTTCATCTCATCGTTTCCTCACCTGCTGTGTCTTCCTGTCATTCCCCTCCCTCTCTTTCTCACACTGCCCTTCACCTGCTTACTGTTGTGAAAAGAGAGAGAGACTGTGCGGCTGTCACGGTTTCATTGATGTTTCATTATTACTGGTTTCATTAAAGCTATAAGACACATTCAGAATGTGATTGTATTTATAATTGGAGTAGTTTTGGGATGCCTCATAAAAATATACACATTCATATGCTTGCAGACATGTTTGCACAGAGCTGCCCACAAAAAGAAAAAACTTGAATGAGTTATTTTCTTTTTGTGTGCAGCTCCATGCAAACATGTATACACTAAAAAGGAGTTTGTTGGACATAAAACTGAAAAATTTGTTCCGTTTTATGTCCAGAAAACGAATTTTATGTGTTACCCAGACCTAAAATCATCGTCATGAAGCAGACAAAGACAAAAGGTCAACTTACACACGTCTGTGGCTTTGATCTTTTCAATTTACGCCATTTCGTTGGCATTTTTTTTTCCGGTTCTACCTTATGAAGCAACTAAGTGCGTAACAGTCTGACAGAAAAACAGCTACTAAGAGGAAAAAATGACCTATAGAATGAAAAAGAAAAAAAAAACACACTATGACACAAAAACTCCACTCCTCACAGTGTGTGTGTTCAGCAGTAACCTTTATTCTGAAATCTTTTTAAAGCTCCAGTCTTTCTGTACACTTGCGGTGAAGCGAGCAGTTCTTGTTCTGCTTTGGGTTACATACATATTTATATATACATATAGTCCTGTTACTCTTTAAATCAAAATGCACATGCGCCATTGCTGCAGTCGGGGTCCTCTTCCTCCTCTTGGATGCTCAGGTGGGTCCTGGTCATCTGATACCCACAACCACAGTGGCACATGTGCAAATGTAAAGAGAACCCTTGGAGGTCCCTAAAACAGAAACATCCCTGCAATTCCACAGTAAGAACAAGAATCATTCCTGTGAGATGTTACAGAATGACACGGAGATGCTAGGAATGACTCTGAAATCATTCAGACGTCCCAAGTGATCATTTCAAATGTTGTAATTCTCTTGTTAAGGTTCAGGACTTGCTTGCATAGCCAGCGCTTGAGCGGACACAACTCTTCCTTTGTCTCTTCTAGGTTACAGCATCATTGCATTCATACATTTATTGCTGATAAGCATTCTTTCTAAGCACTTTGTCTTTTTTTCAAATTCTGTTATTTTGGTGAAGATATTGTGTGGAATTTACTCATTGTTTGTAGCCACTGCAAATTTGAAATATCCAAAAGCCCTTTAAGAAAAATTCAGTCAGTTCCAATTAGTTATTTTCCATATTTCATACAAGACCGGATTTGTGGTTATTGAATTGTTAACAAAATTCTTGTAAAAGACTTTTGTTTTAAGGTCATATAGCAACAAACAACAAGTAAATTGCTGTAGACAATAACCAGTTACTCATTGCAGAAACCTGGAGTGCACATGCATACATATCTTACACACGTAGTTCAGCTCAGTGCTGCGAAACAACATAAAAAAATAATAATAATAAAAACATATCTGTGAATGAACAATGGCTCAGCCATTTACAGTGCTTCTTATTGGCAGCAGAAATGCAATATTTAGTTCACAGATAAACAAAGCCTTTTCCTCAAAATCAAATTGTAACATTTTAATTAATCATCAAGCTCATCCTTTTATTTTTCTGGGCTGTTTGTTTTTTCCAATCAAACAAAGATTTTTACACACTGTTTAATTGGTACCCATAGAACATTGTTTTTAAATTGACTTGTTGATAGAAATAAAATTACAGTGAATCTGCAAAACCCCTACAGAACTTCACAGTGGTCAGAGGGGAAAACCTAAGGCAGACACACAGCGTTGTTCATCAGTCAGTATGCAAAAAGAATAGAACAAGATAAAAAGAAAAACAACCTGAGGATGGTACATAACATACTGTTTAAAAGATTAAATTCTGTTCTGGCTCATCATAGAAAGTGATATGTACTGTAATATGTTTATTAAAGCTTTCACTCTTTGTTTTTCTACAGCGGAAATTTACATGCTGGGTGTACAGCACCATGTTTTCAAAAGCATGAGTTTTCATTTTCACTGTGTGAAGTATCTTTCCTGACTGTTTTATTGCACATTTGGCACTCGAAAATCTCTTTCAAAGAGTTTTAGTCTCTATTCTTGAATTCAAGCTGTGGTTTACACGCAGACTACCAATTTGACTACAGATATGAATGACCAACAAAGCCAACCAGAAGTCGGTTTGTCAGTTTCTTCTGGAACTACTGT